>CM036564.1:3604691-5064691 GCA_020745775.1 Theristicus caerulescens | reverse complement strand
ACCAAACCACCAGTTAACCGCAGTTAACGTGTAAGAAATGTTCAACAAAAGGGATTAGTGGCACAACAGACAAGTCAAGATTTGTGCATCTGTCATCACAGTCAGTGTTGGTCACCAACAAAAAAGAGATGTCTGCATAATTTAAGCTGTTTTCTCGTCACCTATGTTTCATGTGTAATGGGTATTGGTAGTTTACCATGAGATCAATCCTGCAATTCCTTTTTCCACTTCTTTTGCCTGGCATTCAGCTACTCAAAACACTCAACTCTTCTTAACAACAGGGGCAGGAGCTGTATTTTCTTTTGTGTCCTATGGTGTTGAAAAGAACGCTGCTCCTCAACAAATTAATATTAATTGCAGGTCAGCTACTGAAGTAGTGGACAAAGCAACATTTTAGGCACTGTTTTCAGAATCGATATCTCAGCATTACAAACTTTCAGATCTGTTGCTGGAACACTCTGAGCAGACAGTGGAGCTAAATAAAATTGATGCTTGGAGACTGAACTGTGAGGAAATCCTTTCCTGGGGAGGAGTGCTTCAGAAACACGGTCAAGCACAATCAGCCTCCCGAGAACATGCTTTCTGGAAACTGTTCATCTTGCAGGAGGTTGTAAGTGCCTAATAGAGTCTAACGTTTTGCTGATTAAATCTACCTAGGAAATTCATAGGGAAAGTTTGCTAGCCCCAGAGAGGGAAGGTGGGGTCACCGAACCCCTCCCTGCAGCGTTACATCACGTACGCAGACACGCATTATGCTCCCTGGGAGGGGTTTAACCCCTCCAGGGTCTCTCACTGGGTGTAAAGTCATTTGCTCCCTTGAACCTCTGGAGGGACTTTGAAAAATATGGTCTGGACTTCCTCCATTTGGAGAGAACCACAGTTTTGACAATGTCCCAGTTGGGGTAAGGAACAAGCCATATGGCTTGTCTGGGAGTCAAACCTAAATCAAATCCCATTCAAAAAGTCAAAGTCTCTAGAAATTTCGAGATGTCTATTCTATACCTGCAGGGGCAACTTGGTTTCTAATTACCCTCCCCGTCTTCTGATCGTCAACATTAGCACAAATCTCGCTACTATTTGCAGCAATAAGAAGCAGATAACGCAAGTTCTGTCATGTTATGTTCTCTCTGACCTACTCTCCAAAGAGCCTAGAGATCACCTGTACGAAGAGGGAAAACAAACAGCAGAGAGGAAGAGTAATTTTCCCTAGGTCATATGACAGCTTGTGGCAGAGCAGACAATAAATTCCAAGTCCCTTATTTCCAGCCCAAAAGGTAGCACGGGAACAGACTAACTTCTTTCAACATGTACTGCTAGTGCAGTTAAGGTCGTATTTCCAGGCAGATTTACTTTTTTTTTCTAATTAATTATTTTAATAGTATTTTGCATTCTATGTCACTCTTCAATCTGGTAGCTCAAAGTGGCTTACACTAGCTAGTTAAAAATGGCAACAACCCGTACAGCAAGGGCTGAACTATACTTTTTCCACAGTTGGGGAGTTCATAACACTGAAAGTTAAAGCCGTACAGCAAAGCTGGTCCCAGGGAGTTTTGCCTACTAGCCCAAAGACTTCCACTCCCCCCTCCTTCAGCTTCAAGGATACTACTAATTTCTCTGGAGCACCTATACAGAGCTGTTAAGTTGTGGCGTTCAATCAGTGGCCCTCTACTGATCAAGAAAGTTTGCTTTCTAGCAAAGTTTAAATGTAAATAACTTTCTGTAGTACATACCCACTAATGATGAACATACTGCCTTAGTTCTCTGTAGCTCTTATCCTCTTAGGTGAGGAGAAAACCTCTGTGTGTGTTCCTGACCCATTTGCATGTCTCCTTGATCTGCTGAGTTGGTGTGGCAACTTGCTAGACAATGGTCAGCATTATGCGAGGCAACTTGCATTAACACTGCAGTCCACAACAGAACTGGTGTTCTGACAGGCACTAACCCAAAGCAAAGAGACGAAAAGAATGGAAAACATTAGCCATAAAGAAAGATTGAATATAAGGAGTCTTCAGCTAATATAGCTTATCTAGTAGCTCTTCTCCAGTTCAAGCCAATACCCAGTTTGTTAAAAAACAAATAACAACCACAAAACAGGCAGCCATACAAAAGAGTGAGGTTTAAAACTTTGACCAAACAAAAGTTGATTTGTTAAGCATCTTGCCCAGTTGTCACGATTATATCAAAAAAGCAGAACTGTGATCCATTAATGAACATCTAAAGGGATGCATGACATGGCTGGTTTTATTTGCAGTTGACACAAGGCTCTTAAATGACATATCTGGGGATCATTTATTAATCCATGCCCGGTTTGTTTTCATGCTGTGTCAGGGAATCTAAATGGAAAACGGGTGCTTTGCTTTATCTCTGCAATTCTTTGTTTGGATGTTTGTTTGTTTTCAAAGCTTGCTTGTCTGATTAATAAGGCCAGTGTCATGCAGAATAAAAGAGGGATGTGTCACATTAGTTCTTTGCACAGTTAAATGTCGCCCTGGCTCAGTGACTATTTCTCTATTTCAGCAATCATTTTGCAATTTACGTTACTTCTGTGTGATCTGTAGGGAAAAAAAAGGTTGATTCCCATTTGAACAAGCTCAAAAGCCATGTACAATCTGATTCTTTGCTCTATTTAAGCATACAAACCAGGAATAATTCAAATCAATATGTTTACACCAAAATAAATTAGGGGGACAATCGGGTATGTGGGATGTAACGAATGCATGGAATTTTTCTAGATGGTCAGACTCCTTGAGTGTAATCACGACTTCATTAAAATCAATGGAAACCTTCACTAATGAAATCAGTGGGCCCTGAATTTCACTGACAAGCTCAGACTCCAAGAAGCCATAGTTATCACTATAAGTGGGCAGACATCAAATTAATGGGGACACTCTGTTTGTAGTTAATAGTGGAAAAAACTAATTGTCCGATTTCAGTATCTTTCTGAATCATGACACTCATGTTTTTTAGACCTAAAAAAGGGACTTTGTGTATCAATATGGCAGTGGTGGCAAATGGGAAGAATTATGGCTTGCCAAGTAATTTCAACTCCACAGAACACAAGAAGGCAGATTGCTCCTGAAGCTCCCTCTTCTTCCAGACACAGCCACGAAGCAAAATTTATGCGTGTAAAATTTGACCTAATTACCCAAACCATTTCCCACATTGCCCGTATCTTCTGAAGTGCTTTAGCAGTCAAAGGAAGATGAAAGACTAATATGCATTTTTTTCAGTGCTATACATAGAGGAACAAAAAAAAAATCTTTCCTGGCTTCCACAATTAAATAATATATCTCCTGTAGTAATTACAATTATACCAGCATGGTAGTTGCCAACTGTTGTGAAATATATGGCAGGGTGGCTTTAGTTTTTTGGTTTTTTTTTAATCAACCATCATACCTGCCTTAATAAATGACAAATACTACCTATAAACTATAACTCTTGATTTCATTAATAGGATAAAGGCCAAAGAGTGATCATAAGATAAATTATAGGAATAATTTACAGGACCATAAATGAATAGCATACTCTCTGCTACAGAATAATAGTTCTTCACTAGTGTTACCAAAGATCAGTAGTTCATTTATGGAAGATTTTCATCTTTTTTAAAAAGAAAATTTACAAGAAAATCACATATATGGCAGAGCTGTGAGTCCATATACATAAGTCTCAAATCATAAAAATTTTGAGAACTAAAAATACCCCATGAAAATAAAACATCGATTTTTCTTTAATGAAAACTCATTTTCTACCTGAAAAATGGGGAAAACTCAATTTTCCCTTGAAAAAAAATTGACAGTTTTCCAGCCAGTCCCTGCAGAATGGTAGCAAATGAGATGCTTTTAGCAGCTAGTTACCCACTGGCACTCTGAGCTGTAACTAGTCAGTAGGAAATGCCTAATGTGCTGGTAAATGATGTGATACTGGGATTTACAGATGTATTGTCTTAGCGAAATGAAATATGGCATCTTCTTGATGCAACACCACTTCAGTGTTCTGGGGTTTCTTTATTGCAGCATTTCTCAGCTTTTACTTCTCAGCCCCCTGCCTTGCTGTAAGAGTGCACAACTGCCTGGATTACCCCAGTCTCACCAACCCAATATCTGGTCTCTAACAGTAGCAAAGAGTGGGTGCCTTCAGGAGAATACAAGCACACCTCTAGCATTCTCCTATTTTTAACTCCTGCAATTTTCAAAATAATTGCACTTCTTGTAGAATCACGTTGATGGAGAGCAGATGACAGGTTTCCATCAAAATAGAGATTGAAAGCACTGGCATCATCTTCAGTGCAAAACAAAGCAATCATCAAACACACCACCATCTGCTAGAGACAAGAAAATTCAAAAGAAATAGCCAAGAAATGCAGAAAGAGCTGAAGCAGTTGCTGACACAGGCTACCAACTAGTAATTTAGCTCCATAAAACTCTTAACTTTTAAGAACTTTTTTGAAATTTCAGATTTGGTGATCAAACCTGTCATTCTGGCAGCGATCCTAGTGAGGAAAGCACATAAGCTTCTGCCCTTGATTCTGTATGCTGTTGAGATCCAACAAGGAGTATTTATGGGACTGATAATAAGAAATGTTATTTTGACCTAGCTGTGTAGTAAAACACCAAGAATTTGCTGCTCGACTATTCGTTTTACGGAATACAATGATCAATGAAGAAAGCGCAGCTTATTTGTCTAAGGATCAGTAAGGTTTGGATCTCTGCTTTAATATAGTTTTTGTGAGTGAGCCAGCTGCCGAGGATAAAGCTAGGATCAGGTGTCTCGCAGAGCTGAATACTTCTTTCACAAACACTTAGGGCTACAATCAGGGATCATACTAATAATACATCCCATCTCATCAAGTCCTGGTTTCCTGACTTGAGTCTACGGACTCATCTGAAGAAGTGAAATACCAAGAAGGATGATGCAGGAAAAAGACTTGATGTCTGGAAGGGCCTTTGGCAGGCAAAGATGTGAACTGTGTAACTTTTATCTTCATCTGCTAGAAATCATTCTAGCTACATTTCATCTGCTGTTGCTTTCATAACTTTCCTTTTTCACTGAGCTGGAGGGAGCTGTATAAACAAGTTATGCTTCTGAATATATCCTCACGTACATTCAAGGGACCTTCATTGCTCCAGTTGCCTCCATTTATTTGGAAAGGAGGAAAGAATGTGTGTGTCAGCATCTGAGTCTGAGAAACTTCACATGTAAAGCATTTTCAGGTGCCTGATTTCAGCCTAAGAAAAGTTCTTCCTTCCGTCTTCCACATCCACACCCACCTCCACCCTCCCCACTGAACCTGTCTGCCTCTCAGTGCGCTAATCTGCTTTACACTGTCTGGGATAGTTTCATTTTCGACACACAGGATATCAGCAAGAGATTCTTAGCTACCAAAACCTGATATACGCCCTTAGAAAGGCCTGACCCAGATTTTGCAGAAATGATATCATAGTCCTGCCTCTCAATGTAGCCTGTAACTCACTTGTCTTCAAAATATCCACAACCTATTGTGCTTGATTTGAAAACGCTAGTCACTCGGGGTGGAGTTTATGCCTGACATAGACCAGATAAACTCCAGTCATCGCCTCACAATACTTTTTTTTTTTAATTTAATCTTTAAAAGGACAGGCTGCTGGTTAACTGAGAGTCCCCTGTTTGATTGACAGTATCTGTCAGAGGCAATGAACTCCACTTGAACATTGCCTTTATGTTCCTGTGTAAAGTTGTTCAACTGTGACCCTTCCATCTGTTCCAGCTAATCTGAAAGTCATTTAGGCCCGCTTCTCCATTCATCCTAAACACAGCGCATTCTCCTGTTAACACACATATGCAAAGTTGTCGGGCTGTCAGCTACGTAAGGGCTCCCCCCCCCCTCTTTTTTTTTTTTGGAAACTCTCACGACATCTGTGTCTACATTTCCTTGTAACAATTATAAATAAAAAGAAAATTATCAGAAACTACTTCAAATCTTACTAATTACTTTTTATGAATGTGCCAGTAAATCTCACAGCATCACTTCAGAAAAGATTCAAAATGGCTCTTTAAGGAGAGGTCATCAGGTAGCTGACTTCAGTGCTCTGATGTGCATGTGCAAACCTCCATATTTTAAAGACTGAGACAAATGGTTGCCTTGAAGAAGGTGTAAGAGCTTTACCAAAAAGTGCTTTTAAGATTTTGGAAGATTACTACTCATAAATGCCTGTTCAAGCCAACTTCAAATATTTAAGATTATCATATCCTACGTGATATGCAATTTGAAAATACATACAAACTTATGACAAAAAATCTGAAAACTCTTAATAATTTGTTGCTGTCAGTTAATTTGCTCTTTAAAATTCATCTTGCACAGGTCAGAAACTATTCTACTAACAACGTCAGCACCGTTAGTATTTATCTTAAGAATGACTGGTAAATAATCTGTTCCTTGCACACAAAGTTAACATTGGCAATTAAGTTAACTTTAAACTCAGGCAAATAAATGTTCATTATGGTCCTGCTCAAATACTGCTGCAAAACTAGATATTACATCCAACAAAACTAAGAGAAGCCCAAGAAGGCATTTCTGAGGTATCCAAGGAAATACAAAGAGAAGCTTCCTACCCAAGCAATTTGTTATTGTGACACAAGAAAATAATAATATAAATTTCATCATTCATTGTTCATTTCTGGTACATCCACACATCAAAGTCTTTACACGAGACTGATTCACTAAAAAAACCAAACCAAAACAAAAGAAAATAGAAAAGTATAATGCCATCTGTTCTAAATGACTTTTAGAATAAAGTGCAACCACTACAAACATCTCATAGAATGAAAACATAATACTGATTGCAGGGGAAAAAAACATTACTGGTATTATTATGGAATTTGTTGTGCATCTAAAGATGACCAGAGTTGCATGCTGCACACACGCTGTTTCTCAAATATTTATTACATGGAATGTATACATCTGGTAGAATCTTGACTTCTTGGTAAACGTCAGCACAAAATGAGTGACACTTGTAGCAAACGTTTGTTCTCGTGGGTGATTTCTCTGACAGAAGTTATATAGAAGAATAGAATCAGGAAAAAGAAGAAAAAGAAAAAAAAACAGAAAAAAAGCCCCAAATCTCCCTGGCCTACTGTTCAGCTCTGTCATAGGAAAGTAAAGAAACCAGACTTCCTATTCATGTATTACCCACTCTGGTTGTCATGCAAGCTTTTTGGCCTTTCTCATCGTACTTGAATGGTGGTAAAGTAATAAAGGCAATGGGATGAACTTTAGTGCTACTCTCTCTTTTTTTCTTTTTTTTTTTTCCCCCCCTAAAAAAAAAAAGTAGTATTCCTGATTCCTCTTGTGAGGTGCCAGAGGCTCAACAGCAAAGATCTGTCAGTGTCACAGTCAAGACTCAATAGCATAAGCTTATGATTGTAATTCAGGCTATGATTTTTCTTTTTTTTTTAAATAAACGAGCACTGAGTTTACATGAATTGTCAACAATAAACTGAAATAATCCTTATGTGCCTATATGCTTTCCTACTGTTTTCACAAGAAAACTACTTGTTAAACCTATATGTAACAAAATACATCAAAGTTGCAGAGTTAATTGCAAAACGCTCGAAAATGCACATGTGTCTTTTCATGCATATAGTCTCTGCTTAAAAATATAGTCTCTCTATGTACCTTCATCAGCAAAGAATTTAGGATGAGATTCACCTCATCTAACTTTAGAGGTCTATAGGACCTCTACAAACACAGGGCTGGCAGAGTTAATTCGGGCAGGTTTTGGGTGCTGCCTGGCATGTACCAGGCTTTTACTTTATCAGCTGGGAAACACTGCTGCTTCCCTTTTACATAGGATAAGAAAAAAAGCAAACTGAATTTGCCGTGACATAGAAATAAGACATGAATTTCCACAGAGAGATGATGTCACAGAGAAGGAATTAAATTTCCTTAGAGATGGAAGAGAAGGTGGATTTTCAGAAATAAGGGAGCTATGCATAATTAAGAGTCCTCTAGGAAAGATCAGGCTTTTGTGTGATTCCCCAAGATCTCAGAAGAACAGTAAAAAACCCCACATCTACTAAAGGACAGTGCGAGGCAAGTTATGGAAGCAGTGGTGTCATATGTCCAAGGCTGTAAAGAACAATCCCCATCTAAGATTCACTGAAAGCTATGGTTAATGTCAAGTTTGATTTTTTTTGAGTATTCATGACAGTTGATTTTTCCAAATAGCAACACTTTGTAGGAATGTGTAAGGAAAATACCAGTACTTTGGGTCTGAAAGAAAAATTGATGGATTTGCTATGCTGGGGAAGAGGTCCTGAAGGGAAGTTCATAGGGAAAGAAGAAGAGAAAACATGAAGGTTGAAGCTGATAATAAATCTCATTTGTAGCCATATGTTATACTGTGACAGTAGCACTCACCAGAGAGCCCAGTATGTTTACAGACCCTTTTTCTTAATATGTGGCTTTAGGCATAACATAGTCTTAGGAAAACAGCAGCACTATTGTAGGCAGTACAGGCAACACAACTTCTTTTCCACCTTGAGCTAGACCTTGGACAGTTTTGGCTGAGATTTCTGTAGGAGGTTGTTATCTACAGACTGTTTGTGATCACCTCTAAAGACTTTTGAGTCTTTAAATGTGTATGTAGAGTAACGTGTGAAGAGTATTTACACAAGCTGGGCTGAAAAACTTCACTCATGAAGCCTTGTCGCTCTTTCTGCTACCTTGCTTGACATGCCACAAACTGCTGATGTCCTACAGAGATGCACAATATGCCAAACACATAAATAAACATGTGCCTGTACATTATGCAGATTCCCATCCTGGAAGTAGAAGACCTGCAGTCAATAATCAGTTTTCTGGTAAATACTATGTATGTGGGAATCACGCTGGCTCTGTGTCAGTGAGGCTGAAGACAAATTAAGGTTGGTAGCCTCACTTATCACAGAGGGGAAGGACCTGGAAAAACAAACCAGCAAATTGTAAGTCCTAACCGATCAGAGAAGCCTTCGCTGTACCCCTTCTCTCTCAATTCAAGTGTCTGGTGTAAAGACATTTTAATTCCCCTAATCTATCTAATAAGTTTGAAAAAATTGTTAATTAGTTATCCTGAATCCCAAGAGACAGCATTTTGTCTTGGGTAGTCTCCAGGAAGGGCTGCTATGTGTGGTTCAGCACAAGGGTGTGCTGAGTAGAGGTCAAAGAGCCACTATAAACTGTACGGAGAAACAGGGCAACTTACAGGAAATCCTTATTCCCTCTGCCTCTTCTGGTAACCTATTAAATGAAACAGCTTTCCACAGTATGTGAGTTGCTTTTAGCCAGCTAAACACTTCTCATGCCAGCACTTCCACCCAATGCCTGTCGATCCCCCCCTGTTTGCTATTCACACATCCCAAAGGCTGTCTTCCGTCACAGTGAAAACTATTCCTATTATTTTCTAGAAGAAAATACACAGTTAAAAAAAAAGGAAAAAAAAATTCTTTAGCAACTGAGAGTTACGATGAATATTGCAGGGCTTTTCTTATATTTGGTTGTTTCTCTGTATCAGATGAGTACTGAACATGGTCTGCCTCCCAAGGTACAAGTCACTATTCGGCTTCCTTTCACTATTCAGTTTCCATCAAATCTTTGTCCAGTCCTCACTGCAGAAGAAAAAATGATTTTTAATTAATTGTCAAAACCCTTCTACTATCCTGTGCTACCTTTATCTGAAAATAGAACTGATAAAATCGTAAGAAAATCCATTTGCAAACATTACTATGTCATCTACTCTGTACACTCAACAATTACGAAAATTAGAGACTGGCTTCAAAATTAAAAGATTTTAAAAAATAATAACGTAGGAGTTCTTATTATTTGCCCTTTAATCTTCACCCTTAAAAGACACCTTCAATAAATCTTTTCAAGATTATTTCACATTCAAGAGAGCCAAAAGCATACATTTAAATGAAAAAAGAAAGAAGGCTGCAACTTCTTTGTAACTATATGACTCCAAGAGCTGGGGACTAGAAAAACAATAATAAAAATACAGATTTCTGAGCTGACACTAGGGAGCTGGAAAGGTCAATTAGTCCATTCCCTTGCCTCAAAGCTTAATAGAGCAACTAATGGAAGGAAATAAAATCATACAGCTCTTTGCATGGTATTGCTGTACCTGCAATAAGAAAGATTTTTCTATTGATCGATGTCTTACTTTAACAACTAATTCTCCATGTCAGAAGTTTTAGAAATAGAAATATATATGCTTATCCACCTAGAAGGAGAAACCAGAAAGTGAATTCTTATTGCTAATTATTTCATTTTTTGAAAGTTGCAAATAGTCGCAGTGCAGAAGTGTTATCTGTGACGCAGATAATTACAAAAATCTGCTGGGGTGTTCCCATGCTCAGATTTAGGTGTATAATCTTAGCACTCTGAATTACCACTTAACTCTTTTTGCACTGACCATCTCAGGAACTTCTTGCATCTCATCTGCATGCCTGTAGGAAACCCTATGAACACCCCTAGCAGGGAACAGCTCTACATCTGTGTTTGCCTGCATTAATGCTTCTTTTTTTTTTTTTTAAGAAACTGGTTCAATCCAAAAAGATTTGTAAATAATGGTACATCACTTGCCCAAGTTTGCCTGGGAATTTACAAAAATCAGCAGATTCAGCTACAGCGCTATTTTTGCTATGTATAAACCGAGCTCCAGTACACTCCCTGAACTGTTAAACATCAAGAAAAAATAATTTTCTTCATTAGTCATATTCAACTCAACTGGAAAACAAAACTGGCACTGTGGGAACGTTACAGTTTGAATTTGATAGCTTCACACTAAAAACTGTGCTGTATATCTGATATAAAGACATTTTGAGGCACAAAGAAAGCTCTTAAATAAAGACATTAATGTACATGAACCAGAGACTATGGGAATAATTATCCTATCAAAAAAGTTTAATCTAAAATCCCAAATTAAGTTGTTTAAAAAACCCTATTTGTCACTCAGACTGCTGAGCTACCAAAAAAAAAAAAAATGTGGAGGCAAGTGCAGAATCTATAGGGCAAGCACAGCCCATTTAAGGATCTCAAAACAAATAGTGCTAAAATCCAAGGCAGTGGAAAGAGTGACTGAAATGGGATGTAGGAATGTTAGCTGCATTACTCACGTGCTCCACGATCAGTGAATACCATCATCAATGTCCTTTCTATTTAAACATTTATTTTTGTTACACATGACAAGTTATTGAAGATAAATTTGGGAACTTGGAAAAACAGGCTGGATGAAGTACCAGCATGAATTAATTGTATTAAGTGCAAAGCTTTCAAATATCATATGCCAATCATTTTTCCAATCTGCTTTAAAACCTACAACTGATCTTTCATTTGACTTCCAAAATTAAATCTTTCTAGTGCATTTAAACCATTTTTCATCTTTTCTCTTGGCTGCCAGGGAGACTGATTTTTTTTTTTTTTTAAAGAAATCTGATATTCTTATGTAATGATATGATTCCAGGAGCTGTGGCTCTGACAAAAATCACCACTTACAACAAATTCTCCAGACCATGAGAATAACTGGTGATACTGTGTCATAACTGGTAACACTATCTTGTCTCACTGCATAACTTTAAATACAAGTATTTGGAAGCTCCAAGGGACAGTTTTAAAACCTAAATGTAAGTTTAGAGTTGACATCTGCAGAGACAGAAATCAGTTTAATACATGAACGTTAATAAATTAATAATAAAAATAATAGAGATGTAAGGAAAACACCCATAGCACTAAAATTAAAATCTGGATTTTTGTGAAACTGCTGTCAGGTTGCCACTTGACTAAACTAGTAAATGGGCGTTAGGTACTGAGTTGCTATATAGGTCAGCACAACAGCCTATGTTACACATCCCTATGCCATTTGCTGTTAATAAGTACTGTGTTTGCATATTGGTCACATGGGATTCTTTCCAAAGAGACCGTTTTATCTTGGTGGTATGAAATTTTCCTTTTCTATGTAAACGAATTTCCTCCATAAATTTTGTAGGCAGAAAGAAATCATACATAACTATGCAATTCTTAAAAAAAAAAAAACACCAAACAAAAAAAACAAAACCAACAAAAACCCACCCAAAAAAACCCCTCACCTTTGTTGTAATGCTGCAATGCTGTCAGTAAATTTATGAAAACGTTCCCAGCAATGAACATTGGCATTATGGTCCCATCTCATGCATCCAGCTTTGCTCACGTGAGTATTTGCCACTGCTCCTGGAAGGAGCATTAATTGCAGCAAAAGTCTCCTGTTTCCTTTCTCTAAGCACCGCGCAGAAGCCCTCTGGGAAGCACCACGTTAAGTCAAATATCTCTTGTTTATCTCGGGCCATGGAAAACAGAGCTGATTTCTGGAGTTCGAATAAACAGGGTGAAGGGCAGAACTGGCAGAGCGGCAGAGATGCTCAGGGTGGAGCTTATAGGTAGACAGTAAGTGTGGGAGAAATCCCAAATTCCAATACAGGAATAACTTTATGAAAAAAGCGTTTACACGTCTCCTCCTCAGAGAGGTCCCCACTGGAGCCTAATGGGAGCCCATTAAATGGTTTTTGGGAGCCCATTAAATGTGGTTGGTTCTCTCCTTAAGCCCTATGCCTCCCCATTTCTCTTCACTTGCTACACCTCAATTTTCCGGAGCTTCCCCTGAAGACGCTCCGTTCTTTCCCACAGGATAAATAATGAATTCTCCTACTAATCCTTTGACATTATTACATAGATTTGTTACTACCTTTTACCAGTTAGGTAGCCAAGGAGTGTCTAAGGGCCTGTCCTAAAGTCACAGTGTGAGCTAGAGGCACTACGAGCACCCAGGTGCAGTGGCAGTACCAGCGCTGAGCACAAGCAAAAGGAATTCCTGAGTCTCGCAGTTGGACTCATCAGACGGGAATAAAGAACACAACCATGGTCTCATCAATCTGAACCAAAATAAGCCAGCCTCCTAAAAATACAGAGGAAATTATTTCAGAATAATAGTAGCGTAAAAATAATAAATTCATACCCAGGAACACGCAACTCCACCTTGATTCTGCACAGCCCTTCCTCCCACACCCAGCCAAAAGAAACTTTAGAAAACTTTATTTTGTATTACCAGAAATTGTTAGGCTTTTTAATCTATTTTCTTTAGCTAAACACAGATGGAGCAGGCTGTTTTCCAACAGCTCCAGTGGGAGACAGAACAGATTTTTAACTTCCATGAGGTCCCTCTGCCTCATAGATAGGTCACGGCCATCTGAAGACTCTCTTTGCTTTGCCCATAAAACTTCCTTTTGTCTGCTGTTGTCTGTGATCATTCCCTTCTCTACTGTCTGAAGTTACATTTTGTGATGCAATGTCTGAGCAAGAAATCAAATCCTTCTGGTACTTCCTTTTATTTATCATAACAGAATTGAGTTTGGAAACATGCTTGCCCAAGAAACCCAACAGATACAAACAGCATAGCCAGATTACAATCAGTTTATAGCTGCCCAGCGTCTGATGCTGTTGAAAAGCTCCGGTTTTGGTGATTTTTGCATTACTTATCCAATTAGTGCAACGAGATGAGGTGTCTCAGTCTTCCCATAAACTACTGCTCAACATAAAAAGCCTCAACTAAAAGGAAAATGGAACAGAGGACTATTGGGAAGAAAAATACCAGAAATGCTGTTTGCGTCTCTCCGATCACACATGCAGCATTCAGAAGTAGCGGGTGTCTGAACTGCAGTACACCTGCACAGCGGCAGCAGGATTGTTGCAGAATCACAGCCCAGCCCCAGAATTTGTTCAGGTTTTGAGCTAAACTTTCTCCTTTATGACTTCATAATCACGCTTGTCTAAAAAGTGCAGGCTGCCTAACCTGATATCGGTTACTGCCCCCCTCCCCAATCTAATTTGTAAAGCTCCATTTATCATATTTTCTTAGAGCTATGTAGTTCAGTGCAGTGATTGCAAGGACTTCTCCTTTTCCAGGCGCAGCCACGCCTGGGGGAAGGAGGCAGCCAGGTCCTCTGACATCGGTCCTGGGTGGCATGCAGAGCAGACATGCACCAGGGTGGGAAACATTGAACTTCATCCTCAAAAAGTATCAAAAGGCGACTTCATTAAACCTAAAGATTTTTTGCAGTGAGGTAACAGCTTATAGTGTATTGCAAAGAGATATGAGAAAGGGCAGATTTTTCTTATCTTTTGTTATTGGAATTGACCCTCAGGGTCCTTAGGCCTTGGTGAGAGCTTAAGCAAGCTTAGATCAAGGAAGGATTTTGAAATTGAATTTATTCAGATTAGCAAAACCTTCCATGAGAGGATTTACTCTCAACAAGCTGTTGCCAACTCGGAGCTTAGAAAGCCCAGCGCATTTTACTGATTTACAATCAACTTTAAAAAAAAAACAAACCAAAACAAAAAAACCCAATACCCAAAAAAACAAGGCTGGCCTCATTAAAATGTTTGCAATCAACATTCACACAGTTTCCAAGATTCCCTGCCAAATGTTTATTTATGGGTACTTTCCTTGGTTGTCCAGATCATTTTCATTCAGATGACATTTCAGGGTTTTAAGGAAAAAAAAATATATTGCAAGTAACGACAGAGGGGGAAGTGCGAGAGGATGAATACAGTTGCAGCAACAAAAATGTGTTCTATTAAAATGAAAATCACTTCTCAGTCACTACTTCATTTCACAATAAAAACAGATCTAGACCTCATGTAAAAATTAATTTGCACTCTGGCACTTCGCATATTCATTTCAATATTTGTATCTCTGAAAGAGTGAGATATATGTTCCCATTTGTGTACTGCAGACCTGTAACGCACACAGACCTCAGTTCCAAACATTTGAATTCAGCAGGGAGCAGTTTTACAAGCGAAATCCAAGCAACACTCGAATCACTCAGCATTTTGCCATCCACTCCTCTAAGTCAAGATTTTACCTCACAGCTCCAAAACGAAATTTGCATGGTTGAAATTCATTATGTGCTTGCACTGGGAACTTTCTCCCTGCACTTAGGCAGAGGAAGGAGGTGCGGCTGGGGATGACTTGCTCGGAGACTCTTTCTTGGTCAACTCCTGCCCACCCAGGTGCCACATCACCGACACATCCAGGAGAAATGCCTGTTTTAGCAGAAAAGGGATTTGTGCCCATGCCTAAAGAGTCGATGGTGTTTCAGAGACCTGCATCAGGGCTATGAATTCCACACGTACTTTGTACAAATTCATACCTCGTCCACTCCAGTGGAAACCTGAAGGACGACAACAACGATTGCCACCAGGAGGAAAGCACATGTGGAAACCTACCCCTTGTCGGGGGAGTTGAGGATACAACCACAGGGAACTCAACTCTCTGGGTCTAGCACATATTTTTGGGCCTTAGACAATTATTGAACTGTAACAGTCTACCTCATCCAATTCTGTACAACTTGGGCTAAACAGTAAATACTGTGGTTTTTTTAATCAAAGAGTAAAAACCAGAGCAATATTAAATCATTTGTTGCAGCTCCACAATTTTATGATATCTTTCCTGGTTGAACTTTAGAACTGTATTTTGTATTTCCATTCTAGTTGTGAAAATCTAACAGTGAGAAACTAAAAATGGATTAACGCACTCAAATGCTGCACTAAAATAAGATGAAATGGTGCAAGGGACCAAACACTGCAGCACTCGCTAAAAGTTATTACACCAAATCAATACAGTAACTATTTTAGACAGGCTTAATTTCCTCAGCACATATAAATTTCTTCACATGTATCAGTGCTTATTTTATTTCTCCAGCTAAACCTGTTTTCTCCAACTCAGACCTTTATGGTTTATTGGCATAAAAGGGAAAAATAAATTGCAAGTCTGTACCTTTCTCACTGTGGAAGATTTCGCACAGTATTTATCCCCAAAAATCTCTGTTTTGAAAATCTAGCAAGCACAGGTTTCCAAAGGAAAATCCTTTAATTTCATTCCGTAAAATGTTTTTACACCTTTAAAGAGTTTTTTTAACTGAAAAATGTGGGAGAAATATATTTATCAAGGAACATTTCTATATAAACACAAGGCTCAGCACTTGCAGCAAATTTGGTAACTATTTAATTTTCTTTAATAATGGATTTCTTCCACATATTTCTAATTCTGATTGAATTTTGCTCCTCTAAAATGAAAGAATTAACTATCAAGCTTTATCAAATAAGTACTAAAGATCCAGATATTTTTTTAAATGGAAGATGTTAAGAGAAACTACTACAGAAGTCTTAGCAGTCAAGTCTTCCCTACAGCTCCCTTATAACTGAGCTGATAAAGACACCTGTGAACCAGAACAATTAATAAGATGAGGTCTCAGCCGCTGCACCCCTGGTGACTGCAATACTCATGTTGCCAAAAAAACCTTCTTGCTGCGATTGAAAAGCAAGTAGAAGTTCAGTAAAAACCGCATATACATTTTCTTTGTGTTACTGAATAAACTGTATTTTTTTAAATGAACAAAACTGAATTTTCCCCACAGATAGGATTTTTTTTTTTAAGACTATATATTTTGCGCTAGCAGCAACTTCTGAAAAATCATCTTCACTGCTGCATGATGTGTGCTGAATCTGCTTAAGGTACACGGGATTCCCCTTTGCCCTCTTCCAAAGTGTGCACATGCATATGTTATTGGAGCCAGGTTTGGTAACTCTTGCAAATTCTAATTTTGTATCCTTGCCTAACTCTAAGCCCATTGTACGTGGTATTAGGCCCATTTCTTGTCAGAAAGATTACTGTTGTATGTATACTATCTTAAATGGTCTTTTTGTGACCTCGCTCAGTACCCTGAAACAAATGAAGCAGGTTTTTGTTTTTTTTTTTCTCCTGATGGGCGTACTAGGAGTGGGGGGGAGGGAAAAAAAAAAAAAAATCATCATTACACATGCGGTGCACCAAGGCACACAGACTTCCTTGTGACCGTATTTAAAGAAGCGGGCACAAAGAAATAGTCATTGCAGCTACAATAGGGGAAATCTAGTATGCATTTCCAAGGAATCACATTTTGGGGAGAATTACAGAATAATTACACATATGCTTAGATCACGAGCATTCAATGAAGCGGACAATATTTTGAGGATTTAAGATGTTGGTGTTGTGGTCGTCTCTAAGAAACCAGGATAATTCAGACATTCAAATGCAAAAATGCACCATTTGGAGAGTGTAATGCGGTCTGTTCTGGTCAGTGTTACAAATTCGGAAAGGATTCCCTGGCTGCAGACATTAGCCACTTAATACTTAAATCTGTTTCCAAATGTAAAGCATACAACAAAAGTGTTTTGCATTAATGAAATGTATCCTAACGCTAGTGTAGTGACACATTTCATTAATGTGTCACATTACTGATGTAAAATATAATTACAACAGATATGCCTGTCTTACAGCTTGATAAGACCCACGGATGAAATATTGTTTAACTAATTATGCAATAAACCTCTATTTCGGTCCCATCATTTTCTAGCCATAGACTGAGCTAATTTCATGCCAACATACGCAATTGAACTTCTCAGCCTTACAGCTACGATTATGGACGGCTCAGTCATGTCGATTTGATTTCTGCTAGCACAACAAGCATATCAGGCCACGATAATTGTCAACTGCTAACGAATCGTTAGACAGTGCCAGCGATGAGCGCAAACATGTTTTGTTTTTCCCTACCAGTGTCACAACATAGACCACTGTCCTTCATGCTGGCTGTACGTGTAAATGCAGAGAGATGCTACCACATCCAAATTTAACAAACTTCACATTGTTCTAATATTTCACAAACACAAGATCACTGCAACGTAGATGACAACACTTTGGGATAAATAAAATAATGAGACGCTATTTAGAGTATAGTAGAGAACCAGCATCTAGCTCTATTCTACCTATCTTCTACTTTCTTAGAGTGTATTTCAATACCCTCTAAAAACGAGGCAGGTTTTGCTTCTCTGCATCTCGTCTCATTATAACTGAGAGCAAAAGAATAGCATCATCGGTATGCAAACTATTATTATAGCGTTACTCATGCGACCCAGGGTATTCTACAGTGATCAAAGGAAGAATAAATATATTATTATAGCATCTACAATATGCTACAGCCTTTACAAATAAGTAAAACAATGGCCATAGCCTGAAAACTCCTACTCAGATGAGCATGCTGTAGTACTTACTGAGGCTATCGATATGATGGGAGCCTTTGAAAATTATATAGTCTGAGAGACTGTTTGATTTGCAAACATTTACTTCTGTAAAGTCTTGATATAGTGCTGGTTAATGGCAGGAACAGCCTTCAGACCGGGGCACAGCAGAGCTAGAAAACAGAGGGATGATTTGCCATAGCGAGCACCCCATTCTGTCGTTACCGTTACGGAGGCGGCAGTAAGTTGGCTCAATGTTTGAAGGCTGAGTCGCCGCAAAATGCAGCGTAAGCAGAATAGTTACCATCCCTTCAGAGCCCTCTGTCCAGGCAATACAATGAATTTGAGACAATTCCGCCAGTTCTTCTCCCTTCCCCCAAATCACAATACCAACATAAAACATCATCATCTTTTCCAAGCAATTAGGACAGAGTTCCCTTCATTTATATTGTGGTTTGATTAACCTCTTTGGTCTTTTTTGATTGTGGGCTTTAGCCTTTTTCTGTAGCATTGAGGTTTACAATTTTTGTTTCAAATTAATCTAGTTAAATTCATGAAAGTAAATTAAATTAAACTTATTAAATTTATTAAAAAACCCACAAAACTTTTATGCTAAAAGTCACAGGATTTGAGAACCTGAAGAGCCTGATAAAAATCTCCAATTTTGATCATTCTAGGTTTGAGGGTTTTAAATACTTTTTAGTGGATTTTTATATCTCAGCAATTAATAGACCTCACATAGCTATTTTAAAAAAAAAAAAAAAGGCAAACAAAAAAAACCGAAACTCACACAACTTTATGTTTCTCAAGCACTGCTGATGTGATTCTACCTATCAGGAGATAAAGGACTGACCAAGTCACTTGGCAGCATGAGCCATCGTCTTTGCAGCTTTGATGCTTTGGACTTTTACGAAGTACAGGGATAATACACAAAAAGCAAGGAAAAGGAAACAAAGACGACAAAGCTGATAATCAGCAACAGGTCTCTCATTCTATGCAATAGAATACAAAATTGTCAACATGTAAAGTTTATTTTAAATCCAGTTCTTAATTTAAATTGCTGAAATAAGTAAAGTAAGAAATAATTATAACCAGTGATAAAATAATAATAATAAAAAAATAAACACCACATGAACTATCAGATCCATGTGAGCTGTGAAATTCAAACGAAGGTCACAAAATAGGAGTGCGCAAATAATATATGTAAAGGTAAGCAATTCACCTGGTGTTTTAGCTGCAGATATTGTAAATGCCCTTAAAAATAATAAAATGATAATGTTCCATAATAGTACATACAGAAAAACATGGTATAGGATACGTTCAGTCCTTGCTACAAAAAGAAAGAAACACAAGGGAAGTTTCTAAATAAAATAGGAAACAAAGAGTGACCTTCCTAATTAAAAGAAATCTCTAAACATACAGTTATGTCTTTAGTGTTCTATTACATGAGAATATAAATCAGGCAGAATTCACCCAACATAAATATTTGGATTAAAAAAAGCTTCTGCTTTGAATGTGGGAAGTGGAACAGACATTTACAGTAGTAGAGAGCAACGTGCCAATGCTGTGATTCCCCACTGATCAGAATGTGCCAAAGATTCAACTGATAAAACCTCCTAATGGATAGAATAAGTTTTCCCAGAAAATTTCCATTTTTCTTTTTAAAATGTAAAATCCAGGAGCTTTTCTTGATGGATACATCTTTTTATTTGGTTGTGTTTTGCTGGCAGTGTCTCTTCACATGCATGCTGACTTAGAATAAGATCGTGTTGCTTAAGTCTTTTTATGTGTCAGCTTGTACAACAAGCACATAGTACTTACTAACCGTAACTCACAACAGAATTATGAGTCAATTACTTAAAAAAACCCCTTTTATATCCTTGTAGCCATGTCACGCTGTCATCCAACATAATGTAATTGCATATTTTTATGTACTTTACTACATTACAATGACTTTTGAGCAGTACCTTGCATACTTCCATAGATGTTACAGGAGAGCTGAGAAAGATTAACAAAAATCTTAATTACTGGAACACTGTATTGTTTAGGGAGACATAAGGTGGGATTTTTTAACCTATGTCTTACCAATTCAAGTTATCCTGTTTTAGAAGTGACTGAACAAACCTTTTGTTACCTCCTGTTCCTTGCCTTTGTGAAGAGTCGTATCTCCGCCTAGTTTCATGTCATCTAGCCTCTACACATAGAACAGGGTGAGCCCCTACCTTGCTGCTTTCACTGGAGTGGGGAGGAGGAGCAGGGGAAAGGTGGTGGGTCATCCTTCCTTCACACCGCACAGTGCCTGGAGCTGTTCTATGCCAACACATTTCATTCTCAAAGGCCACAAACACAATTTTCCCAACCTCCGAGTATACCTCATACTCATATCAAACCTGGCTGGTAATAAACAGTCATGGCTTTGCAGCAAACGTTTACAAAGCACTTCTAGAAATGTTCCCACATCCTGATCTTAGACATCTTCCTCTGTATCCAGTAAGTGCAATAAGAAGCACTTCAAGCAAATGTACAAGACAAGGGTAAATCTGGTTATATTAGCCTAAATGGAAATAGCAACCATTTAAGTCTAAAGAGAGTATTAAATCCTTCCTGTACTATCTGCACACTTTGAAGCACAAGATGGAAACAGCTAGTGGAGGTATGTACAATCATCTGTAACAGTTTACTCTTCCTACTGTGCCTAATAGTATTTTGGTGACATTATTGTTAGTAAAGCACCAGAGTAGCTGTCTGGGCAGTTTAGGTTTTCCATTAGCATTTTTGCAGTATGCTGAAAGATTATGGAAAGGGAAGAAACAGCACATGAATCAAGGCCTGGCTGTCAGACTAGAGGAATGAATATGGGAGTCTGATTTAATTTCATTTTCATGGAGAGAAACTGCTATGTAATTTGGTAGCTCAAGTCTTCCCTTAGGAGACATCTGTTAGGTCCTGCGATGCTTTCGCTTATGCCAACTTTATGCTTTTGTAACTGCTGACTTGAGTGAAGTTACTTCTGATGCACACTAGCATAGCTGCATAGACAGCCAATTCCATTTGTTCCAGTCTCAACTGAAAGTGCTCCATGGGAAGAAATATGTGGCTATCTACCAGCAAACAGAGTAGCGGTCTCGGTCTCATACTTGCTGGGCCTATGTTGTTGCCTCAGAAAAGCCAGATGCCATTTCTTCCTCTCTTACTCAGAGCAGTCCATCCTTTCAATCAACAGCTAAAAGAATTTCACAGTTCAACCTCAAACTCATTAACTAAATGAAATTTCTGCTAGGAACACCCAACATTCTCACGTGTTTGTTGTTCACCCTGTTAAGTTGATGGGATAGTGCAAGCAAGGACACTTGTGCAGCAGTTACAGCATCAGCTGGAACTTGAAAACATAATCATTGCATCTAGACTCCCCAACCTAAACCTGTCTGTATTATTTTAACTGATGTTTCTCATAGCTGAAAGACATATCAAACATTAAATGTGTAGAACAAACCAGTAGTTAGCAAAGGAAAGCTGTAACACATTCTAAAAAGGATTTTTTGAGGTCCTAATTCGGCTTGGCCATCCTTTGACACAAAAAAGTCTGGTGGCTTGGGAAAGCAACTTTGTATTATCACATCCCCATGGGCAAACAAGGCTCCATCATCTCTACCATGGCTTCTACATTCTCCATATAAATAGAGAAGGAAGCTCTCCAAGCCTAGCTCAGCCTACTCAATGTGTCAACCAGCCAGGACACACATTTCATTAAGTACAAATGCAATGTAATGTGTTCCCTTCACAGAGCCACGGGGAATTGCAATGGCAACTGTGATAGAATCATCATCACCTCTGTGTCAGAGATCAGCAAAGAAGAAAACGTGTAGCTTTGGTTACAAGAAGTCAGAAATTTTCTAAGGTTGCTCAGAAACATCCTGTTACTTATCCTGGGTTCAGGTCATGGCCACATCTGTCTGGCTCATGAAATCAACATTTTAAAGTAAAGGATGTTATATCCATCCTAACCCACCTGCCTGTTTGTTAGGACTGTATTTGCAAACAGTCCAGGTAATGTACTGGAAAAAACTGTAACCTAGAAATATTTGGAGTTACATCTCTGCCTAATATTAACCAACACAGCACTACATCCATTCAAAAATGGCTGAAGATCTAGCCCTGCAAATATTTGTGTGCCTGCCAAATACCCAAAGCCTTAAACATTGCATTCAGTTTGCATTTGATTCCATTAATACCCTGAAATCTAATAAATCACCACTCAGATGCAAATGGGCAAACAGTTAAAACAGAAGAAACCTGTATGAGTTCTAGTTTGTTATAAACATGTAACTAATAAACAACGCAAAACATACAATGCAGATTTCTCCACAAGAAAATCTTGCTGTGGAACAAAGGACACTGTAGCACTCCGTAATTTGGCTGGCTTTTCACGCTTTCCCTATTCTTCTAGTGAAAACTTAAGCCATGAAATTTCTTTTTTGTTAACGCAAAGACATGGTAATGTCAAGCATTCATGACCATAAGCATGGAAAATTGATGAAATTACAGTGTGTTCAGGAAAATAATACGGTGATGAGAGAAAGAATCTCTGCTTGTATCTGCGTCCTGGTGGCAGCTTTTTGAACAGGTGAACATTTTTTCCTCCCTCTGTGCAAAACATCTCTTTGCATGAATACATCAAATAGATGCCCAGGGAGAAAGGTCAAAGGGAAATAGTCACGCAAATAATTAAGATATGAAGAGACCATGTGTTAAGTCCATTAATGCTTTCCACTGTCTTGTTTGTTGAGGTGCACCTTTCAACTTGACACAAGACAGCGTATGCCAAACTCTATGAAAACGGAAGATGACTGAGCTGGGCTTCTTATTTCCAAAAAAAGAGGAAAGGCAGAGTATGGATAACAGGGCAGCCCTCTTCCAGAGCTCCCCGTGACTTAGCGTCAGCCATCAGAAAGCCTCCCAACCCATGTTCCCCATCTCCTGGGTGCATCTGGCGGGTCCCAGCTTTGGTCCTGCAGCTACAGTGGGGTCTTCAAACACATTGCTCCCACCTAGTGGCCAGGTGAATAAATTAATAAATGCACAAAGCCCACAGGTCATATGTAAAATCACCTTAGGCAATTCTTAAAAGAATCAAAAACTGCTTGAAGAACGCAGCCACCATTTTCCTCAGTAGAGGAAATTATCTTAAATATTTCATCAGTAAAATGGAAAGCTAAAATTAAAACTGGAAAACTAAGCAAAAAACAAGGTTAAATTCAACAAGAAAGCAAACTGGAGAGAATGAATACAGGTGAACACCCTAGTATAAAAGCCCATCAGGATCATCTCAGATCAGGGAGAGCACTTGGTTAAGTCCCCAAACCCAGCTCTCCTATCGACAGGAGCTCTTCCCCATGTGAACGAAGGAATGTAGACTTCATTTGTGTGCATGGGTTACCTCCCAGCCTTGCAGCATACTCTCCCTGGGAGCAGGTATTTCTCCGAGAAAGAGCAAAGCCCACAGCTCTGTCACCTTCTGGCCTGCACCTAGCTTTCAGCATAGCCCAGTGATCTAGAGCACTCGGTCATAAATAGAAGTACTACCCCTTCAAGGATGGGATTGCTTTGCTGGAAAGATATCTATCACACTAACTTCTGACACTTACATAGACAGGATCTCCTCCTCCAAGGGTACCCTGGGAAAATCTGTTTTCTCCTGTTTCCTTTCTTAAATTATTCTTTCCATTAAGGGCACACCCTGTTTTTAAAGGAACAGCTGCAAAGAATCACAACGACCATGCTGGACACGTAAAAACAATCCGTTATTAACACAATTTCCAAACTATCTTCTAAGTCCAATTTATTGGGGCAGGGAATGCTTCCAACTATTTCTTTGAAATCCTGGTAATAATTTGTAGTTGCTTATACATAATTCTTCAATCTTACATGAATTTCAAGCTTTCAGATCTTCTACAAAGGTCTCTCTTTCCCAGGCAGACAGAATACACTCTTATTGTTTGTGTGTTCTATCCATGCAGTAGGTATGCAAGTATTTAGGAAGGAGCAGTGCAGTAACAGACCTCTCTCCCAGACCCTAGAAAGTTCAGCTGCAGCTAATGAAAACATGATCAAAGGCAAACCTGCCACCTTTGGCTTGTCTTTGGGATTTGAAAGCAAGACTTTCTGTCACTGGAGCTCAAGACCATATTCATTCACGTGAAAGTAAAGGCATGACTCTGAATTTCCCTATGGGTTTCGCTGCTGCAGGCTTACACAAACCTAAGATTCAGTTTTTGTTTTGTTTTAAGGCTGCACCTAGTTTGCCACAAGTGTGCTGCTTGTTCCATTTGTGGGCATGGGCCCTGCAACAAAAGCTGCTCTTTCCTGGCCCGGCTTTCATCCGCTTTCCAGAATCAGCCACCCACGTCTGACACATCCCGAGGTTTCCTCACTGGGGATATTTTCCTGAATTTCCTAGCCAAGCAAACAGAATTCATTTTCTGGCAGCTGCTGTCATACTACCACCCTTTTTCAAATCATAAAACCTTTTTTGTTTTCTTTTTAGTTAAAAGTCACCTCTTAATGGTTTTCTCCATAGGTCTGAGGACCAGGGCTGTTTTCTTAAAAGCTGAGATTCATATATATTCAGATGGCCCCAGGAGCAGATGTACCTCACGTCTCGAGGTCTGCCATAAACCTGGGAGAAGCAGCAACACCACTCCAGATCCCAAAGTCTTATGCAATCTTTGCACCTGGAAAAAGTAGGAGTGAAACTTTGCTGTGTAACACAGTCATGCGTTACCTCCTCCAGGCATTAGGTAGCTCCACGAAGTGCAAGGCAAATGCCGAATAGGGAGAAGTCCTGTCCTAACCTCCCAGCACACAAGGCGATCTGCACAAATGCTGCAGGAGCCGCAAGTTATATTTTACATCACCGATTTCTTCCTTAACATCATCTCTTTGTTGTGCTCATGCTCATGTTGCCCTCTCGTGGCTGCTTGGATGAAAAAGCAGGACCTACCTCAACCAACTCAGGACTGATCTGTGATTACAAATGTATTTTTGGAAGTTTAAGACCAGCGTTTTATCCCTAAGAGTGATCCATTATAGCAAGAGTTTTTATTCTGTTAATTCTACCAACATCCTTACATATTTAACTTTAAAGTCCTAATCACCGTAAAGTCCAATGACACAGAAGGAGGTGGTGACAAGCAAGCTCCCTGCCTCAAACAGCCATGTCCAGCTCACAGCCTGCAGGGTCCTGTGTGACATTTGAACCTTGCTCTGCTGCCTGCCCCTCTTTTCTGATGGGGGGAGGAGAAGGAGCAGGGGAAGCTGAAGGCCAGGTGAATTGTTCAGGCCACCACAGTCCTCACCAGACGCCGTCTCCCCAGCACAGACCAAGCACCACCAAAGCACGACTTGCCTGCTCTGCTCAAAGCAAAGGAGGGTTTCCCTCCCCGCGCCGTATGGTTTCCGAGCATCTCTCCCCATCCCAGCCCTCATCTGCTTCCACACACTCACATAGGCAGCACTGTCATTCTTCCGTTATATAGCACGTTAAACACATTTGTATGTATTTTGCGGTTTTGCTCCACTGCTATATCTCAGCAGGAAAATGTAAAGGCTTCTCTTACTGATGCCAATGAGTTGCCTTAGATCAAGTCCAAGCATGGGAAGACCCACAAATTCTCAGCTAAAGTTCCTCTTCACTGTACAAGTGTGAAGCCATTGAAAATGCAGTCAGGTTGGAGACCCTGCCAAAGTCAGAACAACTTCTGATCTGTAAGGGTACAACCAGTACACGACAACTGCCTGTAGCAGCCAGGGGCCCCAGGACAGTCAGGCAGTGACTGCCACTCTCCCTTGTCCCAAGCCATTCAAGTCCAAGCCCTCAAAGCCATACAGCTTTCTCTAATGCCCACTGATTTCACCCGCAATTAGCTGGCTTACTGAATACTCTAGAGATGAGCCTTAATCTCCTGGTGATTCAGTGATTAAGCTAGAAAGTGTGGATAAGCTCTTATAATCAGAAGGTGTTGTAAGGAAGAACACTTTATATACGAGGGATAGATACTGTATTCAAGAATAAAATAAACTTAGTTTCAGCAACAAAAAGAGCATCAAGATGTAGTGCTCAGGAAAAAAAAAAAAAGCAGGTTCATTTGTGAGGGTTTTTAGTTCTTATTGAAAGCTATTTAAGTTAATTCAGGAAGACTGATAATTGCTATAAACTGACAGAGTGCCAGAAAAAGGAGGAGCCAAAAAACCATAACATTGTCAGAACTAGACAAAAAACACTCTCCATCTGCCTTGCGACCTGAGAATATATTGAAACTATTTTCCCCCAGCTGTTTCTAGAGCAGATGCTGTTGCATTTCTCTCTGTACACACAAAGAAAGAAAATAAGTAAACACTGTTCACAAATAAGCAGACAATCCTCCTGTTCTATGTGACACTTGCCAAGAAAAAAATGCACATACAAAACAGGTATGAAAGCACATTAGTTTATATCCCCACGCAAAACTAACGCGTAACAAAGAAAACCTTCATATAGTCGCTAAAGCAATATTACAGCTTCTACTTCTTAAGCCACTAGGTAGACATCATTTACGTTTTGATTCCACCATTACTTAAAACTTGAAAGACACAGGGTGTTAACTGGAAGACTTTCCACTTCAACATTTCTCCCTGTAAAGTTTGTCATTTCTTAGAGGTCTCACTTGTGCAAACGCGTGAGAAAACACACAACAGATGCCTATGGACAGTAAACTGGATGAAGTCTCTCTGGTCTAGAAGGATGGAAGAGGAATCAGAAAGTGTCTCAATTCTTCCCAGTTTGTTTCAAAAGCAGTTAACCAATTTTTGTGTGGGAAGTTAAATTTGTTAATTGGCAGGCTGTGACATATTCAAATGTTCAAGATCAGAAGAGTCCATGGCTTTATCCAAACTCACCGGGACATGAAAGAGAACTTGTAACAACTGCTCCCTAGAAAACAAGCTTTCCTTTTTGATACCGTGCTGTTATTCTGTGAACCAATGGATGTTTCTCCTCATGGATTACTAATTAAAAGCTAAATTAAGTCTACCAAGAGTGACAAGGTAATTCAGTTGGAGGAGGACCACATTGCAGAACCAAGGGTCACCAGGAGCACAAAGCAACCATAAACATGGAGTGTCTTGGCGAGCTCTTGTAGGTTCAAGATGATAACCCTACCATAATAAATCATTCAAAGTAGAGGTATGGTCTTTCCACTCTTCTTAAGCATGAGAAGAAAATTAGTGAGTTGAGAGTGAGCATGTGGATATCTTTAATATCACATAGCATCATCATCGTCATGGTAGAGTTATTTTCTCCACCCCTGCCAAAACATATGAAATTTGATCTCATAATCTGAGCAATCACTGATGAAGTACTGGAGCATTCATAAAATATATAGGCCAGTTCCCAAACAATGCATTTTGTTGATAGGCACTGGAAGTGGGATTTTGTTTCAGGAGCCAAATCCTCCCCACAAGAGGAAACATTCCTTTCTTACATGTTCTGGCAAAAATTACTGTGCATAACACCGCTGAGAAACTGGGCAGATTTTGTAGGTTCATGAGGACCGAGAACCACCTTGAACTTTTTTTGTCCCTCTAGTAGTAGCCCTCTCTACATAAAGTCATCTGTGGTTGACAGTGCTTGGTAACACTCACTCTGATTTTTATTTAAAGCTGTCCTCAAAAAACAATTCAAAATCCGTTATGAACAACCCCTGGAATACAGTAGTCACTCCCAGCAACTCTGCAGCACTTCAGCTGAACTATAGCAAAAACAATTTGTCACAGTAACAGCTGAAACAAGATGTGTCAGCAAGATGAATGTCTTGTTCATCCACACTGCAACAGTGATCGGGGCTGGAGGAAAAGAAAAATCAGTCCATTTCCAGCATGCGTTAGGCAAGAAGTAATACTAGTAATTTAACTTCAGTGAAGATGGATAAATGTCTGTATCTCATCAGGTTTCCTAGAATAATCCCTGGCTAAGCAGAGCATAAAACTCCTGACCCAAGTCAAGTCTATTCATTCATATTCTCAAGACCGTTAAATAATATTTAGGCAGGCATTATCCAAACATCCAAAAATCTCCATTGCGGTGGCTCTCCCTTTCTAACATAAATGATCAGAGGAACTGGACTCTCCAAAGGGCTCACACTCTGAGTGTATTTTTGGATTCCATATTTATTTTCTTGCAGTTATTTAGCATCTATTTTAATTGCTAAGTACTAGCCCTACATAGTTTTACAAACTGATCTTGGGTCTCAATAGCCAGACTAGATGGGTCTCATCCTGTGTAGCAGGCTTTCAAGTTAAAATTTCACCCATCATGCTAAAGTAACTACGGTTCTGTAAAAGCAGAGGACAGGGCATGTCTTTTACTTTATGGAAGTTAATGTATACCTCTATTTGTCTCCAGGCATTAGATAAGACCAGAAACAGCTCAGTTTCCACAACTTTTGGCTCTGTTCACTCAAAATGCACTCATTGAATTCCAGAAAAAAACGTTTTTGGACCTGTACCAAACATCTTGTGGCCAAATGTGAGGAAAAGCAAGTTTTGCTTGGGTTTAAGTCTTGTTTTGAAACATTTGGTCTGGTTCTGCAATCCTTACATTTTCTGTTTTCTCCCCCCAACGACTACCCTTTGCTAGCAGTAGTCTGATAAATTTACTATTTATGTATATTCAGCTTCATTATCTTATTCCTTTCCATAGTCCATCTGTGTTCCTGTCCAGCACAAACCTAAGATTGGTCCAGGGTGCTACTTTCAACTGAGTTTCAAATCATATGAAATTTGGACTTGACTGATATGGAAAAGAGGATGAGGCATACTTCCAGTTCAAAGAGATAACTGACAAAACAGAGATGTCCCATATGACCTTTGCCATGACTAGAAGGAGAAACCATTGCAACTTCTTCCCCTTGGCTCTCAGTTTCATAAGAAATTTGTGGCTTGCCTTGGACAAGCAGAGGAATAGAGAGACATCTCCTGTTCTAACTATATTTGTTATTACAGTTAGATTAATTAATTCATCCTTTCATCCTCCTTCCTCACGTTCCTTCTGCCTTTTACTCCTTTCCTTTGCTATACAGTTTTTCCCGTACAACTCTCAAATACCCTAAACAGAAAAAAGTAGATTAATATTGTCTTGTACAAGTCACTCAAGTTTCTACACTAATTCTTAAACCTAAGCTATCCATGCATCCTGTATAAATGTCTGTATAAAGTCATGTATTATGAAGCTTTAATTCCACTCACCTTTCAGCACCACTAGCATACAAACTTAGTATCAAATGCCTTTCTGTTAGCTTCACCAAATCACAGGTATCACAACTCTCAAGATTTTTTTTTCCCCTAGCATCTTAATCCTCCATCCTGTACGACAGATTCAGGAGACTAGATAACAAGGGCAGCTGCCTTTAAACTTCACGTGCTTCTGTATCTTACAACCTGCAATACTGTAAAAAGAGTGCAAACATAAATGCAGGTTTGCTCGCATTTTGCCTTTTAAAAGTTGAGGAGGAAGTTTTGCAAGCTTTATGCAGTAGACAAAATATCACGCTTCTAGTCCAATCTTTTTGCGTTACAACTGCTTTCCTAATAAGCTTTGCCAGTCGCATACATGCCGTAAGGATCCCATAGCTGATTTCCTAGCACTCACTGCTCCCGGTCCCCAGAGTTGGAGAGGACAGGGTGGCAGCATTCCACCTCAGTCTGTTTCACTGTTACAGATTTGGGGGAAGTATGTTGGGATCAAAAGGTATTTGCTTAAATAAGCATTATTATTATTGTATAAGTCCAAGAAATCTCCAAAAGCAAGGAAGTTTTCCTTGAAATTTTGAGCTTTAGGAGTATTGAGGCCCTAAAAATTTCCAAAATCCTCCTCATAATTTGTTTCATTGTATATATGACATTAAAAATCATCCCCAGTGTATTTGTCCAAAATAAAAAAAATAGAAAATTCCAACTTCTTGCCCTTTCTGACAGAAATCATTCCATTTTGACCACCTGATGGGCCCTTGGGGTTAATTAGAAAATCCCCATCAAGAGCTCAGAGGCCAATATCAGCTGTCAAAATCCCACATTCCCCTCTTTCACCTCTTTCAAGTGCAAAACAACCTGTGTCTGAAGATGTGCCAGAGAATAAAAGGGCACACCACAACCACTGTGGGCTCTGACTTAGACCTATTCATGGCCTCACTACTATGAATACAGCAAAATCTCAAATGAAAGTTTTAATCTCCCCACTGCATTCAATCCAAAGAGAAAAGGGCTTCCCTTTTAACAATTTCCCCCCTTAAATCTTTTGTGTTGCTCTGCTCCTGAAAAAGCTGAGATTTTGCTCAGCCCCAGCGAGGGCTTTTTGCCATAGAAAGCGCTGCACCTAACCCCTTTGTGCTGACATAAGAGTAAAGGTCTGCTTGGACCAAAAGTAACTAATGCAAAAGGCCTTCAGAAGGTCTAAATACAAACTGAACAAGATCAGAGTTAAAAGTGCAGGCATCTGATCTCGCCCAACTTGCCTTGCTTGCTCTCTTCTCTTGTTCCCAAAGGTGCACATTAAATACAAAGACGAGTGGGGCAAAGCAAACATTTAAAAAAAAAAAAAGAGAGCAGATTTAATAACGCTGGAAGATGAAGATGGAAAAGCCCTGTTACACCACGTCCTCTGCATCTTCACCTCTCTCCAGCTCAGACGAGACCTCACTTATACGTACAGGTGCATATACATGTACAGAAGTGCTATTAGAAGGCATGGAAGCGTTGTTATCACGGTGATCACTAGCTGTTTTCCTCTCCATGTAAGCAGAAGTTGCTTACAGAAAAGTCACTAACAATTGAATTTTGTATTCAATTTTATGAATGAAGGAAAACGGCAAAGGCTACGATTTCATTAACTAATTGCTAGGCCATGTGCAGTGACATTAATGGTGTGGGTAGGTGCAGAAAGCCAAAAGAAACTGATTACAAAAATGTGCCCAGAAGAGTATGTATCTTCAGAGGTGCTACTCCATCTTTTTGGGTTTGAGAAATTTTTTGCTGTTTCACTGCAAAACACACTTTTTATCCCCTTTTAGTCAGAACAGAATGTTTCGTTCCAAGTGCCCCCAGCCTCCAAAAGCACCACCCTGCCTCACCTTTTGTGCCCAGTCCCTCTTACCAAAATGACGGCAGCACGATTTAATATCCTTAGGAGAGAGAGCACTTCTCCCCCTGCCCAGGACAACCTTCTCTCCCCTTCAAGTGATTCTTGTTTTGTTTTTTTCTGCTCGTGAGCAGTAACACCTACATTGTATGGGGAGAGACAGCGAGCATTCATAGCCCTCAGAAAGCCATTCACTTCAAGGCAGCTGGAGAGGCTCAGTGTTCGGCTTGCCCTCTTCACTCTTGGATGAGTTTTGTGCAAAGCTTGGGCTTGGAGTCCTTTCCCTCACAGATCCAAGCAATTAATGAAAGATGGAAAAAGGAAAAAAAAAGTCTCAGGGTTTTGTCTCTCTTTACAGTTTGTTTGTTTGTTTGTTTGTTTGTTTGTAGCTAAATTATACTAGCTCATTGCCCTGGAAGGACAGAAAAGCACCCATCTTCCTTGGGGAGGAAAAAGGAAACGATGTTTAATTAATTAATATGTCCTTGGGCTTTTTCTTTTAAGTGAAAGGGCAACTAAGGGTTTGGACATAGCACCTCCTATTCACCCAGCAGCAACTGGAGCCACCGCTAGCAGAGAGATCACAAGCCAAGCAAGACTTTATGAGTGTTTTAATTTAGTGTTGCCCTACTTCGGACAGTGGCTCACCTCTTTTCAGAGAATGTTTTTGCAGAGCAGACAGAGTTCAAAAGGTCCTAACAGGCTGTTACCGACCTTTTTGCCCTGAGATTGGTGCCACACTAACCAGAATCAAATTCCAAAGCAGCAGTATCACCCTTTACGCATTAAAGTCTGTGAAAAAAAGGGGAAAAATAAAATAAATAAACAAATAAAAAGATTAACTAAACCCCCTCACGGCTTCACCCATCTTCTTGTCTCCTTTCCATTTTGCTTGCTGTTAATGCAAAGCCATTAGATTTTCAATTGCATTTTATCATCACACTTTATTTATAATAGCTATGCACCAAATACCCCCCACCCCCAATATTACATGGGCCACCTTTCACTAGAATATTTTAATGTTTGCTTTAGTGAACAGTTTCATATAATAATGGGATAAACAGCATGGTTTGTTTCTGGCAAGCCAAGTGCTAAGATCAATTAGTTGGTTTTATTGCATTTTTAGTAATAATGTATCATTTCTTTTTAGGAAAACTCAAAAGTATTGTAAAGATTACCATCACCAGTGTAAAATGAAAATAAACACCGTGGATGACTTTCATGTTTTGATTTAACTTGAGAGATGCCTGTTAAGACACTGAAATAGCACAGCTATAATCATACTGTAATTAATCCAATAAGATAGGATCATTTAATGCAAGTATCTATCACGTTGCAGTAATTTTCTGCTGGTGGGCAAGGCAATGTGCTTTATACTAGGTACAATCACTGCCAAATAATTTTACTAGAAAATTGGTCAACAGCAAATTCTGTTATGTTCTATATGATAGTAAACTCTTCTTCCTCTTTCCTTTGCCTTTAGTAATATTAAAATAATAATTAAAATATGATGAAATAATAACAGTAAAAATATCCTTTTTAATAACACGAAAAATTATTACTACAGATAAACATCTTGTCATGTTATTTTGCAGAGTAACAAAATATTTTACCATTTAATCCTAAAAATAAGGGTAACCAAAGGCAGCTGCTTCTAGCTGATTTAGAAAGCTACACAGCCTTGGTTAGCACTGGATGGGAATCAGAAATATCACTGCCAGTCAAGAGTAACTGTCAAACATGCAGTGAACACCAGACCACAGAAATCAAAGGAGTTAAAAAACTCCTTTCACTCCCATTGCACAGACAAATGGGGGGGGGGGGGGGGGAAGGAAAGAAAGAGGAGTCTGGAGGCCTCAATCAGATAATGGTTCACTGTGTCAGGTGCTGTATAAATATATAGCAAATGGGAGTCGGGGGAGTGTTTAAACGATGAGTTAATTGCACATGGGAGCCTGGTCTCCCCACAAATGCTAAAGGAATAGCCACGGAGCCACGGGAACTGCAAATCAATTAACTTGTGCTTGACAACGAACTATACTAGACAGGCAAATCAGAAGGATTTTAAGCCAGGGAGGTAAGTGTATTCTGGCAAATAGTACGGTTTTCAGCATATAATGAAACGGGCCACTCTCCAGGCTTGTGTTAAAGATGGGTTCCTTCCTCCCGCAGTTATTCCTATTGACTCAGAGCCATCCTTGCCTTTGCCTGAGCCACAGTTACTGGTTTAATACCCTGCAACCACACCAAAACAATTCTGGTTTGAAATTTATCCTGTGAATGGCAGCTCTAATGAGTGCGACTTGATGTGGTATAAGTCAGTGCAGGACCTGGCCTCATGCATTTTAGTCCCACGAATAGTCCTTGCTCTTGCAAGTTAAAACAACGGATTTCAGTGCAATACTCTTCAAGAATGCATTTAATGGAGTTTTTGTTCACTGGAGGAACTGATGTGCAGGATAAGTTCAAATTGTTTTATGCATACTGCTGAATGGGGACCCTCATTCATTTTTGTTTGATCATTTACACTTGGTCAAGATTGTTCTCTCACCTACCCTCCTACAGCATGTTGTCTTACAATGTCCTTGTCAATCATGGCCAAGTGTGCTCCTATTGAAACTGGAGTATTTTAACAGCATCTAAAGCCCACAGCTGAGTGCCACACAGCCTAAAGCATGGCCTCTGACGTGCTCTTCACATAGCCGAGGAGACTGCAATATTAAGACATGAGCATTGAGGATGCAGAACAGGCATACACACCGCGTTTGCCTTGATGGTCAAGACCGGTGGCTAACTGAGGTGGTGGACAGAATATCCCCAGTATGGTGGTACGTCTTGAGCCTGTGTATGTCAAAGAGAGACGCAGAGGGAGAAAGCCTCTTTTGCTTCTCTTTCCTCATATCTTGTATGACTTTGTAAGAACCAAGCAGAAAATTACTCTATTCAGTTTGGAGATACAACTTCAGCTTCTCTTTCCATCCTCTCTCTTTTCTAGATCCTGAATTTATCAGACACCATTAAGAATCAGCAATTATTAGCCGATATAAGCAGTCCCAGGCTACTAAGTTGTGTATTGTGATCCTGTTTGTTTCCATTTGCTGTCCTATATCAGCAAGTTTCTAATTGTGTAACATAGATTCATTAACGTGAATATAAAAAAAAATATCCTCCAAGGCCTGTGTTTATTCACAAGGGTTTTGCAGGTCTTGGTTTGATAAAAGTTGCTTATTAATGGGTTTGGGAGTTTTGATGGAAACACAGTTGTAATGGGCCACTGGTCACTACAGCTAAGTCAAAAGCTAGACTTCCATACAGGTCATGGTTACTCTAGGAGGAAAGGTGTAGTTTCAACAGAGTTGGATTGGTTGACGTATGCCCTAAGCAAAGGAGCTGTGATGGCTAAAGTTACAACTTACCTGACCCTGTAGTAGGTTTTTAAGAGATCTCTCACATTAAAAACAGACCCTTCATCCTGCCAAGAAAAAAGCCTCACAGGATATCTCTACATGAACACTTTTACCTCATTTAAATAGATTATTTTGATCTCAGTGAAAAAGTTACATACTAATATAATTTTATCACAGATTTTGCCCAATTAGTTTTGGCCCACAGAAAACTGGCATTAGTCAACTAACATGCTATGACGATTAGATTCTGCAGTAGTATTCCAAATATCACTCCTGTAAGTTCTTTTTTCTAAAGCTTTTGAGCATCTGCATGCACAGGATAAGAAGTTTCTCATGTGGGGTCAAATCTGCAAATTTCAGAAGTGTTTGTCTAAAAGTCAACAGAGAGGTCCCAGAGTCCTAAAGAGATGATGCCATGTAGCAGCAAATCCAGATGTCCGTGTGAATTTCTGGTAGCACAAGAGGGTACGCACACTCTTCTGTGTAAGGAGAACAGCCTAGCTCCACAACACAACAGAAAAATAGGGCAGGGCCTCGGAGAAGGGAACTGCAGACCTGTTACCTTAAATACACCATCCCGGAGCTTCCTATTCCCATCCAGCTCACAAGTCATGAGCATACCACACAGTTAGTTTATGCATATATCCTATCTTCATGCATATCATCTGTCTTCATGCTTGTGAGCATGAGGACTACTAGAAAAAAACAAAGTACGTGCTCAGTTGCACTGGTGCAAAGCTCGGATGTGCTACAAAGTTGCAAACTGAGAGCTGCATCTATAGCATTTTCTTGAAAATAGATTCAAATAATTGCCAAGAGATGTTTACTGGGATGGTAACACAGAATGTGTTAGCAACACAAGCATGCTCCTTGTCAGAAGGTATAGCATGGAAGATACCTAGATGATAATGAGCAAGGAGGGTCGTCTTTTTGCCAGCGAGAAGAAAAACAACTAAAATGGGGTGCTGTCCACTGAAGAGAAAGGTTTGCACGCTGTTTCCTGAACTACTGCACAATCTTCTCTCAGAAGCAAGTTTGATCAGCTGAGGCTATTTTACTGAAGGCAGGCAGAGAATCAAGAGCACCTTTGAGCTGATCAGAGCTACCTAAGATTCTGAAATGAGTATATGGGATAGTTGTCAGCCTGCCGTAGAAGGCAACCAGAAAAGATGGAAAGTATTAGTACTGTGTATTAATACCATATGGTTCAACTGAGAAGTCTATAATCCACATAGAACTCAAATAATTATCTGTAACTAAGTAAATAATCTGTAATCCATGGCTATGGCTTTAGAATCCCATTTAGCCACAATTTAAAAATCACTGTCAACACCTCCTCTTTGGATGTGATCAGTACAACCCTTACACTCTTTTCTAGTTTCTACATCCTTAAGTGGTGAATGGCACTTTTCTATTTTGTGCACACAAAATATTTTAGATAAGATCATGCCACAGGTATGATACAAATTCCACTCCCTCCCAAAAAACCCTCTTTCAAACAAAGACAATTTAGTGAAAACTCTAAAGCGCTCTGTGTCAGCCATGGTGATGAGCACAGTATAAAAACAATAGATAAAGACAAACTGAACCATGCCTGACCTGACAGGCAAGTACCAGGGTATCTGCCTATTTGCAAAATGCCTCATGTTTCCACGTGAACATTGCTGAGTGAGCTGATGCCCTTGCTTAGGAATGATTTAATTTATATGCCCTCAGAATGAGGTCATATCAATATCATGCATGATCTCTATCAGCTTTACAGATGCCTTAACCTGAGAACGTTCAAGCTCTTTGAGAGCCATTCATACTTGGCAGATTGATATAGTCACTGACAATTCACCGCCATCCAAGTGTATCTGAGAACACAAAGCTCACATAAATATTGTTGAGCATATCCCATTGTTGGTTATTTACTTCTGCCGCTCAACTTTCTACAGCTCTGAGAGGAAGATCATTTCTCTCCGTGTCATATATCTGACTTACCCATCAGGCACGAAAAGCTCCTTGTTTCCTTTTTACCAGTAATGAGCTGTGCTAGAAATGTCAAACACAGGTTTGTTCAACCCCGACCAACAATGTGAAACATAAAAGTATGGGTGGACAGAGACCGGCAAGGAAGCCTGCCTACAAGCTTGGCTTTGTCACTGGCGCTGAAACAGCTTGTGATGGTGTTTCTACATTCAAAAAGCTCCAGAAGGAAGCATGAAGATCTACCTGATACTTTTCCTTCTGCAGTTTCATAAGCTGACCTGCCTGCTTACCCAACCTAAGCCATTACTGGAGGCAACTGCGAGCAAACAGCTTGTACCACGTACAAACAGGATTTTCACGCAGACTGTACTCATGGCTTTCCAGTCCAGAAATGCCGACCTGGCCCTTTGCTCTGGATTTATTGCACTCACCTTAGCCTCACTCTCTGTCACAGGTCTGGGACAGAAAGACAAGAAGAGAAGAATAAAGGATGAGAAAACCAGAAAAAAGCATGCAAAACTCATCGCTTTCAAACTTACCCTGGACCAAATATTTCTCACTGATAAGTCTGGTTGAAGAAGGGGAGACGCACCCCATTCTAACTTTGGAGAGGGATTCTTTCTTTTAATTTCCTGACATGCATCTCTTTCACACCGTAATTTAAACTGAAAAGAGGAATTAAATTAAAAATATATATGTCCCTAGCTGGACTAGTTCCTTTTGTTCAACCGTAAACCTCAATTTTTAAAAATTGCTTTTTTTTTTCCTTGATGAACTTCCTGTAGAGTTAGTGAACTAAACTGGCTCACAAAGGGGTCAAATATGAGTGCCAGAACTGCCACAAGTGAAACCATAGACTCACATGGTCAAAACAGATAGGGGAGCAACTCTATCTTCCAGCACCCACAAGCTGCTAGACAGAGCTTGGCCTTTGTCTAACAGCACCCTCTGAGCATCACTTTCAACTTCAGTTGTGCACCCTGGACAGATAGGTTTATTGTAAACACAGGAAACAACTTCGACAAATCAGCAGTGCCCATCCAACAGCTTTTTTTTTTAGTCCTTATTATTGTCACATGTAATATTATTTCACAATTTTGACACAACAGCAGGGAAGGAAAGAAAAAGAAAGATGCCTTTTTTCTTTTCTGCTATTCCCCCTTCATGCAATGTGAGTTACTGGAATCAGTTAATATCTAAACTGCAAAAATTATATAGCAAGCACCAAAGGTACTATGGAGAAGCAAGAAACATTCAAAGATAAAGCTTTCCTTTAAGCTGTAAGCATAGGTAATTTAATGCCTATTTCTGGTAAAGCATGGAAAAAAGTAGTAGATCAATGTATTAATTAAGTCTCAAAAAAACCTTCTTGAAGTAAGCACTATGAACATTTATTCCATCCGTCTGATCTGGCAATAGAGAGGCTCAGTGAAGTTAATCAATTTACATCATTTTACTCTGCAGATAGGACCACGAAAGAACCCAGGAGCCTTGGTGCCTTGTACTGTCTTCAGTGCATTCTGCGTCTCTTCCTTCCACTGCATCAAGGTAAACAGAAGTCTTGTATTTGTCTTGAGTACGCACGGCTAATTCAAACGGGTATGTTATCCAGGTCGGTCAGACAAGCACAGAGGCTCCATTTCATTTGCCTTCAACTTCCCCCAGATTAAACGATCAGACCTACATCAATCATTGGGTGTAAAAGACATGGGGTAATTGGACTAGAAGGTTGTCAACAGACTGAGGGCTTCTGTTCAGAAAGCAGATGTCTTGGCTTTTTCTTGGTCTTGTTTATTCTTCATAAATACCAGAGCAAGACAGCAGAGTCACTATTATCTCGTAACAACGTTCTGTTAATCAGGCATGTCATTTGCTTGTATGGCCCAACCTTCTGCAGATCCCAGACATTCCCCTTCCACAAGAATTAACCACAAAAATACTGCAGTGTAGCTGCTTTATGACCATGGCTAGGATCAATTTGTTTTGTGCTTTCAGACGCTGATCTTGCAACAGTGAACATACAGACACTATAGCACTTTTTTTACATAAATAAGGGGTTTTGACCACCATCTTTCCTTTCTCAATGGCAGTTTGTCAAGATCTTTTGCCTAATTCCCAGCTCAGAAAAAAAGACAGCATTCAACTAAGGAACAGCACATCCTTCCCAAATTGCTCTGAAAAGCAATCAACAGGGTGAAAGCCAGGTCAAAATAATAATTACACTAGAAGCATAGTATTAGTGGGCTAAACTAAGGAAAGGGGGAAAAAAAAAAAACACCACACAAAAAAAAAGAAAAAAAGGCAAAACAAAGCTCAAAAGTTAGAAGCAGTAACCAAAATATTTAAGAAATAAATACGAAGCTACACATTCCAGCCTGAGCTCATGTCGTGTCTTGCACACAGCAAAAGTTGGTGAACCTCCCACATCCCTGCCACCACTGCTGGCCCTGCAGTCATTCCGTCTCCACTGTGTGGGCTTTAGCCCTCATGTGGCACCCTGCACTCAGCTACAGCTTGCTACGCTAGCTGAAAACTACTTATTTTTGTTTCCTCAGGTTACTTTTCTGCTGGGACACTGAGACAGGTTGGCACAGGACCCGTTAAGCATCAGAGCTGACACAGAGGACCGTGGGCTTACGCAGCCAGGAACAAGAAGGGGATGAGGCAGGAGGAACCAGACCTTCTCCATCCAGTGACAGCCAGCTGCCAAACTGGTTGCAGAGCCCTGATGGGAAACGTCCCTCTACGTCAGTACAATACCACTGGCATCCAGGAAGCCTCAGCACAAGATCTGGTCTGAATTGTGCGCACCCAAGACATCCACAAATACTAAAGTTCAGGTGCAGCTGCAACACTCCTACAAAACCCCATTTCCCATGTGTGGACATACTTATAGATGACCTACAGATTATAATACTCCTGCCTAAGACATGAACAATTTTTAGAGCATCATTTGCTTTGGCATGACTACAATCTGCAACATCAATTTGATTCTTCCCAGGTATCTGGATTCAAAGGTTTCCTTGGGAATAGCCATTGCAAGCTTTCTCAGCCCTTAGCTGAAGAGGGTAGGTGGGACATCTCTTGTCCCCACCGTCCGTGTTTGAAGTCATTGGGTATCAGCAGAAGCAACTGAACTCAGGGTGAAAGCTTTTGTAGTCTGCAGTGGGGGCAAGTCCACTACAAAACCCTGACACCTTTAATCTTAGTGGATACTTTAAAACTCAAGTGAGTCCAAGTAACTGCCCAACTTTTCTGTGAGTTCTCAACTAACTCAATATGGACCTAGAGGTTCCCAGTATACATATGCACACTGATCCGCTATAACTGCATCCTAACATTCTTGCTGGAAGGTTTACATTTTGCTTAATTAGAGCATCTTTTTTTTCTCACTGGCAAAACAGCTATGACTTCAATGAGAGCAGGATTTGGATTTTTTTGTTTAAACTGCTCGCTGCTGTGTTTTGTGAATTTTACAGAATTCTGTCCACTCAACGGACCCAAACGTGATTCACAAAACAGCCTCAATATCTGTGTGCCAACATAAAATACTTTGCCAAACAGTCAAACACTACAGTCATGTAGATAGTGAGAAAAAAACAAACAAACAAAAAAAAAACCCCAAACCTTACATAACATTTTATACGGGCAATAGAGATGCACAGTATTTCACCTGAAAGTTTAGGCAAAAATGGGATGTAATAGAATAACATGTTTGTGTGACTGTGCCTGCGTCCGGGTGCACACACCCCGTATATTGTCCTCTGTAAGGGTGTGCTTCAGGTGTCACCTCCAAAAGTCAAGTGCTGGAGAGACTTATGGGGGGGGGAAGCCCTTTTCCTCTTTGAGCCTCTGCTCAGTGACGGCACCGAGACCCAGTCGCTCTCCTTCCCTGGCCGCGCTGTTAAGATGCGCGTGGCCAGCAGAACCATGATCTTTCATTCCCCTATGGCAAATGATAAGCAGGCTTACACACAAATAGTGTTTACATTTCAAGTGAATATGGTTCTCCTAGTTCTTCATCTCCCCACATAGCTTCACTGCAGTTCAACATTTACTCCACATACACAGTATGCCTTTTTCATTTGGGCTTCATTTTTATTAAATATCAAAAATGATAAAGGATGCCATTGTTCTAACTCCTGAAAGCAACACTATTTACATCAAATACAAAAATGTAAGTGTAACTAGATGTCAGAACACATTTTTCTTTCAGGAGGGTGTCAGACATCCGTGTGCACAAGTTTAGCCTTCGGTTTTGCACATCAGGGTCGGGGGGGAAAGAAACGGCTTCAGGAGCCCTATAGAGGTGCTTTTGCTTCCCTGACTTCTCACACACTATTCTTTCAAATGAATTTAAAGCTTTTCTTGTCCAAATCCCCGCAAAAGTAACCACACTGCAGTTTTTCTACTATTATGCAAATAGATTAATCAGCCAACGCTCCAGTGAGAATTAATTTATATTTGAATCAAATGAGGCCTCAGATTCTTTATAACCCAACCCCCGGGCCAAGGCCTGGGCTAGGTAGCAACCTCATATTATTCATTTGACGAAATGTGAACTGACATAAATACCATGGCTAACTTTCAATCCGATTACCCCGTTACCTCACATCAATGCTCTCCCAGCCATCAGACTCCAGCGTCCCTCCTTTCACCAGTGCAGCCAACAACTGACAACTCCTCCCTGATAAACAAGCACCCACGCCGCCACCTCAGACCCCCGCTCTTAACCCATCATCCCTGCTCAATGGCCCTTATTCGACAAGGTACTTTATTTTGTTTGTAGGAATCTGGGGGACTAAACAGCACAAAAATACTGTTTTGCTGGGGCTGCAATTCAAAGCTGCCCTTTCAGAGCTGCAGAGCACTTGAGGCACTAACAATAAACATCCAAAAATATAGGAGCATCGTGTGCATCCCTACATATATATATATATACACACACATGCGCACATGCACACGTTTAATTTAATACAGTCACCGACATCTGTTATCTTTCACACTCTCCTTAACCCTTAAAAAAAAAAGTAAAACAATGTTTTGGGCTACTATGTCCAAAGGTCAATGTAAAGTGAACCCACATTTTACACAGCACCTTTATACTAAACTCGTGTTGACAACCACTAAATTCTTTCTATTGCCCTGCACAGGAACTTGTTTTTAAAAAAGATTTTTTTTTTCCCTTTAAAACTGTAAGCATTTTAAAAGCTTGGCTAAACAATCCACCAGGTGTGAGAAAAGCCTTTTCTATGCAAGCAGCTCTGTGTCAGGAAACCTACACTTTGTAATTAGATTAGCAAGCAAGGACTGAATAGCTCTGATCAAAACATCTCCCCCCTGCATATTGTTTATAGTGCATAACTGATAACTAAGCTTCTCTAGTCATGGTTAAAATCTACTTAAAAATGGGAGTCCTGTGCACTCTGGAATTTAAATGAAGAGGAAAACACAGTGTACATTCTTAAAAAGCTATAAGTAATTACTTGGCTGTCTTGCTTAAACAAAGCTTTATTTGAAAATATAAGTCATAAAACAAACCCTATGATTTAACGGCAGCTCTTCAGGAAAGCTCCACTTAAAACACATCCAAGCTAGAGAGTTAAAGATGTCATTTTTGCCCTAAGGACATACCTCGCAGTGAACAGGCTAGGGGAGAAGGAGGAGGACAGTCCCCTTGGCCACATGGCCCCAGCTCCAGGGGACATCCCGGATCCCTGGCATGAGAGCTGAAAAGTCCCCAGCCCAGAAGGATGACCTTAGTTGTCTGTCTTTGTGGATTTTTCCATGTGGCCAGGCAGTCTTGTTGCGTGCTGGAGTGAGTTTCCCAACGTAAAGAGCAAGTTTGAAACGTACTGGCTTCCTGGGGACACTAAAAGCGGGGTGAAAAGGAGCTGCAGCATATTAGAGCATATCATCTCTACCTGCTCCTTTAAGGGAAATGCTTACACTCACATAGATATGGTGGTAAATAGAAATTAAGCCAAGGCAACGTTCTTCCTAAAGCTTTCATACAAAGCCTTTTTTTTTTTTTTTTTTTAAATAGTGAGTCTGTTTCACAGTCCTGTTCCATCTGCCCAGAGTGCAAATACCCCAGTTTTGAATTTGGATCTCAGCCCAGTCCAGACCAGAGTCAGTCTCATTTTGTACTGTGGGGCCTGAAACCAGATGCAAACCCTTGTATGAATCAATTTTTCCAAAGGAAGATATCCAATTACTGTATCCTTCTGCTCAGATCAGTACACCTCATAAATCCCATGGTTATTCCATCCTTCTTGAAACAGTCTTTTAAATATTAGAGCTGGAGTATCAGAACTGAGATCAAAAAACCTTCTCTGGCTAAAGGACGCCACAGAAATAGCAGAAGATAACAAGAGGATATCCTCCGTTCTTCCTTTCACAAATCAGGAGACACTTGCCGTACACACAGCTGTCACAGACAGCAGTGAATGAAAACTTTTCCATGCTTCAGTAACCATCCTACCCCCTCCTGCTTCTGCTATAAACTCAGCAGCAGGGAAAAGGCCTAGACACTAACTGCTCCAGTGCAGAAGTCCAGCCTCTTTGCTTAAACTGCCACTCGAGAGAGGGTCCGACCCAAGGCAGCAAATTAGCCCTGTCTCTATGCATTCCCCTCTGCTGATTTTTTTTTTTTCTGTAGGAGCAGTAAACTTTCAGCAAAAAGGGAGGATAGACAATTTTTTTGTGGGTACCATTAGGGAAAGCTTGATAAAGGTTGATAGGTGAGGGAATAGACTTCCATTTAAGACCTAAGCCAGATCAATTTATAAGACTCGAGAGAACTACCCCATATCTCAGGACATGCACAAATCTGGAGGATGCAAATGTAGCTTAAAGCTACATTAACCTCCTCTCTCCTGGCCTTTCTGGGTCTGACAAGTAGCAGCCAGACCATGGCTCCTCAAAAAAAGCATATTTCATCCCTTGTTCATGGTCAAATTGATGCTAAACTGTTGAGTTTGACTAACCAAGATGCACTACATTTGAGTAACATTACCACTTGAAAAATAAACTAGTAGTCTATTTTCAAAGGCATTTGCAGATGAGTAAATGGGATGGTGCCAGTGCTCCTCCATGTGTGCGAGGGGGACAACCCTTCTGCCAGCATCATGACTAAATGTCTGCAGTTCAAGACCTGCGCAGTTCATAGCCCTGACCCCCCCTTGCACCCTGCCACGAGAGCAATACTTATCAATGCCAGGACAACCTGACCTTACCAGATTTCTTCAAGTCAAATTTTAAATCTGCTAAATCCCATCCAGCTCCCCTAAAGACCTTTCTAGAGACACAAGATTTGATGTTCTCCACCCTCTTACATTTTTAATGGAAAAGGAAAAAGAGAAAGAAAAAAAAAAGAGACAAAATTCATGTCACGATGAGAGCCAAAAACGTGAACGCAACCACTAAAACATGACTTTCGTTAAGTAGTTTTCATTTGTACAGGCATGACGAGAAACCTGAGAAAACCTGTTTCAGACTATGAGGATCCCATTCAAACATCCTGGCTGTCTAATTCTAAATTTCAGTCGTCTTTGATATTTCCCCTGCAGTATCAAAACAATCCTGACAAAGTACTGAAAAGAGACAAGTACATTCAAATTCTTCTAGGGCTTAACCCCACCGCATTGAAATTAGCATGAGTTTTGCCCCTGACTTCAGCCCTGACAGAACGAGCAACATTCTCTGGCCAAAGGCATGGGGAAAAGCTTTTCTACAACTTTCTTTACACACTTGCACTCTCCTTAGTCCTAGAGATTTGCCTTTGCTTTCAGAAAGCTGAAGGCATAAATGGGCAATGCATTCCACCGTGTGTCTATCCAGTCTCACGGCTGGTAGAAAACAAGGAAGACATTTTTTACTGTTTTCCAGAAAAAAACTACAATTCTCTGAGGAGGGATGTACTTTCTGCGGGTTGGGTAAGCGCCCATCAGAAAGGTTCTGGTCTTTACTGTTTCAAGCAAGTTCTACAAGTGCAAGTGATACTGGAACCTCATCAGCTCTTCCTGGTGATAAAATGGAAGAGCCCTTCATCTCTGAACACCATGAAGCTGTGCTGCTTGCAAAGAGAAGCCCAGAAGGGCATCCCTGCTCTAGTCTCTACAATGAGTCAAACATTTTCTAAAGAGAACAACTCTTTCTCAGGAGTGGAGATCCAGTGCAAAATCTATTGGCTCTGCAGGGAGCCAGTCATCCTGAATTCAGAGACCTACGCTTGAGAAACCTGAAGAGATGTCCATGATGCATAAGACTATGAAGCTATGCAGTCCTCTGTCATTATTGCTCCTTTCTCCTTGATTTTCTCTACCTGAAGCACCTCACTTGATGAAAAGTGTCCCCAAAGGACAACAGAAATACAGGTGTCTTCCTTCATCTGACTTTCCAATTTACACAAAGTAACTGGGAACAGAGCACATGGATCACGTGGACCAGTGCTTGCTAACTCATTTCTCACTGGCTGTATGAAGGTAAACCCTGAGGGACAAAGTTTGTCAGCTCTCTTCTTCTGTCAAAGCTCCAGAAATCAAACATACTCCATACATCTACAAGAATAGCTTTATATTTCTGGAAACACCAAGCATTGCATCTTCTCCAAAGAGGCCTGCACATATAGTCTCTTCCTCTATGGATGCAGTACAGTTTGCCAGCGACCTCTAGACATGAATATAGCTATGGTTAGGGCATGGTCTGGAAAGGAACCATTTAACTGAGAATCCATTGCCTCAATGGGCAAGTTCACTGGCGTAATGCTTCCAAGATTAAATCACTACATGCCCAGGGAATTCGATGATCAAAAAAAACCCCAGAACTCACAAATGACTTTATTCTATTTCTTTTTTAAGATACACACCCATTTCAATTGCAAGAGCATTGCAGTATCCCAGCAAGGAATTTTTGCTCTTTTTTTCTTGCTAAGTAACTGTTACAGAGTATTTGAGTTTCTCTTTTTTCCTTATCACATGGCTTTTGGTCCCACCAAAAGATATGCAGGTTAATCCCTGTCAACAGAACTTTCAGCACTCTTGCAACAACGAGTTTGTGCCAAGAAGTTGATACCTGCGTGGTCAAAGCATTTGCACCAGGAGGGACGGTATGACTTTCCAGACAGGGTGATACACCACAGTGCAGGTGTCCGATTGGTTAAAGCCTCTTTACTACCTACCTGGAAACCCCCACGACAGCCATTTCCCCCCACTGGATCACAGCATCTAAAGGTGTTTTCACCTAGAAGGAACAAAGTGGGCCTCCCAGCCCATCGCGATCTTTCTGGCTACCAGGACATATATCAGGGAAGACTTTCCATTGGGGAAAGTGTTTTTCCAAGTACTCGGGCTCTCATCAGCATCCTATAGGCTCTTCTGAGCCTCTCTCCGAAAGCTTTCCAGAGAGGCTTAAGCCCCAAGGAAGTGCAGTATCAGTTGGCTGGCATGATAAAAGTTGAGGGATTGAGGGCTAATGATCTGGCCCTTTTAAGAAAAGGTGTAGAAATAAGAGAAGGTCCTGGTTTAATCCTACAGGGATTACTATACTAATTCTGTTCTTTTTCTGAGAGACAGAGGTCCCTACGCACTGCTCCAGCAGGCAGAGGGGTGGACAGCAGCTTCTAACAGACTGCGTCTGCTCTCGCAAAAGGCATTGAGGGAGTGCGTGGGCTCAGGGACCCTCAGTTTAAGGTGACAGCAAACTGCCAGGTTTGCTGAAATCCACCCCAGGACACATTCATTCTCCTGTTGAATTGCCCTGACAGAGTCCTTTCCTCTGAAAAAGTTTGTCCTTCCTGTCGGAGCCTGGAGAATGGGGAACAGAACTGGGGCTTTATGAGTGGAAAAGTAATGGGATCCTCAACTCCTAGCACTTAAAATCACCCACTGCCGAGAGATTTCAGTGAGCAGAGAGATTTGCCACCGTCATAAGCGAAGGATCAAGCCTTTGGTTTGTGGTGAGGTGGTAGAAGTAGATTTAAGATCTGATTTGAAAGACAAAAGGATTTTTAATTCTTCATACCTGCTTGAGTAAGATGCGAGAAATACATATTGGAGAACATAAACGGGAAAGTACCCTGTTCTCTCATCCTCCAGGCTTCATCTGCGCAGTCTAACTTGGAAACTCTTGGGGCAGCGACCACAACTGAAACAAGCAGGACCTTGGCCTCCAGCATCTGAGAATCTGAACAGCCACTGCCCAACTCCCAGCTAGTTTCCACCGTGCTAAATAATCTTGAAATTAAGGCAACGAATAAACCACCATATTGCGTTTTGCAAATCCTAGGTCTCCAAAATGTGCAAACCTTAGCTCATGAAAGGAGCTGTTTTTAGGGAGGTTGTGTGGTTTGTTTATTAGACAGATCAGTGGAAAAGAAAGAAAAGGGATTGTTCGACCCCAGATTATTTTTTTTTAAAACAAAGGTGGAGGTTGGAGAAAGGATAAAAGGACGAAGTGGACAAAAATAATCAAATTTGGAAGAAAGGATGCAAATTAAACAGGCTTAGAAGGAGTTAGTAAAGCGCAAGCAAGACAGAGAGACTAAACTAAAGTTAATTACTTTTGACATGATCAGATCATCTGGTTGCATTTCAGGCTGCGTGCACTCTAGGCTGGCCAGCATGAATGGCGAGGGAAAAGAAAGTAACTCTCCCCTCCAGGTCCCTTTGCCAAGTCTGGGCTGCGCGCTCTGTCCGAGATCCCTCTTTCTTTGCGCAGAGAGAGAGAGGGGGAGAGGAGAGAGAAACACAGTTAACCACCTGTCAGGGCTGAGGACACAATAAGGCAGCCCCCAAAAGAGCTTTTCATGCATGCGTAATATATTTGTTCAGCTATTCACTTAATGAAGCTGATAAATGTGATGCGAAACAATAGTCAAGTTAATCTATTTAGTAAAATGTTTTGAGACTCTCAGGCGATGTTAAGGAGGGTAGTGTGTTCGGGGACATTTTCATTTCAATACGCTCATCTCTCCCCTCTTAGGGGGGTTTCAAGCAACCTATGTGAATATAATTTCTTATAAATGTGTCTTTAATGGGTTTAATTCACCCTTGCCAGCTGTTTTTTTAGCTATTTTGTAAGAGCAAAACAAACGTGCCAGGCTTGGAAGGCTAGTTAAAATTAGTTTCGGTCACTGGGGCCAAGCTATATTTCCTGCAAACCATCTGCTTGATTGGCACAATAGAAGGATTTTCAAGAAAAGGGGGGATCTAGAAGAGCTTTGAACGAACTAACAGTTACTGTTCCTTGTGCTTGAATTCTAAAGGTGAAGCTTTAGGTGTCTTAATATAGCTTCGCCCCCGCAGCCTCCATTCAAGCCCCCGACGAGGTCGATAAGCATCGTTAGGGAGCTTGGACACGCCGGGGACGGAGCATCCCTCCCGCCGCCGCCGCTGCCCCCTCCCCGGGAGAAAAGAAAAGGGAAAAAAAAAAAAAAAAGAAAAAAAAAGCAAAGAAAACAAAACGCGAACACACACCCGCACGCTTCCTCCGAAACTCGGGAGGAGGAGAAGCCGCGGGGCTGCGGCGGGGGCTCGCCGGGCTGAGCGCTTCCCGGAGTGGGAATAGCGGGCCAAGCCTGGCTTTCACCTGGCTGCGGGAAGCAGCCCCGGGGACGGGCCCGGCCCCGCTCCCCCCGCGGGGAAGGGCCCGGGGGAGCGTCCTGCGTGGGGCCGGGGCAGAGCCGCGGCCGTGATTGAGACGTCGCGGCCGGGGGGCTGCGGGGAGAGGGCCGGCGGCCCCCGGCCCCGCTGGCCCAGCCCAGGCGAGCTCTTTGCTCTCCGGATTTGGAGAGCTGGCTCTCCCAATTTCATGCGGATTACCAGCCTCGGACCGGGACACACGCAGGCTTCAAGCCCTACCCCCCGCCCCGCTCCCGGCCGGTTTGGGTTTGCGGGTTTTTTTTGTTGTTGTTTTTTGGGTTTTTTTTAAGCGACAAAGAAAGCGAGTGACTTTTAAGAAATAAATTTGAAGATAACGACATTAAAATGAATGGCAGGAAGCACAAAACGGCATGAGCATAGGTCAAACGGCATTAGTCACAGGTTTTATCCTGAGACATTAGAATTCCCTTCTCTTAAATGATCACTGCCTTTGAAAAGAAACTTCCAAAGGAGATCACTTAAAAGAAGATCCTTTCGTCTGATTTCTTGGTTTCTTATGGTCTATCTTCCCTTTCAATAGATGTCTAGTCCCTTTTGCCTTGGTGCTTAAGGAATTCTTTATGAGTGTGCTCAGACGCCCCGCAAGGAACCGGGTCCACGTGTGCCCCAGCATGCGTTTGACCCAACCTTCCCGAAAATGTCAGACCCTCTTTTTTAAACCAGAGAAATTAGCAGCAGTTGGTCTATAGTGAGGCAAAATGCCCCCGATGTATATGTAAAGAAAGGAGTAAATCATCTCAAAGGAAACGTATAATGACTGTAAAAAACGAAGTGTTCTGGGATCCGCCCGGGCTGCTCCGAGACGCCGGAGATGCCTTGGAAAAGGCCGGGGCGGGGGGGCAGGGGAGAGAGACGGGATGGGGGGATAGGGGGGTGCCAATCAATTATTTTATTGGGAAAACCCTGTTTGCTCTTTCCATTCCCCACCATCCCGCTCGCTTGCTAAATACCACCTTGAGCGCAGCCACGCGTATAAACGGGCTTGAGATAACCCCGGAGCGCTCGGGTGGGGGCCAGAGGAAAGCCCAAGCCGGCGCAGGACGGGGCAGCCCCCCCCTTCTCCCCCCCCAGCCCCGCCGCGGTGCCCGAGCGGTGCCGGCCGGGGCGGGGGCAGGTGCCGGTGCCGGGGCCCCGCCGCGCTGCCCGCCTGCACCCCCCGAGCCCTCCGGGGTCTGCCCGCGCCCTCCCTCCCTTTGTCCTTTACCTGCTAAGCATCGAGATTAACCAAACTTGGGGGCGGGGTGGGGGGGGGAAACTCCAGCGAGGTTTTATTTCAAAGTGATGCTTTCAGACAAGGGATCTTCCAAGCCAGCCTTCTGCAGATGCTCATCTGCTGGAGGCCGGCGTACGGCACCGGGAAAGCTTGTCAGGATCATACGATTTCGAGGGCTGATTCCGTCCTCTCTAATAAATAACTTTTTGATTTGAATCAAGGGAGAGGTTTAACAGACTTTCTTTCTTCCCTAATGTGATATAAATCGCAGATGCACTTTTATTGAATGGTTAAAGCATCGACATGGAGATAATCAAGACAAAACGTCCGGACAAAAACCATCGAGAGAAATAAAGCTGGTTAATAAGATTTTTGAGAAAGCTTTGTGTTAAAAAGTAAAAAGGGAAAACAGCTGAAGGTGACAGTTAGTTCATGGTTAATAGGATCAAGGCTGCATGGTTGAGCTGCACACTTCTGCTTGCAAAGGTTCAGCCACACCAAAGGGCTGAATAGGGTGCTTTTAAAACATAGGACATTTAACACATCTGTTAGAGTCTTTAACAGAGAAATCAGGTAAAACCACTCTCAATAGTTGCTTTCATCACCCAGCTCCAAAGGACATTAACTACACTCGCGCCTATTTCCATGTATGCCACCACAAACAAAACCTCTCTGCCAGAAAAATCCCTATTTTCTCCTTTCCCGTCGGACGCTGGCATTTGTCCCTGCGCCGAGGCGAAGGGACCCGGGGCTCCGCGGCGCCGAGCTGAATTCACCTCCAGCGACTCCGCGCAGGCACGCAGCTAAAAAGCGACTTCAGGTGAATCTGCCCGCGTCGAGAAGGCTTCGAGCCACCGATACCGATAAAACCGAGCCTAACTCAGACTGCTTCAGCCAAAAGGATCAAAATGCTCCAGCATTGCCTTCATTTTCGCGATCGGAGGGTAGTTATTTCCACTGGTTTTAATGTGGATGAGCTTAAGAGGACCAACAGATTGAGAACCTGAGGGGGCTGCTCTGGTCCCACAAAGCTGTTCAGCTCTTTCCTACGTTCAATGTTCAGAGTTTCTCGGCGCAGAGTTCTTAGCGGCTACGAAGCGGCGGACGGGGCGGTCCGGTCCGGGCAGCCTCCCGCCTGAGCGCACGTCCGCAAGGCTTGCGAAGCTCGGGTCCCGAGAGCCCAGCCCAACACCCCAGATCCGCCTGGTACCGGACCTTTGACGTGCAGATAGAAAAATAACCCCAACCACACGCACAAATTTGGCCGCATACTAATAGCAAGGGCAGAACGCGCTCAAACCGCGATGGGATCCCCGCTCCGAATATTCCCCCCCCCCCCCCCAGCAGAGCTTAGTTTCACGTTTTCTAATTTGTATTTTCCATTGCACAAACCCCATCCTTTTCTGAGAGCCCGCAGATAAGTTTATATGAATATTTATTGATTTATTTCCTAAACTCAGCAGGGGAGCGGCAAATAAATTTAGTGCTTTCTTTAAATAATTCCCTTTCGACGAGGCAAGATGTCATTCGAAACTTTTAAATAGGCATTTAATTAGCCTGTGTGTGTTGCCTCTGAACAAAACCCTGCTGGGAGCCTTTGGAGCGCTGTATTCCAAAGAGGCGGTCAATATGCAAAATTGATGACTACACTTTCTTTGTGGCGGGGCCATTGTGCCCCGGTTGCTTATGAAGTCTAATCCAATCATAAATTGCAGCCCCGGACCAATGGAGAAGCCCGGAGCTCGCCCTGAATGAAGCTCAAGTGGAGAACTTTGTTGAACCCCATTGTTGGGGCTGTCACTTTTGAAAGAGCCTCAGCGGGGCTGACCACTATAAAACCCATCGTCCAGGAGGAAGGGGCAGAGAGAACCCCGCCAGGCTTGCTAGCTGGATCTTTACTAAACGAGGTTTGCAAAGCAGAAAACAAAAGCAAAAGCAAACAAACAAACAAAGGAGCGGCCCCAGCCCCGCTCCGCGGACGGCCCCGGCGATGATGTTCCCCAGCCTCATCGCCCCGCCGGCCGTCTACCCCAGCCTCCTGCGCCCGACTCCCACCCTCACCTTGCCTCAGTCGCTGCAGTCAGCTTTTTCCAGCCATTCCAGCTTCCTGGTGGAAGATTTGATCCGGATCAGCAGGCCCACCAGTTACCTGCCCAGGACTGCCCCCCCGCCCAGCATGTCCCCCCCAACCTCGGCGGCCAGGACGGACTCGGGGACGCCGGAGCTCACCAGCTCCACCACCGCCGGCTCCAGGAGGATCTGTTCGCCGCAAACTTCCAGCAACGACTCCACTTTCCTGAAGTTTGGGGTCAACGCCATCCTCTCCTCCGCCCCCCGCGCCGGTAAGCGGCCCGCTCCCGGCCCCCGCCGGTCCCTGGCTCCCTGCAGGAGGGGGGCGGCGGGGGGAGAGGGTTTAGGAAAGGGAGGGAGGACCCAGTGCCGAGCTGCGGAGCCCTCCGGCAGCCTCGGATTTGTTAAGGAGGAGGGGGAGCGCTGGCAGGCTGCTAGCCCCGCTCCGCCGCTTCCTAGCCCGGCTTCGCCGCCTCCGGAGCGGCCGCGGGGCGGGCGGACGAGAGGAGCGGGCAGGGGGTCCCACAAGCGGGTCTCCTGACTGACTCTGCCCCCCCAGTGCCGCTTTGCTGGCAAAACCATCGCAGCAAAAATGCCGCTTTTCCTAGGCGGGTTCCGAGCTCATTTGGCTCTGTTTTTTGGGAAAGAAGTAACCGCGTTGGTCCCCGGACCAAGCGACAGACCCGGCCGCGCCGCCGGTCGAGTCCAATTCAATGACTTAATTGAATTTTATTTATTTACTAGAAACTTCCCCTGCGTTGCTTCAGAGCGTCCCTCCAAAGACTTTCTCCTTTCCATACTTTGAAGGATCCTTCCAGCCCTTTATCAGATCTTCCTATTTCCCAGGTAGGTCTTCAAAAGCCCCCCTCTCTCTCTCCGGGCGGACCCCTCTCCTCCCGCCCCGCTCCCGGTGATATTTCTCCGTCCCCCGTCCCCCCCCGGGGGTTATGCTCCAGTTCAGAGGTTGGCGGGAGTACAACATTCAGGCATCAGTCGCGCCAATTTGATGCCCGATTTAGCACAGGCAGTGACTGCTTGACATTCCCTGCCCGCTCCCCCCGCTGATCGGCAAATTAGCCGGGATTGTCACGGTCCCAAGGCCAGGCGGGTCCCGTCCCCCCCTCTCCTCTCCTCCCGCCCGGCGCCTTCCCCCGCCGCCGCTTTCAGCACCACGCAGGGAGCGGTCAGCTCCCGCCGCCGCCCGCGCAGCCCCCGCGCAACGCTCCGCGCAACGCTCCGCGCAGGCGGAGGGAGGGAAGGAGGGAAGAAGGGAGCCCGCTCCCCTGCAAAGCTGCTCTCCGCCCTGTGTCCCCCCCCAGAAAAAAAATATAAACCTTTCCGCCCCCGCCGGGTTGCTGGAGGATCGAGCGCACCGCGGGCAGGGCCGGGATTTCCCTCCTCCGCCTCGGGTCTGTCCCACTGCCATCGCTTACTCGGCGAGACCGTCAGTGGGATTCAAACGACATGGTCTGGGGGAGAAAGCAGGCTGCGGGGGGATGATTCTTACAGCGCTGAAGTGTTATGATGCGGAGAGAACAATTAAAAAAAAAGAAATCTAATTACACAAACAAGCTATTAATTTAAAAAGAAAACAGGGAAAGGGAGAGAGAAAAAAAAATAACCCAAGCGCTTCCATTCATCCTCCGGATAATGGAATTTGCTTCCTTTCTCCAGCATGTGAATGGCCTAACAAAAACAACTTGAGCTTTATAAATAGCTTTTCATGTCCATTTAATGAAAATGATTTGGGGAAAGAGACGATTGTGCCATCAGTATTCTCCCGAGGAGCCTGGCATGCCGTTGTGTTTAGTTTGAAAGTGTAAATCTCTTTTGTTCCAATAATATATGGCGTTAGCTGCTTGTCCTCAGTCTTTTTCTGTTAGTTCATTACTACACAATTACCATTCACGCTTCATTAGCATCTCTGTCTCTCTTGGGGAGGTTCCCCCCCCCCCTTTTTTTTTTTAAGGCGAAACTCTGCCCTTTTTATCATACCAATGCCATTGGGAACCAGGCAATGTGCTAATTAGCTGTTACTTTTCATGTTTTCGGATTCAACTCTCCAACTTTGGAGGGGGGGAGAGAAGAGATTAATATAAAAAGATGAATACTGATTGATCAAAACTGCATCTGAAGAGAAGCGGTTTTGTTCGGAATCAGAAAAGTCCTCATTTTCATCTCGAGCATAATAAAGCGTCTGAAATGATAAAAGCGTCTGAAAAAAATCAAATGCTTCTGAGCGGGAGGGAAAGCTTTTTTATTATACCTCTATCTTAGCCGGTACGCCTCCCTTTGCCTTTTCAGGCCGGAGACCTTTGAATCTCCCAACAAAACCGGCCACTATTGATCCATTTTACACGTTTGAGTTGATAGATCTAATCCCAGTGATCACTGGCTGAAAGGGGGGTGCTTAGTTAAGCCTAAAGCTCCTTTTCACTGCCCCAGGTTGATGGGTGCCCACCCGAAGGGCAGGGAGGGGGGCAGTGGGGGCCAGTCCCACTCTGCTCAGCCCTGTGTGTGTCCCCACAGCTGCCTCTGCCGTGGTCCCCATCCCAGGCACCTTCTCCTGGCCGCTGGCCGCCCGCGGCAAGCCCCGCCGGGGCATGCTGCGCCGTGCTGTCTTCTCCGACGTGCAGCGCAAGGCGCTGGAGAAGATGTTCCAGAAGCAGAAGTACATCAGCAAACCCGACAGGAAGAAGTTGGCAGCCAAGCTGGGCCTCAAGGACTCGCAGGTGAGAAGGGGCGCAGGGTGGGGAGGGCAGAGGGGTGTGGGGAGCTGGGCCCCGCACCCCTCAGCTCAGCTTGAGGGTAAGGGAGGAAAAGAGGACAGGAGCAGGGAGAGCTGCCCACCACCAGGAGAAAGCCCAAAGCAAGCTAAAGGGCTGTGACCATCAAGGGAGCCGAGAGCAGCACGATTCCCAGCTGGGTGAGTAGGACAGGATAGACAATGGCCTTATTGCCCCTGACCCCTCTCCTAGGGTCCTCAAAGGTCAGGATCTGTGATTCCTGTTAGCTTCAGCATGGGCATGAGTAGGGTTTTGAGGGTGCAACCAAAAGGCCTTTCCTGGTCCCTGTTTCACTGCCTCATTTCATTTCTGTGTTGCTTCCCCCACCTCAGGTGAAGATCTGGTTCCAGAACAGGAGGATGAAGTGGAGGAACTCCAAAGAAAGAGAGCTCCTCTCTTCAGGTGGCTGCAGAGAACAGACCCTACCCACCAAGTTCAACCCTCACCCAGACCTCAGTGACGTAGGCAAGAAATGCTCAGGAGAGGAGGAGGAGGAGGAGGAAGTTCCCCCTGTGTGCCCGCCCAGCCCCCGGCATCCCTTAACCTACCACCAATCCCCAGAACATCTACATTTGAGGGACAGACTGGACTCCCAGATGTCTCCTTCTCCATCCCATTCTAGCAGCCCCAGCAAACCTTCAGACTTCTCAGACTCAGAGGAAGATGATGATGAAGGGGAAGAGGAAGAGGAGGAGATAACAGTTTCTTAAATCACCCTGCCTGCCCCTACCATCACATGGGGACATTGCAAAGATGTAAATAAACCAGAGTGCTATAAATTGAAGAGGTGATGTCCCACCCAAACGTCCACATATTTCGCCAGTGCAGATTCTTTATCACATAGCTGCAAGAATTTCTACTTATAGGTACTCCTCATTTTTTTGCCCCATGTGGCAGTTTTCATATTCATAGCATCTGCTAACCTTTTCATAACTCCCTCTGTTTAACAATCAACGTTGGCTCAATTAGCTACCTTCTCCTGTAAGCAAGCAACAGGCAGCTCCTTGCCTTATAGCAGGGAGGAAAGTATAGCCTGTTAAAAGGGAAACTTTTTTTCCCCAGATAAGAAACAACGAAAAATACAATATAGATGCTGTGGCCATTTTTACTACTTTTCAAGTGAATTTTCAGCTACTATTAAGATTTCAAAACCCTGAAGACTGGTCTGATCCAGGAACCCTTTCCTCCAAAAATAAATAATGTTATTGAGGGACACAGACCAAACACTGCCTCCCTCCTCACCCCGAATAGCATCGCACTTGTGCAACAGACCCATTGAAACCCCTGGAATGACTTCTAGGTATAATATGTGTGCCTTGTGTAACAGAGGCCTTATATATTTACATGTTTTTCATTTTAATTTATGCATCAATATTATATTGGAAGCACTGTCTAACTCACCTTTTTGCCCACAGGCCTGTGCTTATTTTCCACTTTGCTTCTGCTATCCATGATGTGGACAGAGGAAAGTGGATATGCCTCTTTGATTTTTGACTGAACTTTGCTGTCTTTGCACAGCTTATATGAACTGTACACTATTTTGTACACTTACTCTGTATGGATGTTTTATACCAAGGTTATTGTGAATGAATATAACAATGGCTCAACAAGATTTCTCTCCTTTTTTTAATTAAATGATGGCTAAACTACAGACAAATGTAGCTGTTTAATTGTGTAACTTATAAAGAAACACTTTTATTTTGTATTTTACCATGTACAGACTTTAAATATGTATATATAATAAAGTGAATGATTGTCAAATAAAAACCAGTAGATTTCCAAGTTTGATCATTCAGTAATACTTGGTTCTGGTTTACAGGTTGTTGTAGGGTGTGTCTGGAGCCAAATAGGAAGAGAAAAGAAAACTACCTTTTATCAACAGTATAGTGATTCAATAAGAATTTATCAGCTTCAAATTAAATAACCTTACAAGAATATCTACCTGCCTTTTAACTAGGAAGCAACCTGACCAAAGGATTTAAGTTCTTCTGCAGTTCAAGTGAATACAGGTTCTCCCTCCTTGCATTGAAATGCAACTTAATTTCTGCTGATGTTACCCCGTGCTCCCCTCTAAAGCCTTTCTGACTCTCCTCCTTCCTTCCAGTTATGGCCCAGGTAGGTCAGGGTGCGGACACTTGCCCTGCATCAGCCTGCTAAGATACTACAGGTTGTAAACTGCGAGCGGGGAATTAGAATATTCTTACAGAATAGAGAAACAGAATGGAAGAGAGACTTACGACAGCTCTTCAGCCTTCAGTCCAGTCAAGGATCACTTCTACAATGCAAGGCAAATCCATAATTACCTGCACATGTTTTTAGATACAAATGCACACTACAGAAATGTCAGTGTTTTCCTCCTTGCATACAGGTAGCAGAGTTCTGCTGAAATAGAGATTTCATTACAAAATTCGCTTATTTTCAGCTCCACAGGCTCTGACTAATGCCCACCACTCACAACTTGCCAAACCAAAAGAAATAAATGCAGCAGACTTCACCTGAACACAACTATCCCTGCATGCGCCACTTCCCTATGCTGCCACAGCCACCAGAAAAGGCCTGAAAGGGAGAAGAGAATAATTCCAGTTGGAAGGGACCTATAATGACCATCTAGTCCAACTGCCTGACCGCTTCAGGGCTGGCCACAAATCAAACCGTGTTCTTAAAGGGCATTGTCCAAAAGCCCCCTAAACACTGCCAGGCACAGGGCATCGACCACCCCTCTAGGGAGCCTGTTCCAGGTCTTTAGCTGCTTTCCAGTTAGGTAATTGGACACAGCTAAACCAGGACACATGGTCACTTTAATCATCTGCTACCCCTCTAACACCTTACAGCCATTAGCAATTGATAACATACACCTGAGACAGGGCAGAGAAAGGATAAGGCACATACAGTATCTATCCCACAGAACACAAAAAAAAAAAATGAAACAGCATGAGGGTTTGCTGGGTTTTCTTTTGTTTGTTTGCTTTTAAAAAAGCTTTTCCAAAAAAGCAGCCCATCTCCCAAGCACACCTAAAAGGTCACACAAACATGCAGTAAACAGCAACTGACACAACGTACCCGAGTGCTCATCCAGGCTCAAATAAAAGATCTGTTATGTGTATTGTCAACAGTGTATGTACTAGAAGATGTGTAGTTATCCATCTATTGACTCTTTAAGTGATAGAGCACCCCATGACAACTACTTAATAACTCAAATTTTACTAGTCCAGTAAGCATAAAACCACAGTTAAGTAACCTATAAAGACAGACCTAATTCAAAACACATATTTTGTTTTAAAATTTATGGGCTACTCCAGAGACCACAGGTACCATCACACGTACCCCAATAATCAAGAAAGAAGCATGTTCAAGACAAGAACAGGTATCATTGGTACATAGTCGCTCCTGATTCAGTGTTCAACAGAAGCTACTAATCTTCTTACACCCTCTGCTCTTTACAGCTTGTCTGCACTTGGAATGTTACCAAAAATAATTATTTCAGACTACTCCTTTCAGGATGAGTGCTATTACATCTTATTCTGCTATGCAAATATCCTTACTAAAGAAGAAATAACCTAGAATTGCCATTTAACAGGGGAAAACCCTTACCTGAAATGTAACACATCATCTTACATGACATACATCAATCTTACTCTCCCCCCCCCCTTCAAGGATCTTTTCTTACAACAAAAAGAACATTGTATGACCATCAAGCACAACCATTTGAGATTCAGTGATACCTTAATATGAAATGAAAGAGGTGGGTTTTTTTTTTTTTTTTTTTTTTTTTTTTTACTTACCAACAGCAGCCAGACTGTATCTGTAGCTTGCAGGAAAGGAGTCTCCCTCTCAAAGGCTTCCATTTTATACTCTGGAGGGTGAAGCCAGAGTTCACAGCTACCATGCGATGGCTCATGCAGGACACCCGTGCCAAGGGAAGGCCTGCAGAGGTAGCCACCCTTTCTGAGGTCTTATGTCAGAGGCATAAATTCATTCACTTGATGCAAATGTGGAGAGATTCCAGTTGCTTTAGGAGGACCTGATGACAATTGGGCTTGTTCCTGGTGTGCAGGACACTGGGTGTATTTCTAAGAGCAAAAATGTTTCATCATTTGCTGTTAACATAGAGTGTCAGAGGCCACCTATTCCTTGAAGCTAGCTAATCTTGGTGAGGCTAACACAAAACTGCTGGCCCTGGATTTTATTTATTTATTTAATTTATTTGTTAATGCAGCTCTCTGTATGCTTTGGGAAAGGAAGAAAGGTGGTAAGAAGCCTTTTCTGCCTCTATAGAGATGGAAAGATTTCCATGTTGACTAGTAGCATCCACAATTTTTGAAACTCTGGAATAAAGTAATCCTGTATGTCATGCGCTCCCATAACAACTGCTGCTTTATGATATTTAAGTGCTCTTTTTAAAGATCCGGTGGCCCAGAGAGGTCTTGTATGTCTAGTCTTCATTCTCACAGCCAGGATGGAAATATCTGACACTGGGGAATGGGAAAGGCGGAGAGATTTATCTTTGGTGACTGTGAGCTCAGGGCAGCAAATTCTCAATTATTTTATCCCTTAAGAAACCAGCTGGTTCAACATCTGTGCCTGCTGTAACTCTGGTCTCCCCTGGCGTGGGAGAGTGGCTTCTGGACAGGGGAAGAAAAGAAAATAAATCACTTTCTCAGGGAGCCTGTGCTGTTGTTACCTGCAGACCTGTACGGCAGCCGCCTCCGCCAGCAGCCCTGGAGCACGCCTGGGATGCATGGGACCCACGGTGGCACCCCTCCGGTCCCCCTCCCCGGCTGAAAGGCTCCTCAATCACTGCTTTGCACAAGCTGGGGGGCCTGGAAGTGTTTTCACCTGTGCCACAGCCGGGGCAGACAAGGAAGGCAGCTCCCGCACAGCCCCATACTGGGAGCGCTGTGCCAACACTGCTGCATGCCCATTGGAAAAACACTTATCCACACGTGTAGAAATCATCTAATAAGCCACAGATGGTAACACTATACACAGGAAAGCATGTTTACCCCATCTGTATGAAACACTGTCTTTCCTAACAACAGTAAGCGAAAAATCCTCGCCAGCCCCTCTGCGTTTCAGTACTGCAGAGCCTGAGAATGTCACAGTTAAGCAAAAAAAAATAATAAAAAAAATTGCCTTTTTTGAAGAACACCTGTCCTCCAGGGAAGTCTGAACATTACAATCATCTTAAAGAAACAGAGCCCAAGATGCAAGGCCATAGTTTCCAGAAGCAACCACTGCAGGCTGAGGCTCATGAAAGACTGAACCCCCACCAGTGCTAAACCCCCATCCTAAGGAAAACGAGACTTCTTTGAAGAGACCCAAGTTCAGTCCTTAAAAACATTAATGACATTTAAAAATCTTTGCCTGGGAAGTTTAAGGTAGAGTTTGACACAGCAGCTATGGGCTCTACTATTGTGAAGAGGAACAAGGCAGGGTCTCACTCCTGGTTGTGTTTCCTCTTCTCCCCTCCCACAGCCCACACACACGCACTGGCACATAGCTGGGCCTGAAGCGAGCAGTTTGAAGAGCAGAAAAGTGATCAGTTTTCTTGAGTTGCTTTGATTTCAGCTGGGCTCGCACCTGGAACTGCTTACCAGTGCACGTGGCAGAAATGCTCAGCAAGGATGGGAAAGAGGTGTAGAAGATCATCCCTTCTGCCAGCCCTTGCTATTAAATGATCTTAAATGTACATCTTTAGGGTTGGTGTATTTTTCAACCAGGATTGAACCTGATGTTAATAAATGAAATACTTAAAACTCCAAAAAATGTATCAGCATCACTTTCCCAACTCACATGACAGGGATATAACACCAGGGAAAGCCCAGCAGAGTAGCCAGGACCTCACAGGAGTGCCTTTACTGAACATGTACAAGTGCTAGGTGTGCTGCTTTTACCTAGTTTTACCTCCCTTGTAATCAGCAAAGGGTTAAAATACTTCATAGAATCATAGAACAGCCCAGGCTGGAAGGGATCTGGGAAGATCCTGTGGTCCAGCCTTTCATGGGAAAGGGAGCCTAGATGAGAACTATTACCCTGTTCAATCACATCTTGAAAAACCTCCAGCAATGGGGACTCTACCACGTCCCTGGGGAGGTTGTTCCAGTGAACGATTGTTCACACTGTAAAAAAAAGTCTTTCTTTTATCAAGATCAGACCTCTCCTGGTGCAACTTGTACCCATCACCTCTTGTCTTCTCCATGTGGCTCCTTGTGAAAAGAAAGCATCCTCTTTGTAGCTGACCTTTAAGTACTGGAATACTGTGATGAGGTCCTCGCCGAGCCTTCTCTTCTCCGTGAACAGAGACCTGACTGCTTCAGTCTTTCCTCATAGGGCAGGTTCTCTAGCCTTTGGTCATCTTTGTGGCTCTCCTTTGGACCCTTTCCAGGCTGTCCACATTATTTTTTAGTTGTGGGGAGCAGAACTGGGCACAGTACTCCAGGTGTGGCCTGACAAGTGCTGAGTAAAGTGGGATGATCACGTCTCTTATCTCTGTTAGTAATGTCCCTGCAGATGCAGCCCAGGGTCAGATTTGCCTTCCTTGCGCTGCTGACTCATGTTCACCTTGTCATCCAGAACCTCCAGGTCCCTTTCAGCAACGCTGCCTCCCAACCGCACACCTCCTAGCCTGTACTGGGCTCTTTGGTTATGTCGTCGCAGGTGCAGGACCTTGCACTTGTCTGTCTTTGTTAAACTTCACACTGCTCTTGCTAGCCCACTCTTCCAGCCTGTCCCGGTCTCTCTGTAAGATGGATCTCTTTTCTGATGTGTCCACCTCACCACCCAGTTTAGTGTCATCAGTTGGTGAGGGTGCTTTCAGTCCCATCATCCAGAAGATGTTGAACAGCATGGGCCCAGTAGTGATCCCTGGAGGACCCCACTTGTGACACGCCACCAGCCTGAGTAAAACCTATTGACCAGTTTCTTAAACCTATTAGCCAGTTTCCTAATTTATCACCCAACCAATCTGTATTTTGCTAGTTTGTCCAGGAGAGGGCTGTGGGAAACAGTGTCAAATGCTTTGCTGAAGCCCAGGTAATCATCTACTGTGCTCCCCGTGTAGACAAAAAAATGTTATTTTGTTGTAGAAGGTGACCATGTAAGTCTGGCAGGATTTGCCTTTGGTAAATCCATGCTGGCTTTTCCCAGTCACCTGCTTTATTTGGTTTGTAATGGTTTCCAGGAGGACTCGTTCCATTACTTTCCCAGGGACTGAAGTAAGACTACTGGGCCTGCAGTTTCCTGGGTCCTCTTTTGGGCCCTTCCTGTAGATGGGTTTGACATTTACCCTCTTCCAGTCATCAGGGATATCCCTGATCTCCACAACTTTTCAGATTATAGAGAGTGGTCTTGCAACAATGTCAACCACTTCTCTTAACACCCTGGGGTGGGTTCTGCCCTGGCCCATACATAGATTTATGTTGGTTGAGCCCTTGCAAGAGGACGCAGACCAGCTCTCCTCCACTACTGGTAGGTCAACACATAACATTGTTGTAGCTACTTGAGCCTGTGATCTAGGGTCCAGCTATGCCAGTAAAGACAGAAGCAAAGACAGTCCTGAGAACCTCTGCCTTGTCAGCATTATTTGTAACTAGTTTCCCTGCCCTGTTTAGCAATGGACCTATGCCTTCCCTGTGCTTCTGCTTACTGCTCATGTAGATGAAGAACCTCTTCTTGTTGTTCTTGACATCTTTGGCCAATTTCAGTCCTATCTGAGCCTTAGCCTTCCTGACTGCAGCTCTGCATGCCTCAGCAAGGTTCTTGTAGTCCTCAATGGGTATTTGGCTACCTTCCCATAGCCAGTACGTGTCTTTTTTCTGCGTTTAAGCACCCAAAAGCTCACTGCTAAGCCAAAGTGGTCTCTTGTTCTGCCTTCTTTCTTTCCCTTTGTAGCAGATGGGCTGTTCTTGTGCTTCCAGGAGGCTGTTTTGAGTAACACTCAGCACTCACAAGCGCCTTTGCCCTCCATGGATGCTCCCCTCGGACTCTCTTACAGCTGGGCTCTGAGCATATCGAAGTTGGCCCTTCTGAATTCCAGGGTCTTTGTTCTACTACTGGTCTTCAGTGTTCTTAGCAGGGTCTTCAACTCCACAACATTATGATCACTGCACCTAAGGCTACCACTGGTAGTTATGTTAGTAAGTAAGTCTTACTAAAAGTCTTACTTACTTAAAAGTAAGTCTTTTATTGGTTTGTGAGGAGTTAATCTAGCAATACGCTGTTCCTAGTCGGCATGTGCAGCATCTGCAGCAGGAAGCAGTCCTCAATGCCTTCCAGGAACCTGATGGATGACTTGTGCAGCGCTGTGCAGAAATATAGATTGATTTAACAGTCAAGACTGATGCGGGGGGAGTGGGCAGAGAGTGGGAAGCCGAAAATAGTGGAATAACATTGCCAGAAATACTGTTGTGGATGAGGTTTAGTGGCTCACACAGCTCTCAGCTCACAAGGTTGTTCCTCCCTCACAGGGCTTGGGCTTTGTGTCCTAACATCTGTTTTGCACTGGGTGGTGCTGGTTCATTATGATCCCAGTAAGAAAGGCACTTGGATTCAGTGAGGTGTCAAAGCGCTGTTTATTAGAGCTAACACTGAAAGATGAGAATAGCGTAGGTAGTCTTATGTCCCTTTAGTTGGTGGGAACCCTGAGTGGTGTAGCATCGAAGGGCCCTCCAAGCCACACACAGCATGCTGGTCACTCTCCATCCATAGGTGTGGTCATTCGAGCTATTATAGGATTTTGTTTTCTTACAAGAAAACAACTCTATTCATCATTTCTGCCGTCAGACAGAAAGGATGTACTCATGAGAACTTCTTGTTGCATGGTTAGATAAAGGCAAGGACACACAGGTGGCTTATTCCCAGTACCCAGCAGGAGCTGCCTGCAGGCTCCTCAGTTAGAATGAGCTGGCTGAGTTTATCCTGTGGACAAAGGATTTGTGCAGCACAACACAGGCCTGAAGGCCAGGCTGGTCTTGCAGTGTAGGGCAGCATAGCACAGGCCTGGGCACGCTCAGGTTAACTGCTACGTGGAGCACCAACTCCTTGGTGTACAATGGTCTTTCAGTCAGGATTACTACAAGAGCTCACTGGAAGCACGACCTCCTCCCATCTGCCTGTGGGTCCCATCTTATGTTAAGGTCCTTCATGTCATCCCAAAAGCGGGGTCGTGAGCCCGGTGTGCAGACGCCAGTTAACACACGGAGCCGAGGTATTTTATTCCCTTCATATTTGCGCAAAGATGGGTGCTAAGTGGCAGTTCCACAAATCTAGCACACCTTTGTACAACTACAGCATATTTATCCTGCTACATTATTAGTATAAACCCTCCCAAATTTACACTTATTGGTTAGTGATTAACATTTTGTACACTATTGGTTTACTGCATTTAAATTAGCCTTACTTGCTATGCAAATTAGCATGCATGCTCCTTTGAGGGGGGAGCAAGTCTTTTGGGTCCTGAATTGAGTCGGTGGTCGCAATCTCCCCTCGCTGCATTTACCTTTCACCCAGTTACTGCAGTTTTATCAGCCTTCATGTTTTTCTGGCCGCCATCCGGTCTTTGGCACCAAGATGTTCCCTTTTATCAGTCCGTTAGCTCTTCTTCAAGGGTATAGTCATTAGTCTTCCATGGTTCGTTAATTAAACAAATACTTCCATATCTTTTAGCTCCTTCCCAGATTCCTTTCTCAGAGCACAGGTGGTTTGTAGTTTTGCTCAGTGGAAAATTCCACTTTCTGTAGGATATCATTCAGACCTAATTGCCCAGCCCCACATGGATGAACTTCTTACAGGAGCAGGGGGAGGAATTACCCATTACCTCTGGCTAAGCAGCCAGAGCACGGTCTCCATCCCCTGTAACTGGCTCAGTTTCCTTGAGCCTCCAGCAAAGGAGCAAATCAAAAGTATCTGTGTATCTGAGCAACCTGATCTAGTTGAAGATGTCCCTGCTCATTATAGGGGGAGTTGGACTAGAAGACCTTTAAAGGCCCCTTCCAACCCAAATGATTCTATGGTTCTACGAATTGGTGAACAAGGAAGGAGAGAGGAACATGGATTTTTGTGTGGCTAAGCAAACGGAGATGTTGATGGGGAAGTATTTGCCTAATCAGTCCCATTGCCATTGGCAGAGATAGGAGTTGTCCTCAGCTGCTGTGCTCTGCTCTAACCCCCAAAAGTCTTCTCTTGATAAACAAGGAGGGGGTGGGAATGACTGTGGGCTTATAGGGTCCGTGGGCAGCTGCTCCTCTCCTGCCGACACACTGCTAATGTGTGCTATGAAAAGCAACCTCATATGGGTCCTCCCTGTGCCAAGTGGGGGCTATAAACTGTGGAGCCAAGAGAACCAGACTGATTGTCCACATCAAAAGCTAGAATCCAATGAAGAATAGGTGTCTCCACACCATGAGTGACTACTTCAAGATACCAATGGGAAAGGTCAGCAGAAAGTGAAGGGTGTAAGTAGACGGTCACAGGCTGCGGACTGAGTTCATAAAATGACTCCAGGGAATTTCCCTTTCCATTGCAGAAAGGAAGTCAGCACTGATCCTACGGCACTGAGAAATGATGAGGTGGATCCAGGAAGGATATAAAATAAGAATGAAATAGGATGTTAGAAACAGAAAAGCAGGGCAATAAAGGTTAAAGAGAGGATGAGGTACAGGGAAAAAAATGTGAAGATGAGCGTACAAGACAGTGCACAGAGCAGAGAAGAACAAGAACATGGGGAAGGGATGGGGCAGCCAGAAAAGGAAAGGGAAAAACGGTTCCTGAGAGAGATTAAGCATTTTGGTGCCAGTCCAGTATTGATTCAAACAGTGTCCAAGATCAGGGCTGGAGTGTTTTCCAGGGCCAATTCCTAAAACATGTAATTCTGTGAATCAAAGGAAGTTTACAGAACACAGAAAAATCTGCCTGACAGCATGTCCAAAACTATTCTGCCTCTGGAAAATTGCTGTGGAGGGACAGATGAAGACCACATTACGGAAGTTCAGCTCCGAGTTACAGTTTGCACTGCTGCGTTACTAAAAGAAAAGTGAAGACTACTTTTACATTAAACTAACTTGAATGCAGATCATCAATTTTCAGCAGAATTTCTTCTCTTTCAAAACTTTTTTTTGATATAGGTCCATCTGTCCTACCAACATTAATAGTTCAAATGAGTGAGTAGAGGACAAGATAACTACAAGGAACTGTCAAAAAAGCAGAAATATGAATAGAAAATAGTGTCCAGGAAAAAAACTACTACTGTTGAGAATTATCCCTTACACTTTAAGTGCAGAGGTTTTTGGATTTATCCTTTCTGGAAAGAGGGTACTTTTTTTCGAGTTAGAGCATTTATTTGAAAGAAAGGAGAATAGATCCCTACGTGTCCTTACTGACCAACATAAATTTATTACTGTATAATCACAGTGGCTCTATCAAATAGGTGAAGAGGAAATTGTAATAATGTGTGGAACTGAATTGCTTAATGCTCTGAAGTTTCCTTCCTTTAAATCAATTTGCCAGCAATGAGAATGAATAGTTCAAAAGACCTATCAGAGCAATTAAGACCTGTAGATGGCCTCATACTTATGCTGGGGCACACACACGATCTAGAGCCTGCCTTGGAGATCAAAGTGGTGCCAACAATACCCTGCCTTGGCAAAGTTACCAGAAAAATTCTGCCATGTTTTTTCTGCAAATGAAAACAAAAAAGTCATGTTTTTATTATAAGTGAGCAGTCTGATCTGCTCGGGGTCACTAAGTTAAGTACTCCTAGAAGTTCCCCATCCCTGGAAACATTGAAGATCAGGTTGGATGGGGCTCTGAGCAACCTGATCTGGTTGGAGATGTCCCTGCTCATTGCAGGGGGGCTGGACTAGATGGCCTTTAAAGGTCCCTTCCAACCCAAACCGTTCTATGATTCTATGAAGTTCATTCTGCAAAGCACGTTCAGAGTAAGCCTAACACGCATTGCCACGTGCAGCCCTTGTGACCAACAGGGATTATTTCTCTTGAAAAAGAAGCTGGCACCAGCTGGTATCAGGACACATCCAGCCTGCTGGCCACGTATGACTGACGGTCAGCTTTATGCAGAGACACTCTAAATGGATAGGCCAGTCTTGTCTTGAGCAGATCCTGACGGATACTGTGTGCAAACATCAGCTACGGGAGAGAATCGTATCGGTGTAGTCCCTCTGCTAAATTTCCTCCTGGATGTGGGTAAGGGCTGTTGGCATCTTTTCACAAGTACTTATAAGAAGCCAATAAAACCAAGAACTGAAGCCCACAATCTTCAAATAAAAAAACAGAAAATGTTCATTAAGAAGGGACAAAAAGTTCTGGGAAGCCACAAATCTGAATAAATAAGCATCAATTTTATTGAATCATGAATAATTTAAGACTGGTACAATCATCAGCTTTATTCTCCATGACACAGGGGGTGGGGAAGGGGGAGAAACGAGGAGGGTGAGAAAGGGGAGGCATGATCTCAAACAGACCATTCACAAATTCCAATCCTAAATGAGAACTGAAAATTAAATAGGGAGAGGAGCAAATGGAAAACATCATAAACGTACACAAAATACTCAATTCCTAGTTTTTCTCTTTAAAAATGGCTAGAAAAAATTCATCAAAATGCAGCACTTTTAATCAAATATTTACATTTCTATGTTACAATGAAAAAATGTACATCTTATAGAACATATTTCATAAACTGTTCCACTGGAAACGACTAGATCAAAACAGCAACCTTCCATTTAATATAGACAAAGAAAGATTTTTTTGCTTTGTTTTTGTATTTTTTTTCCTTGAAAGAAAATTGCCACATTTAGACAAGATTTCATACACATAATATTGAAGTTAAGCATCAACAATGAAATATCAGTTTGCTTCTTCCAAAATGTACAAAAAGGCTAACCAACCCCCTCCCTCCCCTTCCCCAAATAAACCACATCTCATTTATGGCCTGTATCATTCTTGGCAGTTCTGAAGGAAAGAAAATGGTTTATACTTTCAATTTATAACTCAACATGAATGTTGCATAGAATCTTGCATTTCTTTCTTGTTGATTTTTTTTTTTTTACACAAGCCAACTTTGTAAGGAAAAAAAGGCAAAAAAAAAAAAAAGGAAGCATTTTGAAAAAGCCTTAAATGAGAACAAAGTCACTTAAAGAAAGACTTAATCTATGAAAAGTCTTGATAAAAACTAAGATGTGTGCACAACAGGTAACCCTGCTTCCCGAAGTTTCAGAAAAGACACTGAATATTGTGATGCTCAGAATGACTAGCCTACTCAAAATTGCCTCTCACTGTAATCCAAGCTAGCGTCAATAAAAAACAAGAGAGAACAGAAATTTCTTCCTGAGCTAAAGCACAGGATTAAAAATGAGAAAAAAATAATACCCCGTTCCCCACAAATAAAACACCATTTTAATCATGTCTTATAGCATTCAGTTAAAGGTTAACTGAGAATTTTTCTAGGATATTAAGTCCATTTAAAGCCCTAGCCCTGCAACTGGATTTTTTTACAGGCACATGCTCTATCTGCATGGATTCAGTTGGGGGATTAGGTACCAAAATTCACAGTAGTAGCAGGTAAAGTCAGTGCTGGGAAGCAGAATTGTCAGGACTACTGGAAAAATTAACCTCTCTCAAACTCATCATCAGCATGCTATGTATTTGATTCCATACAGATTTATCCCATTTTTACAGTACCAAGAACTGGATTAGGAACATTGGCTGAGTAACCCTTAGTATTTCATTCAGTGAAATAATGAAATAGAGTTCATAAGGTTAAAACAGTAACAACACCAAGCTCTTCCCCCCATCATTAAAATATTTAAATTTTTCTTTTACAATATTTTTCTTTAAAAAAAAAAAAAGTCATCAGCACTTAAAAGTTGTAACAGGAGCAGATTCAAGACCAGCTCAGTAAGACAAAGTACAGTTATGTTACAGAAAGTCATGAGGTATAATAAAACGATCCTCTCAAGCTGAGTCACAGAAGCATGAACTTGTCTGTTATATTACTTCAAACCCACAAGCTCTTAAAAAAGTGTTTGTAGTAAGCTTTTTCTGTACATTGAAAAACCAGCATATTCCTGTAATTTATTAATGACAGCATTTATTAATAGTTGAAAAGCTTTTTTATTTTCCTCCTGCATGGATAAAACAGCTCTTCAGTGATTTATTAGCTGCGGATTGATATGAACCTGAAAAGTTATCTCATTTCCCTCCTTTTTTGTCACATTTAAACAAATTCTAGTTATCTCATACAAACAATATTCACAGCAACTTATGATATTCCAAGAGATGACTTTAGCCCTGTTTCTTTAAATAAAATCCCATAATATACAGCACTAATTTAATCAAACACAATTAGTACAAAATAAGGCATCGCTTTAAAAGTCAGCACCAAAAGATAGCTGGAAAGGCTAGTACGAATCACTATTGAGGAGTGACGTTTTTGCTGAGGTACAGCTGACGTGGTGGTGATGGTGGTGTAAGCATTTGCTTCCGTAAAAAGGAAAGTGCAATTCTTTGGGAGGTGTTCTTGTTCCCCAACAGAAGTACAAGCCTTAACACTGATAGTGTAGGTGTGTGCGTTCAGAGAGGAGGAGAAATAAAACCAGGTTCACAGGTCTGCCAAAACTCAAAAGCATGGCCCAGCTAAACTGAAAAGACGCAGTACCTTCCCTCCTTTTTTCCCAGAACTGAATACTGCTAAAATACTCATTTTTCTTTTTTTCCAATTAAAAAGAGAAGTCATGGAAGTAAATGTTGTCACCAGAGTAGCACTGAAACTGTCACAAAGCTGAGTTTTAATTAACCCATTTATGGTTGTGCTGATTGAACGAAACCTCTGAATAAAACCCAAAGTTTTTAGAAAACAGCTGTAACATTTCATGGCAAGAATTAAAACCAGAAATTCCGATTAATCCCTTTTCAGGGGTGTAGCTCATCTCCGTGTACAGGGCTCCCAATGCCTGTGCACTGCCGAAGGTCCTTTGGAGCTGTAGGACTTCACGGGGCATGGCCCTTTTGCTGACTTCTGCGGAGGAGGGAAACTCACTCTCATCAGTGTAAATAAATCGGGTGTAATGCCACTGAAGTCAACCGAGTTGGTTATGTGGATGTAAGTGGGAAGAGAATCAGGCCCTGACTAGCAAAGGGCTACCTGATCTTTCACTTGTAGTAGGACTGATTGTTACACAGTGTTTGAAAAAACCTGATTTGTTCAGACTGTATATATATTTTTATATATTCCTATTTATATATATATCTTTATAAACACACAATGAAAGAAAGCCAAGGTCTCAGACTGGCAAGGAGAGCAGCGCTTTTTCTTTTCTTTTTTTTTTCTTTTCTCTTTTTTCATATTCATTCAAACTTCCCTGTTTTGCAGCTTTGCCTTTATTGAGTATTATTACCAAGGCAAGCGATATTGTTATAGCACCAGAACTATACGAAGCTGAGTTTAATCTGCAAAGCTGATTGGTAAAAGTCCAGCCCTCACCTATATGTGTTTGGTCAGAAGCAGCATAGGTAAAAATTTCCTCTCCCCTCTCCTTCTGGACAGTACATGGCACAAAGCTGTTTGCTTCATAGCTGTGAAGTCCCCACCCCGCCCCTTCAATTTTTAGTAATGATGATTATTTTTAACATCTTCAGTATCTTAGGCATGAGAGCTTACAGCAACTAAACAGAAGAAAACAAAGGAATAGTGCAGTTCTCATCATCGTCAAAAGAAAAACAATACAAAGGTTGCTTGGGTTGCCTGCACCCAGGTTCAAGACTGACTCCAAGTGTCTTGTTCTTGCAGCTCTAATACTGAGATCCCAGCCCAGGAACATGTTCTTTTCATGAGTCTGTGATCAGGGTTCTTGCCAAGTGGGAGAGCGATAGTGGAAACAACCTATTCCTATCTGAGGAAGATCACAACGTCGACTCCAGAGACGAATCGAGGATGTCATCATGATGGCTGTTGCTGTTAGAGTCACTGTCGTAACTCTGGGGACTTGAGTAGTTGGCTGCTTCTTGCAGTCTCATTAGCATGTTCATCTGCAAATGCACACAAGTTCATGATTATTTGTATTCTGAGGTAGAGAGAATATCAACTCTATATGAAAGCTACAGCAGCATTCACTTTGCCAGTGGGTAACAAAGGAAAGGAAGAAACAAGCGGGTAATTAATACTGAGTCTCTGAAAAGAGATATTAACTGTAAATCATATTATAGCAGCATGCAAGTTAGTAATAAAAAGTATGCTTTTCCAGTAAAGGTGAAAATGAGAAGATTAAAGAGCTAGTCCACAGCCGTACTCGACAGGATTCTGCAAGCATCCTACCCCTCTCTTCCTCTGACCCATGGAAGTACGGACAGATCAGTCAAAAGAGGCAAATCCGAATGTCCTAATATCTAGCTTGATATTTGTATATGTATGTATGAGCTAGTAAAAACTGTAACACACATTCTATACTCCCAACTGTCCAGAAAAACATACACCTCAACAGAACAGTTTCAGGGCATTCAGTCTGCACAGCAGCTTCAATAACTGTTTCCCATTGGAAGAAAATGTGTATTTAGTGTTACCTTCAAGCTCAATTTATACGTTCTATACAAGTAAGTGTTAGCATTTCCCTATAGGCTTGTGTGGTATTTCTGATTCATGAATTAGACACCAGTCATGGAGATTATCAGTTCATATATTCTTTGAAAATCTCGATTTTCATTTGGTGTCAAGAACACAGCTCTAAAAGTCATGTGAAGCAAAGCAACAAGCCTATTTTGTGATTATGGCAAAAGAGGCTAAATAAAATGGTTCCACTGTGTTATTCAAGTATGTGTAACAAGATCACATATTTAATTCAACAATGTAGAAATTAAGTTTATTACAGACATCCCCAGTCACTCCTCAAAAAATGAATCCTCAAAATATCCCCAACAAATTAATCTGAAAAGCTTCTGTGCTGTTTCTTGCAAAACCGTACAGGCTTTCGTGTGAATGCATTCCCCGAGCTGACTTGATGACTTCCCCAGAAACATTGCCTTCTCATTCTAAAACTTTCAGTCACTCCTCAGCTGTCCTTTGCTTTTTTATTCCTGTTTCTAATCCCTAGAAACAAGGGAAACAAAGTGGTTCTGCCGTTTCAAAAACGAGAGCTTACCAAAGGATCTCCTTCAGCATCACTCACTGGAACTTGTTTGCTGGTCGAGCCTTCCCGTGACATCGAGTAGCCGTCAAAGCCCACGTCTTCAGGCCGCAGCTGTAGCAGAGGAGGCCACTCATGATGCTGTGGGGTGGCCGCCCAGGGGTAGGTGTCCATGACCCATTTGGCAGGATCCTCCCAGGGCGCTCTCCTCCCATACAGCTGGAAAAGCATAAAAACATGTCAAACATTCCCATTCGTCTACCATTTCATTCAGTGCCTACCTAACCAAAATGAATGTGCCATGAGTCTTGGATTGCAGAAAACACTTGCAAGAAGGGCTGAACACAAACAAGTGAGATTTTCCTCACCCTAATGACAAGCAAAGTTTTAGCTATTCTTAATGGCAACTGATTTGGAAGCGGCTGACCACCTCCTTTGAGACTGCAGTGCCCTTCTGTTGGCACCAGTTGAAGAAAGGGAGACCTGAAAATAACCTCACTTCAGAAAGGTGAACTTAAATAAGTCAATACACAAAAGAGGCCATCAATGTTGACATCCGGATTGCACCAGCAGCTGCCTTATCTACGTTTGCTGTCGTTGGGAAACGCTGTCAGTGGAATGTGTAGGAGGAAACGTGAGACCTGTCATGAGGCAGTAATGATGGATGTCATAGCAAAAGGTTTTCAAGTCAGCGGAATTTCTTTGTACTCAACCAAGAAAAAGCACCAGCAGGATTTGGCTACGTTCATGTTCTAATTTCAAGTAAGCAAGCTCTACTTCAAAAACTTTTTCTGTTTTGAACAGACCATGTTACTGAATCCCAATGTATTCTTCTTGTTATATTCGGTTAAGTTTGCCTTAATTAGATAATAAATTCATTTTAATGCCATGTGACTTTCAAAAGCATAAATACAACTTCAAGTGACTTTAAAATGTTTTCTTCTGCCTAATGAATTTCAGCCTAAACATCCTTCAGCAACTGGAGTTAATCACTGGCATTTTGTCACTTGAACTGAGAGAACTCCCCCTTTCCTGCACAACGCACGGGGGAAAAGCAGCGGACTAACAAAGAAATTCATCAGCTCTCTGATGGATCTAAGACTAGCTCACTTTCCTCATCGCTATTTCTTCTTGGTTTTTTTGTGGTTTTATTTTTTGCACACACCCATGTTGTTATCTTCCCCATTGCCAAACAGCACCAGCCAGAGCAAACCTTTGAGCTTTTAAGTGCTGTTCTTCACTTTGCCAGAAGTCCCTGGGACATTCTTGCACCACGGAAGCTAACTACTGCTTCCAGTGCAACCAGGTCCCCAAAATGCTGCATCCAAACAGAACGCAAAAGACTGATTTCATCTAGATGCATGGTTAATGAACCCAAATCTGATCTTCCTGCATGGCAGCGGAGTGTTTCTGCAGGTATCCATCAGGCAAGCACTGTCAGAATGGCACCTTGACAGAGATTCCTAGGCAATATTACGAAATAACGATGGCTTCCATTCTAAATGATGTCATGTAGTTCACGGCCTATCCCTTTCTTTGAAAATTTGGCTGTGTTAATTTACACACGTGGAATGAAGTCCTTTATTCTACTACAGCCTCCCTGTAACAATTACGAGAAACTTACACTTAGGTGAAACGTAGATGATAGATGTGAATGCAAGCTTTGTCATAGATGGCAGCCAAACGCCATGCATGAATCACAAACTATTAAATTGCTCTAAATACCAACATCTGCTTTATCCTGAAGCAGAACGGAGCAAGTCCCAGCCCAGAGCAGAGGTGCCCAGCAGATGGTGCTAGGCAATCTTAAACACAGCCTCTTCCACAACCCAAACACTCTTCAGCCGTGAGCTGTGCTATATTATTTTCCCAGCATAATGTCTTCAAGCTGTGGTAACCCAGATCTCCTATTTTAATCTTGTTCTCGAATTTGCAGCATTGCATGTCAGTTGCTAAATGGAGAGGATTTTACATTTTTCGCATGTCCTTGCTACCTAGAAGGTCCGTGTGGATCCTAGCTCATTTCTGAAAATTAGCTAATAAGTAAAATTCCCATTTCAATATGTGAAATCATCACCTATCTTCAGGCAATGAGAGACTGAATGACTAACTCGCTATTCCCTTCCACAGCAACCAGTTCTGTCCATCCTTTTCACATGCACGTTTTCTAGAGAGCAATTAGGGTGGCAAGAACCTAACAGGTCCCTTCACAAAGCACCACAGAGAAATGACTGGAGGACGAGTGGCAGTGGCAGAAAGCCGCAGGGACTTTGGGTCCTCTTTTTGCTGGTGCTGCATTCCGTATCGATACACCAAGCAGGAAGAAGTGGGTTTTATATAACCCTCTAATTTTCACATCCCTGTTTTGAAGAACAAAAAAACTCAGCTGCAATGGGAGCAATTATTGTAAGGATCCATTTGGCTCGCTTGTCTCTGACCCAAAATAGTTCTCTAAATGAGAAACAGATATATAAAAATAGTTCCGTTTAGATCCACAGAGATCAGAGTGAAATCAGCAGTCCACCCTTCCTTTCTGGCAGGCAATTTCATGAGAGAAGATGTGTTCTCGGAGGAGCCTTTGTGGGTGTGGGGGACAGAAAATATCCCAACATGAAACACACATTTCTAGCATTACCATGTTAATTAGCACCACTCTGGCTACTCTTCAAGTACTGAAGTCTGATTCTTATCTACAGACTCAACAAAAGAGAAGTTCTAGAGTAAATTGAAGAATTATTTAAATGGAAATGAATTAGCAGAATTTGGGGAAATGGGACTGAAGTGGATACAGAACCTAGAGCACGAAGTGAGAAACTGAAATCCTTACACTTGGAACGCAAGCCATTCAAATAACCTAAGGAAAGATGCAGATATCAGGCAAAACAAGCAAGCAAAAAGATGGTTTTATTAATTGTTGTTCTTTCTCTTAATTTCTGTTACTAATTTTTCAATGCTTTCCACACCTACTGATCAGCTGACAGGAGAGCTTCGAAACACAGTACAAGGAGCCCAAGCATCACTGTGAGCAGCAGTTCTCTCCTTTCCAAGAGGAAACAAAGTCACACACTCTCCTGTAACTTGTTTTATGTCAAAAAGATTATTGGCTCCCATTACCTTCCTTTATAGGAAGTTTTATGTAAAATGGTTCTCCTGTTCTATTTCTAGCAAAGTTCCTCTGTGTGTGTTGTACTTTAGGACCTATCATGCTCCTCACATCTAAGAGCTTAATGCAATCGTCTCAAAGAAAATGAGGTCTCCAGGCACTGACAAATTTCAAATGGCAAACACAGTTTGCACAAATTCTGACCAAACTTGTTGAAGAATTCACGTATTTCATAGCACTGTAAGGAGCCATTAGTAAAAGCTGTTTTCTATGACAAGGTTGTCTTCTCTCTCTCTCTGTTAATGTCTATAAATCTCTGCTGTACTGATAGCAAATGAAACCCAAGTTAGTTGTTAACTGGACAATGTAAAATCTCTTTTTTTTTTTTTTTTAAGTACTTCTTCAAGTACTCAGACTGGTCCATATTCATGATTTCTCCATTCTCTGCAGAGTACTCCCATGCAGATGAGAGCTGACCCTCTAATACAAAAAAAGGCATTGCATAGAGAAGAAACACAACAAACAAGCAAATCAAAACAAAATCCCAGTATTTTCCAAAAGAAATCTTTCACACTTTTTTAACATATCTTGATGGCAAGGCATCCTGACAAACACTGCCATGGTGAGCCCTAAGCAGCAACAGAATGGAGAGAACTATTTTTCAAAAACATGAAGGAACCATTCTGCAACACAACTGGTTCTCCATGGAGCTTGTACTTGGAGTTATTTCATGTTTCAGAAAGACTTCAGACACAGAGACATATGTGCTGGAGAACCTATTACTTCTGTAAGTAAAATTTCATAACTGTTAATTATTCTTGCTAATAACAAGCCATGTCTTGCTTATAGTTTGAATTTTTCTAGTCCAAACTTGTCAAACATCCACTAGACTTTTTTCCCTGCAAGACTCAAACGGAAGACTCCCATAGACCAAGTAATATTTTAGCTTCCTCTTGAATAAACTGAATAGTTTGAGCTTCTCATCTCTCTCACTGAATAATGCTTCCTGTATCTTGATGATACCCACTGTTCTTTTCTGAACCCTTTCCACTTTATCTTTCTAATAAGTCGTTTTACATAGAGAAGTACTATTCTCTTCCTACCTCTATCACATGTAATTATAGCTTATGCCCTCAAAATGGCATTTGTCCTCTTACCAAAACACAAGCTCCCAATGCATTGCCATAATTTCCTATTCTCCATCTACCTTTAGCCCTTTTTCAATCTTCTGGAGTCTCACTGTGATCCACCTTTTCATTTCTGCATGCGATCTTGTGTTTAGCTCTCATGCATGCAATGCTATTTGTTTATCCTATCTCCAAACAAGTCTTTTAAATGTTGTGCTGCCATGCTTATTCTGTGAACAGAGGACTGAAGAATAAAAAAAAACGCACTTTTTTCCATAGTTGGAAGAGCATGGCAATTTTCCTTTCCATAGCACGGCAAATCAACATGCAATCGTCTGTTGATTGAGACAGCAATCCTCTGTTGAACCCTCCTCCTGATTCCAACATGCTTTATTGTCATAGAAATGCTAAGAATTGTGTGGTAATGCTTAAAACTATCCAAACTGCTGGAGTATGAATCAGTTACTAAGTACAGGCAATCAATGATTATTTCACTATGGCCTCTGAAAGAATTATGAAGGAATCTACTAAAAATTTCATCCTGTAGACTGAGAAGTAATCAAAATGTCACTGATACTGATCCTGCCACTCATTAATACGTTTCTCTCCGTACACAGCTTTGTTCCTCCTCTGTTGAAAGATTTGATTTAGAAAGGAAAATCCTGCATAACTAAGTTAATGACCATAAACATGTTTTTCAGATGCACAGTATAATTTTAAGGTGTGCTTCTGGAACAGATTATTGAAAGATACTTGGCTGTCTAACTCCCCTCACTGAAAACATCAGCAGTTTGGCATCTAAACACCTTTAAGAAAATCTAAGCTGGACTTTTAGCCCTACCACTCCATATTTCAAAATCGTTTGAAGAGAATAATTCTCCCTGAAATTAATGACGATTTAGGCTACGTTTTCACAGACATGCAGGTATTCAGTGTGCAAAGTTGTATCTACAGAAAATGCTGCCATTACTCAGTTTTGTTCGATGCTGTGTTGCCTTTTGAATAGACACCATTCAAGACCTAGGATTTTTTCACTTTTGCCTGCTCACCTGCAGCCCTTCTCTAACGGCCTCCAGAAGATATGGGATGATGGAGTAGTTCCACAAGTCAGTAAACCAGACTCTAGAACCATCTACATCTATGGGACAGGAGAGGAAGAGCCGTGGACCTGGAAAGGGAAATTCAGGTATTACACTTAAATCATGGTCATGATATGCCTCAAAATAGGATCAAACAACAACTCCCAGTTCTCTGGACAAAAAAGCCAAGGATGAGAGAACATTAGTAGCTATCTTGTGAAGTGCTCCTCCTGAGAGCTCAAAAATCCTCTGAATCAACTTGAAAATAGCCTTCAAGGTGAAAACAATTAACCAGATTTCATAACACAGTTTGTATCCAGGACTTAGAAACAAGTCCTTCTTTCTTAGGGAGGGGGGGGGAGTTTACAAACTTCTTGTACAGTTTGCCCCAGAGTACACCGCCATCTAAAAGCAGGGTTTTAAAGAAACCTTTTTTACCTGATATAGCACAAGAAATAAAATACGTACATTTACATATGCCTGGGCATATGGGCAGAGCACTTACCAATAGTAACATCAGATGAGCTGTGAGCCTCCAAGAATTTGTTCAGATGTTGCCAGACCTTGGGAATCCAATCAATAATTTTAACCAGCTCTGCATTTCTCATCCTGCCACTGATCTCTGTTTCAATTAGTTTTCTTCTCAAGAAACGGCCAAGAAAGCCTTTGACAGGCTCAGTGTGGTTAGCACATAGCACCCATCTATGGCAGAACAGCAGAAACGTCCATTATTTCTCTTCCATGCTACTGAACATACCTATTCTGGGCTGAATTTCTTTTCTTATTTCTAGATGATGATCATGATCAGAATGGGTTATCCCAGCCACGTATGTTTCTTAGCAAAAATTATTTTGGAATGATGAGTTCACTAGATGAAACAGTTTGTGTTGTGTACTGTTTCAGCTTATTTCTCATTCAGTATCTGCTTTGCCTATTATCTTATATAAAATTTGTTAGAGGATCAAGTATCTTAACAATTCTCTGAAACGGAAAATTTTTATGAATCGCAGTTACTTTAATAACAGCATCATAACAAAGCTGCACATGTTAGGGCAGCAACTAGTAGCGAATGGTATTTCTCTCTCAGTTTGCTATTTCAGCTGATAAGAACAATTTCAGGTGACTCAGTAGCCATTACTCCTTTGCCAGCCCACAAACATAAATAAGAAACATGAATAAACAGTACCTGAAATTATGGTGAAGTTGAAGATTAGGTGTTGAGGAGGTGGCTTGGTTCATTGTGCCAATAATATACGGACTATTAAAAAAATAGAAAATAAAAATCAAGCAAATCATACTTGTAAATTTTGAAAAACAACTTTTTAGTAAGACCTCAACATTAGAAAAGGTTATTCAAACCTCTTTTGTCAAAGAAGGTTTTTGTAGTTACTTATAACCAAATTCTCTACTGAGAATCTGACTTCTGAGAACATCAAATTCTGAAAGCAAAACAGAAATCTCAAAGCAGGAACTTTCACTAAAAATGGGGTTTTAGTATTGAAGATCTACTGCATGAAGTGAATGCAAATTACCCAAACTCTCTACTACTTTTTTATTACTGATTTCAGAGGAATTGATCATTTTATGAAGCAAAAAACTTCTGAAGTTCTGTCCATCATATGGATGGTCTGGCCATCTCAGTCCACTTTAGAGTTCAGTTTTGCGATTACATTTTGCAACGGTGGTGGTCTGACTGCAGTATTGAAATTCGGAATGCATTCTGATATTATTTCTTTACCATTTGTGGTACTTGCAGTTTAGAAGTCCATTGAAGATCTCTCCTAGGGAGCTAACATGATGCAAATTATCCAAAATGATTACAAGTGGCATATCCACAGCGTTATTTTCACTGTTACACTGGTCTGCTAGGTTGGACAGGTATTGGCGGAGTTCCTGCACAGCATATGTAAAGAAAAGAAAAAGAAAAAAAAATAAAAATGAAGAGAGTTTTCACCATATTCTTTGAAAATCCAGTTAAGATAAATAAGCGACTGGCTTTGTCATGAAATCTAAAGCAAAAGAGCCTGCCGTCTTACAAATGCACACATTTTCTATGAGTAAACAAAAGAATATGGGTTTCTTTCTCTTTTGTAGGTTATGCTGAAGATTCAAAGACTACATCAGAAGTCCTGCGTGAGATAAGGGCCTAAAAGGGGGGTAAAATGTTCTTGTCTCGTTTGTATTTTTTCATTCATGCTGTCCTAATCTGACACTCAGAGGTCTGAAATGTATTTTTCTTCCTTTTCAGGAACTTGTTCAACTCTTCATACGCCAAACCAAACTCTGCATCCCAGCTAGGTTTGTTATACCTTCTTGCAACTGTGTGCCTATCGGAATACAGCTAATAAAATTAATCTGGAATAAAGCATCCCTTGGCAGAGCCCAAATTTGGATGCCTTCAGTAACGCCGGGAAAGAAGGACGAGCTTGCGGGACTGCTGCCGGGTGACTGAGTGCGGTTGAAATGCTCTCAGCAGCTTTAAAGCATTTATTCCATAGCATGTCTCAAATTATACCAGTGGCCTACAACCACAATTTCAACCATCCCCTTCCTCCAGAGGAAAACGCGCCTAAGGCCATCAAATATACAACTTTTTTTTTTTTCCTTTGATCTAGACATTCACTGGAGGTATATTCAGCAAAACCAGCAGCACATAAAAAAGCAGAGACGTGCCTTACCGGCGCAGGAATGTGTCTGGACAACAGTCACTCCGAACCCAGCGTACACAGATTACAACTGCTGATACTTGCAGCTGCAGAAACTCTTGACAGCCTAGAGATGCATTTGAGGGTTTTTGGAAAAATGCCCACATGCAATCGGGATTGCTTAAGTTGCTGGGAATTCTATGCAGGTGTTTAACTTCCTCAGCAATTCTCAGGCTCATAACCACTTGAAAATCATGACACCTTTAAGTGTTTAAATATACACCTGGAAGCCTGCTATTTCAGGCCCATAACCAGGTGAACCTGCAGTTCTGAAAACTTAAATATTATTCCCTTCAGGATGAACATAATGCTTTAAAAAAAAAAAAGATAAGTTTAAAATCAATTTTTGATGGATTAATAAAGGAAGAGTCTCTCATTTTTGATACATGGTAGCATTAATCGTGCAAAGATGATTTCCATTTCCTCACCTTACTGGATTTATGGTCCACATTGAAGGTTGCAATAATGCCATCGGCCAACTCCCTGCCCTCTCTAAGGACCATATACTCGGACAGACGATTTGCTAGGTATGTTTTACCAGTGCCACTGGGGCCAGATAAGATAATCCGTCTATGTTCCATCAGGAGAGAGACATAACGCTGCAGTATAGGCTTTGGGATCAGTGATTCAAACACCAGACCGTCCAAACTGTTCTCACAGATACCTGCAACAGGAAAAGATTCCTCATTTAGAGGGATTCCAAATTTTTATCCAAATTACCTCCATTTTTAAATTTATTAGATTTTTTTTTTTTTTTTTACTAAGTAGTTGTAATGCTGGAAAGCAATCCCGTTAGCGGAGTTTGAACAGATCAAGATTAGTTGAAATGACTAGATAGTCCAACTGGAGAACTGAAAAATGTGATTTTGTAAATGTACCTGGGCCCAGTAATAGCAGGAGAAAACCCCAAAATAACACGTAGAAACAACAGATTTAGATCTGACCTGACCAAGCTGTTTCTCGCTTCAGAGATAAATCCCTTCCCCACTATGGTACCCGCCGTGGTCGAGAGGCACACACATAAAGCTGGTAAAACGAGTGCAGAAGCGACCTATGGGCTTAGCCTGGATCCTGCTTCACCTCTCCCAGCTTTCAAAGTACTCGGCTGCATCCTACAGTGTCTCAGGCCCTATGAAAGTTGCTGTACAAACGATTCCAGGCCACATTTTTCACACATAAACCGTCCATTTTGCAGTATTTCGCCATGTATGGTATGCATTCATCCAGAATTTACCTGTTTACTTTTGAATCACTAGACAAAAAAAAACCCAGCTATCATCAACTCCCCCTACTTTCCCAAACGCTTGTAATTAAACTCCTCTGTATGCTGATAGTTATCTCTTCTAACATAAAACGCCTACTGATAAGCATTTACGCAATGTCAGCAGTCACTTTAGGCAGAATTGGCTCAGGGAAAATACACAGTGCTTCAAAATAAACAACAGAAAGGGAAGTTGGCAGATCACGCACAGAAATGTTTGCACCTCAGTGCTAACTTGGAATATTAAATATTTATATAGGCAGCTTTATATCTCAAAGGTATATGTAAGTGATTTTCCATAAATTGATTAAACACATTTCTGTTTTATTGAAAACTGTTATCACATATGAACCTTCAAAGCACAAGTCAAGCCAATGCAAGTTAAATATAAAATCAGATCGCAGCTTTACAGATACGGCTAGACCTTCAGCAATATTTCAGTTGGGATTTACTATTGGACTACATATTCTAAGTAAGCAGAATACCCTGGGTTCACATCAAGCCTCAGTAAATGGAGATATTTCATGGCTTATTTTGTCATCTTGCCCACTGATTTGCTACCCAAGGTAATTGATTTTTTACACCAATATTCAAACATCAAACTACTTTCAGTCAAATGCCACAGCCAAATTTCAAAGCTAAGCTGCAGAGTGTTTGGCAATGCTCTCAAATGCTCTACCATCTGATCTGTATGCAGATCCGTGCTCGAGATTTCACTGGTGTAAATTCGAGCAAACTGATGTATATTCAAAATGCAGCGGTTGAGGATTTTTTTCCCCTCAAATCTAGTTTCATAGTATAGTTTTCACATATAAATGGTTCCCTGAGAAACCATATGAAAAATATAAGCTTTAAATTCTTATCAGTATGATATAAAGAAATTGATGAGAATTCTGAAAACCATACATTTTGAAAAAAATCCAGATTTTAAGGTGTCCCATGATTTCTGAGATCCCTCCTTACCGGTGCCTAAGGAAGGGTTCTTCAGCGAGACCAATCAAGCAAGTTAAATCAAGATTTTTTTTTTTAATCTGCATGAAGGAAATAACAACTATAGCTGTTACAAAGAGGTATGAAATTCTGAGGCTTTATTCATTTGGAAGGTACTTTGCTGCTCAAACAACTCCACTATGTCCCTTGTGGTGTGAGGTCTTCTCCAGGACAACTCCAAGCACCAGATCAAGATATGTGGAAAAAACTGCTGTGTGTGTAATTACTCCTACTGTTCCAGGTTGAAAATTTGCTGAATTGAGAGACTTAGCATACCCTAAATGCTGCATTTATCAAATGAAAATAGAAAGACCAGTATAAATAAAAGGCAGGGACAGGAAAAAGAAACACAATAAAGTTTCTACTCCTCTGAGTTTCTTGACACAGCAAGCTTTGATAAAACTGTAATTAGTGAGAACTACAACAGACAGGTCAAGAGTAATTACCTTTGAGGGTAACTGAAATAGTGTTGTTTTCTCCAACTAGATAGCCACAGGGCAACAGCTCAGGTGTCTCTGCACTATTAGTGCGTTTGATTTCTCCAATGCTGTAGCCCAGAACACTGTCTGAATTCAGTCCCAGCTGGCTCACGGGATCCACGTGAATGATATATTCCTAGGGCAAAAAGGGGACGTGAAAAGTTAGGCAGCACTGAAGTCTCTGTGACTTTGTTCTACGCTATAATAGTAATAATCACAGCAAGTTAAATATTGCTTGGTACCATCAAAATCTAATAGGAGAATTCAAGCACACAGCGAGCTGTACTCACTAACCTTGAACAACCGTCTCACAACCCCATCCAGAACATCCCATTTGGTCTTGCCACTGACTCCAATGCAGCCTATGAGGAAGGTGCGAGGCCTCAAATCCTAAATGCACAGAAATGTGAATTTAAGTTAATAAATAAATCCTAACTGTATCAGACAAGTCTGTTTAATGTAATTATTTTTTCCTTTTTTTGTTCTTTTTTTTTTTTTTAAATTATGGTGCATCTTTACCACTCTATATGATGAATTCTGAAGGCTACAGGAAATCCTTCTTTTCTACTAAACATTTTCTACAGTGTTGGAGTCACAAATCTAAAGGATACTTAAGTGGTGCTGATGCTAAGTAAAAGGTATTTATTAATCAATCCATGACCAATTAAAAAAGCCTCTGAGAGGATTACAGCTTAGCAAAAAGATAGAAAGACTTAGGAAAATTCTAGGCAGAAAAGTTCATGGCATGTTCATTTTTCCATGACTTCCCAATCAAATATGTTGCGTTTGCAAGGTTTATCCTATTTACTTCTAGAAATGCTGCCATGGACATAGAAACCTATATATATTTATATATTTATATATATATATATATATATATAAAAACATACATAGTTATATCTATATATAGTTATATAGAGAGAAAGGTTTTCATATATATGTATATATAACAACTTGTGTGTTATGTTTGGTATATCACAGCACTTTAGTGGATAATTTTGTTTCTGATTTCTAAGGCAGATTAAAAAACCAGAATGCACCTCATTTTTCTGTTCTTCTAAAGCTGCACTGACTCTGAAACATTCAATGAAGAAAAACTAATTTCTATCGTAAGACTTCAACTTCAACTAAAACATAAGGAATCATTTCCACGTGGCAACTTTACTAACTGTGAGCACAGAGGAGTCCAATAGAATTAGCAATATAGTTTTACTGTTAATTTGCTTATCCAGGGCTGTAATTTATTAATGCAAAATTGGTATTTAATGGAAAGATCTGCTGAGTCAATTTTATTTCTGATTATTCAAATTTTTGTCCCCCCCCTTATAAAAGACATCAAATTATTTCTTAAATACACTTTTACCTGTACTCATAATGTGAGATAGCTTGGTAAAGATTGTGTAGTATATTCATGCATGCATTACGCACATGAAGTGGGCTGCAATTTTACCATATCTGAAATTTATTTGGGTATTTAGGATTCTTTTAATTACTTGAGAATGGAGAATATCTGAAAGATGTCATTCAAAATGGGAAACTTTTACCAGAGAGGACAACTTGAACAAGAAGACCTCCCAGTTTGGATCCTTTAAGTTCTTGCAGAATATCAGTGCTTAGAGCATTTCAGTGCACCTTCTATCTATGCTCTGGATTGGTTCCGTTGTTAGTTAGAATTTTATTGAAAAGTTTAACAGAAAGGCCCAAGAGCTTTGTGCAGCTTTTAACATATCAGTCTTAAACAGATGCTATCCCAAGGTGCAGACTAGTCTGCTAACCTCCTTGATGCCGAAAGAGTGGCCTGTTTTTCAGAGATCCTACTGAAAGGCTTAAATTGTAATGTTATCACCTACACCACTGACACATGATCTAGTCTAGCAATCCTGGGTTACCGCATGCTTCATGGCCAGTGCTGATGGCACCAACAAGAAACTGTAAAATCAAAAGCTATTGGAGGTGAGTCCATGAGACAACCTGAACTGGTGGTGGTGGCTCTCAGCAGTTCCAAGGAAGCAGAGGCTTAGTGCCTTGGCTATCACTAGTGATACACCAATGAACTATTTTGCAGAGAAAACTTTAAAAAATCTTTTGCAAATAAAAGCCTCCAAAACAAATTGGATTTGAATTCTCTGCCCCATTCCAAAGTCACTTATATTTTGAAGCTGGGGATGAACTACAACTTACCTCCTTCCATTTCATCTCATCCTGAAAGCTGACAACGATTTTGACGTGCCTGCCTCCTTCTTTCCGGGCGGAGCCATCGCCAGGATCATCTAACAGCATGTCTGTGAACAGAAAACATCAACAGCTTCACAGCTGTATCTTAATAACACTGAGGACCCTTCTAGTCTATGCCAACATGTCTATTGTAGTCAAACACAATACATCTGGGTTTCACATGCCCAGAGGCAAAACGTAAGAACCAGGTTTACTGACTTCCCTACTAAATATCAGCATCACTCTTAAAAAGTGAAGGACATTGAAAATTATTAGTCAGTTACTCTATATTTTCCTTCCTATGATATATCCCCTGGCAAATGTACACCATTAAATGGCTTTAACCATGACTCTTCGCAGCTGAGGTCATAATTGGACAACTCCGATCTAGGGCGTAGCAGACCTATGACGACATTTTAAAAGAAGGCTTTACGCCAGCTCCTGACATATTTCCACACCTCAACTGTTAACAATTTTTATGCTTTCATTTTTCCATGGCTAACCAACCCAAATCTTCCAAGTGCAGGATAAAACCTGCCCATCGCCTTCCTCATTAAACTCACCGAGACTGGTTGACTCCGTGAGGTTCAAACTGTGTTGAGAGAGACCCACTGAATGTCTTGGAGAGGACGAAATGGAAACCTGAGACTGAGCCCTGCTACAGCTGCCGTGGTTTTCAGATTTCAGCCGATCATTTTCTGCTTTTAATTTTTCAATCTCGCTCTTGAAAAGACAAGTCAGGAGTTAGAAGGCACAGGGAAAACGTACACTTAAAAGAGAGCAACATAAGTAACTTGAGAATAAATACTAGTTTAGCAGAAATGCCATTTTCATGATATTTTAATTTATGTTAATAAATTAATGATTTTAATTATTACAATGTCCCTTCCATGAAGCTTGTCAAAGTATCCTAGAAAACATAAATGTGTGGGAATTACTAAACACTGAAATGAAGCTACTTTAAGGCAGAGAGCATGGAAACATTTTAAGAGGTTGCTGACAGTCAACAAAACGATCTCCCTGTAGCTTTCTAGGGTTGAATCAGTTACAGCTGCAGAGTTGAGGGCAGCACAATTCCTGTGCTCAAGCCGACTTTTAATGAAGGTAACACTGGCACAAAGGTAGACATAACTTTTAGTAAGCATTCAAAAACTTCAAATTTACCTTCTTTCAGATCTTTACTGTGTGGCAGGTTGGCCAATCTTTAACGCAACACCACAGAGTGCAGTACTCGAGGCAGTTATTTCTTACCTGCATTCTGTTCATCGCCTCCCGCAGCTGGTCAAGCTGATGAGCTGAGCTAAGGGCTTCTAGACGAATATCAGTCAACTTCATCTCCTTGTCTCTTAGCTCATTTCGTAACTGCATGACTGTTTCAGCCTCACTGTCAGTGCATTCAGAAATACTGGAGAAGATTGAAAAACAGACATTGAACGAGACCATTTGTTACCTTTCAGATAGTGTTACTCCATCATTTATTAGTAAAGGAGGAAAAAAACCCCTTTTATTCTGCAGGAAGCAGGCAACAGTTTTGGTTTATTGGATTAGTGATACCATAAATCAGATATTACACAGGTCATGGAAACATTAGAGACTAGTGAAATAAGTATGTCTGACGGCTGTTTTTCTTTAATCAGCATCTGAAAGAGAATTCTGGAAGTGACCTACTATTGGATAGTCTTCCTTTTTTTTCATTGTAGTTGCTGTAAAGGAAAACTTCTAAAGTCAAAATCTAAATAAATTAAGGGGGTGCAGGCAGTAACAGCAGCTGGTTGGAGATTGATGAGTTTACAGACAGATTTAAAGCTCACCAGGTGTGCACAGCTGGGTTTCCCTGAACTGTTCTGGAGGGGCTTTAGAACTCTACACCTACTGAAGCGTGATAAATTCCTGCTCGCTTTAAAGCACTCATGCTTAAAAAATTTTTGATGGCGTTTTTCTTCCCTCCTCCCACAAAAAAGGATTCTGGGTGAGTAACATTTCAGCACATTCGTAAGTGTATCTATATGAAGATCAACTACACAGCTGCATGCATTGAGGGAGATTTAATTTAAAATGTTTCTCCCTAAGTCAGGTTAATGAGAGATGTTTTCCCCACCAAGAAGCCAATGAGCCAAAATACACAAGTTTTACTTGTGCTCTAGCCTTCCCTCAGTTTGCATATTTACTCTTTTCTCATGTTTAGCCTTTTGGCTTTCACCTCAAGATGAGACGTATGCACACAGCATTTTGACTGATGATAGAAGGGATCATCATCTGACAATTTTCTGGCCTTAGATTTCTAACGGACAAATTTGCTGTAGTCACCAGAAACTCACTGAATTAGCCTCAAGAGACTGGAGAAGCTTTAAAAAAAAAAAATCACAGGGGATCATCTTCTGCTACTAACATTTCATCGTTATTATACGGCTGGAAACTATTGCTATTGTTTCCACCTCTTCATGTGAAAACAAGCGATGGGCAAAACTTCAAGTCTGGGTACTTACTCAAATGCATTTGATCTGAAATCAGGCTGGAAGCTTTGCGTGACATCTACAAGGTCGTAAGGCTGTCTGGTAATTATATGTTTCACAATACTGCCTCGTACAACTTTCTGTGCTTATTTATCCTGTTCAAGTGATAAAGCTACTGAATAGAATTAACAGAAAATCTGTTTTACGAAGTTTTCCAAGCACATTCTGAAATGTGAGTTTAGACTCAAAACAGTGCGGTAACGCAATTATTTAACTTTATTTCACAGGTGGCCAAAATGAAGGATCAAGATTGCCTGTGACCTTCCCATGAACTAAAATGAGTTAAGCAGCAGGGCAGAAGTCCTGGCTTTAAAGTCTACATCTCATTCTCATACATGCACAAGCAGAAGGGTATGGTTTGGTCCTGCAGATGAGCCTATACAATAGCCTGCTACTACCCAGAGAACACATTTGTTTCTCACTTGTCTTCCCCCGCCTGCTCCCAGCTGTGCTGCTGTCACGTCCGCTTGCTTATGCCAGCTCTGGCACTCTGATGAGTCTGATCAGACACCTGAGCTAAGCCAACCCAGCAACCCGGGGAAAAACCTGTTCACATTTCTGTCAAATTATTTTTCACATAATTTAACATGTTGCATTGGCTCAGTGGAGCTGACTGAGAAGTAGCAGAGCCAGTGCAAGGGAAGGACCAGGCACAGGTGGCTGGGGAGGTACAGAAGAAGTGAGGAGCGGATCTTCTCCATTCATCAGGCACAAGCCATTAGATGAGTTCAGCTGTTTCATGCTGTTTGCTTTCCAGTAAATCCTTACCTTTATCTGAATTTGTCAACTTAACTGGCAACTCATCATTACAGTTAGTACAATATGTGCTGTCTTTAGGCAACAGAGAAAAAATCCCAGACTTGGCCTAGCTTCTTTCATTAACAGCAAGAGATCAAATTAATTATGCACTCCAAGGTCACCCTGGTTATAAATACTCTTCATACTCAATATGTTCTGCTGAGAGAGCACCCCAATGAAATATTAAATTATACTATAGTAACCATGCAATGATTTTGGCTTCCTGGACACTAATGCAAAGGTACTGGGTTGGGAATCAGCTTACATATCTTTAATTCCCTGAACACAAAAATTCAACTTTTCTGTTCTCTGCCTGTAATCTCCTTTGACTACAGAACATTCAAAATAGGCTGTAGTTGAAAGTGTGATCTTTGCTCATTCTTTTGCCAGTATGACAGGGTTAAGGATTTTACCCAAAACACTTAAAAAACCACAGCCCCGCTCTGGGAGATAATGGAAATGATGCTTGGGAGTGGGACTGAGCAGTGGCAACAGACCAGCCCCGATCTACAGGACAATCCTGTCTGGCTCACTGTGTCTTCTGCTGTGGCCTCATGGTGAACAGCTGGTTTTAGCAGTGCATGGAACTGAACAGCTGTCGGACTCCTGTAGTGCTTATTCAGATGTGAGATTCTTAGACAGAGGAACCAAAGGTGGTGTAGGGACGGAATGGTGTAGGGTAAGTCTTGCCTCTGCTTGCTTCTGTAAAGTGGCCTAGAGATGTCCTGTAAAGCTAGCATGGAAAACATTGGATCTCTCCAACGCATGATATTTCTCTTTTCCTCTACCAGTGCAGCATGATGCCTTCCACTCCATTTTCTATTTAAAAATTAAAAAAATCACTTACAGAGAATTGGAATGGGAAGCTCTCAGCAATGGTGTTGAAACAGTGGAGTTATGGTGTGGTAGCTTTGGTGAAGAAGGCAACGAAGAATCAGTCATCTCCTCAATATCTGAATGAGAAGATGCTGACTTGGGAGATTTCTTTTTACCAAAAGCTTGCTTGAAGGAGCTGCGTAACTGAAAAAAACAAGACCACAACAGTAGGCACATTATTAAGAATGAAACCAGGCAAAAAAAGGCACAGAGTAAAAACTGTAACATGCAAATACTCCGAATGATACAGCCATACTCACATATATTTTAATACGGGTAAAAAGGAATAAAAAAGCTTTTTCCCTTAACTATTTTATGAGATTAATAAGGTCAATAGGACTGGATATCAATGCTTCCTACTTTTAAGATAACTATTTTACAGCAAATTCTGTTCAGTGCAACAAGCTTCACAGCGATGTTGTAACAACTTGCAGCTATAATGTAACGTGGCTCAGACAAGGTTAATGATGCTGAAATGGTTAGTGATGTAAATGGATGGGTTAGCTTTGTATCTCATAGTTTAAAGTAGGTCTTCCTTACCTCATTGACCTGCCGGAAGAGGTGCAAGCAAAAGGAAGTGGGGGAAGGAAAAAAGACATGTTTTAACAGATAAAGCCAGTGATAAGGAAAGCTTTGGATTTCTAAGACAATCATGACCAATAATCAACAAAGACCAACAGTTACTTTAAAACTGGAGCCCCGTGTTTTCCAAAACCAGGTGTTTCAAACAACATACAGTCATTTTTTGCATTACTTGAGGGACACACCAGATGCAAATCTCCTAACTATTTAAATTATATTTTCACCTTAGAGACAGAATGTTTTGGCTAACAGCCAAGTTAATATTGTGTTTTTCCTTGCAGGAACAGGTATTTCACCAGGTGAAAAGACTGAATCTTCTCTACCTACCTGCCACTAAAATAACCTTTTTTACTGTGACTGCCATTTTCCAAACAACAAAAAGAATGAATATTCATGTGATTAAACTGATGTTATCCCAAAGTTACAGTTCAACTGTTAGTGTTCAAGAAGCATTTGGAAAATGCTCTTAGATATACGGTTTAACTTTTAGGATGCCCTGTGTAGAGTCAAGGTTTGCACTTGATGTTCCTCATTGGTCCCTTCCAACTCAGGATACCCTAATGAACACTGTTTAATGCTATCACAAATTACATGTTGTAAACAGCTGCAAGTTATTTTTAAACTAGACAAAAGACTCCTACAGTGAGAAATGTCGAAAATCTGGTGTTTCAGCTCTGAATGGACAGCTGCGTTGTTTCTATATATAACAAAAAGATCTTGGCTGAGAACTTCTGCAGTATTTGTAGAATAAACGACGTGTGAATCAGACTCAACTCCTGTATTTTTCTCAGTAAATTACTGATTGAATTTCCAATCTTCATTTTATAGCAATGATGTACTCAATTTTAATAGCAACATAAAAATACTGTCCTGTTTCTTCTACTTCATGTAAACTTTATTTATTTCTCTTTATAATAAGGAGATGTTTCCTTAACCTTCTTTAAAAATAGTCATCTGATGAATGAGAAGTGTAGGCTGATGTAGGATAATATCTACTAGGTTACAATAACAAAGAATAGAAGCTAAAGGAAAAATGTAAAAAATGTTTATCTTAACTAAGGCTTAATGATTACAAAAGGTTTGTGTCACAAATTAAGAGTCGCTAGCAATTTAAAAGTTACAGCAATTTACTTTGTCTATAACTAATGTATAACCCAGCACAAGAAGGATTTGGAGATAACATTGTTTCCATTCAACCAATTATTTAAGGGGCAGAGTGGAAATACTGCTGTTATGGAGGAGCTCACAAGGTATCAAAATGAAACCACTGGGATAAGAGAGAAATAAAAACAAGAACCTGCTCAGGAGCTGTTTCTTACAGTTCAGGAGTTTCATAAACATTTCTGAGAAGATATTGTGCAAATACAAATCAAGCTGTAACCAGCTCAAACCACATTTTGTATCTGTACACCCAAAAGATCCAGGGAGATTTAAATTCAGTGGGAAGGAAGGGGTGGATTGCTTTACTGGCTACAATAAAGGATCTAGGGACTTTAGTCCAAACTACAGTCAGACTAGGTCACTAAGGCGGTTATGGTCTAATTGAAAATGGAATTTAATATAATGTACCTTTCCTCCAGTACAGGGTACCTTGTACAGAGTACATGATGAGCAAGGAAGGAAAAATGGGAAATGACAGGTAAGTATTGCAAAATCTTGCAAAATAAATGTCCATCACAATAAACTTTTAAAAATTGGTATTTTTTTTGTTGTAGAACTCCACAGTAATGTTCAAAACAGAGTTTTTAAAGTGTTTAACATGTTCACTTAAAAGAAAGCCCTACGAGCCAAAAAGGAAAAAAAAAAAAGTAAGAATGATCTCTCATTGTGGATTTGCTTTACTTTAATGACAGACATCGAGTTTTCCCTAAGGGGCTGGACATCTTATTACTTTTAGCCAGACTTGATCTTTGACAGCTATTTCTAATTTAAGACTGGCCTTTTGGCTGTTAAGCTAAAATTCAATCCTAGGCAGAGTCAACACACGCATATACATCACTTATGACTCAATTAAGCCTTCAAAAGAGAGTTTACACAGGATTTAAACAGTGAACAGTCCTTGTGCTGACCTGTTGCATGAGGGGAGGAAGGAGGAGCTGAGCGGCTAGATTTCACCATGCATGTTCTGACAATTTTATATAAACCTCACGCAATCTGTTAAAATACACTCACCCAGTTCTTCCTTTTCTTTTTCTTTGAATCACTCTCTATGTTGCTTCCCACACTGGAGTGACTGGTAGCACTGTTAATACTGGAGACGCTATCCGAAGAGTGCTGCCTTCGGATCCGCAGGTCTGCGGGTTGAGCAGCTCCAGGTCCTGAATATGAATGGAGGCGGTGTCAAAATTATGTAAGAAATTTGATATAAGTGTAAATCACTGGCATAAGTAAGAGAAGTGAGATAAGACAGGAGTGCATTCAGAGTTTATATTGGAAATTACTGAAAGCACCAAAGAAAAAGCCAAGTGCCTGACAGCTCTGAAATGGGGATCTCTGCTGCTTCACATCAGTGTCTAGATGGGTGAATTACTAAATGTTTATAGTAAATTCAGTGAGCTCACACTGAAGGTGGAAAAGCTTTGTTAAAATGCCTTCTTATGTGTCTGACGCATCCATTTACTTCTGTAGAACTGACCGCACCATTTACACAGATACCCATTTCAAATCCCCACAAGATACCAAAACAAGTAACTAGAGCATGGTCATGAGACAAAGCTGATTCCTGATGGTTACATCAGATATTGCCAAGAGGTCTGAAGTCCCATGTGCACCGCACAGTCGCTAAATGTAGTGCTTGCTTCTCACCTTTGCAGTTGAGCTCAGGTGTGTTGATGACTCCATTGATGGCAGCCTGGGCAGCAGCATTTTGCTTCTTCAGTAATTCAATAGTCTTCCTTAACTCATTCAGTTCTGAGTCCTTGAATAAGACAAAAAAAATGGCGATACGTTGGAAAATACAGATGGTATCTAACTGCTCCAAAGAAGCCACATCTCAATGTGAGTATTGGTAGTTAATAAAGAATTTATGGAATATATATGTACAAGGAGATGAAAATGAGGTTTGGTATAGCTGGGGAAGCACACCCTCAGTAGGCTGCAAAACAGCTTGGTTTTTACGATACAAAAAAAATGCACATGCTCTGTAATACGGAAATAAGGTATATTCAACTATACTGTCCAAAAACCCAGCGTTGCCTGTCTTGTGAGGATTTTTCTTGGTGATTCGCTTGAACATGCACATGCAGGGATGCATTGGGAAGAATTTTATTACAAAAATATGCAATACTGAAGACTTGTGTCCAAAGCAACAATCTATAGGAATAACCTGATCAGTTGTCACAACATTCCAGTGAGGAAAACAAGTATTTTATACAAAATTTTTACTACACTTTACTCCATCACTGCAATTGAGGAAACTAAGGCAAACAGTGTATGTGATATTTTTTTTCCCCACAACTACAGAAGGAGCACGAGCAACAATGCTGGAAACAGAAGTTAAGACTTCCCCAAACACTTTTCAAGCTTGCCTTTTGTTCCGCTGTCATTGTCAGGCTCTGCAGTCTGATCGTCATGTTCCCCAGGCTCTGCTCAAATGCTGCCACCAGGTGAGCCTGAAAGTTAAACCATACAGAAGCAGTTTGTTCTCTCCCCCCCCAAAAAAAGGCTATTTCTGCAGGTATTTAAATGGACCACCTCCTGCATTGCATTGTTTGTTGTGTAAATGATACCAAGAAAACAACACTGGCTAGAAAAGGTCACATGAGTAGAACACATGTTGTGAAAACGTTTGCAAATTACCAGGAACAATTTAATTGTGGAAAATTAGAAATGCCGAAGGTAACAGACCAATTTCAGAATTTTAGAAAATGACAGCCCTTTCGTACACAACTACTACTAGCAGCGCACTATGAAATGATGCAGTTTTAGGCTATAAACCGTGCCCTGCTACATCAGTAGGAGATTTCCTGAAGGTGGCTCCTCAGCCAGCTGCTACATCCACTCCTTTGATACCGTGATTTCAATAGCCACGACAGTTACCTCAGACATACTCCAACAGAACAGCAAAGCAGGATTTTTTTTCAGTTTGGAGTTCTCATTTATTCTGTAAAATGTGCAATCCTACATCCAGAATACATCTGGGAACAAAACCACCTTCTGGGTCCCTAGGAGTTAAGGCCCTTTGAAGATCCACATCTCAAACTAATCCCATTCATGTACTTTTAAGCTGCTTAGATTTGGTGATAAATGGAAAACACATTTTGCCACTTTGTTGAAACAGAAAGACATTAGATTCAATTTTTTTTTTTTTTTACATGTCTCACAGATTAAGTAACTGAGGCTTTTAAGGGATGCTTTAGGGAATACACCTTGTCACCTGAAAGTATTCCTGATACCAAAAAAGCATGGAGGGATGTCCTTGGTTATCTAGCCATGTCCCCAGGCTACTGCAAGCAATGATGTGCAAAGACCTCCTGTCACAAAATGTAGAGAGATTCTAAACATCTCCTGCTGTTCATTTTTGAAATCAGACTTAATCTTTGACTTTTTATGTGGGCCATTATTAACGTGTAAAAGGTTACTCAGTCATATTTTTCAGGTACCCTCAAGTAGTTAAGTAGTTAGCTCTTGCCACAGAGCTTTTCACAGAAAGTTTAAATCTTTTTCCAGAGAGTACTAGAAAGCCCCAAACATCACTCCTAAGTTTTAGGAGGACACCTTAAAAAGTAAAATAAAATAGAAAACAGTAAATAAAATATAAAGCAAGTTTTTAGACAGAGGAAGGTCAGGCAGAAACTTCCCTCCAACTAGATCACTATTTTCTTTGTGGATATTTAAGGCGAAAAGACAGTGGAAGTCACAGAGGTGGACGTTCTCACGGTGCTCCCCAACGGGAGAACTCTGAAAGGCAAGTCAGTCAGTTCAGTCCAGAGATGCTTTCCCTGCAGAGAGGGATAAGGCTGGAGACAGAACTAAGGCAGCATTGTGGCCAGTCTGCCAGATGCTTTATCAGCTGATACACCTGCATCGAACTCAGAGGCTTCTCCAGTATTTGAGCACACCTTGCTTGCAACCAAGGTCCACGTGCTAAATATCATCCAAAACTTCCTGGTGCTCGGCCAATTACCCTTTTTTCTTTTCCCACGAAGCACTGAGAACCCAATGTCGATTATATTAAGGACATCAGCTAAGATTTGAAAATGACTGAGAAGTAAAAGGAAGCAAAAGTAGATTGAGAAGACGGAAAGAAACGTGATAAAAGGGTACTATGTTTCTAGTGCCTTGATATGGCATTGTTTTTTAGATACACATGTTATATCTATTTATCTATTTATAGGTATACATGTATATCTATATATACATCTATGTGCAGTTGCATATGCAACTGAACACAGGCATAGTTTAATATATTTTTATATCATTAGCCATAATCATCTACACTAACCATAGCAAATAATAATTTATTTCTCTATTAAAAATAATTCTATACACACAATGACAAGTAAAATTGTGCAAAATCTTTCCAAGCGGAAAAGGATATTCTCTCATCTAAATATATACAGAATAGCAAAACCTTTCACTGAGCTATTCCAGACTTATTCATCATCAGCACACAGCTGACTTATCCTAAATAACTGTTCTCACATTCGCAAAGAAAACAAACCTGAGCAGTACAATAACAGGGGGATGTGCATCTCTCATTCCCATCAGCCCCTATGAAAATAAGCAGAGCTGAGACTGTGAGAAAATAGCAAAAAGTAATTTAAACCCTCACACTACACATGTTTGAAAAATCTAAGTATTTATTTTAAAAACATAGACTGCAAAGTTTCTGTTGGGGAGGACGAACAGGGAGTAACAAAACTGATATTCAGGAATCATAAGCAATACTTTGCAAAAGCAAAAAATGAAAACCCTTAATTTTTTGACCTGAACCTTAAGAAAAAGTTGCTCTTTCAAAACCAGATCAGGCACCTTTACATTATTCCTATTGGGAAGCTGTTCAGTGAGCTATGGAAAACAGTTATCTTCACTTCCTAGGCTGGAGCAAAACCTTTTCAAAATTCTTGCCCCTGACGGCCTGAGAAGCATCAAAAGCTGCAGTGTGTATACAGGAAAATTCAGCAAAAAATTAATGAATTAAATAAACAGATGAATTCAAATTGCCTAAGTTAAAAGCATTTTTTTAAAAAAATCTTGTGTAAAGGAAATGTCCGTAAAGCAGTGTCTTAACAAACAGCATTTATTAGTCTTAACTTTTCTGGCAAGAGACCTGGTCTTTTACATGCAAAAAGAGTATGTTCTCTGAAAAGAGGCGGCTAGAGAGTGAAATAGATTACTAAGCCAGTTAGAGCAACATTTCTGCAGCAGGCTATAGCTGATTTATGAACAAATAAGAGGCAGGTCAAAGTCTAAGAAGTTTAAATAGCATGAATAAAAACCTCCAAAATTTTAGCAAAGTGAAGGAAGCAAAAATGGAATACTATAAAAATAAATAATGCTAACTTTTTTGGGGGGGGTGGGGAAAACCCCAAAACAACAACAACAAAAAACCAAACGACCCCAAACCAACCAAAAACGTACAGCAGCAGCATATGTTAAAAACTATTCTCCGCAAAGACAGTTGCAGTAACCACACACAAATTCTTGGGCAAATTAATGGCAGCTGGGGCAGGCGCACAGTAGCCTGTGCTACTCGCTGTTCTTGGAGACAGGCTACTAACTCCCGTACTGAGTAACGGCCTACTGAATCCGAACACCGTATGAAGAAGAATGCAACAAAACTAAGGCAGAGCTAGATGAGCTGCATAGCTGACAAGTTCTCTGCTTGAAGGACCCAAGCTGGGTTATTTAACAACATGATAAAAAAAATGTATGCAAAAGAATCTGGTTCTTACTTTCTCACATGTAAAAGAAGCTTCTGGATGAAAACCGACTCATGTATCCCGTCCTCTTTGTATTTGGAAGGCAAATACAAGATTAAATTTTTGGAAGATTTAAAAAATTTTTTTCTCTTCCTCTTGGGAAAGTGACTGAGTGGTTACATGGAGTCAAAGCCCTTCCTTGCTAACTGTGTTCTTGGTTTTCCTTTCCCATTTTGCAAGCTGGATGAAGCACTGCAATGCCTGCAGCGAACACCGCAGCAGGTTTCCCCTTGAACCCTTCTTGTGCTAGGTGTTACTGCTCCGATGAAAGCTGTCCTTCACTGTGCCAAGTTGTGTATTCCGCCTATTCAGAGAGCTGATGGACAGGAACGTCCTTTTAAGTAGCATGTGTTCTGATGTTTATTTATTCCCACAAAGTAGGATGTCAGTATGATCCAATGTGATGACTATTCATCTGTAGCTTATTTACTCTAGAATTGCTTATTTTTCTAGCAAGCTTCTGTTTTGCAGATTTCTGCTATCTGTGACTACAGCACAGAACACACAAACAACACTTGCTCAGGGTCATATACCTAGTGTTGCCTCAACACCTCCTGGCTTCCAAATCTTTTTTTTCCAAGTGTTTTACATTACTTACAAAATTCCTCAGAGGAAACAAGCAGAAGTATTGCCCACACGGGTAAAAATCAGGTATGTCCACTCTGTAACTGTAAATTAGCTCTCAGAGCCCCTTATGCCACTGTTACCTATCACACCATCAGCCCCCATCTTTATGCAATGGCAAAGTATAATGCATTTCAATCCACATTTCCACCAATTTTTATTCCTACTCATTGTAACCTTCATCTATATCTCATCCCACCCAAATGACAAAACAAGACACTATTTCTAAAAAAAGACACTGTCTTCAATGATTTTCTCAAGATCTGAAGATGGTTTACATATACGTAAAGCCAAATGAATATTATAATTCAGTATTTCAAGAAAGGCATAAGATAATTCAGTAGGACAGAGGATGTTATTTTTGGAAAAGTCCCACATGCATGTAGTTATTTTTTTAAACACATAGGTAATGTGAACCGAATGTTAGACACATGAAATCTTTTGGTCACTTAGAAAAACTGGGGTGGTAGCTGGTGCATTAAATGCATTCCTGTTAGTGTTTGTTCTCCAAGTTGTACTCACATTGGCAGTCAACTGAGTTGTCAGAGCTGACACTTTTTCTTGGGATGCATCCAACTCTCTTCGTAGCTTGCGAATCTATATATTTTAAGAGAGCACTTTACTGCACCATAATATGGAGAAATAAAATAGCAAGACACGAAACGCAGAGTGTCTTGACAGAACATTTATGCCCGTCAAACACGATGTGCTCTTACCTCTGACTGGCACTTCTCTTCAGGCTATAAAATAAAAACAGAGGAAAATATGTGAGGATATTACAACATAACCAGCCTGACAAATTTACCAAATTTATCAAATTTTTCAACTTTGTTTTGGCGTTTCAAAAACTCTAATATGAATTCCTTATTTTGCTTCCCACATCCATCGTCAATCTAAGGTAATCTCCTAATTTATTTACTCTTCAGGAAAAAGAAAACAGGCTGCTTTTAAGTTGGGCTCCACTTGCCAGCCTGCCGAGCAGTGCACCTCTGAGTCTGAACCACGGAAGGGTGAAGTCCTGGCTCGGTGCATAAGGGACTGCATGAGGCTCTGAAGAGCCCGGACTGTCACAGAACATGGCTGATCCTAGGCAATTCCCTTCCTCCCATGCTCAGCTCTCCATGGGATGGAGATCATGTTTTTGCATTCCAAAGTGATGTGAAAAAAAAAAAAATTACTCCCACTTGGGTGCTGCCTAGGCACTGTGGTGATGAAAAACTGAGGACACACAACTAGTTATCTGAGGATGCAAAGTGGATGTACTCACCATCCATCGTGGTCTGCATGATAAAATTGTGGCTACGATGGCTTGTTTCTAACCAAAGTTATCAGCTACAGAGAAGTATATGGTAGGAAGTTACACACTCTGCTGCCCTTATGTAAATATGTCCACTACCAGCCACCATGAAAATTATACCCATCAAACCACAGTATTAAGAGCCACTGGTGCTTGGGCAGCAAGCACGTAAACCAGACGCTTAGCCAGCAGCCGCTGAGTACTCTCCTTGTGGCTCTCAGGGTTATAAACAGCAGCCCAGAGGAAAAAGTCTGTTTTCCATCCTTCCGATACATTATCTGTTTTGGCTTCATACGGACCTTGCTTGAGGCAAGGTCAATAATAAAAGGCGGTATTTTCAATTTATTATCAAGGTCTTAAGGCCATGTTACACATGTAGTTTCCTAACAGTGAAACATGTATGTGAAATAACGCTAAATAACACTATGTTGGCTTGACAGACTTCATAGACAGTTATATGTGATCTTCCAAGAGCAAGTTCTTCCACATACTCTTGTATCACATATGCTTGCTTCAGCTGTGGATGTCTGGTAAGCGTGAAGACGCATTGTACTTGCATAAGAACTTGAATTTGAAGATCCTGTTCAATTAGCATGTTTTTCAGAAGTAATTATTATCCACTGTTTTTTAAAAGGGTTGTGCTTTAAGAAACCCCCAAAACTGTGATCATAGCATGCCAGGAATACATGATCCACCTTTAATCTGGCTAGTTTGGATATTAACAGCAATGAAGCCACTGGGAATTAACCATCGGTGCCAAATACTTCTGTAGAGTCTTGTGTGGGCTGGAGGCTGCTGTGCCCCTGGGTCGCTGCAGTTAACACCCCAGCTAGCTAGAGAAAAGCCAGGCAAGACAGGGTTTGCATGTTGCAGCCTCACCTCCCCATTACAGCACAGGTATAGTCTTAACTTATAAGGCCTTCCACAGTATATGTTTAAAATGGAAAAACCTTCACGAGACTATTAGAAGAAAATAAGCAAATGCAACATGCATTTAAAAAAACCCTGTATTTTCAAACTCCCGTAAGCCTTATTTTAGGATCAGATAATGTAAGTGAATACATACTTTTGGAGAAAATATTACTGGCATAGTGAACAAATGGTTTCTTTAGGATTATTAAAATCTGTTCATTAAAAGACTTACTCAAACTTCTTTAGTAGCAAATCATTAATACAAGGCTGGAATGACTTTACTCAGCAAATTTTGTGGTGCTTTAGGTAATGAAGTTCAAATCTCCTCAGATCTACCGAGGTCCTTTGTAGTGAAACTTATTTAGCGTAGTTGTAAAACAGTGACTCAAAAAATAAATTGCTGCTTTTAGGCCATTAAAGTCTGTGTTTAATAAGGATACTGCTAAATATCCACAGACATCTTTAAGAACATAAACATTTCTTTTGTAGCTAGCATTCAGAACACAATCAAATGAAAAGCGCTTTTTTCCCTCCTCCTTGAACGGCAAAAATAATTAGCACAATAAGACCAGTCAATTCAGTAATTTTGATTAGTAAACCCAAATTGTTCATTTCATTATACTCACTGTCGAATAAATAGATGACGTACTGGATACCAGAGAGAGAGAAGAACCATGCACTAAAGGAAAGAAAATAAACACAATGAATATAAATACAGTAACCACATAGTGGAATCATCATAGATCATCCACTGCCAACTACCAGCCTACTGAAGAAATACTTTCACTAATTTCATCATCCACCATAAACTTAATTCTATTATTGCACCAATAATGCACAGTTTGAAGAATTCACGGCCGGGTAACACAATCCATAAACTTTGATTTGGTAAAGCTGTTTCAACGATTTAATAATACTTGTTTTTTGGGAAAACGAGGTCTGGTCAAGAAGATTAAAAAGAAAAGTTTCGATGCAGATTTGTTCAGAAATAAATATTTCTCTGGACAGGTTATCTTAAGACTCTCGCAAAAGGACTTACTCAAGATAAAAACCCAACAAATTAACTGAAATGCAGAAGAGATTACAAAAGTAAATCTGAGTACTTCATCTTCAGTTTTGGATGAGATTGAGGGAGTGGGTTGTTTTCTTTAAGAAACAGACCAAGATGAAGATGTCCTGAGAAGACCACGATACCCAGCTCCAGTATGTAATCAGATGCTTCAGGAGAAGATGTGGAGCACCCAGGGCAGAAACCACTGTCTAATTTTGGGGCTCCGAGTTGTCTTCTGAATGCAGCTGTATCTTCCTTCTGCTGACTACAAGGGAGCTGGATGATGGGCACCACTGAGCTGAACATTGCCTATCCCTGCAGGGGTTTTTGGTCTTTAAAGCAATGACATTTCTTTAACAAGGCACAGTTCATTCTCTCATAGAAAAATTACCAGAGGAAAACGTGGTTGCAAAACCTTTTCTGGAAAAGAATCCATTTCAAGCATTTTTTGTACTTAAATATACATTCAGCAAAAGATATACACATACATTGATTCTCAAGGTTGTTACCATCACCCTGACATTAGGATTTACATATAACATAATTTTATTTTTGATTATGCTGTTAAAAAAAACCTACCTGAAGCTATTCTTTCTGTTACTGAAACATGCAAAATTACCTCTCCTTTATTTTTATTTTTAGAAACAAAATACATTTAACTGAAACTCTTATTCAAACTTCAGGTAACTTCATACAAATCATATGAAATCGTGTTAAATCGCTTTTTCTTTCATCTAAATCCTCCAGCCAAAAAAAAAAAAGTTTAGAAAAGCTGCCATTTTGCTCTAATTACCTACTGCAATTCTACATTCATAATAAATGGGCTCTGCTTTCCCATTGACATTATATCCTAAGGCAAGGCTGGGAAAAGAAGTAAACAAAGTCTAAGTTGGCTTCTGGAGGAATTTAAGACAATTTAAAAAGCCCACAAGAAAGTAAAAAAAAACGCACACCCATTTGCTTTTTCTGGTTAATCATATTTTCAATTAAAATGATCTTTATAGTTAGATGTTAAGGACTGTACGGCATTAAGAACATAAAAATAACCAGGGTGAGTCAGACCCAGGGTTTGCCTAATCATGTGCTCCATCTCTGGCTGCAACCACAGCGCATGTTTAGGGAAAGGCATGCAAGAAGGATGCCGATACCCGGTGATCTTTCCCCAGCTACACCTTTGCATCTTCTGGGAATCAGCAGAGATGGAAATGTCTGAGATGGAAACTGCAGTCAGACCATTATTTTTCATAGTCGCTGTGACCTATCTACCATTAACTTGCTTAACTACTTCTGAATCCACTGACACATTTCATCTCTAACAAAAAACTCTTGTTGTGTTCACAATATAATTCTTTGCAGTTGTTTTGGACCTGCTGCTGAGTCAGTCAATAAGTTCCTTCAGTGTCTCCACACCCCTGTGATACGAGAAGTAATGGATAACCATCCTCTTTATAATGCACTAAATTATATATTATCACCTCCCTTCAGACATCATTTTTCCAAGCTGAAGATTCCTCATCTATTTTAACTCTCTTCATACAACAGATGTTATACACTTAAGATCTTCTTGTCACTTTTCTTTTCGCCTGCATTTTATCCTTAGGATCACCTTTTTTTAAGATGGAAAGCCCAAAGCGCAGGCAATATTGCACAAGGTCACCAATGGGCTCATACAGAGAATATAATACTATTTTCTAGTTTGCCTCTCTATACTCTTCCTTTGTGCTGTTTTTATTAATAGAGATGTATACAAGAAAGCAACCATACCAACTGGCCAGAGAAGAAACAGAGAAGAAATCTCCTTACAATGGACTGTGACCCAGGCATTTTTGAGTTAGCATCAACTGGAATTTTTAAGATCACATTGGGACTTCAAAGGAGGTAAGAAGCCTCAAAATGAAAAAAGGGAAAAAACATATAACTCTGGGAATCATACTCCTGCCCTGTAAAACATCACCACTGCATCATTCGAATGTGTGTATAATTTGAGATTTCTAGTTTCAAGGACAACTAAGGAGTTAATGTTTTTGCGCAATTTCTTTTTAAAGTATCTGCAGATGGCTACTTTAAGGCTATTTAATTAGGAGCCTGAAGGCAGTTATGCTCTTGATGTGATTCCTGTTTTTCGCAGTTAACATGCATCTGCATGCAGGCTACAAACCCAAATTGTTTTGGAGTGATTATTTTAAAGCGCTATAAATGCATATGCAAGCATGTATCATTTTTAATGTTAGAAAAGAAATGGTCTAGCTGTGATCAACTGTCCAAAGAGTAGAAAGAACAACAGGTATTGCAGTCAGTAGCACAAAAAGGAATAAAAATTTATATCCCAATGACAACGAATTTAATTCCTCTCTCTCTAGGCAGCACAGCTCCTGGGGAAGACTGATGGCCAGGGAAGTGGGGAAACTGGAGAGCCCAGAGACTACTTAAGTTTAAGTTTGGAGGCTGTTCCCACTGGCTTCTCTCCAGTCCTGAAACCCTTCCTATCAAAAGAGTTACGTACTGCGAGGCTAACTAACATCTTGACCTACACACTGTGCTGTGAGAGAACATGACTGTACTTCACACTACAGAGACAAAAGAAAAAAAGGCTTTTAAGAATAAATCCTGGCCTTGCTGAATTTAATAAGAATAAAGTGTCTTATGATCTTATGTGCTAATAAATAATTAAGAAGTAGATTGGTAACCTTTATTTAAGACCTGGATTTATGCTTCATTGACACTGCCTGATTGCATAAAATCAATTTGTTAAATTAACCACAAATTTAATTTCTATAACACTTTTTGGTCTATTGTCTCAAGGTGAAGGTGAATGATGTATTCATACTTTTCGATCTATTTTCTTATTTTGTGAAGGTGAATTAGATCCACAGGTTTGAAAGCACAGGACAACATATATGCCATATTCAGAACCGCTTGCCTGCTTATAACTTGTGATTCCCTGAGAAATAAACAGGAGCTAATAAGCAGGCTATCCCTGCCTCCTGTATGGCCAGAGAAGTGCCAGAAGACCTTTAACCTGAAGACAAAAATACAGAGACTGCACCTAAACATCACATCTGATAAAATCTCATTATCCTTTTAGGTGCCAAAAATTTAGGGAAATCTGAAAGGGACTTCTTCAGCATGTCCACTGTAAGGTCAAATTCCCTCCTCGTATACAGAAGTGATCTTTTTCCACTGCTTTCAAGTCCATAACTTGGTAGAGTTTTCCTGGACATCATTTTTATTACCTTTTTTAAATGAATGAAAGGCACTTTGTAGAACATTTCACCTAACTCTTCCCTTTTCCTTTTTTTTAAAATGGTTCATCCTCAGACATGTAATACTTATTAAATATTCTTCCAAACTAGCCTCTCACCTGGACAAGAATTTCTGAATTATAAGAGATAGCTTAACCTCAAACATGCCAAAACGGATTTGCTGCAACCTTAAGCACACTTAAAAGACTACGGTTACAATTGTTTTGAGGATGTCTTCAATAAAACCTGAGTAAGTTTTCCTGTAGTAGCTCTTTCAGTAAATCTAAGTATAAAACAGATGCAGTGATTTAAATTCCTTCACAGATTATATTACGGAACTCTTTAGTAAGAGCAGGACTGTTCATCTCAGAATGGAATTCAACTGACTATGTACCAGGCAGCCTTTGACTGTTCGTGATCATCTAGCTTTCTGAGAGCATGGCACAAACAAAGGTTAATTCCTGCAATGACGCAGTTTTCAGCTCTACAGCATTATTCTAGCAATTTTCAACCCATAATGAAGATCCTCAGCCGTGGGCCTCTAAAATACAATTAAATATAATGGAGTTAGATTGGCTAAATTCAATAATGAATTAGCCCTGAATCTTTCTGGAGCCATATCCAGTGCGCATCTTCCACCCCTTCCAATGGTGGAAAACAGATGGGATAACCAGTAACCCCAGGGAAGCACCCTGTAGCTCCTAAAGGCCGCTACGAGCACCTAAGTGTGGCTCCCATGGCTGGCTCTAGGGGAGCAGCAACAATGGGGTACTGGTATTAACACTGCCGAGTAAGCGCAGGTCTTCAGCGGCGGAGGAAGTAAGTCAGCAAAGGCTTGCGTGACCTGTAGTGATAAAGTACTTCATAGCCAGCCAAGCTCCCAATCCTTGCCAGAAAGGTGATTTAAGACTCAAAGAGCTAATGCTGGAAGAGCTTCCTATGACCTTCCTCTGAACCACTCCCAGAGCTCACCCCATGCTTGACTTCTACAAATGCAACACTTGAAGGTTTTATCGTGTGCTCATAGTTACTCCTGCTACAGCCATAAGGTTGCTTGATCAGTAGCAATCAAACTAAACATTTATTTATAGGTAAATGACTTTTTCTTCTTATATTTATATGGGCTTCTTTTATCAGGTATGATTACATATTTGAAAAGACGACGAGGAAATGAGAAGAAGAGCCTAGGTGTTCTGAAGAACTACTCAGGTCCCTTCTGTGGAAGCTGGGTGATAGCAAGCCAAGACATTGAGCAGAAATAAAAAGTAAAGACAGTTCGAATACAGATTAAATACTGGAAAAATTAACTGGGATAGAAACAACAGTCTGGGTGATATAAATTATTTGTACTACAAACAGAAGTGTGGAGGCCCAGGTTCAGGAGAATAGTCCTATTCAAGGAAACACTTTCATATGCTAACTCTAAGCATGAACTAGAGTAATTCTGAGATAACTAAAAATGAAGCACAGGATGTGTTTAAATAATTTCTTGAACAGTGATGGTCTAGCTACAACACTTACATGCTTTCCTATGTCTGGCCAGAAGGATCGCTGAATAAATATCATCAGAATGATGACTAGGACTAAAGTTTTATCTAACACCAAGAGCTCCACACAGAGAGAACTGTGCTCTGAAATGACCCCTATGCTGAACGGAAAAGCAGCAAATTTATACTTGGTTCATGTGAGAATGTCATCTTCTGTTCATTTCCAGCACCATCACATACTTTACTGACCTTCTTCAAAGCCATCACGGAAAGAGCCAGAGCGACTCATTGTTCTGCTTTTCTCGTCCAGGGACATCGAGCTGTTCCTGAAGCGCGTATCACTATAGGGGTCATAAGGACCATCTGCATTGGAAAGGCTGTGGGTCCGTAGCATGGTTGGATTTGACAGGCTCATCTGGGCTGCAGTGGTTGGGCTTGCTATTAAGTGAAGAATAAACACCAATTTATTTGCATGACCACAAATTTTCATTCCTAATTTTTGTGCAACTACCAAAAAAAAAGGCATTTCTTCTGACTTAAAATTCTTCTGACTTTTATATATTATTTCAGACTGAGCTTTACACAATTTTCCAACAAGCCATCTGAAAAATACATACAAAGATAAAATATCTTAAACTGATAAGACTGGCACATATAGTAATATGCTTGGATTTTAAAGTAGTATTACTAAACAGGTAGGCAACAAGAAGTATTTTCAAAGAATTACTGCAAGTATGCCACCTTTGGGCATATGAGATAATAATGCTAATTAGTCACACTCATTTCAATGAAAGTGCTTCCTGAGGTTGAATGTGGGACTCGAGCTGCTGAAAGGAAATTATATTGCATAATATGCTATTTTCAAGACACACAATGTATTGCTATGATTATCCAAACAGATAATTATTCACCGAGCTGCGAGAAGTTAAATCTAGTTCCAGAGGGTGATGTTATGCTGGATCCAGATGAAAATGGAGAATTGCCAGCAGTATCCTGAAGTCCTCCTGCTGAATGGGACCGTAGCCATTCTTTTGCATCTTCTTGATTACGGAGTTGGGAGGATGGAGTATACCTGCAAAAACAAACAGTTTTTCCAAAATTAACTTGACATTTATTTAAAATTAAAAAAAAAAAACAACCATGAAATGTCACAAGACTTGGGGAGGGAGAGAGGGAAAGAAAGATGGAAGAACTCTCATATGAAATTTAAGGATTAAAATGATATAAACCCAATACAATTCTGAATAAAGGAGCTGTTCCAAGCTGTTCTAAGCTGTTCCTAATTCATTCCACTTGTGTTTGGGAAAAAAAAACCCCAAACCTCCTTTCCTACAGCTTCAGTAGTAACTAAACCAGTAGTAAACAAAAAACTACAGATAGAAGTTTTGTATTGTAAAATATAGTGTGTTACGTATGTATGATTGAAAAATAAAACCGTAAGTTGGAAATCCTTTCCTTTCCTTAGGTTATGCCAAAATTCTATCACTATTTTAATATTTTGGTGCATCGCTAAGCTTAGCTGGCTTTTTGTCATATGACAACCAAATTCAAGTCAACAAAGCCATTATCAGATTTTTAAACAAGTTGTGACCCAATAATTCATATTCCAGACACATTACTATAAAGGTCTGTGGAGGTGTATGCCATTTGGTTCAAAACTACTAGCATTAAATCGTCACAAAGGAGAATATGTTTAGCCTTTTCTGAAGGCAAAGAAAATAGCGGAAACATTGTCTATGCCAACATCAATGGCAAAACACCCACTGGCTTCGGCTTAAGCAAAGTTTTCAATCTGCTTCTGTATATGCCTGAAAAATAGGTATGTTATCACAGGTGTTACGTGAACTATGTGATAGGGTACAGGTACCAACAGAAAGAGCATCATGGAAACACTTGTCTGCTGATGGATTTCAGTGTCTGCCTTATGCTATGCCACCTGCTTTTGAGAAATATTTATGAAATATTTCCAAAAACTAAACACTTGGAGCCTATTATTAGTCAATATTATCTATTTAATGAATTAGATTCCCTCCAACTAAATGCTCTACAGTAAGATCTCACTTATTAAGACTATTTTAAATCAATGTGAACGCTACAATAATTAACACTGCGAAAACTCAAACTACTTTCAAAAAATACATTCATTCTGCTTATGCCTCAACACTTAATCAACAGTCCCTGACTATCTCCATCTCTTGAACTTTGCACATATATCAGTTTATTCAGAAAGGGGCTTTAAACGGTCATTTTACTTTAACATACTAAGGATTTTTTTTTTTGCAGCATTAATACCTACCTCTTCAGCACTCAAATGTTTCGGTCTTAAAAGAGAGTCTTTATTTATTAGAGACATACTTGAGAACCACAGAAACATTTTAAACAAAATGCCATTTTAAGAAAGCCTTTTAGCACTCAGCTTCATGGGACAAAGCTGCTGTGAAGAACAATGTGTATAGCACAGAATGAATTGCAGCTGCAATTTCAAGGCATCAACTCAGTGATCTTAGAAGATGCATTAAGCGATTCTGAAGCTGCAATTTTCTAAATTGTTTAAGATATCTTCTGTAAATTCTGTAACACTTGAAGCATTTAATTAATACACCTAACGTTGATTATCTTGCTAGAATTGCTTGTATCAATGGAAAAATCTTTTTTGGTGCAGTTTTTTTATGTTATAAAAACCATGACCTTACAGATATACAAAATGTATGAGAAGACAATTGCCAAAAGTTTGTTTGGGGATTTTTTTGTTTTTTCTTTTCTAGAAGAGTAGAAGTTAACTCTAAGAGCCCTATATATTTAGGTATTCTGAAGCAAATGTTTTTTAAATTAATGTGTTCAATGTCATCCTAAAAGGTTTGGCATGATATTGAAAATTTTTTCTATTTGTATATCAACACCAAGGCTCCCAGGGTGAAAATGATCTCAAGTCATTCCATGTAACAGCCATAGAAGCTGCAAAATTATTGTTTTCAAGTCAAGCCCAGTGATGGTTTATGAGATGCTTTTCAGCAATTCAGCCAGCAAAAGCCACAGTTCTTGCTCAAGCAGAGAAGCCACTGGATGAAAAAAAGCACAGTGGTCAATGGCCTTCTTTGAGGATGAAAGAAAGGAAGAAAGAAAGAAGGAAAGAAAGAAAGGAAGAAAGAAACAATATTGTTGCCACCTCTTGCAAACTGCGACCATCACCACCAGCCACAACAGAAACACAAAGCAAACTCCAAAGCCACAACAAAAGCTGTTAAACCGTGTGGAAGCACCAATACCTGAGTCCCTTCTTAGGCAAAGTGTTCCTATCAAGATGTGGGTCGCTGCAGAAAAGTTAAAAGAAAAGAACTTCAGAGAAGAACAAAAGGGAAGGAATAAGATCAGGACGAAGGACGTACAAACATCTGCATCACCTTTTCAGAGGAAAAGGTGCTGGGGCCTTCCTACAGAAACATGCAGAAACCTCCTTACCCAGGTGTGGATTTGCACAAACATGCATCTGGTACCATGCCAATGAATCTCATCTGCTCACAACATGGTTTTGCTATTTCTCCTACCCACAACGAACAAAAATGGCTCTTTAAATGTCAAATGGATGCTTAAAAATATGCTTTTCAGCAGGCGTGAGGCAGACTATTTGTGAAAACTGATGAGACTCTTCAAGTCCAAACCACCTTCCCGTCATTTCTTTCAGCAGACACCATTTAGGGAATGCAGCTAATTACTGTTATGCAGCTGCAATGGACAGCAGTAAAAGCATTGAGCCCAGACTGTTCAAATTTTCAAATCTTAGCTTAAATTCCATTAGCGAAGTAAAATGAATCTATTAGTTGACCAAAATACAAATATTTACATTTATGCTTTTACAACTGATGAACTTGTAACTGAGCAGAGTCTGTTAATTTGTTTTTAAAGAAAATATCCATGTGCTTAAATGAATTAATTTAATGACAGTCCTTATAGCTAAATTACAGCGTGGGAGTGTTTAAAATTACAGCAGCGAGCAAAAGTGAGCTAGAATGTTTAGATTCGGGTCATCTTTTCCTAACTTTAGCATTCATCTTTACAAGGATGGATGTACACAAGTCCCTGCAAAACACTCGTGAGCCAAACTGCAATAAAAGACTGACGACACTGAATGACACGGGGACTTCACGACAAAAGGACAGGCCTGAAAGGCAGTGGGAAAAGCAGCATGCCAGAGGAATGCTGAAATGCTAGTGAGAGTTTAGAGTGGTAGAAAAAAAAGGGCAAGATTTTCAAATTGCCTTTGGCAAAGAAATGAGGGGGAAAAAAAATACCCCCACAAACCAAAAGATGTTCCCAGTAACAAGAGCAACACCAAAAACATGCCAACTCTGCCGTAGGCCATTCTCCAGATTGATTTAGGTAGATAGATGGGGTGTTTGAGGGGACTCTCACTGGCATATCTTTGTGTCAGTTCACACCTGAACGATGAACACAGCAGAGGACTCAACTGAGCACAGTCTGTCACAAGACAATTTGCTTCACCGAGATGGGCAACAAAACCTACAGCCTTGTGCGTACTCCTGTCCTGAGACAGCATTACCTGTCCTGTCTCCTGGGCAAAGTATTTCGGCAGAATTTGGGGCTAGCAGCAGGGGAAGAAAGAGGGCTAGAAGAATCAGTCCAACAAGACAGAAAACAAGAGAAGGAATATTAGAATGAAAAGAGGAGAGAACAGAAAGGAGTTATAATAAAACACAAACAGAAACCCAAACTGTCAGAACATGATATTCAGCGGTAATTTTCTCCATTGAGATGCAACTACAAAAATTTTGCTACCTGACTACATAATGACACACCAGGATATAGCTGATTTCCAATGCTTGCAGGGGTACTACTGCCTTCTACAAAAGGTCACGCAGAGAGCATGCACTGCAAGTCATTGTCTGATTTATCCCGATGTTAGCTTAATGTGCCATTAATACAGCTCTGATGCTAAAAAAGCAATCCCGTTCCCTCCTCCCTGCTCAGTCTTCCCAGCTCCTACTCCGTGTCCACACAGACACCGATGAATCTGATCGTGGAAGGAGCTGGGGAACTGAACAGTCGGACATACAATTCAGGTGATCATTTTTCAGTTGCATCCATCTCCCGGGCGGGTTCACAAAGCATTCACACGAATGCCTGTACCGAAACACCGTAGGGAGCAGCTGGAGATGGGACAGGCCAGCAGGGAGAGGCCAAGGAGGGATCAAGTGATTAGGGAAACAGGGATGTCTCTTTTCAGCATGACCTCCAGTTTAAAAGCTTGTCAAATGTTAGAGACAAGAAGTTTAACAAGAAACAGTTTGCTTCTCAAAACAAAATAACAACAACAATGGAGGTTTTTTTGAATATCACTATCAGATCAACTAACAGGAGATCTTTGGAAGGATAATATATGATGCAAAATTCAAATATTAGGTATAATATGGTAGCAAGAAAAGTTGTCACATTAGCTACCACAGCAAACTAAAAACCTCACCTGAACCCATCCTCTTTTCTGAACTGGGCTTCTTGCCTGGAACGGCTTCCATGTATGTTCTAGTAATACCATTCAGTATTATCTCGTAAGAAGCACAACTTGATTTGTATCTGCAGCGTTGGCTACTGCTGCCAGGACTTCATTCACATTTGAGATACATACAAGCTTAATGGAAATGAAAGAAAAACCTACTAACCTTTCAGACAATGTAGTCTTAACACTGTTGGTTCGGACAAAGGGAGTCAGAGAATCATCTTTAGAGGTTGGAATCAAGCCACTGGAGGAGTTATGGCTCAGGCCACCTCCACTGCTCAGAGAGATATCAATGGATTCACAGCTGGTATGAAGACTGCTGACAGACTGGTATCCAATGCCATCCTTGCTAACAGCAGAAGAGCTACTTGCGTTGGTGCCCCATGTTAAACTGTTGGAAGGAGCTGAATGTGCTGAACTGGGACTAGATGCTAGTGGAGATTGGTTCATATCTGTGTTTTTACTATACAGAGGACTGCTGCCCCCACTGCTCAGCACACCACTGCCAGATGGTGAATCAAGGTTACCCTGCTGGTTCATAGTAGCGTGAGGATTAGAGATGACTACCGAATTTTTCATATTTTCCGCTGTTGTGATGGGAACTTGTTTACTAGGCTTGCCACCGAAAAGTCTGTAAAAAAAGATAACACGAAAAATACATAAAATGGAATATTAAATGCAAGGATATTTTATATCTAGACCACAGATCATCTTAGCTTCAGAAAACCAACATTACGTAAATGATCCTAGACTGGACATACACAACTATAAATTTACGAATCTCCTTGTGTTCACGCCACCTTCAATAAAGTCCAGAGACAATTATGATAGCTTCAAATCTATCTTAGGTGTTTCTTCTCTGAACCATGAAATAATACTTGCACAAAGCTAAAATACAGCAATATTGTCTTCTGCTCCTTAAGGAAAAAGGATACCAGAGAAACACTGCATTGATTAATCTGAAGCATGGAATATTAGAGGTTGAAAGTTTGTTGTCCAGGTCAATTCTGTGCAAATCACTGAATGCTCTGCACAGAAGCAGCATCTGCTGGGATGTAACAGGAAAAATATTTACTGCTATCAAATGTATGTTTGTCTCATTTCAGGAGCCAAGCTAGCTGGAAACTATTTCTTTGGAGTGGAGAATTACCTAGTTTGGCACCTGGAACTGGCTCCGTAAAAGACTAGCTGAGTGCCAGAACTAGTGCAAAGGAGGGGATCTAAAAGCATGGTTGGAGGAGGATGACTGCACCTTCTCCAATTTGTATCACTTTTGCCAAAAGCGCAAGTGTCTTAGAAGTAAACATGCCTAAGACCAGACTATCAATCGTTCTAAAACTGATCCTCAAAATGATGAAGAAAGTGTAGCTTTTGACTCCAGCTTCAAACATCCACCCCAAAAACACTGCTTCTGTTTCTGCCACGTAGCTCCTGTAACTGCCTTTGGAACCTTAGTTTTCCTCACACGTACCTATATGGATTTGCTTTTTTCTTATCAACAGTGTGGAGTATTGGGGATGAAACCTTTCAAAGTGGGTATCTATCAGACTGCAGTCCTCAGAATACAGCACTTCTGTTCAAGAGCTCCTAACGAATTCTGGGTGGGTATGCACCAAGCAGAACTTTCTCTGCTTTTGAGTATGCCCAGGTTGTCGTGATCCCTCAGCACCTGACAGCAATGCAGACATCCACAAACCAGCACAAATCTGGAAAACTTGGTTCAACCTGGACTCCACATCACACCTCACTGATTAGGAGACACTGACTCGGACAAGCAAAAGGCTTCAAATGATAACCCATTCCTATAGGGATTTAGACATTTTAGGTTTCATTTAGAGTTAACGTTATTAGAGCAAGTATGAAGAAAAATGTCAAACCATACTGCAATGATATGTGGCCTTCAGCAGCAATACCAGCTTAGGGTATTCCTGCTCCTATGCCGTTACATACCACCTCTTCACTTGTACTGGGGGAACTGTACTCTTAGAGATAGGATCCTAGAGCTCAAAAAAAAGCCCCAGCCACCCACACAACAGTTTTACAAGCTGTTTTTAAGCTACACAGCCTTCCCCAGACTGTTTCACAGCACCTCTAATACAACTGAAAGGATGCTGCACTGCAGCACAAACAGAAATACGTTGCTGCCAAAGGCAGCGTCTGGTTGAACCACAACCTCATAACAAACACCTTCAGAAGAGGATGCGGTCTGGACAGCATTCCTTTCAGTCCAGAGAAAGTCCAACCCAGCAAGACACTCACATCAATACAGAGATGAACTCTGGAAGGACATACCCTACAAGGAAGGACGGACCCTACAGGGAAGGACATACCCTACAAGGGAGGATGGACCCTACAAGGAAGGACATCTGTTTACTCCTATCCACTATTATTGACAAGAGACTGACATATCTGAGCTGGTTCTTGGGTCATGCATGTCTCCCGTTAACAGAAAAGCAGTGTATTATATACTGCAAAGCATGAAGGCCCAATTTAACAATAAAATGTATCAAGCTAAACGATGGTTTCACTGAAGGGACATGCCGGATACATAATACCGGAGCTAAAGGGAATACAGAGAGAACAGAGACAGGGATGGCCCTCATCGTAGAACTATAGAATTTCACTGTTTATGACAGCATAGAAGTTATGTATGTTCGCAGACTTGCAGGTAAATCTATATCATTACAAAGGTATGGATTCTCATTTATTGTACAATATTAAAAAATTACAGGGCCGAGAGGAAGTATGCAAAAAACAACGTGTGCAACTCGTCTCAACTGACTGAAAATTAAGCTCAAAATCTTCTTAATTGTCATTCTAGAAATCAGTAATAAGCAGATGAGGCCAAATTCAACTCTGACGCATTTCAATACATGACTATTTAGACAGTCTGGTGAAAATTCAACAGTGAAATTGTAAATCAAATGAGGGAATAGTTACATCGAGCCTCAGTGTCTTCTCTTTGAAGTTTCATGTATTTCTAACATAGTACTTCAGTTACAGAGCTAGCAACGTGGCTTTCTAGCAATCAAAAAAAATTTCCAATCAAATTTCAAAATTAATGTGCCTGAGGCTTGCAACACTGAATATCTGCATTTCCCATGGGGTATACTATAGAAATGAAAGGTCTATTGGAGTTTTTAAGTAGCCATTGATGAAAATTAAATGTTCTAAACGATGTGGCTTATCTAATGATAACCAGGAATAAAATAAAGGAAGAATCTTGAATTATCTTGAATAAAACCACCCATTTAAAAAGAAACAGTTTACAACTCTTTACAGCATTAGCCTAAGCTGCCATCACAGCCATTAATGCTTGCACTGGTGCTTCAGATGGAATGTGGCTTTCTCACATCACTGGAAGCAGGATGACGTAGCATAACTGTATGGGTATTATGTGCGTCAAGACAAAATGAAATGCAAAACACCGCAACTTGAAACAGACAAGCTACTCAATGTCAAATTAAATTGAAAAATAATATTTACGGAACCTTTCACCGATATCAAGGCTTTGATGCACACTGCATCAACGAATTAAGTCCTGACCAACTCAATATCCGTGTTAAAAGCATGTGTGGGGCAGTGGTGGAGAAATAGAAGACAGATAAGTTTTTTGTTTAAAAAAATATTATTCAAATAAGAAAATTCAACCCAGCTTAGACAGTAACCTTACTTAGGGTTCTTCTACACAGTCGAATAACCTGCTGTCAGGAGTCTCACAACACACTGGCCTAGTCCACACAACTGAAAGATCAGTTTGGGTTAGGCATGTGAATCTACACATGGCAGGTCAAATGATGCATCTGTCGTAATGAAAATCTGCAATAACTCTCCTGTCGTCAATTTATAATTTGATCCACCATTGGAGTATTTCCAGGTTTGTTTCATACACATGGGTGCAAGAACTTTTCAGTAACCTTCAGGTAAGAAAACTCTTATTCCTGCAGTATCTGCATGGATGAAGCCTTCAGGTATGATTTTTGTAACAGAGAGACTCGTATCACAATTGTCAGACTTTCTGCCAGACAGTTGTTTTTTCCAAATGTTAATTTTTTGCTGTTGTCACGTGATGTACTGAGTATTTACAACATTGGCCAACCTGGTTATGTGAAATTAAATGTAAATACAAAGACCTTGAGGTAGGACACTAAATAGAAAGTGCTCCACAAAACACAGCCAGGCCTGGCTCGAAGAGTCCTGATCATTCAGCTCCGACTAACATCATCGCACAATCAACGAATTTATTGCCTACCTGCGCAAAGTGGGAGAGGCCACATCGGGGTACTTGGCTCCTTGCTGGTGAGTACTTTGAGCTCCGCTAGAAGCAGTCTGTGATGCAGGGTTCACTTTAACAGAATTACATGAGGCCACGCTTTCGTTGTCAGACGAAATCCCTTTCTCTTTATCAGTCTGATTGACTAATCCTGGCAGAGAGTTTCCAAGGATTACCTTGGCAGGCTCTCTCATTTTAGGGACAGGCAACCCGGCTGACTTGCTGCTTATGTTGGAGTCTATGCTACTCGTGCTAGATCTATTCCCAGCTCCACTTCTGCTACTGGATTTACTGGGCCGGGGTAAACTACGATACTGAAGATTAGTTCGGGCACTAAGTGCTAAGTAGCCATCATCCTGGTTCTGTGAGCCATCAACACTAGTCTTCCGACCAGTGGTCCTACCCATGAGTCCAGATGACTTTGGGATTTTTCCCAGGGTAGCCGATCTACTGGTGATAGTTGCCCCACTGGCAGTGATTATAGTCATGCCTATGGCTGACCCGCTCTGTTTCTTAAATCCAAATGTATTAGCATTAGCAGCAGTTGTTCTAGAGTTACTTGTGGGAAGCTTTTTGGATTCATCACCACTGCTGCGTCCTGCATCTGATGGGGAACGTTTAACATGTCCAGCTTTAGGAGATAGTCTACCCTTTTCTGATACCTTGGCGTCATCAGTTTTCCCTACAAAAATAGAAAAAGAATTCTAATATTTAATGACTTGAAAACATCAAGCAAATGATGCAACTCAAAGCAGCATGAAAAGCAAAAGCGTGTTAGCCACCAGAGTGTGGTTAAAAATTATGATCTAGTCTGCACTGAACTTACATGCCACTCTAGTGAGTTATACATGCAGACTTGCCAGAGAAAGTATGTGGTGTGTTTGCCCTTGAGAATATGAAAAGCAGAGCAGTCTTATGTAATAGTGACAGATAAGAAAAAAAATGTTTCCCCCTGTAGCTACCACAGATTGATCCTTTTTTATCATTAGACAGAAGTAGTGTTAGGCCGTTAGTATAATTTTCCTAAAAGGCATTGGTCAAGAAAGCGTCTAACTTCAACTTTTTCATGTACAATTGTGTACACAATCAAACAAGAGGAGAGGTATTAACTTATATTACTTGATTATGCAAATTCAATCAATTTTCATTCACACATCTGCAAGTGCTAAAATCACTAATACATTTACAAGACAATCCAGAATTAAACAGTGTTTAGTATAAATTAACATGCTGGTTTAGTATGGGGGGGGAAATCTCCTCAACCACACATATTGTATGTTCTTAAAGTTAACCGTGACTTCAAAAGCTGAAATTATATTATTTATTCTTCATACGGCAATACTGTGCCCAATAAATAGCTTGGCTTAAGTTGTCACGAAAACAACTTTCATGGTGTACTAATCCAAAATATGCATTTTCAAATGAACAGAAATAGAAATGTGGACATACGAGATGCTGCATAGGTTAAAACAATACCTAAAAATAAAGACAGGATTACCTGAAGTTCAGGTTCTGCCTCTGGAAAGTATTTAAACTGTTTTCATACCGAACACACTTTTTGGCTTGTTTATATCTTACACCTTTTCTCACCTGTTCCAGGTGTCTTTAATGTGCCTGAGGTGGTTGAAGGTTTAGTCCTTGGTGTGGTAATGCCAACCTGAGCTGACATGCCCCGTCGCCAGGAGCCCGTCTGCGAAATAACAGTGTTCTTCCTACCAGAAGTGCTTTTATCAGATTCATCCGACACATCAGAGGGATTCCGCCTCCATTTAGATCCTGGCTCCATTTTTATGCCGCTATCAGATCCTCCGTCTGATTTCTTGACTTCATCACCGGACCATAAGGAATTCCGCTCAACCTGGGAATGCTTTTCTGCGTCAGTCTAGGACAGATAAGGAATTGTAATACAACCTTCAGAGCAAGCCTTTCTTTTAAGAAGCTTCATAAACGAGAACCGTCAAACGGATTAATAAACTCAGCAGTCATCTCTAAGTACCAACAAACATAACATGCCTTTAACAAAGAAATGTCACAGCAAGAAATGAACCTCAGCAATGACATATTTTTTTTTAATATGCTAAGGAAAAAAAAAAAAAACAAAAACCATAACAGTCATGCCCCTTAGAATGAAGAAAGAATAAACCCCCCCAAGAAAAACAGAGGGAAAAAAGCACTTGATTTATACAGGACATATTCAGCTTTATGGTGTTTATAATCCTCCATCTCGAATTTCTGACGAACCCTTTTACTGCAATGCCAAAAGAACATTTCAAACCTGTGCAGCCAGCTCTCCTTTGTTCCTGCTGCTTTCCTATCTCTTGTCTGGCAATCTGATCTCCAGAGCATGAGGAGGCAGCTTTTTGAACAGATCTGAAGATGTGGAATGCTGTTCACTCTCATCTAGCATATCAGAAGGACACCCAAGAACTGAAGAAAAATGAATCCCCCAACAACTTTCTAACAATACTCAAGTCTGACTTAAATATACAAATTAGATAAGTTTTTAATTTATACTCAACTCTTACAAATTGTTTTTCCTTCTTCTTTGCACAGACTGATTGTGATGCCAGTCATTTATGGAGAATTTTGCAAAGATCAACGTCAAATATAGAATTTCCTTATTAGAAAGCCTTTGCCAAATTCTCAGAAATGCTTACATTAAATCTATTACCCTACATATGTAATATATTCCCCATACATCAGCATTTGCTACTGCTAATGATTACTCTTGCAGAATTCTACTTCTCCTGTCAAATGCTGCTGATTAATTTGGGCAAATTTTGTAACACCACAACCCACTGTTCTGTGATCAGGCACAAATGACAAATGTCCACATTTGACCCTGATCCAGATAAAAAATTCATAGTTGAAGTGTTCTCCAACCATCACAGTAACATGAAAGATTCTGCCGGTTCAACACTTGATCATGAAGCTCCTAAGTAAGAGTTGGCAAATTTTGGTAAGATGTTGAGTGCCAACTCTTCCCTGCAGTCTCAGCAGAAGACGAATGTGCTCAGCACTGTGCAGTAGTTGAATGGTAATATCACTTAAAAGAAAATTATTTTAAATACCCCAAAGCATTATAAAGCCCACAACCTTTTAATCCCTTTGGATAATTAGAAAAGCACCGCACAGGAACGGATGCGTGATCATTTACTATGCTTTCAGCAAAATGCTATATTTTATTTTTAAGTTCCTAAAGTATGTTTCAAATTTATAACTTTTCTTTTCTTACCAGATTACACCATTAATAGTAAAGAATCTAGGGGGGTTGTGGTTTAATTTCCTCTGCTTTTTACTGTAATTACTTTTCTCTTAAAAGCCTGAAAAACTAGTCTAAGCGATCAGTATGTGAAAGCTGACACCACACATCATAGTGGTCTTTCTTCAGTCACGTGAAATAGTTAGAGCGTGGGTTATTTGTCTGTATATCGAGCCATTAGACTAACAAGCACTTGCTGAATTATGGATTTAGATATTATTTTCTTGTTGTATTTTCCTCATGCTATGCAAATGTCATTTCCTTGCCTCTCCATTCAAAGAGAGCAACTCAGCATAGGCTTGAATGGAACACTGCTTTCTAACTTCCTTCTTTTGTATGGCTGCAAGGTTTGGGGATGCTTACCTTTCTATTTATGACCACTGGTCGGTGTGCAATAAATTCACGGTGTGACTGTTTCTATGTCCTGTGTTTCTCTAAAATCACTGTTTCATGCAAATGTCTCCTAAGTTTACAGATCTTGGAAGAGAGCACAGACAAGAAGTAACAAATAATCGACCAACAAAACCACCTCAACATCATCCCTTATGTGTTCTCGTTAGTATCTTGCTTCAAGTACCTTGTCTGGAATTGCTTATTTACACTGTTAGCGTTCAAGAGCAAGAAATATATCTACTTGCTGGTAAAGGGCTTATTCTAGTTTTGGTTTACTATGAAATACTCCTATACCTTCTATTTCCCCCCTATACATCTGTAAGAATAGTACAGCCTCAACAGGGAGAATGGCAGTACAAGCAGTCCTCTATCTTTGTTCTCTTCCATTTCATTCCATTACCACACCCACGGCCAAAGTTTTTCCGTAGCCTTTGAAATGCTGCATGTCTACCCTTGAAGCCCTCTGGCCAGAGATGTTTCTGTTTAATGGTAAGCACTGAGAACAGCACAGAAACATGACGAAGGAATCAAAACCAAAACACGGTGAAACCTGGCTTTGGGATTGCAGCTGAAACTCCACCTGCCTGAAAGGCCTGGAGTGGGTGAAAGTGGAAATATTGTTTGCTGGAGGTCAGGGCAAGACATAGCGAGCTGGGAGCAGTGGTAACCACCAGGATTTCTCAACTTATTCCTACAGTTTTGTAAATCTATTCTTGAAGCTGTGAACAGACCAAACCCATCTTTGCTCCAATGAAACTGAGTTGTCTTGATCCAACAGCTTAAAGATGCTGCTGTTTTCTATGTAAAGGAATTGTTTCCTTTCCATCTTATCTTTTTAGCATTACCTGAGCAAGTTTATTACTTGATCTCTTCCTCTCTTCCATCCCATTTCAGTTAAATAAGTTTTTAAATGCCCACCAAGTCTTAATTTCTCCTTAAAACATGTGTATGACATGACTTTAAAGGCATAGTATATGCAGTGCTGTGTTAAAAGGTAACTTATCTAAGTCTGTGCAATATAAGGGAAAAATATTAAGGCCCCCAAAGCCATACAGCTACATTAAGTGGTTTGGTACTTGGCATAATCAGAGCCAGACATGGGGACATGGTAAGGCAAATTCTAGTTCCAATCACTAGCCTGTTAGGAACCAACTTGCGAACATCTTCATAACACTGTCACAAAAAGGGGCTACAACTACGATGTCTATGAAGATGGAGTTAATATCACATTTAAGTCCTGCTTCTCAAAGACAGCAACTACAGCTTCTGGAGTATGGGGCACTCAGCAGCTCTGAAAATCAGTTTCTTAGCAGAGACCTTTTTCCTACTGCAAGCATGGCTTCTTCCTTTGCAGAAATGATTCTGCATAAGTTACCGATTCTATCAGCAGACACCGATTTGTTAGGGCTCTCTCCCTTTGAAGTTGCTGTGTTATTTGTCTGGACTCCCAGTTGCACATGTATTAGCTTCCTCTTTAATTACCTGAATTCCAACTACTGTACCATCTCAAAAAGATGTGGCAGAATCACAGCAGCTTAAAAGTTAAGTGCCTCGTATTTAGGAGAACCAAAGCAGTGGATACCCTGAGAAGAAAAGGCCACATCCCTGTGCAGATGTCTGCTGGTCCTTTGTGGCGGACCACAAAGGGGGATGCAAACCTGGGCACAGACCATCACACAGTACTCCAGGTAAGACAGAAAAGGCATATATGTAGCATTCACTGTTTCATGAGCTGTGAGGACTACTTCAGGGAGCAAAAAAAAAAAAATCAACCCTGCAAGCTATGCATGGTTCCATCACTCCAAGCTATTTTTTTTCCCTTGGGTTGACAAGATTAGGATATTCTGTTCAAATGAAAACAAAGTATTTTACAGATAATAATTTGCAGATAACAGTAATACCTAGAATAAATACTGTCAGCCATGAAAATTGAGGAGAGAAGCAGGTCACAGACACACATCAAAAAACTGGAAACACAACTTGTATGTCTTAGCTCCCAGCTTCGTCTTCTAATGCCTATGCTCTACTGCCTGTACAAGCTTCAGCTGCTTTTCTCCGGGTGTATGTCTGCACCAGATGCTGTAAGAGTTGTGGAGGAGGAAGAGGAGTTCGTCAACACAGATTTTGATCTCTCAGAGGTGTTTCCAAGAATCTGATCCATCAGAAGATAGAAGTCAAATGAGTTTCTATTTTTTTTCCTTAGGTTAATGTTTAGTCATGTCTCCCTTTTTCTTCCTTTTTTCCCAACAATATTACAATGTTGAGACAGTAACAATTGTCAACAATTTCTAGTTGTCTATGTTATTCTGTTACGTACTGAAAAACACACTTCATAGATCTTAACTCCTCTCAACTTGTATGGGACTTGTATTAGCAGTTTCGAGCACACATGCAATCGCTGATACACAACCAGAGGCTAACTGGAAATCTTTAATGTAGGCTCAAATATGCACTTCGTGGCAGGGGAACAAAGAGCAATATACGCTTGCACCACAGTCCTCTAGGCAGAGTAACACTTCACAGCAACCACACGTCTACATTAAAACTGATATTAAAACCAGATTTAGGGTCCAGTCATGAAAAGGACTGGAGAATAAAAAAGAAAAGAAACAGGAGAAGGTCATACCTACATCCCTCTCCTCTACCCGCTGCAATGCCAAGTCACTGCATCCCGGTTGCTTCGACACAAAACACCCGAGTCCCTAGAGCAGGTGGGTGTACAAAGATCGAAGCTGAACTTCTTAGTCCTGCACTTTTCCAAACAAAATTCCATACAACTGGGGAAAAAGTTTGTATTACTGCAAATCTCTGTACGACGCAGTCTAATTGATGAACGAAAAACTGTTGGATACCTTCAATTGTTTTTCCCTCTTTGGATGTGTGGTGTCTGGGCACAAAATGTACACATATGCTGCTGATGGATGTAAAATTTATCTTCCTATGAAATGCTGCCAAAAATACAAAGCCTGCAGTAACACGCAGCCCTGGAAGTTTAAAATAATCTATTTCATTTACCTAGTATGCTTACATTTCCGATGGAAGTATAAATAATCTTTAAACTTTCATGTTGACTTAATTAAATTCTATTCTTTAAGAAAAAACAGTACCTTTTCTAGAGCTAAAAAAAAAAAAATCCCATCTACTGATGCATGTTTTCTGTACAGCAGTGCCGCTCAGAAGGCAGAACCCATCTGTTGCCACACCACCGCAGCAGAGATGCCAGGGATTCCACGCATAGAGGAAATACTCATAAATGCCATGTATGATCAGGCGGTTACTATTGCTTGACATTGCTTTTTCAGTGATACCGGCCGTCCTGAAGGCTGTCTGTGTGTTCAAGCTCATCCAACTTAAAACAATTATACTTACTGCACAGAGAAAATAACAAATATCAATGTTACTTGTCTAAATCAGAAATCTTACCTGAGCATCTAAGTTTTTGCGGGAGGAGGCAGGTGTGTTGGCATAGGAGCTGATAGAGGAGCTAGTGTTAATGTCATCAGTACTGAGATTATCTATGGTGTCACTGATCCCACTGCTGACAGAGCTGCTGTCATCCCAGCTGGAGAAAAAGCACAACAAAGGCAGAAAACAAGGGTCAAAAGACAAAACATCATTCAAAAGGAAAGGTATTATTTCTATAAGCCTTATCCTACTTGCGGTTGCCAAATGAAAACGGTATGCTCATTTCCCTAACTTATCTTCATTGCACTTCAAGTCTAAATTCATACGGCTCTTGACTATATGGTTGCCACAAAGCCTAACGTATCATTAAGCCGGTAGCACCAATGATGCAACTCTTACTGACTCAACTGAAAGTTCATATGAGTAAACAAACTTTACAGTGACCCTCAAAATTTATGCCTGCAGTCTCAGAGCAAGGGAAAGTGGTGGTAAGGAGGCATCTCCAGGCAGGCACAGCACTGACTTGCTAAGCCGTAACACAGAGATGGAACTTAAATGCAAGGAAAAAAATCATCCTGAAGCAATGTTTTGTACCTGGTTGTTACATAGACCAGGGCAACAACCTGGATCTACCCTGAACAGCATCACCGGGCTCAGAAATTTTTAGTAATTGAAAGTCTAGTTGTTCAGATGGCACATAACCCTCCCGAGCCGTACAACACATCCTTTTCAAGGAGACATATTAACAGCTTACTATTCAGGACTACCTTCTTCCAGCATGTGATAGCTTCAACATTTTCTAGTAAACGAGAAACGCCTAACTGGAAGTTTAGGACACAGAAAGCACCAAAAAAAAGCCCATGCCTGAAGCGATTTGAGTGTTAGAACAGACAGAATCCAAAGGATCTAAAAGTCAAGCCAGATGCTCCACTCCTAAAATGCCCTTAAAATTAAAAATAAGCTGCTTAAAGAAGAGATTTATAAACTGGCTTACAAGTGCTCCGTCTCCAAGAACAATAAAGCTGGATTGAAGCACTGTCCTGTAAGTAGCTCTGCGAAGACCTTTCAGTCCATCGATGGATAACTACTGCTGGAAATGCATAAATATGTATTTCATAGATCATTTGCGAAATCTAGTGCTAAGAGCTCATCTCCTGGCAGTTCTCTAGCTATTTATCACCACAGCCTTGGATTTTGGGAGCTCCAGACTCTCTTCCCCATTGCATTTCTGTTTGCTTTACAAACTTGTAACAAAGAGACTGCAGTGAGTTTTTTTGACCATGAAGTGGAAGCCATTCACAAATTGATATACTGGATATTTAATATATGCATTTAAAAATCGAATTGCGTGTTATGTCATTGAACTATGTAAACAAAGTCAATCTACGTCTGCTTTCTTGAATTTTATTCATAGCTTCACCACTGACTTACTATATAACCTTACTAGATAACCTTTAGCAACTTTGAAATGACAAGCATTTCATTTTTCTCACTTAGCTTTACAAAACAGCTACCTGTATGGGTTTTAACGACACTTTAATAATTTTAAATTGCTTTTTGCTTACTTGGGAATATTTTGTTCACCCGTATCTATGTAAGGCCTTTCAGGGAACTCAGCACAGCTTAACCAGCAGCACAATTTGCTGAACCAGCAGCACAATTTGCTGAACCACACGAGCAGCAGTGGCCACGGGGACGCGCTCCTCCATGTGCCTGCAGAAAGGGTTATTGCTCACAGCTGCTCTTTGCTGCTGCTTTGGTCCCAGTTAGGGTCCTCATCAACTGGCCAGCGCAGTCATTTGTGCCAGTTCTCCCTGTATCACTGCAGACAAGGCCCGCTGGGAAGCTCAGATCAACGGTTTCAGCAAGCCAGGGATGGGGATCGAGAGGGATGGACAGGGACAGACACTGGGACCAACCGCTGACCCCTGCTGCAGGCTCCGTTTCATGGAGCCTTGAGGTGGCCCTTCATCTGGTGTCCTCCAGCTTACAAAACCACACTCCTGCCAGTTCTGATTGACTTCCACTATTTGCTAAATCTACAGACACTCCAGCTCTCCTGATCGGAAGGAAACACTGTAGTCTACAGTGTTGGTGATACTACAATTTAAAGGAAAGATATCATTTTTTTCCTAGATTTGCCTTCACCTGGATATTTTAAAGAGGAATGTGCTGTAATACAAAATAGAAGCACATGTTAAAATAAAACTCCATACAGAATGTGACACCTGTTGAGTCTGAGAAAGCCAGCCAGCTGGATTCAACATAACAGTTTTATTTGCTATTTTCCAAAATCTTCCTCAGCATAACTGAATGAAAGATGTGCTAACCATACAAAGAAATCCAAGAAATGTAAAGGGGGGCGGGGGGGGGGAAGTATTTTCCCTCCAGTGCCTAGTATGGAAAAACTGAAAACTTGGAAAAGAATTGAAAGACTTCTTTGAAGCACTTTTTTTTTTTAGAGTAGGCAATTAAATATTATCACGCAAAATATTGAAAGTTATATTACTTCTAAATTTCATTTTTTAAAAATAGGCCCTTAACTGATATTTACTTCTATTCTAAAACCTGTAACATAAAGCAATTGTAATTCCTAGATTTTATAAGTCTATAAATAAGGTTACAAAACAGTTATTAAAATAACTGCATAAAAGAATATGTTCCTCGTTTTCCAAAGTTTTGTGTAGCAACTAACAACTTCTTTTCTATTTCTGAACCTATAATAAAATCCTATAATAATAATAATAATATCATCAATGCCAGTGTTTTCCATGTTTAACAGTTTAATTTCCTTCTTATGGAGATATGGCAATGGCCCAAATAAAAAAAAAAATACAATAATGTATTTCTGTGTGACTCATAGTTCCATCCTGAATGTACAGAAACATTACCTTTCCAATCATTCACCATTCTTAAACTATCACAGGCCCCAGTTCATCAGCATCTAAAGAATGCATCTAATGTTAATCATAAGCAGTTTTACTGGCATCAACCAGTCCTGTTGACTTCAGTTGGGCAATCTAAGGCATTATGGAAATATTTGAGTGCCCTTCTGAACTGGGACGTGTGCCTGAGGACAAAGGTAGAAACATGCACCTGAATACATTGATGGTTGTGGCTTCCCCTTAAGTATATCCTGGCCTTTAAGTCTTTTATGTTCTGATGGAAACTGTGAACAACTCATTTTACTAATCCGTTACTCAATTAAAACAGATTAGCTATTCTGAGGTCCAAGGATGGATGTCTAGCATTTTGGCTGCCAGAAGCTAGGCAACACAGCTCTTGTAGGCATGCTGGTGACACCAAGTGATGATACTGATGCACACCGCTGTTGTGACGAGGTAAGATGCTATGTCAGCTAAACCCAGACATCTCAGGTTTAGCTTTATTTTAAAAAAATCACTTCAGTAGGGTGGTGGGAGGGGTCAGTCTCTAGCTAGAAGAACAACAGGATGTAAGAGAACAAGAAAACAACATCTTAAGAAATTTAAAATAATTTTGAAAACCTACATAAACAATTATTGATGCTGTCCTTTGGAGTCACACTAGAGACGGTTTTAATGCCAGTGAGACGCGTGTTGAATTCACTGAACTCTGTAAATTAGATGCCAATGCAAGCAACTTTATGGGCATACAATGTATACTGCTAAAAAGTAATGCAATTAAAGCACATATACTGTTTAACCTGCTGTCAATGATCCATTACACTAAAAGCTCTTCCCCCCAAGAAGCCCATCACAATGTATTTGGTGTAATATACAGCAGTATAGGACGCGCCGCTCCGTGTCTCTATCTGCACGTGGGTGAAGACTGCAGCTTCTCCAGAGGACAGCATCTTAACAAATTGAGGTATCTCTATTTCACATTATTCTTGAAACAACCCCAAGCCCTCCACAGAAATTAGTTCACTTTTACCTTGATCCAGTGCCTTGATGGTTAAAGTCAAAAGCAAGGAAGCAGAATGGGGAATCTAACAGCCCTAATTACGGTGTTCTTGGCTCCCAGAGCCAAGATAACATCTTTGTAATTTAGGTGGTGCAATTAATAATTTCTGATGTCAGCAAAAGTCTACTCAACCATAACCTGAAGCTCAAATGTCTGGGCTTTCCTTTCTCTATTTGATCAATCACCTGAAACTTTACTTTGATTACTGAAAATTACAAAAAAAAAAAAAAATCTTAAAAGTGTATTATATATGAAAATTATACAACCACCCACTTAAAAACCATCATTGCCGTCACTTAAAAACTCCCACAAAGCTGCCTCCTGCTCTCTATGAAACCAGGTACCCTCAGCACCCTCCTCTCCCTCCCCATCTCAGCCTGCTCACCCCAATGCAACTAACAACGCTGCTACTATAGATCGCCCACATACAGCACCAGGTCAGCTACTCAAAACTGCTTTTTGAAACAGGTTTGCGAAGCGGTTAGGCTCAGACTTGTATTTTTCCACAGTCTATCAGCACTTTTCCATCTTGCATAATCATCATCCACAGATTTGGCTCTTCTTTGTCAACTTGGACGGCACGGCACACGAAACCATCCCGCAATCCTCAGGACAGCCCCCCCCCTGCAGAAATCTTTCCCTCTTTGCAAGTCCAAAGCAAAGGAGTCATTAAAATCCTACTAAATAAAGCTATTGTTAAAGGCTGAAAATGCACCCTTCTCTGCGGATGGGTGTGGATTTAAACTTCACTGGATCTTCAGTCAAAACCAAAATTACAATGAGCTGCTGAAAAATACATTTGTCCAAGACAGGGCCTTGGGGCTTTACAATATTTCAAGTGGAAACATGGTAATTATCCTCTTCTACCTAAAAATTTAACTATTTATGAGTTGATAGGAGAACAAAAAAAAAAAGGCCAAGGTGCAAAATGATTGAAACTTCACAGCATCTTCAAAGAATGAAAAGGAAAAATAAAAAGGCCAGATAAATGTAAATGTGCTATAACACGAGATACTGAATACTGCAGTTTCCACTGTTTTCTTCTGGGATTTCCTATAATACTGACATCACTGTGTCAGAAATCCAAAAACCATATTCAGACCCTTGCATGGTTTTCCTTTCAAACTGTTATGGAAGGTGACAAATAACTGTTTGCAAAAGAATGGGTGGAAATCTACTTCAAGAGAAGTGAATTTAATTAATGTATTTTATATGGTTATTAATCACCTACCTTTTCCATGCCTTCCGTAACTCTCTTCTTATTACATCTAATTATAGGTATTTTAAAATAAACCACTTGTTTCTCACCAAGGTGGAGCCCAGGAACAGCACTGCTACCTTGAAACGCTTCGTAAAGCCAGACCACGAAAAGTGAAAAGCAAACCAGGCAAAATGAAGAGAGACCATTTCCAGCTGTTCTTTCTGGAGCAGAATCTAATCCTTTTAATGACATTTTTTGGTGCCGAGTTAAACTGCTGTAAGTGTGCTGTGAGCTATTCAGACCGTTTTCATGTTTAGTGACTATTCGGTTTACCGCCAACAAGCTGAAATGCAGCTCTCTGTCAAGCTCTGTTTAGAATTCATCCAAGATAACGTTTCAGGATTTACATTTAAAATACCTATTTGTAAAAGAGAATATCTCACAGAAGAAAAGTATCAATTAGTGTTGAAAAAGGCTAGGTAAGAAAAGATTTATAGAAACTAGAAAACTGCACATCCTCTTTTCATTTAATCTTTTTATATCAGCGCTAATAACCTTATAAAAATAACACTGGGTTTTATTTTGTCCCTTAAAATCTGACCAGGAATTTGACCAAGCCATTGTCAAACTTGAAGTGAACACAGCTGAGCGCGCACACATAGGAGCTGCTAAACCCAGCTAATCTTGGGGAGTTTACCATTTCAAACACCCCAAAGCTTCATGAAAGCAATCTGACTTTCTACCGAAAGTCATCATCTGCTCTAAAGCAGAAATTCCAATGGCACCTTCTTCATAGGCACACATTTTGCTCAGAAACCTTTCAGTTCACTATCTAGAGTCACTAAATCCAGCAACCAGCACAACTGCATTCAGCTGCAAAATGCCTGACTGGTGGAACTTGTTTTTTGGCCATTGTTCAGGACAATGGTTCCTCTGGCACTGCACAGCCTCGGGGGAAGGTGAGAAACCAGGGCAAGGCACCGCCTTTGACCCAACTGCCCGAGGAAATCAAACTCCCAGCCAGGGCTGAAAAATTTAGTGTAAAATGCTCCAACCAGCTACCAACCCCTTTTTCCTGGACTCACAACCTATGAACTGTATTTTTGGTGTTCCCCATTTACTGCTCTGTCTGAGGACTTACTGTGTTTATAAACCAGTCTATAGTCCAGCCCTCCACTGGGTGCACAGAGCACCCCTGTGGCCAGCGGCACCCTCACCTCCCTACTTTGAAGGCCATGGGATTGATACTCATCCCTCATCATCTCTGTGCCACTCCCATGACTCCAACCGATTTGCACCAGTGAAAGCTGGAAAGAAAAACCAGTGTCTTCATATCACACTAAGACCAGTGCTAAATTTTAGCTGTTATTACATAAAAAAGCATGCTTTGTTTCTTATGCCTTTGTTTCCAAGACAGTAAGAAGTGCTGAGAAAAGTCTGCTGATTGAAGTCAGAAATCCTTGTTTATGTATAAAGCCTCCGGTGCTCTCCAAGACAAGAAATCCCCGTGAAGTGTACAGCCTGCATGCAACAGCGACGGACTGAACACATCCGCAGAGGTCAAGCCAAAGCCGCTGGGGATGCCGCCACGGACAGCCCCAGCTCCCTGCTCTCCCCCTGGAGTGAGGAGGAGTTCCCTGGCAAAGATCTCACTGTGGATCACCACTGCAATATGCCTTCTCCTCCCTCTCAACCATGCCCTAGCCCAAACACCTCCCTCCTCCAGGCAGGCGGAGAAGGTGCCCTGCCCAGGTTACGATAACCAAACCCCAGGTTGTGCCTGTTTCCTTCCCCTGCTTTACTCAACAGTTTATACTTTCTTCTCCCCAAAAGCAGATAACCTTTGGAATCACATCACCTCGTACAAAGGCACTATTTAAGTTTACGACCTAAAGAAGAGGCGGCACCTACAAAAACACTGACATGGTTTCTGACGCCCATCGCCCACCTGCACGCTCGCCCAGCACTGGACTGAGCTGGTGAGAGCTCAGCAGCTCACCAGCAGCTACTGGTACCCGGCAGCCTGCTCTGCCAAAGGCTCCAAAACACAATAAAAACGGCCTTAAACACCAAGAACAAAAAGAATAGATTAGCTAAATTCTTACAGGACTGACGTAACTCAAATGCGGAAGGAAAGGAATGAAGGGTAGTATGGAAACAAAACCATGCAAGAGGCATTTCAATTCCCTGCTGCTGAGTGGGCTTTCAAAAGACTCATGGGGCTGGACCCACCTGCCCCAGCCAGGGACACGTGCGCCCTGGCCAGGGTCACTCGCCCACCCGCTCTCCCAGCACAAGTGGCGAACTGGGACCACTGGGCAGCCTCACCCAGGGAAAGGCGGCTACTGAACACACCCACAGAGCCAACACCCCCAGGAGCTGACAGGTAGAATATGGCTCCTTCACTTCCCAGTCTGGATTTAATCCCCCCGATGCTGTAACTCCACTAGTGACACCAATGCAGATCTGTTAGGGTCTGCAGGCTGTAATCCCAAGCAAGGAACATGCAGGCACAAATGAAGAAGTGATATATCTGCATGAAGACTTGAAGCAATTCACAGTCGCTGTTGAAGTTCTTCATTACTCAGAATACACTCTGGAGCTTCTGCATAAATTGATCAAGGCAAAAACCTGTGCACAGCAAAACACAGATTTCACCCACGAGAGCTGCTCCCCTCTCCCGCAGCAGTACCAGCTGCAGCTAAGCACATGGAGACAAAGATAATGCAGACGCTTGCACACTCTTCCCCCATCAGAAAAAAAGGAGAAACCCACAAAATTTTCTTTCTGAACGCGTTACAGCCTGCTGACGTACCTCTTAAAATAAAGCTGAACTTGGCAATAAAAGGTGTTAATTTGATCACAGGGCACAGCGCTGTCCCTCAGGAAGCTAAACCACTGAAAAACAACCGTCATTATCACACCAGTGATTTACAGGACAGGCACATCATCAAGTCAAATACTTTATTCTTTGTAATATGGAGATGGGTGGAAGATGTCCGTGAGCATCAATTGTGAAAGCAGGTTTTTCCTAGCAGAACTGCAACATCCTAAGTAGTACCAATAAATCCTGGTTTATGCCAGCCTTTAAAATTAGGTTTATTTGAAAGAAACTGTAAAAAGGAAAAAGATCTTCTAACCTTACTCGGACAAATCAGGAAGCCGACAGAAATTTGCACAGGAGTGAGAATAAGAGCTGCGTATTCTGTGCTAAAAAGCAAGTGCAGCCTGGGCTGTGAGCTGGCCTGACAGAGCCTCACACACGCCTTTGTTTCCCCTCAGTGAGCTCATTCCCATAGAGGTTCCTTCTTTGCACAAAAGCAAACTTACAGCCCTAAAATATAACAAAGCTCCATGGTTTTCTGAGGCTAAAAGCCTGTAACGCTAGTAGAAAGATAGCCGGTTAGATTGCAACCTATGAGACGCTGATAATCATCGATAAATCTCACAGAATCCTGAAATAAAGCCAGAAAAAAAAAATCAAATACAGTAATAGCTGTCAGTTCTCACATGGGGAATTTCCTATGATGATATTCAAGTATTTGTAATCTACTAAAAATATATTCATTTCATGTAGCATACAGCGATTCAAATGAAATTGATAGTGCAGGGAGAAGACTGCTCAGATTTACTTCATCGCTTAACGTGTTTCCACTGCTGCCAGCATTTACAAAGCTAAACCTCCTTACACAAAGGTGTAACATAACACACTTCCATGCTTTCAAAAGTGCAGAAAATCTCTTACCTTGCAATATTCCCAGGCCAATGCACTTCTGCACCTTGTTGCCCATGAAGAATTCCAGAAAAGGGGCTTAGATTTATTTTGCAGGTTGACACCTTCATTAGGCTACCATCCAACACCCCCCTACAGAAAACAGCTTGCAACTTGACTATCTAGGAAGAACCTTGAAAAAAAGTTGGAGCAAGGTTGTTTTCCAACAGAGCCCTCACCATTCAGCAGCTCTGAAAGACACTGGAAAGTAAAGCCTAGCTGGAAGGTGATCATCAGAAACTTCCCCTAGAAAGAAATCTGATCCCTCAACAAAATTAACCTCTGAAGTGCTGAAAAAGTGAGAGGTCAAGACTTTCTGCTGGGACTAGGTTACAAGTGAAAAGCTGTAACCTGATGGCAGTAAAGCAGGCAGACTGGGTGCCTCCAGATCACATACCGTATCGTATGAAGTCACAGCTCATGTCAGCAGCCCTGCACTTGGAGGTACTAAATGACAGTATTTGATCTCAGCTAAAAGACTACAATCTCTAAAAGCGTCTTTCCTACTCTGCTCTTATAGAGGGATTCAACAACGTGACTGCTGAAACAACTGTAGTTGTATGAGAATGTAGCAGGAGACATACCCCAAATGTTTTAACATAAAATATTTGGAATAGTGGTAAAATGCAAAGTTCTTTTTTTTTGGGGGGTAGAAAAACATTTTCAATACAAACGGTACTGAAAATACCAATTTATCCACTGGTATCCCCAATAAAGACCTTATGAAACTGGGATAAGATATGTAAGATTTCTCCAAGTAGGGATTAAACACACTAATCCTTATTTACAGTTGTAAAGTAAGGGGCTTATTACTGCCCTTTATTTCAAGTAGAATAGACATGGGTATTTATACATATTTGATTGATAAAAATTTCTGGTTATTAGCATTCAAAATTCTTATTTTAGCCTAATATAAATCCTTTCTGACAGGATTCTTCCCAGATCTCTGCATTCTGCCATACATGTGGGATTTTTTTATTCTAATACGGGAAATTACACCAGCTCTATTTATTGTGGGTAGTAGTGCTCGGAGGCACTAACTACCCTTATGCTAGATACTTCACGAACATAACCTGTAAACGTTAGAAAACCTGTAACACAGTGAGAACTGGAAAGCTGGTGACTTACAGCACATGTAGACTCATCGCTCATGGCGTCTCCTGTGTGCTAATGGGCTCAGTGCAGGGGGGAGCATCTTCAGGCACAGAGCAGGAAATGATACACGTACCCCCAAAAAAGGAGACATAGTAGAAATACGAGAGGAACATGGATGATGCAAAAGAAATGTTTCACGATGAGGGTGGTGAAACACTGGCACAGGTTGCCCAGAGAGGTGGTAGATGCCCCATCCCTGGGAACATTCAAGGTCAGGTTGGACGGGGCTCTGAGCAACCTGATGTAGTTGAAGGTGTCCCTGCTCATTGCGGGGGGGTTGGACTAGATGGCCTCTAAAGGTCCCTTCCAACCCAAACCACTCTATGATTCTAAAACACAGTGGTGCTGGATAGCCGTGACTAGTTGGGCATGAAAGGCAGCACTCATGCTTGGAGTAGAAGACTATTACAAGAGGTCAGGGAGCCCATGGGTGGATGAAGAACCAAGGGACTGGTTCAAGGTCACTGCGAGAAGAACGGAGTCAGTGGGAGAAATGCTACAAGTAGATATGTGAAGAGTCTGGGGACAAGGAGTTGGAATAGGGAAACTGAGGTTAGGGGTGAGGTCTAGGAAGGTGGTCTGAGGCTGAAAAAGACACATCTATCAGATGTAAAGCCGCGGTGAGGAGATAAGATGAACCTGACAAACAGGTGAAAGTCAGGGAATTGGACTGCAAAATGGAGATAACAGATTAGGAAAAAAAAGTCTGAGCTGATGAAGTTAAGAACGTATTATAGTATATATGCACAAGGAGAAGGGATTAAATTCAGGATAGAGCCTGTAGTTCTTATCATGTTTTGTTATTTAAATGGGGACACAGTCAACACACTTGACTCTTGCTGTAGTTTATACAGTTACTAGCATCGACCAACACACTGACTTCCAGCCAAATGGGAATACACAAGTCCATTCCCTTTGTTACAGAAAGACTTGTTCACTAAGCAAGAAACTACATTTCTAATCCAAGCAGGGTAGATTTCCATTGTCCAGGCTTCTGATGAGGGATCGCGTCATGAAGAGATGGGCAACCTTTCAGATGGAGGAAGTGGAGAAGACAATACCACGCTGTCCTAGCCTCACCTCAAGAAAACCATCAATCGTTCAGCCCGAAGTCAAAGAGAAGAGAGGGAAAGAGTAGTCAGAAGTCAACTATACCCATGTATTTACTAACGCTGTTCAGCTTGGGTACCCTATCTTAAGCAAAACACATCTTTTAGCACAACGCTGTATTTGTGGTTGAAAGAGTTAAAATGCAAGTACTCAAAGGTTACAAAATAAAGACTTTGTGGAGATAGTCTGCTGCCAAAACCTTCAACTAAATGAGTCGCAGTCTGAGCTTGCCTTTCTATGCCGGAGTCTGTATTTTAGTGGCCACGGTGTTACTATAGCAACACAGAGGACTGGTAATTTAGAGGCTGGTGGATGTGACAACTTGCAATTTAGAACAATACTAATAATAAAAGCGGCTTGGGAAAAGCATCATTTAACACAAATGTTTGTGTTTTAAAATGAAAAAAGGCTGTTCATTTAATTCCTTTTTTTTTTTTTTTGCAGCTGGACGATTATCTATATTGAGTTAGTTTTGTGGTGAATAAAAGATAGAAACATGACTCTTCTGCTTTTTGGCATGTCTTCACCCTAGAGTGCAGTCAATGCACCCCCTTCACCATGTGTATGTGTATAAACGCAAAGCTGCAGATGTCATTATCTCTGTTGAAGATTAGACAAGAATCACATAGCTTTTTTTAAAAAAAGTATGTATTATCCATAATGAAAGTGAGGGTAAAGATACTCATGGACTATTTTTAATCCTTTCTTGCCTCTGCTGAGTTTAACTGGTATCCTTTATTAACAAATCCCACAAACTGCTCCTCATTCATTACTTTAATCACAGAATAGTTACTAGAGATAACTCTGAGATATTACAGATACTTAAAAGAATCACAACTGGAATAGCAAAGCTTCTCCTAATCTCTAACATCCTTCCTGTCTTCATCGAAATAGCTCCCACAAATACGATGTTTCTTAATTATCCACTCACAGAGTTGTATAGGAAATTAGCGACTGACCTGTAGCTAATGGTAAATAGGAACAGCCAGAAATATTCTAATTCCAAAAATAATCAAATCTGAAATTGTAACCTAGGGAAAAAAAAAGAATCTGAACATCCCATCTGTTGAATCACCAGCTCCAAATAAAACCAAAATCACAAGATTAAGGTACAGCGTTACTCTCCATACACCAATCTACAGCCCCATTGTCCTTCGCTTTCCTGGCAGCCCTTACACTGCAAAGGAGGAGGGATTTTGCAACATAATACCCATAACACTAAATACAGAGAGATATTTCCAGATGAATTTTACATGTAGTAATAATCATAGTTTTATGGGTCAGGAAGTTCAGAAGATTAGTGTGTTATGGCTGCAGTTTATAAAAGCATTTGTGTTAGAAGTTTCACATAGCAATCGGGTGAGATAAGCTGCAAACAGCTTTACATTAAGTTCTTTTATGGTAGTTAAAGTTGGGTAGAAGTAAAGAGACCCCAGGTATTAATTTACCTAAAGAACAGCTGCTTAGAAAAGGCTGCAAAGTGTCCTAATACTCAGTGTAATAAAATCATTGCACTTTCAATTGCTTGTTCTTTCTCCCCACACTCGTGTGCTATTCCCATTAACCTTAGTAAGGCTTGTGTTCACGGTCTGAACTGAGCTAAAACTGTAGGCAGCAAAAAAAGACTTATCAAAGAAATGTGCGGTTTGATTCTTATTTGAAAAGGCCCAAAACCATAATTACAGGTTTGCATTTTAGGCTAAAGCAGCACGAGTCTTGCTGCATTTCAAACTTTCCCTTAGAGAACACCATAATGCCTGAAAATCGAGGTTTTACTGCAATATGTTGATTTCCTTTGTATTTTTTTCTCATTAGCTGAGATATATCAGTTAGGAGCTTATAAAATGTCTGCATTTGATGACTGCAATGATTATAAAAGTAATGTATCAGCATCAACTGTAAAGACACTGTGCTTCGCAGTCTTTGTAAGCTGTTTTATAATGCGTGGTATGAAGTGTCTGCCACATTTCAGCCTGGAAGAGACTCCATTACAACTGGGTAAACGGATGTCTTAAAATAATCTCAACAGTAATTTTTTAAGCCTTCTTTTCTTTCTTTCCTTCCTCCTAAAGAACACTAAGGTTATTTAAATGAGGAAAAAAATGTACTTGCAAAGCCAAAACATATCCTGAACAGACTCAAACATGCTTTTGAACACACTTCTATCAACTTGAGCACATTAAACAAAAACATACCTTTTAAAAGTACTTTCATTGATTAAATATATGCGTGAGAAAATAAAAGCAGGAACGCGGCAACGTTGCTGCACCATTACAACTATTACACATCACAGGGGCTAAAATCCTATTTATCAACCTAAACAGATCATGCTTTGTGTTGAAGTAAATTTAAAAAAACCCAACTTATTGTACTCATGCAATTGTCAATCCCAGGAAGGTATTTCTAGTTAAAACCAGAGGAACACTGGAAGCAACATAAACCCACAATAAGAGATATGGTAGAAAATAGACCCTAACTGCTACAACCCTGTGAAGTTGTGGTTTTTCAGCGTGGTTCCAAAGGCAGCCTGGGAGCCAGGAGAAGCAGGTCTGGAAAACTGAAGATCCATTTCTTAATCCCCCTCATTCTGCTGAATGAAAGAGGCAATAAGTTTGCAGACTGATGAGGGTTATATGCTATGAAATACTCTTCTTCACATTCTTAAACCTCAAGGGTACGAGTCTTCTCTTGCCTTCGAGAGTTCCCTAAGAGCAGACAATTATATTACAGTGCTGCCGTCTGAACTGATTTATTTATTTATATAAATAAACATACAAAGCATAGAATACTTTAGAATTTTGTTAAAATTACTCATATAGGTAGCATTGTACAGAAGAAAGCAAAAAGGAATCATCAGTGTCCGCTATTGCATGGGTATCTATGCAATGCATAGGAACCGACCAGTCATACAGTTAGGGAAAGATGGTGAGATTTTTTCTAGTCCCAAGGCAAGTCCCTTGCCACTTAAGTCAATGCCAAAATTTCACTTGACTTGAAGAGTAGGGATTTTGGCCCTGAAAAGACGGTACACACACAGAAAAGCCAAACATGGAATAAGATTAATGATTTGGAATAAGGTTAATGATTATTGCATTGATAATAGGTCAGGAAAATACCATAAGAAAGACTTAGCATCTAACTCCTAGGAATTTCTTTTCACTGGCCAACCATTCAAGAAAACCACAGCATCCTCGGACAAGGTGACATGCATGCCTGATGGAGAATAGAAGACTATTTATGTATGTGTAATACATGCTAAAAATGGTTTTATAACATTTTATATTTACTTCAAAGATTGTTTAAAAATGCCAGTAGCCTCATGGAGCACTTATGTTGACACAAGTGTGAGGCATACTTTTCACTATACTCACTTCAAATGAATAAGTACATCAGAGCGAATAAACACAAACGGCTACTTTCTAGCAGCAGTGGGGGAAAAAAAAGGCAGGCAACTAGAGATAATCTAATAAAAAAGGGGGATGCTGAGCAGTGATGCAGCTTGCATGCTACTATCCAAGAGGAATTCCAAATGAACGCTGAATCCAGGGGTTATACTCAGATGATCCAAACATTCGTTTCTAAGTTTAAACACGTTACCAAGTCTCAGGCTCCTTAAGTAAGAAATGTTATCAATGTATTTACTATATACACATATATATGCTTTTGGATCTGTTTTCTATGCTAATTGTTTTCAGATATAGCAAATAATCAAAGCAAGCAAAACTATATATAACAGGGCAAATAACTCATTAGTAAGAACAGTCTGTATAAAACAGAAAAAAACCCTGATCCTAAAATACAGTTAGTGAAACACAAGAACGAATTATCATTCCCATTGCTTTAAATGCAGTTTTCTTTGCGTCCTTCTCCAAACCATAAAAATCAGTCCTCTTTCCAAAGAGCATAACACTGCCAGTCACAACTTTTAACACACATGCCATTGACCATGGAGAAAAATTTCTTTCTTCCAATCTAAACTGCCGAAGAGAATAACAGTTTACTTCTCCATTGTTATAAGACTTTCTTGTCTTCTGCAACCATTAAGATTTTCAGCTTGATCCCTAACACATGAAGTTATAAAAATAGTGCAGCTGGCATGATTCCTTTCTTCTCGAGACTCTGAAAAAATGCTTTGGGATGAATGTATGACAGATGTCCATATATGATTTACAGTTTGTTTTCTGACTTTCTAACATAATGTCCTTGTCAACAAGCAATATAGTAGAGAACAGAAACATCAAATATGAAAGAAGCTATACAAATGCATAGTCTAGGAGCAAAGTTCTTTATGGCCAATGAGGTAGAAAACTGCTCAGAAAGAGATAAAATTTGAGTTACAGGTTCTGTTTCAGTCAGCAGGACCAGAGGACTACGGCAGAGGATGCCTTCAGGCCCAAGAAGGATAAGCCAAGCATAGTATCCACAGAACTACACTTGCATACTTCTGGTTGAATAAGCAGCTCTCCAAGTAGTTGTAGTATGGTTGTGAAAAGTCCTGTAAAACTTGATTTACCCTCCCTCCCACACACCCCTGACAAAATACTAAAATCATTACTGCTTAATCCATAGCAGTCATTAACCATCTCATTACAGTCATTAACCATCTCATAGCATTCATTGTAAAAGCACTGCTGTCAACTATATGTATCTTAGTCAAATCCAGTTCAGTTATGATCAATAGACTTTGCCCATCTTAATTGCTTCAGCCTCCCCCTAATTAGATATATCTCTGCGTTTACAGTTGTTTATTGTCACTGTGGCTGTTGAAAAGCTAATACATCCCACTAGAAAAGTAAACTAATTTATCTTAATTAAAGTAGGACTATTAAATCAAGCTAGCATCATTATAGCTGGATCTTTAGTGTTTGCAAATCCTCTGTATTACTGAGTCTATGAACATTCAAACCACATAAACACTTTAACTGAGTAATGAGCAAAGAACAAAGATGCAAACTCTGAACTTCAACAAAAATTAATTTTCCTTTATTTTGGGAGTCCATCTGCATTCTTCTAATAAAACAAAGGGATCTCCTTCACCCGTACAACTCAAGGATGTTCCCAAGATTGTATCCGAGCCAAAAAGACATGCCTCTTTCTCAGACTACCTTGCAAAATCTTTCCACTCTCTTTTGAACATGCTTTCCCATGTGAATTGCTTTTTTCTTAATCTTACTGGTACTGTCTTGTCAAATAGACTAACTTGCCATTTCCAAATTCACAGTAGACTATTAACGCAATATAGAATTTCAGACATTTCTCCTCCCTGCCACTGCTAACTATGCCTGGTTAAGAAAACTACTAAGTTTTCTTTAAATTTATAATCTTCCTAACACACAAGGTATGCAAATCAAACCACTTACCTACAAGACAGAAGCTCTAACTAGTGCGTACTTTTAAACAAAAGCCTTTTCTAGCTCTACATTTTATGGTTTTGTGAATAATGCCAGCAACTCTTACAACTCGATATTTTTGCTCATTTGGAGACAGAAATTCTTATTAAGCAGTAAAAAACCCCCAAGCTTGTCAGATAAAACACTGAATTTAAACTGATATTTGAAAATTGCAGCTGGTGAGAAGTATGCCCTCCATGAAACCCCTTAATTACCTCACAAACACCTGTGGCAATCACAACTTGTCCACCTGAACTTCTGACCTTCACTAAGCCCTAATAAAATTGTAGCTGTAGATCACCTGAGAAGACTAATGGTCCTCCAGATTAGAGTATTGCAGCATACGTTTCAGGTAGCTAACATATCAGCTTTATGGAAGCTTGACTGGAGGAAATTTCAGCTGGTAGACTTGCTCTTATCAAAAGGTCAACATTTTAGCTGCAACGTCAGTAAACTGAAAACTTATTTTCCATTGCTCAAAAATTATTCACTTAGGGAGAAAACACTTCTCCTTGCAAGCACAGAAGGCCTTTAATGGTGAAACGTTCTGCTTTTATTCCACCAGAAGGACAAGATGACAGTCGATATGTTGTTTAGACTCTGCAGTGTACCAATTGGCTTTGCCGTGGTTGCCTGCGTTCCTGAACAAGGACGACTCTGCTAGCTCAATGCTACCTAAATCTCTGGCCTTTCACAGATACCCAGCAGAAGCTCCCTCAGAATAATAGTAGTGACCATGAGCCTACTGGTGAGGGACATAAGGGTTCCTCCCCCCGGCAAGCTACTCGGAGCAGAGATTACAACTAGTACACCACTGAGCAAAATTAGTTCATGGTTTCCATGCCAAGAGTGAAATTCAATGCAGACTGCGTTGGGCTACTGCAATTAATAGTGCAGAAGAGTGCGGGGCTTGGGAAGCAGAGGATCTGCAGAGGGAAGAGCAAGGTTCAGTGGGTGCATAACCAGGCTGGTGCAACAAGACTTCCTTCAGATCCTACCTGAGCAAGGACAGCACGGTGTAAGGACTGCACACAATGGAGCAAGTGTGCAACCATCCACAGGCTGCCTGCACACAATCCCACCCAAGCTTCTGCAGATGGGTGCCTCACCCCCTCGCTGCTCCCTGCAGGCAGCGGGCTGTTGAGGGAACCCGAAGCTGCAGAGTGGTTCTGCCTATGCCGAGTGAACTTGGGTGAGCAGCACCTCTGCAGAATTATTAAACCCATTAATTTTTCTCTGGAAGAGCAAATCCTTTTAATTGCTATCGATACTATGATGACTCTAAAACACGCAGAATGAGCTGCAATGGGATGTGGGAACACCAATGGCAATAACAACTGGATATTGATGTGGCGAGCTATTGCATTTAACAGTTATTTTCTTTTGAAATTGAACTACTAATTCCAAACATCTGTGCCTTATAGGGCCCAGATTATCTGATACCCGATATTGTTATCTGATACCTGAAAAATTAATCTGGTAATAACTTGTAAATTATATTCTTACAGTTTCCTAACAGGTAAATATTTCTATTATATACCTTATGAACTATAGTAAATATTTAGTCTGGAATGCCAGATAACAACTCTTAGATCTTTTCCCAAGATACTATGGGTTTGGGTTTTTTTTTTTATTTCGTTGTAAGTAATAAGCTGAAACCAGAGCTCAGTGGCGTCAAAATACTATCAGAAAAAATCAGTACAGCTATAAATACAGAAGGTGTAGCTACATGGTGTTATGAAACATGGTTCAGAGATTCCTGAACTGGTGCTGCATTATGCTTTACAGATGCACATCTGAAGATACTGAAGTGGGTCTGGATGCAATGCAGATTGAGCACGACACAACCTCAGCTGTCACATCATTACATTTTATAGGGCGTCATTCATTTCTACTGCTAGGCCAATTCATCCTATGGGCCAATTTCTACTTGTCTTAGTCATTTAAGTTAGTAGGTCAGGAGGACAAGTGGGAACTTTCAATTAGACGTAATGAAATGAGAAATGCCAAGCATCCAGAAGACGTGTGGGAAAGGAGGGAAGAGAAGAAGGAACACGTGGAGCTGCCCTTCAGACCCAGCTCACCAAAAGTCCAGTCTTCCTAACAGTCAGAAATACTATGGTCACAAGATGCAAAGCACTGATCTAATATAACATCAAAAGTTTTTCAAGGAGTAACTCTGCCTACATAATTCTACCTCTCCACAGAGCCAGGTCTCACCTGTCCTCCCCCCAGGTTGCATAAAGTCAGCATGAAAGCACCAAACTTTGTGCTCTGGTACAAAGACACAGCAATACACACAAGCATGCACCCAGTAATTAGCCCACACGGGGTTAATTATTATCACGCATCATTGCATTATCATGCATTCATGCAGCCTTTTGTTTCATTTTGTTTTCATTATAATCAGGTGCAAGGACAGATGTTGTCAGGGCCAGAAGTGACACTAATCCTGGGCTTCTTCCATAAGTGTCTCTGGTATGCGTGGTTATCTTCAGGGCGTATCTACCCCGGTATGCTGCTGTTCATTGTATTAGCTGTTTATTTGCACTCGAAAGCTTTGCAATATTCATTAACGCGATGCATCATTTTACAAATGAAAATGCTGAGGACAAAACCTAAGATGTGCATTATTGGCTATGTGCACAGTGTAATTAACATGCATATGATCCGTATGCAAATCATGTTATTGAAAATAGAGACTATTAGCATAACAAGTGCTTATTATTTATTGAGATGCAACTCAAGCAGGCATCCTGCTGGGGTCTAACATCCTTCCTTTAAACAGCACCATCTTTTCTTTCTTCATTTACACATTTTTCTCTCCTCTTGATGATTAACAGCACAGAAAACAGGGAGACTCCCTTCTGTGCCTTTGTTTAAAGGGGGAAATCTTGTGTGTTTAATTGTCCTCAAGCATCTGATCCGGTTCAAAGCTCAGCAGAGCCTCTCCTATGGTGCTACATTCCCCTCCCACCCCCATCACCACTGAACTGCAGGCTGTTCAAATGATCCATTAATATATGCAACTTCACCTACATTCTCTCTCTCTAATTCTTAACTGATAACAAGTTAAAAGCAGTTAGGCTTTTTCTTTTTTTTTTTTTTAAGGAATAAAATGGGAATAAAGTGGGAGAAAACAAAAGCTCAACTGTGCAAAGTCATAAACCTTTTTAATGTCATGCCACCCTTCTCCTATCATACTTCAGATGAATTGAACCTTGTAATCATTCCAGCCATGAAATGTAACAGAAAAGCACAATTTTACTTTTTTCTTTTGGTAGGTCTGAGCAAAGCTTTCTTGCTGATCAGTTCTGTTAGCCCTGTCTGTGGGGAGGGCTGTATCACTGATGCTGACACTGTTTCCTCCCTCCACTCCCTACCCTGCAGCAGTCCTGAGGTCCCAGGGTCTCTGCAGGACTCTTTAACCTTTCCTAGCATTTCTCTAAGAGCAAAAACTTGCAAAACTCTTCCTCGCCCCGTAATTCCTTCCCCAGCCCCAGCCCTGCTGGGTTTTACGCCTCATGTTTGTTCTCTCTGAGGCTACACCCTCTGCTTCAGAGATGGCTGTGTTACAGTAATGAAATAATTAGCAAGGGGAATGATTTCAATTATTTATAATTTTGCCAAAATTGAGCTGTTTGGCCTGAAGTTTTCCAAGCTGCATGCCAACCTAAGGATGGACTTTGGTCTCAGTCAAAAACAGCACAACAATTCCTCAGTATTGTTAGAAAATATACATGATTTTACTATTAAGTTACATCAATCTTCCCTGAGAAACCTTGTCTTGCAATATAAATTTTTTATTTGGTTCTGGAGGGCCCTGGAGAACAGGGACAATAAGTCAAGAAGGGAAGCTGAGACTGTATGCGGAGAACAACTGGAAAAAAGAAAAGGACAAGGAAAACAAATTTAGATGGAAACTCTGAAGTCGAAGGCTCGGACCCGGTGCACAAAAGCAACAGAACTGGGACAAGAAGCCTCAAGTGGGCCTGGAGAACAAAAAAATAGGTGTGGGACAAATTGGAAAGGAAATATCAGAACCGAAATTGTCTGTAAAAACACATTTTGATATATCCTTTCATGATGGATTTTTTTTTCTTTTTTTTTCTTTTTATGACTCCTATTTGACTGCAGGAGACAGATCTGCAGAGGGGGATCATCACTCCACCACGATGACAGCTGTTACTTGGGGAAGCCCTGCCTGCTGGTCGCAGCAGATGGACTATGCACAACCGCCATTTTCTGTTGATGCCATTTGTCATATGCAATACATATATAGGCCCGAATTGTTCCCTACCCACTCATTCTTTCTTTGAGATCCTGAGAACTTTGTAGGCCTACTTTCTAACCAAACACAACACCTTTACACCACAGTGGTGAACCAAAAGCAGCTTAGAAGCAGTAACTGGAATGCAGTCGGAATTTTATTTTGTTAAAAAGAGGTTTTAAGGCACTCTCTCCCTGCCTCTACTTTGGCAAGCTTTAAATAAAACTCAAACTGCCAGTTCTGCTACTGCTACAGCAATGTTTTAGAGATGGTTTGGAATTTTTTGATTAAATATCATTATTATCCTGTTGGTTTATAAAAAAATGTAACTCTTCACAACACTAAGAAGACTCCCTTGGACCCTTTGTTAATTTTCATAGTTAAATCATCCAGGGGGGATGTGGGAGTTCAAAGATTCAAGCTTAATTCTTTCCATCGTACTTCCGTGACCTGATAGCTCCACAATAGCCAAGAGCCCAATTAACACCTTTCAGTACCTTGTGCTGATATTATTTCCAGCAAATAATTTGGCAGGAGAGACAGAGAGAAATATTCTTAAAGAAACAACCCAAATAGAGGAGGCCAAAACTGAGATCCCTGCTCCAGTCAGGCACAGCAGAGACCTCAACTCAACTTTTTACATTAGAACCCTAATCACTGCATCACTACTCTGTAAGGGAAAAACAAGTACAAAACCCAAATCCTTATTTTCTGTTTTATTCCCATGCAATAATGAAATGAAAATAATTTTAAAGCAGCCTCTCATCTCTCTGTCCTATTTCAACATTGGCAGAACGTGGCCATCTTGTTAAGGCTGAGCTGTGAAATGGTGTCTCACTTTGCTATCAGAGACTTAACATAAACTAGTACTGATAAAGACAGCTCTAGTTCAGTGAATTCTTCTACAACTAAGGAGTGGTCATTGGATATCTTTGTTTAGAGACTTTAATGAAGTGAACTGCACAAGGGATAAGAAGATCAAAGGATAAAAATCACTAGATGTACTCCCCCCCCCAAAAAGAAACAAAACCCACCCCAGATTACTAGTTGGATTAATGCAAGCATCCATATTTTGCATCGTAACAGGCACACCTAACAAACTATGAGGAAAGTCCTTGCCTTCAGTATTAATAATGAAATAAACAAAGATTCATCCGGAAAACCCCTCTTTGGTTATTCACGCCACTTTCCCTGTAATGTGTGATTGTGCTTCGGTTCGTACAGATTTATGAAGACCCAAAGGACAGACTTCCCAGAGACTAGTTTACAAGTCGGAAAGTGCCAGAGAGGTTTTCCTTATAATTACTCTATGTTTTCCTTGTCTCCCTTGAATCCATTCTACTTAGGTTATAGCTACAATTCACTACAATTCACTACTATTCCTGAAAATGCCCTGAAAAGAAAGTTTTGTTCTCCTCCCACGATCCCACCCAGCCTTGCTTAGCCAAGTCATAAGTTGCCCTTGGCTCTCATTTTTTCTTAATAAAATAATTCCTTGTTCCTAAATGATTTGATAACATATACATTGCCATAATAAACTTAACCGCATCGCCATGTATTGCAAACTCCCTCATTCCAATGGTGTTAAAATCTAAAAGTAAAATCAGAGACTGATGTCATTAGAGGAGAACGTATCCAAAGTGGGGAGCAACTTTAAGATTCAAACACGCTTCATGGACGAAGTTGGGTTTCAGTAATTCATTGAGGACAAAGGTAGACATGATGAAAGCCCAACATTGAAAGCACAATGCATGGCTTGGAAAGAGATAAACGGCTGCAAGAGAAAACAATTTGGTAGCGTAAAGGGGATGATGTAGGAAAGGTAAAATAACTGGGTCAAGTATGATTGGCATTGTGGTGGTGGAGAGAGGAGAAAACCTATGGTATGACTCACAGGAAGGAAGGATTATTTTATCAGTCACATGTTTACCTCATTTCAGCTAATGTAAGGTTAGCCCATAAAAACATGGTGAGAGAGAGAAGCAGAATGTCACTAGAACTGATAATCAGTCAGAAGCTATTGTAGAAAGGGACTCAAATCCTAAGCCACAGCATGGATGACACCTCTGATTCTACCCTCTGGATCTTGGCGTTGGAGGCCAAACCACCAGCATGCTTTGACCAAAAGCAATGACAAACAACTTCATGTTGCCATATGGCATATTTGCTTCTAATCTATATTAACAAAAAAAATGGCTTAGTGGTTATTGTTAGAAGCCAACAAAGAATTTCAATAGAAATTAGTGCACAGAACTCAAATCCTGACTTCAGTTTGAAATCACAATCTTCTGATTTCAGAAAATTTGTGTCTTTCTTTTGCGTGCACATTTAAGACATCAGATATGTATAAATGGCGATTTCTTGCCACCACCCGATCCATCTCATGAGTCCTTTGGTTCAGAAATGCTCTCAAAGCACAGATGGATAAATTCTCTATCTAGGAGTAGGCAGAGAATATACATAATCCCAAAATATGGATTAAGAGGAGTATAAGGCTTTCCTGGATGAACATAACCTCTATGAACTTCAGTTGGCACAGGATACTCATATCTTTCCCAGACGCTCATGTTGGTGATTCTTCCTTCTTTTCCCTCTCCTCTTTCCATAGAGATATACAGTTGTCTACAAATACATTCTAGCTGTTTCCTGATAATATTCTGTTCTTCCCTTCTGCATTCAAAACAGTTCTAGTTTTGCAAACATTATCTTTTTGCAACATTATGTTTCAGTCATCTCTGAAAATAAAAATGTACTCTTTGCATAAAAATGCAAATGAAACATAAAACTATGCATGTGCATATCAGATAGTATCAAATAACATCAATAGTTTCAAAGAGATGTTTAAGGCATTAAGTCATGTTACAAAGAGTATTTCTAGCTGCAAGTTTCATAACAAGAATAAATCAATCTTGACTATGAACATGAAAGAGAGAATAAAACCTTTTTGAACACTCAAGGTGGTTTGCTCATTTCCCCCAAACCAAAATGAATGAATTAGCTGATATATATGAAAATTAACTTTAACTAACAACATAATCAGAGAAGATAAACTTTAAAGTTAAAATTAGATTAAAAAGATAAAAATTTTACTTGGGGCTGATGAGAGCACATGGTAACTCCACAGTAGCTGCTGAGCTGAGCCTTTGTCAGTTAAGAAACAAGAAAAAAAATCATATAGTTAAAAAGAGCTGACCTCAGCCCTTGGACTTTGCTCAGGCACTAATCAGACTTCCAATGTTTAGTGCTGATCCTCTGGCTACTTATTGACCATCTATACCTGGCCACACATAAACATAGCCTCTAGCAATGTGGTAGTTACTCAGGCTCCCTGCGCTAACTCTGCACACAGGTTTCGCACTGTTCCAATGCCACTTACGTCAAATTAATTAGTCTCAAATTGCAGCAATCAGCGTTAATAAAATTAGATGTTTTATTTTTAGTGAGAATATCAAAAACTTATACTAATAGAAACAAATTACACACATTCTCATAATACTGCTGTAACAGCACAATGTAGTTCCAAGTGTTTCCACTGTAGAGTATGCATTATTTATCCTGGCCAAATGTATATTTAACTGTATGTACTTAAGCAACATAAGACTATCACGTGAAAGCCTTAATGCCTGTTTATATAATAGCAGAGCATTTTTAAACCCCACGCAGCTGCGTTAACACTGGGCCGCTTAAGCCTCAGGATGTTGGGGCTCATCTCAGAAAAATCGGGAGCAAAGTGACTATTTGTTCTGTGCAGTCTCAACTTCACTGTGAATCCTATTAGCTGTCATAAAAAGGTCACAAAGTCGCCTTATCATACTGCTGGAAAATCCTTATACCATGAGGAAGCTGAGGAATGGAGAAGAGCAGAATAGGACTTACAGATAAGAAGGGTACAGACCCCCAATACGGAATAGCTTGTTGGCCACCAAGGAAGTTATGACACCAAGGAATGGCCTGATACAAATGCAGTAGCTCCAAGAATCCCGGGGCAGCAAAAATATAATTATGCACTCTTGTCCCTGCCCCTCCCTCAGCACTCCTACCGCAAAATGCAGCACAGCGGCTCTCCAGAGCCGGGAAGTCCTTCCCGTGGGGACAGGCGCTCGTTCTACATGGTCCATATGCCCCATTTCTGCACTTCTGTCTGCCCACCGGCTTTCAGGAGTCACTCTGTACCCGTGGAACAGCAAACGCTGTTTCCATACATGGGAAATGAGACATTCCCCTCTATGAAAACCAAGGTATAGTTGACAGATAAGGTCTGTGAGAGGAGAGAAGAGAGTGCAACTCTTTCTGAAGTGCCATGGAAATAGGGAGTGAACTTTCATTTTATCTGAACGTATCTTCTGCCTCAATGAGTGCTACATCGGGGACACTTTCCTTTCTCTTGACATCAGTCAGCCCCAAAAGTATCCCCCTTACTTCATTACCTTCTGAACACAGGAGGTGCCATTCAGGACAGGTGAAGGAGATGACTGCTTATGAAATACATAACGTTTTAAATATGAGCTCAAAGTTGTGGATACCTTACAGCTTCTCCCACCATGCTGCAGATGTGGATGTGTATTGGACATACAGGGCTATGAGTACCACCCAACTTTAAACATATTAGCTAGCTGTCGAAATTAGAAGTCTCACTTCCCTGTATAGGCAATGGATCCTTCAAAGCATCTGGATATCCTGAATTCCTTAGAGGCTTCTCACTGATGATACAGAGGGTGTCCCCTCACTGCACCTACAGTACCATGTTTGAACGCTCTTCACTGGAGGGGACAAGACTGGGAATAAATGACTGACTATTCAATAAGCATAATTAGTAGAGCAAAGAAAAAGAAACAAAAAACCCCAGCCAAGCTCAGAAGAGCATGCAGGAAGACACGTGCATCTCACATTTGGACTCAGAATTTTGATATCATTTTCCAAACAATACAATTACAGGAAACGCTCAGCCATGACACAGAAAGCTTAGATCCTGGCTATTAACAGTAATATTTCTGTTAACATGTAAGCTAATACTAATAGAATATTATTATAATCACAAGAGAATACATGAATGTAGAACAGAAGCAAAGAAAACTAACAAAAAATTCTAATGAAACGTACAATTACAGACAACTCCACAGCCCCAACAAACTGTCTAAGACAGGGAAACAAAGACCAAAGGGAGAATCTTTAGGTTTTCTGGTAATAAGACATTTAGAAAAGCACACAATATTTGAAAAAAACCATCTGTCTTGAAATTTGCTTTACAGCCACAATGAGCTTCCACGCTCGTCAAACAGCCCAAAATTGGGATTCTTCTTTTGGAGTCTGACAGCTGTCTGCTATTAGTCTTATCTATTCAATCTCCAAATCCCAAACTCAGAGGTTACTGGTGTAGGTCAGTTGTGAGACTATGTTGACTCTCTTGCCATTCGACATGGAAAACCAAATAACAAAGTCTGCACTATGTCAGCAAGCATTTCACATTCTTTGGTTTGTCATGCAAAGCACAAAGACCCTGATACAGTTCAAAATGGTCTTTGTATCTACAATCTTGTTTACCCTTGGAATACAAGCTTAATTTCCCACATGCCTAAAGTGTTTTAAAAGCCACTTCATACAACAGAAAAGACAGTGCTAATCTCTGGCAATGGAACCAGAAATATTGAGGGTTTCAGAAGAGCCTCCAAATCAGCAGTTAGATCAACTTTATACTTATACACATAAAGTGGGTGTGTATGAAAGGAAATGTCACTTCAGGAAAATCTAGTTCTAGTGGTGTAGGCTCATGATTTTGCCATCCCTAGATGCAAATTATTCAGCTGCTTAAACTAGGCAGAATTTCGACAGAATCAGTATCCACAATTCTGAAAAAGGTAAGGTGCAGTGCAGCCTTCTGGGGAAGTGACAAACTGTCCACAGTGGGCAGTTATATATGCCCATAAATATATATATTATATATGGGCAAAATGAAAGCCCTAACTTAGCCATGATGAGTTGCTCCTTTGAGGACACCTGCCACCTTCCATTAGCTTTGTAGTGAACTTCAGCTTAAGCATTTTAATTAGATGACAGAGCAGAGGTGGAAATACCCCCTAAAATATAAAGGAATGCAGAATCAGAATCACAGCAACAAAAGGGGCATGACACAAGGAAAAAAGTTTCAACAAGAAATGCAGTTCCTAAAGCCTAGATCCAGCTTCTCTTCAGCGTTTACATCTAAGCAAAAAGACAATTCTGAAGAAGGGGTTTAAAACTATAGTGGCAGTCAAACACATAAAGATTGCCTAATCTACTAATTTTGGAGGGAAAAACTTGCAATTGCAGGGTGTTTTGTTTGGTTGGTTGGTTTTTAGTGTTGAGTGGTAGAACTGTACCTCCTCATTGGAAGAAAGTTCTTGAAAAAGGCGAAGAACTGCTCTCAACTGCCTTGTCAGCCTGTGGAGCTGCTGAAACAGGTATTAGTTACAAGAGAAGAATAGGATAATTCTTGGCTTCTTAGACACACGTAGGTCCTAACTGCAGTAAAATCTGCTTTTTTTTTTTGTGGCCATGGATGCCTGGAAAAGGGACCCTCCCATAGGAAAACAAATTGTGTTTTTACAAAAAGTCACTTAACTAATAGGCACAAAACTGCTTCAAGTACCAAACCTCCCCACGTCAATCATACACCCACTATTGCTACATGACGTGATAATCTAGAGCCTGGACAGAAATTTTTAAACAAATACTACCTCTGGTGAAAAATTATCTACTTCCTTAAGTCGTCCCCTCCTCAAAACTCTTTCTAGCCTTCAAACAGCTCCCAGCCTCACTAAGTTGATTGTTGGAAGCAAACTCTTTGCTGACCGTCATGTAACGAGTAAAATTAGACCAAGCCCAAGAAACAAACAAAACTTTCCAACATATCTCCATTCCATCATGCCTCTCTAAAGAGAACTGATGCTATCATCAAATCCTACATAAGTGCTTCCAGAATGTAGTATACTTCACTCAGCATACCATATGTATCCCCAAAAGTATGTGTGCGGGGGGGGGGGGGAGAAAAAAAGAAGGCATTACTGTGCTCACTGACTGAATTCACATGCAAGCCACAAAGTTGAGAAGAACCTGGTTACCCAAGGGGGGCAGTTCTCAACACAGCCACTTCATCTCTGACCTCTTCCTTCTCATCTTCAAGGGAGTTCTAAAAAGCATCTTCAAAGAATAAACCAGAGTATTAAAATAACAACTCTGGTGGATATTAAAAACCATAGATTCAATAAAGAGACAGACTTTACAGCCTGTAATAATTTACTCCCTCTCCCCAGTTAACCCCTCCGTGTTACACAGATGATAAATCATCCATCTCTCTCTTTTCTACAGCACACAAACATCATATCATGCCTTTCCTTGCTAAATCTTCCTCTGCTTCTTAAGTATTGCCTGTCTTTAAGAGTTAGTCTAAACTACTAATACATCCAGGTAAATTTAGAGCGACTGTTCTTCAACTTGTATTTAGTAATGAAACTTCTTGCTTCTGCTTTAGACCTGAAGAAAAGCTTACACGTCCAGAAGTTTGTCATCTTTAGCCCACTGAAACGGATCTGCCAAAAGACATCGCTTCCCTTGACTAACCTTGCCTTGTTTGAAAGTAGAATGTCTTTTTTTTCCTTTTGGTACTGCTAATTTCAGCCCTCGGGTGTAACTACTATACCTTTGCTTTCAACTACTATTTGTTGCTTAACTTTGCAATTACTTTATGTAACCTAAAACCACTTTGGATTACAGCTTGTAAAAAGATTCCTTGGAAAATAAAAGTATATGGTATTGTGATTCTAATCAGCAGATCCCAAGGCCATAAACTTCAAAGAATCTTTGCAATGTGAGTTTCCCTGTTTCTGTGAGTCAGTTTTCAAGATAAATGTGGGATCTTTCAAAGACAGAGAGATAGGTATCTATAGGTACCAAGGTACAACTTGCATATTTAGAAGCAGTAGTACTTTTTCTAACTTGGTGATAAAATCCAAACAGATGGTCGAGCAGAGTAGAAGATCTGTTAGGCATCGATAATTTCACCACTCCTGCGACTTTGCTGTCAAGCAACTATATATGGGCATATATTTACAAATTGCAGTGATTCACAGCACAGATACAGTGAGCAATGAATGCTTGGGTGTTGGCACTTACTTTTTGATCTATATTATCTTAAAACAATTTAGAGACTTTTAAGTTATTTTCTAGAAAACTATGCTTATTTAGTATATAGGATCCTTATATAGGGGTATTCCACTCTCCTAGTGAAGAAAAAAATGGGAAAAGTAGAATTTATAAATTATTTTAATCGTAACAACTGAATGCAAGCACAATTGCCAGGGCTTTCTGGAAGTGAAGGAACTGTGAAATGATGGCATGAAATCTTCCTGGTAGAGTGGTAATAGCTCGGCAGCAACCTTCTTAGCTGAGATCTCCTGAGGTCTGTAGATGATTTCAATGGATATAGTTCCTCCTTCTCCTGACAGAAAGGACATCCTCCCTCCACAAAGCCATTCACATAAAATACCAGATGAATCTCCCTGCAAGTTCATTTACTGTGAAACTCCACAAACACTTATGTCAACACTCCTGAGGGAGCATTGCAGGAGCAGGAGATGCTGTGGGGGAAGGAGATGATGGGAATTCCACTGCCATTACAATGCAGGAATATCTATTTCTTTGTATTTTTACAACAGTTGGGTCCATCTAAAGTCTAAGATATAACCCAGTCATGTTTTAACATTTTAAGACAAAGACGATCCAGTCTACGTGTCTATACACGTCTATTCCAGACACATTTTCTCTGTTTTTCCCCTTTTCTTATGCATCATGCTACTACTGCTAGAGTAGCAAAACTACCATAATGATGAGATGGGTAGTAAGGGGGTAGTATTGCTAACAGATATTCTCTGTGAATGGAGGACTTAACTCCTCATCTGCAAAGTCAGGAGTTGCAGACACCTTAATTTAATTTTAGCTGCATTGTCTCAGTTAAGAAGAAAAACTGAAGATACACGCTCAGGACTTAACGCTGTCTTATTCTACTGTAAAACTACATAAAGAATATCTTAACAAATATTTCCTTTTGGTTTTTTTTCCCCTTATATTGTAACATTTTTCCATTGTCTACAATAGAGTAGCTGCTAAAAAGAAGAAAATTTGATGCAGCTTCTTATGTGATATCCATCAGCACCATGTCTGTAATTCTGCTTTCAGTGGCATTTGCCTCCTTCCAAAAGCAGTGACATCTCCTTCTCCCCCCACTTTTCAGAACCGGCCAATATTGCCCCCAACTCCATGACTTGCTTCAACTTGCTTTTCAGCTCTTCTGAAGTGTGATCCAAGTTCCCATGGTTATGAAGGCAGGCCAACAATCTCCCTCCAGCACTGAACACTAACCCATCTTTTTAGTAATCTCATCACTGTAACAGGATTAAAGAAATTAAATTGCAGTTAGTGAATTTAAACATACGCCAGTCAAAGGGTTTTACTCCATGAGTGAATGTGAAGCGTTGTCTACTACCTGAGCCAAGAGACATATAAATAACCTTAATCTGTTTTTATAAAATGAAAAATAACAGCAAAATAATACTCTTCAGCTATTTTTGAAAGCTGTAATTTTTACCATTTATAGAAATTACTACAAATCATAGCATCTGAAAAAAATCTGCACGCAATGACATTCTTATTAATAGTGATATATATCCATGCTCTGCATGGAATGTCCTCTGGCTTTCTGCTTGGTTTCTGCTTCACTTCCAATTCTTCTTTCCTGTCCATCTCCTCTCCTGATTCCACAGTCTCCTCTGGGATTATCCAAAAATCTTGCCAAAAGCAGGAAACGCTACCGAAATGCTACCGACTGCCAGGAGCCAGCTTCAGTCGCAAGTCCTTCTGAGAGTTAAACTGAATATGGTCTTGTTTTTAACTAAGAGATGGGGAGATGTGGTGCTCAGGGACATGGTTTAGTGGTGGACTTGGCAGCGCTGGGTTAACGGTTGGACTTGATGATCTTAAAGGTCTTTTCCAACCTAAACAATTATATGATTCTATGATTCTAAGACTGTCATTGTAGTCATGATAGATCTGAACCATGATACAGAAACGCTCTTGAAGAGCATGCTCAACACCTGAGCCGTGTTTTACCTAGAGTCCACCAATGCCGTAGCTGTTGGAAGTAGCAAGACAACGTAATCTGCTATCTGATGAGACAGATCCTTATAATCAGAAGCTGGGAAGACCTTTTTATGCCTTGCACTCGTATGCAAAGACCTGTAACTCACGCAACCTCGAATTAAATTGTAAACGTGAAACAATCCAAGTTAATCATGCTCAGAAGTAGTTATTTAAGCACTTCGTCACTGAGGATTTTTAAAAAAGTCATATAGACATTTCCCTAATAACAGCATGAAAGTTACTCTTGACAAGCTCACATTCATTAATATAGTCTCCTGTCCTATTCACAAAGATATGATAAATCAGCACAGGTCTGAATTATCTTCTCTAAATAATAGGGTATACAAGTAAGCAATTACAGAAAGATTTACTCAAATCTAAGTTTCAAATTTCTTCCCTCTTAGCTATATGTATTCATAAATGCAAGTTACATATAGGAAAGTAAGAGCAGAATTTAGTCTCAGATCAAGCAGCTGTGCCTGACAATGTGAAATCAACTTAAAAAACCAGATGGTACACACCAAGTCTGTATATACAGAAGAGACAAAACCATAGGTGGCTAATTTGCAACCTTTAAAAAAAAAAATCACAAACTAAATAAAAAGGCATTTTTAATGCCTTTTTTCATTAAAAATGTCTTTGTTCTATGCAAACACAAATTGTCTTGAAGTGAATAAACAAGCTCAGCTGTGTTGTGCAGTGATTCCATTAACCTTGCAATCAAGCATTAAATTAAATTGCCTTGTTTGGATTTCCCTGCTGCGGGGGGAAATGTACCTTCTAAGGTCTGTGCTTTATGTTACCAGAGCCAACGAGTAAAAGCTTCACAACTAAACTTCTACAATTAATAACACAAGAAACTAAACAAGTAAGCATATTGCAAAAATTCCTCTGATAACTCGTTAATGATTAACCTTATACTCAAAGGTTCATAGCCTTTCACACTCGTTCTCCCATGCATTCAATTAACATCTGCTTTGAACAAGTTAAATGTAATCTTCATACGTTTTCTAGATGTACCAATAAAGCAACTCAGCGCTCCTGCTTGCTGCCTCCATTCACAGAATGAAGAAAGCGATTCATTATGGCACCGTTTTATTCAACTCCTTTTCCTTATGCCAATTTTCACCCTGGAAAACTGCTGCTCAAACCAAGATTAATTTTTTTTGTTTAAACTGTACATCATGACCACCCAGCAACCAAAGAGGAGCTGTTTTTAAATCACTGCCCTCCTGTATAATCTCCTGCATAAGGTGAGTAGGCCTACATTCTAAATAGAAAAGACTAAATCAAAACAACACATAATGATGTCACCAACTCTGGGACCAGGGGTGATTTTTTTTGTGATCCCATGTTGCAGCTGAATTGCCAGCCATACAGAGTCTTTACTGTGTGTAAAGTCCGTTCCCTCCACGTGAACTGAAAGAATGACTTTCAAAGCTGAAACAATTGACATGAACTAGGGATTGCATTTCAGTGTGTCACAATCCCATTCTAAGTGGAATACATTTAAACAACATAAAAATAATCTCTCTTGTTGAACGTATGTAATTGGTCCTCATGTGTGGTGTCTTCAGGGAAGGAGCTTAGCAAAGAAAACGTGAGAATAATTTACGGGCCAAGAAAAAGTGTTGCAAGCACAGAAACTATTAGATGGGGGAAGGAATCAATGATGAGGAATGTATCACTGGCTCTCCAGAAAGCTGACTGTTACTTAAACAATAATATAATTTATATTAGACCAACTCTGTATTGTAAACATATAGCTTCTGTTAACGTGGCAGTGTTCAGAAGCCACAGCAACCGTTGAGGATGATACTTGATTAGTCTTCAGTTGCATCACCAGGTGGCAATGCCTTCACCCACAGTCAACCAGGAGCCAGTGCCGTTGGCTGAGTATGGGTTTCAAGTTGCAAATTTCAGAAAGCGATATGAGCTCCTGAAAAATCCAGGCATATTTTACAACTGGCAAGCATATGTTGACTTAGTGATTGAAACTGAGCCGAGATTCTCTGAGAGGTTTTATTTCTTTTGTTTAGATTTACCATCCTGCTCTTTACTAGTATCATGAGAACACCAAAGCAAATTTAGTGTGGCTATTTCCTCAGTAATCCATGCATCACTATCAAGAAAGTATCAATCATATCACACTCAAATAACTGCATTTTGTCCCAGGAAAGACTTATGAATAACAAAACGAGAAAAATCTTTTAGTTCAGAAATTGGTTCAAACCTGTAACTCAAAATCCGTGTTTTATACTTAGGGGCCCCTCACGGAAGAAAAAGGATACGGTTCACTTACTACATCAACAGTAACACTCATCAGGCTCTGGGTTTGGAAGGGAAAGAAGCAGCTATAGGCTGACGCCATTAAAAGCAAAAGTATTTAACCCATTTATCTCAACTTTAACAGAATATAGGTCTCATTGCTGTCCATCTCCCCAGCTTCCTTTATGGTCACACTCCCATAAATTGGAGATTTTTAGTCTCCTAATTCTTGATCTTTGACCTTGACCGTTCACGCTGAATCACTGGACTTGGACAAATCAGTGGAAATGAGAAGAGAATTACGTCTTTTTTATTTCACACTATTAAAATAGAAGTTTTACATTTTCTTGTGGTGCGTCCTGTCCATAAAAGCCCAGATGAGATTTCAGCAAAGCAATCAGAAGACATAAAGTCAGCATTTATCCTGATACCTCTGAGAACATATAACCTAAAATACTCTAGAGAAACTTATATCCATGTATTCAGTATCTGAATTCCCAAAGCTATTTCATCTTAGAGATCCGATATACGTTGGATACAGCGTGAATCAAATGCGCCATTATATGCGAGCATTTGCTGGATGAGACCTTACCTGTCAGCATCTCCGAGTCCCAGTGAAGTATTACGCTGCATCGTCTCCCGCACTGCAGCCATGCCATCAGGCAGCCGGTTTAGCCTTCGAGTATAGAGCCCCAGACCACCATCGGTCATATACCTTTAAAGCAGCAAAACGAAATGTCATATTTAGTAAAACAATAAAACGTCTAGATATTACTGTAGCTCATATCTTCTGCGTGTTTTTAACTGTATATTGCAATTTCCCCACTTCTGAGTTCAGACGAGCACTCAGAATATGAAGCAAGGAAAGCTATTTTTTGCCTCTCATTGTTCTCCATTACATCTTGCGCTCTCTCTCATCAATAAGAATTGCATTTCAACATAACTGTGACAAAGGAAGAATACGTAACTTTCATTAAGGATGCCTAGATGGAAGTCATTTAATATTTGTGAATGCTGTCATTAATTATCCCTTCCTGTCCAAAAAAATGCATGGTTTATACTGTCCTGAACTCTTCTGTGTGGGCTAAAACAGCATGATGGAAATCTCAATGCTTTTACAAGTTAACTGCAAAAATCCCATTGAATTCATCCTAGATTTTGTCAATGGCCCATGAACAATGAGCATCCCAAGGTTTATTGTGAGAAGTCAAAGTTGCAGCATGAAATAAATGGTTTTTTTCAACCTTGTTTTAGCCCCTACATCGTACTCTGCAACTGTGACCTAGAGGCATCTGCATTTAAAAGGTGTAATTATTCTTAGATATTAAGAAGGGTCAGGTGTATATATGATACTTCACAAATTGCTAAGATAGCACATTTCTTACTTTCTAGTTTACACAAATGAAAAATGAATCTTAGAGTAAACAGAGATGACACTTGGTGGACAAGAATAGATAAATGTTGTTGATCACGAGGAACAATTCCTCACAATAACGCAGGCTGTGTCATCCAGCATTTTTGCTGAAGTCTGTACTGATGCAGACAGCAACAGCCATCATGTAATGTAACTTCAGGATGTGGTGGTAACCAAGAAAAAGAAGTTTTAAAAACTGTACAACCACCTACCACTTTGGTTCAGTTTATGAATAAAATATTTTAATATATTAATACTGAAATTAAGAAGTTACTCCAGTCTTCTCTTTAGCAGCTTCTCAAGGAGCTGCCCTACATCAATATCTCAATAATGTTGTAAAATATTTTGTGGCCACACAACAGTAGTAGGTAAACAAGTTCAAAGTGTCAAAATAAAACAGGAGGATTTTTCTCTTGGTTTAGCTTAATTTCTAAAAGTATTTCTGACTACAGATATGCGAGCTAGCTTTAAACTAGAAAGACAAGTCCGATTAGCCTCTCAAGACGTTGGCATGGAGTGAGCTCTCTGCTACCACAATCAGTTCATCAGCCCAGGTACATCTACAGGAGCAGCACTGACAGTTGTATAAACACACTGTAAAGATTTTCACGTACCTGAGACTGAAATAACTCTAACAACTCTAGCAATACAGCTGCTGTGTCTGGCATACTATTGGACGTGTAACATACCTCACCCAGTTAGGAGCTGATGGGATTGTATCCTCTTAATCCTTTAGCCACTCGTAGCGAAACGACGGCAGCCCACAGAATAACATCCAGATACACAGGACACCTTCCTCTTGCTTAACAAGGCACAGAGCTTTTTCCCTAACAGCGAGACACCCTCATCCGCAGCAAGAAAGGACAGATGCTCCTAGCTGCAGCCAGCAATGCCTCTGCTGGCGAGATGTTACTGCAACAGAAGCACTTTACCCACGTCAAATTCGATTACTGCATTTATAAAAACGGGATGGTAAAGACTCAAGAAGCCCTGCACACTCTGCTGCTCAGCATTTCAGTTAGATGTATAAATCTGTACGGGGCCTTCCCGGGAACAACCGAGGAGTCTCTCTGGGGAGTCTAACAAAGAGGTTGCTAAGCCCGTCAAGTCAGACACAAGAGTATTCTCCGTTCAGCAAATCTGTGGGGACACGATTCTCCAAACTCAAAAACAAAGACTGTAAAAAGCAGGAGGAGCAGTTGCACTGTAACTCGTGTGGAATTCGCCTTAGGTCTAGCATTCTAACTTTTGCTTGACATACTTTATAAATATTTTATCATGGAAGAATACTTTTTTCCTTAAGCTACTAAAATAAAAGAAAGGTAAAGAAAGGAAAAGCGGAGCTTAAGACCATATTGTTATACAAAACATGCAAACAGCATTTTGCAAAAACATCTAATGTATGTACGCTAATTGGTTTATTGCAGATACTTGTCTGCACACGAAACATGTTTCTGTATGAATACCCGTTGTACACGTACTGGAAAATGCAGCTTTTGGCTTTGCTGTCAGGTTTCTGGCATATGACTAGTCTTTTGATAAAAAGATCAACTACAGCTGAAATAGATTGTTCTCCATATTTATTGCTCAGAATATGTGACATGAAATATATCACCCTTAAGAGTTAGCCGTGCTGAAATCAACGGAAAGCCATTTCACTAGCATCAACAGATTTCATCCTCTCCATAGAAGCTCAGCAATCTGATAGATTAGAATAATTCTGCAGTTGCATCAAACGGAAAACTAACAGTCAGATTTTCACTGGTTTTAAGCACTCATAAATCTTACATAAGTCAATGGAAGCTGGATGCCTCTGGCATCTTCGACAACCAGATTGTGAGTTTTTCTAACCAAGACCGAAGCACAGACATAGATGATGACTTTTACCCACTATACCAACAGGACAAGTTTCTTACATGCCAGAACAAAACAAGATAGGTTTTTGTATTTTGAAACAGGTTTGTGTAATCACAGATTGGAAGCTTTATAATTTTTATTACACGCAATGCCCTCTACCCAGGAATGTTTAATTCCAAAAAGATGGCAAAACCAACGATGCCTGAAGTCCTGCATGCAACAGTGAGGTGAAAGAAGGAAAGGTACTAGCTTCTAAATTCTGCAGAGAAAAATGCACTTACAATAAATACACTTTACAATAAATGAAAAAAAAATTTCTACTATGCATTGGTTAGTATGGAGGAGATTAAAAGTTACTGGTGCCACAAATCTCCAGCCGTTGCTTTCTTTCCCTTCCTCTCCATCCCTTCAAAGTTAACACTGTCTTGGCTCTCAGAAACCGCCTTGTCTTTATGAATACAACATTATTATTGGAGCAGATTTTTGGTTTATGAGAAAGGAGAATACAATGAAGGTATATTTTTCTAAAGACAATCTTACAAGGTTTTACTCAGGGAGGAGTAAAACCAGGAAATATTATCCTGCATGCGTATAATGCTAACAGTACTCAACGCTATCTGAATTTATTGCCCTATCATACATCTACACAATGTAGAATGCCAGTAGTCTGTCCTCTACAACGACTCATTGCAGTCCAAACAATTGTATTAGGCCAGTTATCGATTAGGTGTAATTTCTTTGACTTTTCTCACTAAAAAACATTACAAATTTGTACTGGATGCCTTGCCAGATTCATGAATTGTAAGAACTCTGCAAGCACATTCAGTGCAAAAAAAAAAGCACTGTGAAGTATTTTTCTACCTGCCTCAAAATAAGGAAAAGTTTAAACATATGACCTGGAAAAAAGCATAGTATCCAGACTCCGTGACTTTATACAGATGGGTAAATTCTACATGTTCAAAAAATTTAATAGCGCAGATGCTTTGGGAATGGTACCAACAGCCAAGGGGAATAACTGCCTTTCATGAAGTTGAATATAATAATACTTAATGAATGGACAGTGAGACGGTGATGACGTTGGTTAAAAGGAGTTTCTAATCTTTTCAGGAATTAATGCTTAATACTCATCTCTCTAGTTTCACTCCTCATCAGCGAGGAAACACAATGAACCAAACTTCTTTGAATATGCAAAGACTCAGGTTAAACAGGAGCAGTACTATGCATTTCTAACACACAACTGGAACTTACAGCCCACTTTCTAGGTGACACTTTTTTTCTATAAGAAAGTGGCTCCCTGCCCTGCATTACAGGCATAAAGTAATTTGCTTTGGAGTTCCCTGGACAACCTGGACCTTTAAACTTCTCTTTTCTTTAGCCAAATACACCCTTTCTGTGCCTCTGAAGTTTGAATGCTGTAATAAGTCCTTCCAAGTGCAATATTTTTAGGGTATTTCTGATGCTGAAGTGATTTATTTCCCTTTCCTGAAAGGCACGCAGAGGAAACAGGAACGGGTTATGCCAGGGATCAGTAAAATCCAGCGGTCTGAGTCACTTGACTTCTGTCCGCGCTCCCTGCTTACCCATGTATACAGCCAACAGCACGCCTACTTTTATGGTCTGACAACTCTACCACTTCATATATATTCATTTCACTCCTTAATGTATGAACATGAATTTTCCAGTTTTGAAAATAGATAGCCAAGGGACAGGCATTCTTTACGTAAGTATTAGGAAGAGAAGGAGCAGCAGGTAAGTCAGCAGTGTACAACAGACCAGGCAAACCTACCCTGATCTGCTCAGCATCACACGGCTCCGTAAACCCGAACCCACAAGCAGGAAAGCAATGACGTGCTCCAAAACTGGAGCTGACTCTGGCAGCTCGGGTGCTCCTGCTGCCTTCTTGGGGCTTCGGATTCAAGGTTACTTTGGAAATAGCTGCCCAGGTGCCTCCTGGCACAAGACTTGCCCAGCAAGCCAAGTGCTTGAAACTTGAAGAAACAAAAAGCTTGTAGGAATTACAGCTTTTGGATTATTCCATGTGTCAACATCCGCTTTGACACTCAGAAGTGTTCCCTTTTAGCTGCAGCAGTAACACTGTTATCCTTAACGTTTTCCTTTAAATGTTTATTTTCACTAGGCTTCATCTGCCTCGTCATTACGGTCAGTTAGAGGAGATCAAGAGACTTAACAAGCTTTGAGTATCAAAGCAGTCTAACTTTGCCAGCCGCTAAAAAACACCAACAGCAGAAAATTCCCTACTGCTGTTTCTGAAACACGATAAATGTGATCAAAACGATCCTGCTATTGCAACCAGGAATTTGTTCTAAATCTGACTTAAAAAGAAGTGTTAGCCTAACAGCAGGATAACACCAAACTTCTCAGGTTAGCATGAATTTGGTCTGCATTTTCCGTCACGACATTGGAATTAGACCATGCCATCTTTCCCTGTGTTTTCCCCCCAAGTCCTTCCATCCGTTATTCTTGCCTGACCACTCCCCATTACAATGCCCACCACATCAGCACAGTACTTCACCTCTCTAACCAAAGGGCTGAACGTATACCCTGTCTATAAGCCCGTGTCTGGTTTAAATTCCATTCTTTGATCCACATGAATTTCAACAAAGGCATTCAGGAACAGGATTAGGTACCGAGCTTTGAGGTTGGGACTGCTAATACAATGCCCAAATCCCTAACATTAGGCCAAGTATTACCTTTCAGGTTCACAGAAGCACAAACCTATTTCTCGTTTCATTTAAAATTTAATTTTATATTTAAGGCAGTCTATAATTTATGTATTACTAGACTTTTACTAATAATCAGTAACTATTTGCAATTAACAAACTAATGAATCAACTATGAATTGTTTTGAAGATGCTCAAACCCAAACATGGAGTAAACCCAGAAAAAACAATAAATGACTTGCAGTCTCAAAAATCCTCATCACTGTTGGGAAGAAGGAGATACCTCTTCCACTAATGGGTAAAACAGGAAAAATGAGATTATGCAAAACTTAATAAATTTATTTGAGTTTCACAATTTACTTGGAGAAACCTCTCACCTGTAAATCACTAATAACATGAATGGTAGGTGCTTATTCACACTGTTTAAACCAGTCTAGAAGCAAAACAAACTCACCCCCGTTAACTGCTTAATCCTCAGACCTTTTTCTGGGGAGAAGAAAATAAAAAAAAAAAGGAAGAAATCTACAGACAGAAGCGGCTTCTGTGAAATCAATGCTTTTCTGTTTGGAGATGTATTAAGATTGCCTGGCACAGAAGTCATTCAGCAGCCATCAGATAACAATTTTTGGGCAATGCTGCCCAGGGCTAAATTTATTGCTACGTGTCTTCTCAGCTGGGTCTCCCTTTCAAGAAGTCTGTAGGCTTGTTACTACAAAACTTGCATTTGCTCAGGGAAGGAATTCCAAGGACAGTATAGCCTGTAAGGGACGGGGGTGGCTGCTGCCACTATCGGTCAAATCTCATGCGTGTCCGTACATCTGTTCCCTCCAGGACAATGGCTTCTTATCGAGCTTCTGAAGAAAATGGTTTCCCATAGAATTAGCAGTCTTAGATAGATGTGGTTTAAGAGAAACTGTCAGTATTTAAGAGAAGAATATTAGACAAAGAAAGCATCTCACATCACTGCATCCGTTCTTGTTTCAAAGGAGACTCTTCTAGTTTATGATCCTCTTTCCAACACTCACTCAACCTGTCTGCCAAAGGCACCTTCAGCTTAAATTCACCGTCCTCTCATGGAAGAGGCTTGCTCCACTGTCATTTTTAAAACTTTTTCACAAATCTAGTCAGCCCATCCAAGACGATGACATGGATTAGGCACTGGAAAGCATCCATTTAAGGTAACTGGACTTTCAAAAGCTAGAGTTAGTAGAGTAAGATTATACTGATATTTTTTATATTAAATATTATTTTATGTTCTCCTTGCTTGCCTCAATTTCTCCCCCTTTTTTTAGGCTGTTTATGAGAAGAAAGGACAGGTTAAAGCTTTACTTATTCCTCTTCATCTGTCTGGGATTTGAATGGCCCTTAAGAAATGAATGGAGCACTGTATCTTGAAGGAGGACTCTGGCTACAGCAATGAGACTTCAAATGCCAATATTAACTATTAACAGCCCCCAAAGCAGGCTTCAAAGGAGCCAGGTGATTAACATATATACAAGAAGATAGCAAGGAGGAAATTCATGGGAATAGACTAGGACAGATCCTCCCCAGATTTCACGGAGGAATTTGGGCAGTCACTCCTCAATGACTTCGCTAGGAGAAGCGAGGGCTTCATTACAGCATTAGGACTCCTTAGGATTAGCAGAATTTTCCCCCTTGTAACCAAATGACCAGTAAAAGCTTCATTATTTTTAAGATGCAATCTTGCTTAACTATATTTATTGCCGTTTCCCACATTTTTCCCAAACTATATCTTTAGTTCTGAGCAGGTTTAGTTCAATCTGGTGAGACCATTGAGTTAATCCTAAATTGTGCGATTTAGAGGCTTTGGCTCAGAGCTACAAGCATTGCTTGTATGCAGGAGTTAGGCCGTAACAGATGTTAAATCTTGGGTCTATGGCAAAGCCTCTGTAGCCCAAATCTATGTCCAGCACACTCAGATTAAAGGTGAGCAGCACAAAAGGGTAGTTAAAAAAAATTGCTTCCTTCTCTGTCTGAGAGGATTAAAATCCACATTACTCATCTCACAGAAGAATTCATCTGACTTTTCTTGCAGATGATCCACATCGACAAAGTCTGTATGACTGCATCTCCCTCTACTGGCTAGCCCCAGAGTGGGACCGTAATTTGTCCTTTAGAAGCTGTCCTTCTGCTCATATTACAAAAACCTATTGGTACTGAAGCAGCAGTTCAAACACTGCTGAGGTGTTTTTATTACAGAAACAAGCCCAGAGCGGGATAATGGCTATTAAACGGTATTTTGGTAGTCATTGACAATAGGACACTAGGCACAAGTAAGGCAAAAATACAACACACCACAACTTGTGAGTTCATTTTACTGACAAACACTACAAATGACCTAATATGGCCCTTCTTAGCAGTATAATGAATAAAAAGCTTGATTCCAGCTGATTCTAAGGTTATGACTTATAGGCCTACGATGTCTTCCTATGCTGAATCCTACACTGCAAGTGAAGTTCTATGAGAGCATGTTATCTGAGATATCATTTGTGATAAACGATCAAACACTGTTTTATTGATGAAGCTGACACCAGAACTATTCCTGAACCGAATGCAATATTTAAAATAATATACATTAATAATATTGAAAATGCTTATGTAATATTCTAGTCATGTCTCCTGTAAAGATCTTTAAGTACAGTTCTTGGAATAAGAATATTATTTCGATTTAAACACTGCCATGACTTTTTTCTTTTCATTCTCACAGCACCAGGACATCTATGACTTTCAATCCAAAAGCTAGTTCTGACCCAGTTTCAACATAGTTTACTAAGAAGTCAGAAGTCAAGGTTTCCCAATACCTTTTCATAAAAGTCAAAATTTTGAGTTTGCGTGCCTGACCCCTTCATTATTTGTGTTAATTATATATTTACCATATATAGCTACTATCCTGCAATGTTGAAAAGATCAAAATGTAAGAAGCCAGTCCCACCAAGACAGAAGGCAGTTCAAATAAACACTCTGCTCAAACACAGAAGAAAAATAAAATAAACCTCCTAATAATTCTTAGTCACGTTGAAGTGTTACAGCCACATAAGGAATGCAGTTTTAGCCATCCACTGTATTTAGATGAAGTCTTATCGCTAAAATCATATCATTTAAAGAGCAATGTCCAGTAGAATGACTAACCCACTGTAACTCAAAGCGTACAGAAAAAATACAGTGGTAATCACCATGGCAAAAAATAGGCTAGCATTGAATCGATGTACAGGGTGAACAGGTTCTCATTCAGACCATGATGAGCTCAGCCACTCTGGATTTCTAGCTAGCCCCATGTTACCTGGAGCTGCAACCATTCCTGTTACGGACAGCTTAGAAGGAAACAGTTTCTCTTAACTACTGTTACCAAGACCAAATTCTTATTAGCAGCAAACTGCATAGTCCTCCTTTTCTTTCTCTAAAACCTTAGCCCAAGAGAAGGTCTGTTATGTCACATATGAGCCTGACATCTGAAAAAGATGCGTCACTGACTGATAAATAGAACAAAATCAAGCAACTGAGCCGCAAGAATCCTACAAATATCAATTACACTTCAACATGCAATGAAATCAGTCCTCAATTTCAGCTCTTCATATCAAACTCTTCTTTGCCTCTTAATAGATATAACTCCTAAATTTCAGCCTATTTCAATGACGGTTTTGGTCCACGTTACTGAAGGGCAGACAGGCCTCTGCACCACAAAGATGATTTCTACCTAGGGCCCAATGCTCTTGCGTGGGTTTGACTGACCTGAGCAGAAGCAGGGGTTAAAGCCTGATTCCCCAGCCCAGAGTGATCTGCTCTCCCTTTTAGCATCCTTTATCCATGTGTCCCAATTCACCTGCTTGTAGTGCTCGTAGAAAGATCTCTGGGGAATGTAAAGGCTTGAATAAACAAGAAGGAATCATAATCCCATGAGCATCGCGCACACAAACACATTAAGAGGCTGTGGAAGTAGAGATCTGGAATGGAAATGTATTGGCCCCAAAGCATCAAATAAATGGGGAGGTTGATAAAACAGTAAGAAGTCTCCCTGCCCCAAACAGCCACTGCACCTGTGGGAGGTCGCTGCAAGGAGAATTTTAGCATAGGGCCCCTGAACATCAAATGCAGGCTGAGCCCTTCTGTCCTCATCTAATAGTTGAGGGAGCAGCTCGCTGCTGGGCTGGCTAAGTGAGGTACGAGGCAGTCAATAGGTAACATTTCTGAATGAGACGCACTCCAACGAGTGAGCTGGGCATGCCCCAAAGCCCAGCCTGGCAGGCAGCAGACTCATGGTCTACGCACGGGGCTGCTCACATCTGCCCTGCCTCGAAGTTCAGGCTCTCTCGGGAGGCTGAGCTGTCAAATCATCAAATCTACATTTTGTTGGAACATAGCTGGAACAGCCATGCTTCTGCAAAAAATTGTTTTGACAAGCTGTGTTTGTGGACCCAAAGCCATTTCCTGAGAAAATTTGTGACCAGCACTAATCGGTATATCCACGCTGGTAATTCTGCATAGAAAGCTGCACACTAGGGTAATGAAAACAGGGGCAGAGGATTAATTAAATTAAAAGAAAAGAATTTTAAAAGGCCTTTCTGACCAACAGCTCTGTTGCTCCATTCCAAGGACAGATAAAAAGGAAATTAACTTTACATTTCATTAGAGAGAACTGAGCGGGGGGGAGGACAAAAAGAGGTAGGAATGTGTATGTTAGTAGCTAGAGGGAGACTGAAGTGGACAAAACCTTCCCAACAAACCTCAAAAAAGCCATGAGAGTTAACATCCCCACCTGGGACAATCTTTGGGGTGGATAGGTGAGACAGTTCTGGGCTTTGAGATGGCACTTTCTAGGGAGGCTCTGAAGCCTGGAGCTCAGCCAGCCGCCGAAGGAGGTGGGTTGGGTGCTCACTCCCCACCTCACACAAATCCCAGCCCAGCTGCTTTGTCGTTTGGTTGATGCTTTAGCTCCCACAATAAGACAACTTCTTACCTTTGATCCACCCCCTGGAGGCTTTCTTAGTTTAAGAGATATTGTCTGCCCATTTGGAAAAGATACTCTTTCTAACCCTATGAAAGCAATCCTGGTGTCTGCCAGAGCTCTGCTTGAGCAGACTTATTGAAGGAGGCCAAACGAAACTTCCCATGACCCAGTACATTTCAGAGAAAGCATCAGGATCACAGGGCTAAAATAGTTTATCTTGGCTATTGGATTTATTTTGGTTGTAACAAATATTTTGGCTTCCTTCCCTTTCAGTTTGCCAATGAAAACACAGATCCAAGGTTTTCAGACTGCAGGATTGTAGCAATTCTGAAAAATGACAAAGTGAAACACATACCAGCTAATAAAGAGCTATTCATGCTATAAATGCCCTCTTGTGCTGCTTTCCACATACTGTAATTCAGCTTCTGGAAATATTGGGCCTGTTCGCCCTAACGTTGATCTCAGAGATTTGTTCTGCAGCAAGTCACACGGATGCTTTCTTTACAAGCAAGCTCTCCGATTTCTAAGCGGTGTATTATTCCTCTCCCACAAAGACACAATGCTATCCTATTTTTTTTGTTATTGGGAATAAACCGACATTGGGTATATAACTTATGAAACAGGCTACCAAAACATCTGTTCATACTGGAGATGGTAATCCGGCATTATTAGGTGTCAGTGAGATTCACCAAAGGTAACACCCTCATTTTTTTTCTCTCTCTCCGTTGATATTGGGATTATATCCAATGCTGTTATTGCAATTCAATACCGCAATACTCCCTTCTCGGGGAACCCACACACATGATTACTCTCCACAGACTGTGTAACCCCAACATTGTGGGGCTGCTTCCAGGAACGCTCCCTCCAAACATCCACCGGTGCAGCAAGGAGAGGACCTCCAAACCAGCCAACCTCCAAACCCTGCCCACAACCTGGAAATGGAGCTGGATCTTTCTGACAATGGGTTGACCTACAATACAGATTCTGCCCTTGGAACTTAGTCAATGACTGCAACAGTGCTACATACATCAATAAACCAACTCACATTATTTAGGAAAATAGGCTTTTGTAGCTAAAGGCAAAAGATGTGGGAGAAAAAAAGGCATTTTTACACATAACTCTTCTTGTCCTAAGAACTTTAAATTGAGATCTCATTTATCAATCTGCGGCTGGTTATGAGAGTAAAGACTGAAAGTTATCTCCCTCCTTTAAAAACTTATGGGAAATAAGAGTCAGGTACTCAGTTAAAGATGTTCTAACACTCAAGGCTAGGAGTGAGCTGTTGTGCAATATATGACTCTTCTGCTAAATGTTATATTCACCATTCTTGGTATTATTCTTGGTATATAAATCACTGCTTTGGTGACAGAGGTACCAACTGGCAAAAATATTTTATTACATTATTAGTCCCTTAAACCCAGAATCCAAAGACCACTCTTGTATTTTCAGACTATGGAGACTTCCATTTTCTACCCTACAGGATGAGCAGATAGACACAGAAAAGGAAATGATACAGAGAGATGAGTGAAGACACAGATTTCTCTGGAAATATCATTCACAAACTCAACAGCTTTCTTATTCTTTCCCTTTCCTCAACCTGGAATCTGCACTTTATGCACTAAGTAAGGATCTGAGAAGACTGGGGCTCCTCTAGGATGTGAGCAGCAGAAGCCTGCACTGACACAATTCTGCCAGGGACACTTCTCAGCTCATACTCTAGGTGTTTTATAGAAACCACGGCGCTACTCAGAATTTATTTTCCTCACTTCTAGACCAAAACTACAGCTGCGAGTTTGAATAAAAGTCATAGTCCAGAGGAAAAGCAATAACTTACTACAATAAACATTGCAAAACTCAGGTATAAGCTGATTTATTTGAGGAAAGCGCAAGGCGCTTTAGTGACACGATGCATTATTAATGCAGCAACACCTACTGGTGCTTTATCTGAAACAGAATTTTACACTGGTTTTTGCATCAGCTTCTTTACTATATGCTTCCCTAATGAAGAATTAAAAATAAAGTGTCTGACTTTTCAAAAAGGACAGGGTGAAGACATCCAAATATTCACAACGGACAGAATTAATGGAGGTTTCCTGGCTGCGTAACTTAACTGGTTAAGTTAGTGACAAAGCAGCAGCTGGATTCTAGCTTTTTATTTCAGTGACACTAAAGCTTCCAAATAAGCCAATGCTACAAGAAATGTCACTTATTAAAAAATTACAGAAAAGCAAAGGGTGTAAGATGGCCAGACAGGGAAAAGGCTGCCACAAAAATAAATATGCCATTTACATCTCAAAGATCAGTTTTAACATCAATCTAATGGTGATGTACTTGAACTAAGACAAAATGACTGTACTTTCTAGAAGGAACTGAAAACAGACATATTAAAGTGAATACTGACTTTGGAGCAAAGAACAAATGCTTTTTCCAGTCAAGGCAGAGGTAAAGAGGTGATGTAAAACCTTGTTAATCATTGTCTATCATTTCATATTTCTGCACGCTAACTTGTTCTTTAGACTTTATTTTGCGTGGACAACTATTTTACCCTACACAGAGATGTAAACTCCTTTCCTTCCAGTGAACTGCCCCCTAAAAGTTCAGACAGCAAAAGGGTTCAGTAAAAGTACAGAAAATGCCTCACTCTCTCCATCTTGTGGGCATAAATGAATGTTGCAGCATGTGTTTGACGACCACAATGAAACCTGACTCAGGAAAACATTTAATCACGTGCAAGAGTATGTTCATATATAGGAATATTTTCTTAATATGCACTTAAAACTTAAATCATGTGCTTAAACCCCACTGACTAAATTAACTCTGATAATGAGCTGTCACTCCAAATGTTTATTAAAACGAGCAGAATATCTTGGGGGTTTTTTCCCCCCTCCAAATAATCACAGGAATACAGCGTCATTAAACACAATGACATAAAGTATAGTATTTAAGAAGAAAAGTAAAGGCACTTACCCACTTGTGATGTCATCAGCTCTGATATTCTTGCCCAGCACATCCCCATCGCTCATATAGCCGGTGGCATCCATGGTGATGCCTTCCAGATTGATTTCATCGCTTCCCTTGTCCGAGATGTCGACGTGGCAGACGCTGCTACCGCGGGACGCTAGTTGCCTCCGCAAAGGTGCCGAATACATGTAACGTCCCGACTCCGTGTTGATGAAGCGGCTGGCGTTCCCTCGCGGAGGATACCCGTTTCCCATCGACGGAGCATCGCCTGCCTGCAGGCGGGGGCTGGACTGCCCCAGTCTCCACGATAAGGGGGTCGGTCGTCCCGTCAAGCTGAGGATGCTGCGGCCACTTATCTCGGTAGTGACGTTGGTGTCAAACGTAGTTTCCAATGTGCTTAAAAAAAAATAAACGCATTTGATTAAATGCGGCCTGCTGTACAGTGCACCGTGAGATTTCAGGTGATTGCAAGACCCTACACCCTGAATACTCACCAAGTTACACACTGTAAGTAACAGCATTAACAGAATTTACCTGCTGCAACGCCTTGAGAGAGTTAGGTCCATTCCTCCACCACTCTTCTTAAATAATGATACCTTTGCCCCCAGGCCACCAAGTGTTCAACATATATGTGAGAAGACTTAAGCAGGAACTTTTTAATGGATTATCCACAGTATCAAAGCATAACTTTTTCCATTTTCAATCGTATATAACTCTATTATACCACGGTTTTGCCACTCTAGGCAGGGGAGTAGGATATTAAGCTGACTAAAGGAAAACCAACTGAAGTACTATTTTTCTGATATATTTTCTTTTTTTGGCTGCATTCATGAAAATCCTAACGCTCTGGAGACATGTCCAGCACCAAGATGGTAGCTATTTCTACACTGAGGAAAGGACTAAATGAAAAAATAAGAAAGGCAAAACAAATTTATCTTTCAAAATCTATTTTATATATTCATGTATTGAATATATTTTTCAATATATTGCTAATATTTATAGAGAGCTCTGGTTACAAAAGCATTGTAGGTCACAGCCTGTAAATATAGTTTTTGACAAGCGTCAGCTATATTAAATCTTCCATTTTCTGTGTCTGCGCGTGTGAATATGTTGCATCCCTTCCAACAGTAATGCTAGTACAGTCTGAGAATGCTGCGACCGCTTATCTCGGTAGTGACACTGGTGTCAAAAGTAGCTTCCAATGTGCTTAAAAAAATAAATGCATTTGATTTAATGTAGACTGCTATACGGGACCTTAAAAATGGGACTGCTACACCATGAGATTTCAGGCGATGTGTACAGATTGCAAGACTAAACTCTGAACACTTGCAGCTTAGTTGCAGCTAATTTAGTTGCAGCTAATCCATAGCTGCAATTTCTTTTATCCACATGAACTCCCCTTCTCCTTTCCTGCTCAACTAACATAGTGTTATTTCTTTTTTTATTGTGGATATTTGTTAAAATCAGCAGCATTGTACTATTCACAATACAATGTTACGTACATGCTGCAAAAACCTAAGTATCCTGCAGTTATAGTAATTAAATCATAATAAGCTGTCACATTAATTGAAATTTGAAAAGAAAAACAGCATTGGGAGTTCATCTTTGCAAGCTCTGCCTCAGTTTCAGATAGAAAGCCAAAACACAATGTGTTCCCCACTGAACTCATTTAGGACTGCAGTCCATCAGGCACTGAGCACTAAGTAGGACCCTCCCTCATTAGGGGCCAACCAGCCTATTCTCCCAAGCCTCCCGCTCAACACTGAAAAGATCTGAGCCACAGAATGTTTAAATGTAACAACAGTCTTTGTTTATTTAGAGCATATTTTAAATATTACTGAAGATTTAGAAATGCTGCTTTACAAAGAAAAAGCAGTTATATATATATGGATGACTAATAATATTAAAAAAATTTGTTTGACCAAAGATTGGTCAGGAATTCAAGTTATGCATTTTATCAAGTGGGTCAAGCTCAGTTCACCTGCTTATTTAAACAAAATATTACACATAGGGGGAGAGGGGTGTAATGCACTGAAGTTGTTCAAGAGTAAGACGATGAAACATTTTAAACTGTAACCTATATTCAAACATCACCTAACACATCTAACAAGCACTGATTATTCTCCACCTTTGATTCTACATACAATGTGCCACCACCAATTATTCATCGTACATCTCCATAAACACGCAACACATTTCAGAATCTGTGCTTTAAAGACAAAAAGTACAAGATCAGGAGCTTCCACTATCAGTGTTCATCATTCTTCAAGGATGCAACCCAGCCAGATCTGAGAGATGTAAAGTAAAAGCACAAGGATTTCCATTTTCTTATCAACAAAGTCATGCCATTACCTGTGAGTGACCTGGGTTCCCCGCAAACTGGACATCGTTTCCTCTAAGTTCTGTCGAAGATCGGCAATATTTTTCACAGTTCGCAACCGCCGAGTTTCTGGATCCTCTCCTACAGGGAAAATAAACCATTAGAAAGGATAAGGTAGGAAACACCACAGAACTGAGCCGTTACCTCTGCCTGAATCTGTCATCTCGAATGCATTTTTTCTGACTTTCTGTTATTTAACACTCTAAACTGATGACGATGCAGGTGCCATTCCCCTACGGCAGGCACCTGCCGGTGCCGCAGCCGGACTGAGAATGAGCTCTGTACTGTTAACTTTATTTCCCAGGCTGCCTTTGCACCAGATGTTTCTGTACTGTCATTTCCCCATATGACCCAGTTTAAGTCCTGGTTAACTTTCAACCTCATTAGAAGATACACTCCATCAATACCACCCTTTCCATCCCATATATTGACACAATTAGCATCAACCCGACACAGCCAATTTCTCCAATGCTGTATTTTCATGAGACCTTCTTTTTCCCATTTTAAATAGATCTCATTCTACAACAGCAGCTTTTCAGTAAACTAAATTGTGTTGAGTGGGTGCTCCATTCTGAGTGACATTTTAGGTAAATTCGCAAGACTTTTTGCTCGTCCACAGCACAACACAGTTATCATTACTTAAATGTGCTACATGACGTGAAGTTGGGGGATGGCTTTTACTTTCCCTGGCATTTAGAAATCCTGTTCTTTAAATATGCTGTTCTAAAAGATGTTTATGTCCTGTTCTTTAACTCTAAAAGTAGGGTTTATATACATTAAAAGCCCCCCTAGTGCCTCAGCATAATTTATTTTTATAAAATTAATAATTTAATTAGTGCCTCAGCATAATTTATTTACTTGCTCTCAGCTGTCAATTAAGAAATGCTTTGGTTGCTAACTCAGCTGAGCTTTACATAGTTAAACCTTCTAAGAGGCTGAAGAGAGGTGAATTTCTAGTAGTGCCAACATATTCTTTGTAAGCTGAATGCTGAAACAGAAAACCTCCAAAAGGCTGTCACAAAACTTCTGTTGGGCACGGAAGGAAATGATTTCATTCTAGAGGGTTTCTTTAGTCATACTCATGACTAAAGAAAATACCACAGCAAATTTAAAACTTTTCAAATTTTGTATCCGCCCTCTCTGCACAAGTGATGCATTCTTAAGCTGCCAGGATACTGGCCATCCATACGATTGCTAGTTTGGATGGCATCTATATATTACAGAACTCAGAAGTGTTAAGGACCAGATAATTAAGCTGTTGTTGGAACTTTCCACATTCTTTGCTTTAAACTTCATGTTTCTGACAGATGCCAGGTTGGTGGCACAGGAAAACGAAGTCACATACGCTTGCCTGCAAAGCAGCAGTAGCACAAACTACTCACCAAAGTGCTGGAGCCCCCACTCCAGGGAACTATCTAGGGAGGGGAAGATAGACTTTAATGCTTATACAGTCATCAGCCTTCCTGAGGCAAACAACAATGGCTCAGATAGTATCCACATTAGCAATTTTTTTTTAATGGGTCTCTACTCCCTTAGATACAATTCACTTAGGCCAAATGGTCAAACAATTACAACGTGGCTGGACTGGAAATAGCCCGTAACAGGACCAATTCCTTGAGCCAATGGGTCTCTGCGACAGAAAATATTTTCTACGCTTATGGATCTACAAATTTTTGCAGTAAAGAACATAAAATATTTATAGGCCTTTAGCCTAACAAAGGTCACAGTGCTCTTTTACAGATCATTTCTCTCATAGATATGAAGGCAAACAATACATAACTTCTTAAGAGAACATACATGAGACTAGGTAAACCAATTTCTATTGAGATCACTCTTATGCCTAAACTGATATAAAATTTTTACTTAAATGACATTCAGTTGCTTAAATGATAAGTATACTTAAAAGAAAGATATTGGATAGTGCCACTGGAACTTAATTATTAAATCACTTAGCTCTTCATGAAGAGGCAGCATCATTAAACTACTCAGCTTCCACTTTTCCCCACCTATACTTTCTTTTGTTTTATATGTGCTTTTAAATTAAAAGCATCAATAGCTGCTATGTAGGGAGAGAAGAAATCTGTCCCTTATTTCTTCTAACGTATTTGGGTTTAGGGACCATATTGTTTTGTTTGCTCCTTTTCCCCTAAGGCCCCTTTATGGACTGCTGCTGTCTGTGGGGTTTGGCTGCACACAGCTGGGTTTTGCATCTCTGTTGTTTGAGGTTGTCAGCTGGCTTCCATTTTTGGATCCCAAAACTTACATATTCTACTTGAATAATAGTTTGTATTTACATAACATCTGTCATTAAAGAGTAAAGACCTTTTGTGATCCATAAACGCTTCTCAGTTTATAGGCTGAAATACGTCTAGGCTAGGCAATATGATGATTAAGAGGTAATACTGAAAAAGTTTAAGCAGCTGGACACTCTGCATTTCTTACTTTGAACTGGCTCTCATATTTAAATATGAACTCAAAAATGTTCTCAAGGATTTTATCCCTCGTGCCATTTATTTGCCTTTTAAATATTTAATCCACCTATATATAAATCATACACGCAGATACGCACACTTATGCATTCCTGCAGCCCTTTTCCTCACCAATGACTCTGCCTCTTGCCTTTGCCATCAGCATACGTGCAAACAGGTATAAACGCAGCATTGACAGAATACGTAATGCAGCATGAAATTAATCCAATTGTGAAACTTTTAGCCACATAATTTTTCCAAGCAGGACAATCAGTTTCAAAACTCACATCAAACTGGAGGATACCAAGACTAAGTAGATGAAAAAACCTGAGATATTCTACTGATGAGATATACTGCAACAGTATGCAATAAGCAAAGTCATAGACTTTGCTGAAATTGGAATAGGAAGACTTGACTGTGACTTTAAAAGCACATTTTAGATCTTTAGTAGAATATGGTTGCTAAAAATTGCTTTGTTATATTGATAAGCTTAAAACTTATTGCTAATTACCATATACTTCTTACAGTAGCAGGAATTCTAGATAAGCATATGAAGTACTTTCAAATTTAGACTGCTAGTATTCTAATTACAATCAGTTTCAGCTTCTGTATGCTGGACACAGTAAACTGAAGTTGGATTTTGGTCTCTTATTGCTGTGCAAAGACCACTTCTCAAATTGATCAGATTCATGTGAGTGAATACCGAGATTCCTTCAAACCTATAAACGAACCAAAACATCAAGGAAATTAACTTAATCTCTTCTGTAAGCTCTGAAGCAAAGTTTTAAAAAGTAAAAAATAAATATCAAATGTTTGGGAATACTTAGGATCCTTATACTAGTGTAATCCTAAAAGGTGCTGCACATCTCCTAGAAAAACATTAAGTACTCAGAATTCCTATTTGAGGGGCATGCAGTTGTGTAGAACTTGAGCATTCAGATTATTGACACCTGGTTTTCATTGCTGAAGAGCTGAAAAAAATATTGTAACTAATAAGAACTAAAGCATTAGGAATAAAACCAAATAAAATGCCCCCCTAAAGAGGGAGCTCCTGACTTCAAACTTGCTTTAGTGCATTCGTATTTAACCAGACCACAGTCGGCAGGTCACGTTGCATGACATACCTGAGAGGTCTTCGAGAGCAGGCTGTCCAGTTTTGACATAAAGAGCAGAATCCATGCTGACCCCTCCTGTGCTGGCCTCGGCCGTTACGTTCCCTTCATTGTCTGTCTGCGATCTGGAAGGCAAAACAAAATAGAGATGTGCGGTCACTCTCCATCAAAAGTATCTCAAGTATAACAACTAGACAATTGCACCCGCCATCAGCCACTCTGTCCCTCTCTCCAGAACAGACCGGCAGACTGATTTTACATAATTCATTAGTCCCATGTTGAATTATGTCCTAGAAATGGAAACAAGCACTCAGCTGTAAAAAATAAAAAATTCATAGTCAAAGATAGGCTTCACAGCTCTTCAGACAGGGTCTTAAGACACTCGGATTTCCAGCTAAATTTTAATCATCAATAACATCAGCTGTTGTGGCTAATCTGATCATCTCTAATGGAGTCTGTATTGCATGAATATAAAGCAGGTAGTGCACGATGGCATGTTACGCTCCTGCTAGTTTCCCTTCAGTAACTATCAGTGTCACTCATCTGTATCTTAAAATAAATGAGTGGGTAAAACCAACTTCAAACTCCAATTTATTGTCTGACATTGTGGCTGTCAGATAATGAAAGGTGATGTCGTAAGAATCTATTGTCAGATTTGAGTAACGTATCTTGACTCATTTCATTTCACTAGTTGCACTGTTTTGCTTGTAGAGCCACATCAACAAGCGGCTGGAAGCTCTCCTGTCCGAAGGGTAAGTGCTGTACAAAAGGGAAGACACGGCAGGGAATTACTATTGCAACGTTCTTAATTTCAGTTGACCTTATATGAAATGTAGAACAATTTCTCATGTCTTTTGCTTTAAAAAACAAACAAAAACAAACAAAAAGTAAGTCTACAGGCAGCTATAAAGTTTATGTTAAAGTAACCTTAACCGATAGCAGAAAAAACCTGAGACTACTACTGCAATGCATTAACAAGTGCATTTTGCAGATTCAAAAAGTGTCTGGATAGCAAATTTATAATAACGCTATATGTTTGCCTTGCAAATCAATACAATTTGACTTTTCTCTTTCCTTTTAAAGCCAGCAACATGACACCGTTTGGCCTTTATTCCTCCAATGCTGAAAAGTAAACACGATTTTTTCAATTTCTCAGCATTTTCTCCTGCTGACAATTGGTAGCTTCATTACTGTTTTTTGTAAAAAGTCAAATAAATACTGCCTACAGTTTATCAGTATGTTTAAATTATAGAAAACGTATGGATTACATCTGCTTTTATACTTTAGATGATGATATCTATGTTCAAGATGAACACCAAGTAGAGTGCTTTTTACTTTGACAGCACATTGTAGCAATAAACTTAAGAACCCAAAGCATCATGAACACATTTTTGGAGGTTATGAGAGATAAACAATAAAGCAATCAGTTTGCAATCACAACTTGCTATTTAATTATGGATTAAAATAGTACAAACTGCACTGGCACTTTTTAACTCAAAATAAATCCCCCAAAGTTACTAGTAGTAGATCCCACCTTCAGCCAAAGATGCAACAATAATGCTGATGTACTCAGATGAATGCAAGAGCAGGGGAAACCAAGAACATGTACTATTAATACTAGTTTTAGTCAGATGAATTTTTCCTAACTGGTTCCTTTTCATGTGACTGCATCCCAGGCAGACACCTGGCATTTTATTCCATACACACAAGGAGAACACTCAAGGGGTCAGAAGACTCAAGGGTTGCCCTTCCCATTTTGCATTCCTACATAGGCCTTTGGCATCCCTCTCCTTCAGGTTCATTCCATTTACATTCACTTTTATTTAAAAACTGTGGCCAACCATTTCTTATGCTACATCTGCCAAGAGATCAAAGGCAAAAATGCATATAGTAGAACTGAAAAAACAATGGGAAAGGGCGACAAAGATAAGCAAAGGTTATGAACAGCATCTCTACAAATAAAAACTAAACAGGCTAGGACACCTTAGCCTAAAAAAGGCCCATCTTAAGGGAGGGAAGGATATAACAGGTCTCTCAAACCATGAGCAGCAAGAGGAGGATGAAGACAGAACAACCACTTGCATTCTCTTCCTATGAAAGAATAAAGCAGTGTCAAAGAAAACCAGGAGATGGCTGTCAAAACCAAAAATCCCACCACCTGACTGAGGAATTTCTTGTATCATGGTCAGGCTGAGGAGCATATCCTTCGGAGGCTTTGTTATTGATTTCCCTCTTGTTACTCTTCCCTACGTATCCTCCACTGCCATTGTCAAACAGGAGATGCTGGACTAGATAGAGGTTAGTTGTGATCCCATATGGCTGCTCTTTTGCTTACCTCATTCAGGGTTAATGCACAGAACAGCAGACTTTGGCCTGGCCTTACCTAAGGGATTTTTATTTTATTTTTTAAGATTTCCCATTACTGCTTATAAGTGAGGCAGCTCCACCACTGCTAGTCCCACTGAAGAGAATGAGCGTTACTATGTCATAAATTGGCGTTGCTACAACTTTCAAAGCTATGGTGCATAAACCAAACCTAATCCACACAGTACAAAAACATGTAAGAGCAGTACCTGGTCAAGAAGGTGATAGCATTCTTCTCTTAACTGTTAGTAGGGTCGGATACAACAATTATTCACCCTCCTATCTATCACAACTTCTTATACGCCTTAGTCTGACGGCCTTCACCAACAGTTTTTGTGTAAATGTATAAATTGTCTACTCTCTTAAAGCAAGAAACTTTTACATGACATGGCATTCATCTTGCCGCCTCACCCCCCTGAAAGAGCATCCAAAATGAATCTTCCTATCTAAGCGTCACATTCAAAACGGTCCATTGGAGAAGCTCACCATACCTGTACATGAAGGGAGCTACGGTGGCAGTGTTCGGGTGGCTGTATTGCTGTTGGGGATGAGGTAGCTGAACACTCACAGTATTGCTCCCTGTGGTGTGTGTCGTCGCGGTGGGTCCATTGACAGCTTGGCTGCTGCTGCTGCTGTTGAGGCCTCCTACGCCTTTTCCTTCTGAAGAGGCTAGGCTGGACGAGGAGCTGGAATGCCTGCTGTCCAGCTGAGACTTCTGATGAGAGAGCCCCGAGCTGGTTTTCCCGCCGCGGCTTCTCTCACCTTCCTTCGCAGCAACGGGGGCACTTGAGGATTTCCCTGTGGTGTTTTTCATTCCTGGTTTTGGTATTCCACTGTGCGAAGGGGCAGAGGCCTCCTTCTTGGCACTATTCAGCTTTCCTCCTTTAGGGATAAAGCTTGCGATCTTGGAGGACTTTTTTGGCATCTCTGTTGTTGCTAGTGCTGTCTGTTCTTCTTTTGGTTCCTCTTTCACGTCCAGCTTTTCAGTGACAGATGTTCTCTTTGCAATGTCTTTACTTTTATCCTTTTCTTTCTCTTTCTGTTTCTCTTTCTCCTTGTCATTACCCTTTGGAGAACTTTTCTTATTAGTTAGTGCCCGGCTAAAAGTCCTTTGTGCAATTCCCTTCAGTGCAATTTTGGGACTACTGGACATCGATCCCGGATTGTTCACATTCTGATTCGTGGCATCAATTTCTTCGCTTTCCTCAAAGCTGAGGAGCGTCTCCAGCTTTTCACAACTGTTGTCCCGAGACCCTGGACACTCAAGCGTTGTCCCTCCTGTTTTGGAGCCTCCTTTGCTATTGAAGAGTTTTAATTTTTCAAGCATGGATTTTTGACCGTTGGGAGTTGTTTTGGCGATTTCCGACGGTGGCTTTGGAGGCTCTGACACGGGCTGCTTTACGGATAACATGGAAGACGTAGCTGTGTGCTTAGCACTAAGGGACTTGCTGCGCCAAGGTTTAATAGCAGAGCTGGGCTGAGGGATGGCTGATGAGTTATTGCAACTAACAGTACTGCTGCAGCTTTGCACTGAGGATGAGACATTTTCATTCATTCCTGTGGGCTGGGAGGCTGTACTGTCTGCAGGCTCTGGAAAAAACACAAAAAACAACCGAAAAAACCAACATGGTAGTACCTGATATTACAGCTAGTCTGAGATTCTTTCTGTAATGAAACATTAGCAACTTTACACTAATAACATTAAAAAGATAGACACATATCACTATATTCAACATCAGTACTTAAAGAAAATAAAAGCCAGTTTTCTTTTCCTACCCAGCAGAACAGCAACGAGGTCCTACTATATAATTTACATTTACTTGCTGTTTCAAGAAAAAGAAAAAAGAAGAATCTCCTCCAATTCAAACCAAAATGTGTTTTGCAATGTGTTCTCCCTTATTAAGTTCATAATACTTTTTCATTAGCAAAAACACAGCACTATTTTCTAACTAAGGGTTCCCTCTGCTTTTGGCAAAATATTTGCTGTCCAAGTTCAATTCTTAGAAAAACCTCAAACATATAAAAAAAAAATGCAAGAGTAAGGAGAAAATTAAAACTGAAGTCCTTTCAGTTATTGGGGGGGGAGATGAGATCTTCATATGCAAAAAGCAGAAGAAAACTCCACGTACAAAAATAAAACCAATTGTATCCTTATGCAATGAACCTAAATTAAGTATTACCACGTATCTTAATCCAGCTGTAAGACAAATTAGTGGCAGTAACTGTACAGCCCTTCTCCCTCAGAGAAAGCAAACCTTTTATTTATTTAGTTCCTTTTAATGTTATTTGTTCTTGTTAAGAAATTAGTTCAGAGCTTAAAGAGAGCTTGAAAAATCACACTCACCTACCAGTGGCCACTTCTCCTCTGAAGTTTCTCTTTGCAGAGTTTCCTTTCTGGAGACGTTACTCTCTCAATTATCACAAATATGTTTTCTGTTAAACTGCTCATGTTTCCAATTAACTTTTGTCATCTATGTCTGTTCGCCTGCCCAGCAGCCTGCTGGGGATTAACGGCTCTTACCTATATTTCCCTGCCCTCTAGCAATAAAGTAAACTGTGTATAGAGCTGCATTTTTTTAATTCAAAAATCAACAGCGGTTGAGAGCGTGCGTTTTCGGCAGCAGCAGCAGCCCTGTGAATTCAGCCCTGTAAATCATGAGCTGCTGCAACCACACAGGGACTGTTTTACTTCACTTTCAGCTGCTCAGTGAAGATACGGCTCTGTTAACCTCCCTCCTCTGATCCAAACCAGGTCTACGAAAGATTTAAAGCACATACATCTTCCTGACTTAGCGTAGAATCGGGTTTCTAAGAGTATTAGAGACTCCTTAATAATAAACTTGGTCATTTCACGTGGTTATGGACAAAGTGGGATAGCAGGAATTAATGATACTTTCAAAAATATTACTAAAGTCAGAAGATTTCCAGGACTCTGTTATTAACCAATAACCATTATATTGGCCGGTTTTGCTAGTCCTTTTCCTATGGCAAACTACCCACATGGCGATGGAAGGAAGCAAGAGCCAGATTACAGACACAGAAAGGAATTGTACTTCTTTTAAGTTCGTGCCAGCCTGCTGACTTCCAGGGCATTACTCCTGTTTTACTCCAGTAGAGAAGGAAAATCAAGCCACCAAATGTCCCAAACAGCAATGCCGCCTGGTCCTCTAGTTTCTCTGCTCAAGTCTGCTAAATTCAACCCAACGGGTTGAGGAGAAGTAAGAAGTGATAGTGTAGGAGTCGCAGTCGCTCCCAGTGCAAGGGAGAGCAGTGACCGACCGACAGCGCCCTGCCCGCAGACAGGAGCGAGGAAAGAAGGTCACAGCTACTTCAGAAGCTGTTGGAAATGCTGCGCTCTCTGCTTTCAAAAGCTGTGCACCGTTGCTTTTGCCTTCATGCCTCTTACCATACACCGCTGCTTTGTTATGACTTTTATTTCCTGAAGTCCTCCTACCCATCAGAACCTACTTCCCATTGCAACACTGCACCACGCTCCTTTTGTAAACTCGGAACAAGCAAGCCTTTGTCTCAGCCTGCCTTCCACAGAAGACGCCCAAGAAATGTAAGGAAAGCTTCAAACTCCCAATTGTGCATCTTTCGCAATTAATTTCTTTAGCTTCTTTTAAAAAAAATAACAATTACCCATCTCCGTATCGGGATACTTCTACAGAAACTGGACATTAAGTTCCTAATTCAAATGCATTCTGGCCTAATCATGCTAAAAAAATCTCAGCACAAAGCATACCCATGCTCATAAATCATCAGAGTTGTCTGTGATTCATGAACATGCCTAGGATGAATTTACAGCTGGGTCCAGGGATGAACCTAACGTACTAATCAATACGGGCAGGGAACCTTTTACTTTCTCAGAAAAAACTGAGTTGCAAGGAGTAACGGGACTGGAACAATGTAAGGGTGACAAATTGAAAATTACTGGTAAAGGATCCATCTACAAAGTAGTGCTTATTGCTTTACACACACACAGAGGAGGCAGCATGATGTGGGGGAAGAGCTGGTTGCACGCTCAGGTAGTACAGCATATGCAGCAACACAAACCCAGCTCGGGATGAAACGGCATTCAGTCGGAGCACACAGCCGACTGAACAGACCTGGAAAAGAATCTGTCTTCTTCTCAAAAAGGTTCTTAACAACAGTTTGGAAAAAATACAGGCAATGTGTGTACCGGTGTGAACAAAGCCATCCTGCATTCACCAGAGCTCAGAGCCTACGCAGAGCCCTCGCATGAGCCGCGACCCGCAGGCCGAGGCACACGCCTGAGACAAGAGTTACCCGAGTACCAGGCTGTGGTCCGTAACCGAGCTGTAAAGCCTGACTCCATCTCGAACACTGAGCTGGCTGTTAACACACTGCAGATCAGCTGTGGGAGCAGAAACCGGAGGCAACCCACATCAAAACAGGCTTCCTATGAGCTCTACAATGTTTTCCTGGAAGTGAATGGAAGGTGTCAGTTCATTTGGGACGCCAACTTCATCCTAACAGCCCAGGGGAGTGCTCCAGTCTGCGGGCTTTTGAGGAAAAGGCTTCACTTGGATCAAGTGAAATGGCTTTTTTATCAAATACCAAAAGCATTTCTCAAAATTTATTTCCCAACAAAATCCAGAACTTTTTCATTTCTCCTTTCCCTAAATGTTTTCAAGTTTTGTTTTTTTTTAAATTCTGTTTGGTCACTGACCAAAATACACTTTTTTTGGTTTGTTTGCTTTTAAACACAGCGTTCGCTTTGTCCCCAACTCCCCCACATACACCCTCCTATTTGGAACTTAATTGTGCTTCCGTTGCCAGTGGCGTAGGATGAGTACAATGTAACTCCATTTACAGAGTTGCTCCTCATTTACAGACATTCAGAGAAATCAGAATTAGGACAACAATACTATATCTGTAACATTAAAAAAAATTAATATATGGGGATGTTAATGTAATTTTCAGAGTCTCTACCTAACATTTTCCAGGAAGGAAATTCTATGGATGTTGGATGCTACACATCTGATATCAATGAAAAATATTTAGAAACTCTTCAATATACTTGGTAAGCTCTGGGCAAGGAAAGATGATATTTTCTTACACAAGTACAGTGCATTTTGACTCATACTCAGGTCAAATACAGTGAAACTGGAAATTCAAAGTCCTCAAGTTTTTGTTACATTGCACCATGCAAAGTTAATGAAAGAAATAAAAAGTTCACCATAAAACACACTCATGAAAAATGGCCGCAGCTTAAGAAAACTTCTGCCTTTTTAAGATTCTCTGTTTCTTTCTTACAAACAAGTCTGCTGGCTCTTTGACTCCTCAGGCCAATCTTGGTAAACGAAAAGGGTTCTGCTGCCAGAATGTGGATTCAAATGCTAGGTTTCCTAATGAAGCAGTAACATCAATACATGGATAACACATCAGCATGCAAAGGGGAAAGTTTTATTCAGTGTAGCATAGGCCCTTCTTTCATGAAAAGGAGAGCAGGTTTCATGCATTCGATTAATAAGCTTATTATTTCCCATGTGTTCCTTTGTGAGGGAGATATTTTCTTTCTTCAGCAACCTGCATTAACTAAAACTGACTATAAAAGAAATGTTTTCAAACCCAAGCTACAGTCTACAATAAATAATGATCGCCTTCCTCTTTTCAAAGTCAAATCTTGGCCTGAAATCTATTTTGTTCCTAGCATTCCTGTTAAAAAAGATGTTGGTGGTCTAGTTCCAATGCCAATACGCACTGTAGCATGGGTAAATCTGATTTCAGCTGCTCCTGCAAAGTCTTAACTGCATCTGCAAACCTACCCATTTGTGATGAAAAAAAAAAAAAAGAATCTGAAGGCTTATGATTTAATTCTTCCACTGAAGTCTTTGAGAGCTTATGTTATAATAAGGTCAGGAGAAAATATATGCAATTTCCCATCATTTGTCATGTTCGCTCTAAGCAAGTGGACTTTGATTTGCTATAACTGAAAACTTTCAAAACCAATCATTATAAGCATGAAAGGCAACACAAAGACAGAGGATGTTCTCATAGTTACTTCTCCTTAGGAGGGTCAAGAACTTAACAGCATTTTTATTCATTTTAGAATGAACAAGCTGTCATTTTTTATTTCACAGCTATGGGAAAAATAAGAAGTTCTCATGAAGAGAAATATCTTTTAGTCCAGCCCATAGATTAGATAACCAAGTTAAAAGCAAATCCACAACCAAATTCTAATTAAGGAAGTAAAAGCAGATCTGCTCTATGACATTATAGTGTCAGAACTGCAGACACCACTGTGGCAGTTTCATCATTTCTCATCTAGAGGACTAACTGGTGAGTCTTGACCCTTCCCATCCACCCACCAGAAGACTCTCCTTCAAAGTACTACAAATAAGAGTCCTACAGAGAAAAGCTTTTTAGCTGAGCTATTCTCTTCTTCAGTAATAATTTATCATATGCTCAGCAAACCCCTGAAGTACAGAAATGCCTGCATTTCTGCCAGGAGCTGACTAGAAAAATCATGATCTTTCCATAATCCAAACCACAAGCAGGTAGAGCAGAACGTTCCCAACAAGAGCAACCTGGCACACAGCCCTTCCTCAAAATAAGCACAACTCTTCTGGCCCACAGAAGTTTCTATTTCGATTGTAACGCTGTTGCCCAGAGACAACTACAGCTGGGTGGAAGGGACTGGCTCATTTACCAGCTCTGGGTGGGCATGGCCTCCACCTGCAAGATGAATGAAGCCTTGAGTTGTCTCTTCTACTCTAGACCACAACAAAAAGCAACAAAAACGTTTTCTTAAAGCAGAGATTGCCAGATCGGGAAATTCTGCATAACTTGAGAAAAGCCCAGATAGGAAACATTTTGCTTTGCTGAGGACAAAAACTTCACCAAGCTGAGCAGAATTGGTTCCTTCAACTTCTACCCACTGGCTTTCCTTTTAGGGGTGATTTAATTCATTGTAACATGAGACAAAAATTACCTTTACTCCTTGATATTTTGCTTTCCTTCCATCATATCTACTCCTTCAAGCTCAGTGTTGTAAACTCTGTAGCTTCAATAGCAGTTCCACATATTCACAGAAATACGTTGCACCTCTGAAAACCCATACTGAAGCCTGTGGATATGTCAGTAACTCAACTTCCACATTTCTGTAAAGTCCCCTTTGTTCACACAGAGCTCCAGTATATGAAACAACAGTTCTGCTGTTTACTGGTTTACGCCACCAAGACTCAGCATTTCTGCTGAGGTGAAGGGAAATAAAACTGGAGCACAGGCCATCTTTTCCTCATTGTCTTGACATAACCGACTAAGACACTTGAATTCCTTGTTGTTTTTGTTTAGTTACTGTAAATTCAAAATGCTGTCCACATGACTGCCTAAGAAAGAGGTTGGAGGGACCTCTATCGACCACATACCGGTTAGATGATCATAAAAATAATGAACCCAAGTTTACTGTGCCATTCAAAACAAGTCGCACTCTCCATTTAATACTAGACAAATACCATTCTTGTTCATTACTCTCCATTTTCTTCTCATTATATGTACAATCAAATCCCCCAAGATTTCTCATAACAGAGCTATTCAAAAGCATTAATGAATTCCAGGCAGGGAGCTGTTACAGAGTCTTTCATTAGATTTTATACATAGCTGGAGTGGACAATATATACACTTCGCAGCCTTGATCTAACACATCTCTTGTACAGGCAGGTTACACAAAATAAGCTGTATACACATTGGTGGGCGGAGAGCTGCATATGGGGAATATTGTCCATTGGCCTATTTTGATTATCAGTAGTGGCTGCAATCTGGGCTTGGAATCACCATGGAGGTAGAAATGGAGGCAGATTTTTAACAGAGGAGGGACAGGCAATAGGAAAAAATACCTAAGAAAACTCCCACTGATCAGTCAATATGCCAAGCTAAACTACCTTTTAACTCAGAAATGTCTTACTCTGCTCAGTAAGAAGTCATACAACTGTTCGGCTGTAAACAGTAAAATGACAAATACCAATGCATTCTCAAATGTGGACAATCTATGTTTAAACAGAGGAGTCAAACCAAACCATATAGAAATACCAATACTTTACCATCATCTACATTTATACCTATATGCATAAATGTGCAGAATTCTATTACATTTTTATATCAAAAACAGCTGACAGACATATTACTTTTTATACTGGGGTCTTCTTCATCTCCTCTCTCTGGTCTATGAAACTACTCTACAACCTGTAGCAGCATATCTTTCAAACCAGGCCAACGTGCAGGTAACAATCTACCAATCGTGACAGTAACGAAGGGTTGGGCCATGGCTTTACGCTCATCAGCCACTTCAGAGGTGGAGGCAGTTCTCCGGTGCCAGTCACAGATTCTTTAAGTATATTTGGTTATGGATGAGGAACAGGCAAAAGGCTCAGTAGAGAAGCCACAAATGGAAGGGACCAGAGAGGCTGGACGATGCTCTTACCCAGGCAGAGGAGGCTTCTACAGGTGTGGTAGAAACATGCTGGCACTTACAGAAGTCTGGGACGTAGCACCACTGCTGTTTCCTTTCCTATGACTGAACAGTGAACTTTTGTTTCCGTGGCTGTTCTTCTGGCACAATTCACCCAGCAATAAATTTACAAGAAATTGTAAATATTTATTTTAAAAGGAAACATCTAGGAACTGTGAAGGCCATGAAATGCTGGGCCAGCTCTTCAGCTAGTATAAATTAACGTGGTTCCACCGTCTCCAATGCAGCTATGCAGATGTACACTGGGCAAGAAGCTTCTTCTCAAGGTTACATTTTACTTCAAAGCTCAGGATTCTTTTCGTCATGAACTATACAGTTAGGAACACGCCATTGGCTAATTTTTTTAGTTTTTTTTTTTCCCCAAAAAAATTTTATTTAAATACATTTTTGGCTCATTTTAGATATTCCTAAAGCTTATACCACCTATGTATGGCAAAGTTCTGTGGTCTTGTAAAGCTGCACTTCAGTTGCAATTAAGCCTTCAGCCAGCCTTTGCTTAGGCAAAAGAGGACATATTTTTTAATGCCAAATTCAGCCAGTTGAACAGTTGTAAAATTAAGCATGAATATGATTTACTGCATACTTGTATCTTGTCCTATAAACACGCCACACTGCTTGTTATATTCTGACAGTCTTCAAGCCATTTTATGGGCACACACCCAACATAAATACGTTGCTGAAGATTCACTAAGATGAGCCAACCTTTCAAAAAAATATTTTTGATTAGAAAAGTAACGGATACAAGCATACCCCAGGGTGTATATATATATGTGTCGATTGCCCAAAGATGAGTTTTTTGTTTGACACTAATGACTCTCATGAGGGTCACCTTATGACATAAGCCAGTAACCTTATGTTTGGGGAATATAGAGGCATTAATACATTCAGGATACTGGAGAACAGACTGCGTCAATAAGATTACATTCATTGAAGTTGACTGAAAAGTTCTGTGCTTAGAAAGGAGAAATTGAGTGCCTAAATCTAAAACGTCAAACAATCAGCTATGCAGCAGTACTGCAGAAAAGAAATAGGAGTCACAGTAGACCACAACTGCACACCTCTATAACGTGACACTAAGGAAAAACTAACGTCCTTCAGGAACGCATTGTGTGTACCATATATAAGACAGAGAAGGTAATTATTCTGTCCTACTCAGCACTAGAGTAAGGCATTGGGTGGAGCACTGTGTTCAGCCCCAGCACCCCTCTAAAAGAGACTGACAGACTGGAAAGAGGCCAGAAGAGATCATCAAGACATGTAAGAGATTTATCACAAAGAACCTACGAGAAGAAGGTTGAAATAGTAGAGACTGTTTAGTCTAGAAGGGAGAAGACTGAGGGGAGACATTGTAAGCCTTCAAACACATGAAGACTGTTATAAACGGGACAGAGATCAAGGAAGAGCAACAACATGCTTAATTTTTAGCCAAGCAGAATCCTGGTTTTATACTTTTTTAAAAAAAGCTAGCTTTAAGACCAAATGGACACTGGAAGGGATACGCTTAAGGATATCGTCAGGTCTCTGTCATGAGACATTTCAGAACAGACTAGCAAACTCCTCTCAGGTATAGGTACAGTTGATTTTGCTTCAGAGTTGGAGCACAGACTCCCCTGGTTATTTACAGATGCAATTCTATAAATACATAAAGTACGCTGCAAATGTCATAATTTTAAACACAGTTCTTTAAACGGAGTTAAAACCAGAAGGCATATCTACACTGCAAAGTTATGACTCAAATTTGTGTAAGGATCTCAGAAGTAGTCTTAGACTTAAGGGACAAACAAAAACCTAGAGGTTCTCCCAGGAAGAAACTACAAACCAAACCACCAGGTTCTCAGGTATCCCACGCTCCTTCGTTTCTCCCTCTGTTCTTATTTTTTCTCTTGCCACATCAAATTCACGATCACTGTACTACATTCAAGGCAAAACAAATCATACTGAACATTTAGTAAATACCTTCAATGCAAGTTATATTTAGAAAACTGGATGGGGTTATTCCAGCATCTGCTTTTTGGTAGTGCATACAGCAGAACGATAGAAAATACCAACTACTCTGGTTACGGATTTGCCGAGACAAATTATGTAAACTTATTTTACCATCAGCCTGACTTAGAGGGAAAATGGTCAGTCATTAAAAACAGAGAGCACCTCTCGACTGCCAGCACAGGTGAGCACAGAGGCAGCATCCCAAACACTACACAGAATATGCTGTTTGCTTCATACCTGACCCTAGGTGAAACACTTGTACATTTTTAAAGGGTGGAATGACTGAAATTTATGAAATTATCATACTCTCACTTTGTTGAGCCAGTCACATTTATTTCCCAGTGAAAATCTGAAAGTGTGGGTAAATTGGTTGCAAACTTCATGGACTTATGCCTCTTTAAAAAAATAAAACCTTTTCCACTTTTGCAGTTCTTTTAATCTTAGTGACTTTTGCACAGTCTTATCAAGTCAACACTTCAAAAGTAAACACTAGATTCATTCAGTTTTCTACAGAAAGAGAAACCTAAAAAGAAAACTAAAAACGAGATGGATATAGAACAGGAGTGAAAGTAACTGCTCCAAAAAGTCAAATGAAGGAAATCATTTCTAAGTCTATACAGACACAATTTTCAGTCATGAAGAAAGTTATAGCTGCCAAAAAAAAAAAAAAATTAAAAAAATAACCTTTAACTTACTGCTATCTGTTGCATGAGCCAACTGTTTCATTCTATAAAATCACTTCCCAGCTTTCTGACATCCATACACTGTTCATCGATAAGGAGAGGAATCTTTCCATTTCAGGAACTCCGCTTATTTCTGCTAGTCTCTAGTGAACTGTTAAATCTTTCTGCTGCTCCTGTTTCAAAAGCCTTCCTCTGCGAGGCTCTCCCTCTCTCAGCAGCCTCGCAGAGCTTGGCTCAGTGCTAGTCCATTTGCACAGTTAAAACCAATTTCAGTGATGATCTGGCAGTTTGCGCTAAAAGGGTCAATGCCTTTTCAGTATCAGCTGAAGTATATCGGAGCTCTCAGTTGGAAGTCACAGCAGCATACTGCCCATAACGGACATTGGTCCGGATACCAGGCTTAATTTCCCATTTCTGTCTTATTTAGCAACACGCCTGTGTGTCACGAGATGTTGCGGTGACCGACTCAACAGGGAGCCCTGTAAAAACAGGGAGTCCTCCTCCCAGTCGCCAATTAACTCTGTGGGTTTGTATTAACACTCTCTTCTATAAGATACCACGCACCTGACTACTTCAGGACTATTTAGTCTTTGATTAGTAAAAGATGTCACTCAAATGCTAAGGCTTATTATAACAACTGTTATATATATACATATATAATAATTATTTTATATATAACAACTATTATAATATGTTGTTATATTTTTGCTAGCTTCTATGGGCTACCAACATTACAATGACTTTTTAAACAAAAATGGGCTGTAGATACAAATCGAGCTGGTACGAATTGGGGACAATAAAATTTGTTTATTTAAACTTTTTGCTTCCAGAGGACAACAGTCATTTGAAATGAGTTCCCATCAGCCCAGGCTGGTCATTAACATGCCCAGCACTGAAACGTTCACACCGTAGCTGACAACTTGATCATCACCGAAAAGAAAGAGCTACCAGTTTTGTTTGCTTTAAATGTAACACTTGTTATCCTGATCATCTCAACCATTAAATATCGGAAGGAATGGCTTTTTCTTTAGCCAGGACAAGGGGAAGACGAGCACTGGAATAGGCTGGCCATATATATAGCTTCCACTTGGCAGAGACTGACTGTTCAGCCCTCCCAGTAACCTTCTGTCAGCCCTGAGTCAAGCTGGCTCAACGCCACAGGAATTGAATCCGACATCTCAGCTCCCCTGCCATAGCTGTCACGATAACTGTCCCTGTACCTGCCGCCAGAAAAAGCCTTCGCTTTCACATTCAGGCTTCTACGCTGAATGCTACTATAAATGGGTAAAAAAAAATGTTAACTCTCTAACAGGAATTTCTATCATGATTTACAAGTCTCAGAGCTCTTTTTTCACCACTTTTTTTTTTTAATTCTTATACTATTATTTGGCACAGAGGCAAAAGCCTGGGTTTTGTCTCTGTTTATTATTATTAATTTATTTGGAGTGGAAAAAACTGCATGAGGTTAAACAGAACATAAGGGTTCCAGTAAGGAAGCTTGTGCAACATCACTTGACCATCCTGTACTCTGTACAGGAGCCAAACCCAGTCATTCAGAACATCAAATATTTCATCTGATTTTATGTGCAGCGACAGAAGAGGGCTTGTCCTCCATTTTCATGTGCTTAAATGAAAGATTCTTCATTCAAGAAAACTACTAGGATCATCTGAGTTGATCTTAAAGATAATATGGTTCAAAGAATTTCACTCAGTAATTTCTGGGCCAAAACTGTAACCTCTGTCTGTACATCAGCTCTGGGCAAATATTAATTTTTGACTCATTATGTCCAATTTAATCTCTTTCAATGGCTAATCATCCTCATTCTTAAAATTCCTGTCCAGTTTGTGGTCTGAATTGGGCTATTTTCAAATTCCAAACAAATGGATATTCGTGCACTATCTATTGAGGTAATAAAGAATCCTTATTACTATAAATGCCACTACCTACAGGTATCTTGTAGATAACAAGGAAGTAACCTTTCTTTTAGACAAAGAATAAAATTAACTTTTTAAATACCTAACTGCAAAGGAGTTTTTCCAAACCTCTAATTACGCAGTGCTCTTCTCTACGTTTTATCAGCATCCCTCTTTTTCAAAGCCCATTTGAATACTGAAAATTTTAGCCTTCAAGATATTACCCACAAGAGTTTTGATCTCATTATGCACATTTCTCACCTTGCTCCTCATAAGAACGAGTGTTTTTCTATTTCTAAAGCAGCATTTTTAAATTGAATCTGAGGGTCTGACATAATCCAAATCCGCCACTTTTAAACGACCTTAAGCGACCCTGAGCTCAAGACAAGCTCAGTATCGCATAGAACCAAGCCACAAGAGTGTATTCCCATGTACTTTTTATATCAACGCAGGATTTAATATGAAACATTTGAGTCATTAGGAGGAGAAATTTCAAGTGGTTCAGTTCCAGATTTAGGATTTTCTACTCTTTACGTAAGAAGACATTTAAATAAATAAATATGGATTTCACAGTAAAGTTGACATGAAAAACTATGGTTTGCATCAACTTCACTAAAATAAAAGATTACCTTGTAAGCCAACTCTGGACAAATACTGTCTTTTTTTTTTTTTTTAATTGATGTTTGCTATCTAATTCAGACAACAGGAACGTACAAGCACCCTACAGAATCCCCCAGTGGCCTTCTGAGCAGTGCACCTCCAGGAATCAGCACCACGTGGATTCTCAGACGTCTAGCTGTGAACATCTCATTGCAGCTACATAGATTTAACTTTGAAGAGTCATTCCTACTAAAGCTATGACAAGATATGCCACGCCCTCTTGAACTGTACTGATAAATATAACTGCCTACATAGAACGTGCACACGTTTTTAGCACACATTTGGTGTATGTAACCATACACCAATAAGATATAACAGCTTTGCAAAACAACAGACCAGAACTGAGCATCAACACAGAAGGGAAAACACGGAACATTTAAATAAGGCAGGCATGTAGGACACTTACAAAATATTACAGATTTTTCTTAACAGGTAGAACTATCAGTCCTGAAGCACACTTCAATTTTGCTTTGCCTTTTTTGCTCCCCCCAGAGTCCCTTAAACAAATCACTGATAACTGTTTAGTCAATGTCCAGTATACTTTTAACACTCTAAGAAACTAACCTTACATTTAAATTGTAGAAATCAGAACAGTCTAGGAAGAAACCTCTGGAGACCTTTCCTTCCAACCTTCCACTGAAAGCAGGGCCTTAGATGAGGTTGTCCAGGGCTCTGTCAAGTCAAGTCCTGGATACCTCCAGCACGGGAGATTCTACCACTTCTCTGGACAAACTTCTCCAATGTTTAATTCTTCTTGCAGCGAAGAATTTTATTCCTGTTGTCAGACAGAAATTCCCCTAAAGGAGCTTGTGCCTGTTGCCTCTTGCCCTGTCACCATGCATCCTCGTGAATACAGTAACTACGCTTTACATATTAAAATAGAGTGATTAAATAAGTACTGTGTTCCAAGTTAAAAGAGATTACCCAAAATTTGAAAGAAATAAAAGAAAAGGAGCATCAACCAGAGGAGCACACACTTTTCTTACTCTTCTGCCTGTATGGTATATCTATACCTGGAAATCGAGACATGCAGAGCTAAGATTATAGCTGAGTCAGCAGGATCTGGTTTCAGAATCCTCTCATGAGACTTGTATCAAGTAAGTTTGCAAGAACACTGCTATTAAAACAGTTATTTATTTAATCTGAGTGCATAAATCTGTATGCATATATTATTTTTTTTCTAATGCTACCTATTTAAGAAAAAACTGGCGTTATTAGCACTGCCTTCTTCATAAATCTGAATAATAAACATTTCCTTTGATTTCCCATGGAAATGGTCAAAGTCTGGTAGTGCTTTTTTTCGACTGACATTTTACCTGACATTCAATCCAAAGGAAAATGTATCATTTTTCCCACAGACTTCTACTGCCCTCTGTAGGATTATTTTAAATAAAATATCAGGAACAAAGTAGAAGAAAAAACTAAAAAGAAAGCATGTAAGCCTGTCACACTACTATTTCACTTCATAAACATACTGGAGATGGCATATTAAGTTGACATTCCCTATAGCTTCATAAGGTTAGGGACTTTATAGACTGGATACAAATCAGGAAGTAATAAACACAATATTCCCATACAATTTTACCAGATTTTTGAGACTGCAAAATGAAAACTGAGTGCCTGAAGATCAGTGAAGACAGGCAATTATGAGGGTGCACAGAGGTAGTAAAAAATACCCACCACTTTTCAGAACTACAGACTGCTTTCAAAGTATGTCTCAAAAGACTCTCAGCGTGCGGCTAAGCAAGACACTGAAAAAAAATCATGAGAAAATCTACTGTATCACAGTCTTTACTGAAGCTGTATGCTTCAATATTTAAGTCTCATTCTTGATGCTACCTAGGACACAGTTCTGCTCCTTCTTGCCATGGACAAAAAAATAGGTTTCTTTATTCTAAATTACACACGCAAATAAAATTTTGGCTATTTTTTATTTGGTGATCATATTAGACAATTAGAAGGACATGGTAACATGGAGCCTCAAGATAACTAGTAATTTACATACAGGCATAGAAATGCAAAGCTCATTTGGCTCTTTACATTCCTTAGAAACGTTTTTGAAAATTTAGATGTGTTCAGTAGTGACCTCAGGAGGTGGCTGACGTTTTTCATGCTACAGTACACTTGTGGTGTTAAACGATATTAAAGGACAAGAAAGTAAACCAAAGATATACTTTCATATGCATGGGGTAAATAACTCTGACAATTCAGAAGTGAATTAAAAGGCTCCAATTGTATGAAAGGATTATGATGACATAAAAAATCACATGCCTGGGTGGCTCATTATTTCCCCACAATCAAAAAATGCAATTAGACTTTAATTGCACTTTTCTTAAGAAGAAAAGCTTGTTACAGCAATTATACACATTAAAATACCCTGCCTAGAATGCTACTGCCATTATAAATGGCTAATCACTGTGACAATAAATAAAAATAGGTACCATACCATGTTACCATTTTATGACATGGGAAATGAGGGCACTGAAATTTCTCTAAGTTTGAAGGGAAATTCGCATATAAACTGTGGGGCTAACTCCAAAAAAGCAAGTTAAACCTATCATGCCCTAACCTCAAAGAAGGTTTCCATAGGACTGAACTAGGTGTCTAAGTCATCCTAACTAGAGAAAACATATCCCTTCTCCACATCTTGAAACTGGTGTCAGACAGCATGCAAAGACTGAGAAAGCAAAATAAAATACTGAAGACTCAATGTAAGTTGTGGGGAAGTGAGACTCGCATCCCTTCACGTGTGCGCCTTTCGAAGAGTCCGTATGCATCTCACAACAAACACGTGCATGCATCCAAGAATCTCTTATTATCATGCAACAATGTAATCGTTTTCAATGTTGCATAAATCCTTTCCCCAAGATTTCTAGAAAACCAGTGGTCTCATCATTGACTAATGGAATCTTTCAAAAAAATCTAGGTTATTTATTTTCCAGTAGCTAGCTATTCCTCCATGCTCCATTTACTGTCCTCTTCGTTTCTGATGTATTCTCTTTCAATTAATGCACTTTCATTGCCACAAGACACAGACGATTGACTAATAAGAGCTGAAAATTACAACCTACTTTGTAAGAAATTATTCAAATGTACTACCCTGAACGCTACCTTCGATCACAAAGTGACCACTCATGCCAGAACAGGCAGCTTTCTCTTTCTCCCTTTTCCTTCTCCAAAAACATGCAACGGAGTTAGTACTGGGTAAAGAGATGAAAACTTACCAAGACTGGCATACAACGTGCTCATGGAAGTCTCATTTCCTTAGGCAAAATACAGGATATGGGTCAGAAAACTTGAATTGTCTTAGCACTTTGACAATAAACTTTGTCTGGCAACGTTACAATTAACTTAAAATAAGCCAAAAATTTGTCAGACCAACTACTTTTGTTTCTCATGGATGCAGACCAACTTTGTGTCATGATTATATTTTTAAGTAAAGTTCAAGTTCAACTTACATAAGCCCTCATTATTTTTTTTTAAGACCATAATTTATGACTGGAAATTTTGACCAGAGCAAAATTCTGAGTATTTAATGCAACTTATGTAGGCTGCCAACCTAAAACCCAACCAGATGATCGTGTGTGCTTCTTCAGCAACTAGTTTATCTTTCTGAAGAGATAGGTTACAATGAGGAATGAGGGTTCATAGAACTGTCTGCCTAAGAGCAGTCGATATTTAAGGTACTCAGTTGACAAATTATTGTCATATCTCTGTATGTGTGAAGACTTTTTTTTTTCCCTTTCTTCTTTTTTTCCTTATTTAGTAATCCTGGTAAACTGAGAAAAAGCCAAGATAGTTCAAGTTCTCTCTTCAGTGCAGCCTAACAGCATACCATCCATAGGCAGGTAAGGATCATCTAGCCAACGAACACACACATCAGGATGAGACGCATCCCACACTGCGTCTCCCCAGTCCAGTAGTTAGGGGACATGAGCAAAAGAGGAGACAGAGGGAGACTGGGGAGATATTACACATGAAAACAAGGTTTCATCAGTTCTACCGCTCATGCCGTAACTTGTCAGCTTGTTCTTTTCACTGAAAGCCAGATCTAATTCAGTTTTAGAGATTACTATTATGTGCTGATGTTACAGTCAAATCATTACTGTTTATATAGTGTGTCTTCTAAAATAGTAAGCATGGACTTACCAAGGTAGTATGTTGCTAATTTATTAGCATATTATGCTCATATATTATAATATAATAATTATATTATTCAGCTATGAATGTAATTTTCTTCTTATACAAGGTCTGATCAGGGTGATTCAGAATGTCCCTGGAGGATGCTGAGGGCCCTCCATTGCCATCATCACGAGATGAGGTTTTGGGCCGTAGTGGCTAGATGGGGCAATATTCCAAAATCTAATGACAAGCAGTCATAGGACAACAGTTTCTAGAGAAGGAAAACCACAATTTCCTGAAAAGAAACAAGCATGAGAACCACAGGCAAGTTGAACCAGACCAGTATTTTTCCCTCAAGCAAAATCCTCATTACTGTTAATAGAAGTTATGCACAGACACCAAGGAGACTTGAGCCTAAAGGGTGCCACTGCCAAGTCACTGCAAGAAGATCGTACTGAAATCCAGTGCTGAACTATCTTCGTAAGCGCAATGACTTTGCTAAGGATACGGAATTAGCTGCCAGCCTACGCCAACAATTTGACTGTATCAGCCTGGAGTGATTTGCTCAGTTCTCACCAGTCACATCCCCCAAAACTCCGCTGGTGAATGCCGTGTTATAGAGCTCAGAGCTACAAACTCAAGCTAAAGAATGCTGTCAGATTACTGGCTTAGTGAATGGACACAAAGTCACTAAATGTCACTCAAAAAAGCCGCTCTTCGGACAGAACAGGGCACTTAGCATTTCTGATGCACTGCCATAGACACAGTTTCACTGCAACATTTATAAAACTATAACATGTTCCTGCCTTCAAACCCTACGCTATATAATTCTTGAAATTAGATTTAAATCATGTACTTCTGTAACTTAAAGGATCTTCCACAATAGTGGAGGAAAGGAAAACAAATTGTACCATTTATTATATAAAAACATTGAAAAAATCTTTAGTAGCCATTTTTCATTCCTGTCAAACTGCTCATCAAAACTTTTTTTTTGATTAATTCACTCCCCTTTATCTGTGCTTGGAGCAAAATGAAAAAACATGTTTTACCAGTGCCGGTTTTTCTTGCAGCTATTTTTTGCATGTACCTTCAGGACAGTAAGTCACAACTTCGGTTATATTAAAGAAGGGCTATACCTTTTTCAAGAAAAGCCAGCTGGTTTTTGGTTTGTAAATGTCATGTTTACAACACACAGCTCTGACAGTCTTACAACTTCTGAAACTTAATGGAAAATTCAATTTCCCCCGAACGAAGCCACCGTTAAGAAAAATCTGAGGATGCCAAAATCTCAGGTGCTTACCTTTGTCATTGCTACTCGTCGGTGTCGGAGGGGGAAGTCCAGGCTTAGATTTGTCGTAATTGTTAAAGCTCTGGCTGCGTCGATTGTTGGCACTAATAGAACCACGAGCTTTGGCCTCACTGCCTGCAGCGGACACCCTCGTGGTGGGGCCTGGAAGTCTGATGAAAGAATTACAATACGATTAAATACATTTAAAAAGCACTCTGGAAAAGAAACTATGGAATACCATGCATAAGCTGAAAAGAAAAGGATCAATACCACAAATATATACTCATAAGACTCTCTGTTCTTTTATAAGAACAAATCAAAAAATCATCCTAGATGAAAAATATATGGCAAATAAGCTACAGTCTGAATTGTTTACATCAGGGAAAAAAAAACCAACCCTGAACCAAAATTAATGGTCACTTGCTATAAATCTTGTGAATCAGAATTAGTTGCAAGTAAATTCAGTGGAGCAATACCACCGGTACACAGTTAAGACTAAGTGAGACGCTACTGTTCTTAAACCAGGTTGCTGGACACTTGCATGCTGGACACATAAAGTTACCCTTATTTTGGAAATAACAATGGTGCAGAACACAGCTGCCTTTTCCCTTGTAGAGGGGCACATCACACCTCTGCTCTGAAAACTACAAAGCCTAGAAGCCAAGCCAAGTGAAACCTTAACTTGGTTTAATTATTTGAGCCTATAAAAATCACACAAAGCTTAAGTTCTGCCTCTTAGGGCAACCACATTATCAGTGAGCTGGTATAAGCCTCTGGTTTAAACTGGGTCAATCTCATCCAGCATTTCCTTACAGTAGCCTGTATTTACAAGATTTGGGTGTTTACCTAGGAAAAAAAATGTAGTTAGGAGTCTGGAGTAAGTAGACTGGGAGGGATACTACTTTCATGCTTTTCAGGCAGAAGGGGAGGGGGAAAACTTTTCTACAAAGCCCAACAGAATTAGGAAAGCCACCGGCATCATATCTCAGAACAATATGTGTGTTTGAGTCCTTCAAAGTCAAAGTTTGTACATAAAGTATCCATGTTTGCACTAATGAGCATGTATTTCTACATTCCAAATAGATGAAATGTTAAAAATTGAAAGATTTGGTATTTGCTCAAAATGCATACTGAAGAGAGTTAGTGAAAGAGCTCACTGTTCTGAAAAGCAAGGACATCACATTAAAGACTAAAAGATAGAACCAGTTCATGTCACCTACAGTAGCAATGAGAGGGACCACTGTTTGCTGTCTTTGTATTTTCTGTACAGTAGAATGTCTTTAAAACTTCTTTAAATAAAACACAAAAACCCCATTGTCTTAAATAACTTGTGCCAATAATAGGCTAAAATGCAGAAGTCCCAGTTGTCAGAGAGAATGGGGATGTGACCGGCCAAATCACTGTTGTGCCTCTGGGAAGGCAGGGAAGCCAGGAAGGAGTCTGGCAGGGCTTCCTAAATAAACTGACTTCTCCAAGACTGGTGAAGAAATAGGAAATATGAAAAGAAACATGAAGAGCAAAAATGTCAGCAGCTGCATGCACATGCTTTCAAAGCTCAAAAGAGGATAAGGCATAACGGCATCATTCAAATACAAAACCAAAAATTAATTTACAAACTCAAACCACCACAGCTCTGGCACAGCACATCATGGTTCTGAGGTTGACTTTGCTGAAGCCTTTTAGACGAGCCCCTCAATTTATCCAGCCTTTTTCAACACTGGGGGGTGCTAGAAAGTTGTACATACTCGTCATTGCAGCAAGGTGTAAATGAGAACACCCCAGAGATGCTTCATCCACTGTAGAGGACACTATACGGGAAGAAGCGGAGGCAAACAAGGGACAAACGCTGTTCTTGAGAACTTGGAAGTCACCAAGACGAGAAAGTTCATTAAGAGTTTGTTTTGCTTAATAGGAAATGAGCTAGGCTTCCTACAGGTACGAAGGATGCGCAAGCTACCTCAGCTGAAAGTTTCCACCCAGTGATAAAACACTGTGAGTATGGGCCAACCACTGCAGGAAGGCTACTGGAGCCCAGTACTGGGAGGGGAGTTTTCTAGCAGGGCTTGGCAGGAGGGAAGGGATAATGTTCTTGTGCTGATGGGTAAGAAAAGGCTGCCCACACACGCCCACACAGGTTTTGCAAATCTGCCACATTTTAAAGTAAATAAAGCTACTCAAGCCATGTGACCACTCAAGAAGTGACAAGTTTTCGATTCAAGTCAGTATTGTCACTGCCAATAAAAACATAAGGAGAATAAAAAACATACATGCTAAAAACACTCTTAAAGAAGATATCATTTCTCTTCGACTTTCCCCCCCTGTAGTTTAACTGACTGATTTTAAGCCCCTGCTTTTGGTATTAGGCCAAGATATTTCACAGCAGTGCCTGTGAAATCTAGGGGGGGGAAAAAAGGTCTAGGGAGACACTTCTAGCTTCTTGCTATTAGAGACAAGGTACTGAGTGTGGAGAATACTCTCCATTACTGCACTTCAGCACCTCTTCTAGGCAAATACGAACTGTCAAGCCATAATTATGATCAAGAGAGAACATGAAAAGGAAACGTGGGACATTTTAACAGGGGTTATACTGCAGACCTTCACTGCTGTCATAAAGAAATAAGATGGGGGAAATAAATCCAAATTATACAGCATAACTAACAATCTATACAAACTTGCCAAGCTGAATAAAAATCATAAGTAATAGTTCACAAGCTTAGCAAAAATGGTATAGTATAATTTACCAACGTACAACTATATAAAAATTCCTAGTAAAACATTTTAATATATAATAGTAGTAAAAGTAAACATGATTAATAACCACTTTAATAACACAGCAACCCTTACGATCACTGAGACGAGATGGTCATACGAGCTGGCATGCAAGTCACGCTGGGATTCAGGAAAAAAATTGACTGAGATACCTATTAATAATTTTCAGGGAGATTAGATATGCTTATCTTCCGAGCACTGGGGAATGCCGGAGCTCTGACGAGACAGCCCCACACGGTGCTGTTTGGGCTCACATGGGGCACGTGATGCTCTCCTTCCTAGCTCAGACCCTAGCCTGATGCTAGTTTCAAATGGTGCAGCTCTAAATACAACCGATACAGATGTGTACAGTGGGGAGAGAACTCCCAGAACCATGTTTTGTTCTCAAAAGCAAAAGCTCACATAAGGACAAGAAAACCAAATTATTTTCTTGCGGGCCAAAATGCATTCCACACCTTGGAAAAAAAGAAAAAAAATTAAAATCTGTCTGATGCTTCCACATTTCAGCTGTTTGTAAAAAGCCTAGTTGCAAACAAGGAGGTAAATATTTTCAATGGGAACCCTAAACATGCATCCAGAAATACTGCAAAAGGATTATTCATGCTTTGCAGAAGATGAAGAAGTGCTAACCTAGAAGACTTTTTCTGACCAAGAGTGAATCGGATGATTTTGCTTTGAGATGAGTCCCTGGGAGATGCACTGTATGACAGGAAAGAAAAAGCGGAAGATAACATTGAACAGAGAAACTTTTTTTTTTTTTAAGCCACTGAACTTAGTAACTAGTTTAAGGGAGGAAAAAGTTTTTATGAATTTCATAGGAAAAAAAAGCTTCTTGCCTAAGTATAACTTCATGTCAAAACTCCTAAAATTGGAAAGGAATTAATTTTTAGAGAGTAATGAAGATGCAATTCTGCATGCAAACCCCAACTTTATTACTCTTTTCTTTCTCAGTCTTTTATTATATGTATTTTTCTGCAGAATCTGAGCAATTTCACTTTAGTATATACTAAGAAAACATGACACTTAAGCCCTTCAGGTTAGATATTTTTGAATTATTTGAAACCCAGCACAATCCACATAATGGACTGAAAGTATCAAAGCAATATTCAAATGGTCCCAAGCATCTCTGCATGTTTTTGACAGAAAAGTCGCCGAAATATGTTCAAATACATCTTTGTTTTACAGTAATTATTTCCCGTGCAAGTTTATACATGGAGTAGGAACACTATTTCAATTATACAAAAACATTGTTTCCACCCAAAAGCACGATTCATGAAGAAAGACATAAGCAAAAACCAAGTAAGCTCTCAGTAGTCTCATGTGGAAGGCCTCATTTAAACTGTTTATATTTCTCATAAAGCAGCACTTAAGCGAGTGTTCACCGTATGTGTTATTTTAACACAAATAAGCCTTAACTTAATTTGAGATATTAAAAAAAAAAAAGCCTTCATACTTTAGCAACTCTGCAAATATGGCTTTAGCCTTTAATCGTGGCCACTTATCCCCACTAAAACCCTCACCCTCCCAGCAGTGGAAGGGTCAGACAAGGCTGTACACGTGTTTATGGTGGTACTGCCTTCATAAATTGCTTTTATTCTAACCTGGAAAGAGCACCCCTAGGATGAAAGACAGTCAAGGGACAAAGACTCTCTCTACTTATCTGTATTCTCATCTAGGAGTGCCAACAAACACCGATTGTGAAAATTATTTTTCATGTAAGCCAGCAGCACGTTATTTTTGACCAATAAGCCTTGATTTGATTTTGACTCTCACCAGCCGTGATAAGCACTATTTCTTTTACCACTATCAGAGCCTTCCACTTCTTAGGACTGAAATTCCTGTAAACTGAGAACCAAAGTTGGTTTTCACATGCCCAAAGTATATATTCTGTAATGGCAACGATATACGTGCTTTGCAAGTAGAAACAGGCAAAAGGAATACTGAGAAAAACGTCCTTATAAAATACTGTGGTTACTTGGTCTAGCAGGTATTTTACACCCATTGAACTGCATATTTCCAGCACAGAGAACATATTTAAGCACGTTTGTTTTGATTTCCAAAGGTGTGAAGTCAACTGCTACCCAGCACTCAATTTCCAACACATTGTTTATTCTGGAGTAGAACTAAAGAAAAAAGTTTCTTTGGCTTTTGAAGACCTTTAACAAGAAGAAAAAAAGAAATAAACAATAATAATAAAAAAAAAACTTAAAGGAAATTTCCCCACCTTGACTGCATTTCTGGTTGTGCTTTGAACTGATGCTGCGCAGCTTGCAGGGGCTGTTGGCACGGAGTCTGGAGCGAAGCCGGCACCTGCTGCTGCGGTAGCCCGACCTGGCACTGGGATGGAGGCCCTGCTTGCTGGGACACTGGAGGAGGTTGCTGGGATGGATGGTGTTGTGGTTGCTGTTTCTGCGGCTGCTGTTGCTGTTGCTTGTATCGTGATAAACTGAAGAAAAGGCCCAAGATGGCCTTTAGATTCCCATTCCTGATTTCTGTAAGGCAATGTTCAGAAGTCAGTTGTCAGCCACCAGTCGTTGTTCCTCTCCGACAGTACAGCGGGTCAGCCGCTGCACTCGTCATAACGCGGTCTGAACTCAGTTCCTTTGGGATATGACAGGCTTTCTGCACATCTCCTCAGCATTACAGCTGATTACCAGTGAGCACCAACTACAAATAAATAACTCATTTCTCCCCTGAGGTGACTGCACGATGTCTTCCATTTCTGCTATAGTCTGTGTATTAACGCCAGTGTGCTTAAAAAGATAGTTGCTTTAAATAGTTCCTTTAAACTGAAGTAACCCAAACAACCAAAACAAAAACCCCGCAACAACAAGTGTATTAACAACATCACACTGTAAATGATTTCTCAGTCCGAAATTTGCACGAGGAGGAGAAGCTACTCAGTTATCACACAGCATTATATCATTTCTGGAATATCAGGCTAATTGTTTCCACTAAGAAAATCTGATGCAAATTTTGCACTAGAAAATGTGATTATTGGGTGAAATAGCTGTATTAAACCAGATAATTACCAGTTTGATACTATCACAGGCCGATAAAGAGTGGATACCCAAGGTACCTAAAGATAGCTTGACAGTGAATGAATAAACATTTCAATTCCTAAAAGTCATCTTGTTCTACTACACAATAGCAAATGCAAAAATGTAAAACCAAACAGAAACACAAAGATAAAGAGGTACCAGAACATGCAGTTAACAGCTGTATCGTAATTAATATGCAAGAGCACCAATTCAGTCTTGCAGACAACCTTAATAACGTACCATGACTTAATTATTTAGCATGTTTAATTTCCTAAATTAAAAAAGTGAATTAAAAAAGCTACATCGAACAGCCGAACTTTTGCATGCACGATATAAAGCACTTGAAGTAATAAAACTTACTGTTGCCCTATGCTTTTAAATCCCTCTACATGGATTAGCGCAAGGGGGAAGAAAAGGACGTGTGGCAAGACAGTGGCCAAGCACAAAAATGAGAATCAGAATTTTAATTTCTGTTCCCAGTTCTGGCTGAAAGGTTGCTCTGACTTTGTAATGGGCCCTGCTCTACCCTTTATTCCCTCTCCCAGCCACATTTCCGCTCACATTGCTCATCTTTGCTGTGTAACAAGCTTCTGTTCTTAACCCCAAGCCCTTTACCCAGCAAATTTTTGGTTCACGGCTTAAAAATGTTGCTCCCCTTTCTATACCAGCTTCCAGCTTTGGTCTCCTTGTCTACCTGTGCCTCGATCTACCTTTTCTTCCTAGCCACTAATTTAATTTACTGTCTTCCTTAATTTTGTTTTGGCCCATGCCCATCTCCTGAGCCACGCCTAGACCTTATCTAAGTGGTCCTGGTCATCACCCAGACCCAGGGCATTCCCCTCCTTTCCTCTCCTACTTCTTGACTAAATTGTCTTACCCATTTTTTCCTGCCTGCAGTCTGGCCCCTCCACCATTGCTCTTTCCCATCACTGTCCCATTCCCTTGTTTAAAATAATTATCAATCCCAGGGCCCCTGAGCAGCCATTTTCTGTCTTCCTTGGTTTTCTTAGCCAGTTGTAGTCTCTTCCTGGACAGTGGGGTCCCAGTGAATCCTGCCGGTTTCCCCTTTTCCCAGTCCGCTCCTGCTCCCATGCAGTGTCACGCCACAAACCCAGCCTCCTCCCACTGCCATCAGCATCTGCAGCAGGCAGGTTCCCTCTCTAATCTGCCTGTGTTTAGCTAGGGAGGACACGGATAGAAGTAGACAATAAAATAAAACAGACACAAAAGACAGCAAAGCACAGTAAAAAGGATCTCCTTATCTTCAGTAAAGAACTCAAATTACTCCTGGGAATTGTAAGGCAAGTAGCACTTAATCACAGACCGAAGCATAACTAAACAGAGCCAGAGGCACTGGGAAGCTTCACTGCACAAATACAGGCCAGAAGATAAAAGAAATTACCACGGGTCTGCATGTTTAAACTTAGCAAAGCTCTGTGCAATTGGACTTGATTTCAATGTGAAGCGAGAGGCTGTTACAACAATAACCCCACCTAAAACCTGTTGATTTCTATGTCTGTATGTCTTCTGCTGTATTTATCAGAGCAACAACCTGCTTTTGACATTTTTCTAAGATGACCAAAAAATAATCATCAAAAGAAAAACACCTTTAATGAGTTTCAAAAGAAGCAGTCTCTCTCCCTCTGGGTTTTAAGCAAAATATTTCAAAAGGGACTTTCAGAGGTAGTTTTGTTTCTCTTATCTTAAAGACAGGCTGAGGTAATTCACCTGGCAGTTTGCCCCTGCTCTTTGTACAAAAAGAGTATTTCAAAGAGTACCTCAGCCTCGCTGCCCTCTGCCCACCAGTGCGGTCCCACCTGCTTCCTGCTGGAAGCCCCCTCCAGTCCCGGCGTCAGCCTAAAGATGCGTATTAACTTAGGTAAGGACAGGCCTGTCACCCACCCATTTTGAATTTGGAGCCCAGAATGACTCGTTGTGTGTATTTGAAACAAACACTCTAGACATTTGAGAGGAAACTGGAATGTGGTTTTCAGAGAATCCACACAAATCTACCCTTTGGAAATTTCCATACTGGAATATTGCCATTACTGCTTGTTTCATCTACAACTGGAACTTCCACCACTGTAGCTTGCCAATCACCCTTCTCTGTCTTCACAAAAATTCACTGGACTCAGTGGAGAAAAAAAAAAAAAGGTTCAGGATAAAGAAAAGGTAAAGAATGAATTTTCTGCAAATCATAAATTACTAATTATGTACAGAATACAGATCAAAGCAAACCAATGAAGAAGAAGAAAAATGGTCTATCACGTATTTAGTCAAGCTTGTTTGCATCTGCAAAGCTTATTTTGTATCTGATTCTGTAAAGCATGTGGGACTAGAAAAAACAGAACTAGTTTACATGACTGGTTAGCCAAACTGGCTAGCAGGAGTACAAATTAAGAATCACTGCACATTCCTTAGCTTACACCTATCCTGCCAGAAAATAGGGCTGTTGTATATACGTACTATTCACCCCTAAAGATAGTGGCTGTCGCCTTCTGCCGCTTTACACTAGCCTCTTATGGTTGACCACTGAGGGATTCTGCATACCGTGCCCATCAACCCTTCTTAGTTCATTTAAGAGGCGAGACAAGACGGTCTGCTGAACAGGACAAAATGAAAAAGGCAGGCAATTCTGTCCACAGTGAATGGTGGGAGAGGAGAGAAAGGGCCAAAATAACTACAAGCAGGTCTGAACTTAAGACAAAATGTTGTCAAGTAGATATACTTCACAGTTGATCCAGGACACATCATGAAGTGCAGACAGACAGACTCAACCTCAGCCAGCACATGCTCTAGGCTGGCTGGCCTCTAAGCTGACTTTAGGGATCCAAAGCTACCAAAACAGCTCTGGGATGAACTCTGCAGTCTCTACTGAGGAATGTGATCTGAATATGAACAATATTGGGAATTTCATAGACACGAGGAAGGGAAACACAAGAAGGAATTAAATCCCACCACACACACTAGATCTGCAGGCATTTTTTGATAATCAAAGAGTAATTTTTTGAAGACTGTACATAACTGCACTCAGCGTGGTATCATCAAAATCTGGCAGCATGGCAAGTGCCCTACTCAGGTACGCTTAAAATAGCGCTGTGGCATATTTGTGCTGCGGAAACAAGAATTCCAGTGGATGAACTGCAGTACTGCAGAGCGTGCACACTGAAACTCATGTGCCTACAGAAGTGTGAATATCATTTCAGAGGCAAAAGTCTAAGCTGAACCGTGGTGTTCCAAAGTCTAGCGAGACATTGTCTTTCATCACTTTATGGTTTCCTGATTTGCTCAGCTGATCGCTATCCAGCCAATCTGTTACCCAGAAGAGGTGCAGGTGCTATCTACGACATCAATTTGAGTTTCTACTGCACATTTATGTTCTCCATAATCTTGAAAATCTTGGCAGCGAGGAGATGTTGTGTGAAGGGGGGCAAACTTAGCTGGGCAGCTGCAATTCCAGGAGTCTAAAACCCAGCTTGGCGTGGAAACAAGTTTAAGAGAATGGGTAGGGAGAGGCAGCTCAAAATGATGGACAATAAAAAATTGCAGCAAGAAGGGAAAAGAATTTTCCAGCATCCCCCACAGTTTTCTTTAGTAACTACAAATGGAGATTTTAGGATTTAAGGAACTTTGAGAAGGGAACGCCTTTTTGGCTCCACTTCGCTGGGGAAGGGGGCCTGTCTCTAGCATAGCATGGTCATCATCAGTGATTGCAGATCCTTAGCATCTTCACTGTATAAATCCATTAAAAAAAGACTATGTCTAAGTGGCACGCACATATCAAAGCAGGAATTTTTAATCCTGGAAGGATATGATACATGAAGTCCCAAATTATTTCAACGTTTAGGAGTCATCCAAATTCCAGTTTTGAATCACTAACTTCCCTCCACGCTAAAACTGCACTATTGAAAAATACATGTTCTCAAGCAACCCAGGAGAGACTTCAATGTTTATTCCCATTTGGAAGCAATAACAATCTTCTGCTTCCTCCTAGATGAGGATCTGCCAGTGAAGTAAACAAAGTTATTTGCAGTTGACCTAGCAGGTCTTGGCAACTTGCGCAGAAACACTGGCTTGTTTGGTTATGGCACTCTTCATTTTAAGTGATTCTGTGTTCCCTCTTGTTCAGCCTCCTTTCTCAGCACAGTTAAGGAGTGACTAAGAACAGAAATTGGATTTATTGTTGAATTCAAGTCTTTTAACTTCATTTTATAAAAAAATATTCCTTCCCTCCCCCCTCTCTAGCTGTCATTCTCTTCCCTCAGTATTAGTGATGGAGCCAGAAAACATTCTCATTCATATGTTGGCAGCAAACATTACTGGTCTCTTCTTAGCTTCTGTATGATTTAATGTGTTAATTCCTAGACAGTACAAAAGAAAGGAAGAAATACAAAATCAGCAAAGCAATGGGATAACCTATGTCCTGCTGAGTCTCACTTGTGATTCGGCGGGAGAGCATCAAACATTAATCACGTTGTCCCTTCCCCAGCGCGAACAATGCTACGCTGCCAGCTTTGCACACAGAGACAGTCTTCCCATCAACTAATCTGCTATTTTTCTTAGATTTTGCATTGTATCAAGACAGGTAAATGATGTGACATTTATTACATTTTTACAATATTTACATGTCATGTCAAGGTCAAAATTGGCGTTTACTAGGGACTCGGTTGCCTGTTCTTTTTAACCATTTCATGGTAAACAAACTTTCCACTGTGAGAAGTTTTAGCTCATACTTTCTTTTCTTGACATGAGAATCCTTCTGACTATAACGGAGCTATCGAGGCACATCATGCAGGCAGTATTTGGGCTGACGATATTAAAACTTCTCTTTGGAGGAGGATATTTGTTATTGGTATTCTAACCCAGCTGACGCATACACCACAGAAAAAGAGAGCTAACCATCATCCCCCTCTTCTCCTACTAGTTGTGGTAACAGCAGCTTAGAAATTAGAAAAACGTGTACTATGCATCTGCTCCTTTGCTTTCCACACTTACAAACCACCTCAAACTTAGTGAAATTACATTTCAAATACACATTTTCAAGTGGCTTGTAAGATCTCATACACTAAGATGAGGTAGGGGGCTTCCTTTTGAGAACAGCAAGGAATTCTTTAAGCTATTTTCCAAATTGTCAAAATGGAATTTTAAACTGTAGTTTTTAATAACAGTTTTTTAAAAAATAATAGCTTTAATTTTACAGTAATTTTATGAAAGTGTTTATATTTTTGTAATATTTTTTAAATGTAATGTACATATACAAAGCTTGTGTACATGATGGTTTCACCATAAAGTTCATCCATGGTGGTTGTCTGGAATACATTTCATAAACATCATTTACCATCAATAAGGGAACGTGTGCTTCAGCTAAGATTTCAAATCACGATCATAAAGCACACGGCACTGGCTTTTGGATCTGTAACTAAAAGAGTGTTGATAAGGTGCCAGTGTTTAGGCTATTGCTAAGCAATACTGGCCCGGTGTCAAGGCCTTCTCTTTTCCCCACACTGCCTTCCCCCAGTCTGCAGGCTGGGGGTGGGCAAGAAGCTGGGAGGGGACATGACCGGGACAGCTGACCCCAGCTGCCCAAAGGGATATGCCACGCCACACGACGTCCTGCTCTAATAAAAACTGAGGTGGGTGGCGGGAGGGTGTTGGGGAGGCAGCCATTGCCTGGGAACTGGCTGGGCATCTCTCTGCTTGTGGGAGGTGGTGAGTGATTGCCTTTGCATGCTTGTTTTGTTTTTCTCTTCCTCTTTCCTACACTCATTAATCCACCTTTATCTTGACCCATGCATTTTCTCCCTTTTGCTCTTCCTATTCTCTCCAGCGCGTAGCTGCTGCCGGGGTCAGCCCACCACACCTACGCATCTTTCCTGCCTTCCTTGTTGGAGCTATAGGATTCCTTCAGAGGAGGAAAAGAGAGCTCTAAACATAGAGGCAATTAAGTTACTCACACACAAGCGAACATACGTGCATGATTTGAAGATATAACCTCCTCCTCAAAACTAAGTGTGCAAGAGACTTAGTTGCCAAATCTAACTTAAAGTCTCACCTGATGCCACACATCCAAATTAGTTGTTCTGTGAAGCTCTGAAGGAGACGTCATATAATATATTCAAAGTTTGCCTTAGCAGCTACCAAACCCAATTGCTTTTCCAGTGTATTTAAATGAAAGGATAAGTGAAAGCTGGTGCTGAGGATGACAGAAATCTGTTTGATCTCTTAATAAGACAGCAGTTAAACAGCTTCTGAGCCAAAAGGTACCATTCTTCCTGACATAAATCACGCACTGGCATAAAGGAATATAGCACACCGAGTCACGTTTGGGTTTCAGAAAAATTCTCGTGCTCTTCAAAAGCAGAGTGATTAATTAGAGGTCAAAATGTCATCATCTTTTTTGTTTTGGTTTAAAACATTTGGATTTTATTGTTTCGTGCATTTGGAAACAAACTTTAAAAAAACCCCCAACTTTCTTTGAAAAAGAAAAGAAAGCCAGATACTTCTTCAGGTAAGAGAATAATGAAAAATGAGGAAACATTTCTCTCTCACAAGGCAAACAACTACCAGCAGTTCACTTTAAATATCTGTAAAATCTACACTCTGATCAATGTGCCAATTATAGAACTTACATGAGAAATTTCTGTTTTTTAACAGAAATAAACAAAAAAGCTACTGAATTCTAATTCAGCCTCATTGATTATTTTTACAAGTCAGCTGTGTGGAGATTAGATACATATTTTTAGCTACCTTTCATACTGAGGTGGGGAAAAAAGGAGTAAAGATTGTCAAAAGTTTAATTATCCATATTAATCTTCCATTACACTCCATGTGCTAGTTACAATCAGAAGCAGTAATTCAGGTTCCTCATTTAAAATGAAATTTTAAACAACCCATTGACTTACCTTCTGCTGACAGCCCCTGTATGTTAATTCCCTTCGCAGCCAAGAAACTCAGGCATGCATCTATGTTTTCAATCTGTTCAAGAACAAACAAACAAACAAGAGACACAAAAAGAAAATGCATTGTAATAATTGTTTACTTTCATCTCCCGCCACCCTTTATTGCACTCAGTCTTTGTATCACATAAAAAGTCCCTTTGCTCATTATGTGGAAACCATAATATGAAACCTCCTCAGTTACTAAAGTCCTAAATTGCTCGAGTATTATGTGGGCCGGGACTTTCTGTTATTTGTACTTGCATGAAGCAAGTTAATACTCTAACCATGAAAGAGGATCACTACATATCTTACTAAAGGGTCAAGGATGTTATGCCAGGATTTTAACCTACAATAAGTATAACAAACATGAAACCGAAAATAAACATGGAAGCCACATTTGCTTGTGAAGGCAGATTGCCACTTGCTCTTAAGTTGACAGCTGGCAAAAGTTTCCAGCCACAAAAGCAGTCAAATATAAAAACTGTAACTGGAAACCTCAGCTGGAATCCAAAAAACGGTCACTCGCGACATCCTCCGCGTGTCAGAAATGACAGGCAACTCTGGTCGCTCGCTGTGGGGCAAATCCTGCCCTTCAGAGAGATGGTACAACAGCATTAAACTGCACGGGATAAAATGAATTTTGACCAGGTAGGGTCTTCTGCACAACAAGTCTGACTGTTAGCAACTACAGCTGCTATATACAGACTGTATTCAAATCCTACCTAACACAGTGAACTCCAGAAGGGCCGGACGAGTTAGGCATTCTTTCCCCTCTATCTCAACATCACAACTGGAGATCTTGCAGTAGCTTCACACCTAGTTTCCCACCAAGCTACCACCAAAGCTCTGCTGTCATATTCAGAAGATGCAGAGAGATGCCAGCCCCCCCTCAGCCCACTGCACTTCTATGCGGAAGCCTACGCTTAGACACCTCAAGAAGCTGCAAAGAGCTACATTTTAGGAAATATCATGTGTTTCATGTGTGGTTACACAGAAGACTTTTGGATGATACCACTGAGTAATTTTTGCTTTTATTATGGTAATCATTAAGCGATAAAATAGGGTCTCCATGTTTGAACAACTTGCAAACATTAATTTATTAAGTCCCAAAACATCGCAACCAAACACTGCTTTCACTTCATAGATAAGAAAGCAGACAGACACCAAGCCCCACACTTGCTATCACGTAACTACCTTTTTTCTGTGAAGTCTGGAGACATCAAAAGGGAATGTGAAAGATCCAGCCTCCCTGTCAGCTCCTGCCTGCCCTCAAAAAGATACACAAGTGAGGGCCGTGCGGCATTCCGGAGGCTGAGCTCCCAGCACCTGACCTGCGCTTCCCATCCTCCTCAAAGTAATAAAGAAGTACAAGGGAAGCTGCCAGAAAACCTCCAGCATGGATTGCTCTCAAGGTACTTCCATTTATTGTCTATAACAATAAAAACATTCTCTTCTGTCGGGGGGCAGGGGAAGTTATTGGCGTTACCTAACTGTGATTTCAACAATGATAAACACTGATACACTGTAAGGTTTTATCAACCTCATTATACTTTGAGATATACTATAACAAAGTATATAAACTATGTAAACTATATAGTATACTTTGAGTATACTATACAGTATACTCAAATATATATATAGCATACTATATACTTACAAACCCAAATAGATACCAAAAAATACATTTTCTGTCATGTTCAGACCTTAAAGCTTGTAGCAGGGTGCAGTTCAAAGGTTCATTTACCCACAGTTCAATATGATACAACAGTCAGTCTCTACTCATTTCCTTCCTCAGTGCTTAACAACTCTTTCAAGTTTTCAACACAGCTTTTTTATTGAGGTGATTTGGGACTTTGCTGGAAAGCCAAAGTTTACCTTTTCAAGAATAAACACCACACAAAAGCATCAACCCGTTTCTACCACCTGCACTTAACAAGTCTTCATCATTCCAAGAACACTTCTACTCTTCCACAGCTGTGGGTAGACTACTCCTCTCCTAATAAGGAGGATTACTTAGGTTAGTGAGTCAAGAGAAGCAATATCTCATCTCAACTCCAGATCTGCAGTTATAGAAACTCAAAGTAGCTCTTTCAGTCCTGCTTTGCTTCTCTTCCCAGGTCCCTCATCTTTGCTCAAACTCTCCTTTAGGACAGAGCGACCACAGGATTAAGATTTACTTCTGGGTAGCAAGTTCCTTGTCCTGCCCTCATTCTTGGTGCTACATGGTCCTTGCTGACTTCCTATCTCGTGCTCATTGCAGAGCCAATTCAGATTCACAGAGTCCCCTTTAAAATCACTACCCCCTCTTCCCTGGGACAAAGCCACAGTTTGTACTGAGTATTTTAGCCACCTAATTAAGATACAGGGCTCCCATGCCCGGACTGATGGATGACTCCCCAGCAGAGCACTAATGGTTGGGGTGTGTATCTGGAACACAGGTTGAGTGACCTCGACCTCGCTGCCTTGGACAGACGGGCTACCTTGCCGCATCAGTTGTAATACCTGGCTAAAGGCTGTAAGTAGCAGGGGCTTTTTGGTGCCATATTGATATAAAAAAAGAACGAGGGGAAAAAAATATACAGGAATATAAAATGCAGAAAAAGAGACTGCAGGAAGTGGACTACCAAAAATCTATGATTTTACATAGATTTACATATGATTACATATGATTATTTTATATATGATTTTACAGTCAAGAACTCTTAAGAATCAAAACATTACAGAAACAGGATAATATCCTATTTCAGTACTTAAAACCAGGCATAATGAAATAAAGAGGTAATAACAGAGGCTTGCAAAAACCAACTGCTTACATTCAGAAAATAAAGTACTACAATAAGATCCTATGGGGATGTACAGCATCGCATGCACGAGGAATTCACTAAAAAAGTACAACTGAAGGACAAAAAAGCATCAATGACTCTGTTAATGTTTACACAGTATCATCTGTGATACTAACAACGTTACATGGCAGAATGACAGGAATGTGAGCAATTAGTTGATTTTGAAGGAAAAAACAGAGCCCAAAAAGGAAAACAGAAAGAAGTCTGGGGAAATTCAAGGAGAAAGTGAAACGCAGAATGCAGGTCTATAGCTGAAATAATTAAAACTTAGTGTTGATAGGAATTCAGGGTGCTTCCCTCACAATGACTGGCTGGTGGCCCACACAGAAGTGATGTGTGACTGCTGTCCAGCTCCAGTGGAAACGGGCTCACACTCACTTGGCACTCTGGAGTCTCCTAAGAGGCAAAAGCCCCGAATGCTTGACCAGGGAGGTCAAGCCCGAGGTGCCAAGAATGAAAACAGTGATGTTGGGATGCGTGAGGGATGCAATCACTGATTTTCCTATTGTAAAAACCGAAGAGAAGAAAGCTACTGAAATCTTCATATGCCAAATAGCTTAAGGTGTGATTACTGTTTTGTGGCCACTGGCCTGAGTGAAGAACCCTAAGCTTGGTTGAGTTAGTCTAATGCATCAGAAACCACATTGCTTGTTTAAAGAGAAGCTTTTCCAACAGTGTAACATTTAATGAATTTCACCTATAAAAGCTCCAAGGAAGGATTCTGTCTCTAGCCCCTGCTGTATTAACGTAAGAATTAACTATTTATAATCTGCAAATATTGTTTTATGGATTAAGATCCCCCAGTGCATACAGGGTTGCAGATAGCAAGCTATTCTGAAGTAGTAGCATGGTAATTAGAGCATTTAGATGTGTGTACCTAGGATAGAAGCGAGGTTCCTGGATAGATCTCGGCTAAGGAAAGACCTAATGACCCTGCGTCGTGGTGACTTCCGACACAAAGTACAGCTGTCTCCTTGAAATTACAGCATTCAGCAGCAAATCGTCACTGAGACTGCACAGGCCCCTTCTTGGCCAAGTCCACATATTGTTTAAATCCTTTAAGCAGATGTGAAAAGACTGGATTTGCCAAAGGGGAGTGTATATTTTCTTTTTCACTGTGAGCTACAATTGTTTTTTGGCTGACAATTCTGATTTCTCATTTGCTTTGCCAGCAATGTTTAACACAGCAGAAGTGAAGCAGGAACGATGACAGTTGGATGCTCTCGTTTCCTGCCTACCCAAAATAGGGGAAAGCTATGCAAAAGGAGAAGGAAAACCAAGGACAGACATCCACAGTGATTATCCCACTCGGACACATAACCAGCAGTGTCCAAAACTGAGTCTTGCTGTGCTGGTCATGGCTGGGATAGAGTTAATTTTCTTCATAGTAGCTAGTATGGGGCTGGTTTGGGTTTGTGCTGGAAACAGTGTGGATAATACAGGGATGTTTTCGTTACTGCTGAGCAGTGCTTACACAGAGTCAAGGCCTTTTCTGCTTCTCACCCCACCAGCGAGCAGGCTGGGGGTGCACAAGAAGCTGGGAGGGGACACAGCCGGGACAGCTGACCCCAACTGACCAAAGGGCTATTCCATACCATATGGCGTCATGCTCAGCATATAAAGCTGGGGGAAGAAGGAGGAAGGGAGGGACATTTGGAGCGATGGTGTTTGTCTTCCCAAGTAACCCTTATGCACGATGGAGCCCTGCTCTCCTGGAGATGGCTGAACACCTGCCTGCCCATGGGAATGAGTGAATCAACTCCTTGTTTCACTTTGCTGGCATGCACGGCTTTTGCTTTCCCTATTAAACTGTTTTTATCTCAACTCATGAGTTTTCTCACTTTTACTCTTCCAATTCTCTCCCCCGTCCCACTGGGGGGGAGTGAGCAAGCGGCTGTGTGGGGCTTAGTCACTGGCTGGGGTTAAACTACGACACTTGCCTTATTACCCTTCCTGGCCAAAACCATCAAATGAATTTGCAACTTTGAACTGCTGCACATAAACTGTTTCAGGTATAATCAACTATGAAAGTGCATAATCAGTCCCACACCCTATACAACAGGTATTTATTCTGAAATGTGCCTAAATGCCAACAGAGGACGGCTGAGCCCTCACCCAAGGGGCTGCCCACCTCTGGAGGCTCCTCTTCCTTTGTTATAATTAGGAGATTATATGAAAAATTAAAAACCCATAGAATTAAACTTCTATTCAGACATCACATATCAAGCGTCACAGCTCCCATTCTCATATTCACAGAAGCAAAATGCATGTTTCAGTCAGCTACCTGAGAACTTCCTCTGAACATGAATCTCTGGGTGGCATTTGTTACCTGGCAAGATGGGAGCAGAAGGCATCATGGCTAAGAAGTATTGCACATGCATAACTTGCAAACACCAGACCAGCCTGTGGAAGCAGCAGTTGCTTTGTTACACCAGTAAGACCATCAGCCTCTTGCTGGAAAAGCAGGATTAAAAGCTAGTAGTCACACGTATTTATTGATTCCTAAGTACTTTTGTAAAGGACATCATTGCATATCACCGTTTTCATTCCCACCAGACCTGCACACTCCTCATTCCTTCCTAGCTTCTACGCACATGAAACTCAAGTACACACAAACTTAACAGCTTCATTAATTTCTTATGTGTGGATCAGAATACATGTATTTAATTCTCATTTTACTATGACGTTCCCAGGTATATTACTCAGATGTCCCTCTATTCTCAAAAGTACCCTACAATAATTATGCATTTCCGACGACACTGGCCACCAGACCCACACAAGTTTTTGCATTTGTCATATAACAGCAACTTCAATTTCTATTCTTGTCAGTGCCAGAAAGAAAAGGAGTCAGGAAATGTGCCCTGGCCTGTATGAGCAGAATAGGGCACACCAGAAACAAAAAAAAAACCAAAACAAATACCCCCATCCTGTAGCCTGTATATGGAGACCCATAGGTGGGCCCTGATATATGTTGAACGTTGACTATATCAGACAAAGACTTGAATATGGAAACTGTCTACAGCCAAAGCTGTCTGTCCAACTCTGCCAAGTCAAATACACAGGGTAAACTATAACTAGTGCTGCCCTTGCAACCAATACAGATGTTTTTCTTGAGCAAAAATCAGAATTAAACTTACTGTAGGTTCCTTCACTTAGAAACCATGGGAAGTTTCTCATGTTATGATGCAAGACCTCTGCTCCCAACTTTTCCAGCGATAGATGTGGAGTTTTTATGAGCTTATCTAGAAAACCCACTACCTATATTGAAACCAGTGCTTTCCATTTAACTCGAGGCTCCATGTTATGTCCAGTATATTAGTTTTCAAAGGAGAAAAAGAAGATTGATTTCATGTGGAAGTTTTTAAAGTTTCACAAACCCTTATGCAATATTCCAGCAGACTTCACATACACTGTAGAAACAAGGAAAGAGCCTCACACAAGCTGTTTTCAGCAAGTTGTTTCTTAAGGCAAAATCTATTCCTTGTCTGTGTTTTCATACAAAGCTTTCACACTCAATATTTTTATATTATAAAGTTTAGGAAGAGCCTTAAAAATCTTAAGTCATTACATTGACAATCCTTAAAACCCTGGAGTTTTGGGGGAGGGAGGGTTCTCCCTTCAAATAATATCTCATCTGCACAATTTCCTAAACATAATTATATGTAAGAAATACCAAGGCAAAATTGCAAATTCCATTTTCCCCAGAAGGATATAAATACTAACTATTATTGCTTTGTTTACAATAAATCTTCATTAGTAGTTATCCCAATCAAAATGTATCTTTTTTTTTTTTAAAGAAAGTAATATGTTGTTCCAAGTGTTCATATGCTGCTCCTGACTATTTGGATAAAAATGTCTCTCAAAATTAAGTTTCAGGACTTTGACAGAACTTGGTGGATATTTTAGAAATGAAATAACAGATGTAACATAAGGGCAAATGAAAATAATCCATAAACCAGGCTGTAACAGATCTAGCCACAGAAACAAAAATCTATTATCATGGGTACACTGTTTCCACATGTATGTGAACAGTTGACTCTCTCTGTTACAATTGCATTATTTTGGGTTTTTAAAGAAAAGGACAGTTTGGGCACTAACCTAAGGCTAGAGAACTAGCCTAAGCCTCATCTCTTGCATCCCCTTCTCTGTGACCCTGGGTTAAACCTTAGCTTTCCTGTGCCTCAGCTCTTCCTCTGGAAATAATGGGATGAATATTCAATATTCACTCACAACATGCCTAATAGAAATAGAAAGGGGGGCAGTAAGCACCACAGAGAAAGCTGCAATTCATGATGGCCAAGATTTCTAATCACATCAAAAAGCATCCAAAGGGCGTTTTTGTATTGTGAATGGTTTCAGGCAACCCTGCGCAGCTCACAAGGCTTGCCAAAGCTAGTCTGGTCTGGGAGAGGCAGATGGAAGGGTTGTAGAAACCTTCCTAGATTATTTTGAAGTCTAGCATGGCTCCGGGTAACGTCTTCCCCTCCAGCTAACCTTCAGCTTTTAAGTTTTGTTTTTTTTTTTTTTCCAGGTTTGTTTATTCAAAACCAAAACTTTCCTATGAGGAAAAAAAAAAGTAAAGGGTAGTTTCTTTGAAAAATATTCCTGGAAATATTATTTTTGGATCAGCTTTTCAGGATCAGGCCTTAAATATATTTGAAAAGTTCAAGTGGATAATTTGTGCATAATTTGAAATCTTGAGACGTCCTAAATTACAATTTGTTCAGCAACAAGTTCAACTTTGCAAAACAAGTATCCACAGAGTATCCTGCCTCTGGAGAACCATTAATTTAGGATGTAGATGAAACTCTTTGCTGGTCCCAATAGACACTTGACTATCTAGCATATACACATATTTAGCACATACCACACTAACTGTACATTTTTGGCACTAAATCTCTGCTTATGTATAACTCAAGACAGGAACAGATGGGGAGAAACCATGGCTGTGCTCAGTAAATACATAATGAGGGGGGCAGGAGGTCCCACGAACGCTTCATTTCCACCTTCCCTGGCTGCTCACAGGAGACCCTTTTCTATCTGGGGCTTCCAGACTGAAAGTTACGTCTCTAGTGCTGTGCTGTTGGGACTAAATGTAAAATATGGTCAATATGTAGTTAACCTGGACTTCCCAAAACATCCTTGAATTCTACATAAAACAATATTTTTAAAAGCATAAATGCTTAAAAGGAAGGACTGACACTAAAACCACTCAATGCAGTAAGCACTGGCTCTGGTACACGGTTGTACTTCCTCGAATACTAGCTCACGTGTTGAAAGCTGTGTATATCATTAACTCGAATTTGCAGCGGTAACCCGGAATTTAATGAAATTAATGTAGAAAGAGCTACACAGAACATTTTATCACAAAGAGCTTTTACCTCAGAAAAAAGTTTTGTATTAATACTGCTGCACTCTATTAAATAATTAATTATAAAAATAAAATAACCTACCAATCAAAATTTAATTTTCAGTAATGCAAGTAAATTACAGATTCTCAATTATTGTGAGTGGGACGACAGGACACCAGAAAATGATCTGGTTTTGTTTATTCAAATACACACAACTTAAGAAGTAGCAATGGCCATCTGACGGCTCTGTCATGCGAAGGACCTCTTGCAATACGGTCATTAACAGTTGTTCGTTTCTAAAAAAGATCCCTGGGAAGGGAGCTACCGCGGCAGCCCGTTCCCAGGCGCAGCGGACCCTCTCCGTCTTGGCCGACGTGCATACTTATGTCTCGAGGCCCGAGGGTCACAGCTTCACCTGTTCCCGACTGATTTATTCTGGTGGCTGGAGGGACACCAACACATATGTGCCCCCTCCTTCCTTGCACCTGGATCCTGGATAACATCTCCTACTGAAATTCTCCTGCGTAATTGCTTTGAACAAGCTCAATAGTACTGTTTAGCTCTGATATTAAATATATATAAAAATAATCCTATATAAAAAGCAAAAGAATAAACTTTTCTTGATATGTGTTACCTTTGCAGACTAATTAGTTAAAATAACCATTAACACACACTTACAGTGTATAAGCAATGCCTAGAAATCAAAGATTTATGACAAGACACATAGACAAAAAGTTTATTTCTCTGGGCTGTATAATCCTTTGTAAAAGCTATGATCTGTTTTAGATAGTCAAGAGTGAAGAGCTTAGTACTACATATCCTGTAAAAAGAAACAAAGACCTAGGCACCAGAAAAAATTGCCATACAAACAGCTTTAATTCTTATATCACAAACGTGATGTATGTATGTACCACAAACCTGAAGCTATGTAAGCGTGAGAAGATACCTTTTGTTATCAATCTAAGCTTTGAACTTGGGTTACTGTGATTTTGCTGCCGTTTTGGAAGACTACAAAGTTTTCTTCACAGCCAGGGTTCAGAAAAACAATTAATTAATTTCCCAGAAAGGAGAAGAATAATTGAATTTTTACTTCCACCTGTCCTCAAATCAACTTAACCTTTTTTCCTTAGTTAGAAAAGGCTCAGATAAAGTTAACCCTGAATAAAACCCATAATTTACCCCGAGAGACTCCACAAAAAATGTAGTTTGAGCACAATTTTTGCTCATGGTACCAAATTCAACACCAACAGTCTTGGTGAAGTGAATACAATCCACTGCACCTAACACGGCCTCACCAAGAATGCAGTTTCATATGCTCCATATGCCCCAACATGCAGGTGTGGGAAATTAAAGACCATAATCCATAATTTCCCATTTTTCCCCCATTTATGCAAAACACAGCAAGAAGCTATGTGTTTGCAGAATATTGCATAAAAGGTATACTTACGTAATAATTTTACATAAATAATAGGCATGGCAAAAAAGAGTTATTTTTCTAGGCTTTGGTGCGGGAGTAAATACATAAGTGAAAGATATGGAGATCTCCATATATGTACGTGGAATGACCCCGGTCCCTTAATGCATTTGCTGTTTCATGTATTCAGTCCACACGGGGTAGAACCATAGATATTCAAAAAATATTAATTCAGCATAAATTTACAATGAAATAAATGATTAAATAGAATCTAATTCTGTCTTTATAGTTAAGCTCACATCTTCCAGTTTTTCCATAAAAAATACTTCTAAAGTCAGTTCTTTGCTGCTCTTTATCAAACCTCACACTGTTTCAGAGACAGATGATGCCCAAGTTCTTGCCTCACTGTACAGGGCAAAGAATTAGAGCACACCCGCAGGGACCACGAAGACGATGCCTTACGGGAATGACAGACTGTCATCAGCAATGTCTCCAAAGGTACCACATGCATCCACCCAATGGACAGAACAGCACGCACATGCTGCCTTATCTCCCATCTCCGCACGCACAAGAGTTCTGGAAGCCTTTCTCTCCAGAAATTAAATAAATATCTGTTTTATGACACTTCACCCTGCCTTATGGCAGGGAGATGTATATATTGGCCTTTCCCAATCCAGTCTAGCTCTATTTATCGTGTTATTTTCCATGGAGGGTGATGGCAGGGGAGAGGGGGCAGCTTGTGGTTTTATTTAGACTGCGAGCTCTGTGACACAGAAACCTATGATCCAACAACGCCTGTCTCGCTGATAACAATACACAAATGGTAAGCATAATAGCATAACAACAGTCTGGATCTCTGGAAAAAAACAGAGGCAGTAAAACAAATCTTATCTCGGAGCAACAGTCATTATAAAGTGAGGAAGAAGGATATCTAAGTACAAGCCACCTGGCAGATCACCTCTGTAGTAAATCATTCTTGTCTACATGACAACACGGGTTCATACGTGATCAACAGAAACACAGGATGCTTAGAGAAAACGCTTTAAACATTCCTAAACTCAGTATTTAGCCAAGCATCTCCACAGACAGTTGAAGGAGCTAAGCTGGGGCCTGCCACCGGCCAGTCTGGCATGGCTCCGCGTACCATCTTCCCCTCCAGCTAACCTTCAGCTGTGAGGGAACATACCACGGGTTAAGGCCAAAAGATACCCATTTGTTACTGTAGTAACATTAAAACAGATTAAATTTCTAAACATGTACTGACAGCAAGATACAAACTCTCCAAGCAAAGCAAGGGGAAGGCTTACCAGAAGATGGAAAAGTACCCTTTACTACATTTCTTAGAACAAGCTCGGGGTAGGATAACTTGAAAATATATAGCTATATTTAACCATTGGGATACGTTTCCAAAAATCCTATGCCAGGAATTTGCAGAGGGGGAAAAAAAATGCTTGTGATGCTTTTGATCTTGTCGGTGGAGCAGCTCCCCTGAATTAGCAGCACATGCCCAGGCAGCAGAGTCCTCCTCGGCTTTGGGGAAGGGGCGGCCGAATGACCAGGCTTCAGCCCCCCCAACCCGGGGGGGTTTGGAGCTACAGCTCTGCGAATTTAGTGCAGCTAGCTATGGCAACGTTTAGACAACACCGGGTGTATAAAAATGCTCCAAATGTTTAGAGGAGCACGTTAAAGCGGATGCCTGCTCTTGAAGAGCAAAGATTTTCCATGAGAAGAATACAAGTAATTGAGAATATTTAATTTTTTTTTTTCTTTTTTTTTTTTTTATTACAGCAGTCATACAAAACATCAGCTCACCCACTTAGTGGATATTACACACACATAGTTAGCTGCTCAGGTGATACAGATGGTTTCAGCTCGTGTTATTCTTGCCAGCCAACTCATTGATGTGTACCCAGCTATACCTTTTAAGTATGGGTCATATCACACCAGCATTCACATTTATTACCTCAATTCTTTGAGAAAAAGGACACAAATACGTATAGCATGTGCCATACACACAAACAGTAATGAAGATTTCAACATCTCATGCTCTTTTCTCCAATAAAAAAAGATTCATAAAGCAGGGAATGGAGCTGGCAAGGGTCACACTGAGGAGGGCAGCGGATTCCCGGCTCTAGCAACTGAATTAAAACTCCCAGTGCTGCTCACTTCAAAACAGGGTCCCTACCAGGCTGGAGAATTTTCATACAAACTGTTCTTTGACTTTGGGTGTCACATACATTACAGAACAGCTCGTTTTCAGAATACAAGAAATCAGTCCAATATTTAAATAATAGTCAAACTGCCATCACTCGAGTAAGGTTTCCTTGCAAACAAAGTGAACATATTGAAAACACAGCCTCCATCTCGATTTTCATGAAGTCCTTGGGAAGAAATGCAGGCTCTGACCCATGTTGCACTACAAGATTCTTCACATTTGCAAGACAAACAGTAGTAGAAAGACTGAACAGTATTATTTTACTAGTACAGCTTGATATCTGCATCAGAAAGGGATGATTCTTGAAAAAACTTCTGGTCAACACACACAAAAAAAATATATACCTCCTCTTTGTTATTTGATAACACAGATACTTATACACACAAAGTGATCATCCTTAAAAATAATAAAACCCAACCACAAACCCACACGAGAACCACAGTTATTTCCTGCTCTATTTATAGGAGGGAACTGTGGTGTTGGTTCAGCCTACATTCCTTCCCGTTGCTCCAAATTCTTGTCTCGGGTGTCCCACAACTTCCCCAGCCTCAGCACAGAAAGATGAGAGTCTGCTTCATCCACCTACAGGTTCCCCCCTCCTCTTCCCTTCAGCACGAACAGCTTTGCTACCGCTCCGCTCCTTCAGGCCTCAGTAACAAGGGTAATGCACTATCACTTCTCAGACTTGCACAGCTAACATTTTAGTTCTCTCTAGAGTATCATCATCTGTGATTTTTTTTTTAATGTTGAACCTTGCAAAAATTAATTTATTTTCTCATTAGTCTTTTCTTCTTTTCTTAAATATATAGAGAGATATGTCTCATCTCTTTCCACTGCCACATTCAGTATTTACCTTTACATTCAAGGTGGGAAAAACCTCTACCTCTCCTATAAGACACCTTGCTGCTACTTCTTCTACCTGTTCTTCCAGTCCCATGTTCAGTTGTGTTTCAACTGTTGCCTGTGTCTGCCAACATATCCTTCACTGGCAAGTATCCCCTCTCTTCTTTGTCTTCAAGTCTACATTTTAAAAATTAACTTTCTTTACTCCACTCTCTCCCCAGTCACTTCTAGTCTAGCTGATATGGATCTTCTCTTTCCTTCACCTTGATCTCCGCTTAAATGCTCTGATCTTTCAAACATCTTGTCATTTGCTGCCTTCTTGTATCATTTAATCTTTACCATTGTTTCATCTGTCGGTCTCTTCTCGCAAGTAACAAGTGATAGGACGAGAGGAAATGGCCTCAAGCTGCACCAGGGGAAGTTTAGGTTGGATATTAGGAAAAAATTCTTCACCAAAAGGGCAGTCAGGCCCTGGCACAGGCTGCCCAGGGAAGTGGTGGAGTCCCCATCCCTGGAGGTATTTAAAAGATGGGTAGACGTGGTGCTTAGGGACATGGTTTAGTGGCGGGCTTGGCAGTGGTAGGTTAACGGCTGGACTTGATGATCTTAAGGGTCTTTTCCAACCTTAACAATTCTATGATTCTATGATTTATCACTTCCATGTAATAGGTAACACAACAACCTCTCTCCCCGCCTCCTTGCAGTGCCATGCAAAAAGCATACATTAATGTACAAGATAATAAAATGCTCAGCTCTCGCACTGTGCTAAAACATTGCTGTGAAACTGCCTTTGAAAACTGTGAGCATTTTACACAACATATTTCCTCACAGACAGCACACAGCCCCTATAGAGCAAGATTTCTACAGACTGCCATTACAGCCAGACTTGATATACAACATATAACAACTCATTTAAGTACTCTGTTTTTTGTTTGTTTACTTTATCATTTTACAAATAGAAGTGATATGAACTCTTTTACGATAGGTAACATTCAGCACTTGCAAAGGCACCCATATCAATAAGAATCATCTACGTTACCTAGAAGGGAATGGACTAAACAGTACCTCCTATATAGTCCAGATTCTGCAGGATGCCAAATATTGAGCTCTAATATCATCCCCAAAACAAGAGGCAAATTGAGAGAAAGAAAAAGAAAGAAAGAGATCCCTGTTTTTCTATAACCAAACAACATTAGCAGAGGTAGCCCTACTCACGTTTATTGACCTCACTTTTTTTCAGGAGCGTGTAGGAGAGGAAACTGGTCTTGTTTTACCCTCCTTTGCCCTGTTCTCAAGAACCATGCCAATATTTTCTTGAGATTCATTCTAAAAACCTAAATGCAGTTGTGGTGACGGCCTCCAAATCTTCTTGGTCCCAGAGCCTGTGCTCCATACAACTACATCCTCTATTAACCACAGGATTTTCTGTATGCCAGCTGGAACTAATCATCACAATTACAGGCTTTTGTTTAGAGGAATATTTACAGTACAAAACCATAGAGGTTTGGAAAAAAAAAAAAAAACCCTGAAACAGGTCTTATGCGGAGGACAAGATATAGAATAGATTATATAAAAGCCAGCCAACTCTTATCTGCAGCGAAGGAAGACAGGGATACTCCCCACAGCAGAGAAGCCCGGACAAGATGACGAGGGGGGATAGGTTCTCACCTAAGTGATTTTTCATGGAGCCAGTGGGGGTCCTTGTCATGTCATTTCTGGCATTGGGACTAGCTTGATAAGCACTGATGGTCCCAAATGATTCTGCAGTACTGAACTTAATTTGACAAGGCTTATTAGCACTGGCTTTGAGCCTGACAGACCCAAGCTGTCTCTAATTCTCAATTTGGGCAAGTTTGTATGATGTTCTCCAACACTGTAGCAATGGGAACAACAATGCAGAGAGACCTGATCTGGCTCTGTGTTGAGCTCTCTAAGGTTTGGCGGGCTTTACTGGCTTAGGACTGTGCCACATGGAAGTGAATATACTTGTTTTCACATCCCCTTTCATGGGCTTGGAAAACACAGATTTGCTCCAGCTTTCTAAGCCGATACATCTGGCTGGACGTGAGCTGGCTCTTCACAATTCGGCTCACATGTGTCTCTGCTCATGGCATCGTGAGTCTACAAATGAGATAACTGCCACAGGGGGATAGATGATAGAAAGCTTCCCTCCAAACTCTGTTGTATTTCTATTTAATCAGCAAAGTTAAATCTTCATTTCTGGTGCCCTCCTTCCCCCCCCCCCCCCCCCCATCTACTCATCTTTGATGCCCACCTTACAGACACTACAATATAGATATGGACACCTGTAACTGAAAGATTCCTTTGAAAAAATAAGACTAGACATCACCTGGTTGAGTGTTTGAACTGACTGGATAGCCTTGCCTCTGCCATCTCTCTGAACCAGAAGTACCAGACACAAACACCAGTTCCCACACTCTGGATAATGGTTGTAAGCTATATTAAGAGGGAAGTGCATCAAAATGCAAAGGATGAAGACTGCCGTATCTTCAAACAAACAAACAAAACCACAAAAAACCCCAAACCACTGTAACATATGCATTTTTCCTAGAAAACAGGAGACCTGGAAAAGGGCTGTGTCCTCAAAGACTGCAAGCAATTGTGTGAACACAACCTCTATGAAGATACTTATGTTCTTGCCTTAATATCTTTACTGTAACACGATAAAGAGCTCTGTAAGCATGTGCACTTAATAAAAGCAAGCCATAAGCATAATCCTCGTTTTTCTCACGTGAAGAAAGCCACTGGGGATGCCTAGCTAGGACTGATGCACTGCATCTCACGGGCGGGGGACAGAGTCCCCCTCACTCCACCCTCCTGAATGAGCACCCGGAATAACATCAGAGCCTCAGAGGAGGCAGCGCAGAGCAAACACTTCTTTCCAGCACTCTTCACAATCCCTGACCCAGCACATGCCCTCTGCACGCCTCTGGTTACAACCAGATCTGACTTCTATAGGCAACCTACAGCGAGTATCCAACTATCCAACAGAACGATGCTGTTCCTTCATTGAGAATAAAGATTTAAAGTGACTTTTAGCTACATACAACATCCTGGAATTTGTTATAGACTCCAGTCCTGAATGAAATTCAGTTCTTATGATACACTTGTAGAACATTAAATTATAGTAATTGTCAAAATTTCCTCAATTATTTATACTCTAGACAGCTGCTGTGGCTACAGCAAGAATAGCAACCAACCTCTTCAAAGCAGTAAAAAGTAGCAATGATAAATCTTTTAGATGGCTTTCTTTTTACAGAGCGCTTGCTCCGTGGGTTTAAGTAAGATTGCTAACTTCCAAGAAACAACAAAAAGCCAAACCAGAATAGCAGAACGCAGTGTGGTTTCTGACTTAAGATGGCAAACTCTCATCAAATCTTTAATCTCTCCTTTAACTACGTGAGCGGCTGTGCGCAAGTTGCAGTTGCGGAGGTAGGGGTAGTTGGGAACAGAGTCATAAAAATGAAAAACATTAAAATAGCTTCACACACACAGCAGATACTCACGTATCCCAAAGTGAGCATTTGCAACGCAAAGGGGAGATTTCAGAATTTATATTGTAAAACGAGTTTTTTCTCAAGATACAGAAGGAAATAACCTTCTTTAGAAGATCATAAATTTTAAACACTCCTAGGATGCATTTTAAAAATCAGTTTCCTATTATTTGTGTTCTCAGTACAGTTCTGCCTATAATTTTGGCTTCACCAATACTCACAGCAGACATACTCTTGAGGTACTATATGCTTTTAATTTTACTGCACTAATTTTTGGTTCTTTGGTTTTTAAATATTATGTACAAGCAAGATAAAAAACAACTTCTTTTACAAATTAACACTTACCAGTCAAAAACAAGTGGCATACACAAAACATCTTGAAGTTTGTAATTTGAAATGTTTTCATTTAGTGTGTTTTATTCATTTATTTTGTTTCTTTTCAAAGGCTATAGGAACTTTTAGTCCAACTTTAAACTAAATATCTAATTTTGCTTTTGCAATACTGCTGTCTATATAGAGGAACAAAATTCTATTTTTATTTATTCCTATTTAACTATGTGATATTTCAGAAATATAAAATATCAATGTATAATATTGATTGTAAGTAGTGATAAATGATAAGGCCTGATTCAACTACTGTGGAGTACAGTGGGGCAAGAACTGTAATATTACTATTCTTCAGATTATACCGTTGCTCTCACTACCGTGAAAAACTAATTAAAAATTGCTATTAAAAGTCTCAGACAGTGAAGTCACACTCTCTCACTCGCTAATCAACCACGGACACACAGACAACAGACCACTTTACTACTTACCATTTGAGACCTATTTTTTGGGCAGCCATTGATGTCTTCAATCTTTTCATTTGCTGAAAAGCAAGAAAGAGGAGATAAAGCAAAAAACTATACCAAGGATGTTTATTCCAATTATTTCCCGAGCACTTGCTGCTAGCTAAATAAAGGGGTTTCAGATTGTAGCTGTCCAGTTCAAGTGAATGTGTGAAACACTGAAACCCATCAAAAAAAAGCAGCTGGAGTTTTCTCGTGGGCCATGCCTCCAGAGACAGCTGGGGGCAGAAAACAACTGGTCTGACAACATCTTGTACGGTGACGGGTAACTCCTTTAAACTCAAAAAAAGATTTAAACTCTGGAAAGTGAATCACTGCTGGGTGGAAAAGTGAACACTATGTACATATAGATGCCTGCATGTTAATTGATTTGCTTGTAGAGTGAATATCTATTTTAAATCTAGATGCCAAATTTATGATCAATAACTAATTTTTTTGTATTTTTTTTTCTTAAAGCACAAACCATGAGGCTACTTTTCAAGCTTCTTGTCCATGTCTTACATGCAACGCAACTTGCAGAAAAATATATAGTTTCAATCTTGAAATAATTACGTTGTTGAGGTGGTTAACTGTTTGTCTTAGAGTCTTAGTTTGCTCAGTTTCACATTTCAGTCTTGGACCCCGAAATGACTTGTGTGCTAGACTGAAGAAACAGTTATCATCAAAGTTCAGTTTCCCACAGTTTTTTCACTGTAATAAAGGTAGGCGTTCACATCCCATCTGATGAACAGATTCACCTCCCATAGATTCTTATATTAAAAGCTGTATTTTCTACCAGTCCCATATTCTCAGGACATCAGTCAGAATTCTGTCTTCAGTTAGGAGTATCAAATTTGGCACAATATTCCAACAGCGGTCAATAACAGTGACAAACAGATAAGTAATATAACGCCACTCTTGCCTGGTATCCCCCTTTTTACACATCAAAGTGTCACAGTACACCTTTATGCCACAGTAATGCATTTAAGAACTGATGCTAATCTGAAAAAGATTGCAGCGAAATCCACTGTACTGTTCCCCAGAGTGGTCTATCAGCCCCTACACACAAAGAAGAGCACATATTTCTTTCAGGAATGCAGTGTCAGATTTGGTCATACAGAAACAAAACCTGTTTCTTTAAATCCCATTTACAAATCCTGTGCATCCATCTCTTAATATGTACTACCTCTGAGTTTAGTATCACGCAATATCTTTATCAACTACATTTATAATACTTTAAAATACTGATAGCTATATTCCTATAAATTACCACCATTCATAATTACTGGAAAGGAGACTAATGAACTTCTCTTGTTTGGGACACATGTATACAGAGACACCTCTAATAACGCAGGTCATTTTGTTTATCGTCCTTAAAAAACAGTAGGTTTTTCCCTAGTCCTCTAGAACTTCCAAAATGTTACACAATGTATTTAAAACCAGTATTAGCAAACCAGAAAGCTTATTACCTGGCTCTTTTTAAGCTCTTGTATCCAAACTACCTAGACTCACCTACTTGAAACTGCCTGAACTGTTAGTAACCTGTTTCCGAGATTCCGCTGCAATATAGCATTTCACTTTTTCTGATTTTTTAATAAGCAAATGTAGAACCAAAATATTTACTCAACACTTCTACACTTCGTGGGTATTGTACTACAGGCTTGGAGTACAAGCTTGGGTCTAGAGCTGTACACTAAAGGTTAACCCCATAAACCCTATAAACTAACAAATACACCGTTCCATAACATGGGAAAATTAACAGCAAATGAAGACACAAGCCACCTTAAATTTTTCTGTCAGGAGAAATTTACACCCAACACACTAACTGTTTGGATGTTACCTCTTTATCCCCTTCGTTTTTTCTTTACACTGTGGTTATATTACTATTCCCACCTAGAAATCATTCCTTTTGTCCTCGTACCTTTCTACCAGCCTGCAAGATGTCATCAGCTCTCCTTGTACTCTCCTGATCAACTTCAACTGATTTGTAGCTTCTTCACTGCTATCAGTTTCCTGCATTTTCTTGTGCTCTACTTTTTTTTTCTTTCTTTCCTTTTTTTAAACAGTTTCTCCAAAAGCTTTGTTAAACCAAAGCAACTTTCCCTCCCTCTTGTGAACCTGCAGGTTTTTGTCCACCTGTTGATGATTCTTCATCAGTTCCCAATTACTCATCACTTCCTTTTATGCTGTTGGCCTTCTCTGCCACAGGTGATTTAGGATGTAGATGACCAGAAATAGTTGGTGGGATTCAGAAGACTAACAAGAACTGGAGTTTCTGGTCCATCAGGTGCTTTTTCTGCTTACCCCTGGGCAATCACCTTTCCCTGGACAGTTTATGCCCTACCTTTCCACCTTCTAATCCACTCCCAACTCACCTATGGCTCTTGGTTCCTCCTCTCACTAGATTAATGCAGTTATCGTCCCTTCCCTGCTGGTGCAAGTGCTATGAAAAGCAGGTGGAACAGAGAGAAACCAGAAAAGCTGGTGGTGGAGCGAACTGGCAGCTGGGTTGAACTTTAACTCACACCTCTCTGTTAAACCCAGCAGGGCAAGACCTCAGAGATTCAACCTAGGCTGGGCAGATGCATTAAAGTGGCCCACAGGCATATTTGGCACGAATCTGCCTAATTTGTCAGGCAATTGTTTTGATGCTCCCATTCCTTGGCCATAAGCTGGACCCTATCTTTGACCCTTCCACCTAGCTCCAAGGAACAGTGCTTGCAGCAAGTATGGAGTAAGTTGCCTGTCTTGTGGAGATGACTGGAAAGAAAGAGATAACAACGCAGCGTGCCCACGGGCAGCGTGATGGTACAGTTCATAGCACAAGTCACTGAATGCTAGGGGATCTTGGAAATGCGTCCAATTTCACAGCTGCAAAAGCCCAGCTTTCTGGCTATGACAAATGGGCAACTCACAGCTACTGTTTCTATTTGCCACGTAGGAATACTACATCAGTTGGCATAAACTGCAAGTCACAGGCAATCATAAAGGCTTTCAATTCTATCTCAGCCTTGAGCAAGATGAAAATTCACAACCACAATGTGAAATGCAGAGGATTTTTCCAAAACTGACTGCAAGTCCGAAGAGCTTCCTCCCATCATCTTTTTTTTCTTCACTGTGAATACAGTGAATGTGGTTCAAATGCTTTTAAGCGTTTGCAAACTTTTCCCATTTATACACAGATGGAGGGGTGTCTTAAGGCAGACAGGAGAAATCAGCTGTGATCTATAATGAAAGTAGCAATGAGTGACATTGTGCTTTCATTAGATGGATCCAAATCAAAGCTTGGAAAATGGTACCTAAAAGAATATTTGGGTTTATGTATTTTGACAGGAGGCATATTATGAAACTGCAAGCCAAAATTATATGAAAACACAAGTGAAAAGGAAACTCCAGCATCAAAAGTCGCTAAGAATTCTTTAAATCTACCAGCCAGTCAGCTGTCAGTGTCCCATTGATATAGGTACAGGTACGCACTCCTGGTCAAAAAAATCTTCAGCAAATGACATTCCATAGAGAAAGTGAAAAATTATAATCAGAACAAATCGAAAGTGTTTCAATAAGCATTATACAGAACAAAACCAGCTATGTATAGATGGTTAAACCATCCATACAAAAAATAACACCACGCACTTCGTAATAATGAATTAAGGCTTCTGTTCCAACTGCATTATTCAGTACTTCAGGCATATCCTTGGACACTACGTTACTTTTTCTTGAACATATGAATGAATATTGCGCAGTATAATTTCTACATTTGCGTAGGAATTGTCTCCTGCAGCTTTTAACTGAACAGCCACTCAAATACTAGTAACATGAACCTTTGTGTAATGTCCCCCCCAAAATATGATAGGAGTTATCACTAGAGAGTACTGCTAGGCTTGATCCCAAGATTGTTTGAAATATAAACCTGCAACCTTCCCCTGCAAACGTAATAGTACAATTTTCATGACAGCAGACAAAAGCTATACCGAGATAAGGCACAGGATGAATTTGAACTGGAATAGTTAAATGGAGTAATCGCAAATGACTTTCAAAATTAGAGCAAAGACCTGTTCTGTTTAAGTCAGTGCAATTAATTTCAATCAGAACACAAGTTACCCAGAATATTTAGATATACCTGTAAGATAGGCTGTCTTGGCATATCCAAAGCATCTACACTAAACAACGTGCCCATCACCACCTATAACGGTGTACTGATTGCCCCCCACAACACTGATGTGCACATTTTGCTTCTTACTGGAACTACTTTCATTTAGCTGAATAAGTATTTGACACTAACGCAATGTCTGCACCCCTGTTTATAAAGTCACAGCTTTTGTATCTGATCTGACTTTGGTTATATCTACTCAATTAAAATATTCCATAAAAGATCACGGGCATCAGTAGAAAAAGTCCTATTGGACTGGGTTAAAGTTTATTTTTAGCATCGTTTCTAAGTCTTGAAAATTGAAGGTTCTCACAGGGAACCAACTGATAATTTGATATATTACCAATTTCAGAGCATGCACAGACCCAGTATATCTGCATTCATTAATTTAAATATAGCTACTATGTTTATATGGCATTACTAAGGCATATATTACTTACGTATTCTTTTATAAACTCATAAATTTTGAACTGAAATAAACCAGAATGCTATGAATGCATTTTAATTGACCTGCAAATAGAAAAAACTGTCATCATATAATGCCTCTATATTATCACTAGCAGTTTTGAAGTCTGAGGATTATATCCTCTAAAGTCAAATGCAGTGATGTTTGGTTTCATGTCTTTTTAGATTTGCTCCTTGTTTGGATGGTAAGGGAAAAGAACTACCTAGTTCTTAGTAATTTTAACATTTTCTTTTCCTAAATATACAGCTATTTCACTTAAGAAATGTAGGCAGAAAGGATTGCGATCACTGTCTGTATAATCATTAACTCTTATGGAGTCTTCATTTAAAAAAAAAAAAATCACATTTTTTCTTTTTCCAGTTTTGGATATTAAGTAGTATTTCAAGATTCAACATCTGTGATGTAAATCTCAGATGGTGAACACAAGAAAAATTGTACCACTAATAATTAAACCTGAATCAATTTTGATGACTTTGAATAAACTCCAGATACTCCAGGCACATGACAAAAAGGAGGAAGGATCTTCCTGGCTGCTTTTACACACAGCACACTGTAACATAAAAAAGCCTCTCCTACACCGCATATAGAAGCTTTCTTAGTATGCAGTCTTGTTTATTAGGCAAAAAGTTTGTATTTTGCAGGCTACAGTTAAAGCTGCTTCTAGGTGTGAAAGTTATCACCATCTTTGTGACAATGAGATGCAGCATGCCTAAGGCCACGCACAGCAGATACAAATGACTTTTTCCTCACTGTTAATTTGGAGGATTACACTGAGAATGTTTAAATATGAACTTTCTTTCGCATAGAAAACATTCTCTGAAAATGCAATCCTCCACCTTGTACTTCAACTTTTGAAAGCTTGCAGATGTACTCAAGTATTAGCCAAAAGGCAGCTCTAAGAATGGCTGAAAAAAAATGCAAAGGTGAATCAAAGCAAAATACAGTAAGCAAGATTATTTCTGTGTATTTCAGAGGGAGTAATTTGAATTTCATAAGAGTTTTCACAAGTCAATACTCAAACAGCTACATTTAAATATTTGGTACAACCAGGTTCACATGTTGATGCTGGTATTACATGTGTTCTCACGCAGTTTTCTACCACAGTGTTAACACAGGGTAGCTAGGTATGTATAAAAGGAATCAACACTTAACTGTTCCTGGGTTTCCAAAAAATTTCCCTATTGAAGGAAACAGACATAGGATGAAGCATTGTTCATAGTGAATGCCTGTCAACACAATCAATTCATGGCCTGTTTTTATACATCTGTAGCTGCACGGCAGGTCTGTAGAATGCTACCAAGATATAATGTTGCTCTACAACACAAACTCTTTTTTTGATGTATTCCAGTGCAGCTCTAGTGGGATCGTTGGAACGATGCCTCACAATTTCAGCTGAGAACAGCGCTTGCAGATTTGTACCTTAAATCAAGGAACTAGCTCATTTACAGCATCTCAAACACATATAAATATGCATGCGCTGATGTCTTGTTACTTCACTGCTGTCTTCTTAATTTGCATCTCAAATCTGTGAGTTTGCTTCTAACAATAGTTGTCCTAATTCCCATTAGCAGGCTTTCCGATTCCATCAATCTCCACTGGCCCATGCATGTGTTTTGTGGCATCCCAAGTACCAGATGGATGAGCCTCTGAAGGAACTAATGAAGGATCCAGGCCCAAGGGAAGAGGGAGAATATGCAGCTTTACATGGGGCCAATGGAGAAAATGGTTTAGAACCTTCATTATCTAGGAATATTAGTGCAAACTGAGGGAACTAAATGCTTTGTAGAACTGAGACTATATTTGAGATTTGTTCTAATGCTAAATGATTTTCCTCATTTGAAAACTTTCTTTTTTCTGCCACATAAAAATTATACCCCTTCTCCTCTCCTAGCTGCATATATGGATTTTCCAAATCCAACTGAAAGCAGGAGGTTCAACACAGTAGGATTTTCCAAATCCAACTGAAAGCAGGAGGTTCAACACAGTAGGCCTGTATCACTGTGAATTATGTTCAGACCAATCCCCAAAAGGTATCAGAATAGAGACAGTGAAGGCTAACAGCATCCTAGCAGGAAAAAAACCCCTTCATCAGTTGCTTTTCTAACATTCAGCTGCATGGAGTGATATTGCTGTGTCAGGAGATCTTATCAGCAACATCAAATATTTTTCCACTATGCTTTAAGACAAGGCTTTATCGAATTAATTAGCAAAGTCTCGGAAGGAAAACTATCTACGTAATTCCATGCAGTTTGATGGATTTCTCCTCCTGTGTTTACGTAGAAGATAAAGACAGTGAATTTCTGAGTGAGCTGGTGGATACCTGGTACAAAAAGAAAGTCACTCACCTACAACCTGGATTATTTCAGCTAATAAGACTCCATCAGTCACATCTTGCTGCAGATCCTTTATCAATCTCTTGTGACCCGATTTTGCTAGATAGTGATTAGCCCAATCCGTATAAATCTGTTAGGAGAAAGACAAACAAAAAGAAATTGTTAGTTATAACATAGACCTTAAAAATGAGAGTTCTTTGTTTCTCTCGGTATCCGAGAGGCTGATTTAAGATCACTGCTTTTTTGCTCTTTGAAACAAGTCAACAACATTAAAATTCAAGGCATTGTGCAGACCAAGCATTCGGCTTACGGTACTATGGCTTTTCCTATTCAGAAATCTGACATCAAAGCTCGCAGAAGACGACAGTAAACTCCTGAACATGTTACAGCTTGAATGGATCATCAGGCAGTCAACTAAGTGTTCTATGGCAGTAACAAGCGTGTAGGAGAGATTTCAATTTCCACCCAAGTATTTTTTTGCATTTTCCCTTTGACATTCCTTCTCTAGATCTGTTATTGAGAAAGTTGAATGATTCTTTTCCAAGAACCACTTCTGGTAGACATTAGCGATATAGCAACTTCATTCTGAGGAAACTCCTTTGTTATATTACCCAACAAGCCTTTAAAGGTCTTAAAAATCTACCAATTCTAATAAATTCCACCTCACAGACTAATAGGCCTATTAAATTGATTTTCATCTCTCACGCAAACTTCTAACTGTTGGGATTTATTTTAAAACGTATTACCTGAAAACTAGGCAAACAAAGCAGTCAAAATCTCTCTTTAATTTGCATTAAGCACTGCTCACCACATGCTAGCACAACTTATTCAAGAAAACCAGAAAAATTCTAAAATCTTTTCATGCTAGGTTATCCAAAAGAAGGAAAAATACTTGATTAGGAATTTCTGCTTATGAATTAAATAACGTTTCTTGTTCTTCATATAGGACAAAATTTAAGAGAAGACTTTTTTATATGATCTATTTATATTCCAAAGAAATACAGTAAAAACAACCAGATATCAGGATTTTACCTTTTAAATACCCAGACAAATATTAAGGTTCACCCCTACTCTCAAGAGTGTCTAGCATATTAGAAATACATTCAACCCAATTCAGCATATCAGTAGAGCAGGAGGAGACTGAGCGTGCTTTCTAGAGCATGACCCATGCCAATCCTCCACAGTCCCCATAAACCATCACGTACTAGGGGTTTTTGTATTTTTGGGTGGGTTTTTTTTGGTTTGGTTGGGTTTTGGTTTTGTTTTTTTTTTTTTTAAATTAAAGTGCTATGCTGGTGATGAATGCTTCACACAAGTGAGTCAGTGACCTGGAGGGAAACATCTGCACAACAGTGGTCAGCCCCCAGAAGCCCAGGGAAAGCTCTCCCTGCGCATTGCCCAGGCTGCACTGCCCAGGAACTACTCTTCTCCTTCACACCCACCAACAGAAAGAAAAGAGGACACGGAGAGGGGCCCTGGCCCTCAGGGCTGTGATGACGGGGCTATGAAGATTCCTATCCCCCAGCCTTAAGGAAGCAGATGTAAATGATGGCCACTAAAACCAGATTCTGTCTGCTGGCAAAACATTGTTGAAACAAAACATGGCTTTAGAGCCATTCCTCCTCCACCACCCCGCTCCCGAGCTATGCAACCCCCCATAGCATCTTATATCAACGCAGATCCTTTAAATTACTAATATCACCAAGCATAGCCGTGGCTACTAATTTCAGAAGCATCTTCAGCATTGCATTGAAAATGCAAGGCTTATGTCCTTCTCTTTCATGGGAGTCAAAAGCCAACTCCCACGTCTATAGGTCAAGTATTTGCCACACGGGATGGAGGAACCTGGAAATAATACAAGGATTGTAATTTCAGGGTCCTCTTGCACTTGCTGATTCAATATTAATATGATAAAATGAAGAACAGATATTTTGACTAGAGTTATTTTGGTTATAGTCTTCACTTGCATCTTTCTTAAACCTGTAAAACACTACTGGTAGCAGCAATGAACAAATCACTTGAAATCTGAAACCTATATCCCTATTTTCCATCGTTTATCCTGTGCTTCCATCTTCAGAGCAGCAGGCTGGGCATTTCCTATGCCAACAGCATCATGGACTTGAACAGAAAAACACGCTGGACCTCCATGAAAAAAACAGAGCTGAAAAACATCTCAATGAAAAACATCTCAATGAAATAACCAGAGTACACCTGAGTAATTTCCCTAGCTGGCCAAAAAAAGAAAAGGGAAAAAACCCCCACATGCTTTGCACAAGCCAGACATTGTGTTCCTTAGCTCCTTTTACAAGAAAACATTTTCCATAACAGGAAGATATTTTTAAAGATCCAACAACTTTAAGGAACTGGGATTGACTTCACCTATTTTTCTGCCACACGGTCCTAGCTTGCTTACCTACAAGTAAAGACACATCAGGAAACAGGCTGAGAACTCCTTAGTTCACCAGTGCAAGGGTCCACACGCACCCCTACACCGTTACTGCGATTCAGCCAACACGCAACTTGCCAGACACAATAACTAAGTTTCTTTCAATGGGAGGGCTGTGATGAATGTCCTAGTTTATCACAGGAGAATTTTCAGCAAATATAAGATTACACTTTGATGCATCAGTTTCAGCCTGGCTCGTTTCCAAGATGCAGATCATTGTGCAATCAAACAAATGCTTGGATCAGCCCTAGAGTTAAGACAAGACAGAACAGAGGACAGGGAGAGCAGACCCCTCCTGGCGGAGCCTGAAATTACAGCATCAAGACCTTGAGAGATAATTAGGATTGATTTTTAAGTCAAATAACACTGTGAGAATGCACTGCTGGCATTGCAAAACTGCTATTTCATAACTGTTTCCTACTGCACTAATTCCTGCTGCACCCAGGAACACCAGACCTTATATTCATACCCTGTGAATAAACAGAACTGCATCAACGAAATTCCTAACGCCCATAACAAATCCTCCTGGTAAAGGAGACAACTTGAAACACCCCCAAATACCTGCTGCTTGATTCACTGTCTCCAATAACAGATAAAGAAACTCCCTCTGTTGGCAAATCAGTCTTGTAACTCCTATTTTGTGTGCTGAAGTCGCAAGCAGAGCTTTTATGCTCATTATAAAATATTCCATTAAAGGCATCAATAATGCACACCAGTATGGACAAAATATCTGTTTCTAGGGTATTTAAGGGTGTGGAATATTATTTCATTCAAATAGTTGATTAGAAAAGCCTTTTGCAGGAAAATACAGATATAATAAATCTGTGCCTCTCTTTTAAAACCTTTATTATACCACATTATTTTGCAATATGCATAACATGCAATTTTTTTTAAAAAACTGACTGGGCTACATATTTACAAGTTCTGAACGATTCTTATGGCTGCGGTATTACCCAAGCACATTGTAGCAGCTCTTTATGGTCACTCCTCATTTTTATGGCATATATTAAGCTAATTATGGAAACTTGCCAGGATGTTTTCCAAACCTGTTTGTTGCAAGTCTTTGTAATGTGCTACACAAATACGATTCCTAATGTTTCTTTTCCTTTTCCATACAAACAAGTGAAAAAATATAAGTGTACAATGGTTGCTATTTCTAGACACATGAAAATGTTTCAAAGCACATAGTGTTTTCAAATGTTCAGAAACAGGCAAATAATTGGGAAAACAATAATAAAAGAACTAGGAAAACACTGCTGAGAAACTTTCCATTCATATATGCCTACCTCTGCACATGAATTTTGAGTGTTCCTCAGGTGTTTTCAGCAAGCAGGTGACAAAGTCGCATGTTTGAATATTCACATGAAAATAAGCTGAACAGTCACCTAATTACAAAATGTTGCGATATGAAATATTTGACCCACTACAACCAACCAGATCCTGCCCTATTACGTATACCAGCATGGGCTTTTAAAACCTTTCAGTGTGACACAACATGAAAACCATTGGAGGCAGCTTCATTATTTTAGTTAGCAAAATCAAGCGCACAACACGATTTGGGCATTATCACCATAAGCAGGTCTTTGTGCCTGAGACCAGTCAGGTTAATGTTTAACTCGGGTCTAAGTCCTGGCTTTTGTTAAAGGTGGACTCAGCTGTTTGGTAGCTTTTTTTTTTTCCTCTGTACTCTATGATCTTAGGAATCCAATTATCTGGGAACAAATTAAAAACAAATGCGAAAGATTTTTTTCTCTCCCCCCCCCCCCCCCCCCCCCCCCCCCCCCTGTCCATCAGGTTTGAATTAAGAGTGTTAGAGGTAGAGACTGATTCCATCAGGTTTGAATTAAGGGCATTACAGGTAAATATTGATTTTGGAAGTATTCAGTACACTATGAGTCATAGCTAAAACACTATTGCACAAAGTAGTAAGGTTTTGAGGATAAAAACCCCAAATTCTAAAGCTTTTGAAGGTTGTCTGTAAAGAAAAAGGCCTGAAGATCACTAAGTTCTTCAATTGGCTAGAACACTGCATTTTGAAATTCAGTGGGGCTTCTCCCCCCTCCCCTTTCCTTAGCATTATACCTGCTTGTTTAAAGCAGATTTTGGATGTTCAGAAATCTTGCTTTCTGGCTAGGAGACTTCTGCACTTTCTTGTCACTTTGAGTCTCCAGTAACATTTCTGACCCTACTAAGAGACCACATCTATCGCACCTGAGCACACCTCAGACCACCTGCACCGTATTTGAATATTGAATTGGCAGAAAAGGTGCCTTTGGCCAAACAGGTTGTTTCTTTGAGACCACACAGCTACCACTAAGCACTTGGGGAGGGCTGGGGAACATACGGACCAGTATAAAGCAAAAACCCTGAAGCTTCTGTCCACTAAAAAGTAATTCATACAGTCTTTTTAGCCTTGGAAAAATCAACCAAAAAGACAAATAAACCAGAGCTTGCCTAGATAGCCATAGCAGTCTGAAGTTGGCATCTCAAACCACGGTATTCCTTTCTACAGATACCATTTTGGAGGCAATAGGCTGATACCTGGGTGCTCAGACACGCTGAGGGGCAGGTTCTTCTTGATCCACTGGCAGATAGGGCCAAACAGCATCTGTAGGACTCTACTCCTGTTCCCATAGTCAGTGAAACCCAGGAAACAGAGCGTGAATAAAGTCATGAGGGCAATGAATCCAGGAAGACCCTTTAGAGATCATAAAGGAGACCCAGTATATCGATGGATAGATTACAGTGCCAGGTATTATCATGTACTCTAGGGTCTCCTTTAAATAGAATTCAGTCCCAAATGGGAACGCAAGAACTACCCAATGTTTTTTGCCTCCCCATTGGTATTCTGATATACGCTCATTATGAAAAGGAAAGGGTTCACACAAAACTACTTGAAAAGAATCTCCCCCTTCTATGCCAGTAAGTAGAAAATATGCCCGAACCTCTTCCTTGTTAGTCATTTCCACAAAAGAAGAAAAAAAAATCTACTTATAATAAATGCCTAAGTACATTTTCAAACCTTTCTTTCCCTCCCTCACCATGTCAGTTCCTAACTAAGCAGACTCTGATTGTTTTCTTCCAATAATTATCATGAATCAGGCTCTCGGGAATTTGCTAACAGCTGAAAAGTATCTTTTTGACATCACGTAGCATAATTAGAGCAGAGCAAGGCTTTTTTCATGATTGAATAGCAGGGTTAGTCACACCGATGAACTCCACCAGAACACCCATTACAGTGCAGTGCCTATGCTGCTGCTGACCAAACCACACTGCCTACTGAAGTTCACAGGGGAAAAAAAAAAAACCCCCGAAACCTAAAAATAGACAAAACACATTGAGATGATCCCAGTGGGAATGCCTGCAGTTGTTACAATGCTATGGGGAGAGGAGAGTCCATCAGATACTCATTGCTGCCCAACGTAATGGAGTTTACACATGCAGAGTCACGAAATCACAATTTTTGACTGGTACCATTAATTGCAGTCTCATGCTGATCCATGCTACACTCCAACACAATGATCTTATTAATAGATATGACACTGCAAAGCCCAGAGGTAAATAGCTGAAGCCACAGATTTAGCTGAAAAAATCATCCCTCAGAAGCATCTCTGGCTCCAATGGAGCACGCTAAGGATAACAGCTATTTTGAAAGTGCACAGAGGTTATGGCCCTCACAATAATATCGCTGATATTTTGCTGAGTTACTGGCAAAAGGACAACTAAAAAGCACATGGTAAAAAAAAAAAAAAAATCAAGTTTAACAGCATTTGTCACAGACTTTTCTTCAGAGATTTCTTACAATTTGTGGCCTTACTTGCCCCCACACGCTTCTTAAATCCTGTAGGAAGTCTGTATCTGTACCGTGACACAAATCCCACTAAAAGGGCAGTACTGGCTCTTCTAGAACAAGTAAAGCTTTGCTCTGCTATCCAAAAGACTGTTTGGGTTTTTCTTTTCCAGATATAAGATCTTGCAAGAGAAAAAAAGAGGCTTAAAAAGCAGGGCACAGAAGAGAGAATGTGTGCCCACGTTTCTGTGTTAAATAAAAGGTATTGGTGGGATTTGAGGAGAGAGCTCTGCTTGCTCCTTTTCTTTAAGAATACAGCTAAAGTATGTAGAGAGTAGATTACAAAGCAAAAATACAGTCCTTAGGGATGCCCAGTGATCCCCAGCTCAGAGGGAGAGGCAGACATGGGGTAGGCAGTGAATGGTTAAGCGCCAGCGTGGACACGTCAGCCTTGGGTAACCTAATCTGTCTCCCTCTCCGCTCAGAGATACTGGAAGCACCCTGAAAGTGAGGATGGGAGCCTGGGGACTCGTTTACTCCATCCCGCCAGCGCTTTGGCACCAGTACTAGGAAAAAGGGAGGAAACCACCAGAAACTCCAAGTCTGAGGTGACGATGGGCCAGATTGCGGGTGGACTCCTCCTGATAGGCAGGTGAGATGGTAAAATGACCTTCCTGAAAGGAATCCATACATTTGCAATCCCCTAAAAAAAGTTGTCACAATAATTATCTACTAATTAGCATCTAATATGATGCCAGTAAAGTACCATCAATTATCTCAAGTGCTGGAACTTTCCAGTTATCATCAACTATTGGGAATGCAGCTGTAACCAACTGAGGTTTTGGTTCCCTGGAGAGATGGAGGTAACTATGCTTTTTTATTATTTATTAAGTGCAACTAAACTATTTATTCTACTCACATGTGCAAGTGTTTGTTGGAACAGCTTTAAATTATTAGTCAGTTGGTGGGAGGTATTCCGCCGAATATTACATTTTACTGGACACTTACGTACATTAACTACCCTTTGGAAATTACATAGAGAAATGGGTAATTTAAACAAACACCACCGGGACTATTTATTTCTCTCTCTTTAAAGCCTTATTCCCGACTGGGGAGAGCTATTCTCATGCATATGACTACTATTCAAAAGCAATGGGCTGACTCACAGCACATACAGCCAAGCATGTGTGTACATTTTAGCATGCTGCAAGCCTTTCCAGTAATAGAGCCTCAGATCGTCCACGCTTCAGGGCAGGCACTGCTGCCTCCGAGTTTGGGTAAAGCAAATATTTGGTGGGTTCTAAACAAGTAGCACACTTTAAATTGCCTAGCCAGAACCTTTCCTGCTCTTACCCTACTGGATATTTTACTATATTTAACATAAAAGAGGAGAAAAGAGATATTTTCTGGTTTTCCCCCCAGTTGCACAGTTTCCAAACCCCATTACTGACAGGCACTGCCTATACAGAGGGCTAAATATTTCACAGCAAAGCAACATTTTCCTACGCACCAGCGAGAAGGTGAAGCCAGGCCAGCAATTGTGCTGGTATCCGGCAAGCTCTGCTCTCAATGCTCCCGTCGCACACGTTTGCCATATACAAATCCCCTTCAAGCTGGAACCACACACTGAGCCAAGCAGGTGGCCACTCTCTTATTCCCCCTTGTAAAACATTTTAAGTCCTGAATAGAAATGAGATTACATTCACACCTGCATCAATTTCTTTGCATATCCAAAAGTGAAAGAGAGTTTAGTTTGCTGAGCTGATCGGCAAAACCCATTCCAAGTCATGTTTGGCCACGGTGAATCAACCGATTTGATCTCACGCCAACAAAATATAATTGACCTCAGAGAACAAGAGAAGCAAATATACTATTATTTCTTTTCAGCGTTTTCTAAAAAGTTCCCTGAGGCGCACACCAAGTTACTTTCAAATATCACAATTCTCATACATGAAATAAACCCATTTACATCTACTATCACACACGAATAGCAACAGAAAAGGGCTTATCTGAAAAGGTGACACATTTCTACTCCGAAGAGAAACCACAGAAAATCTTAAGAAGCTGCAAGCTGCAGAAGAAAGGGAAAAAAAAAAAAAAAAATCACTTCTGAGGCCGAAGTGAGTTATTGTTCAACAGCACCGCTGCCATTATCAAGGAGCCACGAGCCGCTTACTGTTTTATAATGGTCACAGGAAAATTTACTTCTCCCACGAGCAGGGACCTGAAAGGTCATGCTACTTATTGGCATATTTAACATGAACATATACTGCTCGACTCCAGCTTGCTCTTCCTTCTCAAGGCATCTACAGTTAAATGATGATATATACGCTGGCATGTGAAGCTCGGACAGTTAATTTTAGCTGAAGCCATGCATGCATGGTGCTCAGGTTTCCTACACTCACATTTTACAACTCCCACTCCTGCAGCTCTTTGCTTACACCCCCGCTGCTCCCTTCTCTTACTACTGTCTCTAACACGGAGTTTCAATGTTTGACATCAATTTCAAACAGGATCAATATAGTTTTATACGCACTCTTAAATAACGAAGCTATTCACAGCAAGCATAAAGTTTGGCAGGTCTTTTGCATTAGACACTGTAGGCATTAAGAGATGATTACTAAAAAAATTGTTGGTTTTTTGTTTGTTGTTTTGTTGTTGTTGTTTTGGATTTTACACAATCAGAAGACTTTCTACCCACTATAGAAACAACCCCCTTCATCTAAATGCTCCCAACATCTGTGGAAATTTATGCTCTGAACAGAAATCGAAAATTTTGCAAGCTGCCCCTATGCTTGTAATGGGCCAAACAAAAATCCAGATATATCCTTTTTCAAAATCTGGAGCATTCACAGTATTGATCAAATGTCTGCAGGTTGTATCTATCACAAAGGCAAGCTAAAAAGTACAAGGCTGAATTAGACCTGAAGTAGGCAGCTGCACGACCTGCCTATTTTCCTGAGCAAGGCCTGGTACCGACAGCAAGGGCTGCCTGTCCTCTGGCAGGACACCACCACACACAAGTCACCCCAAATCCCACGGTCTGACCACATCGCTGGCATTCCTTAAAAATACAGAGAATTGGACCTTGTAAGTTGCTTTGCTTGGATTTTTTAATATTAAAAAAATAACGTCGCCAATATTGAACAAGGTGAGAAGCGATGACTGCTCCACCTCCCCTCTTGCCAAGTTGAAGGATGGATGTCTGACATTTTAACTGTTTATTTTTCAAAAGGCACACTTCTATCAGGAAAAAAAATCTATACAGGTCTTTTAACTGCTCCATGAAAAGTAAATAACTTGGTAGCCACCCTGTCTCCACATCAGCTCTCCCCTCCAGCAAAGCCCACGCACTGCCAGTCGAGGTGTGTGTTTGTTTTGGGGAGGTGGGGGACCAACAGGGCTTTGACGGAGTTTGAAGAGAACATAATGTACCGGGACTATCGAAGAGATGAAGTAGCTTCTTTACCTACACCTCGCTAGGTGCTGAGCCTCTGATGCGCCCGGGAACGCTCGACTGCGCTACGAGCAACAGCTCTGCTAATGCCAAGGCAGGGACCAGGCTGAGCGTGAGAAGGGAGAGGTTTGCACGTGTTCCCCCCCAAAACCCTGACCACTGAGGAAGGAAGAGAGATCTAACTTCAGGCTGCTACAGTCTTAAATAGGGCATTCTGCTTTAAGCATCCAATGCTACAATACTCAATGCGGTCAGTTCCCAAAACCCAGCCTAATTTTGGCACACTTGGCCTGTGACAGCAAATAAGTCTTCTGAACTTTTCTAATGAAGACAGACTCTTCTCTATTTGGGAAAGGTGTAACAGCCTGTTCCAAACAGCTGCTATAATTTCATTGGTATTTTTCACCTGGGGTCACAAATCTGTATGCCTTCGGTATCATCTCCTCTGGGCAGCCAGCCATGGCCACAGGCAGGATCAAAACAGACAAATTATCACTGCAGAACTGGACTCTGAGAAAGAAAGGGTAAGGAAAATACTCCAAGAGATAATAATCCGAAGAGGGCTGGAAATGAAACCTGACTTGCCATGTAGCATCTTAAGCACAAACTCATTGCTCTATTCCATTTTTTCTTGACTGCTTAAAGGATTAATTCACCAAAACAACGTTCACAGTTGTGAAGCAACTCCAAATGAAAGTAAAATTGGCCTCAAAGGCACATGCCTCTAAACCATTTCAACTCCTAGCAATGTGTGAAAATGGAAGTTATCTGATCCAAATAGTGAGGCCAGAAACATTACAAAGGCTTTTCTACTTTTTAACAAAAGCAATTTGCTGTGGGGATTGGGGAATTGCAGAAATTGGCCTTGGTCTCGCCCGAGAGACCAAATCCTAGCCCTTTTTTAGCCAAGAAGGAGAAGACAGCATTCGCTTTTGGGTCTGCTTAGTGCTTGATTGAAAAAATTGAGTCTTCAAAACCAGGGGCTGGGTAGGTTCAGTCCATACCAACACTCTAAAGTCACCAGCAAACTATCCTCCGCTCCCGTGAACAGGATGGCTAACGCCACTCAAAAAACACCGAATCATCTGCACTGCCTGCTCACTCTGTAAAACGTAATGTAGTTCTGTGTCGAAGATTTTTCACAAGAGGCAATGCTTCTGAAGTTGCCAAAAGTTGGCGAGAGGTAGTGCTCTGTAACGCTTGGAAGGACGTAAAAGCAAGATGTAAACAAGACATGGATGAAAAATCAGTGCAACTGAGTTATGAAGGCCAACAACCTATTCATTGCGCTATCTGCCAAGCAAGATGAATGCAAAATCTAGAGATGGAAGGAACAAAAAAAGGAGAAAAACAAGACCCAAACTTGAGGAAGCACTTAACCACACACTTGCTTCAAGCATGTACTCAAATCTCAATTACTTAGCACACACTTAACTCTTCTGAACAGGAATGCTGTACTGAAATTGGTCATTAGAAAATTACATATTAATTCCATTCTTTCTGAAGATTATTGATGGTAAGAGTGAGAACGAGAAGGGGCCAATTATCTTTCTACAAATTTTTTTGTATATTTTATGCATGCTTCTATTTCTAATGCTCCTCCTGCTCTTGGGCACTGTCAGAAGTGGGACAGTTGGCTAGACAAATCTTAGGTGTGACCTACTTTTGAAAGACCTATTTTTATTTTAGGCTGCATTTTTAAGATAGCGAAAAATACTTTCTGACAGCTGAGCATTAATTTACGTGGCAAAGACTCAATCCCAAAGATGCACAAAAAGACTAAGAATCTCAGAAGGGGTCAGCATCCCAATTAGAGCCAGACTATCACAAGAGCTCAACTTCCACGTAGCCATCAAAACAGACAGACAAATTTTCAGACACTTAAAAAAAAAAAAACTAAAAAAGCTCTAGATTTCCAGCATTTTAAAATCTGATCTTCACTTTTTGATGAGGAACAGGGAAAAAGGAATATATACATGTATATATTTGCATTTACAGACAGATGGGGACACACAGCCCACACAGGTGTCTGCCCTAAATGTTTTGCTAATGAGATCTTGAGATAAAATTCTTGCATTTGAAAATACTAACAACCATTTATCCATAGGTGGCAGCATTTCTGGTTTTGTTATGTCATTTACTGTATTGCCACACATCCTAGAAATCAGGGTACAGCAAAAAGCTTTCTGCATACCCAGGGATCAGCAGGGTTTTGTCATATTTTACAGAAAAGAGTAAGGTGGTCTTCATAAATGGTTCCTGCTAAGTGGTTACCAAATCATCTAGGTTGGGTTTGGTTTTTTTTCCCCAAAACAAACAAACAAAGTGCTGAATTAATTTCCACAAACATAACAAACCTAATGTAATCATCTTGCAGTTGGCCATCTGTTTCACAGATACGAATCTAACTGAATCTTCTACTGACTGATAATTTTCTCAATTAAATTGCCTATGCTGACCCTGCCTTCAGCTTAGTTCCTCCTGCTTCCATTTAAGGGGTTTGGAGTGTTTTCTATATAATGATCTATATGCCAATTGTAGAGTTAGAAGACAACTGGTAAGGGTTAAAGCTGCACATTTGGCACCAGGTCAAACTCAAACGTGCAGAGAAGGGCAGTGTCCCCGTCTATGATGCAGGCTAAGCGAATACGGGGAGAAGTACTAAAGTACAGAGGTTATAGTGAAAACTCCTTAGTTCCCCTTTCTCCACTATAGTCCGTGTCACAGAGACCTTTTCAGTCAAATGTATTTGTATATTTATGAAGAATTTAAGAAATATCCCTCCTAACGGGAAACAGCTAGCCTCTGTAAGTAATTAGAGTTTACGGCTATATAAAAGGATGAGTATTTTTATCCCTAAAGGCCATTTACAGCGATGCTGGCCAAGACCCCAGTTACCAATTCACCGTCTTTGGGATGAAGAATGATCCTCTGCACGATATAAGAGGAAAATTCTGCTTCTTCATTCCCTGCTGACCTTAAGCATTTACCGGGGAAAGAGGGAGAGGGGGGGATACGTTCATCAAAGAGCAGAGCCAGCGTGGGCGCTGCTGGAGGCAGGATGCTGGACTCAGTGGAGCATCGGCCTGATCTGCGATGGCAAATCCTATGCTCCTAATTAGAGAGGTTCACTAAAGTGACACCAGCCTATGCCTTCATTGATCTGGCGATTAAAATCAATGCTGTAGGGTTTTACTAAAATTTCTGATATTGAACCTCTGACACAGCCTTCTACAAAAGGAAAAGAAAAATAATCCAGTAAAGTAAAATATATAGGAGGGTAGTGATTAATAATTTAAAAGAATATTTTATGGCTGATCAAGACATGAAAGTACAGGCACAATTCCCACAAGCGTAGGAGGTTCAGGCATCTCTGCTCGAGAGCTTCCTTGCATAGCTAGCAGCCACTTAAAGGCCTTCTGCACCTTCCTGAAAAAATCATTCAAGCACAGGACATAATTTTTGCACTGCTTCTGAACCTTTATTCAGAAATATATGTAGAACAGTCCTTTAATAGTACTGTCATGAGGCAGATCAATTGTAGATTTCATCTATTTTCAGCACAAAGGATTTTAACATAAAGATATTTAAAGGGAATTGCTGAGTCTTGAACAGCATGACCTACCAGGCTAAGACTTTATTATTTTAGTTCCTTATGATCTCCGTTGATACATACCTTTTTCAGTTGTGGGTGGCTGAAATATTTCTATTCTTACTAATACTCTTTTAAAAATTATATGGCAGCAAGGAGCTTGATCAAAAGACCTGCACGCTCGGGAACATTCAGGAAGCACAACACAATGACAGCAGCCCATGCTCGCGGGGGTCTCCATCGCTCAAATTCCTGTGTAATTTTATGCACACCTACACAATCCCTTTCTCAGTTTGAGATCCTGCATTTAGTTTCCCACGTTAAATCCTATCCCGCTTCTGCACGAACACCTACACCTACAAAAGCGTTACTCCAGCAAACTTGTGTTCTTAAAATTAGCTGACTGGCAGGTTTAACAAGAAAAAAATAATATGGAATTTACAGTGAATAAACCCCTGTAACTAATCCATCATGGTCATTTTACTGGGGTCCATAGATATTAAACATTTGACTTTTTTTTTTTAACTTTAAAAACAATAAAAACTCTTAGTTTTCTTTCAGCCAAGAACTTTCACTTTGATCCACGCTATAGATGTGGTCAAATGTTCACTGAGGATGTAGGCGAAAGCACATCCATGTATGAAACTGAGTATGGTTTAAAGTAACATCAGATAAGAATACTGGCTTAGCTGCAGATAAAATCAGAGCAATTTACTGGTAATCATTCAGGAGGACAGAGCCTACTGGCATAGAAACAAGGCTTATGGACATCAGCAAAATCAGTTATTCTTTTTTGCCTGGAGCAAGGGTTGGAGGAATGTGGAACAAAGAGCACGCTGCTAGTTTAAACAAAACCAAAAAAAAAAAAAAAAAAAGAAAAGAAGGATGTATGCATACATAGATCCTAAAATTTTAATTCAGAAATTAACCAATACTAGGAGGAAGGGAAAAAAAAAAAAAAGAGCTATCAGGACTGGTTGTCTATTTTCGTGCTCAAACGCGACTAATATTTACAGCATTACTTTCTCCAGTTCTTTGTCAACTACAGTTTGAGCTGCATAACCTTAAAGCTCTAGAAATGGGGGGGGGGGGGGGGGGGGGGGGGAGAAAGTTGCAATAGCTGTTGTAGCACGTTGAGATTTTAGGTTACAGACCATTTTTTTCAAAAGGCAGGCTAAGAGCACTGTCTAAAACTTGGAATTGTAGCAAATCAATTAAACCACAGGCAGGTGATTGAGTTGTGAATGAAATCTAAAACTACTATTAACCTAAAAGAAAAAGGTAGCTAGGTGGTTTTTGTTTGGTTTTTTTTTTGTTTTGTTTTTTTTTTGTTTTTTTTAAAAACAGTGGCAATTCTACTGCAGAACTCCCTAGTACTATCATTTTTGCAGTGTCGTTTTTAAAACCTTTGGCAACACTTTTGTTCCAAGGTTTTTTTGGTGCAATCTCTTAATCACTAGGATGCTATGGATTATCCATTTTTATCTCTACAAATAACTTCCCAGATATCTCTTGCAGGTTTTCTCCTGAGCCATCACTGTTGGATTCTTGAAGAGCAAGCCTGCTTGGCATTAGATTTTCACCCGTGATTGTATTTACCACTGTGACACGTACGGCAGCCTCAGCAAAATGACAAATACGTTTCAAAGAATATGAGCTGGTGACACCCTGTGAGAATCAGAAGGTTACATTCAGTTAACTGACAATTAGTGTGTGGCTGTGGGCCAGACCTGTTGCAGCTCAGACACAGACATCATTTTAAGGACCTCATCGAGGTGAGTGACGTTTATAGGCATGCATTAAAGGAGCGCATGCTTGTCCCTATCAGAGCGATTCTGACACCGAGGCCAATAAAAAAAAAAGTCCCACTGAACTATATAAGAGCTGACAAAGGCAGCAGCTGCTCTGCTCCACAGGGCAAATTTATATTTAGAGTAAGAAAAAAATGGATCCTTACAGAAATTAGTTTCAGTTTGTCCACTCTGGCCCCAATGCTCTCTAGGAGATCCAAAGATTCTAGAAGAAACTGTAAGTAAATCAGAGCACAATCTCATTTTTAAAATGTGAGAGGCAGCTAAATTCAACAGCATTCTCACTGATTTCTTTTATATAATGCCCTGAAAAATTGGCCAAACTTTTTTTTTTTTTTAAAGGTACATGATAAGGAATTTTCAAGCTTCAGACCATGAGGTCATCATGAAGTGACCATGGCCATGAAAAAAAGCAAACAAACCAGATTTCATTAAGAAATTAACTCAAAACACATCAACATAGAGTCATAGAATTATTAAGGTTGGAAAGGACCTCTGAGATCATCAAGTCCAGCCGTTAACGTAACTGCCTGGTCCACCTCTAAGCCATGTCCCTAAGCACCACATCCACACGTTTTTTGAACACTTCCAGGGACTGTGATTGCCCCACTTCCCTGGGCAGGCTGTTCCAGTGCCTGGCCACTCTCTCCGTGAAGAAATTTTTCCTAATATCTAATCTAAATCTCCCCTGGCGTAACTTGAGCCTATTTCCTCTTGTCCTATCACTTGTTACTTGGGAGAAGAGACCAGCGTTAGCAATAATTCCATTTAAGATATAAAGTGGCAAATCCATATAGGTTTTATGCTAAGTGCTCTCAAAATTTCATGAAACCACTAACCTTTGAGTTTAGTCCCGTAACACTGGGAGCGGCTGAAGCGCAACCTCACGCTCACTAGATGTTCTAGTACTCTGGTGAAATTGTCGTCTTCTACAGGTTGAATAGGAAAATTAGCCTCTGTCACTCTGATTTAAAAGGTACACTAAATAGCTCATTTGCAGTGATGATGACCATGGCAGACACTACCCCGAAAGGACTATTTTTCTGCACTTAAAAAAATACAGTCATGTTTAACTCCATAGACAAATTCAGAGTAGGCATACAGATGTAGTTCTGAAGAGCATGCAGCACCAGCAGAAACTAGCATTTCCCAATGTACACTGTAAAAAATACTGATAAGCGGGTACAGCAGTGCCTACAAAAGAAACATCTCTTCACTACCGTGATACGGGCACTGTTCAGAAGTTCCTAGAGGTTTTGAAGGGCAGATACATGTTTTGGCATGTGGCATAAGTCCTCAAACCTCATATTATTAGTGCATAAGGCAAAAATTTACTACTGTTACAACACAGTTGACCTAAGAAATAATTATTGAATATGAACTATCTTAGGCAATAACTGATAAGAACTGGGATTATTTTAAAAGCAATGTTGAGATCATAGCCAGAAAATTAAAAAAACGAAGAGTGTATGTGGTATAAAACATGGCATGGAATAAAGCTGATGCTTGGTACCCTAAATCAGACTTAACTCATCTCCATCAACTCATTAGCTAGTAATGCCAAGCCGCACTCCGAAGGAGAAGTTGTGAGCACTTGTCTGCTGTATTAGAGCCAAGGACTGTGCAGTTTTATAGGCTGACATTTGTCCAGTGTTTTGCAAACCAATACTGCAGAAAATAAGCTCTTATCAATACAATTCTGAATAAAACATTTAGGTATGATATAAGCACATTTAGCACATCTGTTTCTGTATTTCTACAGTATCAAGTTTTCCTTTTTTTAGTATAACCAGCAGTAAATAGTACATTAAAATATTCTGTCAATCTATGCGAGTTAGTCTTTGTAGTGTTTTTAACACTCATGTCTCCCTAGTCTGATCCTTCACACTTTATAAACTACGATGTGACAACGCTCGGGTAAGGGATAAGGGTAAGGGAGGGCTTTGCAAGTGCTTCAGGGACACCTGCTTCATGCTGCTGACATTTTACTTTTCCAACTCTTTGCAGATGCTTATCTCAAAAAGCAAATAACCCAAAGATCAGATTAGCAGACTGATATTTCCATGGGCGCAGCTAAGACTGACAGACCTCATAAAAGTAGTTACTAGCCCTGGGACTGGCCTCCACCCCCACAGAAGGATTAAACACAATTAGCATCCATTGTGTCTAACCAGTAAAGCAGATGGCTAACAAACTAATAAACCTCTAACTTTTACGTGGGGTTAAAAAGAACCCTCTCCTTTCCAATATTTAGCAAATGATCGATGGACCCCCAAATGTGTTGCGTATTGCTTTATGCTGTCTCGAGACTCCCTTATTCTCTAATCAGTCAATTCATCGGCAATCACTTGTCAGCAAAAAAAACACAACAAAAAAGCTTCTTGAGCAAATGTCAGAGAACATTAAATTAACCAGTCGAAGATCAGCAATGAACAGCTGACACCAAATTGAACCCAACACATGGCCCCATTCACATTATTGTTAGACACATGTAAACAATCCCCCAATCACTCTACCTTCAAAATTACATTAAAGGATCTTTATTTTATCACACAAAAAAATTTGCTTGAGAATGGATAGGAAGCCTAATATTAAGTACCATCATAAAAAATAAGCTATTGCTTTTACGTAGCTTGGATTCAAGATACTGTTTCACCTCTGAGTACAAACTAAATTTATTAAGCATTTTCTCTTTAGCTCAAAGTGACCCTGAATATATTTCTATATACTTCTATTTGCATACAAAATGTATAATCTTACAGGAAGGCCTCCCAGGCACCCGCTCAAGTCTGTATTAAATCTCCTGCCTGCTTCATAGAGTCAGGTTGGTTCCCTCAATGAGGAAATGTTATGTGTGCAGTGGTACAGTCTTATCCCCTCATTAATTCCAGTCTTCAAAATAGATTATTCATATACACATCTAAGAAACAACAATTGAAGGTACCATCTTAAATAGATCTTCTAATGTTGAAGTGGCCATCGTTCCTCACCCAAAGAGCTACAGCTCAAAATCATGAAATGGCTGAGAGCCACAACACCCACATCATATACCTTGGAGAGCCCAAGGGAGGATGTGATCTCAGGTGCAAGATAACAACTCTCCTAAGGTCCCACCACTCTCATGTGAAAATTAGCTGGGCTTAGCAGTACAGGTGGGTCCCAAAATGACCTAATGATGCCAGGCTTAAAAGCATCTTTCAGCTTGCTTCTCCCAAAACAAAGATTTCGCGTTGTCCTTTCGACACTCATGTCAACGTATGCCTCCCTCAAGAGCACATGCATTCTTCAGCCTTGCCATGGACCTCAGTGAAAACAGGATTGGGCCCAGCAACTGATGATTCCAAAGCAGAAAAATCGAGTACCATGCAATGTAAATGCATTAAAGGAAGCAAGAAGCCTGATGGCTTTCTCTCCTGGCAGCAAAGGCCAGTCAGTGCTGTAGCTGTTAATCAGTTAATGACAGGTTATCTGGGGACAAAAAGATATAGTTGCATGTTGATGTGGGGGCAGGGTACCTAATTACATACATTCATTCTCTCTCAACAAAGGAAAAAGCCAACCAGGCAATATTTTCAATATTTTAAAAATAGGTTGTTGAAATGACAGGAAAAGAACCATATCTGCACACGACTAAGGTGCCCAGAATGGCAGGTGTATTTCTGCCTCTTATTCCTTGAAAATAAAGTTTTCAGCCCTCAGTAAATCTCTTTACTTCTCTATATGCCTGTCACCCCTCCCACCCCTTGTCTGTCTTATTTAGATAATACTTCTTAGACACATCCATACTACACGCCTGCAGGACAAGAGCTGCCACTTCATGTTTCAGTAGCACCTCATACAACACGGTTGTGATCTCAGTAAAGGAATCTAGGCAATCTCAAGATTTAAAGAATGTTTTCCAAAAGGCCAAAATTTGGCTCCTAAACCCACACTTAGTTATAAAAATAAAGTGTTTTTACAGAAGGCCAGAGCAGACTAATTCCCCAGACATCTCATCCTTAGAAATCCTGGTATCCTATATTGTGGATCCTCTCCTCATGTAAATTTTCCACTAGAATGTCTTAAACCAAAAATCAAACATGAAATATTTCTACCTTCTAAATTCTACAAAACATACCACAGAGCTCAGGAGAACAAGGTAGCACCTGCATGGTTCTGGAAGCCTTTGCCAAAACCCAGCCAGAATTCGGGTTGCTGATCTTTCCGTATACCTTGTATTGAATCCAGTGGTACTCTAATTCTGAGCCCAGATTATTTACGTGCATTTTGGTTGTTTAAAAAAAGACTTCTAAAGATTTTTTTTTTTTTTTAAAAGGAAACAGCCTTTAAAAGGAGTTTGGCAAATCTCTGAATGGCTGCCATGTGAAGCACAGAGCAGAAAACCAAGTTGCTTTATAATGCCCAACTATTTCACAGGTGACTGTTGAACACATTGCAATGTAGGCATGGTAGTATAGGACACTAGAACAATGATATGCACCCAGCTAATTGAAACCGGATCCTCAGGAGTGCTCTTGAAGTTCTCTAGTATTTCCCTTAAAAAGATACTGATAAAAAAAAAGATACACAACTACTTCTTAGTTCAGAAGCCTCTTTGAAGTACAATGCCCTTCCGCACCAAAATCGCCTTCCCTCCTTCACTTTCACAGTAATTACCTCAAAGAAGTATTCAACAAAAGTTATGTAGGGGTCATTTTCCTTGGACAACAAGATTAGGATCATTATAATAAAATCGAGTAACTGCCCAGATAATCTGTAAGGAATTTATGTTTGTCAAATAAAACTGTGCACATTTCAAAATGAAAAAGCAGACCCATTGTGACAGTAACTAAGCTTATCGAAAGGGAATGGTGAATATTTGAAGTAAGACTTTTCAGACAGGCAGCACAGAAAACATCTGAGCCGTCACAGCCTCACCATAATAACCCTAATCATGAACTATCGGCTAATAAAAATGCAAGTATTGGTTGGCAGAAAGACTGAATGCTTACTCACATGTGAATATTTTATGAAAATTAAGATGTATTAAAGGCCTTGTACGATGCCCTGGGCTAAGACTTCACCTGAAAAATCTTGTACAGTTCTTGTCACCTGTGTTCATGGAGGAGGAATTCAGACTAGAAACGATACAGAAAAGGACTTGGGAAACTAAGAAACTGTCTTGGGAAAGAAGACTCTAAGAATTTGGTTTATTTAAGATGTTCTTTGCTTAGGAACATTGGGGAAGAGGAGCAGAACAGCTACCAGACATGCTGGCAACCCCCCCGCAAATGCATATGAACAGGCTATGTGTATGTCAAAGCAGATGAGGCTGGAGGAAAATTTTGGGGCAGCCTTCCATGAAGGATAAGAGAATGCAAGCCAGTTAGTTTTAAGATTTTACATCCACGAACATGGTGATATCGTTATGTTAATCAGTACATTGTAACAGTAAAGTCTGACATTGATAAAAAAAAAAAATCCCTCCATCTCACATGCTATTAAATACCCACCATCTGCATCTATCCCTCTGTGCTCTACAATAAAGAAGAGTTAGCACAAAACCACATGCTGTTGGGAGTAAAAGAAATAATAAGGTTGTTAGAACAGTGTATATAATTTTTGATCTTCCCTCTGTGTCCTGTGAGGGACAGGAGTAAATAAACTAAAATCAAGTTGCACTCCCAAAAGGCATCCTGTACCAGAACAGGAATGTTTTTTCAAGGATAGCCTACCTCAAATCCCTTTCCAGTCTCCATTTACTGCCATAATCACAGGACAGAATTAAAGGAGGCTCAAATCTCTACACCTGAATTCTAAATTAAGGCAGACAAACAGATTAATCTGGAATATTTCAGAAAGCCTAAAACAGGCAACGTATAGCACCTACAGACATTTTTATATTTGCACTTCTGAAGTTCTTTATATAAGAGGTATTTTTTTAATGATATCTGCACTGAAATATGACACACACAGCTTGTAATAAAATAGTTATAATATGGTGTGCATTTACATTGAGACATAAACAACTGAATACACACATAAAAGCATTTACACACTATTAAAATTGTTTTCTACTTTCTTTGATTTCTGTAATGACATCAACTCCTTACTTAAAACAAAGAACTCCGCTTAATACAATTTTAGATGTTTAACATTTATACAATGTTTAAATATCTATATATTGTATAGAACAAATACACACTGTGCTTGGTTGACCCTGGCCAGCAGCTAAGCACATGGGTTGCTATGAAGAAAGTTAACTCCGTCCCAGCCAGTCCCAGTATGCACACACGCACAGTCCCAGTACACACACAGATTCCAGTTACCGAATCCAGAGCTCCTGGAGTTAAACAGGAACACAGCCTGGAAAGTACCTGTATCAAGCAATTTAACTAACTATATGATACAACTGCTGTCATAAATTGATCAAAGTCTCTCCTAAAAGATATGTTGAAGCTTACCTCCGAAAGAGAGCCTGTTCAGTACCTGCCTGCTTTGATTAGCATTTGATGTCTTTACAGAGAATACTCACATGGCCACATTATCCTTGTTTTCCTGGTTATGAGTGTCAAGGAAACAGATTTTTCTTTCTCTTGGTCAACCCAACAGCCCTGGTTTCCTTTGAACTGATCTTTCATAAATGATACCACAACTGCGTATAATATTCTGTATGAGGTTTCTCCTGCCTCCTGGTAGTTTCACTGCATTCATACTTCCTTATCTCCACTGAAAGTACCTTTCCTGATACCTCTTAGGAACAAATTTGCCTTTTTGACAGCCTTATGACACTGCAGTTCACAGTTGTGTTGTCCTCTCCTGACTGATTCTCCTCAGGAAAAAGATGTGTGCGTCCTTTTAACACACCATATGCTCACAGGCTTCTGTGTCAAAAGAACATTTCCTTAACTGTGATTAAATAGAAGGGTGGGAAACGTATGATTATATGCAATAGCACCTTTCATAAATATCCTAACCTATGAAACACAGAATTGTACTTTGCTATTTATTTTAATCTTTGTAGAGTGCCAGCGACTAAGCCTTCGATCTAGACATCTAACAACTGGCTGAGGTTCCAAACTTTTCAGCTTGGAAAAGCTCTGTAATAGGCTGTGATCCGATTCCAACATCAAGTCAATTATCAGCTGCAAGATAATGCTATGACCAATTCAGATGAACTGCTTATAGGTCACTAATATAGATACCAAAAGCTTAGGGAACTGCAGTGATTCTTTCCCGTACTTAAGGAGAAGTATAGCTAAGTCAGCTAGCAAAAATAGGTCTATCAAACCCTAACTTTTCAAACCTCTTATCATCCCAGTCAATTCTTTTGTTGCAGTTTTTAAGTTAAGCACTTGAAAATCTCTTCCCGAATGAAGTGTTTCTTCCAAATAAGTATGTTTCTTTGCTGTATGCTACACATTAGTCCAGAAGGCACATTGAGATAAGAGCATTAAAGGGAAATGTTTAATAGACGGAGAAGCCATGTGTAAACCAGGACAGAAATTTTATACATAGTGATAAATCTTTTAACACTCTCTTCACAGGAAAATTCTGAATTAACTCACAATTTTACAAGAACAGCTTTTTTTTTTTTTTTTAATAGGAACATTTTTTAAAAATCCAGTGGTTTACGTAACTTATAGCCCATTAACTTCTGCAAAACTCAGATACTGGTCTAGTTGGCACCATTCACCTCCTGGCACGCATTCGGAGTGGTGCAGAGCTACGTTGTATGAGCAGGAGACATCATTCCTTCTTACCTAGCCCATACGGAGCAGTGTTTTCCACCAGCCACAGGGCTCTGGGATGAAGACATGGCCCAACTCCTTCCTGCACCTCCTGACGCTCAGCAGGAGCAAGGCTCCCGCTCCCTGCAGCTCAGGGTCTTTTATGGTGCAAGGGCAAGGATGGGAAAACCTCCCCGTCCCTTGGCCCTGATGCCTGAGCAAGTGCAAATAGTCCTTGCATCACTGTCTTCGTAATAAGGATGAGATCCTGGCTGGATGTACGCGAGGGCACATCCACGCCAAGAGTCTGTTGGCTGCTATGAAAATGGGAATGTGGTCCTATGCATAAGTTACAGGTGTCTATATATAAAGCACTTATGCAAAGACACGCACATTTCTTTTCTCTCATGTTCTTCAGCCTGTTAAAATCTGAACAGAAAAGAATTATGGGGAGAGAAAAACCAAACAGAATTCTATATGCTTAATAGTAAGTACCATTCAAGTTTTATAAACTGAAAATAGAAAGAATAGAGGTGAACAGGGAAAGCTGGCAGCCTTCTGTTCAGTTTTCTCCAGCTGTTTGCTCTCCACAAGCCCAATCCCAACCAAGAAAAGACAAAAGCTACTCCTTTCCTAAAAAAAAAAAAAAGTTACAAATAAACTACACTAAATAAAATCCTAAACAAGTTGAAATGTTTGCGCATCTGAAAACTCTTTTTCAAACACTTGTTTATGGTACATTTCACAATAAAATGCTAGCTCCTGCTGACACTAATGTGGCTCTTCAAATTTATTTTATTCCATCTAAAGAAACAAAACTTTTAATACGGTCTTATCCTGAGGTCTATTTGTTATTCCACATCAGACCCAGCATATTTCTTCCTGAGAAGACATACATACCATTTTCATTCATTAGTTGCTTGCAGGCTCAAAAAAACCCCAACCCTAAACACAAAAGAAACCCAAACCCTGAAAAGGTTATCTACTGCCAGTTATATCCAGATAGGTTAGTTATCGTGTTTCTACTGATACAACAGTAGAGAAAAATTGTGTAAAAGGCTGGAACATTCTCAGATTTCACACTTGCTACAAGGCTGGGGGCTGCTCAAAACCAGGACAATTTGAACCTTGCATAAAGAAAAAGGATCTCACACTTCTTACAATAACCTTCAATCATCACAAAACCAATCTGTTACCTCTTGCAAATTCCCAGAGCCATACAACAGTGAGTGGGAAAGATCCTTGTTTTGATTACATTAAAAAAAAAAAAAAGGTGTTTGCGTAAGGTGTGTAGCTGACTCATAACAGTGAAACAAAAAAAAAAGAAAAAGAGGAAGGTTTTACACTACACGTTGAAATTTTGTTCTGCTAGTCTCAAATGTAAAACAGAAAGAAAATCAGAATTAAACATTTGTGCAATACTTTAGAAAGTAGGCACAGTCTATTCAGGAAAAAAGGTATCTTGGTTACTGTCTGGCCACTCCTCTGAATGTCCAGGAATAACATCAATATGCTCCAGAAAGGCTGGCAAGAAGCCTGTCATGGTTTCCCAGGAAATATATCCCGCAATAAAAGCAACCTTGTATTATGCAGGTAATTCAAGATAACAAACAGGTTTGTACAAACATTTTGTCAGGGTTTTTCCCACCCTCCCAAACAGATGATTAACATAAAAACTAAGATTTTCAAAGTTTTCCAGAAGCAAGTCTGGAACGTTTCAGGAACTAGATGCCAGTTCTCGCTAGGTTACAAGCGATGCAAGCAAGAGAAGACAACTACTAGGAGGAGAGGGAGCAGAGTTTGTTCAGCCCTTGAAACACAAGAGGCGACGGTGGGGGCCTCTGGACTTCAAACATCTCAAACTCTGTCTTCAAACATCTAGGGAGGGTGGTTGAAAACAGTTGCACAGCAAGAGACAAGCGAGCGCTACTGGCTGAATTGATAGTAAATCCGGGTAGATTTAGGAAAAAAATTCTCCCAGTGGAAGTGGTGAAACACTGGGACAGAAGCCATGAGTTTTTGGAGCCTGGCAAAATCAATTGGCCCTAGCAACCTGATGTTTCTTTGAAGTAAGCTCTACTTTTGAGCAAGGGGTTGGCCTAGATCACTTCCAGAGGTCCCTTCCAACCTAAATTATTTTGTCATTCGATGTATAAAAATAGCAGGGATCGTTAAAGTTACACTTAAGGACTCTGTAGGGATCAGACAGTCATCTCCGGATCTTGGTTACACTTCCTTAACAAAATCACAATTTACCTTCTACGTCTGTCTTTCAGAAGACATCATCAACTTGGTTCCCAAGCTAAAATTAACAGATAAAATGTCTAAAATGAAATTCTGGCTGTGAAGACGATTCACATACAGCCTTATATCTGGTTGGTTTACCCTCAACTCAACAGCGTACAACACTGTATCCAATATAGCAATGATTTTCAAGTATTTCTGAAACAAATTGTTTCCAAATATTTAAGATTATTTTCTTAAGTGTTAAAGAGTGGCATGATAAGTACCTAACAGAACAGCAGTGAAGTGGTGGAAAGTCTAGCACAAGCATCAACAACCAAACCACCAACTCTCAAGACAAGCGTACTAAACGAACGGCATCACTCTAGAATAAGAACAACTCACATAGATGCTGCAGTACAGTTTTGTTTTATGCAAACCAACCCCCCCAAAATTAAAAAGGGTCAAAGGCTTATGGCAGTAGCTCAACAAAGGACTCTTGCAGAAGTCACCCATGCCCTCTTCGCTCTCTGGTTTTCATGCTGCTGTATTTAGAATCTATTTCTTCGCCCACAGAAGTAGCAAGTCAAATTTTTCAATAACCTAATCAGAGTTGGACCTGTAGCAGACTTGCTAATCCTCTACAACTGTATTCCCAAATAGTTTATGGTTAAGTCTCCTTGGCTGCAAGTAACAAAGATGTGCCTTAAACATCAAAATCACCCTGACATTTTTCATAAAGCAAAAGCAAACACACAAATAAAATGGGTGCTAAATGGATTGTATAGCAGTGTGTAATAGAAATTAGGCTACCATCCCCCAAAATTATTCAAGGGCAATATTCCGGAGGAGGAGCTACCAACACTGAGTTGCATGCAAAGTTAGACACCTATTTTTGCATTGCACTCCTACAGCAAAATCACAATTTTTACAAACTTAACTGAGTAAGTTTTACAGGATCTGATATTTGGGGACTCTGTGACAACAGCAAAGGGATTTATCCCTGGCCACCTAAAAAGCCTGATATTACAATTTAGAAAAAAACCTAAGCTTCCACACTCAATCTTACACTTTCAACCACAAAGTGATTCTTGCTGTCACCACCCAAAACTCTCAACTCTATATATGTGGTTATTTTTGGTATACTAGTTGTAATCAGCTCACCCTAAGCAAACGCTGACAAGCATTTTCTCTTTCTTTCTTCCACAGAAACTTCACTGGACCAAAGGGAGAAGGAGGGAGAAAAAGCATTGGGGAGAAGAGGGAGGGAATCGGTAGGGCATGGTGCTCTGCAGGCATCCTTCGGGCCCTTTAAGTCCTCACCAGCGCTGCCGATAACACCAACACCCTCCATCTCCGACTCCAACCCAGTGCAATGTTGATTCAGTTCCTGCCCTCTGCTATTGCAAAAGCCCTGCTGCCCGCTCCTGAATGTTGACAGAGCCCGTGCCCGCCTTCCCATAGTCAGGTAAGGAGACATGACGTCTTTCTCGCTCAGAGGGATCCCGTGGAAATTATTTTAAGACTCTCTGAACTGCTGGTGAAGTCCTTTGAAATCCTTTGAAAAGTTATGCCAAAGAAACAGGAACAACTGTAAGAAATTGTGTATTCAATAAATTTACATCGCATAAAACTTCATGGCCAGAGAAAGAACAGACAAGTACAGCTTCACTGATTGTTATAAAAGGCAAATTCTCATTTGCAGCTAAGTATCACAACAAACAGCTGCGCATGTCTCATTCCACCTTATTTCCTGCAAGATATGCAGTTATTTATGTTTTATTTATTTTAAATTTTTTATTCTCGTATTGAGTTCCTCTTTTTAGCTGTTGCCAGTTTAAAACTTCTTTTTTGTATTTTCAGATACCTAAGAAATTTTGCTTGAGCATCATCTGGTCTATTTACTCTGACACTCACTTAACTGAGGATTCTTTTTTTTAATTATTATTATAAAGCTGACTTTCTTTGATCCCCTTTATCACTACAGACCAGCCAAGGCCTATGGAAGAGCTTTGCACAAAGCTCAGCTCAGCCGAGCGCCTTAGGCAGAGCCTTGCCAGGCCCCTCAAGATTGAGGAGCACCCCGCAAACCCAGCACCCCGCAAACCTCTGCCAGGCAGGAGGCAGCCCCACAACAGCAATCTCTGCAATTCCCTAATTACAAGGGGCAATAAACGTCCGCCAGTTTACAGGGAGAGGGAGTCGGGAGTAAGGCATGGGGTGAAGGTTTTTATACTTTCCTCCTCCTGCCAAAGGAGCTGGTAAATCCAGCACTTTTCTGGCAGTCTGAGCATTACTTGGTTTGATTTTGTTATGGCTTGAATGCTAGCAGCCATATAATTTCTCAGCTCACATCTGCTTTTCTCTCCTCCACTCTTACAGGTGCTTATTCTGTTTGCGAAGTCCCCTCACAGGGTGGTTTAAAAGCCAATGTATATGCAAAGACTTTTTAATACACCTGTGTACATAGTTCCTTCTGCTTCCTAAAGAGATCTTTGCATATGAAAAGGGAGAGGGGGCTCACTTTAACCTCCCTTTCCAAAATACTTGGCTTCAGCTGGACCCAGGCTTGGGCAACCCCCACACCACGCCACACATTCTCGCTGCCAGCTCACAAATTCATTATTCCAGTGGCTACTCATGCATGAAATATCCACATCTATCTGATCCCACGTGAAGCGCTGCTTTTCTATCTAGAACAGAATACTCCTTAACTAACACGTGTTTATCACCTCATTCCTTGCAAGGAAAGTATGTAAAAACAGAGATTGTTAAATTACTGGACGCACTATAAATTTCTGTGATCACAGAGCCTGATACAAAGAGGTGCTGGGTACCTTTGACTCCCACATGGATTTCAACAGAGTTTTCACATCTAAAGGCTAAAGGGTTAGACCTGTAACAAATCCTTGGTTTTGATTATAAATTTCTCAGGAAAAGAAATCTTTCATATAAAAACAGGATAGAAATGTAATTTTCTTTGTCTAAATAATCTGCCAGAGAGACAGAGAAAATAAATTTAAAGCTATCTCAGCCAGCCACTGCCTTGATATTCTTTACATCAAATAGCTTTAAAAAAAAAAAGCTGCTCGTAGGAAGTCTCTCTAAGTTTTGACCAGAGTTTAAATCTTGGTATGGAGAGTAATTCAAACAGACAGGCAGATACACGGGTTTCCTGATCTCATTTATGCTGGAGGAAAGAAGCAGCCACACACTTTCTACTCACAGGGAACAGTAGGGGTTTTTTAATTTTCCTGGGAAGGAAAAAAAAAGGGGGGGGGTGTGTTTAAAAACAAACTGTTGAGCAACCAAAACCCCAAAATGCTCCCAGGTGACAAAATTATTCTAGCAAGACTAAAAGAGAGAAAGCTGTTTCTGAGAAGAAAAAGTGAAAGAGAGAATAAATAAAGGAAGGTAAGGGGAGAGCTATACACATAAGCCATGTTTCCATTCTTACTTTTAAGTGAACTTAACTACAGAGATGAAACAACACGCAGAACAACCCAAAGCAGTCCAAAAGATGAACTAATGAGTAACAGATCCGGCTGCAACTCTATTGCAAAACAGCATTCCACTTGGAGAAAACACCGTTTCAGCATCAGCCCTGCCAGCCCACCTATTTCGCTATTTATTAGGTATTTATTTACCTCATTCGGGCAAAAGCCCCCGTTTGCTAATGGGAAACGTGCAGGGAAAATAAAGTGCCGTGCAAATGCCTTTTTTATCGGTCAGTACGCCCAGGCTTTGTGAGGTTTTGTTCCGAAATCCTTACCAGCTTCATGGTGGTGTTGTTCTGCTCCCAGCGCCACAGCATCACGCTCATGGTCCCCGCCGGGCACCTGCCGGAGGCGCGGCCGCCAGCCCATCCCTACCCCCGCCCGCTCATCCTCGGGCTGCCCGCCTCGGACCCCCCGCACCGCCCATGGGGAGAGAAAAACCGGGAAGGCTACGGCGGGATCGCCCTCCGAGTCCCAAGCCCGACAGCTCCGGGGTGGCAGGAGCTGGAGGCAGCGGGCGATCTCCCCTCCCACGGCAGCCGCCGGCTCCCGGAGCCGGATCGCCTTTAACCCCTTCGAGGAGGGGGGGCCCTCCGCTCCGGCGGGACCCAGCGAGGGAACGGGGAGGTTTTGGGAAAATAAGGTGGGGAATAAGGACATAACCAGGCAGCGAAGGTGAAAGGGAGTTCTCAGTTCTTATCAGTTCCCATTTCTTCTCTGCAAAGAAATATTGGAAAATAGAAACGATCGGAGCGCCAACTGAGCTGTCGTTTAGGAAGATGCTTAAGGGTGCCGGCCACATTTTAGAGCAACGCAGTAAATAAAAGGGGGTTTCACCTTAGTTTGGCAACCTGATGCTGTTAAGAGCTGAACGTCTAAAGCTGGGTTGTTTTATCAGCATTAGGCTGCTTCCACTTAGGCTTTCATTTATCCCTAAGTCTGCTGGGTGGGAAAGGACTGGACTTGCCCTTAGTAAAAGGGAGAGGGGAAGCCAGAGAAGAATACACTGCCTCAAAAATGATCCAACACGTGGAACGCCACAGATCAGCTTCAGGAACATAAACTTTGCATTTCAAGAGATTAGTAAGAGTATTCAGAATGGCTGTATTTCATGGCAATAAATAACAGTTTGCCACATTGTCTGCATTTAAGATACAGCTATTAAAGGTCTATGAAAATGCCAGACTGTTGCACAGCTTCTCTGCTGTATCCTTCCAAATTCTCCCGTCTGTTCCCCTGCAGCATCTTGCCCTGCGTAGCAGTCCGGACAAGATACTCAACCGTGAGAAGATTCATGTCTGGTCTTGCCCGAGGTCCTATGAAACCACCAGTGGGAAAGGAGCCTCATGCACGCACTTGGCTGTTGCTCCTCACCCTTCTGCTCTGGAGAAGGCGTGACACCTGATAAAGAGGGGGTGCTTTCTTTGGTGGCTTTGGTTTTGCCAGGCCAGAAATGAATGATAGGGAACTATGGAAAAAAAACCCCAAACCTGTGTTTGAAGCAATTCCCCAGGCCACCCTTCTCCCACCCTCTCTGCAAATATAAATTGTGAAGTCACATAAAGATAAGGCTGCAGGAGGGGAGGCAAGAAATGACCGCAGGCACAACCCATGGCTAACGGACCAGGAGCCCACGAGCAGCACCTCTCAGCTTGCCATCGTTTTCGAAGCGTTGACCACTTTAATGTTCCTGTAAAAAGATGCAATCCTTATACAAAAGCACCCAGCACTCTTTCTGCCACCAAAGCATTGGAGGTTTCAGCCTTAGACTAGCTGCTGCTTAGCTGAAGTGCTTGAATCTCTTTTTCAGGATGCGGTTTATGCCTGCAAAACTTGAATCCGTGATGCTGTACTTGTAAAAGCCCTTCTTAAGGCCCGCAGCTGGCTTCAGGGGCCAAAAGGAGTAAATATAATCAATTTCTTCTCACAGTACAGCTAAGACATTAAAAGAAAAGGACCAAATTGTACCCAGACTGATCACTTGCTTAGCTAAAAATTTCCCTATTGCATGATTTTACTGGCTAGGCTGTTTCATGCACCCATTCAGTATGTTGCTGAAGAAATACTACAATAAATCAGTAAATAAACATTTGAAATTCTGCATATACACATTTCCATAAGAAAACATGCATTCATCTCCTTACTGAAGTCTTTTCCCTAACAGTTATGCTTCTATGACTTGGATTTCATTCCTCAAGTTTGTAATTGTTATCCTGTTGTAATTTTTTTTCTAAGCGATAAGGAAGAAGGAATAATTATTGAAACAAACAATAATAATTTTCCTTCACTGTAAAAAGAATTCCCCTACCAATTACCAATTTCGATAGCTACGCATAGAGAAAGACCTGCATGTTGAAAGCATTTAAAGACCTTATACATACAGGTTACATTTGAACCATAGAAATAAAATTTGAATCCTTTCCTGAGAATAAAGAACCCTTGTTCTTTCACTTCAGGCCAACGTGGACCAAAGCCCTAGCACAGCCAAATCTTCCCAGTCAGCCCTCTACATAAGCAAGTACCCTGCTGAAAGGTCATTCCTACAACATTCAAAAGAGGAGAAGGTCATAGCCCATTTGAGGGCTTGAACATAAGATGTATGGTCTTGAGGAGGGTCACAGGCAGACACAATAACCTGCTGACAGACCCATGAATGAGTGAATGAATGCGTGCACTCGGAGGGAGAAGCCTGGCTGTGACGCCAAAAGGATTTTGTAAGAGCATCTTACCAGCACCTCAGAGGAGCTGCCAGCGCCTGTAGTGCATGCTCCTCACTGAGCTCAAATTTGTCCCTTCCCCGCTGCTGACACAGTGGAAACACACGGCTTTCCCATCGATGTGCTGGCATCTGGCTAAATATCATGAGTCAAAGATTGTGCTCTGCTTCCAAAAAACACACCAACTTCAGACAAAAAAACAAGGGAGCTGAGACACAAGGAGCTTTACACTTGCAGGATTACGGCCCATACAAAGGGCCAAGGCAACCCACAGCACAAATCAGGGTAGCCTCGAACATCTTCTAAGCCTCTTAAAAGCTTGTTGATGATCTGCTCTGCCAGTTTGAGCGGCCAAATGTTTTCATTCAACCCTCAGCCTGGCACGGAAACCGGGGATTGCAAGAAGCAAAGGAGAGGTCTCAGAAAATGGCAGGTTCTGATCTACCATCGCAGGGGAAAACTCCGTCTTTGGGACCTTTTCATGCTGCTTTAGTGCCCAGGGAACAGGGTAGAGCCAAACCTGCCCCTCAAAGAGGGGCCCACCTACGCACAGGCAGATTAAAAGACCGAATATGGATGGAAGGACATAGGCTTTAATTACTCTTCAGCCGACCAGTCTCGTTTCTTTGAATACAGTTTGCCCTCTGTTTTTACATTAACTGAAGTGTGGCTCAGATTTGGAGTATTTTCTCATTTTACCCTTTACGGGCCAACTGAGCGTGCTGAACACGGACAGAGACGCTCGCACGTAATCAGTCTGAAATATTAATGAAGCAAAGCTCCTGAGGTTAAAATATAAGTTCTGTGCCTCCCAAACACGTTTTAAATTAATTAATATCCTTAATTAAAGTCTGTGTTGCTTTTAGAAGCTTTTATTTAATGGATTTTCCTAAGCCAGCCTTGATTTGGGATGAAGATCCCCAGAGTTCTGATAGGGTTGCCAGGTGTAACCGGAATTTATTTCTTCCATTAAAAAGCAAGACTTTGGAGCTGCCTTTCATCCTCCTATCTCTCTTTTAGGCTCCCTTGACAGAGTGAAAGAGATAAGATTGGGATTGAAGTTGGTAAAATCCGTGCGTGACCTCTTGCCCCCTGGCAGCATCGCGGCAGGAGTTCTGCCCCGATTGCTGCGCCCGGCTTTGCTGACAGATCTGGGAGATGCCTTTCACATACAATGCCCAATTTCAAAAGAGAACAAGGACGGGATGTTTGCTTGTATTTGAATTCTTTAGCCATAAAGCATTAGAGCTCTCTAGAAAGTTTTATTATGAACTTTGACAACATGGACATGATGACATGGAGATGATATTAAGTTGAACCTTCAGAAAAGGACATTATTTACAGCTCTAATGGGCATCTAAACATCCCTATTGAAGTGCTAAACAATACGCTTGTTATTCACTAGTGAGTCTTCAATGACAGAGAAACACGTGTGTCCCCAGCACACCCCGCACTCTAATGAGACATCATTCCAGTTCCCAACACTTTCCAAATAAAACTGTTGGAAAAACAGGAGGAAACAGGTGTTGGAGACATTATGAATGAACTCGGTGCACACAGTCATTGTCTGCACAACGTTTACTATAAAGCAAGCTTGGGGAAATCCGTTCACTAATAATCCATTGTTTGCCTATGAAAAATATGTGTGCTAACAGCTTGCTCCGCAATCATTAAACAAAGTCACACTCTTGTACTTACCCATTACTTTTGCTTTTTAATCACATAACATTTTGTTATGGTTTTTATTTGGAAAAGGGAGCATATTATTAGAAAATTTTACTACAGCTCTTCAATGCATTTTGGCCAAAAATACTAAACTTTTCTAGTCACTGAAAGCTGGATTTTTATTTATTTTTACTAAATGCCAATAACCGCTTAGGTTTTCCTTTCATGCTTTACAGAAATATCTACAAAATTAAAATACTGGTTAAAAATCTTGAAGTTGTCAATAACAATATTTTGCTATGCATGATATGGGAGAGAAGGGGAGACTAGCTCACATAATCATAACAGATGCTAAATGGTAATTTCCATTCAAAAAAAGCTCTCAAAATGGTGTTGAACAGCAGGCTCCAAATTAAACGTTTTCTAAACCAGCAGATAAGATACCTTGTATGGAGTAGTTAGGGGACCCAACGCAGGAGCTACCCAAATGGTTAATCCTGATTTTCAGCAGTTGTTGGGAGGTTCTGGAGGACAGAGAGACAGCTCGTGCTGGGTGCCAGAGTTCAAAGAGTGAGAATGAGATGGCCTTGATAGTCACAGGCCTGTCAGCCTCCCACCAGTCCCAGACAGAAGTGCAGAACGAGGGATAGAAACTCAATTTATCACCAGCTGAAGCAGATATTATTACTGGCAAATGAGCATCCCTCGCTGGAAAACGTGTCTTGTTAAACCAGTATTTTCTGCTGAGTTTACAGAAGCTTACAAAAGTGATAACACAGATGTGATTCTGCGAGGAGGCTCTTGTCTTCTCGTCTCCCGACACGTTGAAAACCATAATAATAATACATCAACCTGGCATATGTCAGCTGGACTGAAAATGAGCTAACTGGTTTAAAAATACACGATAAATGGGAAATGATCATTAATAAGCACTGTTGACTGTGTTTCACGGGAATCATTTCAGCCCTACCTTTCTGAGCAAGCCCTAGAAGGGGGCATGAAACAGTTACGACATTTGCAGGTGGCACATCAGTAATGGGAGAAGTAAATGATAAAAAAGGATAAGATCAAAGTTAAAGAAGCTCATGTATGCTGACTAGAGCCATGAAAAGGTGTTCCAATACAGCAAATATAACCTTGTAACAATGAGAAACTAAAAATGTCACAGAGCAAAGGACTCTCCATGAATTCAGTGAATCTGAAAGACTTAGGGATCTGGAAAGAGCACCACTAACACAATGCACCATCATGATGCTGGGGTTTGCGCCCTGGTTATAGGGGTAATGCAATTCTTGTACATAAAAGCAGGTGGTTATCAAGTAAGAATAAGCTTTATCACCTGCTGGTTTGTATGCAACAGTTCAACAGGTTTATTAACCTTTGGAGAGGCTTCAGAGAAGAGCCACAAGAATGACTTACAGACTGGAAAATGCATATCACAGGACAAGATTCAAAAAGCTCCATTTCATTTGTCAGAAAAGAGTAAGAGCAAATATGAGATCATAACATGAACTAATTAAAAAATGAAAGTAATTCAGGAGAAGTCATGTGGGCTGTTTTATGGAGGAAGTCAGAGTGAATTATCACATTTATTGTCGTCTTACTTTATCATCAAAGGCTATTTCTAAATTCCCCATGGAAGTGTATCAGTTAGCTACAGATCTGTTCCTGCCAACCTTTACACATATTTGTAGCTCACCGGTTTCAGAAAGACTCAAGGAGGTGTAAGCAAAAATGGCATTATAGCAATAAGTTTTACTGCCAGAAGAAACCACTGACCCCATGATCAGTTAAGACCGAGATCACTTCTGAGAGGGAACACACAATGCAATAACCTACCTTGCAGCCCCATCTCTGATATGAGAATATGTTTCCATGTAAATTTTAAGTCTCTTGAGGAACAGGAGGCTTATAAAGTACTGCTACAACCATAACTCTTGCAGAGAAGGGAAGCCGGACAAAAGGATGCGCTCCTTTAACAAAACAGACACCACCACCACCACCCCCCAAAGAAAAATATTTTAAAAATTAGGCATCACCAATTTAGTTAGCTTTTGATGTCTGCTTGATAATTCTACACTATTAGGGCCAGATCACTAAATGCTTTTAATGCACTTTGGCCTCTCTTCCTCCCTCCGATGCATGTGCCAACACAAGTTAAAGCAGCATAAACACTGCCAGAATCTATACTATCACCCGGCTCCTGCCAGCAACCCAATGTAATATCCAGCAGCCTTCAAGAATTGAAAGGAACATAAAAGCAGTGGAAAGCTTGTCGTGCTCCATCCCAAGTTCCAGCTCGATTTTACTCAACAGCTTACCAGTGCACCAAGAAATAGGTGGGTTTTGTGGGTTTTTTTAATATTAATTTCTTGATTCAGTACACAATGTGATGGAAAAAGCTGCTAAATAAAGTAACAAAAATAACAGTACCCTGAATAACCCCTGGTTAAGCAATGCTGACATTATTAACTAGGCTGCCCTGTGATGGAGAGCCGTAAATTCCCACTGCAGTCTGAGGGAGCCGAGTGCCACAGCCACCACAAGTGAGTCAGTGACTGCAAGGAGCCTCTTCCAGCCATCCCCACCTTGCGGCCCTGGCTCTCCACATTCCCCTCTCTTCTGCTTGCTACCCAAGAGCACAAGCGAAGACTTGGTTTACAAGAACATTTGTCTACTCGTACGAGTTTCCAGACAGGATATTTTGTTCACAGAATACACTTTCTGTCTGCAATATCACTCACGCAATTAAATCTCAGTGAGCATCCAGCAGGGCCCAGCCCCTGAGCTGGGGAGATAAATAAGCAATTCGGTTTTACCCACTGTGGTCAGGAATATGAGAGCAAAGGAGAAAACCTCTTACTTGAGCACTAATAATCACCAAACACGGTATGCTGTTTTACAAATGTTAACAAACCCCCAAGGCCACTCGCTATTCATCCTTTATGGGTTATTCCCGTTAATCAAGGCAGGTATGTGTTTCCTCACTACAGCCAAAAGAAAAAAAAATCTGATAAATGAAAAAGGGTAGCTTTCTTGCTAGCTTTTGCCATAACACAAAACTGCTATAGAAGCAAAGCAACTGAAAAATAACATCATTAGAAACTGATCTCATAATGGTCCGAAGAGGACAATAATCCAGGGATCAAGCTTTGCCAAGGAAACCTTCTATGGATCCTACTCCAAAAATCTCTTGGGCAATGTTATCTTTAGATTATGACTTTCTGAATGTAATCCCAGCTCACACTCCCAGCTCTGTGACCAGATATGCCCTGTACCCAGTTTCCCAACATGTAAAAGCACAGAACAATAACTGAGTTTGAGAGATCTGGTGAGGTTTCCACAATTGAAGGAATAGGATGCTGACGAACGGTATTGACAGGCAGCTCCTGCCAAAGACATTGTTCTACAGGCAATACAATGCACCAAAGATGTTTCGATCTCATAATTTCCATGTCTTTTCATAAGCCATGTGCACCATACATACAGCTCTATTCCACTGGCCAAAAGAAAGAGGCCAAGGAGCTCTCCTCCTCCTTTGGCAACTCTCTGTGGTCACCTCCAAAGGCCAGAGACCTGGCTATAAAAGGATGGGTTACTTACACAGGATTAAAAAAACCTCAAATATTTCATGGGGCCACTTGAACCAGAAGAGATACAGAACTAAAACTCATCAGTGAAACTCTGCTTATGAAAGAAGATGGAAAGACTAACTATCATCTAAAAAAGATGAGTGGGAAATCAGAGTACTAGTGAAGCACAGCGTTAAGCTTTTTGCCGTTTCACAAATGCAATGAAACCTCTGCTTTCCTTCTCAGATCAGTGAGGGCAGAGGAAAAGAATAAGAAGATATTCTTGAAGATACTGATAGCATTTGTGAAGAGAACCTTGTCCAGCTGCATAGACAGAGCTACCATCTGCTTTATGCAGTCACATCCATAATAGATCATTGTATATACAATCAAAAGCTGTACATACCATCAAGTGCTACAGCGCACAGAAAGTCATTTAGTGACTAAGCGCTTTCTTCAATCCAGCTTTTTTCCCCCAGCAGATAACACTCAATAAAACTTGCATAAAAGCATCCCCTTTTAAAGTCTAAAAACTATGGGTAAACATTTCTGTAGGAAAAAAACCTCAATAATGATATCAAAGAAAAATAGATTGACTTACTATGAGACTAATTCTTGATTCAGGTTATTTTAATTAAAATACAACCAGAAAAGGGTTATTTGCTCTGTTTCTGCTGAGTTTTTGCCAAGTGACCTTAACACCAACAATAATTTAAAATTAACTAAGCAATCGTTCTCAAGCAGATGCACAACAGTATGAAAATGTGTTTAAATTACAGTCTGCTCAGTACTAACAAAGGATCCCTCACCAAAACTTCTGAAACCTGTTCCATGAAAGAACACACACTAAGATTTAATTAAAAAATAGCTGTTACTCCAAGCCTTGATTAGCTACCTGGAACACTGATAATAACTGGCATCCATCAGTTCCTCTTGCCAAAATCTTGCCCTTTATACTCTCCATTAACTTCAATGAGGCAGTTGCTAACTCAAGAGCACAATATTCTGTGCATAAAATGGCCTATATGGTAAATTCAAGCAGAAATCTATATTCTGAATTTTGTATGCACACATATATAGGAAAATATATATATGGTGACTTGTGCTAACTAAAAGGCTGCATTTAGAATTGAATCCATAGAGTAGTTTGCCTGTAAATGTTGTAGTCAATTTGCTATTGATGGAGGTGCCATAATCGCAGTCCTCCCAACTAATTTGATTTCAAAGAAGCACTCCTGGTGTCCACAGAAGTTTCTGGGTGGGGCTGGATTCCTCACACTTAAGTTTCCATCGCTGCCTTCTGAACCTGCATCTTCAACAGTAAACAAGTAAATACAATGCCCAGGCTTGTTCCAAGCTTGTTGACGATAGCACAGAACAACGTTAATAGATGAACAGGGCCATCCTATTAATTTTTAGTTGTTTATTAGAATCTTTGAAAGCTTTCAGCGTTGCCCTGCTGTCCTCATTGTGCAGCTCAGCATGGGCAGCTTTGGACAGTTCCCCTTGCCTCCCCTGCTCAACCAAGAGATGGGGCAGAGCTGCTGCTAGCCTCACAAAATTGCCCTCTGTTCGCCCCCTTCCCCAGCCTCTAAGGCACAGGTGACATCTTCAGGGATGCATCATCTCTGTTTCAGTCATTAGTCATAATTAGTCCCGCGAAGGTAATAATTTGGAGATATAAGCATAGCCTGTGAAAAGCAGTCTATATTTTCATGAAAAATACTTCTTCCTACTCTGAAAGAGTGCTGGTCAAGGACCAACACTGCCAAGGACAGCAGAGTCGGGGTAGATCTTATCTCTTAGCCAAAATGTCAAGTCACATGAAGAGGGAAAGCTCTTGGTGCAGGCTTGTAACTAGAGAAAGGCACATTCCCAGCTGCTGCACAACAACATTTGGTTTTGAAAGCCCACACATCGTAAATAACTGGACACATGGAAACAAAGGAAAAACCCTGGTCCTGTGCTAGGGATGCTTAAATTGGCAACAAGGATGGTATGACCCTCCTCTCTCTCCTCAATAAATTCACACTTCATTCAGCAGCCCAACCAAAAAGGATTTTAAAAAGTTCCCATAAGCTCTGTACCCTCAGTGAACCTTTTACCTGAGCTAAGAAATTAGACTATAGTAAGAAACTGAGAAACACTTGGGTTTTTTAATACAGAGAATACCGTTGTGATAAAAACAATTACTTGATACCATCATACATAGCAGGAATGATTTCTTCTTCCTCTGCATACCCAGAGTATTCAGAGTTGGATGCACCGATTGTTTCTCTTTATGCAGAGAAATACGAGTTGTGCATGTCATGATGGTCTGGCAGGCTGCAGTCAGAAGAGCGCTAATTTGACATTACAAAACAAAGATACAAGGAATTAAATAATTAGAGCCTTAATGACAGAGCACAATGCATGTCTCCTTTGATAATCTCTTGAACTCTAAAGATAAAAGCGGTGTTGAAACCTGCATACAAGATGTGCAGTAACTGAAAGTTTCAAAGTGCAGTAAAACACATTACAGTTCCATAGTATTTCAACATCTTATAAGATCAGCCTGTTAAAGCAAAAGCTTCTCTCTTTAGCTGCCTGGGCTACTTCTGCTCTTTCACGTCTCCCTTCCAGCTATTTTTCTCTCACCTCCTCTGCCAGCCTCCCCTTGGCTCACTGCATTTCTGGGTAGCTGGAATTTTCCTCACTGTGCTACTGCTCACGCAGAGGGGCAGTTTGATAACAGTACAAGTAACAAGGAATTAGTACTTACCACATGTTTTTCCCTACACCCTAGTTCATTTTTTGATTTTTTTTTTTTTTAAAATATGTCATAGATTAAGTCCAATGACTGGAAAACAAATTTTGCTTACCAATTTCCACACTTCTCTTTTTTTTGAGAATATTTGAAATTCATCCTTGCCACTTGGTTTCAACTTCTGTCTCAATTTTCATCCTGTGTACATACTGCCATATCCTCAATCTTGTCAATTAAGAAAACATCTAGATAGCTGCAATCTCAGAAGTGTTTGCAGGGGACTACAAATCAACTAAAGACATTACTTAGCTGCTCTGTCTCTGCAGGCTGAATTGCATACACGCAAGGAATGGTATTGAGGACAAAAGCAGAAATGCTAATGACAAAGAAAGAAATGAAGAGGACAATATTTATCATGAAGGAGTGTTCTAGGCTATATCAAATAGAAATGCAAATTCTGCTTCACGATGCTGGATACATACACCCAAATCTCTACTACTTTAAAAGGGGGAGATTTCTCTAAAGGGTAAACAAATGATGAGCTGCCTAGGTAGGGGTCCTGAAAACAACTTTTATCTAAGCAATGCTTTTCTAGTCACTGAAGTTGATGCTGAATTAATGCTTCTAGTATTCTAAAGGGATTATCACTTGCTTGAAAATAAACACAAAAATTCTACTGTAAAAGTCAATCAACTTGGTTTAATGTTTTTGGTGGATTATTAAAACAGCACAAAGCTAGGAATATAGGTTTTAAATATAATCTTATTTTCCCATCTATTATCATCATTAAGGATTACTCCCACAGCTTACTGGCATTGTTATTTTTCTGTCTCTCAAAATATGATAAAGTGAATAAATATAAAGAATCTACAGCACGCCCCCATTGTAAATAACCAAAGCATTTTGCCGAGTTCACCTGACATTGCACTAGTGAACAGAGCACATCCTGACCCCATGAATGTCAAAAGGAGTTTTATTACTGTTTTCAGCCTACTTCAAATCACTCTAAAATGAGTCGGTCTATATTGACATGACAGTGGCAAAGAAAGTGCTAATTACTTTAATCCACTCCCCACACTGGCCAAATCTAGACTATGATTTGCAGCCTAGCCTGATTTGAACAAAGTAATTAGCATTTACTAAGATAACTTATTTATCAACACCGAATTGAAATGCCTCTCCAAGAACATAACATCAGCATTTTGTCGGGGGCTCACTTAATAGGTTTTTAGTTATAAAGTCATATTAGAATACAAGGCAATTTTTCCCCCCCAATTGCACCATTTTGCATTACTTGCGTGTCTAATTAGCTATATACCTTAGTACCAAAATTATTACTGTTCTGTTCTGAATGTACCTTAATACGATGATTTAAAAAAAAGGAAAAAAATCCAATTAAGATATATTGGATCTGACTCTTCTTTGCCTTGAAGTTTGACCATAGAACTTAGCATTTGACCTTCATATTCAACTTGTATAACTAGCAATGACATAAGCTGCAAGGCAGAAAAGAATCAGATCTTTTTTATTACATGAAATTAAACATTTCTTATTTTTATTAAACATTCTTTCACTGATGTTAGGCCATGGCCTAAGGAGGATATTCTAATACTACTTTTAAGCTATTTAATGGAATATAAAATAGTGTCAAACTATGCTTTGAATATCCTAAAATGTGCTAGTTGTGACCACAATGTTATTTTTTAAAGTTATTTTTAAAGTCAGATAAATAAAAACCCTTAGGCTCATCCCCTGGTAAGCCTTGTATACTACAGAGGTATTTATTGTGAGAGGAAGCAAGAAACAGATCTCAGGGTTTACACTGAGCAAACGTGTCTGTCCAAAATACGCTGTATTATACCAGCAAAAGACTTGGCAAAACAACAAGGGCGGTGCCCACAGAGTCAAACACCAAGTTGGACCTAATTTCTGTAGTCATCTCTGCCTCAGTGAGAGGATGTTTCTCTGACTCAGTGCTTTTTCCCAAAATTTTTCATCCAGTAAAGCTTTGTTTTTTTACACAATGTGAATCTTCCACCTTCCCAAAAGACTAAGCAGAGAGATGTATAAACTCTATGTAGAAATCATGAGATGAGCTCAGGTTCTCCACTCCTCAAGCCTGCTTTTACTGTCAGGCACTCTTGAACAGACAGCTACAAGGATGAAATTGTATGCAAGGAACCCAGTAAGCAGAACACAAATCATGGAAAGAAATTTGTTCCTGCAAAGACAAAAATCTAATGCCTCAGCATCAGTGGTTTTTATTTCCAACAGGAGGTGCCTTCACATGATTGAGTAATTAACTTTTAATAGGCTAGTTCCCTGTTCCGATATTGAAAATAAATAAAAAGCTTTAGCTCCCACATTGAAGGCAACACATAGCTTTTTTGATGGGTCTCAACATTATCTTAGTGCTCCAATTTTTTTTCCGTTGACACCACACCTGAGAACTTTGAGGGATCTCAGCACAATCATCTAAATGAAAATAAGCCAGATGAATCCTGACTGCCTAACACGAATATTCCCACTGAAATCAGTTGTCTGAGTCTGACATTATTAAGACAGGGTTTACATCGATTTTAGTGGTGCCACTCATCATGTACTCAATGTTGCTGATAAAAATATACCTTCATAAAGCACTCAGACACATTCCTCTTCTCTGCTATGCTTCTTGTCAATAAACCCATTATAGTGATGGTACAGCACCAGGCCACTAATGAGGTATAAAACAGACTAATTGTTTGTTTGTTTGGTTAACTTTTTAAACTCCCTTAGCCCTTCATAAAGTCCAAGCCAGCATTTACATTTTGTACCTCTCTCTTTGAAAATGTCACCTGCGGAAACAAAACAAAGCAAATATTTCACCCAGTCCTGTGGGGTATGTCCTGAATTGTACATTCCTCATTCCAGTAAAAATACGACTGCAGCAGTTGGCACTGAAAGCTGCCTTTATTACTAGAAGAGCTGGAAACATATTTTCCTTTCAGGTTTGCTTCAGAGGGGAATATCAACCTGCCCAGAAAGAGCCTCACGAAGCACCGTGTGCTTGTGAGCTTGAGCCGTGATTCACAGTGACAAGATTTTCATAAGTGACCATGTAACAAGGCAGAAATAAAATGCAGCTGATGAGTCTTCCAGTGCTGTATAACAGTGCCTAAAGTATTAGAAAATACTAAGCTAGTCATAAGTCTGATTTTAAGAGTGAGGTTTAGAAATACGTGTTTTGTGCCTTCTTTATCCCATATCCTTTATCCCGCTTATGCTTGAGAAAAGGTTTTTCCTCTACATTTCTTTCCATCAAAGCAACAGGAACATCTTCTGTGCTTGGGATGAAGGCTAGAGGTTGGCTAGACAACAGACTTCTCACCCTGAAAGTTCTGGTGGGAAGATGCCAAGTAGGCCACTCACCAGACCCAGCGAGTTAGTTCGCAGACTGAGCAGAAGTAATCCCTATCTGTGTGTTAACATCTCACAGAAATGAGACAAACCACATTAACACATACCTCTCGTCGTGCTGTAAGTTAGCATGCCTCCTTTGCATGAGCTAGGAGCAGGCAACCAGTCTCTGAAAACAAGATGAGTTTCCAACCCTTAATGTAGCAACACAGAGTTCAAACGGACCAACAAAAAGTAGGAAGACTTGCTGCTGCTACTGTTACAGCACTTTAGTGTGATTAGTAAAAATAAACAAACCTGAGAATGAGCTATTATTAGCTTTCCTCTGCAGATAAATATTATTAATGTTGCTTGGTTTACTCTCCAAGTACTTAGCCCAAAAGAAGCAGTGTTCCACCAACCCTTGCTCCACGACACAAACCACCAGCGCAGAGACCTTCTCCGGCACGATACAGCACAGCTCTCCCAGACCCACAGCTACGTGGGAAGCATCCTTGCAAACTGCACCACTACCAATGTTTTGTAAACCTTGAGTTTTGGTTCATCAAAGTCCAAGAACTGGAAGGAGAGGAATAGGGAAGAGAGCTAGGGTAAAAAGAGACATCTGTCTCAGGATGCCTTCCAAAAATTACGTGTTCTACTCTTATGGTTTGGAACTGCGTTGTACTTCCCTCATAGACACAGAGCATTCCTGGACAATAAAAAGTTAGGGTCCTCTTTGGCTAAATTGAAACATTCAGGTAAGATTAGATGGGCTAGGGAATCGAGGCTTTGTCATCATGCTACCTCCAGTCTACATTTGAAACATTCCAGTCAGATATTGTTCCCTTAAGAAGGTTTCATTGAGAGGTCTTAAATCTAAAGGGCAAGCACAACAAGTGTGTCCTTAAATAAGTTCATTTCAATCTACTTTTACCTGTTACTAACAGACAGCTCAGCTAAACACACATGTTGGGCTTTCAGCATCCTCTGTGCATGGCCTAATAGCACCAGGACAACTCTTACTTGCCCTGGGGGTGCCCAAACTCCACTCACTGCCTGCCTTTCAGCTGAGAAGCCACATGCTCACAGGAGCGGTAACAGCCACCTAAAAACCCATGCTGCACCCAGCTCCAGCGGCCACCTTTGTGCCACCACCTTTTGCCTGCTGCATCCAGCGGGAGCAGAACCTTGGATGAAGGAGAGCAAGAAGGTGTTCATGGGAGGGTTGGGAAGGACAATGCTCTTCAAAGGCCCTCTAGTGTGCTAGCAGAACCACATCAAAGATGAGAAATGTTCAGTTACAAAGTCTTTGCTAAAGAAAAGACATCTCAAATTCAATATATATTTTTACTTCACGTTACAATCTAGGATCACTGTAAGCAGCTGGGATCCAATTCATTTTCCAAGTAATGCAAGGATTAAGCACATATGAACCAGAAAGAAAAAAAAAAAACCAACCACCATCACACACAAGAAATAAGGCCTGGCTTCCAAATTGTTAACAACTGATGGACAAAAAGACTGTTCTGCTTCCTGCTGGTTTAACAGCTTCTAGGCGAAACTACGATTACTGCTAATAAGCCTAGAAATCAAATAAGCCTTAGTAACAATGCAGAACAGCAAGTTACAAAATAACTACGCTTTCTAGTCAGAATGGTCTCCTGCAGCCGAAAATACAGCGGGAAGGCTGCTTGAAAGACCAGAGTGAAATCTGCATTTGACATTTGCGAGGTGAACCATTTAGGTATATTTCAGGTCCTGTAAAATCAGCTCACTCTGCCTTATTAACTCTATTAGTAAAAACAAAAGGGGAAAGGACTTTGCTAATGGGAGAAGAAAAGTCAAAATTACTACAAGTGGCCCATGTAACTGTCTTAGGAGTCTATGCATTAAGTCCAATTCCTTATATCTGGTCTGCTGGCAGTGGAGATTTGCTCCGTTGCTACTGGGCAGCGCTCTGCTGGGGTGCCATGGGCCGTTCGGCTGGTACTCTCGATGCTGATAGCGTTATGGGACCTGATGCCTCTGAAACATGGAGAGTCCTGGGATGCTTCTTTGGAAACCCAAAGGTTACACAAGGACAGTATAGCTGCTTCAAAAACAGGGTTTTTTCCTCCTATTAAAATGATTTTCTTTCATTCTGAAAGATCTAACAACCCGTTGGATTCTCAGCCAAAATCCCAAGGAAATGCTTGTGACTTTAATGGATTTACATTTTTCCCTGAAATAGAGATTTTTGTAGCATAGCACATGTCAGCTACAAGAGAGGGAGAGAGACATTTAGGTCAGATCCCTACCACAGGTCAGACCAAATTTCCATACACGACAAAGATGACCTTAGCTCTTAAGTGCTGCCTGAAAGATTCATAGCAAATAACCTATGCCAGTACTTCACTGGAGAACATTACAAAGCTCTGAAATACCCCAGCAGTTGCAGATGTTTTGTAGAGACAGAGAATCTACAGATTAAGCTACAGAGTGTGGCTTTGTCACTAAACAGGGATCTCCTTTTTTCTTTGTAACTACAACTTAATCTGTATTCCCCTACTAAAAGAATTGCAATGAAACTCTATATAATGAAAGGACAATTAAGTCACTTAACATTAAGTGCAAAAAGTCATAATTTGATAATGATCCACTAATTTCAGCAAGATAAGACACTAATCACTTACAGAAATCAAATTTGCACTGGTAATGGAGTGACTGGACCACGCTGAAGCAATTCAGAGACATTCATTAACTCTGCTTCCATATGCCACCAAATCACAGCGTGTTTCTAATGGAGACACTCTGAGGCTGGGAGGACATGACATTACCTCCTCCTCAATTTCTGCCATGTCACCCTGTACCAGGAAAAGCAGATTCTGGATTCACAAATCATACTTACTTTATGGGTTTCCAGCCAGACAAGTACTTGTGTCCAGCAATTCCAAGGAAATCAGGTGCTTGCTGAAGCTAGCCACCAGTACTGAACCTGATACATTTAAGTTTGAGGATCAATTAAGAGAAATTAGAACACTAACCACTGGCCTGTCGCTGCCTCAACTGCACCAGCGTGACGGCAGCTATACACACCATACATTAACCAACCCACATAAAAACCTATAGACTTGTAGCTGCTGCCCACCCCACTCGGAGCCAAGCATCTCCACACAAGCAAGGCAGAGCTTCCCCCACCAAACACCAACTTGGGCAGTTCAGCTCCTACCAGGAGCAGATACTCTGCACCTGGAGGGCTACCCACACAAACCACCTCTCACACATTGCAACCACCTCCCCCTAAACTTGCTGCTATTCAGAATCTGATGACGCTCAAAGAAAGGTTCAATTATTATTTGGGGGTTTTTTTACAGCGTCGTCTAATCCACAAATAAGTGTTGGCCATAAAATACAGTGGATTTTTTTCCTCATTGAAAGAATGATCTGTGGGTATGTGCAATAATTCTAATTGATACCCAATAGCTACTTAATCTCATGCAACTCACCTGAAGACACTGAAGAAAAATGAAGTCGTTTGGTTTTGTTGAACGCCACCAGGTGGCAATAGCAGCCCAGCTAAGCCGTCTGACAGCAAGCCCGCTGTAGGAACTGCTTAGTACCGTTTTTCCTTTCACTCAGCCCTATCCTATGCTATTTTCATTTGCTAGTAGTTAAATTCAGTGTCAGACTAACCATGTATAATAAAAAGAACCCCCACAGCTATTCCTATTTAATGAGAGAGTCCAAAGATTGGGTCAAACGTAAGGAGCTCCCAAGAATCCATGAACGATCACTTCCAACCTTGCAAATCCTGCTCTTTCTGCACAGAAGGCATAGCTGCCTCATGCAGGCTATGCATTACAGTCACTTCTGCAAACTGCCCCCCCTTCGGGGTATTTTTATTCAGGGAGTGAACGACGTGGCCCTGAATCTCCCATTACCTTTAGGCCACTTCATTTTCTGCTGCCATAGCACACCGTTACTTCTGGTTTGTAACTTCACAGAACTTCCTTATGAAACGATGCTATATACTCTCACATAATATCACACAACGCACTACTAATTCACTATCCAAACGCTGCATATATGCCCAAAACCACATGACATCTGGAAAAATAGAAAAAGAAGATGCTTTTTGATGACCGGAGAGCAATAGAAATACACCAGGCCTGTATTTGGACAGAAAGCTAGATCAATAAGGGTGCTTATATTCCTCAGCTCTCAATGAGTTTTCCATATAAGTGAGTTAGGACCTGATGGTCTTATTTTACCAATTATTTTGTTTAAGTTTGATCAAGAGGCAGATGTGGCTTGGTGTACGGAAATTAATTCCCATTGCAAACACAAGCATCGGGCATCACACTGGATTATTATGCTGTAAATCAAAAAGCAACCCGGCCTCATCCAGTATCCCAAGACTGCAGTTTCTAAACTTCTCGGGCAGTTTAGTAAACAAATCCGTGGGTTTTTTTAAACTGAGTTGTAGGAAGAACATATTCCTAGGTAAATTCATATATAAAGTTACATCTCTGATCTGTCCTCACCAGTATCCCATTTGGAATTACAATAAGGTAGGCAAAATCATAGTCCTTGATCTACATCTGCTTTTCAGACTTACTTTCAGGCTGATCCCGAGTGCTGAATGACTTCAGACTGCCAATAACTCCCAGCTCCAGCACCACAAAGATCAGCAGTGCCCTCTCTCCCTAGCAGCCATGCTTCTGGCCTGCATGGATCAACACGCTGACCGAGTCAAAAGACATTTTATACAATCCTAAAGCAGATCCTGAATAGTTTGCATTGTAACCACTGTTCTCCACTAAGGTTTTTCTGTTAAATGAGCTGGATTAACACCCACATTTCTTTCCACACCAGCTATGGGCCCCCATTAACAGTTAGCAGTCACTCCTGAGCTGAATTGGAGAAATGGTTTTAACAACACAAACAACTGATCATTTTAAATTGGCTGACATAGACAATCTCTCCCCCATGTGTTGTTTCATCTACAAGATATTAACCAATTTAGATGCACATGATAAACCATAAAACACTGCCAGGTCTATAGAGCACAATGATCTAGAAGAGAACTCCGACCTCAGTCCCCCTCTGGAGGAACACCTACCTGAAGCCTCCCATTCCTTCCAGCACAAGCCCATGCTCTACTCTGATTTTCTCTAGTGTGGAGATGCACTAGGAAGGAGAAGGGAGGCACCCAGCTCATATGTGCAGCTTGTTAAGGCTGATTAGCAACAGCAGCCAGTCCCCCCCAGCTTAATCAGGAAAGGCTGAGTTGGCTGAGGGAGGGAAAGAGAAGCAGCCAGCTGCAAAATGTTAAGGCATGTCCACTAACCAGGGGAGGGCTTGAAGCATTAACACTTTTTCAGAAATCTTATCCCAAGACTGGGAAAGGAAACATGACTAAAGACAACAGAAGGTGGTGGAAGAAAAGGAGGAAAATGAATTCTATTTTCTTGGCTTCCACTCATCACTGTAGACTTCTAAAACTGAGTGCATTCACCGTTAGGATGCAAAGGATTTATCTATGCAGGTGTAAAGCCACTGGAAAGATTATCTTCTGGTAGGCAAAACCCATTGCCACCTTCTTGTCAGAGGAACAGCTGTTCAAATGCAAGTTATGTACCAGGACTTTTTGTCCTGAGTTGCTTTGGTCTTTAAAATAATTTCCAGTATTGTCTGTGATTTTATTCATAAAGCTAAATTATGACTTTAACTGCAAAATACATTCTAGCTCTATCAGAATTTAAAATAAGAACTCAGAATATGAAATTACCCACTGACTCCAGCTGCGATACGCTTGTTATTTCACACTTTCACCCACACTCATTGGAAATTCAGTTCCAATATGACAACTTGAAAATTGGTTTTAATCACAACTAATACATGGAGAGCTTTTTTCACTCTCTTTTTGTTCCTTACATCCTACAAGCACCGAAAATGATGATGTGTGGAGTGGCAGAAGGCGAGTCAAATACCTCCTGAAGGTACTCCAAAGAGCCACACATCTGAGCGACAGGTGTCAAGCTCTGCAAAACAAAACCAGATACCAAGAAACCCAAAACACACTTTAATCTGAACTATTCTTCTGGGCCTTCAGCCTCAGGCCTAACGCTGCAGCTATTCACAGCATCCACTAATACCTCTGTGCCATTTCGGAGCCAGAGGACAAACGTTTTCCTCTCAGTCTCTTGCATGGAAGCGATGCAATGCGGTGTAACCAGCCAGACCTCCATGTGAAGGACCACATAAGTAGGGTTTTGCTCTGTGCTCAAACTGGTAAGATTTGCAAAGCTGAACGCAAAGTCAACCTGCTGCACACAGCAATACGGTAGCTCTAGTTCTCTAGAAATGAAGCTATTTTTAAACTGCAGTAGCAATGTGAACTGCATAAATTAGCATAATTTCAGCCTTCACAGATAGTTCTCAGTTAACTGTGTTACACGCTACGAATTAACACTCTGCAGATTCCTTGCTTCTACTAACACGGTCAATCATGCAATTCATGGGGCTTAAAATCCCCTTTTTCAGTCCTCCAAAATCTCAACGGCCTTTTTTACACTCCTCTTTTCCTTTTCAGAGCAGTACTATCAAAGGCTTGGGTTTCATTACAAATCTCACAAGGTCTTCATGTGTAACTGGTGGTTATGTGGCTTCGTAAGTGCAGGACATCCTACTATTTTCTCCGCTGGTGCTTTTCTCCTTGTGGGCAGATGGCATCGAAGTGGAGTGCAGATGGTAACCCACAGCCCACAAACTCCTCATTATAATTTGAAATAGTACATGCAGCTCTTCGATTCTTATCTTCTCTTTAAATTATTTCCAGCATTAAAGGATAAATTTTTGTTTTCAGAAGACACAGCCAAAAGTAATGATACCTGTTTATAGTTGAGAACCTTCTCCTGACGAAGAGGTAATGATGTGCCTTGTATCTTCACAAGTTTTATTAAAATCCATAAATCATTAGTGGAAAGGATTTTAAATCAAGTATCTCTTGCTTTGATTCAAGTATTACCTTAAGGAAAAAAATCAATGATAAGGAAAAAGCAGATCACACTCAAGCATGAAGGCTTACGAGTCACACAGTTAGCTATTTAAGGTAATTTCATGGCTCCAGGTATCACTTTACCTGAGCTGCTTGGAATTATAATGGATTTATCTCCGCAGAACACCTGTGAGATAAGGGAGTTGCTGCTGACAAACTGCAGCAGGCAGCACCGAGGTGACTGAAGCTATGCTGAGGGCCTGTGGGTCTGCAGGGCTCACGCACTCACCGCTGCATCCTCCCTGCCCTTTAAGGACCGAAACCCTTCCTGGGAGGAAGGCACAGCTCAAACTGAAGGTGCCATAAAAACTAGTCTTATCATTCTTTCAAGCTTTTTCACAGCATGTCCAGTCTGGTGGAACTGGCTTTCCTAACCTTTTGACCAGTTGGAAAAGTCCTAAAAACAGCAAGTTAAAAATATCAACAGTGGAAAACAGTAAGGAATGAAATAGTCAGCATTAGAGGTCAAGCCTGGATCCTTGAAAAGTTTGTATTAATCAATGGAAAAGCATTAAAAGAAACAAACTTATCCCTTAGTTATAAAAAGAAAACAAACAATACTTAAAACACCCAAGTGACAGGGTTGATGAGGATTTACTAACTCGCAGTCAGCTCTCACACAAAGCGCAAATGACAAGTTGGCCAATTTGCTCCCATTCCAGAAGCCTGGAGTCAGACTTGATAAACACAAATAGCATTATTTGTTTGAAGTTTTGACCTGGTGCCTGACAACCAATTACTAATCCACACTATTCTACCTCAGCTATAACGGCACCTTCTTCTCACAAAATGGTTTCTATCTATTTAAAGGATGGATGCGTGTTGCTTAACTAAATTCACTGCCTTTAAGAGTAGCCATTAGCGAGCCTTTTCCTCAAATGGCTGGAATTATTTGCATATTATACATCAAAAACACTCAGATGTTCAACTGAGTTATGGTATACACACACTACAACATAAATAATTTGACGATATAATACAGGGCTATAATCTTCCACAGCATGCAGGCATGCTAATGATCTTACACATGGACAACGAGATGAAATAATGAAGTATTTCACCACTTAGGGCAATTTATCTTGTCTACATTCATGGAAGAAGATTATAGGACGTCATCTTCTTAGTGGTTTCCCTTTCACAACAAAAAAGACAATAATCAGTTTTCATTAGGGAAGACTCGTCCTTTCTGTTGTACCGATGTGACTTTCATGTCCTATACACCAAATACAGCACTGATGTCAATTGAATAACTACATGGTATCTTCTAACACAAAGGTTTAAAAAGGGTAATAGAATGCTTAAACTTCAGAGGCAATATTGAAGGATTTACACGTCAAAAGAACCTAACAGATACGTTTTCTCTCTAGTTTAATGACTTGTGCTTGAAATGAATAAGGGTCTTCAGAACTGACCATTTGAAACTGCTGTTCCCTGAGAAACCTCAGCTCAAGTCGTGACTTGAGAGAACAAAAAATTTCCAGAGGAAGAGAAAGCTCCACCTTAACTGCCTTAAGAAAGCCTGACTTTGTAAAGTCCATCTTCATGGCATAATATCTCACAGTTTGTCCAAAGGCGCATCCAGAGCTCTTTAGCACAAGAGGCCCATCGCCTACAGAAAGGCAAGAGAATTTTGGCAGAGGATGAAATCCTGTGCCAGCATTTCTGACGCAGTAAGAGTGACTCTATCACACATCTGTTCCTCTGCGAGAAGCCGAATCTGCCTGTGACAAGGTCAATTTTGAGAAGGGTTGGTATTAAAAGATTATGCTCCCTCCATCCTCTCACTGAGGCTGCGCTAATTATTTCAGGGAGGCGAAGGAATTCTTTGATCCTCCAACTCTTCCTTCCCTCGCAAGGTGACTCTGGCTGCCGACACAGCACCCAGAGGAACGGCATGGCACGTCCTAATTCCATAATTGTGGAATTAGCCATTTTCAACCCTGAAATTTAACCCTAAGACATTGAGTATGCAGTAATCCACGTAATCCAGGCCTCTACACCTGTCCCTCTTCCAACTAATCTCACCGTCCTTCATCATGTCACATCTTAATTTAGAGGCCTGTCTGCTAAGGTCAGCGTAAGGGGATGCTCAGGAAGTCGCAACAACTATTTGTCACATGGCGGGACTAATTTCTTCCTTTGTGAACTGTGCGAGATACAGAAATATTAACAGAGAGCAAAGCCCTTCCCCGGCGATGCATAAACGATCTCTACAAATGTTCTGGGAAGCAGCGAGGAGACGGAATAAATAAATAAATAAATGTGGTGTAGCCCCGGATAATGCGATCTGCTGGTATTAAGTTTTCTCCTGAAGGAGTTAAGTATATACCAGCTGCTCTACATTAAACCGAGCTGGCATTTCAAATCATGCAAATTAGCCAAGCTACCATCCATTTCAGCCCAGCATTTAACAGCATTGCTATAAATGATGCAAAGTACTGGCCAAGCCAAGCCCTGCCATTTCAGCTGCTGTCAGAGAAGAAAGGAGGAGGGAGGGTGACGGCACTGAGTGATGCTGCAGCTATTCACAAGATGGTTTACAAGAGACTCCTTCCACCACAGGTACTGTTCACGTGACCGAAACGTGCACATGTGCATGGAAAGCCCAAGGCTTTTATTTCTTGAAAATCCATTTCTATAAGCTGCTAAGAACCACTGCAAAATTGTCTAAAATTAAATGATTTGCCAGTGGAACACTGAACTTTCAAATCTCTCTTTGCTTAATGCTGCATAATAAACACTGAGTGGATCTGACGGGCCATCGGCTCAGAAATGCTGACACAGCAGCCTACGGGAAGCCAAGGGTGGCATCAGTCCCCACCACAATGTCTCACACAGACGGACATTTCTCAGGCTATGAAGATAATAGATAAAAATTTGTGTCTGTTCAATGCAAACCCCTTTTCTGCTGAATCTGAGAGAGCTCAGGAGGCAATAAAGAGGACTAAACCGTACCTAGTTCATGTTGTGGCCAAGAGATTAAGTTCCAGCACAAATCTGAAACTGTGTATAGGATAGTGAAGGATGCGCTGTTAAGTAGTCTAGGAGCTTTGTGGGCTGGTTTTTTGATTTCAGGTTCTTTCATATGCCTTTTTTTGCCTTTTTTTTTCTTCTTCCTTTTTTTCTCCTTTTTCAAGTGCCTACTGCAGCAAGTAATCTGCTCAGCAAGGGGAAGGTGGAATTGGTTCTTGTGTTAAAAATATGGTACAGCTGCCTTGCTATCCAACCTGGTAAACCAAACCAAACCACCAGTGGTTATGACCCATGGGCATTACATCCCAGCGCCCAATACTGCATATGCACCACAACTTACTTCACCTCCAACAGGGTTGGTCTTCCAGGTCTCACCACCATAATGCCTTTAAGCCAAAATACACCCACAGGAGGAACATTTTCTCCAGGATCCTCAAAGCAACCTGTGGCAGAGGCAGCTGAAAGCCCACCACAGGATCCTCGCTGACCCCCAGCACCCCTGAGGCTTGGGGAGCTGGTGGCAAGGACAGGACACAGCAGGCAGGCCTGGCTCCCCTTACCTTGCCCTTCGGTACCTGCTCCTCCATCCAAAGGCAGCCGTGCACAGGGCTGGCCGGGGGACCCTTCATGGCCTGGGGTCCCCACAGAGCCTGGGGTCTCTCTGTGCTTCCCTCTGCTGCAGGCACCCACCACAGCTCGGCCAGTGGATCCCAAAGGCAAACATCTCACAGAAAGGCACTGCACCTCCAAATTTGTCCCAATATTCACAGTGTTTCCCATTGCCTGGCACCACAGTGAGAAGTGACCACAGGGAAAGGAGGAAATCCTGGGTAAGTCTCACTTGCAGATGCTTCCATCATTAAATTTCAAGTGCATGACATTTTCATTCACAAACAGATCCTCTTCCAAATAGTTCTGCCCCTTATGACAACTAGATTTCCTTTCACTCGTTTGGAGTCTAAGTATTAAATCCTATAAACCAAATCACTCCATGTGGCCCCAACCCTACCAGATAAACAGCCGAAAGGCTAACTCTTACAGGCAACCGAAAGGAAAATCTCCGTTGCTGCAGTGAGGGAAGTTTGTATCCGACTGCTTGGAAACAGGATCCTAGGCAACGGCTGCTCTTCCCTCTTGAAAAGCAGAAAGTGGTTTTGTTTTGTAAATTAAAGCAAATTCATTAGAATTCCTCTGGCACGGATGTGTAGGGATAAATAGCACGCTGCTGCCTCCCGTTCCAGCTCCACGCTAGAGGACAGGCACCTTTTTGCCAGCTTTGCTTGGCAGTGCTTGTTTGGCACATTACCCTGGAGGATCAGACCCCTGTGTGCTCCAGAGCCCATCTCGGAGGAGTAAGACGTAGCAATGCCGAAAATACTCCTTCCCAAAATAATCCGTCCCAGTTAAGCCACAGACAAGTCTGGAATACGTATGGCTGTCCTGAGAAGCAGACTGACCCATGGTTATTGAGCAAGAAAAGAGAAACCCGTTTCTAAGCTATTGCTTCAAATGGCCAACGCACATTTGATCTTGGAACACACATGACATTTTTAAAATTAGTTGTGAAGATTTAAATATCCATTAGACTTTTTGAAATGAAGAATAATTTATAACTGAATTAAATTTGTCCTACCAGACCAATCCATTAATTATTGCTTCCACCAGCTATATTCAAAGTTGCACACTGATCTTTGCGGATGCAAATGTGTCCTCTACATTTGTTCCGGGCCTTCAACCTCCGATACACATGTACAGGTACTGTTCTCACATCACATTTCCCTAATGAAATACAACTTTGCATCATGCTACATTGGCTAAGGAGGATTTCTGACTCCAAAAGACATGACATGAATCTTTGTATCTGCTTGGTCTTACAATGCTATGCCTGACAGTTGTCTGTCTGCCAGAGGAAGCAAATTTGCTAGGCCCCTTGTACAAGTTGATTAGAAATGACTTTCTGGTAATTAATGTCATAATCTGAGAAAGAGCCAAAATAGATCTGACGTGGAAAGACAGCTGTTACAGTCTTTTAAAAATACTTGTACAAACCCAGTATTTAGCTTATCGGTACTAAAGTCATCTGTAGTTTCTAACAGTGGACATGGCTAAAGAAAAAGGAATCCGCTTCTAAATATTTGTTTCAAGATACACAAGTGTAACAAAGTCCCAGTAGCCATGTTCACCATAAATGTCAGCAGACAAGCTAAATTAACAGCATGAAATCCCACCAGGGTATTCATTTTGTTCTACCAATGGGCAAGTACACAGAATTAATAGATGGCAGAAAAATACAATATAACAATAACGTCTGGTCAGCACTTTTAGTAGATGATAGGTGATCCTATCAGGGAACATTCACCTCATCACGTGAAACAAAAAGGTATTACTACAACAGTCTTTACAACTGAGAATGTCTCTCAGTTGTCCAAATGGCAGATACATCAAATGGATTACAAGGAGGCTGAGATGCTAGGAAATATTATAGATCCTTGCATGTTGTGGCAATTTGAAGAACAGCCTCTGAAGAGCTCTGTCATAGACTTAAAATACACTGCAAAGTGTATTGGAATATACAGAAGGAATTACAATTCCTATCATACACCTCTTCCACTTCTCCCAAAAACAAAGTACGGGTGTCCTCAGACAGCCATCCTGGAAGATTTTCTTCCTATACAACTCTGAAAAATGTGGTTGCCTATTAGCAAAAAGGTCTTCTCAGCTTCTACAGTGCTATTAGGGAGAGGAGGAGGAACATGGAAATGATCGAGGAGTTAATTGGGTTCCTCCATTTGGAGAAAGCATAACCAAATCAACAAGATCCCAGCACTGAGAACAGCTACTTCTGCAGCCGTGTAAGTCAGCCAGCCTGTCAAGGGTTGTTTTGGGGTTTTTTGTTTGTTTTTTTGTTTATATAACATGAGAAAGCCTGGATGTGTATAATTAGATAACTTTGTTGTCAGGCAGGTGCGACGAACATCTCTGGGTTTCTCCAGGAAGGCTTTATGGCCCAGTCCCCTATGCCTCTGGGACCATCGTGTCTAAGAAACCCTCCTTCCCCCACCCCAGGCACGGAGGGAGCAGCAAGTCAAGTACCTTGGCCTCCACTCCTGTGAGCTCCCAGAGCTTGAAGGAAGGACTAACAGTATTTAGTACTTTTATGAACAGACCTACTTCTACTTTCAAAGAAAACGCCAATGAATCCATTAACTTATTAACTTATTCATGTTTCAGAGACCTGACCATGTTTTCTTGTCAAGCATAGCACTGTTGCTACCAAAGCAATACCTGCCAATCCCTAGTTCCTTGGTGTCTACAGTCCGTAAGTTTTCCTTCTTGCTTGTATAAAATAAAACCTCAACAACTACTATCGGAAAGTAGCCCACGGACTCTCCTTACAGCAGCCGGTTCCTCCAATACAGCCTTGCTACTGTCCGCTACCTACAGGCAATTCTGAAGTCCACACCGTAAACATGAACTCACCGCTACACGCGTTTGGATTATACCATGGTGGTCATTACGTAAAGGGCAAGACAGAAGAAATGGACCAATATTAGTGACAGGACAGGTAAAATAAGGAGATTTAGGGACTCTTTCCAACCATAAGAGAGAGGATATGGCAATTTCTAGCCACAGCTGACACACAAGCTGAGAATAGGAAGAGGACTTAGGAAACATGCAAGATAAGGGATGGACACAGGGTAAAATTTAAGAAGAGGTCATGGGAGTAAATAAGACATTGTCAAAATATGATGATGTTACAGCCCCAAACTGAACACGCATAGGGGCAAAAGTCCTGGTAAAAGCATATTTTGAAATCCAGAAGTTAGATATTTTTTCTTTCATGTATTGTTTTCCCACACATTGCTTCCAATTCTAAAATAACCCTAAAGTAAAATGAAAAATAATCCAAGGATAACACACCTAAAAATACTTTCAAGAGGAAAAAAAAAGGTGGAATCAGAGTAAACCTTCAGATCTCAGCCTGTTTTAAAATAAGAAGTGACCTGTTTTCTCAATTATTTATTTTACTAAATGGTTTATTTGTTTTATGTTTTAGCAGTTATTTCCATGCCTATGCTTTGCAAAACTGAAGAAACTGAGAATGTTTCCACAAACTATTTCAGAAAGAACAATTTACAGATAAAATTAGAGGCATACAAGTTAAGTGCCAAGTTTTTGACTGAATTCCAGTTCTTGGTGAATGGAAAACCAGCAGCTTCCTGTTACAAAATGTACCAACAGTTAATGTCTAATAATACACAAAATCTTGACCATTTATATACTTCAAATATAGATGTTTCTAAAAATAATGTTCAAACAGGGTATTTTTAGCCAGGTAGACTTCTCAGGAGAATGAATCTGAGTTTCGTTGAGATTCTACAATTCGTTGCAAGGAAAAAATAAATTAATGGGTTAAATTTTAAGAGCATCCCTTGATTTATACCAGAATAAAAGTAGAAAGTTTAGCCCCAAAGCTTAAATAAGCAGAAAGCAAATGAGAAAAAATGGAAGAACAGAAAACACATCCTTCCATTGAAGGCCTAGCTATCACTTTATTCAAAAATGTATCTTCTTAAACAGCATTTATAATATTTATTCTGTGCTGCAAGTTTGGGAAATTCAAACAAAATAATTATTGATTTAAATTCCTCCTTAATTTCTTCCACTTTGGTAGGAAAAAGGGATTTGTAGGCTAAAAGCATTAAAATACTCTACAAATTAAACAGAGATTTAAATCTAGTGATGAGATAATCTGGAAACTGAAATTACAGACTACACAATGTTTCTCAAAGGACTCTTCAAAGGAAACCAAAAATAGCCAAAACCAGCCCTGAATTTCCAAAACCAAGAACTGAATCCACCCTTCCTATCTCAATAAAATAAAGGCTTTCTTTTCGGATACCCTCTGGATAGGAAAGAAGAGCACAGATGGTGTTGCTCTCATAATTTTCTTTCTTTTTAGTACTTCTCAGGTGCTTGAAACTTGGGAAAGGTTCATATTTTGTTTACGAGACCTCTTCTTTATAATTTGATTTTTTTTTTCTTTTTGAGAAGTAAAGCTCAGGTTTAGTGCCAGGAGTTTTAAAAAGCAGTATCCACTGTTCTCCTCTACTAATACGCTTGTACCTCTCTGCATCTCCAGGAGATTCCTTTAGTTGGCCAGGAGTGTTGATCTGCTGGAGGGCAGGAAGGCGCTGCAGAGGGACCCGGACAGGCTGGAGCAATGGGCTTGGGCCAACTGTATGAGGTTCAACAAGGCTCAGTGCCAGGTCCTGCACTTGGGTCACAACAACCCCAGGCAACGCTACAGGCTTGGGGAAGTGTGGCCAGAGAGCTGCCCAGCGGAAGAGGACCTGGGGGTGCTGGTCAACAGCTGGCTGAACATGAGCCAGCAGTGTGCCCAGTGGCCAAGAAGGCCAATAGCATCCTGGCTTGTATCAGAAATAGTGTGGCCAGCAGGACTAAGGAAGTGATCCGTCCCCCTGTACTCAGCACTGATGAGGCTGGGCCTCAAATCCTGTGTCCAGTTTTGGGCCCCTCACTACAAGAAGGACATCGAGGTGCTGGAGCGTGCCCAGAGAAGGGCAACAAAGCTGGTGAAGGGTCTAGAGAACAAGTCTTATGAGGAGTGGCTGAGGGAGCTGGGGTTGTTTAGTTTGGAGGAGTCTGAAGGGAGACCTTATTGCCCTCTATAACTACCTGAAAGGAGGCTGTAGTGAGGTGGGGGTCGGTCTCTTGTCCCAAGTAACAAGCAATAGGACAAGAGGAAATGGTCTCAAGTTGCACCAGGGGAGATTTAGGTTGGATATTAGGAAAAATGTCTTTACTGACAGAGTAGCCAGGCACTGGCACAGGCTGCCCAGGGAAGTGGTTGAGTCCCCATCCCTGGAGGTATTTAAAAGACGGGTAGCTGTGGTGCTTAGGGACATGGTTTAGTGGTGGGTGTGGTGATGTTACGTTTACAGTTGGACTCGATGATCTTAAAGGTCTTTTCCAATCTAAATGATTCTATGATTGTATCAGCTAGCAGTTGGATAGATAGAAAGACTTAATGCTTCTCTGTTGAAGCCAACCGCAGTTCAAACAAGCCTCCAGCAGAGACCAAGTGTCTAACAGAACTGAAACACAACCCATACATCAAGAAAGAGAAGTTCTGTGGAACACACAATGGACAAACAATCTAGGAAAAGTAAGAAGCAAAACTCTACAAGCTGTCAAAGAAATTTACCAGTGCAGCCAGGGAGGCAATGGCAGGCAGAGGGAAAGTAAGAAAAGAAAATTAATAATTAACCCGTTTCTGGTTAGAGGACAGTTGGACCAAAGTGTCCTGCTTGGGTGCTGCTGTACATCAAGTGTCAGAGCAGAAGGTGATAAAAATTACTTGCTAAAACACGGACAAAGCAAGTGAGAGTGTTCACTGAAGAAATACGATTTTATGGAGTAAGCTAACAGTTTCAAGGACAGAGGGAGAACACATGGACACCATATGCATAAGCATTTTGAACTGATTAACAAGTAGCAGCAAAGGAGAAAGATAATCTAATAGTCAGGGGACTAGCTAGTAATTTTCTATAGCACTGCAGACTTTATGACCTTGGGTAAGTCTCTTTGTGCCTTAGCCATTTATTTATAAAACAAGAACAATACCCCTACCTCTAAGGAGTGCTCTTAGGTTAAGTATATTAAAATTTGGAAGCCCCCTAGATATTACCTATTAGCAGAGAAAGAGCATAAAAAAATAAAATAAATTGGAAGCAGGAAAAAAGGTCATATTAAATGAGTGTTTCAAAAACACTAACCATGGGCCGTAAAAACTTGAGTGAACTCAGCAGCAGCATTATTAGCTGAACAATAAATACCTTTGGAAATCCCATCTTGGGCATTTCGACAGTGAAGGTACTGAACTTGGAAGGAACATTACATGATGACCAAATGATCCTTTACTGAAGAAATGTCACAAACTGAAATCAGAGCAAAAACCATTTTCACTCATTATCCAGTACAATAAAAAACTGAATGGAAGTTTGAATCCAAGTGATCCTTTGCATATTCTATATGAAAACCCAACGATGAAAGAACCTCCTAAGTTCATAGTGCAATCTTACATCTTTTGTTCAAACGCAGGGCATTAAAACAGGTTAGCTCTTTATATTAAAAGACAGATCACTGAAAACTCTGTGTTAATAATCACAATAAAACAATTTATTAATTGTTTTCTTAGTTTTTTTATCTATTAACATTTCATTTGGAACAACCCCCTAACACTTTAATATTTACCAGTATGTATCTATAAACATATTGTCAAAACCATTGTAATCATAAATAGAAGAAGAACTTGGCTACTTAATAGCCTCAGATAGCTTACAGTGTGTCAAAAAAAAAAAAAAACAAACCATCAGAAAGCAAGATACAGCAAGGTTTTTTCATAGGAATGTACTTAAGTACATAACTATAATTACATAAGCAAGCTCATTAAAATTAATACTAATTCAAAATTATTTTTGTGGATATATATTTTGATAGCCTGAATCTATAATTTTTCTTAGATTTTCCCAACTTGTCAGTAAAATGTCTCCTTTGTACACATCCTAAATGTGACCTCATTTGGTTTCTTCCAACATTGCAAAAGCTATAATTTATGGTTAAGTTATAAGTATTACTGACCACATTTCTCATAGTTTCTTCTATAATTAGCTCAGCAGTGGTAGTGAGACCCAATGTTATATCACTGAGGCAGCTCACATAATGGCACTGAAACCAGCTGACGTACATCTGACTTTATACTGGGTCCAGATACAGATTTGCTTGATTCCTATCCCTTCTGCAAGATGGCTCTGTAGTAAAACTGTGAAGCCCACTATAATACATAAAAATGGCTAATGCATGTGAAAAAGGAAGGCATAATTTCTCTGCAATATGCTTTATTAATCTTTCTCTTTATGAAGCTTCACATTAGCAAGACAGTGACACGGCGGTATAAACAGCTTCTGATAAAGTTAATTAAAATATAGCAAAGTAATTACTAGTATCTGAACTATATGGCTTCATTTGGATTGCTAATGGTATGGGAACAGGGGTAGTGAGGCAGAGAAGGCTAACCAATAGCCAGCAGATTGCAAGTCACATGTAGCTCGTGAAACAGGTGATGCAAGCCTAAATTTGAAGTGTGGAAAAATACTGGAGCAACCTATTAAGTAATCAGTTTGTGAGCAGCTAGAGTACTTCAAGGCAGCGCACAATTGACAGAAAAACTCCCTGAATTTTTTTCAGTAGTGTGCTATCAGCCTAGGAATGGCTATCCAATAGATTTTTTTGCAGGGATCTGTAATGGAGCTTCTCTACCAATTCCATTTCATACCATTGTCATTGACTTGAACTACAAAATGGCTAATGAGAAAAACCCAGGGACGTTTCCAACCTCGATGGGTATTGGAAATGTTTTGGAGCACACCCCAGATCTAGAACACCCCAGATGCAGATGATCTTCACAAATTAGGAAAGAAGAACTATATCACTAGAAGAAAAATCCAGTGTAAGACTAGAAAACAGGGAGATCTGGAACGCCCCAGATCTAAAACGCCCCAGATCTAAAACGCCCAACTCAAGATGATCTTCACAAATTAGGAAAGCAATGTGAAGAAAAACCTAGCTGAACAAGGTGGGTTTATTGCAGACAGTGATATCTATCCAGTTTTGAACTGAATTCTTAAAACAATGTCTAGGCAAACTGAAGAGTGTTCAGTAGATAGCACAAAGAGTTTTACGAGTTATAGAAATCCTGAGAGAAAAGGTTAAAAGAATCAGGTTTGCCTACTGTAGAGAAACAGAAAAGCAAGGGAGAACATGATAACACGTGGTGACCATCTGCCTTCCACATCCTCCAAGAGAGGGTGTCTCACTTTCAGCAAATGAAGATTGCAAAGACGTGCAAAGAAATAACAAATCCCACCCCCACCCCTCCCTGCCAAACATTAAGGACGGTTATAGGTAATTGCTGCATACACATCCGTAATACCAGGTTAAATAGATACCTGTCAACTTGAAGTGTTTTAGTGGAAGGGTGGAGCAATGACTTAGTAAGGTCCCAGTGCTTTCAGGACTGCTACTGTTACTTAGGATACAAACAGTAATTATTTTTTAGGTTCTCCAGAGAATGAAAGTCAAGAAACTAGAGAACACAAGACAGAAGCAATAAGCACAGTAATTAAATCCATGATCTCCTTCGGTGGCTTTCACAATAGCATGGCAACAGACTGTATTCCTGGAACGGTATCTTTCTTCTTGCACCCTGCATGAACAATTGTACCGTGCCCATAGACTTCTAATTGGCAATGACTTCTGTCTTAAATAACTAATGCAAATTTAGTAGCCAAATACATATGACTTTCTCAGAGTAACTAATAAATGCCATTTTGTATATGAGAGCTAACTATCTTGCTATCTACTTGATGGTAGTTTCTCTGGTAACAAAGTTAAATATTTCCAAAACAATGCGCTCTAAATACGGGTACAATTTACTGGCGGTGTTTTCAAATCAGACAAAATAAGCACCAGTGCAGCAGTAGGATACTGTTGTGCACAACACCGGGAATTTAATGTGGAAAAATGAATGGAGTGTGTGTATGAGTAACAATAAAATAGGAATGATACTGCCAGGATTTATCGACTGAAGATTTCCGACTAGCATTTACAATAGGCTTGATGCTAAAACCCTCATACCTTTCTTTGGAAAGTGCCTCTGAAATACTCTGAAGAATGCTTTTTATAAATTGCACAGCATTTTAAATAACACGTTGCCCTTATATGGCCTTAATGCACAAAACTTCCAGTCACTATAAAATCCAGCTAACACATGTAAAACCATACCAAGAAGAACAAAAAAAAAAAAAATCAAAATATTGAAAAATTTTCACTGATACGACATTTCTCCCCATAAGGGACACCTTGATTTTAGGCATTTTTTTAAAAATGAGTACTTTAATGAATACCACCTGCAGTGCCCATGTCCTCTGAAGAATCAGGCCCAAGACAGGTACCACCTGGCACCAAAAAAGCTCATGAACCTAGCACTGGTGTGCAAGTGGCTTGAAACATGCTAAAACAGCATTAGAACATGGTCTAGTATCTTCATATTGTGACTTCTGGTCTATGCACTAGACACAGCCTCTCCTCCAGAATAATCAGTAAACTAAGTGCAGGGAAAAAGGCATATAGAAATTCAAAGTGGAAGTATATAAAAACCATGATATGAGAGAAAAATTCATATGCACAAATAGTTAAAGGTATCCCATCTATCTGTTTCATCCCTCCCATCATCTCTTTCCCTGTAAGTAGATGTCCTAAACATGAGGTCAAGTTGCATTCTGTCCTTACTCTGTACATGGAACTGAATTTTGTATTATGTAGTGCAAAGAGGACCTTCAACAGGATTAAGAGCAACTCCCTAAAATACTCCCAGAACATCCTGTGGCTTGTTGATTATGAAACCCTCCAGAGATATGATAGGAGTTTGAATTCCCTCGTGTTGAAATAGAAACTGAACTCAGATATCCCACCTTCTGAGTGAATGCTCTAACCGCTAAGCTGTTGTACAAAAGCAATGCTTCTCTGCCACTTGTGTTGAAAGTTGCCTGATATCACCTTGGGTTCTGATGGAAATAGCTTATGCCTCTGACTCCAAGAGAGAGTTTGGGGCTGCAAATTCAAAGTTCAGCCTCAGCAAGGAATACAGCACAAGTTAAATAGATTTCGGTCATTTTTATTTCTTCTTTTTGGCTTTTGATCCAAGTGTGTCAATCTCTTTTTAATTCTCCCTCCACCCACACAGAAGGATATTATGTCCTTCTCTGTGGGCTGCAAACTCCATGCGGGGACCAAGATCTACAAAAGATAGGTGCCAAAGCATTTGGTATCAGTCCTATTTGTGGATCTAAACTCTAAATGCCATGATAAGAATATAACTTCCCTCCCTCACAGGGGATGCCAGGTGCCTGCACAGTAAAATGGTGAGGGCCACATTGCTGCTTAAGATAAAATATCCAGAGAAGTAAGTGATCGCCCTCACAGGACATGTCTATGATTCTTGAGATATTTAGTCCTGGTGCAGTGTTTAAGACTAAACCTTACTAGGCTTATTATCAGAAAGCACTTCTATACCTGAATGTAGCTGAAGATTTTCCAAGATAAAAATGCTTCAGCTGCTGACATACCATCTGACAGCTGTCCATGCATCCCGTTTCTCCTCCCTTGGGAGGGAGGGATGGTAGAAAAAGAAAAGAACATTGCCCTTGATACAACTGTTCTGGAAAAATCTCCCTTTAGATATAGACCTATGTTCCAAATTACTACCTTGAATGGCAAAAACCTGCATGCTTACGTGGGCAGAGGGATCAAAGCTAGATCAATAAGAATAACAAAAAAGGCCTGTGTTTATTCAAGATAATGGATAGTAAAACAAACCTCACTGGTTCACACCTTAAAAGGTGCTGGTCATCTGCTACGACTGCTACCCAAATGAGGTTACTGAGAATGACGAAGCTTAGGATTTCTCCCACTGCTGAAGTTATTCAAAACTCAAAATTATCTGAAATTGCTTTGCCCAAAATCACTCCCTGTTTAAATATAACGAGTTAGCATAAAGACCCTTTCATCATCAGGATATTAAAAAATGGGGTTTGTTCCACATCTGTATAAGGGTTAAAACCACCATAGCATTCCCCTTCCTGCTGCAAACAGCTACCACTGGCAGGCTCTCTCTGATTATAGTCTAGTATAAGATGAGAAAGTATTTATGAATAACAATCATTTTTGCAGGAATGTAAATTTCTATGCAGAAACCAAGGCATGCCTGAGAGAATGAGCAGCATATAATGAGATTTTGCTGACATTTCATAATCACAAGGACAGATTCTAGCACAAGGGAAAAAAAAAAAGAGTACTTATTTCTCTCTTAAGAACAAGATGTGATGCGCAAGTCGGTCTGTCTGCTGCCACCACCCTGCCACCAATACTTGTCTGTCTCCTTTTCCTGCCCTCAGTCCCTCAGGAACTGCTACAATCATATTCGTCTGGCCTGAGCAGCCCGATACGTCACCCTGTCTACCAGCAATGAAAGTGCAGCATAGCCTAAAATTCAGGGCATGGGGCCAAACACGCCCAATCAGTAGTTGCACTTGTCTTAAGAGAAGAGGGTTACGAGGCCATAGATTTCAAAAGCTAGATGGTAGGGATGACCCATTATTCCTTGAGGAAGGAAAAGAAAAAAAAAAAGTATCTGTCATCATTTCCCTTTCCCAGTATAATGGTATCACCTTCTACTGGGCTCAGATATCGGTAGAAGCAGCTTGTAATGTATACGGCTGTTGCCAAAATACATCACGCTGCTATACAGCAATCTCTACATAACGTTAATCAATTCTGCTTGCTGCAGCAGACCATCTGCTTGGCTCACACCGTAGTACGCTAACACGGACGATCTGCCTGCGCTGCTGTTGAGCACACTGGGGCATCAGCAGTACAAGGCGATCTGAGCCATGCTGAAAACATTACTATGCCGACAAAAATTAAACGAGCTGAAGAACGTACGTTTCTCCTCCCTACACAGGAAGCAGCATAGATAAAAATACATTAGGAAACTGATACACATTAAAGGGAAAGCTAAAAAATGCTTATTGATAATGTGCTGCATCTGTGATGTCATGCACATATAGCATTAAACCAGACAATTCCACTTGAGTATTCATTTCCTACATGAACTATTTAATTTAGCTGCACTGAGAATGACATGCACATTGTAATTTACCATCAAGCGCTGCCTCCCATTCACTCCCCACACAACTCAAATACAAAATGTTCACAGGACTAATGCTCCAGTACAGTACATGACCAAACACAAAACACATTCATGACAGGCAGCAATCTTTCCCCATCCCAGGCACACAACCCAGCCATTACAATTAGCACCTACAGAAAGAACACAAAGAACACACCCCATAAACAACATCTCTACCATCTCCCTTCCACAAACCCCACAAGTTCAAGCAAAGGCAATAGAGAAGGCAACACAGGCAACCAGCACACACTGCACCATCCCTCACCACCCCACCGTCAGCTCCACCATGCTGACAAAATTACAAAGCCATCCCTTGGTAACACATGCCACTATGCGGAATATAAAACATCCCACCACTGTGGACAGATGTTATTACACAGACACACACACACCCCCCCCTTCCCACACTGCTGTTCACACCACTGTCCACCTCAGAAAACCTGCTGCACACATTCAATACAGAAATAAATTCTCGCATACACCTCCCCAACGTTTGGTGCCTTCTAACCTGTGTGTCAAATCCATTTTCTATTGAGCTACTCTTCCTTGGTAGGAGTCCATCTCCTGTGTTTTCTTGTCCATTAGTAGATTTGAGAGGAATCTGGCTGGAATACAATGGCTTCGTCACCTCCACCTTGTTTCCAAACTTCAGGTAACAGGGCTGTGGGATGGTCCTGGCCGTTGGGACATGCAGGATTGGAGCAGCGCTGTGTACGGGTTTAGGTAGTCCCGATTTCATTTTGGAGGCTACCAGGATGGCTGGCATTTTCTCTTTCTGCTTTCCTAACACGTTTCTGTCAGCAGCAGCAACAGCAGAGACAGCAGGCAGGGAGAGAGAAAAGGACACGTTGGGGAAGCTGCTCTACACTAATGCAGCTTGGTTTACTGCAGGGATCTCAAAAAACAGCTTAGAATTTAAAATCAACAATAAAACCAACCAAAAAAAAAAAAAAGGAAAGAAAGAAAAAAAGAAAAAAAGAAAAAAAACACTTTCAGCCTAAAATATCTCCCAGCTTTATGCCAGCCTTCCACCTGTTTCCTCTAATTTTATTTTCAGTTCTTCACCACTGTCCTCCTTCCTATTTCTGCTGTTATTTAACTTGTTCCTTCCTTTCTCTGGCTGACTCCTGTAATTTTCTCCCCTGGAAATGGGAGACTTTCACTCCATTATCTTGTCACCACATCTCCAAAGTGAGGCAGCCTTTTGGAATAAAAAAAAAAAAAGGAACCTGCTTCTGCATATGCTTCCCCTTCCGTATGCACTAGAGAGCGAGCGAGCGAGCGAGCGAGCAAGCAGGATTTCCAGCTTAAGATGTCTTTCTTCAGTCTTAGCCAAGAAGCAGATGTAGCTCAGTGTGTTAATGACTGATGCCCTTGGATACGAGCCTTAGAGAATCAAGCTTCTTAAGCCTTAATAGCTGTGAACAGGACAACGATGCTGGAGCAGAAGGAGAAACGTCCACTGACAGCAATTTCAAATAAAAATATGCCAGTGGCCACAAAATTTCCCGGCTCCCCCAGTGCTGATCATGAAAACCTGGAGGGGAAAAAAAATAAAAATCTCTCAGCTGTCAGAGGGAAGGGAAAGCAGCGGTCGCCGCCTCATTTTCCCCTCGCGGGGTTCCCGCCCGGCGCTGCGGGGCGCATCCTGCGCCTCTCCCGGGCAGCCGCGGAGCGGGGACCGGCCCGGGCGGGGGCGGCGGCTGCTGCTCGCCGGCACGGTGCAGGCAGGGCCAATCCGGGGGCCGCCCTGCCTGCTCGAAGCAGGAACAAAAAAAAAAAAGAGAGAGAGAGAGAAAAAAAAAAAAATCTCTCCGCAGGGGGAGGAGCGGCTTCAACTCCTGCGGCGGGCAGGGAACTCCGCGGCAAAGCGGGGCTCCGGCGGAGGGGGGATGCTCGGGGGGCTGCAGGGAGGGAGTTTCGTACCGGTTTCTTTTTGAAATTTAAAAACAACAAAAAAAAGCGCTTTCAAATAAAAACACCTGGAGATGAGTCATTGTTCGTTGCTATTCGGGAAAACTCCCGCTGCCAGCATCAACAGGAATTTGAATAAGCACAGTGAGTAATCCAGCCCTATTATAGCAACACTTGGCACTTTGCTTTTAGGAGTCTTTCTTTCAGTGTCACAGGTTCCTCCCCATGCTGCTCTGCAGATACCGCGATCCGTTACAGCCCCCAGATCCCTCACTCCTGCTAAGCATTACACATTTCAGAGCTGCACATATCCCTCTTTCTGACCGCAGGGCACCATCCTGGCCCGCCGGGGATTAGCAGCGTGGAAACTCAAGGCACCAAGAGATGCCTTCGGACTCGTAAGGGGATCTTAGCACCGGGATTTACAGTGCCACAACACCTAATTTTCAGACAGCTGAGGGCTTTGAGTTACCACATAGGCTTCTTACATTATATACAGGGAGGGGAGGGTGCCTCAGAATAATATTCACAAAGCCAACATGAGACATGGAAGAGAAGGGTGCATTTTAAATCACACCCCCATCACATCCCCAGGTATTGCGTTATTTCCCGAGTAGGGGCGTTGCCTTCAGCTCCTTATCCTCCCCTCGCCCAAAGACCGAATCCCTATACCACCACCTGGGTGGCAAGGACAAGAGCGATCCCAGCAAGCAGAGAGAAGCAATGAACCTACCCTTGAAATATTTGAAATACACGCTGGGTGAGCGTCCAACCCGTGGAGCTACCTGGCAGGACAGACGAAGCACAGCCCTGCCCCATCCGGGCTGCGAGGAGCGCTCCAAGAAGGAAGGCTGAAGCACGCTCCATGGGCCATTTTGAAATGGGGAGCTGGGTCCTGCCTATTTGACACCCTGACTTTTGGGGAAGTTTTAAATGTGCAAAACCCAGGTTTTTACATCTGAGACACTTTCAGATAGAAAAATGAGGCATTTCTGGCTTGTAGGTGTCTCCAGGATTAGGGAGCAGGATTAGGATAGCATTTTAGGAAATGGCAATCAGATGAGACCTGCCTGCTGGATCCTTCTGTGGATGTCATCTTAAATGACTTATCCAAGGTTACATAGTGAGTAAGTGGCAGAACTGGAAATTAAAGTCAGAACTCGTGTTCTACTCATTATAAAGTACTGTTCTTCCTCAACATCGCAATGTAAAGTGGTCTGTCTCCGTTAACAGAACACAGTTTCAGAAGACATTAGCTGTACTATGTGGGGTTTTTTTGTTGTTGTTGCTGCTGGTTTGTTTTTTGGGTTTTTTTTGAGCTCTCTCACATTGACTAGATTATTTAAAACCAAAAGCAAAGCCTGGACACGCTATCCCTGCAGTCTGCCATCTCTCCCGCTTAGCATTGCTCCCTGACTGCGTAATTCAAGTTCCCACAGTACACGTGAAGCTCAAGTGTTAACTAGAATTTTGGTTGTTACTGGGATTTTTCAGCACATCTGCTTTCACATGTGCCAACTCTGCAGGCTACTTTGTATTAACTCGATGAGGGCATTATTTTTGTTATTGTTTTTATAAGTAACTGCTTTCACCCTAGTCTCTTTATCCATTAATCTCAGATTGGAAACTGCACATCTCTGTTCATCCATCTCACTGAGAAGGATCTTCTAATGTTTACTCCCCTGTCATAACACCATGCACAGTGTCAGCTTAAACACAACTATATAGAAAATTTCAAAGCCCAACAACTCGATAGAGAAAGTCAGATTTACCATATGAAAGGCTTGGTATTTATGGGAGCAGAAATGTGTAAAATGCTCCGATACCACTTCCATTGTTCAGTGCTGAAAAGTCAGCCTTGCTAGCTAAAAGAAGGTTGGGCTGAAGTATGAAAAAACTTGAAAAGGATCCAAATCTGAAAACAAGGCTAATTTTAGGTCTGTAATAAAATATAGTAATGTTTAAAAGCTATTAGAAGATCTAATTGACAGCTTTATGTTCTGTTCTTCACTTACACGTTTTATGAGGTTCAGGCCACCAATCCCAGATGCACAGACCTTGCCAGTTTTTGTTGTTCTGTTTTCATCTTGGAAAACTGGCTAGGTTACAGGATACCAAAACAGACACAAAGTTAATTTGAGCAAAAGAAAAGGATTCCTTTCATTGCTCCTTTAACAATTATTGAACCTGATCCTTTGATAATGGTGGATTGAATATTCCTCAGCCAGAGGAAACGACTTTATTTCTCGGTGTGCAGTCCTGCCTACTGAAGTGAAGATCACGTCTTCTGAATACACTCAATCTATGCTCCTGCCAGTTATTTTGCCGAATCAATTACATGGACTCCTTCTTTACCAAAGCTTAATGTGAATTCCTGAGAACACATTTGAAGAGTGACCTAGAATTACTGCTTCTCTTATGGATTCGGTAAAAAACAGCTATTGAAGAGAAAAGTTTGCATTACTAATCCATTGCCATCTAATACCTGGGAGTTCTTATGTTATGCATATTTTGCTTTATACATCCAAACACTACAGCATAATGCCACTGAAATGCAATATACCGTATCCAGTGACAGTGCAACCATGCCATGAGGTCATAAATTGCTAACACATTGCATTACAGGCTATATCTGCAAAGACAGAAAACATCAATTTTGGTCCATCTTTGGAAGTGATGAGGTTGGTTTTGGTTTTGGTTTGGTTTTTTTTTTTAAATCTATTATGGATTTTACCTGGGTTTAAGGCTAGGATTTTTAAAAGAAACTACTTCTCTTAGACATTTGACGGGATCTGGGAACCTATCTTCCTTATCTTCTTTGAAAAGCCTAACCAGTTTTCCCTTCCCCTGTTTGAATCACCCAAATTTCTGTACCTAAGCTATGACTAAGTAATATTAAAAAGCAGGCAAATTATCTAAACAAAAAGCAACAGTTTCATTCCTTCCTGCCAGAAATGTCAGATGAGCCACTAACTAGAGGAACATTGCCTTGCAGCTTTAAGTTTGATGAGTACCTTTGCCTGAATAATCACAACATCCCCCCCTTATCTGCCTGTAGTCCAGTGAGCATCCAACCACTCCCCAAATGGGGGAATATGGAGGAAAAAATGCTATAAACCAGCAATTTACTTCCCTGTTAGAAAGAGGAAAAAAAAACCACAGAAAAAACCCTAATGACTTGGTTTATAGGCCTGGTTTTTAAGCTCAGAAGATGCCATTGCTCAGGATTCAAGCTGTGGCTACTTAGCACCCTGCAGCGTCATCTCAAGTGCCAAGACTCTATGTTGAGAACTGGCTTAATATTCTCAAAATTTTAGTGAGCAGACTCATGTGAACCAGAGACCTTAACACATCAGTGGAAACTATTTGAATACTCTGTAGCTGAAGAGCTTGTAGGCAAGTCAGCACATTGCCCAAAACAAAGCCAGTAAACAGAACAAAAACCAGGGTCGACTGCTCTTGAACAGATGATCTTTATGAATGAGGTGAATGTTTCTGGAACAGCAAAACTATTGAAGCTGCCTTCATCGCTCATACACTATCAATTAACAACTGAACAGGGTCTCTAGACCCAAGTGGAAAGAAAATGCCTATTATGGATTGCATGTGGGTATTGCAAGTAAAATTAAAAGCTTTATGAAATGTAGCAAAGGATCAGAGAATCAGACCTTCCTTTCAACTTGTGGTTAATATCCATCCTCAAGGAAGCCAAATGTTGCATTAGTGTAAGTGGAAAAACTATGCAGAATTATTATATCAATTAGAACACCTCGTTAACTGGTCTGGTGATTCAGAACTGCTGATGGAACTAAACCTTGAAAATACCATGATCAATGCTACCCTTGTCTTTTAGGCTTTACAGGTGTATCTGAAATCTCCCAGTTTTAAGCCTAGGTGAATATTCCTAAAACATCACCATGTACTGTCAATATCGGAAGGCTTAACTGTTCTTACAAAAGCATTCTCATCAAACTTTACTACCGCCAGGCAGCCAGCTGCCCTATAGACTGTGGGCATATCCAGCCTTGGCACAACTCCATCAAGTTAAGTGAAGTTATGACAGGAATAAATATGGACCTATTTTTGGTACTGCAGACATTTTGCACATTCACATCCATTGTTTGTCCCTGATCAGAGTATCGAATATGTAAAAGCCTGATCCTGTCTGCAGATTTACGTTACCATTTCATGAAAGAACCCATAGAGGTGTAAATGGGATCAAGCTCCTACTCTTTTGTTATGTTCCCACAAGAGGAATGGTAGAGGATAGAAAAGAGGAATGTGGGTAGAAGCATTATATAATTTGGCATCCTCTCACCACAGCAATTATAATCTGTACATGTGAGTTCTTTATATAGAGCAGAGTGAAAAGGAGGAAACCTTGGTTCTGTTCCCAGTTCTTTTCACAGAAATCTTGTCTGCATTACACTAATTCTGATCTAAAATCCCTTTTGTAATCCCTTGACATGTTGCTAATTCACACTGGGTTTAATTCCACCTCATTTTATAACAGTGTCATGTTTTAACAAATACACAAGCTAAGGTCCACCTGGACAAGAACACCCATTACACTCATTTTCAGAAGACACACAGAAAGTTTCACTAGCCACACTAGTGCTACAGGCAGACACTTTTGCCTGGTGACACAAAATGGCACCATTTTAAATGAGCATCTTCTGAACAATGCTCGTATTAAATCCTGGTTCTGTACCAGAACATTTCATGCTTTTGTAATGTAAGCATGAACGGTAGGAGCTGGCATCACGACTGCACTGAAATAATTTGCCCACCTCATTCCAGACTGATATATTTTTATTTCATAATGCATTTATCATTGGACTACATGGCCATTTTACATAAATCTAACTCTGGTAGTGCTTCACTCAAAAGCTACCTAAGTTTCTATTGTCATAGCAAATGCATTTTGATCAACATCCATGTCTTTGATTTCATTATGTTTCCATCGCTTTGGGATCTGTAGCCATATCAGTTTCTCAGAATCTAATAAAAATTGGTCTCAGCTGGCTGGAGACAGACATACTGAGAGGGGTTCTGTGACTGACTTCGGAAAGGTCCATCTCTCTGACTTTGCATGTAAAGTTCATTCCTCAGACTTAAATTCATTAGGACCAGGGGTGAAAGGGATGAGGAATGCAAGAGCTTATTTTAATTAATGCTTTCTGCAGTGTTGTAAGATTTAGATGCATATTGTATGTCTACACTGTAGTCGCAGCAGTGACCACTGTGTAATACATATACGCGTGAATAATCTTTACGATCCTAAAAGACTAGCTTTGTCATGCCAATCTATAGCTCACCTCAACTTATTTATCTCTCAACGTCTGTGGTCATAAGAAGACACATCGTCTTTCCATGCCACTAACAGCACCTGGAATAAATATTTCAATACCATTTTAGAAAGATCCTTGCAAATCGAATCTTCCCAACAGAGATGTCCATCTGGGTATTCTTAATCTATTCACGTGTCCTTTGTTTCTACAAGGTGACTAGTACTAGCTCCTATATTATTTTATGCCTGATTTGACATTGCCTATGGTGTCATGTATTTGGAAAAGCTAAGAAAACATCTGTGACTAGAATCACAGTAATGGGAATATCACAGAAGGAAGGTGACGATGATCCAAATACCACAAACTACTCTTGACTTTAAGAACCATAAAGTTAAGATGAAATATGAAGAGGAGGACCTAAAAAAATGCTCTCTTCCCTGTGCTGCTATTCTCCCTACCTTCTCAAGAAGCAGCAGGGAAAAAAATCCACTACTTAGAAGCTAACGATCTCACATCACCAGGTAATCTCACATCACGCCTTCTGTAACCATGCTGTTCCTTACTGGTGCATTTCAAACACACCTGCTCCATCATCTGAGAGAGCTGTCAGAGCCTAAAGGTAGAAACCATCTGAGAAGCGAATGGGAAGAAAAGCCTATATTTCAAAGTCTTTATTTCAGCTGGATCTGCTTAAGCATTCCAACCCAGCTTCAGCTGCCATCAATCTCTCCCACATCAGCAGTTTTGAACAAACATGAATTGGCCAAATTATCATTAAGCAACTTCAGCTATTTTGTAAAGAGCAAAGTATCACTATTCAAACTAAATGGTGAGTCAGATTTTCACCTGCTCTGTTCCTCTACCGCCAACATCAGAATTTGACTTCCAAATCAGAAGTATTTATCAAGATCCTCTTTAGATAACTATTGCGATCCTAACCTATACTCACATTATCTCCCTTCCCATCAGTACGCATTCCCAATCAATTTATATTAAAAAAATCCTCTTGTATACTGAGCCCACGCATCCAGCTCAGTTGATGATGCACAGCACAGTTCTGGAGCCACGGAAACGGTGCTTGTGGTGCTCACCAACTGCCAACTAGATATCCGAGAACAACAAATATCGTCCCACGCTCGCAGCCTTTGCCAAGTACACTTCACAACCAAAGTCTGCAGGCAGCCGCTCTTTCCTAAAAGCCAGAAAAAGAGAGCGTTCCCACAGGGCAACCATTCAGGAGCGGTTCGCTGCTGGAGGTCACCTGCAATGCACCATATAATGTCACAATGATTAATTGCAATGTTACAAACACCAGCTATTTCTGAATGTGTTAGCAGAAAAAAAAATTATATATAAACCTAGATTGTTCACAGCGGTATAAAAGGAAGCATAAAGTGCTTAGCACAATGCCCCAAAATGAATGTTGCCTACTTCCACAGCCCCTTTACAGAAAGATTGGTCCTGATTTGATGTTTACGGAAAATAGCACAACCTCAGAAGCTAAAATTTGGGGTACACTAATGGTCCTACTGAAATTCTTAAGTCAAAAATTTCACTGAAACTTCTTCAGATTTACACAGACACAACTCAAGTCAACCTTCAGCCCAACAGCCATGACCATTCTTGAGAGTAAACATCCAAAAAAACCAGTTTGCCACCTCCGTCTCCAGTGTGATGATCCATCACAAGACCATTTGAGGACAATTACCCCATAACCCGTGGAAAAGCAACAGAAAGTACTGATTCATGTTATATTTAAAAATCATGTGTACATTCTAATGTGCAGCAAACAGTTATTCTTTAATCTCCCTATTCATCTAACACAGCAAACTCACAACTAAAGCGCTGCAGGGCCACCACGCAACCTCATGCACGGCAATATCAAGGTTCCCTTCTCAAATTTCCTTATATTTCCTTTGTTGTCTCATTCTCCCATTGGCAAACTGATAACTAACCCTCCTACTGTTTTAATACTGATTTTTCCAAGCTTTTGTAATACCAGCCATCCAAAAATGACATAAAAAAACCCTGAACGTTGTCCTAATATTTTGTTTCATACCAAAACAAAGGAGGTTCCCAGTGTAATGATTAATGACATGTTTGTTGCTTTAAACAGCTTTGATATTTCAACACTTACTAAATTTTTCTTTTTTAAGTTGACAGGATATTATCCTATCCTAAGGTTTCCTGCCACCCTGAATTTTACCCATGATGCTGTATTGAACTCACACTGTTTAAAGCTACAGTATAAAGACCTGACAGCACTGCATTTACCTTACACACCCCATCATATTATTTTTAATAATGCTGCTCTCAGTGTTTGGAATATTTTGGGAAGGTGTCAGTGTCAAAATATCACACAGCCCTAATATGCTGTATCACCCCAAGGAAGATCTGGCTGATGCTTACTATTGGAAAACAAACAACAAACGGAAGACGTAGCACTGAGAGATAATTTTTCTGTATTTCATATTTCCTCTTGCCATTTTAGTAGTAAGATCATTGTAATATACAACCTCTTTTTTACATAGATAGAATTCAATTGATGGAATGATTTTCTGCATCCTGGAGACACAATCACCCCCTGTATGAGAATTAACATGAGCTTTGTTTATTCCAGCAGTTAAAAAACCCCTGTATTCATGCTAGTCCTGGATTAAAAAAAAACAAACAAAAACCCCAAAACAAAACAACTGCCTGGAAACTCAAATCACTCCGCTGTAAAAGCAGCAGTAGTCAATCATTCCTGTCACAACATTGGTATATTATTGGCTGTTGGCGAATGGGTCAGCTTATCATAGGCAAAGTACTTATCGGATGCTCTGTTTCCTTCTATCCCGGTTGGCACATGAAACAACGACGTTACAGATGCTGAAAGAGATGCTGCTGAATTTCAAAATACATCCATCTGTTTAACTTCCAAAAATGACTGTAAAGAGCTGGATACAACAAACACATCTGCTACCTCAGCACATTAAAAAAGATCATCTGGAAAATAACTGGCAAATTATAAACCTTTTCAGATAGCGATCCACAATGAAGTTTCAATACATGTGTAACATCTGTTCCACCTTCAATTATACCTCAAGGCTTTGCACCTCTGGCTTCCTGAAGAATTGAAGCAAGCCCTGACCTTAGTCATAACCAGCTCTATATCTCCTTATCTCACTCTTAAGAGTTTGTTTAGGAAAACATCACATTTCAACCATCTATTCAACCTTGCCACCCCCCAAAAGAGCATATACCACACCTGCTCTCAAACACGACCCAGTATGGAGCCATACACCAAGTCCATTTGTTAACAGAAGGACTTCAGACAGACAGCTCCACTGGCAGCATTGGCGGCAAGGAGTTGTTAATGAGCCAGTCAAGAATAGGAGATGACAACTCTATTTCTAAGAAGTGAAGCAACGTTAATTTTAATTGAGAAGAAACTACTCTATTCCACTGTCACTATACAAACTGGAGCGAGCTCAGCGAAGGTCAGCAGGACAGTGGGGCCTGGAGCACACACCCTGGGAGGAGAGACTGAGGAACAGGGCTCGTCCAGCCTGGAGAAGAGATGGCTTTGGGGGCACGTAACAGCAGCCCCTGCTACCTATGGGGAGGTTATCGAGAACACAGAACCAGGCTTTACACAGCAGTGCCCGATGGGAGGATAAGGGACAACAGGCAGAAGTTGAGGTTCAGACCGGGTACAAGGAAAACCTTTCGCTGCGAGGACAGGCGGGCAGTGGCACAGGTTGCCCAGAGAGGTTGTGCAGTCTCTGTCCTCAGACAATTTCATGATCCAGGTGGATAAAGCCTTGAGAAACACGGTCTGATCTCATAGCTGACCCTGCTTGGAGCAGAAGGTTAGACTGGAGGGCTCCTGAGGGCCCTTCCAACCTGAATTACCCCAATGATTCCTCAATAAAATAAAAGGTAAAATAAAAGATAAAATAAAAAATCCATCAGGATCCATTGGAAGAACCTAAAGTGGAAATCAGCTATAAACAATAATCTGGTCCATCACAAGAAAATGCTTAGGCGGGAGGTCCAGCAGAAGATACCAGCAGATCAATTTTTAGGAAGAAAACCATAGCATATGTTTGTGATTTTTCTTTCAGTTCTTCTCCCACATCTCTCACAAACACAAATGTGTTATCACTTTGAATTATGTGAGCAGATGCTTATATTTGCAATTTACATTAACCTAGCCTGCATTAACAGTGATTTCGACACAAAACGCAAACCACAATGCGTTTTTTCCACCCTAGGGTATAACGTATGTGCAAACTGCAGCACCAGGACATCTCAGTAAGTTCCTTTGCTACCTACTGCATTCTCAGTAATATTCTTAAGGTATCCCGATTTCATCTGCAGAGCACAGGTAGAGAGCTGGCGTAACATAAGACAGGAAACACAGAAGTCTCTTCCATGATCGGTGGCCACCAGAAAGGCTGGCAAGAATGCAGTGAGATACTAGAGATCGCACCCAAGGAGTCTGCATGTCCACTTGAGAGGCGAGCAGAACGTACAAGAGAGGTCTCTGGCTAGATGCACATGAAGCATCGGCTGAGGCAGACTTTCAGTAACAGAAATTAGTATTTGATAGACAATATTAAAGCAAAAACCTTTGAAGTGCATCACTTCGCAGCAGCACTAACCCTGTTCTATATGTATATAAACGAGAAACAAACTTTTCTTTGCTGTAAATAGCTGTTCCTGTCTTTTTCCAATTACAGACTCGGGATAAAATGGCATATTAAGTTACCTCATGCAATTCTGGACCACCTAATGTTAGAAGAGCAATTTGAGGATGAGCTGCTACTGCTAATTATCAGAATTAAAAACTGAAATAGCAATGTTCGCCTTTAGAAGTGAGATGATTTGCTATCTCAGGCGTAACTTTCCATTGCTCTCCCCTGCCAACAATTATCAATTTCGTCTGAGGATTCCTGGACTGAAACTTTGAACACAGAAATGCCATCATACAGAAACCCTTTGAAAACATTTTGGGTCACCATTTTGGGTCTTTTAAAATAAACTAATTTATTTATCCTTGGCTAATTACCTTTTAGTCCCTCTGCACAGACGCAAAATATTTGCGTTTCTATTTTGTCTTTTCTTTTTCATTTTCAGACAGCTGCATCCACTTCCAAAATCATCATCATGTTTCCACCACGATGTTTGGAAAAAAATTCTTCTGGACAGTATCGCTGCTAGCACAACAATAAAAAATTGCAACTGTGTATGCATATGCATGCGTGCACATGCACACGTATTGTGAGCTGAATAAAAATGTGGTGATGTCTAATTTGGCCTGCAAAAACCTGAACAGCATTTCGACATAAACGGGAAAAGGTTTGACACTATTTGCAGCACAGCATCATGAAGCCAATTCCGATTTCTCTTACACTGTGCTGAACAAGCATTTCCAATTCAAAAGAGTAATTAGCATGCTGTATAAAAATTAGAGCACAAGCAAATACCAAAGCTTTAACCTCGCATTAGCAAAGATCAATGAGAATTCATCACTGTAAGCCCACCACAAGCACTTGCTGCTCAAACACACAGGGAATGCTGGGATGGGCAGCGCCGAGCCTGTGCCACTCGTGTTGCTCATAATTGTTGCTTCAAACCCCCTCAAGGAATAATTAACCATCAGGTATAATTTCTATAAACACCATCATCATCATTTTATTAAAGCTGACTGAGATTTCCCACTCTAATACCTCGTTCTCAGCTGCTGATCATTTTGTCAAACTTTAATAATCCAGTATGAAGCGTACAATGCCAAAGCCTACCTCAGGCTGAAAATTTTGGAACGTTTTAGCCAAAATGCCAGAATCAAGGTAGAACAACCCATCATTACTCAACCGCGTACAAAAGCACCAGTGACCTTTGCTTTAACAAGCTCTGGCACTCCAGAGCTTTGAACAAGGAACTCGCAATTAGGCAAGATAGTCACGTTTGTGCCAGAAATAAGTTTAACATGGTTTCTCTGAAAACACACAGAACACAGCCAATTTAAAGGTCATTTCACTTTACACATGCTCCATAAGAACATTTACATTCAGCAGCTGAGATCAGCCGAGTCCATCCTCCTGAACGCTTCCCCTCTCTGCTCCAAAAGTGTGGGTGCTGCTCAGGTACCGGCCCCACAGCTGAACTGAAGCACTCGCCAGCCCAGAGGGACCAGAAGAAACGCAATTCTCTGTAACTGGTATTTTGAGTAGTTGCATATAAAAAAATATCTCCTTCCAGTAGTGCCAGTGACATTCCTGCTGGTTCACAAGTGCTATGAATGACACCACTACCTGTGCCTAACTCAAAAGCTGAGTTGGACCACAGCAGAATGAGCAAACTGGAGCAAAAGGAGGAATCTAATGAGAGGGGAACATAATGGAGGAAAGAAGTGGGGCTGAGAGCATGGACTATACTGGAAGAATGTGGAGATGGAAACTGGTTCCAAAGAGGAAGGTGTGAAGAGCGGAGCCAACAATGGGAACAGGACTGGGATGAACACCCAGGTATAAAAAGGAGATAGCATTAGCATATGGAAGATCTGGACCTATAAAATACCACACAGTGTATGCCCCAAAATAAGGTTCCTATTTTATGTACAAAGTTAGCAAAATACTTGTTTTTCACTTTCCCGGTGTTTCAGTCCCTTATCTACATAATAGAGATTATACCATCCCCATAATCCATCAAATCTCATCCAGAGATGAGGTGAAGGTACATTACTGCCAATACAGTATTCAGGTATTGTACTGATCAGCACTATTCACTGCGAAGAACCCAAGAGGAAAACTCCATGGGGGCGTGAGGAGGGAGAGAAAATAAGAATTTTGTGTTTAGAGAAGAATTTAGTTAAGTACAGTAAATAAAACTTAGTCTCTCACATACTGTTCTTTTTTAATAAAACGTACTAGTAAATAACTGCTTGCTAACTCACTGCTGTATAAGGCATAGGAAAAAACAGTATATGATCATGCCCCTAAAAACTGTATTATCATGACAAAATGCAAAAAGCAGACACCTAGGACATCTTGCTTCTGGCATTTCCTGAACTTTGGATCCTTAACTTCAGTATTTCAGCAATCCTAATAGTGTTTTAGCACGTCTTTTTTTGTTTGTTTGTTTAAGGAATTTGATATTGTTTCCCAATGTATATTAGTACATCAAAGAACTTCAGACCCTTCCACAGAAGATTCACAGTGACTGTTCGTTACCCGGGAAGTCATCAGAGCTGCACACAGCCCGCACGCCCCATCCCTGTGCCCCACACAAGCACCCCTGTAGCCTGCCCCAACCCTTTCGGCATAGACGGGATGCACGCCCCTCTCCAATAATCACCCCGCCATAGGCACGCCAGCAGCCCTGAGGTCATCATCTTACAGCGATGCCGGGATAAGTCCCACACGCATGCCTCTCTCTAAGGTCGTCATCTTACAGCGATGCTGGGCTAAGTCCCACACACCTCTCTTTCTCCAGGGAAGGAGCAGGCACAAGACCAACTCTCACAGCCATCTATCTGAAGAGAGCGAGAACATATTATCAGCTCAGCTAGGATCACCACCCAGCGGTGCAAAGACACCAGCTGTAAAAGGCGCGCTCCAGCGACCATCACACCCTTCGCCGCAACTTCCCTCCATCAACCGACAGCCAAGCCTTTTCCACACGTACGTACAATGTCACCCGCAAATGGGTCACCAAACCTCTGACCCAGTCTCCGCAGCAGCCAGGCCTGCTCCACATGACAGCCTGGCATCTAGTCAGCCAGGCTTGGCAGTCACGTCTGCCACCGGCTTTCTGAATAGCGAGCAGGCAGGGGGAACAAATAGCAGATGGCTTTCCCTATCTCCGCAACAATTTAATCGCAGTGGTCTTGACGACACTGACGCGCTCCATGCCATCTACAGCGCCTCGCCAGCCGCGCTGCAAGGTGAGCAAGCTGCTCTTTTCCAAGGGCAGCCCTTGTGACCGGCCAGGCTACAGTGCTCAAGGAGTGTTTTAAGGGTCTGCAGCCAGGACACAAGCTACGCTTAGTCAGCTTGAACTTCAAAATGAGAACAGAGCAAGACAGGTCTGACCAGTTCAGGAAAAAGGAAAAGCACTTCATGTTGCAGGAGAGTTGTGACACTGGAAGTCAAGAGCATGGGATGAACGCCCAGCGCTGCTGCCGAGTTCCCCTGCAAACGCAGGCAAGCTGGCCTGACAGCTTGGCAAATGCCTCAAATCGAGCTTCCCAAAATAGAAACAAATAAAATTAGTTGCTGCTTTGGAAATGTATTTCTTCGTTTTCTTTTTATGAACTGTAAAACCAGATAAAAATGTCTTCACACTGTCCAGGGAAATGTGACAGCTATGTTAACAGGAGGCCCTCCGATATTGAGATGTTACCAGATAGAGATTTCATTTAAACATGGAAGTAATCTCCACTGTGTAGTTCATGCTGATCTGCAGCTGTGTAACACACCTAAAGGCAGGCTACTCCATGCTAAAGGGGATGTGGAGATGCCTTTACTGGTATGTGGGCAAATCCAAAAGGAAGGCAAAGGCAGCAACTATTCTCCTAGTAAAGAACAGAGACTATTAAATGTGTCATCTTTTACCAGCCTCAACTGGAATTAGGAAACAAACAAAAAAGTTTAAACTGGTCATGGTTTGGGCTCCTTAGCAAGACAAAACTAAAAAACCCAGAGCACCACAGTTGATTTTATATTTCCAGAAGGGTACAGCTAACATCAGTTCTCTAGGCTAGTCTGCAAACAAGGGTTCTGTGACATATCTAGGGACTTATACACATGGATGCAGCAGCAGTTAAACAAAATAGCTGTAACATTTCCAAACCTGTATAAATCACACCAGGAGAACAGTTGGATATGGGGACAGAGAGCCAAAGTTTGACAAATGGAAAAGACAAAACCATTGGAAAAAATCTTTGGGATGTGTCAACAAGCTAATGAAGAGCAGAAATAAATAAATAAAGTATAATAAATAGATTATATGTGAAAATATATACAAAGCAATCTAAAATAACAGTTTCTCTTTTGACGTGAATATCTGTTTTGATTTCATGTTTACAGCACTACCGAGTCCCAAACAAATCAGATGAAAAGTGGAGAGGGTTATGCAGATAGCGTTGTTGAGGGAAGGAAGAAATAAAGGAAGGTACTGTTTATCTTTCCTTTTACTCTCAGTATTTTGATTCCCTGCCCCATAAATAGGAGTGTGAGGGAACTGTAATGCTATTTGCGACTTTGAAAACTTAGTTCTGTTCCCCTGATCCAAAAAAGCCCACAAAATGTTCATCTTCCTTTCCGTATCACGCTTTACCACCTAGAGTCAGAGCACAAAGGGCAGCGGTTTCCAATATGTGTGTGTGTACACAGGCACACGCACACACAAACCTTTGTGTGGCAGAGCTCTGCTAGGAGCAGATAATTACGGCAAATAAAAGGCATCTCTGAATATAACAATGTGGAAGCAAATTCAATTGCTAAGGACATTGGCCAAAAACAGTCCTCGGAAACAAAGAACCAGCCACATTAGAGCAATCTTTCATACTTGTATAAAATAAGTAATTGAGTCATGGACAGGGTAAAGCCTGGGAGCACAAAGATCACAAGTCAGAGCTGGAAACTGTCCCAACGGTCCCATATTTCAGCTCCCTCTTTGCTTGCTATTCTTCCCACTCAGGGTTTAAGCATGGCACCAAGCTCGTTATTAGTCTGTAATCAAGGCCATTAGAGCTCTTGAATTCAACCTGAAGACATACTCAGCAAAACCTGGCAAGGAAGCAATAATGATCCCCTTTGAGTAATCAGAGTATTGCTTCATAAGATGCTGATAGGAAATGGTCCCTTTTTGCCCAGGGGCCTGCAAGAGGGCTCGCTTGAGAGAAAATGTTATCTTACACACTATAAATACATGAAAATAAGATTAGAGGCAACTGTTGCGACAGCAATTAGTTTACCCTGTCAATACACCCCCTCACACTCTGCCCAGATTTTTAGCTCACCAGTGGCTCAGAAGCAAGAGTGACATTGCCAAACCTACTTTTGTGCATTTCCCATCCACTTCTGTTATCCAAGGGCTGCCCTCATCCTCACCTGACTTCACTTTTGCTATCAGATATACAATCAAGCATCCCTCCAGTAGTTGTGAACCGATGCAGAACAGGATAGCTTGCTGACTGTCCTCGACAACATTGCAGCAAATGTTAATCAGTAGCAAAGTTACCACAAAGTTAGAGGTTTGAAGCCTTTCCACTGAAAATTAAATGTACCCACTTGTCAATGTTAACTCCTGCCCTATTACATATTATTCATAATCCTAAGCATTCTGCAAGATAATTGTCTGCATTCATTACTTCCAGTAAGTAAGAAGCCACTGAGTGGGAGAGCAATAACCATTTTTTACGTTACTCTGGGCTTGGATATTTGAGATGGTTATTTCCCAGATAACCCACTGGTTATTTTTATTTATACTGTGTGTAGTTGCCTTAGCCATGAATGAAGATCCAAAACTGGTGCCAACTATAAAGCGGCTGCTACAATATGCAAGAGATGCATAAGGACACACTGCAAAATGTGACTACTAGCCATAAAGCTACTGATGGGCAAAGTATGGTCTATTTGCTTCTTAAAGAAACACAGAAAACATCGGCATGCTAGCTTGCCTCACAGTCCAAATTAGGCTGAGTACTCTCAAGAGCTAGGGATAATGTATTTCCCCTCGGATAAAGTATTTTAAAATATAGATAACAGGAGACAAAATCCTTGGGTAGCAACTCCCAGATTTGAATGAGGATGTACAGAAAACCTAAATCAAGACCTTTGTGCTTCCACTAGTTCTTTTAGCTCAGTCTTTGGAAGCACTTCACAAGGATGAGTCAGTATCTGCAGAGTAACTGTTCTCCTCAGAGATGTCCTTCATGCGATATAGCAAGTACTGAGTGATGGAGTGACAGAAGTCTGACGTTCTTTGTACCTGTTATGAAAGGGTTGACCTCTTCTGAGATTCCTAAATTACGGCTACTAGAGAGGTCTAGCTGCTGCCACCCTTGAGCAGCACCAAGTAGCCCGAGGTCATGGTGAAAGGGAAGGAGGCGGCAATGCCATGACCAGATTGCATGCCCATGTCCCAGCCACCTGTGCAGAGCAGGGGTGGAAGGCTGTACCCTTCCAGGGGACAGCCCTGGCACCCCGCAAGTCCACTCCCACGCATACCCCCATGCCCAGATGGCCTCCAAACGTCCCTTCCAACATAAATTATTTTAGCATATTAGTAATTAAGCCACAGAGCCCAAATCTCTGCCTCCCAGTCAGGAGTGCAAATCCCTGTCTTCTTGTAGAAGGCAGATAAAAATAAAAGAAAGAAATGCATCCCTCCCAAAACAAAAATAATCATAATAAAATATTCCTGTTCCTACAGCAAGTCACCTAAGCGTGAGTGCCCACGAGTTTGTTCTGCTGACAGCTCTGTGCTTACACCTGCTGCTTTTCCTCGCCCTGAGTCTGGCAGGCAACAAAAGCAGGAATGGAAATCATCTGCGAGCAGACAAGCAGCTGAAATTAACAGGAACGAGAGAAGCAACAGTGCAACGAAAGGCACAGGCAATGTCATGGGCAAACTAAGAGCTAACATTTCCAGCTCATCACACAACAAGCTCTGATGTCAGGCTTTATATTTTGTTGTTTGCTTACGATTTGGAAGATGGCATTGGGACTCCAGTAATTCAGAGGAAGGGAGAAGGCAGCTACAGAGCTTCAACCCAGTTTAATGATGAGTTCCGTTAAACTTGAGAACCCATTGCTCAGGAAATCTTCTTTCCAAGATACTAATTTTAGGATACATCACCATATCAACCCTGCAAATCTATGCATTGAGGAGCTAATTGTTTTCCCTTCAAACCTACTGTAGTGAGGGAAGAAACACAGTGACATCCAGCAGAGAAATCTCTCAATTTCTGCCCTTTCTGGACAGAGAAGATTGGGCAAAAAGATAATCGGATAAATTGAACTGTGTTAGAGACAGGGACCAGAGCTTAATAAGCCCTCAGGTAACCACTTGCATTTAAATGTCTGCAGCAACTAGTAAGCTCCCAGCAACATGGACATTAAACAGCCATTTCTGAAGCCTAGCACTGAAAGACAAGGGCTTTTTGGCTTGCCTGCTTGCTTTTAATAATGGATATACAATGCTTATGTTCTATAATTTACAATTTTCTTATCAAGGTCTCTTACAAGAAAATTCAATAAGAATCTGCATGTCCACCCCATCTCATGATGCTGACTCACAGGCAGGACTGACACACTGGAAAGACTGACAAAGCCACTAGGACCTGCTGTGTGCCCCATCCCTAACGCACGTCTGACTGACTCCAGCTTCCCATAAAACAGGCCTTGAGTTGCTGCAGTTCACAGCCAAAGCAAAAATCAGTGCTGCTCCAAACTGAAGGAGCCTGCTCTGAACTGCAGTGGTCCAGCCTCTGCCTCTCCACCTCAGCTGCCCCACTGCGAGTCAGTCCTGCAGTCGCGACCCTCTGCTGCTCCCAGCATAAGTCACCCCATGAGTCACAGCCCTCCGTTAGCTGGGACATCCCCAAATCCGCTGAAACGTGACCTGCTGTTTTCTGAGGCTGCCAGGTCACCGTGATGAGTTACTGGAATAGCTGAATCACCCGTTTTCCAGCACACCCACTGCTGTCATTGTCCCAGGTCTGACACTGTCCTTGCCTCTGTGTCTCACCAGGTCAGCCTGTGCAGAGCTTGTGTTGAAGCTTCTGGCATCTGTTGAGGCTACATGACTGAGGGAAGGCATTTGGAGAAAGGGTTGTGAGCAGAGCTTTACGGGCAGGGGGCATCACCTGCAAAATAAGAAGTCCACCAGACTCCAAAGAAAAGTCAACAGAAAGCCAAACTTTACTATGAGCACAGATACTCCTCCGTGTCTGTTAAAAGCAAATCCTTAGTAATGGCTCTGTTAAATTTAATAATTATACCCCTAGGCTGGGCTTTTGGGGAGGAGGCAAGTCCCAGTTATCATGATATCTCAGCAGTCTGACGGTACTGAGAGATGAGGAGCAAAAATAAATCTGATTCTGACTGACAAGGCCCTGATTCACATCTGAGGCTGACATCTAGCTATAACATCAGGTAAGTACAGGATCAACATGAGAGGTATCAAAGGAGATGAGCTATTGTACAGGACCAATTCGTCTCTCCCTCAAAGGCAAAAGATATTTTTAAAAAGAAGGCTCAAGAACCAAAGGACAAAAAAATCCAAGATCTAACCATTTTTTTAAAGAGTTCTGCTTTTAAACCCAATGTTATGCTGAGGAATGGCACTGAAATGACTGAAAATGGCACAACTGACAAATATACACAGACCTCCCTTTCATACATTCAGCTCAACCCCACAGTTCCGTACCAGACCACACAGGTTTGTCTATTCCTACCTCTAGTCCCTTTGCTCTTACTACTTAATCCCCAGATAAATCTCTGATCCTCACGCCATGCTGTCATTAAGGAATGGCATGAGGCTGGGTTACCATTTCTTTTCTTTTCTGGCCTGCAATAATACAGATTACACCTTTACAGACTCCATCACCGTTTGTCCATTTATTTCTCAATGCATTTTACCCAGGCTTGCCCAAAGGAAACAGGCTTCCCAGCTTCACTTCCTGGCAGACATGAATAGTGAAGTGATTCAGACGTCAGGCTGTGAATACTGTAAGGAAATGTTTCAATACCGGTAATTTTTGCACCCAAGCTGAAACAGCATGAAAAACACTTATTGCTAGAGTTCTGCAAAAAGCGTGTCTTCTCTCCCCCACCCTCACTGCAAACTGTATGTTTTGGGCCTAGCCAGATATTTACATTGCTCTCAGCAGGCTTCTTCTACGCTGTAACTCAACCTCTGCTGAGAAGCTAGCTGATCTTGTGTCCCGTGTTACAGCAGTCACTATGTCAGTCGACTGCTCTCATCAACATGGCACGACACAACCACTGCCATCACGTTCTGCAAGACTTCTCCTTCCTCCCCAACAGCCACGCGAGCAAAGCTTCGCCCCATTGCGCTCCTCAGAGCCAGGCTTGGAACGCACTCCTTCCCAGGAAAGAGCAACGCGCTAGTTTCTACAACTTAGGAAAGGATGATCTCTAAATGTTTTTAAAAAAAAAAATGACTATGCCATTATAAATAGCCATTTTGGGGCATAAGCTGGAGTTGGGCACATCTTATCTTCATAAGCAACATACACATTCGAGAGAAAATCCGCAAGAGAGATACGAGTCTGGCCAAAAGTAGGGAGGGCCTTTGCTAAGATGACAGGATGAGGCGCTTAAGCGTATGTATTTGAAGATGAGAAGGCTACAGGGGGGATCTTCTTGCGCTGTGTAAGTACCTTAAGGGGGATCACAAGGATCTGGGGGATGGATAAATTTGAACTAAGCAGCAACAGAAAAACATGTGGACAATCCTAGGCTTTAAAATAGAAGTAATTTATATTGAACAAAACTATGGTGATTTATCTCAAGCGGGCTGCTATCTAGCCATATGGAATTAATTGTCCAGGAGACCTCTGCAGCATATAAATAATGCAAGAGCCAAGAAAATAAAAACAGATTGCTTGGATACCAGTGATATCTATGGATATGTAAGGGATTAGATGCTTAAACATGATAAACATTATGTTTAGCATCAGTAAGGAATGTTTTTTTCCTTTCTCAGGTTACTACAGGGAGTTGGGGAGATAGCGACTTCACAGAGACTGTAAGAAAAAAAATGGATATAGTCTTGATAAATGGATGACGTGGAATATTTTTTCTAGCGCCCAACAGTACACAATAATTTCTAACACACATACAAAACCATCAAGGACATACTTATCGCACCATTCTTAAATGACAGAATGGGAGAGCAAGAAGTTAAAGTGTCTTTTGCCTGCCTGTCAAAGTCTAACCTAAGGTCAGCTCAACACAACGGGAGTTTGTAGGTGAATGGCACAAAAGTGCCATTATGCTGAGAGCCTATTTCAGTTATAAAGGCTTTAAAGAAATTACTTCACCAAAAGCCGATTCCACCAAGGAGGCAGGATGGGGAAAATGCATGTATCATAATACAACGCTGTGTAAAGTTACTGAGTGTTAGTGCTCGGTGATGCCAGCTCATGTTGATGCCCTCAGACAGCGCTGGGGACCTGAGCTAAGGCATCCTGCCGAGAATCGGGGTGCGGCACCAGCCAAAGCGCCGGGCATAGGGACCCCGCCAGTTCCTGACCCCTGCAGCTACCTCTGTGCTTTGGGCCCTGCCCAAAAATCCCACAATTCCGTTCCCAACCTACTCTCAACGTTAGAGCAGCATAGGTTAAGTGCTTGAAATCCAGGATTTCCCCTTGCTCGGAAAAAGGAGCAGAGGGGAGCACTAACAGGCGTCTCACAGGGGCTGGGATTCAATCACCTAGAAACTCTTATTTCTCTTTTACTGGCAAGTTTGTACATGACTGCAAGAATACATTTTAAAAGGAATGGCTAGATTTCAGATGATGAGATTTCATGCAAAATGTCTCATACGAAAAGAGACAAAACCAAATCATGTCTAAAAAAACAACCCACAAACCCCACAGAAAGTGAGGCCAGTACGACTCGGTGCCAAATTCAGTCAGGCCCCGGGTTCACTCTCCCCACTGCAACCATTTGCAATATGCGGCCATCGCTGCAGCACACGTAAGCCGCGCTCAGAGCACAGCAGAAAACATCCATCCCCATTTCCACCATCTCCGCTGCCGACTGCCAGCAGAGACAGAGCTGAGCCAACATGGAGGATTGCTGAAAGTTATGCCCACCCGTCAGAAAACAATAAACGATCCTGCCTCAAACCTTCAAAGGACATGAAGCAAATAGGGTAAAGGAGAGAGGGAAAGGTATAATCCGCCAGAAAGCAGTTGCAGCAGGATTTTGTACACAATCTGTACGCCTGTCCCTGGCGAGGTGCTGGCAGCGGCGGCTGCCGGGGTCTCTGTGAGGAGAGGCCGGGGCGCCCCGTGCCGAGTACGGCCGGTATCGCCCTGCGTGTTTAATGGCAATTTGGAAACGAACCCTCTTCCAGAGAACGGAGAAATTTTCAGAAATTAGTTACCTGCATCACAGCACATCCCATACAGCAAACTGCACACGAGTGAGACTACTGCCCCAGAGACACTCGTTTCTTCAAGAAACGACCTTAATTTTTCCTTCCAATTTTCCAGACTGAAGTGCCACACACATCTTGGGATACAGAACATCTCCACCTTGTTACCGCTGCACCGGCTCAGCCACCTCTAAACATTATGCTCCATATTTGATTTATTTGGTGGAAATGTTGCGCTACTAATTGAACACCAGACGTGAAGGCCACAGCAGCAGCGACAGGAGAAGTAATACAGGGAGTCGTGCGAAGCTCTCCTTTCCTCTAGGAAAAGCCGTATCCCTCAGACGTGTCAGCCTCGACCCTGCCCGCTCCTCATCTCCGCAGAGATGACTTCTGGCCTGGCTCGCCGCAGCCACCGCCCCGGGGCTGGGGGTGCCCGGGCCCCGCGCCATGCCAAGCCGCCCTGAGGCGGCAAAGGAGAGGGCAGGCCTCGGCCTCGGCCTCCGCATCGGGCACAGCCTTCTCCCTCACAGAGTGCTGCGCTCTCCTCTCCAAACACTTAACACCACACCTTCATCAAAACAGCCCTCATCTTTGTTTAACTGCACCTTGCAAATATTCTTAATGCATTTTTGCTGGATGCTACATGTCCACCCTGTGTTGTTAAGTAAAAGCAGAAGAAATCTTTAAGCCTATCATTCTCCCTCTCAAAAACCCCAATAGGCTGAAAATATTACAAGCCGTGTAAAGAGCAACTCGCTGGATACCTTTCTTAAGGGAGACTCTTGCCAGTGGCCAAAAGCTGGTGTTTTATTTTTGTTGGACTGGGAGATTTACGTCGGCTCCTTTACACCCGTTGAGATGAAATTTGGATCTGCTGCTGTGGTTTAATCTCGGGTGCCTCGACTTTCCCGTACTAAACAGGAAGCCTTTGTCAATATAATACTATTTAAGCGCTAGCCTAGCTAGCCTGTGCTGCGTCTAGATAATTCAGCCTAATGAGGGATTATTTCCTGTGTTTGTGGCTGACAATAGCCGAAGACATTCTGGGATTGTGTGGTGATAAAAACTGAGCTATATTAAGCCGAAAGCATGGCCCTATTAATTTTAAATACAGAGCAGAAGAGAGAGTGGATACTGCCCTGCACCCCCCAAAAGTCACTGAGGTTTGCGTCTGAGCCAGGAAAAAAAAAATACAGGTTTTCTGAGTTTAGGACTGCCATCTTCGCTATATCCACTGGGCTCCATAACCTTCCCTATATGTTAAAATGCAGAGGGGTATCTGAAGCAACGGACTAGCATGAAGTGTGATTACAGACTGATGGGAGTTGTTCTTTTGTCCTCAGTGGATGCAGCTGGACTAAAACTAATCCTGTTCATAACGCACAACAGCAAAGGTCAGTGCAAACAAAAGATAAGGATCAAACCTCAGGCAAAACTAACAGTAGCTCCTTGGCAGTTTCACCCACGGGGAGCTGCTGGTCTCTGGAAGAAGCAGGTATGTCGAAGGACTGACATACACTCTCCTGCAGTCACCTGGTGGGTACGAGGTAAGGTACAGAGTTTCCTTGCTCCACCAAAGGGAGCTAAGCCCAGACCTGAGCCAATGGATTATTAATATCACAGTTTAATTCCTTTTCCAATTTCAGAATACGGGCCACAGGCTTACTCCTTCAGTTATCCAGTGTCTTACATGGACATTATGGATGACTGACTTGCTCACCAGCAACTAAATCAAGGCTTAAGCCAATATGCTGTAGACTGTAGCATATTTATAGCCTTTGGGATATAACAATGAACTATCCCTCTACGGAGAAGAAACACCGATGTCCTCTGTGTTTGAAGAAGAAACATGTTCCTGTATAAACAAGTCTGTATGTTCCAGATGAAGGAAATGAAGAGTGGCATTCTTTTTATATCATCATCATTTAGATATGCAGATTATTAAAAGCCAAACCAAATACTTCAGTTATTCTCAGACCACATATCCTCTTCACTCGTCTTTACGGGCAGAGTTAGAAGCCTGCCTATCATTTCTAGCTGTACTGCTATTCACTCCTACAAAGAAACAAATGGGGAGCTCCATGAGACATGGATTAAAAAAAAAAAAATCTAAGCTTTGCAATACAATCTAAACAGCGTTATTGGGCCACCTCTTTGTACCAATTACAGTGTTTTTCAGACTTGCATGAGCATGATAAGGTCTTCAGTTCTACTTAGAAGGGAATCAGAGAGGGTCTGATGGCCCAGCCTACAGCCACGCAACCGGGCAGCCCTGTTTAAAAATATATGGTTTACTTGAGGATAACCTAATGGGTTAGTTGAGACAGGGAAACTGCAACAGCCCAGGCACACACATGATTTCATCTCACCTGAGGTGTACCTGATACTGAGGTATATACTGAGTATACCATCAGCTGATGGTATCAGCTGTTACTAGGCAAAACTGACACTAAAAATAAAAAAGCACCACACAAGCTTAATTTCTTCCCATATTTTTGATCGCTATGACTATTTCTTTCAACCGAACAAGACATTTTCTCTTACATTTTTTCTGCAGTTTCTACTCATCATTCTCTACTTGCTATTTCCAAGGCAACCCCACACTAGAATTTCAATGGTTTGAAGGAACTTGCAGGGTTCAGTCATACAAGGCAGACTGAGCTGGTCTATAATCTTCCTGTTGCTGAAGGAGTATACAAGTGGGAAAAGCAGAAAAGTATTAAAAAGTATAAAAGAAGAAAACTAGTACGAGTCTTACTGTACTTGCAAGCCCAACAATAGATGCCCAAGATGTTTGAAGGCCATATTAGTGAAGAAGTTAGCTTGACAAAAGATCACCTTGCAGTAACAAAAATCCATATAGGACACAGGCTGTTCACGGAAAGAATGATTATGATATGCTGAAAGCCAGGACCAGCTAGAACTCCCTTTGCCATCAAAGGGGAGAAACAGCACTGCTACAGCATACTTGAGCTCATCCCACAGCATGCACCTAAAATAGTTCAGGTGAATCACATCCTAAAAATGCTTATTTCTGTTCTTTAACTATAAAAGGAGCCTAAGGCAATCAGTTCAAATGTATATGTCTACACTGCAAAGGTCTAAAGAAAGAGGAATTAATTTGTCATTAAAAGAGATTCTATGCAGAATCAAAGAAAGTTCCTTAAAATTATGCAGTGGTGAGATATCTGAGGAAATTACTACCCTGAGACTGGAAATGGGGTCCACTTTTTTGATAATACAGATAGCTATCCAACCCCTCCCCCCATGTTTAAAAAAACTAAGTTATCATGGTATTACTGTACAAAAATGGCAATTGCCAATATGCAAGGAACCGGATGGTTTGATTCTACTGAAGGGAAATTCTCACAGTGAAGTTACCATTTTCACTCTCCCCAAACAAATAACAAACAGGAGTCTTAAAGGAGAAAATAAAACAACATCCTAGAAAGCTATTTCTTCAAGATAAATTCAGTTCTTAATGCAAACCTGTCCACCTCACAATAAACACAGACTGGTTACAGGGTAAGAAGTGAACAGCACCCAACTGGAAGCACTTAGCTCTACAGCAAGGTCAATGAATGTGAAGAGAACATTGCTGCTGCTTGTGCTGCATGTTTCAATCCAGTTTCCAGAGTTTCCAAGCCTGGTAACTCTCACAAGCATGAAATTTCCTAGGTACTAGCATAATTAAAAAATACTACTAGAAAGAAAAAAAATTACACTGAATTGACTGCACATGCTTGGTTAATTCCCAGCAACTCTGCCTCTCTCTATTACTTTTTGGATGCTAAAGCATATTCCTGTAATTCAAAAGTAAACAATCATTCAGGAAGGCTATTCAGGCAGAAACCGAGCTGGAAACGTCTGAGAAGCACGCACTGGGTCCGTCAGTTAACCAGCAAATCCTCTGACTCATCGGAGGAGTCACCGCGCCGACAGGCAGCGCATGCTTTCATTTTCATAAAATGCGCAGGACTCGTCATGCTGCACAGGGAAAAGCAGCCGGCCTCTGCAGATCAAAAGCATTAACCTTGAAATGATGAACGGCCACCAGCAGCCTTCTGACAAGTCGGTCAGCCTACAGATATCAAGTCAGGCTTACTAAGCTCAGCCCAGGGATCTGCTCAAATCTCTACCATGAGCAAGGACTTTTCCCTTCTAAGGACCTGTCTCACCTTAAGCAGTTTGCTTTATGCTTTTCCTAATTCGGGGGAGGAAGGAAAGGGTGGAAGAGGCTTTCATTCCCTCAAAACAATAGACTGAACCAACCAGAATATCTTCTGTTTTACCAGAGTTAAAATTATGACACACACAGACAAACAGAAAGTCTATCTCTCATTTCAGAGTCTGACAGAGCAGAGACAGGGACATTTTGCTGTACTGGGTAGTCAGGATTTGGGGAGCCTCTGCCAAGTTCAGTCACATCATGCAAAGTCCTTATTCCCAGGAATTCCCAGGCAGCGGCTGGCAGGAGAGCACACCGACACTAGGCAAGGAAACAGAGGTGAGATTTCCCTGACATCGTTTGCACAGGCGACAAAGCAGTAAGCTCCTATTTCTATTTTGAGCTCTTCCAAACCCAGCTTGTCGTGGGCTGCTTGTAGAAATCACTGCCAACCGCCCAAGCCTCTGTCACGGTAGATCATGATTTGGGAAAAGCCGTGACTACCGCTGCTCTGCAAAGGGCCATGGTGGAAGCCCTGACTGCAACGCAGGAATTGAGGGTCAGTACCCAGCATTAGTCACCAGCACTCAGCGATGCTGCATTTTTAAGTACCGATGAACTTCCATCTTGAGCAGAAATTGCCCATTCACTTAAAGCTGCTTTCTGTTTCCCTGGGGACGAGGAAAAACCAGACCCTGCCAGCTTTATCTCTGCTCATGAATCACGGCCCAATCTTTCTAGTCTCCTTGACTACAGCTAAATAAAACAGGGCCAGGAATCATTCGCTGGCCGTTAAGTGCCTGAAATAACGCGATGACTGCATTGCAGCCAGTAAGTTTTATGGCAGGGAATTTCGGGATGTGTGTTTCATGCCCTGGGCTGTGGCATAACGGGCATCAAGGCGTGCCAGAGGTTTCAAAATGCGTTGAGGTAGTGCTAGAGGACAGTGCAGGACGAAGGGAGCCAGGGAAGAACGGTCCCTGGCGTATGTTGCCCCAGCACATGGGAGGGATAAACTGCCCCATGACCTGCTAACACAGGGATGGACAATTGGCAGTACCATGGCTCAGTTCACTCCCTGAATCTTATTTAGCAGTACAAAGGTAGCCTGTATGAGCGCAAAACAACAGGCCATCTCCCCTGAGAAGATAAGAGCTGATGGACGTGGGGACGCAGAGTCCCACAAGTGAGGTGGTGATGGTCAGCAATGAAAACCTGGCTTCTGAATCAACACCTCATGCTCCAAACCCCAAAGTTACTTTGGCTTATTGCATTAAGTAGCTCCCATTGTAGAGACAGCCTCATCCGATGCCTCGGTTTAATTTCAGTTACAGGGTCTCATCAGCTCCTTAAAGACACATCAAGAACAGTCTCAAAAACTTGAGGCGACAACAACCCCTCCCTGCAAGAAATAATCATCTGAATCAGTTTTCATATCATAAAAGGGAAAAAATACTGACTCTATTTCCTCCTGTTCTGAAGCTGAGTAGTTTATTCCTATTTCAAATAAATCCAGAAGGGCAAACCATGTTTTTGCTTAACTCCTAGGTTTCAATGAACATGAACTGAAAGAGAAAGAAAAAACCTACTGATGCATTCTCCTAACCATCCACATCAGTAAGTCTTTTTTATGCAGGCTAAACGGAGTCTGTGAAGCCTCAGAGCAGGAAAACAGTATTATAATGGGATTTTGGAGGAAAATGAATTCCTAAGAGCAAGTGGCACACAACTTTCCTACACTGCCCTCGGCTAATTAGTTCTGTATCCGTAGAAAACTAGTACTGCATGAATGAAGCCCTCTCTTGAGAAACAACTACATGAGAACTAATAAAACAGGACATGTTAAAATTATTGCCAGGAAATCTCCAAATCTTTGCCATGTATTTTTACAACGCGCTTGCCTACGTTTGACCTCAGTGCAATATTTATAAAATACAACTGTCAGAGGAGGAGAGCACTTCCTTTCAACAATCCCAAGGTGGTATGCAAACTGGTTTTTTTCAGCTCAGCATTCAATCTTGGGACTTCAAACAGAGCATGGAGTTGACCCGCAACCAGAACAGTAGAAATATATAAAAAAAGCCTCCAGCAATAACAACTTCCTCCCCAGGAACACTTGCAAGTTTTCAAACTCAGACCTAAGACTGTCAAGGCTGTACTTTGATCAGCCATCACTCTACTGCAAAGAGGCTGACACAAAAATTTTGAATGCTAATTGATTCCTCTCTTTTTTAACATGAGTTTAAATCCACCCACTCTAGAAGCAAGAGATCACGTGCTAACATACTGCATTATTCACTCTCAGCCAAGCACCTAACTATAAAGGGAAACAATCCTGCTTCAATGTCACGGGGACATATTTGTGACTGGAGCTTATTGCAATTACACAGATGCATGGAAGTGAGCTTGTTCCTGAAAACTACCCTAGCATGCATGGTGGCTGACAGCCACATTCGGCACTCGAGATGTTCAGAAGGAATGTACTGCCTATATAAACCAAGCGTTGCTTCTGGATTGCAGTGCTTTTACAAATGGAAGCAGTACACATTCAGCAGAAGGAGCTGACTGTTATATCTGCTGTGAACTAAATTAACAAAACTTTCTTATGTAAACATGGGCTCCATCAAATAAAATGCTCCCAAACTGTTGCAGTACAAATATTATCTGCAATGAAAGAAATGTGAAAGTCTTTTCCTGCAATACTAAAAGATAAAATGTTCTGGGATGTCATCCAATGTTCGGAGTGATCATGTATTCAGATTACATGAATTTAAGTAAGGTCACTTTGTTTTAAAAAAACTCAAGGATGATCCAAAAGAAATACAAATGTCATTAGGCTTCAGCTTCCATGTTCCTGCAAGAAATGTTGAAAAATAGATATTGCCTCAGCCACCCATAATTCTTACACTTCTTACAGTATAGCATGGACTTTTATAGATGCAGAGATTTTTATAGAGGAGGAGTGAGCGCAATTTTGCCAACTGTAAAAGACGAACCAGAAAGCCCGACTCAAATCTCTGCACTGGACTACGAGCTCCGTATCGGGCATCTTCTTGCATCTTGCTGTTCAACTGCTTAAGCACTGTGACAGTGAGAGTGCCTCACACAACATTCTCTCCAATACGTCTTGTCTTGTCGGTTCATTCCTGATCAGGCAGGTAACTTTTACCTTCATGGGAAGCCATCCAGTGCCAACGCTTTACCTGGAAAGTATCTTTTCAAGCCTCTTGTTCCAAAGACCAAACTCTTCTTCAACTGATATTTTCCAAAATCCACTTCATGTTACAAACTCATTTTCTGCACTGTACTGTGCATTTCTACTGTTTGTTGGGAGACCATAAACGCAACAGCTATAGCTATAATAATAGCTATATATAATAGCTATAGAGTAGCTATATAGACCTGGTTAAGGAAAAGCAGTCCAAGGGACTCCTTTCTATCAAAAGCACACTTGCCAGGTGCACGTTGCTGAAATCTTTTGGAAATAATTATTTGGGTTATCAGACTGCCTTTTTTTCTTGTAGATTTGATTGCCATTTTTCCCACAGAATATGAGAAAATCATCATCCATCTTGTCAGTGAGAAAAACACCAGGCAAAGACACGCTAATCCAGGCCATATGAGGTATTTATCCCTCTCTCTGGGGGTTCATAATGCCACCCCTTCCTCTCCTCTACGGTTCACGCACGCAGGCTGAGGTGCCCTCCTAGAAGGCTCCACCTTTATTTCAGCCAGTGCATACAACAACTGAATTAAATATCTTCACAAAGTTCTTATGATTGTGTGAATGGCAGTAATTGTATTAAGCTGAGCCGGTTTTGATCGGTACTAAGTGTGAAATTTTGTCACCCGATTAAGACCTCACTTTGCCACAGGCGTGAACAGCAGAGCAATTGAAAATGTTTCCTAGAGACCGGGCATGTTGTCTCAGCTGCACACTTTGCTCTCTCCACCGGCAGACTCAGAAACTGGAAGCATTTTCTCATGGAGCAACAGGGACGTCTAAACACATGGTTAGCCGGGTCATCTGAGGGCAAGTCTGTTTCAATTACTTTTTATTTTAAAACCCCAAAGCCCTTTGCTGTACAGTGCTGTACTTTCTGACTTTGTCAAAGCATAGTCGCTACAATTTCTAGGTCACTAGGTCTCCAGTACTGCCCTTAGGGTATATTTTCACAAGACTCAATACAGTTAACATGTCAGACATCCCCACAGTAAATCTCTCCTATTGTCTGCTGCTTTAGAGAAGGATTGGTTTCACAAAAAAATACGACTACTTTTATTAAAAGATATTGATAATTTTTTTTAAATAAAACTTTACATTGATTTACACATTCTAAATGGGTCTGTAAATGATCGTTCATAATCTGAACTGCATCTCCCTTGCTCTGACAATGAGAAACTAATAAATTAGTGGCCCATGCTACAGCACTGTCCTCATGCAAGCAAGCCAGACTGACAGACCACTAAAGCAAGAGTGCTGGTGTAGAACAAGGTGAAAACTCCAGCTCCTCAGCACCGCCTTCAACAGACACTGTATCTATCCTTACGGCTGAGTTGACAGCATGACAGAGAAGAACAACGCTGTATTTATGACATTGCGATAATTTTTGTTTTCCCTTCCCTTCCTTGTAAAGTAGATTAAACTAATGGGCAAAAGCCCTTATTATAGGTGTCATGCCTAATAATGGGATTCCCACAGTAGCATCAGACTCTTCCTCCCTAAAGAGAAAAAAAGCCACACATTGTGCAGGATTTAGAGATGATTCCTTTGTTCACCGTTAGTACATTTTTTAAATTGGACTTCTCTTTTAGCTACTTCATTAATTTATCATAATCGATGCATGCGACCAGACTCCAGTCAGTTTAGATTATCTTTCAAGTTCTGCACAAAGCACAAATTCCCAAATCCCAAAGAAGAAAATTAACATTTCATGTCTCTTGCTGAGCCACCTGGAAATATTAAGAGATTGTTTCTCAAAAGCTAGGACATTTCTCAAGCATTTCCCTTAATTTCTTTCTGTGCATTATTACCTCCCACCTGCATAAGTCCAAAGATTTGAAAATGCTGAAAAATAACCTCTTCCTTTAGTGGAGTTTAATATGAAAATATATTTGGAGGTTAGGAGCATTATGATCATCCTACCCATGCAAAGAACACCAGAGACAACCTTGTCAGAGCTAAATATCACAGTTTCAAGGGAAGCTGATCTCTGGATAGGGAGAGTCCAGACAGTAATTCGTGTCAGGGTTGATTTTAGTCAGGCTTCTGTTTGGAAACATCAGAATTATTAATTACCTTACGTACCAAGAGTGACAAAAATACTAATACATGAGCACTGCCAAAGATCTGTTGGTAGGAGACTAAGTCAGTCACATTCTACTAGGAAGGAAATAATGATTTTTAAAAAATTTAATTTACTTTCTGATTAAAAAGTCTAGGCAAAGACATTTTGTAGTATCTTAGTCCTCTAGAACTGGCACGTGAGATTTTAGAGAAAAAGTCCTAACAACTGTTTGGTTTCCTCTCTCTCTCCTTAGCTCTCCATTCACTCCCAGAAACTCCCGAAGGGATACAGGACCATTTCCAGAATGAAGTTCAACAGCTGTGTAACAATCCACGTCTTTCTTGAGGGTTCCACGACTTGGAACACAAGGTAAAGAGAAATACTGTACCTGGTCAAAACTGATGCTGTAGGAAGGCAAAATGTCTCTATCTCTATTCCAAGCTGTAATACTGGTTCCCTTTAGATCTTAAGAACAGGCCATGGTTAACCACTCGCTCCACTTCCAGCAGCCTCTGAAAGCTTTGGGCTTTCATCCTGTTCGGCTTGCTAAAGGCAACACATTCAAAAGCCAGAGTGACATGTTTGCAGGTATGCAGTTGAGCTATTAAACAGCTAAATTTCTTCAGCTCAGTTTAAGTCAGTTCTTTCACAGAATCTCATTTTTACTTTGAAACTGAGGAGCACTATGTACCATCTAATTTACTAAATCACCTCTGGTTCAGGTATACAGGGCTTTCTGGTTCATAAAGCTGCAGCTTTAGATCATAATACCTCACTGATGTGATGAACTGCTGATCTGTAATGCATGGTTAGGTGGGAAGACATGCCGTAGGTGGAAATCCCCAGCTGCCAGTCTTTCACACATACTGAAGTAGAAAGGATGAATTCCTGATGCAAACTGATCAAATATGTACGTGTTTTGCTAGAACAGAAATAGAGCAGACATCCTAGGGATGCAAAATAAGCAACAAGGAACCACAAACAAATCTAAGTCACTACCCCTGCACCGTGCAATATGCCAACAGCAGACTCTGCTTTGTGGTTTTGATCTTTAGAAGGCATCTCCACCTGTGTTTCAAGGAAATGTCAATAGACTGGTAAAATAAAAGAGTTAACGAAGAAATAATTTTCTGGTCTATTACAGTAACTACATCAAAGCGTCAGACTGTTTCAGTATGCATCTGCGTGCCTACACACCACACATTCTCCCTCCACGCACGTTATATCTATATAATGTATATATTTACATATTGAGAGATAGATTTATTATATACATGTTAAAAGGGGAAAATGTGCCTCATGTTGTATCAGTTGACTTGGCTAAAGCTGTTGAAGACTGCAGTTCCTATTTAATGGTTGCAAGAGACTTGGATAGTCAAGTCTTTGTATGAGGAAGCAATCGTATTTATGAGACTAACAAATATTTGGTTCATCTGGCTTTAAAGTGACTGTAATAGGACAAAACAGAGGAGTCAAATGGGCAACCGACAGCAACAACAAACAGAAGCTTTCACAATTCAAGCTCTAATTATGTGGAATGCAGTGGCCTCAGAATTTCACTAAGTATTCTAGCACATCACTCTTTCTATTCCATGTCAAAAAGGTTATTTCTGCTCCTCAACATACAGTAGTGCCAGATATTTTCTGATTACTTCAAGAAATTTACTGAATCTGATTAATATTCAGCTTTTCAGCTTTTTTTTCTCCAAGATGTTTCTTGTTTACTCTGCTTATTCATTAGTAGTTTCCTTACACACTGACTAGATTATAAACTGGAGAATGGTAAAGCAAATAAACAGAGATTAAATGAAGCTGCAGCAGTTATGTCTTTAAGAATTAAATCCAAGCCCTAAACTGCAGAGGCAACTCTTCAAAAGTCATGCTAAGTAGAGTATGTACATTTGCAGTCCAACTTGCATTTAAAGTGGATGACAAGTTTAGCAAGGATAATACCCTTCAAATACTAGCTGATTGGAGAGGCAAGGACATTTGCTCAATTTACCGATAGTATTATCCTCCTGGCTCGCTGGGAGTTGATCCCCCGCTGTGAGCTAACAATAAGAGTTTTCCTTCTGAAGTCCCTGATGTGGGAGCATTTTTCTTAAAGATCATGGGAAAGTTTGGGGTTTTTATTTTAAACCACTGCAGCAAAAAGTAAAGAAGATTAACTGGGTTTGCTGCACAATTCATCTCACTGGTTTTGGCTAATTCACAGTCAGCATATCCTAGAATATAGTTTTAAAATCTCAGGTATTTCTTAGTTAAAAATTATTATAGTATATAATAAAAGACAAACATTTTAGGGCGTTGAGAAAGAGACACCTAATATTTTAACCTATATATGCAAAAAATTTTTTTCAGAACACTAAGATTAATCAACCTGCAAATCTGTATCCAAAGATAAAATACCCTGCTAATTTTCCTTCTGCTTCCTAGCTACTTAACGATCGAGATGCACAGCAATGTGTTGATCTGATCTAGTACCGTTTCAAGTGTAAACTTCCACTTGCAGCAGCAGGTTTCAAGCAGATGGTGCTTGGATATAGCCAATTGATATACAAGTGAACCGGGACACCCTGACAGCTACGGCCAACAGGCTGCATTACAGCTCGCGGAGAGCTTCTAAGGCAAAGCTCAGTCTTACAGAAAGGCTAACGCTTTCCAGGGAACTTGTTAGGACTGACATGCTCGTGATACTAAAAGCCCACTTGCACTGTGACTGGCAAAACACAAAAGATTTTTTGAATGTGACCCGTCAAAAACTTTCCTGCAATTAATAATTAGGCATTTCATTACTTGGCGGTGAGAGAGATCAGATATTTAATTTTCCTGACCGGTCACAAAACAGGTTAGTAATTTAAAAAAATTGCTAATGCTACCTAGGAATACATTATTATTTCTATTTACTATAGCTTTTTTCTATTTACTATTTTATTACTCTACATCTTATATTAACAAGATCATTTTCTTCTTTTTATAGATTAAATAATTACATGCTGGTTTTCAGCAGAACATTATTCTTCACTGTAAAAGCAAGTGGTAGGAGAGAACCGATGGCAGCCTTCAGGCACAGCGTCGCGGCTGTGACCGGAGCACCCGCAGTACGCCGGCCGTCTCAGCCGTTCCCCGGGAAAGCTGCATTAACCCACTTCCCTGGCTCGGGCCATGTCTTCCTCCCACACCTCACCGCTGCAACCATCCAGCTTCTCTGCAGCAGATCCAGGGAAGGGAGGTCACCGGGGGCCACTGCCTCACTGGGATGGGGATGAGGTTTATTGCACTGAGCTGCTTTTTCTACTGTGAAAAGGGAAAGAGCATTACTCTCACAAGGAAGGGAGCAAGGGTTGCTCTTTACACATGGGAGCAGAGAAATGGCCCCCAGCCAAAGCCCAGCTTGAATTCCTCCCCCCCAGGTGCTGAGGCAGGACTAACCTGGCATGGAGGTCCTCCCGACATCCTCAGCAGGGTATGAAAACTAAAAATTGTGAACACATTTATTGCATTAGTCTGAACAATCTCCACTCTGCAGTACCTTGTTAAATTTTTTATCACTTCTGATTAATTGATGGATTTTTAATTTTTAAGTATGCTCACATATAGTTCTTAATTCCTGGCAAGAAACAAAGGACTGTAGTAGTTTAGTAACCTGCTCTCTACAAGTACTGTACCTATCTCTCCTTATGATCAAGACCATCACCCTCCAAACCACAGGAACAATTTCAATTAATTTAAATTTTCATTGAGATACTGTAAGATGCTTGGCATTTCTGAGGCATAATTTGCCCAAGATTTCTATGTATGTTACAAACATGAAAGAATGTCTGCAACATCTACTACATACTGTAGCTTGGGGCTCTTTCAGTCCACAGCGTGGGGAAGGTAAGATACAAAAACACTGCTTGTATATCCTTAGACTGCACAATTAATGAGCTGGGACTAAAGCCCCTCTTAATCCCCACTCTCGTATCTGACTGAAGTACGGTGAGATAACTTTTTTTTTTACATTTGTTAGAACATGCAATTAGGATGTATCTTTTTTGGAAAAAAAAAAAAAAAACAAAAAAACCCAAACAAAACCCACGAGGTAGCACATAGGATTCAGTTTCCTCCTGTTCATCCTCTCACTGTGTTCCAGAAGGACTGAAAAAATTAATTTATTCTACGGTTTGGGGGAATTGGCTGTTTGTCCATAGCCGTATTAGTGTTGACCAAACCTGTGTTGGCCAAAGCTGGAGATCCAGGTAGTTTTCGTACATACTCATAAGAGACTGTATCTGCCACAAACAGCATGCAATATAGACAGATACAAGAGACAAGGGATAGAAAAGCAAGATATATGTCCCTGTTATACAGACAAGGAACGGAGACACTGAGAAACACAGTGACTTGAGGTGTACAGAAAAGCCATCTGAAAACCATTCACCTTGAAAAGTTCACGTCAATGGAAGAACCAACCATTCACGCTAGTGTTTGCCAGAAAGCAAGCATGACCCAAAGCATCATCAAGAAGAACTTGCACTTTATATGTGCAGTATTGTAACTTTCAGATATTTACACCCAAGTTCACCCTCTGAATACTTTTACTAGGTTGTTATTGAGAGGAGATCCCGGGAGACTCCCCCGCTTCAGTGGCTGGCACCAACCCACCTCGCGCGCTGAGCAAAAGCATTCCTCCACAGCACTCTCTGTACTGTCATGAATACCCAGCCTGATTTAAAGCGGGCCCCCTGGGTTGCAGCCACTGTGATCTATGCTACATGAATAGAGAAATAGCCTTTGACTGATAAACGAAAGCTGACAGTCAGTCAGACTCCTCCTGTACTCAGCTGCACAAGCTTTCACATCCAATACTACTTCAAATGCAAGAATTTAACTACAGGGCTCTTCACTTTCATTTGGAAAATAAAGCCACAGCTCTGTATCTGTGTTCTTTATTTTGAGGCTAGGTTTGTCAGAGGGTTTGTTGTTGTTGTTTTATTTTACAATAGTACCCAGGGCCTCAGCAGCGTACTCTTGATTAACTGTTAGGGATACAACAGCCTAGACTGAGCAGGTGATTTACTTACTGCAGAGCATGCTGCTGTGGTGGAGATCAGTGATTCCATCTCTCCGAAGTGGAAGCATTTTGGAGGCAGTTCGTCATGTCCCTGAGGGCGGATGAAAATGATTCATTTTGCACAAGTACCGCCATCCCACTACTACTACTGTCCTATTTCACTACTAATTGATGCTTGGAGCAATGCTAATGAACTCTGGAATGAGCTGTGTTCACCTATCCCTTGGCCAGGATAGCTGGAAACAGGTCATTAAACAGAAAGACATATGAGGGGCACAAGAACTGGGAACAGAGTAACACATCCAAGCAAAGAACATCTTTGTCGTCTCCTTATCTGATGCAGAAACACTCAGATATTCAAAAGAGCGCTCACACCAAAGAAAATGCAAACAGCTAAGAAGTTTCCATCAAGTAATATAATGACTCCTTGGGTAGGACACCCTGCTGAGACACATCCAGCTCTAGGAAACAAGTACGGTTTGCTGCACGCTTAAACCAAAGGAGATAGGAAGCAGAAACATATGCTTCATCAAAACCAGATCCACAGCAGGACTCAGAAGTAACCATATGGTAACTACTTTTAAATATAAAGTGAAGGGCATTCTATTAATACTAATGTAACGCTGTAATCTCTAGTTTATACCCTTATTGATCTTGGATGCTTGCAAAAATAATTCAAGTAACACTGAATATATTTCCAATTTTCTTGCTTATTCAGTCCTGTTTCATGATTCTTTGTAGGCAGGCTACAATTTCTATGCATATATTATTTATCAGATGTATGCTTGTCCCATTTGTTCATCAGTTATGTGCATTGACTACTTAATGACTTGCAGCTTCAAATCTCCAAGTCCTGTTTGCCCTATTTTTAGTTTTGACTGACAAAGTCAATGAAAGAAGCTTCAAAATAATAGCATTAATAAAGATTTATCAAATCTGCAAGATTAAATTATTTAAGTCATCACCAAATGATACTTTTTTTACTGGACTATGAAACAAAGTCTTAACATATTCTAGAAATAGTTATTCTGTAAATGTAAATTGACTGAGCCCAGCCATCTTGACATAATACAGTTAAGCTCAATTTTACTTAATTTTTGCATACAGAAAATTCGCTGGCACCTCATCTTTATATCAAAATGCTTTAATCAATATTTAGCAGCTAAAGCAGCTACTGCCATGAAAACATATAAAAATGGATTTGTACAACCTATGAGGATGATGCAGCACCTGAAATAATTCCAGGGAAAAATGTATTTTTAGAAATCTTCCATCCTCAAAACAACTATGTCCAAACACTTTTTTCTTTGTAGCCATAAACTGTTTAGAGAGAGAAATCATTTCCTGATTTGCCGACATCATGCTTTTGTACGAACGAAGCCGCAGGCTGACCTACAGTGAAAAAGTCGGCACAAGTTCACTTACCATCTTTTGAAAAGCAGACCTACTTGCACAGCAAAACTGCTGGTTGGAATTCACAAATGGCAGCCAGACACATGCTAACACAGCAGTTTTATGAGACAGGAATATATTAACATTTATCAAACAGAACCGCAATTAATTGGGTGCCACCAGAAAAAAATTCTCCTGCCCACACTGGAACAAGAAAGCATCTCCTGTGGATTTGTGCCCTACATCCCATGCAAGCACCTTCATCCATCATGAACAGTCCTTGCTCTTTGCCCTTCTCAATGACGTATTCCCAGTAACCACTTGTACCACCATGTCCCCCGTTTCCCCCACGTCCCTGAAGACTTACCACTTCACTACTACCTTACTACTCCTGAGGCCACGCCTCTGCCTGGCAGTATCTTTATTTCCCCTAAAGTATCTAGAGTTTCTTCCATATGTTCTTGTACAAACTCCAGCGTCCTCACCACAGCCTGAGGTTGCATTTCCCTCCACGAGAAGATCAGTTTGAATGCCTTCCCTCTAGACAGCTAGCGATTTTCATTACCCTCACCAAGCCATTTATAGAGATTCAATGCATTTACTGTTCCTTCAGATGTATTTCAAATTGGTAAATGGGTTCAAAAGGTCCTGGAAGGAGGTAGAGGAGGAAAGATGAACTAGCAGACAAAAGGACCAACAGAATGATCAGAAACATTTCGGTTCCTTGGGAAAGTAGCTTAAATACACAAAGGGAGAGTGAAGCAATAACACACCACTTCCCAATATAAGACAAACACATCAGGAGAAGGGAGACTCCCTGAGCACAAGGCTAGGAAGAGCTGAAAAGATCTCAAAAACAGTATTTACTGACATTTCAAGTCCACTGCCCTGAACACCATGGCTCCTACCATATCCCACCAGATTTAGCAATGCGCTGCTATACTTCCATGCATGCAAAAACCAGAAACACTCAATCTGAGTATTCGCAATGATAACTTCGCAGTTTTTTTCTACTTTTACTTAGAAATATTCAGCTTGTTCTGCCACTTTTTTGTCATTCAAGCTCATCTGTTCTGCAACAGTAGACTGTGCCTATCTTACGTCTTTTTTTAATCTTTGCAATTACGCCTATCAATTGAGGAGAGGATTTTTACCCGAGGAGAGGGCTTGTGACATCCCACAACTTGGCAGTCCCATACATCCTTGCCAAGGTGCCGTATTAGTAGGAAGTCGAGCTCTCGAACCTGTTTTCACATCACAAAATGCAATTGCCGGTAAGAGAAGGGCAAGAGAACCATTTCCATTCTTTGCTTACTGGCAAGTAAAATACAGAGGCTTATCTGCTACTTATCGGTCTGTGTGATTCTGTGCCCTAGCAGATACCTTGGCTGTCCGATCCAAAGGCAGTGCTGGAGTCACCTCAGGAAACAATTCAGCCTTTGCTGGCATTGAAAATCAAAACCCATGAGAACAATGGGAGCGTTTTTGGGTGTTCACAGCAGTACAGGAAAGGGAAATGAAATCCAAAAATTAAGCAGAGTTTCTACTGGAGCGCTCGCCGCTTCCCCCGTCCGCTTGACTTCAGAGGACAGACGTTCACGCTTTGAACTCCAAGGCAGAAAACCACAGCAGAAATTCTTCCCTGTTAATGGCAGGAAGCCGTTACTGGTGTTTGATAACTGCTGTCCGGGATGAAAGCGGGGGTCCCGCGCATCTTTCTTAAAACTAGCTACCTATGTTTTAGATCTACATCTAACATAGTCTTCAGCAGCAGACCTTTCCATGAAGTTCAAAATTCACACATCAAAACGCAATAAACTTACTGCTATAAATGCAATTCCCAAATTGCATCAACTGACTGTTCACTTCCCCTGCCTGTGATCTCCAGCACAGTCTCTTAAATTAAGAATTTATATAGGTAAAAATGATCCCACCATATTGACTTCTGTAATATCGGAATTCACGTGACACGCTCTACCTTTAGGGTGCACTGAACTTGGTTATTAGCCTGTGGCCCATATATATCCCTTATATAGCATCACGAGTACCCCACCAGCAGCTTGCTTTGCTAGGCAGGCTATATCGAGCTATTTTTTCCCCGATCACTGAACACTCATGAGGCAGAATAGCTGGGAGACTTCTGCGAGCACAGAAGTTATCACAGGCTGTGAGACTGCTGGCTTCATCTAGGAGGTATCCCCAGTTTAACATGCTAACGTAAAGGAAGGAATACGTTCTTTCTGTAGGATGAGCTTCTAAAATGCTAGCTTCTGAAAAGCAAGAAGGCTATTGATGTGGTTGGGGCTGTGGGGGAGAGAGGGGTGTCAAAGGCAAGAGTCCAAGCTCTATCTTCATTCAGTTGGGATGCACTCTTCAGATGCCGTCCTGGGAGGTGGCTTTCTCTCTTGCATTAGCAGCTGCTAAATACAGCCCTGGAAACAGCTATGTTCTGGCAACAGATGAAAACACTCTTCCTTCAAAACACATTTTTGTCAACCTTCTGCTCGGCCTCTGCAGAAGTACTCTTGCTATTGATTCTTGCTTCTTGCTATTACTGTGGTAGCACGGTTAAATTGATTCTTAGCATTATTGTCTCAATACATCCACAGGTTTATATGATGAGAGAGGGGAAAAAAAGAGGCAAGATAGGAATTATGGAGGAAAAAAATGTCTTTTCATTGATTGGATTGCTAGCTTACTGTGAAGATAAAATATGCACATTCTGTATTAGGCCTTTGTTGGCCACTCATGGAGCACAAAGAACTAAATTAGCACTAATTACCAGGAGCTAAGATTAGTCTCTCCTAGCCTGTGGAAAATACAAAGGTGAGTTTTAATAGCAGAGCAAGGAGATTAAGCAACATGAATTCTGACAAGAGCTGTAAGAAAAGGGCAAGTAAATTATCCCTTGTGATCTAAAAATACACAATGAAGTTGTACCAGAATTCATTATGTCTTTCCTTGAAAAAGCCACAGCTCCTTTCTTTATAAAAATTCAGCATAGGGCAAAGAGGCACTATCACATATCTTCTGCAGTTGTCAAGCAACTACACACAGATCTCCAAAATTCCTGAGTCCTATTTACTTGTGATCAGGAAAGGCATTTGTTAAGTATTAGCATTGCTGCCTAAGTCAACACTGGAGTTTATAATGTGTATTTTCTTTAAATACCTCAGTTCCACTGACACTGGCTGCTGTATAATCGAACAAAAATGCCATATAAGAGGAAAGCACGTGGCCCACTTTGGAACATTTTTCTTTCTAATTGTTTAAATTGAAAGAACTCAATCATGCAAACTAAATATAGCTAAGAACGACCATAAATATCCAAGGGTCTCAGCAACAGAAAAAAGGCGTGTTATGTGTCTATCCAACAGTTCTGGTATAAGGAAAATGTACATATAAACATATATATATAAAAATATATATATAAAAAATACTTTAGACTCAAAAGAATGTCTTGCTCATACAAATTACCATGTATGACAAAGTTCAGCAGTTTCAGAGAGTTGGAATTGTGCTAACGTCACCGAAAAGCAGATGGAAGCAGGCTCAGCAGAGTAGAACAGAGGAGAAGCAATGAAGCAGGTTGCAGAAGGGGAATATTCTAATTTTCCAGTAGCAGAAACTTTTTTTTTATATCTTCGCAGATGTTGGCAAATTTAAACAGCTCATGAGAAATACAAGTTAGAAAATAATCTGGAGCATTTGGAATGGTATTCAACTCTTGTGTATAGTGCTCATTTCCCTTTGAGTCTGTTAAGTAAAGCTAATGAAGCACTAACGAAGCTGGTTTCCTATGGATTTTTGTCTAGTGCTTGGAATTGCTGGAGTTCAGTAAAACATGAGCTTCCTTTGACTTTTTTTTTTTTTGTTTTTATGTGGTAGAGGCATTGACAGCATTTCTCCCTTTTCAGGTTTAAGAGAGAATGGGCTCCCACTGCAAATTTTTTGTTGGCGAAAGAACTAATCCAATTTATCTCTTCCAGCTGGGTGGCAATATTCACAAAACTTGCAAGAACCTTACAGCCCATCATGGAAATAATGGTTAAAATAGGTCAGAAGATTGAGAAGCTGTGAAGAGACAGGGGCAATGAGGCTGGAAAGGGCAGGCAAGCAGGGGAAAAGACCACCAGAGTGAGATAAATGGTGCAAGTCCCACTTTCCTAGATTAAAATGCATGACTTTGGAAGGGAAAAAAGGCTATCATGGAGAAGGCTAAAGGAGACACATCAAAAACACATGTAAGTGATGACTGCAATCCATAATGAGTGCAGAAAAATGCTTTCTAACTCGTGATTGTTAATAGGCTAAACGAATTTCTCTCTCAAAATTTGTCAGTTGGAATACTGCTTTTTGGAACTGGGATGTCACTCAGCAGAGCAGCATATTAAATATTATCCTCCAAGCTTTGAGTTGTGAAGTTTTCTTTCACGTGGCTACAAGAACTGAAGAGGATTCAACACTTCTATGGTCTCTCCATGGCTTTGCTACTGACTTCTAGTATAAGCCAACAAAAGTTAAATCCTTACTCTCTAGAGTTCCCAAAGCAGTTTTCTTGACTAAGTCTAATCAACCTCCTTTAAAAAAAACTGTTGGCTTTACTTCTTTTTCATTCTCACCAACATGAGGTTCCTCTGAGGCAGCACACAAAAGCAGAATGCAACTACTCAAGGCAGAATATTATGAAGTAACGGAAGACCTCAGCCTGAGCCTGACCTAACTGTTTATGCCCTTGCTAACATTTGAAGTGTAATGCAAAAGGCAATAAACACACTGCTTAAGAAATACCAAAGAACCCAAAATACCAGCCAGCTCAACACAGCCAGCAGGCCAGGGGACAGCTGGCATCTGGAAACGGATGGAAGGAAATCTCTTTGGGATGAAGTTACGTCTTTCTCATGGAAAACAGAATTAAATTAAATTTAAAAAACCCAAACAACATAAACTAGTTTTGGTTTTCTCAAATATATACTAATAATGCTTTCCCATATTCTCCCTCATTAAATGGAGTGTCTTTTATAGGCACTCACATTATTGATTTCCTGCAAAGCATCTCCTTCCTACAGTACATTCCTGCCTCCACTTCTCTCCCCCAGCTGAAATCACTGTAAAAACTCACCACCTGTGTCATCCAAGAATTATTTTGAACCTCAAAAACCTGAGACAAAACTGTCATCTATCCACAGTTTTCCCCTGTGCCTACCAGAAAAGATGCCAATCAAGTATTTGCCAGGCACACCCATTTCTTCGGTAACTGTAACTATCACCTGAAATAAACTGTCTTGCAGGTATTTCCAATCAGAATAAAATTATTGGGTTCAAAGCTCCATATAAGTTACTTTCTCAGTTCACTGCAATGTTTTTCACATTCACAGGTTACTGTGCAAGTTGATTTTACTTCTGCACCTCTTTCCAGCCATAATTTTCCAAAGCACACATATGTTGAAGTGCATTCATTTCCATACATTAACCAGTGTCCTCTAGACAGTATTCTGCATCCATGAAATTGATTTATTAAAACTCACTATTAGCATTTTAGTAGAAGAAAGATGCATTTGTGGCACTAATAGAAGAAGCAAATAAGAGCAGAATAATTCTGCCTCATCTTCATCGTACCTTTCAAAAAAACTATAGGATTCATCACACAAAGAACATGTCTTTCCAGTAATGGCACATTCTTCATATATATGCACACTTATTCCAGACTACAGTTAATTATTTCCACAACAAAATTATTTCTATAGACATTTAAATAGTGTTCATAGCTTAGTTAAATGAAACACATGCACAACAAAACTGTAGTTCCAGACATCCAGACCAGATGCTAATATTTTTCATTTGCTATGAGAAAAATTGAAAGTTTATTGTAGAAAAACACTTTGAGAGAACGGCACCGTCTGCATAGCCTCCATCACAGGGTGGTTCCCAGACTCTGCCTCTGAGCTACCACCATATGGCCCTGCCCAAAGGGCTTCACCTCTGGTACCAACCCTGACACCACCAAAACCTGGGTGCAGACCTCGAGGACCACGGAGGAGGCTGCGCAGTACCGGCCCCGTGACCTAGAAGTTACAGTGCTGTACGTTTCGTGAGGAAACACACACTCACTGTATTCATCTTGAGTTTCCCTAAGGTATCGAGTGGTTGAGATAAAAGCTAGATGTTGGCATGAGAATGTCGTGATTATTTGCAATGTTTATGCAAATAAAGCCAGTATTCGGCATGCAAAGATCCATTTATATATCTCTGTGCTTGACTAGATACAGAAAGTCTTGAACCACACAACTGGGAGGAAAAAAAAAAGAACCAAGCCACTTTCTTATGAGGTATTTGAAGGTGATGCCCACATTACAGTACCTAGTAACAAACATAAACCCAAGGTCTCCTCACTCCTGAAAATCCCACTGCAAATGTAAACCTGAAGGCAATGACAAAGCAGAAGGGCAGCACTTTTAGAGAAAACTCAAATTATGTTAAACATTTTTTCTTGTACGTCTCCTTCATACAGGTGCTCACAACTTCACTGTGGTAAGCATAGCCTACGCTAGAAAACACAGATGATGGTTGTTTAAATACATGTTCTTATAGCAACTGCAATATGGGGATTTAAAGACAGAATTCTTCCAGTGATTTATGATTCATTTTTGCATCTCAATCTACAGCACTGAAAAGCTTCAGTCCTCATCTTTCTCAAGAAATGTGCAATTTGATGCATAAATGAATATTCAGATGATGAAAGTCCTTTAAGCGAACAAAAGCATCTTAGAGAAATACCAGGCTGCAAATCCAGCTCCATTCTGTGAACCAGAGAGTGGAAGATAATGACAGCCTTTTTCAGTTTGTCATCACTGGGGAGCACGGGGAAGGCTGGAGACGACACAACGCCCACGCCAGTGGCTACCCCAGGGCAAAAATAATGCCTTACAGTTCAAAATGCCATTACATTAAATATCACTGCATCGGTCACATGTGACAGTGCCAGCCACACACAAAGATGTGTGTTTGACTCAGGACTTCTGACGAAAAATGTTAATTTTTAGCTAATATCATAGTGACTTGGCAAAAGTAGCAATCACTCTGCTGTTACCCCTGCAAGGCAGGGAACGCAAACGCTAGTTCACACGTACTGACGGCAAAACAATAATTTTAAGCAGGAACTCCTGTACAAGTATTTCCAAATACAACTTCATACATACTTTTCAATTTCTTCTTGACAGGACAAAAATGGTTTTAAATGAAAGTATGAGTAGAGATACTGAAATTCTTCATGGTGTACAGTTATACGCGACATTTACACCTAAGAACTGAGTACACAGCAGATACACCGTGCAGGTAAGGAAAAAGTAGAAAGTGGTCTTTTACTAATAGGCTTAAGAAAAAAATTACTCTAGCTGCTGAAACAGGATTTAATTTTATTTCTGTCGTTCTGCACTGGATTAAATGTCTTGGAAGTGCTCATATCACAAGGTTAAAACACAAAAAGCTTGCCCAGGACAGTTTGGCTTTGATTCTTTGAAGGTGTCAGTTGCAAAATTGGCAACAATTTTGTCCCGTGAACTCTTGCCCATATTGTGTCCTTTGTCTTGAGGAATCCCCCGGAACAACACCCACCGATGAGCAAAGCATTTGGAAGGATGACTTCATTTAATGTTGAAAACCAACAACCTTTTTAATTCTAAGAGCATCTCACGTACCTCAGGAGACAACATAATTAATGAGGTTTGGTTCCTCCTGGTTGTAATTTTTCAGCTTGAAATACCTTGAAAATGCAGTTCAAGGCCATATGTAGAGCGCACTCTTGATCATTAGGACTTTTAAAAGCATCTCAGATTAGACACGCAGAAATGAAGACATCCAACATTATTAGATGTTGCAAAAATGTTTTATAGATACATATGCACTTACAGAGTACTGCATATTTAAACATCTTCTGCTGGGCAAAATTAAGAGTTTAGGATTGACAAAATATGATTAAATTTTATTAGGCTGGTCCAATATATGAGGACTAGTATCGCAGCCTGTATTAGCGTTATGTGGATCTTTTAACAGTTTCAGAGCGACTAGATAATTATTTTTTATTTAACGTTCTCTAGAGGGCCTAAAAGTCTATTTTTCAGAAGCGCAAAGGCGGAGTTAGTTTATTTGAACTCACTATTGCTCAGTCTACCTTATTCATTCACCACAAATGAATGAACCTTTGACTGCTAAGTGATGATATTGATATTAAAAAAAAAAAAGAAATAAATCCAGCTTTGATCTAAATCCTCGGAGTTATTTAGCTGCCTAACTCTCCATGAATTTCTTAAATGGTGTAATTGCCATTGACCTTCCCTGTCTTTTAGGCTCTTAAACATGCAGGGAAGGTCAGAGGCAGTAAATTGCCAGCACCCTTGTCTGAAGCACATCGATCAAGGCCAGTTTAGTACTTGCTTAGTTTAGCAGATAAAATGTGGAAGTCAGCATTTCTAAATAAATTGTATGATTTCTAGGTAGTGATGTATGATTTTGATAAACATGATGAGTCATCATCTGAGAGAGGGGAAAAGGAAGGAAAATCTCAGGAGTTTTAAGAGAGGCCAAAGCATAATTCAGCCTGTCTTTTTAGTACATTAAGGATCCCCTAAAAATTTGGGTAAATACCCCTTGAGTCAGCACTACTAACAAGATCCTTTTTGATTACCTTTTTTTTGGATCCCAGCTGCCTCAGTTTTAATGGAAGATGACTGAAGGAGGAGAAATTTAAGATAAGTGTGTAGAGTTCATACTGTAAAATCATATTGCTGGTGGGCTACAGTCAACCTCTATCTTCTACACAATGTAGGAAAGCTCCGCCAGTAGCCCAGGGGCTGACCACAAATGCTCTATTTTCATTCCCTAATTAGTCTTCAGGCAGTTATCAGCTGAAAAGACGTCCCCTCCATTTCTCTGTTTCCCTTTCTATAAAGTGAGAATTTCAGCTTAAGCACGTAAGGGCTGATGTACCAGGTTAGAGCACTGGTCGGTTTAGTCCCATCTCCTGTCCCAAATGGTGCCTAGAGCGGCTGGCCAGAGAGGGCTGTAAGAGCAGGACAAGCACACCATCACACCTCCCAGCTTACCAGGATTTGTAGCTCATGGAGGTATTTGCTTCTTATTTAGTAACCCTGAAGAGATTTCTGCTGCATCGTCTGGCAAGGAGTTCCTGCGTTTAACCACATATTGTGGCTAAAAATTATCTCCTCCTTGTTATTTTATAACTCTTATCTGTGGACTTCATTATTTCACATCCCCTAGATTTTTTTTTTCCATTTTCCTTTTAAATGACTTAATACATTAGCATCTGTATTTGCATTTAGAAACATTTGCAACTCTATGAAACTAGAGAGTTCTGAGACAAAAGCTGTTAAAATGTACAATCCCATGCAGAAAATTCTGGTTTTAAACATCAGCCTCCATGTTCTGGTGCATCTCCCCACCCCGTTATCCCTGTTTCGGTAATAATGTCCACAGATCATCCCAACGATGCTGTACCTGGAGGACGGTTTAAACAATTTGCCAACGATCAAGACTAATGGTAGTTTATCTGCAAAGCCAGCAATACACCACGAGCCACATCTTTGACTAGAGCACCTGGAAAAATGACATTATAATTTGATCCCACCAGAGCAAAATGACCAGCCTGAAGAATATTTTTTAAATAAAAAGCATTGTTACTAGTAACACGTTTTGCACAGAGCAAAGACACAGGTTGTATAAAGGAACGGGAGACTGAAGTTTGCAACACTGCTGCGGAAACACAAATGCTCTGCTCGAGTATTTGACTCGATGCTATATTTAGAAGCTATTTATTAAAAGGTGAAGGTCCGATACAGACATCTTAAGACACACTTTATTTACAAGCAGTGATGCGTTTTTCTGTTGAATAGATGAGCTTTAGGATCACGTGGATTATCAGAAAGGACTCTGGTTTTATTAGGCATATTTTTTGTTAGTGTTTCTAGTAGACTTATCTTCTGTTATCTGTCACTGTGAGAGCATACTCGGCTATTTGTTATGATAGCCTGACCCCAAGTGATCTCTATCTAAAATTCAACATTTTTTAAAAATTTATATAAAAACAAAACTTGCTGTATCTTTTGAAAACACCTGTGTTACCACTGGTAGCCATTATTGGCTGGGACCAGTCTTTCCTAATATACACAGCAGGTCACCAACTCCTGAATCTTTGCCTCAATTAAAAGAAAAAAAAGGCAAATCTTATCACTCACTTTGTGCATTTGTTTCTTCTCTAACAATTCTGAATGCCATCAGTTAGGTTTAGCTGCTGTATTAGCAAAGTCTCAAACATAGCACGTTCCAACAGGGTTCATGGACCAGAGTAACACTCCCACCGAGGACACGGCGGCAGCTGGAGCCACTGATAACCAGCACCAGAATTTAGTCATGAAGACTTCAAAAACAGCAAAGCTGAAACTGATGTCTTATTTGGCACCAGAAAATCCAAACGTGAGGCGAATCCAGGGGGTACCAGGCTTTCATTGCTCTGCTGCTCACAGAAGGGCTTGTTTTTAATGGATATTTGAGCTATTCAGATCCTGTATCCCTTTTGACCTTCCTACCTCGCTAGCCACAAATCAGAGGACGTTGGGAACACGATGTCCCAGCATCCCTTCATCGAAGGAAGGGCACGGCAGCGGGATGGCAATGAAAGGCAGTAGAGCACACTAATAAGACTTTATTGATTTGCCCATCACAAGCAGCAATTTTACAGTTAGGCACTACAGCCATTTAAGAGGAACAGAAGCCAGCTAGAAAAAAAGATTTTATTGAGAATTGAATCTGGTAAAGGCCAAAATATTTTACTCCTTTGTATAAGACTACCTAAGTTATAGATGAGAAATGTTATTTAAGAACATGGTACATTCATGTTCTTTGCCATGACTGTATGCTACTCATATATAGATGAATTCAATCTAAATTGTTTCTTGGTTGCTCCTCAAAATCCTAGTATCTCCTTATTTCTGTGGCAACTACGGCCATTCAGTCTGCAAAATCCAGTACTTTTCTGCTTGTTTTACTTGTTCATATGAAACAAACTCCAACTTTTATTATTCAGCTAACAGGACAGTAATCCAGATGAAGAACTTAATTATTTACTGTGTTTCATACGGAATTGAGGACACTCAACTTGATCCTTCTAACCTAATGATGTATCATTCCTATCCATCTGCAAATGACTTATTAAAATTTCCAAAGCTTACTACAAAGTATTATGCAGTTCAAATAGCAATTAAGTAGGAAAACTGAAGCTGAGATAGCTGGACTACTTGGGTTACCAGACTGCTGTGTTTCTACACAACTTGTCTTCGATGTAAAAAATACTGCCTCGTATTTATTTACTGTGACTTGATCTGTTCCTACTCATTTGTAGTTTCTCCATCATGTTCTAGTAGTGTCCTCCACCAGTTGTACTTGCAGTAAGAGTTAACACATGACGAATAACAGCATGTAACTTCAGGAAAAGAGTAAGAAGTAGTAGATCTTGCTTACAGCTGGATAAACTACGCAAACATTTTGCAACACAGCCATGTCTCAAGAAGAGGGTGTCTGGCCAAACATACGGGCTCCCGTCTCCACCTCATCCCACTGTTCTCCAAAACAGTTTCTCCAAGAAATCCTTTCAAGACTCACCTGTCTGCCAGGCAGGAAAGCCAAATATTGCTTTTACAGAGTTAGGTGTAGCATTTCTGTGATGGTTAGAAAGGTCAATAGGCAAGACAAGAGCACTCTCCTCTTTCTGAGGCAGAGGTGAGGCCACGATTCAGGAATGTATTTGAGCACATGCTTACTTTTAAGTATATACTCAAATACCAATTCAGTCAAGAGGAAGCAAAGGGCACAGACACATGCTTCATGGGTAATATTTCCGTCCCAGGCTCAGCCGACCTGACAAAGGTCAGGTTTGCACCTTTTCATGCTTTTTTGCTGCACTGATACCGAATGTTTTTGTCAGGCAATTTCATTTAATAATTTCGTAAGGTGAAGAGCTGGAATACAAACTTAGCATATCTGCAAACTTCTGCAAGATGCCATTGCTATTGTAATTGCAGATTTCGTAATATTTCAGATATAATAATCTGAAAAATGACATTAGTATTATTAAGACACATACAACATACACCGGTAGCCCGTAGGGGTGTAAGCAGAGCCCTGCCATGACAGGCACTGTATCACCCAAGAACACGGGAGGATAATCCTGTCCTCAGGGAGTTTTAAACCCAATGGTTCTCAGGTTTCACAAGCATTTTAAGTCAATGTCAGTGTAGGTTGTCAGGAAAAGACAAATCCTGTGATCCCAGCCTCTCTTAGCAGCAATTGTGCATCTCATGCAATGAGCTAGATGAAGGGTACTAAACCCGGCTGAAATGCAGCCTAGCAAGGGGAGGTTATTCTTCAGGTTGCTCACATTATCACCAGAGACAGCACAAACATCTCACCAGGGACCAGACAACCTTTTTCAAAGGTAGCCTGACTTACCCCAACTATGAAACCACAGACCTAGTGCCTGACACCAGATGGTCAAGTTTTTCCTCTTTAGAAGCAGACAACGTCACATAGCATCCCGCTATCGAAACCCCCCCAAACATTTTGCAGCATGTTTGAAATGCATTACCAAATTAAACTCGGCATATAAAACAGAAATTGAGAAATTGTTACTGCAAACATGTCAAGCATTGTTAATATAACTTCTAATTCTTTGAAAGTTTATTTGATTTTGAATTTACTGTAATGTTAAAGCACAGACTTACTGGCACAGAACGGATAACGACCTTAAGCAGAAAAGCAAGTCAATATAGGTTAGGGGTTTCTGACAAGAAGCATTTATTTAGATGCTGCAAGATTTATGTCCTTACCACTGATGGATTCAAATTAAGTGATTGGTAAATAAATTTAAAAAAAAAAATCATTAAACCAAGACATTTGCCTCAAAGATTGTACTTCTGTCTTCACTGTCATTTAATGGGACATTCCCTGGCAGATGATTAAAATCTAAGGGATTTATACCAGACACTCAAGGTTAAGAATTTCCCCCAGGCTAAGTCACAGGAATGGGAATAAAGCTAAGAATAAAAATCACAACCAGAAATTTGCAAAACTATGAACTTTTGGTTACAGTATTTGAAGGAGAGGTTTGCTTTTATAAAAATCCATTTAATTAAAATCTAGATGCAAATCATTAATGTTGAATTTTCTCAAAGCTTGGGTTTTCTTCAGACACAGGTTTTGATCACTGGCTTTGATCAGCTATGGAATTTACATACTGGAAGATGACACTTTTCCAAGACAATCTGACCACCTATTAACGATCATCAGTGGATTTTGCCTACAAGTCAACACCTTACTTGCAATTTAGAAAAAAAATAGGTCAATTACAGCAAGCAATAACAACTGAATTTTAAACTATTAAGATTTCTCTAACCTTATAGAGAGAAAAACAGTATCATTTTTCCCTTGTGGAGGACAGAGCATTAGTTATCATAACGACTGCCACTGCCTCTCTGTCTCCTGTTTTGAAGAACCTAAGAGCTACAGCTTTCCATCCAGCAAGCGATGGACTTCAGGAGAACCTCAACCCTTCAACAAAAGTTATCATTTACCAAAACAACAGAAAACAGTCTCGTTCAGAGATGAAAAAGGCTCAGTACCCAAGTCAGCACCTCAAACCTGCAGCAGCCACACTAGGCATCAAGGACTAGTCAGCAACGTAGACCTGGTCGAGCTGCCAGTTCCGTCCTTGTCAACATTCAGTACGTGGATACTCAAGGATTCCAGATAAGCTGTGGAGAACATTGAGATAAGAAAACGACCGTTTCCCCACCTAGGAAAACCTGCTGTCATTTTAACCACAAAAGAAAAGATTCTCCATGGACACGCGACTATAAACCTTTAACCAGTTAGCAAATTGAAAACTTAACAAACAGATCTGAATATTTACATTTGGATATATACACCCAGTGTATATGTATCTTGGAACAGATTTGTAAATGTTTCCACTGTGTACTGCTTGTAAAATTTCAGAGTTTGGACAAGTGCCCTGAATGCTACGTCATTGCATTCGCTGCCAGAGTAAGAAGGGGGCTAATAAAATAAGCATTAGCAGGAGAACACAATGTGAGAGGCAAATTTTTAGAAGGGAGGCCTTCTTCAGGTTTATGCTTTTCAGTATCAGCCTCAAAAGGAAACGAGTGGGGAAGAGAAGAGAAAAGGAAAGGCAGGTGGCTCACCAAATGGTGTATTCAGACCGATGACAAATTTTCACAACAAAGACATCACAACTAGAAATGTAGATGTTGAAAGCCCAGCTTATATTTTATTGAACATCTGCTGCGAGAGGAGACGCTTCCAGCACAATTAAGATCAATTTTTAAAAGTTAATTTTTAATTAAACGGACATAAAACATAAAAGATCTAAAACATCAATTTTTCTTAAGTTACAGACTAAGACTCATCCTTTGTTTTGATTTTTGTTGCATTTATCCTCATAACTGTTTGGAAAATCTATTGTAGATGTGGGCAGTTCTGCAGATGCAGGAGCAGGCACTGGAAGTTACCTCCATTCCAGAGAGGATTATGGCTGGGAAGAGGCCATCAGCATCTCTTTAGCCACCCCATCACCCAACTTGGCATTCTCTTTTCCCAATAACATTACAAACCACAGTTCCCAAGCTGTAACACTGACAAATAGCGTGTGGACCACTGCAAAGTGATCTGTTTGTGCTGGGTAGAAGCTGTAGCAGCTCCTGACCCTCACCTGGGCAGTGAGGTTAAAACAGGCCTTAGGAGTTGACCAGCAGTAGCTTATTGCTGCAAATAAGATGAATTCCCAGCTCCAAGGTTCCCTCGCTGTTTTCCAAAGTGTCTGACAAACCTAGGTAACGGCTGGACTGACACTTCCAACACTCGTCAGAGAAATGAAATAAAGTCCCTTGGAGGTAAGGAGATCAAAGCTGGTAACACAGCAAATGTTGGAGGACTGAACAGGTGAAGCTGGGATCCCAGTTTGTGCGAGAAGGATGATTTTTTCTCTTTTTTCCTATTAAGAAACTCCTCCTCCACACCTCACAAAACATCCCTCCAATGCTATTCCCCAGCTTTCCTTCCTCTTCGTGCTGCTGCAGAGCAGCTCCGACAGAAGAAGGGGATGACGAGAGCAGCAGCAAGGAGGGACCAGGCACCCTGGAGGTGCAGGGAGCCCGGGGCTGCTGCTGAGGGACCCCAGAGCTGTCACGAGAGGGGCTACAGGGCACCCAGGGACCCCACAGCGTTTTGCCCCAAGACGGAAAAGGAGGTTGCACTGGCCCTTTAGGAAGTCTGTGCCCAGGATGGGAGAAGAAAGCAAAGAAGGAAAAAGGATGAAGAGAAGCATCCTTTTGCACACGTGGGATGTCCAGGAGCAAGGCAGAAGCTGCTGTCATCAACAGTGGTAACTGAAGAAGTCACATACACGAGCACCTCTACTAATTAATATTTTACCAACTGCATTTTTTTTTTAATGCTGTTGCAAAAAAGCAGAGGGTGGGTTCATAAGGACAATAAAGCTGCATTTTCCATTCTTCCCAAATGTGTTAAAAGATGTTTTTGTCCTCCATTCAGCTACATGAGCAAATTATGACACAGTGTATTGAAGACCAAACAGTTGTTTATGAAAAGGACACTTAATTCGAACGGATGACAGATAGAAGCTTTAAAATCTCTTTTGTAAGTTGTTTATGATAAATAAATATATGCCTGTACAAGTTCACTTCATGATAAAAAAAATATTGGATGAGAGTCAGTAGAGTTGCACAAGGAAGCAAACATCATCCAACACATATACAGAGGCCTATGAGAAAATTTTCCTTAGCTGCCTTACACCCACTCACATGCAATTCATCTTGTTTTCTTTTTAACCAAGGAGAAAACACCTTCACAGATAGTATTAACCTTTGCTTGACTAATTCAAGATCTTGCAGTTAACTTGCATACTTGCAGGTAAAACTAGCACATCAACTCCATTGTAGAAGCATTAAACAAAGTACTTTTACAGAGAATTATACATCAAAATAAAAACAGAGGAAACCTATTGAAAAAAAACCCACTCTATAAAACAGAGAAGTTTCATTGCATCCGCAGTATAATAGGATCCCATGTACACCACCAATCCAGAAATGGGACATTAAAGGCTATTTCATATGATGATAATCTGCAAGACCTTTCTGAAGCATTATAAAGTCATTGAGAGCTGACGACTCAAATATAGAAAAATAATAATGCTTCACGCCCTTGCACCACGGCAGTTTGCACATTGCTCGCTACTACCCTTCACTGTCTAACGAAACATGAGACTTAAAAGGTGACAAATCCAGGAACTTCACCTTTTAATTCTTTATTCTCCCCCCGCTTAGGCCAGCACAACCCTCCCATGGTGCCACACCATCACCCAAAGAGCAGAACTTGCTCAGTCCCTTGCTGCTGCCCTGCGTTGTTCCTCCCATTGCACCGGCACGCGTAGAGCCAGGCTGCAGGCTGGAGCAGCTAACTCATCTGAGATAACACCAAAATACAAAAATCCAGCAATTTCTCTTGGATTAACGTTACCTTGCGTTGGTTCCTCAGCCCATGTCAACGCACAGCTGCACATACCCTCGCGCTGGCACAGTGGAGGAGGCAACGGTGGAGGAATGTGAACAAGCTGCCAGGGGAAGGTGGGACTGTTTCTCTTGGCAACAATGCCAACTTATGCCAGTTAAAAGCAACTGATATTTAAGGCCATAATAATCACAAGTTGAAGTATTTTTTGTTATGTGTTTGTTTGGTTTTCTACTTTTATTTTAGCCAAAAGAATACAAAAGTCAAAGTTTAATAAAAAATAATCCATCAGAGTCCTTCTCCCTTGAGTTACTCTAAGATCAGACATGCTCTTTCAGCCATCATCATCAATCTTATGTCCCATACAACTTCCTCGGTAGGATGCCTTGAGGATGAACAGCAAATCTTCCCAGCTACTTTTTAAATTACTTCCAATACCGAAAGGGACCCTTCATACTGTATTAAGCTTGAAAGCAGCATCTCAGAGCTGTTAACTGTAACTGTTCAAAAGGATTAATCTAGCATCGGAGTAGTGGCAGAAACTGATCCCAGCCTTATCCTGGATGAGACTACAAAATAGATTAACAAGGTTCTTGATATTCTTTCTGTCTCATCTACATGTTATTTTAGGTGTCGCCATACTCTGTCATTGCAATCACTGGCAGCGACCTATCTCTAGCTGAAGCAGTTGCATTTTGGAAGTAAAGAAATTCATGTCTTTCACAGGCCAAAAATTCTTACCATTTTCCTCAGGGACATAATACATTAAAGAGTCATTTTTAAAGCTATATATCAGTTTGAATAAGGATTTACTCAGCTTCCTGACACTAATATTTCCTCTGCAGGCATGTATGCAAGAGCCATTCCCCTGCAGCAATACAGACACCGTGACCTAAACTTGTCATGATCTAGCTAGATGCCCACAGAAACAGGCACGTTTGCTGAACTGCCATAGCAATGAATGTAAAACTCATGCTGCAACAGCGAAGATGCATATTTTGTTTCCTCAGATTGATGTACGGTTTTTTTAGGTGGCAGTAATAGGTAAGTTAAATCATCATCTAGTCTCAATCACAGTCAAGATTGACGTTAGCGGCTTCAAAAAATCCCAAATTACAGTGGACGTGAACAAAAACATGATCCATCAAACCTTTTCCCTTTGTAATTCCTTTTCTTACCAAAGTTTTCCAAGTATTCAAGTCAAAGGTCACAAGTTATTTGTACAGAATAACAAGAGTTTATCATTAATAGAGACAAATACTCGTCGCTTGTAGTGATAATGCTGCACACCAGTGAGCCACAGTCATGAAAAACAAGAACGGATTGTAAGTTTGCAGCCAAAGTGTCAAAGAAGAGGATGGGCAGGTTGTGGGAGATCTCTTCTGATACCAGAGTCCCAGAGATCTCAGTGATCTTTATCTTCCTTTACCTTTGACCCAAACCATTCTCATTAGAAGGATCTTTTGCAACCTACTTTTAACAAGACTGAAACTCTACCGTCAGCAAGCCCTCATGAAGAACACGGGTTTGACACTAGCGTAGCAGGTCCTACCAGCAGCTGTAGCTTGTCCCAGTCCAAGGCCAAGCATTCAGTGGGCATTTAGCCACAATAAAACCCTTGTGTACAACGCATCAGGCTCTCACGTGAAATACATGCCCCAATCCCTGGCAGAAAGGGAACAGGGAGGCCAAAAAACTGAAAAATACGGAAGGAATAAAGAAATTCAGGAAGAAATTACTCGATTCTTCAAGAAATTTTCTGCCTCCACTAATTCTGCTACCTGCAAAGCAAACATGTTTTCTGTGCCAGTGCTTTCCACTGTTTTTGTGATCCCAGTGACTCACCCAAAACATTTTGTGAGTAATGGGAATCCGGAAAATTATGCCCTACATATCCACAATACACAGATATGGCACAGCATGTGGAGAGGTCAGATAACTGCAGCAACTCTAGTATTTACATTTTGTTTTGCTTTTAAAAACCTTTTGAGTCTTCCATTAGATAATTACAGGTTTCATATTCTCACTTTCAAGGTTTATTTTCAAAACACTTCTGTCACTGAAGCAATTTCTTTCTAAGTTATCTACTTGCCAAAAGCAATTTAGGGACTTTCACATGACAGAACCAAAGCATACAAAGTATTCTCCTCTTGCATATAAAATAGTGGTATTTAACTACTTTTTCTCGCAATATTATAAAAATAAACATGTAAATCAACCTGCCATTTTACAACTAGTGTGGAAGTGCCTTAGTACTATCATGACATTCACCTAACGTAAGCTCAGGGTAAATAAGAAGCTTTGCACATTCAGTACAAGGGACATATGGGCTTCCCTATACATGAAAATACGCATGATGCTGACAAAAGTAGGTAACAAGATGTAGAGCTATTAAAATCAATGTTGAGGTTTAAAAAAATGCATCAGAAGCACAGGGCACATGCTGCAATTTTATTCTTCTCCTCATAATGTTTAAGGAGTAATGCTGAGATACTTGGTTAGGTTTTTCCCCCTCCCATCCTTCACCATAGAAATATCAGAAATTGTAAGTCTAGCCTACCTACTTTTTCCCTAGAAACCTTCTTAACAGAAAACTTTCCTGAAAAGCCTTGAGGGAACTTATCAAATACAAACTGAACTGCCTCCATACTCATCCAACCTTTAGCAGTGTTCTTCAGATGCTAATACTAAATAGCAGAAAATCCCTCAATTAAAACAGCTATCAAAATAAAGACCCTATCAACCCTCAGATAATTTAATTTCCATCATTTTTAGAATAAATTTGGAACCGACTTGTATCTGAAATATATCCCATTTGGTTTAGGTCATGGTGCACACAATCAATCTGATCAGGTAATCAATATTAAAATGGTATTATTAAAAGAGAAATCAGTAGTTTCATACTTGATATGATGCTTTCCTGCATAGCTCCAAACAAATTGTGTGAAACAACACAGCAAAATTTCAGCTTTTGATGATAGCGAGGCTGCTCCATTAATCTCTTTTTTTTACTAGAAGACAAATGCTACCTTAGCATTCAGATATAAGCAAACGCAAGACTTGTTAAAACCCGTCTTCGGTTAACGATAAGGCTTAACATTTCTAGTTAAGAGGACAGAGAGGATAACTGAAGATGTTCCATGTTAATAACTGGTTTTAAAAATAAAAAACGGGCTATTTCTAAAAGGCGCACCTAACGCACAAAGGCATGTTTAGGTCAATCAGCTGTACCAAATTCATCATATACCAGACACAGACCCACTGGAGTTTTGTGTGTGCCCAGTACGTGTATGTGTGTGCTCGGCATTATCACGCTGACATCTGCTCCATTAGGGAAACCCAAAAATTGCCAGCTCGTGGCTTTGATGGTGGACTCAGACCAAGCGGTTACGTCTGAATGCCTGAGAGCCCACCTCAAGAAGATTAGGTTAGACAAGTTCAACAACGATCAGCTACAATCTTTAATCTGGCTGAACAGCATAGCTCTACCTGGGAACCATTATATTTGAAGAATTACACTTTTTTTTGCCTCTTTTGCATTTCTAGTCTGGGAAGCAGTTCTCCTAGCAAGTTTAATACACATGCTGGCCTGTCTGTTGGGAGGGATGAAGACCAAGAACTTAGGAAGAGTATCCAATAGACAACTGAGAAGTCATCTCCTGCTGCACCTTCAAGTCTGAAGGAAAGGTTATTTTGGGGAGGACAAGGCACGAGCCGAGAGGCACTGGCAGCAGCGGCAGCAGGGGAGGGACGGCAGCTGCTCCTAACACAGGCATGGCCAGGAGAGGAGCAGAAAGGCTGAGCAGGCTCTCCTTGAGCTCAGGCTGGTCCCACTCTGGGCAGGCTCTGTGCAGACAAGCCACAGGGCAGCTGAGCATCCCCTGAAATAACGATGCGCAAGCTTCTGTACCTTATATTGGCTGGCCTTGATGCCGTAGCAGCCCTCTGACAGCCATGCTCTACTAGAAATGGAAACCATGCAAACCCTACGTAAACCTGAGCACAAGAGAGATGCGGTGAGCAGCCACCTTGAGCACTGCCTGATGAGCAGGCACAGGCCTCCGAAGAGGACGGAGAACCTCCTCTCCCAAGCACTAGCATTGCCCCTTTGCTAAATAAGGTGGTGAGGACCGAAGACCATAGGCTTCGGTAAACGCTGCTGCCCCAACCCAGCCTGCTACTGCTCCCGCTGAAATCAAAGGTAACAACTGCGACAGCAGCAGGGGACCCGGTCTTGAACAAACATCTCTAGCTGAGTGGAAATGGTGAATCACATTTTCTGTATTTTTAAGTGATATTTGTTTCTTTTTATGAAATGATTTATTTAAAGCCATTCTACAGCCTAAATTTTTCCAGATATTACAGTAAAAAAAATAATCACCATTCTTTTTATAATGTACCTCAGCTTTCTTTCGTTATCTTGTTTTTTAAAAAGCCATGAAACTATTAGTTTTTGAACTGATGCAAAACTAAACCTGCTGCTCTGAAAAGCCCATAATTAAGAAGGCTGTAATCATTTTTCACTATCTGGCTCCTTTTCAAAGCGTACGTCATTCTTTTGTTCCTCCTGCAGTATATTCTCATGGCAGCAGCAACCATGCTGATCCTAGGCATTAATTACTGTTTAGGAGAATGGAAAGGAGGAGGGCAAACAGAATGGAGAGAGCAAAGAAAACAACAGTATACAATTCTACAAAACCCCTCGCTGTGATATTTGAAAAAGTAGCTTACAAAAACCTACCCACACAACGCTTATTAGAGGATTTATCTGCTCCTTTTAAGGACGTAACCTTGTAACTAAGATCTTTAGTTCCTCAGTCTGAGGAAGATATTGACATCAAAATCTATTTTTAGCTAACCAGAACAAAAGCAAAAAAATCACTGCTAAAAGAAAATGTATATATATTTAGGGGAACTGTTTGCCTAGGTTATTTCGAAAGTGTCTCAGAGAGGTCTAGTATTCATCTAAGCCAACATTTATTTCTACACAATAGAGAGTAATTAAAATTAGCCTGGGTATCAATGAGGTTCTACTGGAGCCTCTTCAGGTACTAGTGACAGCTTCTAGACATCTAACGACAAGGTGTCGAACGAGGAGATCCACAGACTCCTACCACGATCTTCTAACTGTAAGCTACATGAAAGAGATTTTCACATGAAAAAGCTGGTATCTGTAGAGTTGTCTTCTGTTTAAGGTATTAATAATTCAGTAATTATTAGTGCAGAAGAGTAATGACTCAAATCATTCGTTAATTCCGTTTTGAAAGACGTGCACAGCAACCAATGTTTCCTATCCCACTTCAAACACAGAATCGCTATTTAACTTATATTTAGTAATATTCTTTTTGAGGTGAAGGTCAGAATCAGGCCCAGTTAAAAAAGATTTTTTTGAAGGACATAAAAATTATATGTGTTTGGCACTTAAAAGGGTACAGAATGATCCAAGGCCCCACAGGGTGAGATTTATGCTATCAGTGTTTGTGTTTCATATTCAGCTTATGTTTAGAGCCATATCTGCCTGAGCCAGCTGAAGTTCAAAGCTTGGCTTACTAGCTCAGGTACAATAATATGCTAATGCAGCTGTATATAAGTTTTGGGTTGCGTCTGCCTCATGCTTAATCAGCTCAGAGCTGGGGCAAAACAAGCCAAAGGTTATCTCTGAAAAATCATGAAATACATAACTAAATAAGTTATTTCTACAGATGGTTGGCAATGAAGATTTGATGACCTTTTCATTGGAAGAGAACTGAGATTTTAGTGACCATATTCAAAGACCAAGGTAGAGCACAGCCTTTAGTTTTCTGAACGATACAAATACATCCATGCCGATATTTTATATATATATATATATCTCCATTCTATGATTCTACGATTCTACAACTTGACTAGCAGTAATGAGAGAGACTGTTGGCGTGAGAAGAAACCAAGGAATCCAGAGCATCCAGGAAAAAAATCTGAAGGAAATACCATCCAAAATTCTCTCTCTGTCTCTAGCTGCTTTCCAAGGGACACTATATTCCAGAATCTGGATTGAAAAAGAAACACAGATGTTGCATAGTGTCTATGTATATATACCTCAGAATTTGTTCTTGTACATAGTATCATAGATAGCATCCAAACTCTCAGATACTATATGCACGTATGTACACAAACACATATGTAGGAAATCACGTACAGCCTTTAGGTCAAGATTTAAACAGAAGTTTGTACCCTTCTACAGCCCTGCTTGTTTCTGATCTCGAGTTTCAAACATCCTGGTGTTAAGCATAAGGATGCATAAGCTCTTGGTGTCTCTTGAACTCTGATGCCTTTTGGACTTGCCAGGCTCCTTCATTTTAAATTTAACGTCTATGGATAACACCACAGTAACAAATCTTGCAGATGACAGTGGTTTGTGAATTTATATCACAAGTCTGCAGAAGGATTTTTTGCCCTTCCTGATGTTTTTATATATCTCTATATCTCTATATGTATGTATCTCAGCACTTTTAATCTGAAATTGATTCTAACTCAACATCACCACAGCATAAAGCAACACCTGATTTACAAGCTGAGGTATTACTGTGACATGACATCTATCAAGAAAAAAAAAAAAGACATATTTCCTAGGATCAACAGAACAGTTACTAAGAGCATAAATTGTAAAAACATTTAACTAAGCACACTAATCTATCATGCTAATCTTGAAGCATTAAGTGTAAAATACAACACTTAACAGGCCAAGAATGCCAAACATGCAAACTGATAATCGTTTAAACCGGTCTAACTATGCCAGATCTAGCTCTGCCAGTTTTCCAGCAACCATAAAACACTGATAGAAACTTTAATAATGATCGCATGAAAAAAAAATCATATTATTTGTGTACCAATAGATTATACAGTAACATAGGATTAGGTTTAAGGGATAAAAATTTCTGATGGATAGATATTCAAATTCAAAATAATTCATATCTGCTCTAGACTTCTAAATCACTTTCATCTGGTAAATACTATCACCAGCAGTAAAAAGATACCACAAGGCTTTGTTCTGAGACACTGTAACCTGCTATTGTGCAAGAACGCACGATAAAGTTCATCCAAGAATATGCACTTCCGAAAACAAAGAAAAAGTCAACATTTACCTTCACGAGATGCAAAATCCTAGAAAAGACATGGTGTAGCCTGATACTGTGTAGCAAATTGATTTTTTTAAATGGGATTTACTTCCGAGTCTTCCTCTATAAAGGATGCAACGTATCATCGCACTCGTATTTCTCTTCCTCCTTGATTCAAATGGAAAATTCTCTTCTTACTGCAGGAAACTCTTGGCTAGGGTAGTTCATCTCAGTCACTTACAGCTTCCAGCAGTTCTCTGTCCATTTATTGCATCCAGACTCTCATTAAGTCTGGGAATGAATCAGCATTTTAAGGAAGGCACAGAATGAACATCATTTTAATGATTATTTGCTGAAGATTCAGACCTTCTCGTAGATACAATGACATGCAGAAAAAAAAACCACACAAAACCAGTATTCTTGAAATATCTCTGAAGTCATTGCTGTTGAGAAAAGTTTGTTATTCCCACTAAAAGTGGTATCACTGTCTTAGTCACCAGCCTAGGGACAGACTGAAGGGGCCAGACAGTACAGACAACTGCATTCAGATTAAAGGCCAATCTGAACCCATTTGCCTGTCAGGATTCAGTCCTATGAGTCAAAATTTCATCTTCATTTCTTGCAATGCAAGTTATTTATGTTGGAACAGATTATCATAAACCTGATAATTACTCTTCTTCTCTAAAAGAAGCCTCCAAGGGCTCAATGTGATGGATTTTCAGATTAAGGCTTGCAAGAAACAATAATGAAAGAAGGGCAAGGCTGCTATACTGGGGGAACTAAAAGCAAAAAAGCTCTCTGGTTTTGTGGTGGGTTTTTTTTTTGGGGGGGGGAGAAGGGTTACAGAGGGAAAGGGTGGTTAGTAAGACTGCAAGAATTTACTTCAGATACAAATATAGTTAAAAATAAGATTGGCGACTTGTGAAACCCCATTAAGGTATCCAGTTCTTTTATGGATTCTGTCCCTCCGCATCCCTTTTTTCTAATCCTGGGTTTTTCTCATTCGTGGTACATTATAATTTAATATGCTGTCCCTTAACATTTTAGCCATATACTCTATTTAAAAAAAAAAAAAAAAAAAAAAAAAAGGCGACAACATCCTCTTGATTCTCGTTGCTGTGATTGCTTCCTTGGTGTAATAAGTTGAACTCTACAAGATCTCCAAAAGGCTGAAGAACCTTTCCAGAAGCTATACGCAGATAAAGGACTAGGGCTCTGCTCAGCCACAAGCAAGCAGAGAACAGACCGAAGGTGTCCTTAACAACTTGACATTGCTCCTCTAGATGAGTTGTACGGGTGCATTACAGATAAAAATAGATCATACACCACTTTGTTGCTCACCAAAGCACTTAATGTAAAGAGGGAAACGCAACTTCCAGGGATTATTTCAAAGGACTCTGTGAGCTGAAGTTGCTCATCAGGACAAGACGACAGTCGCAGACATAAAACCTTCACCAAGAGAGCTGCCCTTTTATTTCAGAGAAATTGAGTAAAAGGAATGTGTATGCATGAGAAGTGGCTGCTGAATCAGAGCATCAGGAGGGTAATGTCTCCATTAGAAAAAGTCAACATGGTGATTTAACAAAATGAGATCTACTATCAATCAATAGTTTGGCAACGATTCAAATTGTTGGGGTAGTGGCAATAAAAAGGCCTCTTGGTCTTCAGATTAAAACATTTCCCTGCTTTGGGTACCTGTAAGCTTAATACAGAAAGGTCTGAAAAAGAAAATGGAAGCTTTGCTTTATAACTCAGGCCATTACAATAGCCAATTGAGCAATACGCCCTTTAGGTTTGTTTCACCATAATTTGATTTTTACAAGGAAGCAACTGAGTATTGCTTATGGATAGAAGCACTCCTATCACAACTGAATGCTTACTCTAAATGAATTATGTACATGCCTCAGGTACTTGACAGACCTTGTTCTTCAACTATTCCATGTTTGTTTCTATATGTCTGTTCTAATCCTCATCAGAAAACAAAAAAAAATTTAGTATTACCCTTAAATTACTTTCAGACAATAAAATTAAACTTTACCTCAAAATCTTTAGAAGACCCTGCATTTAGTGTGTCATGAAAAGAAAGCTAAAGGAAATTGAACCAGCTTTGCAAATGGCTTGAGGATGATTTAAATTGAAAGGATCACACCTCATCTGTTATTTTATAAATTTAAATATTAGAAATATTCTTGATTTGCTTTTCTTTTTCCCCCTAGTATACACAACAATATACACATCTGCCAAGTTAAACAGGAATATGGGAATTGCATACAACGTCTTCCTTGGCAATCAGCTGTGACTACAGCTCACGTAGACGTGCCCAAACTGGCTTTAAAGCAGCGTGATAGCGATCGGTAGCGCAGAGCTGAGTGTAGGCCACAGGATTCATCCCAGCAGCAGCAGAGGTGCTGTGAGCCTTCTGCTGATGGTGCTCTTCTTCAGGCGGTGAATCAGTGGGAAAGCTGCAGAGCATCAGGTTAGGCTAGGGTATGTCTACATGAATCTACATGTCTTCAAGGAATGTGAAGTCTGTTTACATATTTACATTTAAATTCATAAAGAAGTAGGGGATGGATAGTCAGTGCTATGCTAATTGAAGTGCTTAATTCCATCTTTCTGTCATTTCTTGTATTTAAATCAGAGATAGCAGCAGATTCTCTATAAAATCCCTTACAACCTATCATAAAACACATGATATATTGCTAGGCGTCGGGAAGCTAAGAAATTCATACATTTTCATGCCTGATGAATAAACAAGAGGAAAATGCAGTAATGAATCAAAACGTGTAAATGACAATTATCTCAAAGGTCACTGTATTTATGGTGCTTATTATATATTAATGAAATATGCTTAATGAACATCCTTCCAATTACGACTGCGTGAAGTCCCATAGCAAATGCAGCAATCACAAATGTGTGAACAGGATTAAGCTTCTCCATAACTTCACAAATTAAGCATGTGTGTGAATATTATATCAGATCCAGGCCAGAGCATTTAACGCTGCATAAGTACACTCAAGTCAACATCACAAAATATTACATGAGTCAATAGTATCTATGGGTCATGATTTGGAGCTATTAGCTTATCCTTTCTTAAATCATTAGTAAAATGTGACATTAATAAATGTCTCAATGCCTTTGCAAACAATAAATGACTCGTGCTGCTTGTTATTAATTATAGTTGAAGAATACTCTGAATGTGTATTTTTCTTTCAACTGACATCTGCAAAATTGATTTGAAGCATATGTGGCCCATTAAGCAAGACGAAGGAAGAAAACAGGAAAAAAGAAGAAATTTTTATCTCTTCTTCCCTCATTCCACCTGAAAGTCTGGTAAAGCCAACATATGCCTTCAAAGGTATTAATAATGCTGCTTTATCTCATATGGAATTATTGTCCTGAGAACAAAAAAAAAGCAAGTAAATCTGAACTACTCACAGACATTTTGACTTGTGATAAATTTACAAAACATTCATCAGAGCCCACAGCACATCTTTTGAACCTGCATAATTTAAGCTTATTGAAAAAGGGTCTCAGCAGCAGTCAGATTTTTGTGCTTAATAAGATATTCCCAGTTTGGGGGTGGTGGGGGTGGTGATAGTGTTTTGGTTGGTTGGTTGGGTTTTTTTAAATGCAATTCATTTTTCTGAACAGTTGCTTTTCTACCAAGTGAAAAACCTTTCTGGTCCAATGTTTCATTTGCTGTGATCTGTACAAAATATCAGTATCTGTCAGTAATTCTAAACTAACAAGAAATAAATTGGAAAGGCCTATAAGAACTCTCTTTTGTAAATTTAGTTAAAATATTAGTGGCAACGCTGTCATCCTTAGCCTCAACCAGTGACTTTTTACTCATACTATATATCCCAATCTAAGAATTTGCTATTTAAGATTATATAGGACTTCCTTACAGTCTTTAACAGATATTTGTCATGTGTGAGATTTCTGTTCAAGTCATCCATGCATAGTTCAAGGGAGATTCATGATAAAATTATACAAGTGAAACAATGCACAAGTGTTTGCGTAATAGAAAAGGACCTGAAAAACAGATGAAGTTTCAGCTTAACGTGAATCAAAAAGAGCTCCATTGGAAATCTCTCCCTCCCTTGAGACCGGAGTTAGGTAACTTAATAACTAAGAAAGGACTCTTATTCAACCAGTTTCTTTAAAAAAAAAACAAAAAAAACAACCAAACCAACATTATAGTTGCTGTAACTTTTTTAAATTGGAGGTTATATAGTGAAAAGATCTGGTCTAATCCTGTAGAGATTTCTTCCCCAAGACAAAGTATTACATACTAAAACTCAAGAAAAGAGTTCTTAATACGCACAAAATTTGTTTAAGATCACTTTTTTTTAAAAACAAAAATCCCATTAGCTTCAGATAATTAAAAAAATATACATACTCTTTATCACTAGGTTTATTACCTCTTTGAAATAATACTTAATAAAAAAAACCCACTTTGGTATAAATAAAATGACGGGGACTTGTTTGAATGCTGCAATAACGATTGCAAAAAATAAAACATTCACTGTCTGAACACCAATTCATTTTTCCTTTGTGCTCTTATGCTCTTGCTTCCCTAGCGCACAGCTGGCTACGGAGAGATTAATTTCTGGTATAAGAAGGTTCAGCACCAAAGATGCTGAGCAACGAACTATAAATTAGGCTAAGAAAATTGCACATATACTTTGTCAGGGATGTCCATTTAGGGATCATAACCAAAGGAAACAGGCCAAACTCTGAGGGGACTAAATGGCAATTTAATTTTGTATACAAATCCTTTAACCCCAAGAACATATAATTAGCTACTTTTAAGCTTGCACCTCACTGCTGTCAAAGAAAAGCTGAAGTGCCCACAAATTCAAAACATATCTAAGGGAGTCTCTCAGCTAAAAGAAAATAGAAGAGAATTACATGACTGGAAAAGTAACCAACCATATGCAAGGTATAGTGGTGTACGCATTCCCCTCCTCAGGGCGCTGGTCCTCTCCCACACCTACTCTGTCATGGCCTGGGCTTTGATGGAAGGAGGCACGGGTACAAAGCAGCAGATGAAACGGGCCATCACTCAGAGCCATCAACACACAAGACACCAGTTTACAGTCCCTACTCGTTCAGATGTCCACAGATTCATAAATTACATATTTTAAGTCATCTCTTACTGTGGCAAGACCCACGTGTGTTTACACCACTAAACATCGCACCCCGCAAGGGTTAGCTGGAGGTGGCAACAGGAGCTCTGCAGGACTTCATGCACCCATCAGGTCTGCCAAGCACACAGCAAACATCTCGCGTATGGTGGCCTCCACGTGTCGAGCTGGGCATATCACACAGCAGGCTGGGTATGTGGTTTACTCACACTTTTTTTGGTAGCATAATACATAAAACAGTTATTTGGCTCTACCCATCACCCCTTTCCCCCACCATGAAGGGAGCAAACCAAAGCAGAGGGCCACATACAATGAATGGTAAACACCTTATGATGCAGCTGCTGCCAAGGCGGCAGCTATGGCAAATGCCCACGTCTTTTAGTGGTGAGCTGCGTGCCAGAGTAACGCAAGAAAACACAACCATCCCTGCCACTCGTCTTGAACTCTCCAGCTAGCTGAGACAGCCTCAAAAGCTAGAAGACACAGCAAGTTAAAAACATGACAGGTAAGGTTCCCTCAGCCTTGAACATCACTTATAGACCGACATTTATTGGTCTCTGTGTGTCACGGCCTTTTATCACTGACAGGTTCACGTAAAAAGTCAGGTAGCGTTACCAGCTAATTACACATCTCCTTATGCTTAAATTAGAGATATGCAAATACACTAGACCTGACAGCTGCTACATGAAAAGCAGAAATTGCTATTTAAACTACCAAGTACTGCAGAATACCTCCAGGTGGAATGTGCTGAAAACATGCATCTGGTATGTTATATTAATGAATGGAAAAGACGGGATGTTTCTCAAATGAATTATTCTTTTCTCTTCCTCCCATCCCTATATATTTTAAGCAGTACTCTGTTCCCACTTGCATTATCTGGCAAAGCCCATAACTGGAAAACAAGCTGCACATTTTATGACCCCCTAATCTGGCTCTGTCTCAAAAGGCAACCATACAAATCCAACACGAGACTTGCCTGGGATGCTATCAAACAGCAAACACCCCACAGCGCTTCCTCCTGTTCTTTACGTTGCCTTTACATGCACAGTTCTGTCCTCCTCGCACGCCCATTGCTCCCATTAATGGTAAAAGCATTTGTTATTTGGTGTTGATTGATTAACTCTAATGGAAATACTTGTACGTATCGTGGGAAGAACACATACCAAAGCTTTAAAAAAAAAAAAAAAAAAACAAACTAGAGCAAGGTCTTCTCAGGACATTGTGATGGGAAACAGACTAAGAGACCTAGTTTGGAAACAAATACACTGATGGCAACCAGGACCTTTAACAACTTGTTTGCCTGGCCTCTCTGGTTGGCATCTGTCTTGTTAAATTGTACCTGGGATTAAACACTGCTAAATATATTGGCAAATCAAACGAGAGTTGTCAATTAAAAGTGTTGAATACCGGAGGATCACCATTTACATTTTTAATATTACAGTACATTTGTATAAGTCCCCTATTACTCCCTTTGGTCTGTTAGAGAACCTTAGGAATCTCTACCCTAGAACTGTAACTCTTCCTTTACACAGTATTTTGCTTGGAATTCACATGAGAGGTTGAAATCACTCCTGATACCTTGGCTCAAGATGCCATTCTTTACCTGCTTACTTCAAAATTAATTTCTTATGCAGGAGCCGAATTGTTGCTAATTTGATTTTCCACAACTTGCTGCTAATGAACAAAGGCAAAAACCCCCCACTCAGCACTAATGTAATAGCTTAGTAACAATATCACTCATTTTGCTACAAAGGCAGTCAATAGGATGTACAGATAATTTTTGCTTACAGATCCGAAGTTTGGCCCTGAACCACAAAATTTTGGCTCTTAGTAATGTTAAATAGTAAATATACCAATTCAGGTACTAGCAGACATTTTTCTGCTAAACACCGGTATTATTTTCTGTAGTGTTTCCAGTAGTGCTAAGAAGTTAAGAACACCTGATGCACCAATATCCTCCATTTAAAATAGGTTTTTCTATTTATCCATGATTTCTTGACGATTTTTTAATAGAAAGACTCGAGTTACAAACCTCATCCATAGTGCTGATCTTTCACCCCACAGCTGTGATACACACAGATTTTCTGATAACTGAGAAAACATTAGCCAATATCAGTGTCAGAAAGACAAACTGGATCATTCAGTCGTTTCACAGACCTCATTGCTGCAAACATGCTACCTAGTGATCACTGGAAAATTCCAATTATCAAAGCTACACAATTTTTTCAGCAAATAAATTATCCATTAAAACGTAATTTTGATTAAGCCATCCCTGGTAATGAGTTTGAATTGCATATACTAGACAGTATAAATTAAAAAACATGTTTTTTCACAGGCAAATCTAGAAAACAAAAAAGGAGGCAGTAGCGGTTTTGGACTCCACAGCGGCATCATGGTTCAAACTCTCTGCTGGCCCCATCCCCAAGCTGTTATTCAAACTGAATCCTTGCACAAGCCTGCTGAATGTTGCAATCGCTAGCTCTTACGGCCTGCCAAGGTGGCTCCTCTTCTGTTGACAGCATTTCATTTTGTACAAAATTCCTACCCAGGCTTTGGGCAGAAGGTAGCGAGTGACTCGAGTGTCTGCTGGCTACAGCATTCACCTGGAGGCGAGGTGGTAAGTTCTCGTGCCAAGAAGCACCTAGGATTTTTGTAGGCAACCCTATCCTGAATACAGCATCTGAATGCTCTTGGACCACTCCAGTAAGAGATGCGGGTTCACACCTCATCACTTGAGGATGGAGATTCAAACCAGGTTTTCTTGTATGTTGGGTGAGCATCTTAACCACTACAACAGTGACTGGCAATCTCCTGTTGCACCTCACTGCTTTATTTATGAAAAACGGTGGTTGTACCATCATTCATTTAGATTTCTGAGGTGGAATTAAGGCAACGTATTTAACAAAGAGAAAGCTGAACCTTGTTTTCTCTTCTGTTCACCCCCTGCCCTCCCCCACTTGACAAAGCAGATTTAAAAGAGTCTGCTGTAATTGATACCCCACGGTATAAATAACGTCAGCTTTCTTCCAAACAAGTGTGATTTGTTTTTCATGCTCTAGATAAGAGACGTGCTAGTGCAAAACAATGATAAAGTTGTTAAGTTAGCCTCCATTAGTTACAAGCACTGGCATAATTAGAGTTTTAGACTGGGTTAATGCCAAAATTGAAATAAAAAGAAATATCCAGATTCCCCATAGTTTTGCTAATTAATTTGATTCTCACCACCCTTTAACTTGGCGTGTTTCATGATGTGAAAATGCGCGTGACCACTGTGAGTTGTAGGATGCATTTGGGAAGTAGAATTGTAAGTTTAACATCTCCCTTTAGTAACACTTTCAGGTCAAATATCAGATACAGAGAATTCTTTGTGGTATGAAATACAAACTAGTGCACATGACAAAGCACCTGAGTATCAGTAAAAGGGTAAAAACACAAGCAAAGCTTTTAGTCACCTGACAGAAGAAATCCCACTGATATTTGAAGGTTAGTCAAACTGAGCAAGGGGCAGGTCTTCAGATGCAGCTTACACAACAGCGTTTCAAAATCGTCTTTGATTTCTCCCAGGGCTAGGACGTGGGTGGCTATCTGGTACTCAGTGCAATGAGAAGCTCTACAATATCCAAAATTCTTGCTATAGATAGAAGCTCATTCAGTGGTTCATTCAAATTAATCTAAAATCCATCTGTCCTGCTTAAAAGAGAGAGGGGAAAAGTCTTAATTAAAAGCAATTTGAACCCCACTGTGGTGTCTTGCCATTGAGTATCACACATTTTCTTTAAAGATCCATAATATCCTATGGGCTTGATCTAAGAAGAGTATAGCAGCAGCTGCTTCAGGATTTAAAATAAAAGCTTTGAGTTCCCAAAGCAGTTACGTGCTACTGAAGCCTGAAGAGGCAACAAGAGACAAGGAATTTTCCTTAACGGTACTTGCACTAGAAAGAGAACAATAGGAAAAACAGATTTGACTCTGGCCTACCTGCAGAGATTTTGTGAACTGAACACGACAGTAGAGACTGAGGATCCTCTTACTCCTAACACTCATAATTAATTAATAGCAACTGCCAATTCCAGCAGTGTAATTTTACAAGTAATAATCCTTCAAAGCCATAATCCTATTGCAATCAAAAACATGCAAGGACAATGCTATGGATTGTATTTCTAACATATTAATACATTTAACTTACTGGAATGCAAAAAAACAACAACAAAAAAAAGCTCCAAATGCTAGTGAGCCTAAAGGCAAAGAAGCTATACCTAGACATTTCCACTGAAGAGTTATTTTTAGGTAATGATCATTATTTCATTAAGTCAAGCCAGGTAATACATGCTATTACATCTAGAAGAATAGAAGACAAAATTAGTAAGTGAAACCTATTGTTAAAGATTCAATAAAAAAAGCACAAAATGGATATGAGAATGCTGCGATCAAAGATAGAGGTGAGTTTTAAGCCTTAATTTTGAATACTAAGAGCATGGCATGACTCAAAGGCATGAATCAAGGAGAAGAAACGAAAAACCAACAGCAATGGAGTTCTTTGCACTGTGGGAATAGATCAGGCTGAACCCTGAAAACAGGGGAACTGCAGTAACATCATACCAGCTCCTTAGGTTAATGACGTAACATCTCCAAAGTTAACATCAAGTTACAGCTTAAGGTAGTAATGAAACAAAAGCTGTCGTTTAAATATGGATACAGTTGACTATCATCATGGAGAAGCAGTCTCTCACACCACCACCAATGCAACCACGTTTTGCTGAATAACAAAATTCTCACTGAAGTTAACGTACATTAGAAATCTGATTTTTAATTTTTCCCAAGAGTAACTTCATCTGCAGCCAAATTATTTCAAATGACCTTCAAATAAAACCACAATCAAATTAACATCTCTCAGATTCACAACTCCGCTCCTAGCTTCTGTGATCTCCCTTGGACTCACATCTTTTAGCCTGGAAACTCATTTTTCAGAGGCAGCATTTAATATCAAATATGATATATCTTGCAGCTCCAAGGAAGTTACCAGACAAGTTCTGAAAAGCATTTGTCCCATCGATTTTTCAATTGGCCCAGGACTTTAGCTTGGCTAGAAACATAGAGGGTGAAAAAAAGAAATACCAAGATTGGCTCGATAACCACAAGACTGATTGAAAACACAACAAAGGTTGGCTTTCTAATTCAACAATTTTAAAGCTTGTATTACATAGGAGTCTATATTCACTTCAAGGCAATCCTTTTCAACAACAGAAGACCTAAAAAACTTGCTTCTGTCTTAAGGAAGCTTATCAGTTAGCATTTCTTCAGGTTATCTTCTGTGTGTTTAAGGAAGTCAAGAGTATTTTCAATATTTTAAATTTAAAATGACCCAGCAACAGAAATGAGTAAAATGCCTTTAGTCCAATTTAATGCTAAGAAGTCATACAGCTAATGCACTCCAATGTTAACTTAAGCCCTTACAAAGTGAGGGGTTTTTTTAAGAGATTAAAAAAGCGCTTATATATTTTTCTTCCCTTTACATAGTAGCTTGACATATGGTATGCATTCTTTTAAATCAGTACCTGCTCTGCTACTACTTAATGTACTGAGTTTGTATAAAATCTAGGGAAAATGATGGCATTTCCTAGAAAAAGCTTTCAAGACTTAGAGAACTGCTCATTCCAGTGATGTGCAGAGACACGTATGTAATTCCCTCCTCCATGTCCCTCTTCAATTTCAGGGGATTATAGATTCAGTAAACCTCAGTAAGAAAGCAGAACAAATCCTCCCAGGGAATCTTGATAAAAATCCCCCCAAAAAGGCATGTGAGGAAACAATTACTTTTCTTATGGATGGAACAGCATGCAAAAACCCTCAAAACAATTGAGCTGGAAAGACCAAGTCAGAACACACTCATACCAAATAGCACGGAAAGAGGCACTTATAGGATCACATGCTTGTAAGAGCTTGAACAACAGGTACCATGGTTTCCATACTCCTGCTGTGCAGAGTAGAGATTTTCAGTCCCCACTTGTTTACACAGATTTTTTTTTTTAGACAAAATATCAGGATCTCTCAGTACAGTAATCCAAGGTCCAGCCTCCACCCATGCCCTGCAACCTTCTCCCTCCAGGTACGTAGATAAGAGGCACTGTCACTCTAAATCAACTGGGGGGGGTGGGGGGGAATATATGTAAAAAATAGTAAAGAGCACGCAGTTGATTGCATAGCTAGGCAAACTGGAAAAATTAGTTATTCTGCCTTTTGACTCCTTGAGTATATTTTTCATCCATAAAATGTAGTAGGTCTTCTGGGTTTGGGTTGGGGGATTTTTTTGTTTGTTTGTTTGTTTTTTCCTCCTTTTTTTCCTCTTCTTTTTTTTTCTTTTCTTTTCTTGTTCCTTCAAGGCACCATCCTGCTGATGTAGGAGGTGTTTTATTTGAAGCAGGCAAAAAAAGAAAAGGCTTGCTGTAGCGCTGCCTCTCACCTCCCACACAGCCCATACCTACTGTACCACAACGCACGTTCCAGCTCCCAGCAGCATGCTCCAGCAGCAACGCCAGGAAACTATTTACCCAAGGAAATAACTATGATAAGAGGATAAAAATAGCCTGAAATGATGGAAAGCATTTTGTTGATAGATATGTTGAAAAGAAAGGAAATGAAGCTGTTAAAAAGATAGAACATGGAGCAAGGCACAGAAGGGGGGAAATATTCCTTTCGGTGCAGCAGGAGATCTGGCAGAGGCGATGCATTTTTTCCCCTGCTGCACTCACATACTGCAGTTTACACTGATGGCTGGTCCAGCTCCAAAGCAAGCGAACTCCCCTTGACAGAAGGCCTATTGCTCAGACTTTGCCTTACATAGCTCTCCCATTCACTTCGCTCCCAGAACCAGCAGGTCAAAATAAACTACATGTATACCTACCTTTGAGATGCACAATAAAACCCATGTATGTGCTCTGGTCTCTATTAGCTTCATTAGGGAATCTTATGCATTTCACCTTATGCATTAGCTTATGGAGAAGAACATTAATACCCTTTTAGGCTATTTTTGTTGGCAGTCAGGCCCTCGAGGGGGGAAAGAATAAAAACAGGAAAAAAAACCCATCCCAGAAGTACAGGGACAGAGAAACAGGTGCTTACTTTATCTGAAATTAAATCACTTATTTTGCTGATTAAATAATATCCATGCCCATATTAGGCAACCAAAACAGATTATTTTTGCCTCTTATTTTTTGAATATTGACTTTTTAAAGGTAAAAATCAACATGGTGAATTCGATACCTTCCATGAGCAAGAGCAAGATCCATTTACTTCTGTAGAAGAGAAATGGCAAGGTGCCTCTGTATTGCAAGAGAATATTAAGCACAGAAAATATACCACCTACTGACTGTGAAAGTATTGTACGCAGACACACACAAGGAAAGAGGTAATATTGTAAGGTTTGCTTTCTTCTATTATTTTATAGACCTACAAATTAAAGCCAGAGTCAGTCATTCTCAGTATTTGTTTTGAGATTCTGTGAAAACAGATTCTATGAGTTTCACTTACATCTGCATCAATAAACACTGTCTGAAATAAAATATATTTTTAGAAAGGCCCAGCATTATGAATGAGGCATTTTGTATTATACAATGTACGCCACATGCTCTGGTAAGACACAAAACCGGCCTTTGCTCGTTTTCCATCCCGGATGAAGATAGTTACTCTTTTCAAGAAAGGACTCTGCCAACTCATCAGAAGCTACTAAATGAAGCTGTGGACACATCCCCCCAACCCTTCAGCCTCTCCACTTTGCCCACAGAGTGAGATCAGCCCTACTAAGTTATTACTAAACCTCAACATATTTTCTGATAAAATCCTAGGCGCAGATAGCCACATCTTCCCACACGCCACTACAGAAAGACCAAGGAAATAACCAACAAAATGTCATCCAAGTGATGAGGAAGGTAAAAATTATTTAACTTAAGAGTATGAAGGAGGAAAATCGGTAAGAAGAAAGCTCAGGCTGAATTTCAGTAAACATTTCATAGTGATGAGATCAATTTTTCGCAGTTATGCGTAGTGACAATCTTTTTTGTGTGTGTGCGTCACTGCAAGGCATCTGCTCCTTTCTGTTCAGGGGGATGATGGGCCCAATGGCCACTCAAACACCACGATACAACACTGCTATCTTGCTTGCTTGTTTTCCAAGTCGGTATTGTCCAGATCCAGCTGCAGCTTCACAAGACAACGCAATAACAAACTGCAAATGAAGCCCAGAGGGGTTTCACTCATTTACCAGCCATGCACAATCACCAGCGTAGCAAGTTGGGGATCCACCTAAAGCTCACAAATACACAACCAGGTCTTACCAAAACCATGGGTAATTGACTTCACCCGTGACTCCACTGGCACTTCATTTTTTCAAATTACGCCAACAGGAGGTTATGATACTGGCAACCAAATCTGTGACTATAACTATTACGAGATCAACAGCAGAAACAAAAGCTATTCTCACCCATCCTACTAAAACTTGCTGAGAACTTTTCTAGTCTTCCTCAGAAGGAAGCTTGTGAGAAGCAGCACTGTGCATCTAAAAATAAAACCATCCATTTCCTCTCGTTGCACTTAGCATTTCTATTTCAAAAGTAAGAATACACATTGCATTTTGAAGTTGTTTGGAATGGCATACCTTCAAAATTCACAGCTAAATCTGTTTATATTTAGTGATGAATTAATAAGAAACCTTTTCATGTAGCATTGCCTTTGAATTAAAAACGATCAGAGCTGAATGTGCAACCATCAAGGATGTAAGTTAATGGCTATGGCTGTATAGAACCAATTCTGACAATTCACACTTAACAATGTAATACATACAGTACATATCTGTAAGCCACATTTGAATTTTCAGCGTGTCAGTGCATCAATAAAACAGTATAAAACTGGAAAGCATTTCCTGGACAAACTTAACATTGGCGGGAAAGCTGAATGAGAACTGTGGGACAAGCAGCTCTCACCTAGGCATTAAACAGCCAGCGTGGCTTTGCTTCTCTGTAACCATTTCAGCTATAGCATAGAGATTGCTGTCCCTTACGTGATAACTTTGCCTACTGGAGAGAAGCGTTCCTACCCAGGGAAATCCTTAAGCACATACCAATTCACGCCAAAGTCAGTGATACTTTGGCATATATTTATTTAAAATACTTCAATGTCTTTTTTTTTTTTTGTATCTGAGCTGCAGGATCTGGCCCAACTGCTCACGTCAATGTACACTGCACTGATTTCATGTGGCATCTGAAGTACCTGGGTACATCGGTGATGTGAAATGCAGAAAGGCAGCCATCTCATCATATGGGAAACGGAGAGCTGGATACTTGATGGTTAAATAAAGAGAATCCACGTTTGGACAGTGCATGCGGTAGGTAAGGGGGACAGGCTGTTTCCATTTCTCCTTTAAAGTGAGTAGGAAATATTGGAATATAATCTAGACTAAATTATTTACATCACAATTATAAATATTACAGAAAGAGCATTCTGTTGTGCCGCCTTCGCCTTCCTTTCATCCCTGAAAGCAACTGTATGACAAATAGTTTTAGAACAGATATTTTTTGAGCACATGTCTGTAAGCATAAATGACAAAGATGTTTGCAATTTTTATTTGCAGTCATTTGAAACAGTAAAACTTATTTTGGGAAACACTGTCTCTCCACTGCTACACAGAGACCATGCAAAAGTTTAGACATTAGATGAATATTGTCTTCAGGAATTTATTATTAGTAGCGGTATTTTAAACAGCTACTACACACGCTATCACCATTTCAAAGTGATTTCCCTGTATTTTCTGCAACGTAGCAAAACCTGTGAATTTTAATTACATCTTCTAAGGGATACGTTGGTCCATTCATAACATATAGGTAATTTGCTTCCCTCCCATTTCAAAAATTGAGCTCCGAGGCATTCAAATGTGGGAGCTAAACACCCTACTGGGAGTAGGTAGCTGTGCAATACAATCTCCCCTTAAAAGGCAGGAAATGAAAGGACATTTCACATGTGGTTGACTATCTATAAATATGTATTTTTAATATGTATATACATACACACGCACACTGCTTACCACCATTAAAACACTTCATCTATTGTCTGGCATGATGCATTGTATGGAGAGACTGTCCAGATGAAAAAGAGTTGCTTTACTAAGCAGAAGTTTATATTGTATAAACATTTCCATATAAAGAACGTACATGGAATTTCCAATGCCTTATTCTAAATGAAGACTGCCCTTAGCCATTGGCTTAACAATGCCCCTAATAATTCCGCTGGGGTCAGCTAAAAACAAAGTCGCCTATGTTCTGACCATACAGCAGATGTATGCAGAAACCCAATTCCAACATTAAGAGAAAGAAAATTCAAGACCATGTACTATGAAGTACACAGCTGAGTACTTCATTTACTGAGTTATCTGTGAGCTGTTATTCACAGCTCGGATGGGACCTGCAAATATTTTCCGTAGGTGATAGTTCTTATACATGTTAATATGAAACTCAGGTCAGTAGCACTGAATCCACAGTAAACAACTAATAGTTTTAGAAAAACCCTTTAAATATGAAGTTAGGATTGCAGTCTGTTCCGGAAACAAGGTGTTACCTTGTTAGATAACTATGAATATTTGAAAAACATTACAACTATACCCTCAAAGCTATGCTTTATTACTTTAAATAAAAGAAAGCAATCATTACAGTTTAGGATGCTTTTGTGCCTTTCTTTAAGTGCAATAGAAACCAGGTTACCACTTCTTCAGCATCAAAGTCCAAATTAGATCAAGGCGTGCGGAGGTAATAACGGCAGCAACAGATTCCCTTCCTACTCCTTTCATGGTTAAGTGAAGTTTGTTCCTTTTTTATTTTCTAAGTATGGTTAGGCGCCTCAAGCATGCTTGTTAGGATGGAAAAAGCGTGCAAATCCCAGACCTAGGACCCTGCCAAAAGTCTCTTTAGACAGTCAAGGCAGCCAGAAGTATGCTGAGAGTTTGCCAGAGCCATATTGGGTGGCTAAAATTAAATAAACAGTTAATAAAAAGATTTTGAATCAATCTAAATAAATACAAACTTATAGATTAACTGCCTTATCTGCTTTATAAAAGAGGATCTAAGATAGTAACTGAGCTCTTGAAACGCTTAGACATCCACAAGTTCTGCACAGCAGATTTCAACAGAGAAGTACTTGCTATTATCTCTTTCAATAAGATGAGGCTTACATTTAAGAAAAAAAAAATCATTGACTCCTCTTACAGTGATTTCTCTTCCTTTAAAACATAAACTCACTCTGCCCCCTGTTGTCAGCAAATTACAACTCGTACCCTGCAGCAACGCAAACAGCAGGATTCCAATGACTGAAATATCGAGAATTATTTAAAACAAAAGGCAGCATGCCGCAAAGGTATTTTAGGAATATGTTGCTGCATAGTGAAAAATGTTCCTGAATTATTATCTGCATGCTTGAGGCAGTTTATTTTCTCTGCTCAGTATATGATTATTTTTGGAAAATATTACCATGAATATGAAACCAAATGGATACAAATGGCCAGTGGTTTGGATATTAAAAAAAGACTAGCGGCTCTAGGAAGAAAAAAAAAAAAGAAAATGTTTGAAACAATTAAAGACGAGTTTTATCAAGGTTAAGAAGCCTTCTGTTTTCCTTTACCTCTGAATGCTTATACCGAATAAGGCAAAGATCGATGCTGTGAGTTCAGCCATTTAGCTTCTCAGCTATAATGTGAGTTTACATCCCAGTTTCAATAAGTGAAATGAATGCCACAATTTGTCACTGACATTTTTCCATATCACAGAATCATGCAAATTTGCTGTAGCCAACTTGGGGCGAGGAGATTAAAGAGAGATCCGCACCCATCAGTACCAGTCGGGAAGCATCCCAGACTTCTCTTGCCTGGGGAGCTTCTGAGCTACTTAGACCTTCCCTAGCACCTGGGGGAGAAGATGGTAACCAAGGGGGAAAGAAAACTTTCTGGTGATCAAAAAGCACCTCAAGTACTGTGTTCAGTTTTGGGCCCCTCACTACAAGAAGGACATTGAGGTGCTGGAGCGTGCCCAGAGAAGGGCAACGAGGTTGGTGAAGGGTCTAGAGAACAAGTCTTACGAGGACCCATTGAGGGAGCTGGGGTTGTTTAGTTTGGAGAAGAGGAGGCTGAGGAGAGACCTTATTGCTCTCTACAACTACCTGAAAGGAGGCTGTAGTGAGGTGGGGGTCGGTCTCTTCTCCCAAGTGACAAGTGACAGGACGAGAGGAAACAGCCTCAAGCTGCGCCAGGGCAAGTTTAGGTTAGATATTAGGAAAACCTTCTTCACTGAAGGGCTGTCAGGCACTGGAACAGGCTGCCCAGGGAAGTGGTTGAGTCCCCATCCCTGGAGGTATTTAAAAGACGGGTAGCTGTGGTGCTTGAGGACATGGTTTAGTGGTGGACTTGGCGGTGGTAGGTTAACGGTTGGACTCGATGATCTTAAGGGTCTTTTCCAACCTTAACGATTCTATGATTCTATGATTCTATGAAAAATGATCCAACAGAAAAGGAATAACCCAAATCTTAGTTCACAGCAACCATAAGGCATTCCTAACCAACACGTTGCTATCCCTTCAAAAATAAAGTGGCTGATAAAACAAACTCACCAGCGATAGAAATACACAGTTCCTACCTCCAAGTACAGTTAACAATAATATTTGCACTCCCACGTACTTCTTAGAATAAAATTGTTTAAATAGCCAGAAGGAATGGCTTAGTGGTCTAATCTCAAGTAAGATATTCCTTAAATCCACAGGTTTAAATGCCAGTGGGGTCAATTTGCTCTTCTCCTTTCCAGGACAGAGCAGCTGAATTGCCAGCAGCTTACACTATGCGGTTCAGGGATAGCTGTGGCTTTCAGATGGTGCAAATGGAAAGAGAGACTTTATAGCCCACTTGAGCAATCAGAAATCAGTTATATCTGTCCTAAAAATCAAGGTTTGTCTGTTGCCCTAGAATCTGTTTTCCAGGTGGGGTTTTTTTTTCCCCTCAGCTACCATTCCTCTACCTTGGAAGTGGTTGCAAGTTATTTTATTTACAGTATTCAGCCTCCATTCTCTGCAAACACTTCTAAATTTTACTGATATATTATTTTAAAGCCACTGGAATTGCCTGCTGTGAAATCATGCATGTGCTCCAGAGCAGGACTAATATCTCCATATATTTATTTACAAGCATCCTCACTAGTTGCCCTTTGGCCAGTGACTTTTGAACAATCATATTTTGTTTGTGAAATTGTACTAGCAAAAAAAGAAACAATGCAATCCCAGAAAATAAAACAAAATGAAATCACATTGGAGAAGCTACCAATACCTACTTTCTATTCATCTATGAATATCTGCTTTTAAACAACTTATTCAGGGTTTGAATGTTTTCACGTGAGGACAGGAGGAATCTAAAGTATCATCGAGAAGCATATTTTGGCTTTGCCTGTTGTATTAAAGTGTTCATAAATATGAAAACTATTGCTCTAAGCCTTGCATATAATTTTTCCCTTCTGAACATCCAGTAGCAGTTGTGGTGTTTATTTCCCCAACCCGAATAAACCCTGGCAGAGGACAGAGGCCAAGCGCCTTCCAGTTCACTGACCAGAAAACAGAATGGAGACGGGATACATATATTCATGTTTGAGTCCACTCTTTGAATAAGAACTAAGGATTTTCCTCCTCTATATGTTTTTTTGCTAATACACTCTTTTCAAGTGTACATTTAGGAAACATCCACATCCACAGTGTAACAGGCAAGAGCTCCTCTATAATCCTGCTCTCTCGCACCGCTCATTTACCTGTTATAAAATATGCATGTAGTAAACTGTGCCTGATACCCGTAGTAAACATTAGTCTTTCCATCTAAACTGAACTTTAGGAAGCTGCTACAGAGGAAGAGGAGAGTTTATGAAGGAGGATGATTTAGCAGATATCCCTGATTACATGCAATCTTTATCTTTAATTGCAAAACATCTGAATTGCCATAAAATTTGTATTGCCTGAAAATCTGCATTATGAATCTGGGAAGAAAGCATTCACCCAAGTCCCTGGCTGGGTTTTCTCTTTTCAGACACTTGGACTGAAAACTTGAACGAACACACCGTTAAGTAGGCAATGAGAAGGAGACACCTCTCATTTTGTTGCTGTAAACCAATTAGTTGGCTGCATTCATTTGCGCATTTTTAGAGGGAAAAATAAGTTTTAAAATTGCGTGCTATAAGGCTTCTCATGTATTGTCTTATATATCACATACACTGATATTAAGACCACCGCTACCACTCCTTTAACTTAGTTTAACACGCTACTGCTGAAACACGCAAATCAGGACTTCAAGAAATCTATATGTTTCTGCATCAGCTGAAGCCAAAAAAGTGACATTTTAACACTTCGGCAGCAGTTTTACAATCCAACTAAGCCGAGTTAACAACTTCCAGAGGCGCGACTGGCCCAGCGGCTGCCTCTGGCCCAGCTTCGTGCTCCTGCTCCTGCTCTCACAGCTGCATTTTGCAGCTCATTTTCTGCCAGTTTAACCTCCTACGCTGGGTTGGATGAGCCAAAGTGCCTCTACAAGGAATGTGCAGGTGGGCAAAGAGTTACCGTTTCCTTCAAGGCTAGCGATGAGGGTGGCTCTGAAGGACCTATATTCCCTCCTGCCTCCCTCCCAAAGGAAAGGCCCGGAGCTATCATGGATGCTTATGTCTGGTTTCATTAGCAGTTACATAGGTTCCACTCAAATTCACTGTAGGAAAGCAAAGCACACATTACAGCTTCCAGGATGGGGAACATACAGGAACCATAATGTAAAATAAACTAAGATAAAAATAGATTTGAATGCTGGTTCCAAACCTCCTGTTATTATACTTTGTGACCTACGGCTACCACTCCAGTAATCCTGTGAATCCAGGACAAATTATAACCATTTCAGAAATCTAAAATTCAGATATTTCCAGTTGATAGGGTTGTTTATTATTAGAAGCATTTTAACCCAATATATTTATTCATTTACTTGTTCAAAACCTTCCCTCAATGTTTTCGTCTATACTTTGATACTCTTTTTAAATATTTCTAACGCCAGCTTGCCCAGCGGGCCCTTCAAGCTCATTTCTGAGCCACTTCAACAAATGGAAAGGAAAACCAGACCGAGGGCACATTTTTGTTCCCATAGCTGCCAAAGGCAGATGAAGAGTCAAACCCAGCTCGTTGTGTGTTGCACAGACGCATTAAGCATACTGTAATTTCCCAATTGCAATTTCCTAAGGTATTTATCAAATTAACTCAACAAAATAGCTTTATATGGGATTCCCAACAGATACACACAAGCAGGACTTCTACATTCCCTTTCCCCTGCGACGCTGTTTGCTAGTCATTAACTTCTGTCCTGGGAATAACACAGAAGCCAGCGGAGGAAATGACTGCCTCGTTATTATCCCTCCCCACAGCTAGATACAAGAAACATTTGTGCTGCTATTAGCAAATGCTGTCTCAGTCCTGCAGAGACGAGCATTCATCCTAAAGAGGTATCGCCAGTCAAACATCTGCATGGACCACTGCAAAGACTGAGGCATCTAACCTTATAGATTCAGGGGCAGAGGTGCATGAACAGTGCACATAAATTTAAAGTAATTATGATGGTGTTGTAAAGAGACACTGATTTAATGAGTTGGTTAAAAGATCTCTTCCGAGATCAACTGAAATAAAAGTAAATACAAACAATGCTGTTCGGGGAGTAGAAAAAAGTACAATCCATTCAGGAAAGCCCCTAATTCTTCCCATCTTCTATGTAAAACCGAGTCTTAATATGGAATACCATAAATCACATGGCTAGCTGCAGACATCAGCTGGTTGTTTTGTACTGTTTGCTCTGTTGTTTTTCCTCTAGTAATGGGGGGGGAACAGAACATTTTTAGCATCTAGCACCACTGGGATTTCAAGTCATTGTAGCTCTATGGTTGAATTTGAACAACTGCAATTCACCTCAGACGTGTCACGACTGGTGACGTGTGATTAAATCATTGAGGAAACCCGCTATGTCTTGGCATCCCTGACCAGTCACCTGCCTTCCACCACAATCCTTCGGCCACTCGTAACCTGCTGTAACTCCTCAGGAGCTTAAATTTACCACATTTCACAGCTGAAGCTTTCTTCTCTAAGGTGCCACATCTTCCAAACCCTGTCAAGGAGATCACACAAGGACACGCTTACCCTTCACTGTACAGAGGTCCTCAGGTTTGGCAAGACGGCAGCCAGAGCACTCGTTTTTAGGACTGAGCCCTTGGTTCCTTCGCAGGATTTCTGTTGAACAAGCACTGTCAAGCTCATTTGTGAAAGCTCAAGGAGGATAATATTGTCTATGAGATTATAGAAGCCATTTAAAAATTATTTTATTGACGTTAGTAAATGAGGAATTGAAATAGCTATTTAACCTCAGTTGCTGCCACGGTTGTCTCCTCAAACCTACTTGATGAGGGCTTCTCTCTGCTATACAACTATTGAAGCAGATCAAAAACTGAAGGGCTAGGCTACCTTGTATGGGTCTAGGTTTTATTAAATTAAATTTATTTTGTTATTAGGTCGTATCTGACAAGCCTAGTATAACGCTAATAATATCCTCACTGCAAATTTATCTTGGCAGCTGGGATTTGAGTTAAAATTTTCATTTAGGATGTAGCAGAGGAGAAATATTCAAGCACTCTGTCCCTCTGCCAAGTAGCATGCCTCGAGAGCCATACAATACTGAGTAGCATCCCCAACTTATCCCCTTCCTTTTTCAAATCATCAACCCCCTCCTCACAACATCAATGTTGTTTTCATACTGAGGGCCAGCAGAGGCTTCTCTCCCTAGTGTTAATGGATGATAAACGGATACAGTTTTTGTATGACAATAACATCTGCTGCTGCTGAACCCAAAGTTCAGTGATGATCCTTAAATATCAAACCAGGCTGGATTTAGCTGCTGAGATCTACTTCTTGGTTTTGACTTAAAAAAAGTGAGTTCTGGTTAGAAGTGAAGCGAGGGATGTGATTCAGCCACCTCTGGAAAAGAAGCACCTCGAAAAGACCGGGGAGCCATCCACCACGGGTTCCTTCCTGAAGGGAAAACCTTCTCATAAAGAATATCTGCTACTCAAGCCTTTGGCCAGTCTTCCCCTTTTAACCTCTTTTCAGTTTTCAGAAGCCTCTATTGCTCTCAGCAATGCATCTAACCCAACTTTTTATGTAATAAATACAAGCCTGCTCATGCACATGACTAACGGACAGATAACGCCACAGGATGGGACAATGGCCAGCCCAGATCTATTTCCAACTGGCTCTTTGCTCCTAACGCTTCATTTCTATGTCAGGGGTCTGCATATCCACTCCTTTGGGTTGGTTTTGGTCTGTATAAATTTTTAAGAGACTCTTAACTCCAGCTTTATACAACACCTTTCAACCCAAAACCACATTAAAAACTCACCACTGACTGCTGTCTCAAATTACCACCAACACATTCAAGTTAAAACTCAAATATCCAGATTTAATCATCAATTTATAACTGTTTGAAGCTGCCTTTGAGGCACATGGTGCCTTTTTTTTTGCATGTTTATTTTCAGTGAGTTAGTTTAATGAGTTTTTAAAAAGTTAGCGTGCTGGAACACAGAAGAACAACTTGGTAGCTTTGGGACAGACTAGCAAAAGTGGATTAAAGCTCCATATGCAGTTTACTGGCCTTATGTGAAACTCCGTAAATAATCAGTTTCTTAATACTTGCACAACCCAGCAGAGGGCAGGTTCTGCCCTTCCAAAGAGCAACCAAACCCTACCGAGCACCGCCTCCTCTGATTCAGGCGGAAAATGCCCTTGCCAAACAGATCAGCATACACACACCTCAACAGGCCCTGGAAAAAAGCTAGCAATTTAGAATTTCCTTTTATAGCTCAACATCCACCTGGAGCTACGTTCTAACCAATTTACAAGACAAACTGCTTATTTCAGACCCACTTCAATGGGCTTGTGAGTCAAACCAAGCAAGAGCTACGAATGCAGTTAACCGTATGATTTAGTTCTGATATATGGACAAATTATACATCCAAATACTAATTATAAATACATTCACCGATTATCCTTTTCAACAAGAATGCTGGAGGGGGAGAGGATGGAGGATATACACATTTCCCTGCCCCATAACCTTTAGCGAGAAAGGATCATCTTTGACATGTACAATCACAGTTAAAGCATTTTTATTAGGCAACTAACATATTTTATAAGACAACCTCCAGTTAGATACGCATAGGATGAGTATGTGGTGAGGGCAAAGAGAATCAATGTTTTAAAGGGCTCTGCTCCTCTCCTCACAGCCACCTTTGGGGAGTCCATCCATCTCAGGAGGCATTTACCTGTCTCAGCAATGCCTTGTATGCTACGATCTACAACACAAGGAAAGCAAATACACCGAGGGGCAACTTCATCCAGCTTGTTCAAGTTATCTGCCACATGCCTTCCCTCTGACACACGCTGCTCACTAGGCTTTGCCTTTATTAACCCATTTGTGCATGTATAAAGCACTGAACATCCTGAGAACAGTGTTACTGAGAAAAAGCATTCTACAGAAAATACAAAGGTGTTTTACAAATCCACTGGATCAAAATTGCCACTCTAGATCTTTCTTTTTTGGGTGCCTGGGCATTGTCCCAGAATCAGTACCATGCAGCAAGTATTCTCCTCTTGAGTTAATATTTCTTCTGTAATTTCAAATGCAATCATCTCATCTTTAGTTTGACAGTAAAGTTTTGCAAAAATGCTAAAATAAGTCTTTGCATACAAATTCCAAAAACAAATAACTTTCATTAAAAAAAAAAAAAAAGGTGCCAAAGTATCTGCAAATACCTGCAGCATTACTGAAACGCAGCCACGACCGGGGCAGGGGGAGAAAGCGATAGCACACGTTTCAGCAGACAAGTCAGAACAGTTTGACTCCGGCTTTGAGAAGCCTTGGGAAGCATGCCAGGACAGTCACAAGAATTATGTTGAGCAAACAAAAATCTTAGTTTCAATACTGAGAATAAAATCCTGTTGTGGTGGGTTACCCTCTGGGGTATCTTGCCTTGGACGAAAGAAGAGCTGAGTCAACCTTGCTCAGCACATTTCCTCCTGAATCAGCATATTTCAGAAAAAGAAACACCTCTAACCTGAGATTATGCCTTCTAGCTATGACTTACTGCTGACTTTTTTTATTCCTCTCCCCATGTAATAGCCAAAATGACTAGAGATTCAGTGCTTGCACCTACAAGAGTGATGAGGGGGGGAAAAAGCCTCCCTCCCCTTTCCTAGTAGATTGCACGATAAACTATGATACTTTTAGACTAAAACCACCCTTCAAACACATTATCAAATCTTATCAGCTTACCAAAAAGGTTTATAAATTTATAAGATCCCTATAGCATTAAATAATTCAGTAAGCACTGTCACCCTTTCTCTAAAAAAAAAGAAAATAAAAAAATATGCAGTGAATATTGCTGTTTGTTGCAGCTGTGTCTCTCATACATGAGAGATTTCTCAAGGGTTTTACGGCAAATGAGCAAGCTGAGGATTCTGCCAAAGGTTGTATTTATCACTTTTGGGTGGGTGGAAGGAGACCCGTCTCCAGATTACCTCATCACTCCTCATGAATCACAGAGAACGCTCTACGTCAATGAAAGACACTAGCACTACACAGCATTTAAACCAGCATGCAAGTATTAAACATTAGATGTGCTTCCCCACTGCTTTTTTTATTCATTTTGTAAGGGGAGACTCCAAACAACATTTTAATCAATTTGCAGGAGCTTGAATAAGAATAAAAAGATTAAGAATGCTAAACTATCAATATCTATCAAGTGCGAATTCTCACTGCCACAAGCTCTTCTCACATATTCCATCCATCTGTTTTCTTTCCATCATTGCTGTTGGAAAGTACCCTTTTGTCCTGCCCTCAGGCAGGGGAAAAAAAAAAAAATCAACGTGGGGAAACCTGGCGGTCACTGAACTGAGCGTTCCTACCATCTGCACCCCCCATCAGCTGCCCGGGGCTCCCCCAACTTCCCCCTGCCCATCTTCTCCTACCAGCCACCCCACCCGCGCTGCCTGACCACCCCACTCCCCTTTAGCGGCTTCATTAATAATTTACCAGCTGCAAGAGACAAAGAAAACAGTCTAGTAACACGATTTTTGCTAGGATTTTGAAGCTGAGGGGGAAAAAAAAAAAAAAAACCAAAAACAAACCAAAACCAAAACCCACAACGCAGAGCTTATGAATGTGTTACATAGCAAAGAGTAAAAATACAAAATTAGGAGTAGACGTAATCACTTAATAGGCACTATAGATCAGGAGAATAGAGATGAGCAACCAGACCTGAAACAGATATGTACTTAGGAGTGCAGGTTGTCACAGCTGTCAGAATAAAATAAATTTACAGGGTATATTTTTTTTGAAGCAAATTACTGTAATATAATTTACTACTTTGAATGCCTTAGTGCTGGGAATTTGAAAGATTCGCAAAGAGCAGATTGCTTTGTGGTTGTTATTTTGACAGTAAGTCTGTTATATTATTATTTATAACCAATTAGAGCCCTAATTACTGTTTTTACTGCTTTGTTAAGTTCTGGGAAATACTGGAGAAAGAAACGAGAACAAGCTATGGAGAGGCAAGCAGCAGTTTTGATTATTTAATTAGGCTGGCTAGGAGGTTCTTACAAACTGCCAGAGATGACAGACCAGGGAAAGGGAAAATGTGACACCTCAGTTGCAACTAGGAACTACAGACAACACAAATGTTTAGTTTTTAATTACACGGGTTTGGAAGATTGCTACAGGCTATGACTTGCAGATCCTATTAGATCTGCTGTACTAAGTAGAGTTGGACTCAACTGTTACGTGCATGAGAGACCATCAAGAAAACCTGGAGGAATTGGTTTTGCTTCAGCAGATGGCACATCTCCCTCTGAGCAGTGACCAAATGTCCACACATGATGTTAGTATGTGTTGCATCCTTGAGTCAAACACCTTTAAGACACAAATTATGAAGAGCTATAAGGAAGCTTTTTCAGCAGTATATTCACGTAGACATACCAGCAAATCCTTCAAGAGGAAATTATCCTCTAACCTCTACAGCAGTCAGATCTTTCAGCTCTTGCAGGTAAAACTAATTCAGTCAAGAAGCAGTTTTCCATAGGAAATGGCTTGCTGCAAAAGAGCAACGTTGCGTAAAACTGACAGACAACCAAATCATAGACTCGGTTTGACTTTATTTGATAAAGTCAAAATCTGTCCCCACCATGTAGGAATGTAATATCCTCTAAAACGCCTCTTTACTGATGGCATGGATGGCAACAGATATTCTTTCAGATTCCTTACTACCTAGGTCTTTCAAGAGGTTAGACAGGTTTCTGAAATAGCCCATGTTGGAAGACAGACAACAGACACAGTCAGTGTAGCACTGCAACGAGATGTTCCTCACAACACCCTCAAATTAGTCAAGTAGTCAGTATCTGCCCTTTAGGATTTTAACAGATTTAGAATTTAAAAATTGTGCTGCAATAAAATGTCCACAGTGCATAAATGTAAACTACCTTTGGTAGCAGTACCAGATTTCACGCATTACTTTCTCCAGCCAAGGGATTCATGCCAGACACATCCAGGGTCTGCCTTTGGTCACACAGCTTTTAATAGAATCATAGAGTGGTTTGGGCTGGAAAGAACCTTTAGAAGTCATCTAGTCCAACCCCCCTGCAATGAGCAGGGACATCTACAAACTACATCAGGTTGCTCAGAGCCCCATCCAACCTGACCTTGAATGTTGCCAGGGATGAGGCATCTACCACCTCTCTGGGCAACCTGTGCCAGTGGTTCGCCACCCTCATCATAAAATATTTCTTCCTTGTGTGTAGTCTGAATCTACCTTCTTTTAGTTTAAAACCATTACTCCTTGTCTTGTCGCTATAGGCCCTGCTAAAAAGTCTGTCCCCACCTTTCTTACAAGCCTGCTTTAAGTACTGAAAGGCCGCAATAAGGTCTCCCTAAAGCCTTCTCTTTTCCAGGCTGAACAACCCCAACTCTTTCAGCCTCTCCTCACAGGAGAGGTGTTCCATCCCTCTGATCATTTTTTGTTCCTTTTATAAGGAACCCAGTCCAACTTGACCCTTCGACATTGATAATTAATTCACTCTGCTGTGGATAGCAAAGCAGACAGCCTGAGGCTGAGGCTGGAGATCTCTATGAAGGTAATCCGCACAAGGACCTAGAGTGGGAAGCAGCTCTCTAGTCCCCTGACTCACTCTGGTGAGCATCCCAATCAAGGACACCCACATTTGCCCCGAGCACAGGAGGCAGGGGTGGGCAGAGATAAGCACCCACTGCTGGTGTCACCTCATCCTTCCCTTTGGAAAGAGCCACAGTTAGGAGCTGCTGTACACATACAAAACCCCAAAACCCCGTGGTGGGAACTGGATCTTCCCGACCACACCAGGATATACCTACCTGGAAAGCCTTAGTCTGAGTTGGCCAGTGTCTCAGGCATTTTACTAGCCAGACTCTGGATCTTCAGTCTCCCTGCAAAATATTCATGCCTGACTTGTCCTGAAGGGCCTCCCTCCCTAAGGAACCAGGTAAAACACTCCCTGGGAGGTTTTAAATAGGTTAGTCCTCTCCTGTTGCCACAGCATCAGATCAAGAGAATGATCTTGGTGTTGAGTATTTGAGGTCATTAAACATGTATTTTTAAAAAGATGCCCGGCACTTTTAATTAAGTCTGTCTTCACCAGTTTCCAGGTAACTTGAAAAATTAACATTAGCACTATAAATTAGTCCGGCAGCATCAACTGCCTCGTTTTGTTCTTTGTATACGGTGCTGCTGCATATATTGTTAAACAGATGATTACTATCAGAATGGTAAATAATAGACAGATAATTACAAAATGAGTCAGTGATTGTTTCTTTACGCATCCGTTTTTCCACAAGATACATTGGTTTTGCATTCAACTAGCTCAAGAAAAGTAAAATGGAATGGAAATTGCATAGGGAACTCCTTAGCAGGAGATAAGCACGTGAACTAATATTGATTGCATCGGTTTCCAAAGCCCATTAACATCAAATGAATGCAGCTGACCTTGAGAGCCTGCAAGAGCCACAGGAAGGAGTCACTTTAAGTATAAGATTGGGTAACTGCTATGTCTCAGCTCAGCAAAATACCTAGACAATTTTATAATTATATTTCTTTTACTTTGTAGCACACCAGAAGTGACAAAGCTTTTGCTTTGTGCTACACAAGACAAAACCAGTAATTCCTTCTAGTCTTACTCGCAGGGATTTCTGTTTTAATGACCGAATGCTGCTTCATGCCATACACACATTAAAAGAGAATATCTGTAAAAGGAATATATTTCTGTTTCTTGCCTTTTAAAGATTATTTCTTTTTATTTCCTGAAAGTATTGTAAGAGGATAGGGGAAAAAAAAAAAAAAAGAGAAAAGCCTCTAATCCGTGTGCATGTTTGGGTCATCTACTCTTGCCTCTATCTTTTAAATCCATAAATAAGGATTTATAACACAAAGAGAAAGCAGTGGTGGCTGCAGCATGGACTGAAGGCAGGGAAACTGGCTTAGCTCATTTCTGGAAGTTCATTTCACAGCTGAATTCCTTTTTATTATTAAGTTTTCATTTGGCCATATCTGAAATTGTTTAGATCCACATAAATCTGGGGACTTGATTGCCACTAGAGCTATCTAACTCCTCAGCTGTGTGAGAGAGATCTGTAGCTGTCCAGTGCTTCAGCCTACATACATTAATCCTACTCTTCACCAATTAAAAAAATGTTTTAAAAAAATTATCACGCTGTTTTTCATAAGCAGCATGAAGCCAACCTTTTGGTGACTTACTAAGTCTTTCTGTGATTAATAAGTATGACGGCTTGTTAATTAGCTGGCTAATCACCTTCCACATCTATCATCATAGTTTCAAAGAGCAAGTCATTTATTGGTCTACAGACCAAATCAAGTCAGGCAATATGTATTTGATTCCATGACAAAGTCGACTGATTTCAGCATGTCTTTAAATCCTTTATTTCTGCCCTTTTTCAGAAAAAGGGTACTGTGCAAGGACAAACTAAAGAGGCCTGATGTCAGTGGAGAAACTGTTCAACCAAGGTAAAACATATCATTTCTCATGGACCTTCAAGATGAGGACAGATTTTGTTTTTAATATTACATTAAAGCAAGAGTCATAGTTCTGTGTAGAGAGAAAACATTCCGAGAATGACTAAAACCATATAATTTATATTCTTTATATAAAGATAATTTTCTTAGGAGAACACTAAGCTGCATAGGCATTTTATATAAGCAGTGCTTTCTCATATAAGCTAACCAGCTGACTTTCAGCAGTCGGCCCAAATGGGAAAGATTGTGTCATCTAAGACAGTAAACATGGTCCTTAAGTAAGATACCAGGTGGCTTGCAGCTCAAATCAATGATAGCATCCAATTATTACAAAATAAAATGACCCACTGAAGGAAATGGCTCCCATGGGCACCACAAATCAGAGGGACATGTTTTCTTCTGGCATGTTCTGCATTTTAAGTCCCTGCTAATGTTACTATGAACCTGTCACCCTGTTCCTGCACCAGAACAGATGATACTCATCTGCTGAAAGCACCTACGGATTCGTGAGTAAGCATATTATGCATATTCATTATGATTTCTTTTTGCCATCTCCAAACAAATAACCAAATTGCAGGTTTAATAAATTACTTCCATTATTACAACATGTCTGCTTTTAAATTTCATTTACAAATATGAAAAAGCTGACAACTCCCCTGCATTTCTCTGTACCAGCTGAAATTCTCGGAGATACAATATATACATCAGGTGCTTACATTCCCAGGATACTTAAATGGTACAGGCACGTTTCACAGTTTGTCCCTCTACTTTCCAGGAAAGTAGATGATCCTTCAATAATGTGGTTCTCTCTTGCTTCTGTGGCTATGAAATCCCTCTTTGATGCAGGCACATAATATGAAATGCTTCAAAGTTTTATATGTCTATGCTATAAAAGGACGGGCAGTTGCTCAAATAGCCTGAAAAATGTCATGCTTATCTACAAATTGAAGAATTCGTGCCAAGGTACCCCACAAATAAATTAAATGGAAAGGGCCTTAAAGCCCTTTGCAGGAATGTTAAGGTTTGGTAGAAGCTGACTGAGAATCAGGTGAGGAAAAAATAAAAAATATCGTAGGCCACAATTTCCCTTTGCTCTGATATTCAGAGCTAAGGATCAGGGTATCACTTCCGTACCTTTGGGTCAACTCAGCTTGTCACTGGTGTAGCTAATGGCCACTGGCACCAGTAAGATTTTCTTGATATGGACTGGAAAGAAGAGATTTAGAATTCAATATGAAGAGGGAAGAAAAGCAGTTCCACTCCTTAAGTTAAAACAATTATTAAATCAGTACGGAAAGAGATTCCTCTTGCTACGTGGCAGGGCAGCAAGGCCTAGTTTGTAGCAAATTTCAGCATCTTAGTTCTAGCAGGGACTCACGCTGTCTCCCAAGGGGAAATTTCTATCACCAGGTAATTTGATTCCTTAAGTAGTTCCAACGAAATCAGAGAAAAAAACCTGACTAGATTGCGATTAAAAAAAAAAAATCATTATTCCGAGATTACACATGCTTGGTAGTACTTGAATTTTTTTATTCCCCAACAATAAATAAATCTATTAAATAGCTAACAGAAGTTCTGTGAACCAGTTCCTGGTTAGAAAGTAATATTGCAATTATACTGAACTTTCTCAGTATGCAGAATCAAGCTAATAATTTTTTTTACTCAAGAACACATCAGCTCTTATTGCATTTTATGGCAACGAACAACAGTTCAATGATACAAACAAGTCTCATCTCAGAACCATTGCCACTGCCACTGGGAATGGGTTAATTGCAAGAACAAATTAAACATTAATCATTTAAGTGATTTAAATTTAAGTTGTGCATACTGTTCCATTGCTCATTTTAGCATTAACATATGAAGCTGCTCAAAGCCATTAAAACACATGCAGCAACGAGGCAAGGAGATTAAAACAAGGCGGCACTATTTCTTTTCTTCCTGCTCAGCTACAGATATTACAAAACCTTCTCCTTGCACAGAATGTGCTATTCAATGATTTGAAATATGAATTTGATGAGCTGTACAAATAGCATTACCTGCTTGCGTATGGATTTGTGCTATATGTGCCCTTGCCTTTTCACCTCGTCCTCCTTGTGCCCTCTGCCAGGCACCATCACCTGTAGCCACAGACACACACGTCATTACAGGTGAGCCCATACCCTCGATTTCTGCTCCTTCAGTACAGACAAAATGAATGGCAGCTGAACTCCCCCTGCCTTCCTTCACAGAGGGGCTGATTTGGGTCTATTTCTTCTACCGAGCCACTAATACGGCTCGGTAATAATAGAACTTGCATAAACGTAATTGAATTTTGAAGTTTCTCCTACCCTTGCAGTCATGGCTATGATTGGCTAATGGGGATGTGGAAGCTAAGATGGATGGTAAGCACAATTGCCTACATTTTACTGCAGGAGTCAGCCAGCAATGCCTTGCAATAACCGTATGGGAGGCATTACTTTACAAAAAATTCTCTTGGCTTTCAAGTTACCCAATTTGCACAAAAATCAGACAGCACAGACGCAGAATAAGGAAGAGGCAGGCTTCATGACTGCTTAGTGCCTTAATCCCTTGATAAACCTTAACTGCTACACTGCAAATGTGAAATGTAGCCCCCGCATGTTGAGAATATTTGTACCTAGGGTTTTAGGCACCTGGATACAGGCAGTTACAGTGTTTGTAAACTTGCTTGCAGAAAATAGGTTTAACATAGAACGTGTAGGAAGAAAGGCATGTCCTTTGTGTCCACACATACAAACCATCCTGCACTTGTTTCAGGTCTTTTCTTTCACCAGCATCTCTTTCAGAAGTATTTTTATTTCAAACTCTTTCCAAAAAATACCTACTTCCAACCCACTTTTATACCATTGACCTTAATGAGCTATCACAGTTTTGTTCAGCTATTATATTTAGACTCAGTCCATTGGATAAAGTATATTATCATACAATGTATATGTAACTTTCCTTCTTTCCTTCTATGCAATATATGTGACTAGCAGCTTGCAGTTCTTCTGTCTTCCCTCCAGGGATCTAAAAATGTTTTATAATGGGGAATTTAACTTCAAAGTGCTTCTGTGAATGAAATGCAGCACTTGATATTTTTCCCCGTTCCATATACAATGAAGCTATAGCAAAGAAAGATTACATCAAAGGTCAGACAGAAGTTCATTGATGTAGCTGAAAGAGTCCTACGTGTTCCTCTTGCCTAAAGTGCAAGAAGAGTTATGAAGCAATTCTTATTAAGTATGGAGTATATTCAGGTAAACGAACCTGATCCCTAAAGGATTTACAGGCCTCAAACTATTTCAAGCTACAGAGACCTTTTGACTGGAGTGATTTCTTTCACTAGAAATGGTGCTATTTGAATCTAAGGAAAAGAATAGAATTAATTTCTATTTCCATTATCGCAGAATGCGTACTGAGAAGATGGGCCCCTCCGTCTACAGCAAAAGGGAGGGATATTTTAACCACGTACCCAGCACCTCTGTGGGACCAACAGGGAGAGCAAAGAAACTTCCAATAGTATAACGCATCCTATTTTCACTGCAACCAGTTTTCTTCAGAGGAGGTTTCAATCCTACATATTGCAGGCGATAAGAAGCACCTCAGGTCAGCTACCCTTAAGGAAAGAAGATGGCTCCAAAAGAAGAGGCTGAAATTTCAGTGCTCCGATACATACCTACTTAGAACAAGTCAAAGCATATGTCAAAATATTCAACAACAATCAATGTTTCTCATTAAGTTCTTGGATTCCCATGAATTCTCTGTTTATTTGCTGGTTTTGTTTTTCCCTCATTAGAAGAACGTTTCCCAAACTGCAGTTTCCTAGAAGCAAAATATTTGTTTCCTTCTTCCTTCGTTGAAACATCTTTCCTGAAGTTTAATAAATAAATAAATACATGGTAACAGATGCCATAAAGCACTGATATCGACTGCCAGAGTTCCACCATGAGGTCATGCCACCAGGGATTTGCCAACTAATGACCTCACTTCGCTCACTTAATGAACAACCACATATGAACAGGAGCGAGTCATTCATTAGGATGTTACGATACGCAGAATTGCTAATTCTTCAAACTGCAGCCATGCGGGCTTGTTTGCATTGCCACAACGCTGCATTTTAAATGCCAACAGGGAATGAAACTGTTTGTGAATCACCAGACTCTGCGATCAAAGTAGTCGGCTGAAACTGCTGAACCATGATTTATTAATAAGGAATAAAGACAATGCAAATAAACTAATTATAAAATGGGGCTTGTAAGAGCCAAATTCCCAAAGTAAAACTTTAAGCAATGTTCAAATGATTATCCATATAATTAGGAACACATAGCCAAATACAAACGGCCTGATAGCCAACTTCAGTGCAGTTAACATTTAAAATACAGACCGCCCGCATGCTCGATTTGTCAGCAGCAGGAGTCAGGTGGCATGTGCCCAACCTAAAAATACAAAGCATCTAAAGCAATTTAGACAACTCCATACTATCCGTAGAGAATACTAACAGAGCCCATTTGACGAGCCCATTCAGGATGAGAGGAAATGGGCTCACGTTGCGCCAGGGGAGATTTAGATTAGATATTAGGAAAAATTTCTTCATGGAGAGAGTGGTCAGGCATTGGAACAGCCTGCCCAGGGAAGTGGGGCAATCACAGTCCCTGGAAGTGTTCAAAAAACGTGTGGATGTGGTGCTTAGGGACATGGTTTAGAGGTGGACCAGGCAGTTACGTTAACGGTTGGACTTGATCTCAGAGGCCCTTTCCAACCTTAATGATTCTATGATTCTGTTCTATGACACCTTGCCCTTACACACGCACAAACTCCTCTCCAGTGGGCTCTTCATGGATCCCACACGATGGTGCATAAAGTCAATTTTTCAGCTGTATCATTTCCATCCTTTTTGATAGATCAGACAATGATTTACTCTCCACTCACATATTCTACTTGTGTTCAAAAATTCATGAATTCATGAAAGAATCTGCTTCTGGAAGCAGCAAGATTATTTAAAATAATTATGTTTTATCATTACAGAAAATGGAAAAATTTCTCAGCCGTTGATGAAGCTGTGCACTTAGGGGATACCAGCAGTGCTAAATGGTCAGAAGACCACGTCGCTGCATTGTCTATGCGTAGAAAACAGTATTATCTACAAGGGCAATGTAGAAGTGATTTACATTACAGATTTCAAGAACTCTAATTTTTCCATCTTTAAGTAGAAAGGTTCACTGAGCCACCTCTTTAACTGCTGCAAAACTGCTAAGACCCACTGAAGTCTCTCCTCCATTTTTGTGGCATCCAGAGTGCGAATTCAGTAAAGTTTGTAGTTAGGCGCCTAGTTTTACAGGATAAATCCCTCCAATTTCAGCAGCATTTGTCAGTGATTAACAAAGGCGCTACGTGCATTCAGAGCAGCAACAGATCTCCCTCAATATTCACTGAAGTATAGTACTTTGAGGGAAAACAGGTTCAACCACATATACTGCCTAATTCAGGAAAAAATGCATTTATTGATTTGAATTCCACCAACCAGGTATTGACTGAACGAGATATTAAGGCCTGCATCTAATTTTAAGCACTATACTATTGCATAAAGGCAATTGCTCATCCAGTCAGGCTTAGCACACATCTACAGAAATGAAGATGGGCACCTTGTACGTTCCTCTCACGTTAAGGTACTACTGTGGAGACACTGGGCCCCAACAGTACAGAACAAAGATGGGAAAGAACGATCAATATACAACAAAAAAATCAGAACCCAAAGAAAATCCCTGACAATTGCAGTGAGCTCTCTCTCAGCCCAGGATGTTTTAAAAACCACAAAGATCTCCAGAGGTGGTATGAAATACTTCAGCGGAACCAAGTAGACCGAAAGAGCATACGTAGTGGACTAACTTATACTAAATTAAGTTTCTTTCCCTTGTATTGAAATGACTTTCATGAGGAATTCTGCAGCGGTATGTGCTTTTAGCAAAAACACTACCTCCCCAAGAGACTTTGCCTTTTGCTGCATTAGAGACACCAACCACCAGACCACCACTGCTGCGTCTCTTCGCAGCACATACTGAAAATGCTGCGGCTTATATAGATGATAATATTTCTTAGTTGAGGGGCACAGAATCATTTGCCAGATTGCAAATGTTAGGCTATATACAAAGGACACATGTAAAAAAATATTTAAACAGATTAAGTTTAGTGGAAACACAAACAGTATTTACTAGCTTTTAAAACTGTTCACTGAATTCTTATTTACAAAAAGATGATGGGGATCTTCAGGGTTACAACACACAACAGCTGTCTCTATAGAAGTGCCAGCCTTGACGTTAACGAGATGATAAATTGACTGATTAGTGTTTAAGTAGTATTAAAGTTGAACTGAATTATACCAAGATTCAGACTTAGAGTTTTTATCAGTTCTCTTACTATTGAGTAGAGCAATTGGGCCGGAGAGCGAGGAGAGACAAGGACAACCTCCTGTACTTGAGAGAATTTATTCTCTTCTTCGAAAAATGCAGAAATATGTGACGTTACGACCACATTACAACACTGACTTCATACTCAACCAAATACCCATGACATGTATAGGCTTTATTTTCAAAAAAAGAAGCTTGCCACTCACATTTTTCATGTGGCTGACATGGAATCAGCTGTGCAAACCACTTGAAAGGGTCTTCCTCTTCAAACCAATGGACAAGAGTAGGGAGGAGGTGAGGGGGACAGGCCAGCACAACCACCCTACTAAGGGGTAAAGGGAGGCCAATGAGTGATGAATGGGAAATGTACTGTTATGCTTGATAAGGATCCGACCAGCTAATGGGAGATGTGGCCATGCCTATGGGGTAGCTGTAAAACGTAGCTGGAAATGTAAGAGACCTGCACTGTTTCCACCGCTGATTGCCAGGACCTCATGGCAGCGCCAGATTTGGAAATGATGGAGAACAAGACATTTTTTCAAATAAGACGAGAAAGCCAAGACTGGCGATACCATACCCAGTTACTATATACAGCTGCAATAATGATGACACATCGCATCCATGCCTACAAGCTTTGCTTTGCAGAGAAAAGTTACTTTAAGACATGTATTGGGTTTGCATGGCAAGGTTTTGGCAGCAGGGGGGACACAGGGGTGCTGTCTGTGAGAGGCTGCTAGATGCTTCCCCTCTGTCCGACAGAGCCAACGCCAGCTGGCTCCAAGATGGACCCACCGCTGGCCAAGGCTGTGGGTGGTGATGGTCAGCGATGGTGGTAGCGCTTCTGGGATAACATAGTTAAGAAGGTGGAAAAAACTGCACAACACCAGCAGCAGTCAGAAGAGAGAAGTGAGAGTATGTGAGAGGAACAACCCTGCAGACACCAAGGTCAGTGAAGGAGGAGGAGGAGGAGGTGCTCCAGGCGCCAGAGCGGAGATTCCCCTGCAGCCCATGGGGAAGCCCATGGTGAGGTGGGCTGTGCCCCTGCAGCCGATGGAGGTTAACGCTGGAGCAGAGATCCACCTGCAGCCCATGGAGGACCCCACAACAGAGCAGGGGGATGCCTGAAGGAAGCTGTGACCCCGTGGGAAGCCCGCACTGGAGCAGGCTCCTGGCAGGACCCATGGGCCTGTGGAGAGAGAAGCCCAGGCTGGAGCAGGTTTGCTGTCAGGACTTGTGACCCCATGGGGGGCCCACGCTGGAGCAGTCTGCTCCTGAAGGACTGCACCCCAGGGAAGGGACCCACGCTGGAGCAGTTAGTGAAGAACTGCAGGGAAGGACTCACATTGGAGAAGTTTGTGGAGGGCTGTCTGCCGTGGGAGGGACCCCACGCTGGAGCAGGGGCAGAGTGTGAGGAGTCCTCCCCTGAGGAGGAAGGAGCAGCAGAGACAGCGTGTGATGAACTGACCGCAACCCCCATTCCCCATCCCCCTGCACCGCTGGTGGGGAGGAGGTAGAGAAATTGGGAGTGAAGTTGAACATGGGAAGAAGGAAGGGGTGGGGGGAGGTGTTTTGAGATTTAGTTTTTATTACTTTAACCTGATTTGATTGGCAATAAGTTAAACTAATTTCCCCAAGTCGAGTCTGTTTTGCCCATGACGGTAATTGCTGAGTGATCTCTCCCTGTCCTTATCTCGACCCATGAGCCTTTCGCTATATTTTCTCCCCCCTGTCCAGCTGAGGAGGGGAGTGGTAGAGCAGCTTTGGTGGGCACCTGGCGTCCAGCCAGGGTCAACCCACCACGGAGAGTGCAGCACGCTCGTTTTCCTAGGCATTAACATCCCACCGGACTCGAGTAAAACTGCAGACCTCAAAACATAATCAATGGAAAACAACCTGCTTTATTAATATTGGACAAGCTATATAAATTTAACATTTATGCTGCATTTTAAAAATGTCTGAAATACCGTAAATGTAAATGTCATTATATTTGACATTTATAATTGACCAGAGTCACATTTACAACGTTATTGGCAATAACGCCTACCCTGTCGTAGAGGTAAGCAGAGATTTTGTATTTAACGCTTCAACGACATAGAAATAATAAGGGTGCCAACATATGATAAAATAGTTCCACTGCCTTATTTTTAATTAAAGCACAGTACAGCTGACTTCTGTGGAATAATATCCATCTTCAACAACTGTCCAGACCTGCTTATTTTACTAGCAAAAATGCCCATTCATTTAAAGCCATTTGGCTCTAACAGATTCATCTTAGATAATGTAATGGCATTAGACTCCTTTTGCAGCACCCTTTCGTTGGGAGAGACACCTTTTTATTTCTTCCTCTAAAGATAGCACTTAGACCTACACTCCATCAAGTAAATAATTAAGACAAGGAGCATAAACTGAAATTACAAACCAAAATGTTGTATATAAAAATGCGTCGTGCCCTGGAATTTGCACAGTTACCCATAGCAGAGGCATACCTTCTGCACAAACAGCTAAGCTGGGCTTCCAAAGCCTGACTAAATCTTCAGCCTTGCAGAGTAATGACAGAATGAAAAATATTTGCATAAGCTTGTAACTTGAGCAAGCATAATATGGGTGAAGCATGGGAATACAAAGCAGTTTTCACCAAGACACAGTTATTCTAAAACACAAAGCTATGTATTCGTTGTAAGAAGAAGAGACATGTCCTGAGAAGTCATTTAAGCTGATATAGTTTAAAAAAACTACATATGCTCGCTACATGCTTTAAAATAATAGTCCTCACCTTCCAAAAGCAACAATCCCAGAAGGCAATCCTAGTGCGGTTGGTGTTGGGAATGGAATGCTAATCCTGGAAGCACAGTGTCTGCATATGAATGAGCCCCTCTTTGGGTCCCTAACATTTAATAATCTTTGATAAATGCAATGAGCAGGAGCATTTTATCCAACGCCTCTGAAATCTGAAACGTCTTTTCTCAAGTGTCAGCAGTTTATACAATAAAAATTTATTTTGCAAAAAGCACTGTAAAAATGAATATTGTTTCTCTTTCTCATTACAGGCTGGAAATTTGAAAGTGTGTTTTAAGCTAATGGTAGGTCTTAGTATTTTCCATATTAAAGAAAGAAATTCATTTTGCAGCTCCACACATCACTAGTTTGTGCCAGAATTCAGTTGGCTCTGTCTGGCCATGAAGTAAAATCGATCAGTAACAACACTGAAGTTTCTCCCTCTATATTCCAGATTACCACCAAAAATACCCCACCACACTGCAGTGTTTTTCTCCTACTTTCCGCTGCCATCAACTCCATCATCCAGGCTGCTCATACGTAGTAATCTGTTCTTGAGCACTGTAATTGCAAAGTGGGAAACTCAATAAACCTATATCTTATCTGAAAGAGAAGCCGGTAATTGCCCGAAAGAAATGGATCTTGTTGCGGAAGGGTATAAGACAGTGTCAGATGTATTGTTAGCCACTCTGATAACTGATGCTTTCGTGGCTTTTTTTTTTTTAACAAAGATTAGCATCTAGCAAAGATTTATGAAAAAACACAATTTTTCAACAAAAATGCTAGCCAATTTTTTTTTCTTTTGATCAAAATAAAACCCTATTTTTAAAGTTATCAAATATTTTGGAAGCTCAACACTGCAGAAAGAATGCTGGCAGATCAATACATACTCTCACTATCCAACTAATCTTCACTGGCTTCTGAATAATTCAGGCTCATTAGACTTCCAAGCTGTCTGGCCTAAAGGTTACGTGAGACATGCATCAATCTGTCAGAAAGGTGGCAAACATTTTTTCGTCCCTTTTCCATCCACACGCTCTGTATTTGTACAATAATAATAATCATTTCAAAGCCTTCAGTTAAATCATAATTAGTCTGCAGCCCCCCGTTCCAAATATTGAATATATTTGTTAAAATAAAAAACAACCCCCACAATGCACGCATGGGGAGCAGGGGGGGGTATAAGCAAAGGATTCTTAAATGTAATTTTGCATAAGGCTACAGACTTTAAAAAAAAAAAACAAACCACACAACACAGTAATTAGGTGGAATAAGGATATATTCAGAGAAGCATTAAAAGAGAACAGAAACACTGATGCAACCAGATTTGATTTACCAACTGTACTGATTAAATCTTGCATTTACCAGGGGGCTTTAGCTATTCTCTCCTTTTGTTTCATCGCCATCTTACCAGCACTGGCAAAGACTCAACTGTCAATTAAATAACCACAGGACGCTATTGTTTTGGCAATGATGACCATCAGGTACAGACACCTCCTCTGCTATGCTTAGGTAATCCCTGTGACCTTTTCTTCTGTAATATAAGGACACATCACTAAAGAATTACTAACGGATGTGGTCAAAGTATTTTTATTTTTCAAAATGTCAGCACATCAAAGCCAAAAATAAGTCCAGAGTATGTGGGTGAGGATGTCCAAGCTATAGCTGTGGTTCAGTGGTAGGAATTTTAGTCCTGATCATTCCAAAACCCTGGTTATACATCACATTTGGGTACCCACTCCTGATGAGATGTTTTCTCTAACTTATCATAGCATTCTATATGTAAAGTCAATTTTCAAAAAATATTTCTGAAAGAGTGAACTTCTTTATGCAAAACAGAAAATAAAGATGGGAACAATGAGAACATACACAGCAGCTTGTGTACAGAACATAGTGCCACCATTCAGCCTCTTAAAATATAGAGGGACATTTAGTAAAGTTCAAAGACTATAAAATTGAAAACGGACTCAAGATTTTAAATGACAAATTCCACCTATAGCACTCATCTCCGCAGTGGGTCACTGAGATCAAAAACTTGATATACAGTGCTAAATTTGATCATCTCCCATTTGATCATCTCCCAGGCTAGATTCAGTTGATTTACCTCTATTAAGAAAAAAAATAAGCATTTATGGCCAATAATTAATTAGCTAACTTGAACTAGTAGGAATACTATATGACAAAATTCCTTGAATTGTGCTTAGTAGGACATTTATCACTGAAAATTGGGATCAGCAAGTATTTTGGATTATCAAGTTCTGGTAACGTGGGTGTAAGGAAGTACATGAGCAACAGAAACATAGCTTTTCAGAGATTTATCATGCAGTAATCTAGGTGCCTGTTCAGCAAAGTTTTCTTTACAGAAGGCTAATTTGGTTACCACAGCCTCCAACTATATGTGGAAGATGAGCACTTTTCCCATTCTAGTGCAATCTTCTATTTGATATCAAAAAATTGATCCAATCTGGAGCAATTCTAAAAGGAGCGCTATCCTTGGAAAGCAGATATCTTGTCTCCGGTGGACAAAAATTGCACATGATTTCAAGCTATGATTCGAGTTGAATGCAATAAATGACTTGAAAAATTGAACCTCGCATCGCTGGTTACCAAAAGAGAACTGATAGTGACAGGTTCCTTCAAAACCATGTATGCACCTCCCTGAATGAGGATATCCATGGTATTTTAGTATCTACTAAGCTTAGAGTACCAACCAACAGGGATACTGGCCAGTTACAAACTCAGTCCATGCAAGATGGTCTGAAGAAGAAAATAGAAAGGAATGAGGAAAGTTAACAGCTGTTCACAGAAATTAAGGCATGCATCCACATATCTGCTATATGCCCACATTTTCAATGGACTCTGAGCCTCAAACAGCTAAAAATATGCAAAAATACTTCCTTTTTCCTCCTCCTGGCCATAAAATTGACCATTGCAAAGTGCAGAAACAGACATCTATTTCCCTTTGCAAGGTCTGTTCCACCCTGCAGTTGTCTATCTTTCTCCTGGGTTAAGATGTATTTATCATCTCACGCGTGTTTTAGCATCTGGCTGATGCTGTTCAGTTCCAGGCACAATTAAAGGTGTCTATCCAGATACTCAAAAAGTCCACTTCTTCCACATCCCACCACCTGGACCGTGTTCAGAAACCATGAACTTTTTAATCCCTTATGGCGCTTGAGAACGTAGCCCCTGCACCATCTTCTCCTTTTCTCTTAAATTTCAATCCCCTCAAACGCATTTGGGATTACTGCAAGTACAAGGTAAGATTAAAAGGAGTTTTACCTCCAACTTTCAAGGACATTTCTGCCCCACAAAAATCTTTCCAGAGAGAAAGAACATGTACATGGTGCATGTATTTTGGTGTTTAATTGTTTCTTGGTTAACTCCTTTAAGTTACGGTCTAGTTGCAGGAATAAACTTATTTTTATATTACTACAAATGTTTAGCGATGATAAAGGTGAAAGCAGGATAACGTATCACTAACACAGACCTTCTCCAGCACGTTACTGTATGACATGCCACATTCTCACCCTTGCTTAGAAAACAAAACTTCATAGAGCAGACTTTTTTTTTGGTTTTTTTTTAAGCATTTATATGAAAATGTTTCTGTTAAGGTCTATGTAACCCCCTGAATGACGGGCTCAGGTTCTGATTTTGCCCATATTTCTACTTCTCGGACTTTACAAGCTCTGAGATTCCTGCCTCCGTACAGCCCCCAATTCAAGGCAAGGCTACGACCACAAGGCTGAACTGACTCAACCCTATAAATCTTCCTTTCAAAATCCTCTACAGCTGTCTTTTCATTCAAGAAGTATCTTCCAATCCCATTACTACTTAATCCCTTTATAATCCAATCAACCTCGGCAGCATCATGTCAGCTCCCTCTGTCAACACTGTAACCCTGTAATATTTCATTCTGGTAAAGAGCAGCACTACTTCCCATTTCCAGAAAAATTTTAATTCCTACCCTTGACCCAGCTTTGTTCCGGATTCATCTTCAATTGCCGTAACCACGTTAGAAAGACCGACTGTATCTTCCGCATATCTTCATCTTACATGGGGTAAAAAGAAAAATTAAACTTCTCCAGCTATTTCTAAGGAAATGAAATACCTGGCATAATTCAGACAGTAATTTGGTTTGGTTTACACTCTATTTTAGCTCAAAAAATAAAATTCACTTGGGTTATCATGGAGTAAGCTGTAAAGATACTCCCCAGAGGCTAGAGTCCTGCAACTGCATTTCTATTCATAGCTATTTTTCTTTTTCCTCCTCCTCCACCTCCCTATTTTTATGGAAGTAGCAAATAGCCCATAAAGCAAACACCCCATGGTACATGTTCTGGACTACAGAGCTGATTACATGTTACTACTGTTCGTGCATACTCCTGGCAGTTTTGAAGGAGGTCATCTATGGATTTGTGCTGCTGAGGTCGTTTTCTTCACCTGAAACACACAGCATTACACTGTTTGTGGCTTTATCTTATGAGATATAAGTCTCCCAGCTCTAATCCTGTTGTTTCAAGCCAAATGGAAAAACAATATATTCAAGCAGTGAACTCTATTGTCTGCAAGATTTTATTAATTGGAAGCTTAACAAATAACATTTGAATTTCAGGCATGAAAAATTAACTACTGTATTATGCAGAGCTAATTGATGGACTGTACCTGATTGGAACAGCCAACAGTGTATTCCCAAGCCCTGAAACATTGCAGCCATCAAACAGAAATTAAAAAAAAAAAAAAAAGCTTTAACTGCTAATTGATTCTGCCACTATCAGACTAAGAAGAAAAAAGGTCATTAAGTAGACTGTAACCAATACCTTCATCTTTGGAGGGCTAAGAAACCACTACGAGATACATGAAGGAGGTAAACTTAAGTTTTCCAAGGTTTTCATCAAGTTTTCATCATTTCTTCTAGTGATTTTTCTTCATTTCACTTAAGTTAATAGCAAACAAAATAACCTCAACTTTTTTTTATGTAGTTGCTAAAAATATGATCTTTTAAGAAAGAATGCATTTATTAACTTTTTATCTTTATGTGCTCTTGTTTTCTAGTTATTAGTATTCTTTATAAAAAGCTCCTACTTCAATGTAGTCCAGGAACAGCAGGGAGGTCTAAAGGCACTCCCTGATCCAAGACACCAAGGATTTTGCAAACCCGTGACATGGTCCTGCTTCCCTTATGGCATTTCAGGTGTAGTACAGGATCATCATACTCATTCATCATCATCCTTACAGTCCACAAGAGGACACAATCCTGTAACCATAGAAACATGGATGTTCTGTGGACATTTTCTGCCTATTATATATTAAAAAAAAAAAAAGAGAGAGAGAAAACTGAGCCTTGTTTGCTCTCTCCACAATGTTGTCTCAACACTACTTGAAAAGAAAAATGCCATGTTCATTTTAAACCAGTGCAGCAGCTCACAGCCCCTTGCCTTCTCCTTCTTCCGAGATGAATACAGGAATACAGCATGGCTTGGCCTCACATCTGAGCCCCTTTGTTGTGCTATCTGCCACTGATCTTATTTGCCACCCATCCAGGCAAAGAGCAGGCAGCGATCACCGTCACACTCAACAGCATTTGGGACTCAAAGAAATGAGCAGGGTTTTCCCTAAAAAGTTGGGGTGTACCTATTCCTCTCTCCCAACACATGGGACATTTCTTCAGATCTTCTATTATTCCTCTAAGTGCTGGCATTTCATAGAGCAGGTACCCTGGGATCTATAAAATGGTCATTTGCCACAATTAAGAGATGAGCACTGAAAGAGAGAGACCGCAGCCGCTGCCACTTCAGCCACCCACCCCTGGAGTGAGCAGCCAGATGTAGCCCACGACTGACCGGGAAGACTCTACCCATCTTGGTCAGCTGGCTTATTTCCCTTAAAGAATTGCTTTATTAAAACAATCAGCGTGCAGCTGGATAACATTAGGGCTTGATTCTGCCAATACTAAGAGATACGGTAGGTACGGCTACCATATATTACAATTCCCAAAAAATTAGATTGTTATTCACTGTTTGAAGATATGTATTTATTTAACCATGAAAAGCTAGCACATTAAAAAAAAAATATTTTCATACTATCCATGGCCAAGCAGTAAGAGCCAAAACATTTTGACAGAGTCTTCAGCTAAGACTGATGTAGAAGGAGGTTTAGCTACTATTCAAAAAATAAGACATTAAATTAAGTCTGGGAAAATTAGCAGTAACAGTTATTTTGTGTATTTCCCGAAAACACTTTTACTCATGTAATGCATTCTGAAATATTCTCAGCATCCTAAATGCTGCGCAGTCCCTTTAAATCTCTGAAAATTCAAGGTATTCCCTGGGCAAAGGATGAAGTGCTCCGCTCCATACACAATTACACATTTACTGAAGTCAGATGTTAGGAAGAATAAAAACCTTTTCCTCCCCTGGCAATATAATTTAATAATTGTAAATCAGTAAAAGCATTATAAACAATTGCAGCATTTACAACGCAGGCTTTACTGAGCATATTACTTCAAGACAATTAAAGATAATGATTGATACAAACCTCTAGTCACAGATATTTACCAAAAATGTACATTAGTCAACATTAACATAAAGAAATTAGGCACAGAGAAGTTAAAACATTAGAACTATGAAGCTCCTAGAGGAACTTTAATTATGCCTGGTTTATATCTTGTGCAATATACCATGCAACTTTGAATATTCCCATAAATTCCTGAATGTGTATGCAACATCGCCAATGATAAAACTTGCTAGAGGAACCCTTGTATCTCATGAGCTTTGCAGTTCTTCATATTTTCATATTAAGTGTACATTCCAGTTAACTGCCTTTTTTATATACAAATAAAACATACAAAATCCCTCTTTGGCACTGAGGAACCATTTAGTTCTTAAATGCAAAGCTATTCACTGCAATTCAGCCTTTTTAAACTCTGTTTATTCCATCTTAAAGAAAACACTGTACATATTCATTGCCAAAGTGCCTAATCAGTCATTATTTTAAAAAAAAAATCGCAAAGGCTTTTTTTTTAAATGCAAATATGAATTAATTATCCGTCCTCAATGAAGGAAACTCTCTTATGTTTCCAGTGACTGATTCTGGACATTGAGACAAAGGTGAAATTTTATTTTTACTTTATATTTTAGCTCTGCCCATTAGATGCAAACTCTTAGGTGTGAAACAAATACCAAATAGGTAGTTTAAATTGCTCAATAAAGCTGAATTGTAATAAGGCATAAAATGCTTACTTATAAAGTTGCCACCTACAGATTTCAGGATAGCTACTCGCAGGCAGCCGCTGCGTAACAGGGAAATTTCACATGTTTAAAAAGGTTTTTGGCTGCCTGTGTAAATTGTCTCTCAGCTAGAGAAACAAGGTGCCCCCAGTTCACTGCAAAGCAATGGGGACAACATCTAATTGAGATTACAGTGGAACTGTGAATGCCATAAAGGGACAAAGATTCTCCAAAGTCAAAAGGCTACAATGCATGGAACCAAACCTTAAACACACACACACTGCCAAGCAGAAGCACTTCTCCTTAGAAGTATTACATCAATGTTTTATTGCTTCTGAAATGCCAAATAAATGATTTTTTGGTTTTGGTTTGACATTACTCATCATTTTTTTAATATCATGAATAAAGTGTTTTGCAGAGGTGCTGGTAAGTAGGTAAGCAGGGCATTTGTCAGCTTCTTGTTTAGAAATTAAAGGTGATGAGAATGCTATGTATAAATAGACTGCTGCTGCATGAACCCCACCTGCGATCAAATGGGCTTGCTCCTCAGCCATAAGGAACCCCCATTTTCTCTATATGCTCTGGATTGTACTCAAAGAAAAGGCTCTATGGTGGTGTCAATCATCCATCACAAATATTTAAGACAGTGCTCTAGACTAATGAAGCTGCATTAATTTACAGACTTCACAGCTGACTGTGATTTATTTTTTTCATTGAAACACTATTCCCTACCTTAATAGAAGGCATTTAATACTAAAACTTGTTGAGTGGCCCCAACAAAACAAATCAAAGAAAGAGGAGCAAAAAAAAAATCAGTGATTTTAGCTCTTCGTCTACCTTACCAAAATAAAGTTAGAGCTCTGCATTACAGCTTGTGTCTTAAACGTACGTTTCATGAATGGCTGTGTTATCCCAAAATTCCTTTAGTGCCATAACAGACATCAAGAAGTCATGACCTCAAACAAATGTGCTTTTTGAGGGAAAAAAACCCACTCCAGCCTAACAAACATGAGTCAGGATGTAAATACATTATCACAAGCACCACCAACTGCAAGCAGTTGCAGCCCATGAGATGACAGTAACATCTTCCATTGGATTTTGGCCTAAACATTTGTAGCATGATTATTTTGCTCATTTTCATAGGCTTAAATACAGGGGTTTGGGGTTTTGTTTGTTTGTTTTTAAAGAGCACAAAGTACTTCCCATCTCACAAGCATGTAGTGAGCATTGTATTTACAATACATCATTTGAGCAACAACCTCCCACGAGTAGCTGCTCCCCTTTCTGAACAGAATGAAGCTCAGCACAGTCTCCCTCCATCATTTAGAAACAGGATGCCAGCAGATGCAGAAAGCACGAATTTCTAACAGAAAGCGTGTACACAGTACCAAGCAAAAACCTAAAGCTCAAAACCACGCTATGACGCTCAGTATGGGCACAAAATCAAAGTGAGGAGAGGGGATTCTCAGAGTTAAAGGACAGAAAGGACCACTGGCCCTTCTGTTTCCCCTCTCAAACACTGGCCATGAAGTTTCAAGCTGAGATGGGTAACTTGTAATTGATTAAAGCTAACTCCCTCAAAACCAGCCAAGTATTGAATTAAAAGCACCAAGAGACATGCTGCAAGTTTTGGTAAGACTTTTGCAATGTTTAACACCCTCACTTTTGAAAATGTTCTTAAATTCACATTTAGATTACCTGGCTTCAGCTTCCAGGGGTTGATTTTTGTTATAGCTTTTCTGCTATCCAGTATTTTCTCACAGTGAAATTATTAATATACTGTAATCAAGCCACCTTTATTTATTCCTTTTGATAGGCAGAACACCAAATCTATCTGACAAAATAATCCACAAGAATCACTCCATCCCTAGCATTGACTGAAAATTTCATAGGTTAGATAGAGAAGAATAGATTTTTATCTCATCTCACACAACAGAGATAACCACCATCTTATTTGCACACCTCAAATCTGAAGGTCTAAATATTTTGGCCTAAAATTCACCTTTCCTTTTTTATTGTGATCATAGTGAAGCTTTTACCAACTCCTTTATAAAGCAGTATCTCTGATATTGCTGTTTACATAAAATATTTAACAATACTCATAATGGTAATGAAGGGTAAACTGGTTACGATCGTATAAATGTTCATTCACACCTCGTGTTGCACAGGAACGCAAGCTGCATGGGACAAGAACTGGGAACAGTAATATTTTATTACACTTGTAAGCTTCCCAGCTCCAATTAGGATAAATATAAATATAGATCTTTGTCTTTTTATTGCCCATTTATACAAGGCGACATACCAAATGCCTCAGTCTCCAAGAAGTCAGATGGAGCTACGAAGACCACCTTCGTGGAAACACTTCTTCGTCCCAGGCACAGGTAGGACATGCCTGGGAGAGCAACGGCAACGCTGATGGTGGGATCACAGCACGCCAGCAGCTCCAAGCAATGCTTCCACTCACACAGCGGTGTAAGAGACTAAAATTGCACCAAGCCACCCAACATGAGGATAACGTGCAAAGGTAATGAGATCAGTACAAGACAGACATGGACCTGTTGGAGCAGGTCCAGAGGAGGGCCACGAAGATGATCAGGGGGCTGGAACACCTCTCCTATGAGGACAGGCTGAGAGAGTTGGGGTTGTTCAGCCTGGAAAAGAGAAGGCTCCAGGGAGACCTTATTGCGGCCTTTCAGTACTTAAAGCAGGCTTGTAAGAAAGATGGGGACAGACTTTTTAGCAGGGCCTATGGCGACAGGACAAGGAGTAATGGTTTTAAACTAAAAGAGGGTAGATTCAGACTAGACACAAGGAAGAAATATTTTATGATGAGGGTGGTGAAACACTGGCACAGGGTGCCCAAAGAGGTGGTAGATGCCCCATCCCTGGCAACATTCAAGGTCAGGTTGGATGGGGCTCTGAGCAACCTGATGTAGTTTGTAGATGTCCCTGCTCATTGCAGGGGGGTTGGACTAGATGGCCTTTCAAGGTCCTTTCTAGCCCAAACCATTCTGTGATTCTATGATTGCATTGACCTCCTCTCCCATTCAGCAGCCTCACTAACACAGGTTATTCAGGAAGTCATGGCATCTAAGGCCCCATTCCATGGGTGAACTCCTCAGCCAGGGAGTCCCAGGGAAACACCTATTAGCTGTTCACCTCTCTCAATCACAACAAAGTAACCAATATATCCTTTGCGGCACTGTTTCTGGATGCCTCTTAACACATCAAACAAGGTACATGATCTTATTTCATCCTAAAGCCTAAGCAACCATAGGGTGTCAGTAGTACTTGGCTAGGAAGTCACTCAGGACTTCCGCGCGCTATAGTAGCCAAGAAGCCATGCCATAATATGTAACAAGCTTCAGAAAACAGAAACTAAACAGCTAGAAAGAAATACTGCTGAGGTGACAAGCAGATACAACAGTGATCTGGTCATTGGTTTAGCCTGTCCTGCAAGTCTAGATTTCATAAATGAACTAATCACTTTAAACATTAAATGCTGGCTGGGACAGGAAAGCTTAGCTCCTCTTCTCACCATTAGATAATGCTGTTCATGAATTAAAGCACAGGCAAGATAGGAGTGGGAATCTGGTGTTTCCACCGATGGGACCGTGATGACCAAAACTTATCACTAAGCACCACTGCAGATCTCCAGTTTACACTCGAGTCCCAGGTCCCCAGGGCTTTAGTTGGCAGATTTTATGGTAGCACTGAGGATATCTGATAAACAGGCATCTTAGTGGCAACCTCTGCATGCAGATACGCTGAAGCAAGAGCTACAGCAACACCGTTATGGCTTACACCAAATAGGATGTCAGCCCACCTCTATAAAACAGTAGTGTATCTAAGCAGGAGTTGCAACATGGCATAAATTAAATCATTTCATTACCTGAACAATACAAAGAGTGAGAACTGCGTTACCACCTCGCTGATTCATAAAAGTCACCGATGATAAGGTATAATGCTTAAATTCTGCCCAGTTCACCCTAATCTCACCTGACAGGGATAAAACTTTCCCTGGATGCAAGCTATGGCCATGACAAACCAGTTCTGCTTTAGGATACATAAGGGTGCTTATGTGGCACCTGCATTACAGCAAAATTAGTTTTATATCTTTTATAATGAGGATGCAAAATCTGTTAGCACTTTAATATGAAAAATGTGTTGATATCCATTGAGAACTAACTGCAAACTGAATTTTAACTCTGCATATAAAATTAATTTAATTCTTGCAAGGTAAAGGTATAATTCCTCTATTTACTTTCCTTCCAAAAGATCTCTTTAGTTTTGCTTAGCTGGAACTGTCTTGTTCAGTTTGCATCTATATACAGCAGCTGCCAGGCGGTTTCAAATGTTTCCTCAAAGCTTTGGTTGCAAGCTTTCAACAGGCAATTAAATTACAGCCACATTTGCATGGCAGCTTTTTGTAATAAACCAATTCACAGTGCAGGCTTCAGTTACAGGTAATTAAAAGTTCTCTTGATACAGGAAAACACACCCAAAATAGCTGGCCTATGGGCAGAAAAGCTTGAAAACATAAGGAAAACTAAAACACCATATAAATTACTTGCCTGAAACTGCAGCAAGGGAAAACAACAACAGGGGACAATAAACCAACTCACATTGCAAAAGCGCAATGAAATGCCCACCTGCAGATCTCAGTCACTTACCTCCTTCCCCAACCCTGTTGACTGTTCTACAAATATTAGTAGGGAAGGAAAATTTAGGTTTAGATTAGATATATTAGGAAGAAATTCTTCACCATGAGGGTGGTGAGGCACTGGAACAGGTTGCCCAGAGAAGTTGTGGATGCCTCATCCCTGGAATTGTTCAAGGCCAGGTTGGATGGGGCTTTGAGCAACCTGGTCTGGTGGAAGGTGTCCCTGCCCATGGCAGGGGGGTTGGAACCAGGTGATCTTTAAGGTCCCTTCCAACCCAAACCATTCTATGATTCTATGAAAAGGTATTTTCAACTTCTACACCCCCTTCATTTACATCCCCTCCCCGAGTCAAAAGGTGACCGCTGAGGAAGGGAGAGGAGCGCCAGGTGAGCCAGGGTGGCCTCCAGCCTGCAGGAGTCCATTTTGCCAAGAGAAACAAAGAAAGGACAATCGTATTGCTGGAATCATGCAGCAAGGAAAAAGTTAAAGCCCGTAGGCAAGGCTGGAGCTGGATATGGCTGCAAAATTAAGGCAGAGCCGGCAATCCAGGTACTTCTGTAACTGTGCTTGGGCTAACTGGGGGATGCTGCAGTAGTCCAAGGCAGGACAACCCACAAGCAAAGGGTGCAGAACGATTGTACGTGACGAGATGACAGCACAGGCAGGCAACACAATGGGGGTTTTTGTTGAAATTACAGCTACTTATATCAAATGTTTCCTTGCTACCAGCCCCAGTGAGAGATTCTCCTTGACTCAAAAGTTCACACATGCTTAATCAAAGACAGGAAGACCAAGAACCAGTCAACAGCAATATTTAGGTTTCATTCAGGAGAAGGACAACTAGTGACAGTGCTTTCAGTCATCAATCTTGTGATGTTTGGGGATTTCTACACTTAAATTCCAGTTTCAGCAATATCTGAGAAGCAGAGAAAAGTTTGCAAGTATATTTATATGCATTTATGGCTCAAAATTAGTAGGTATATTTATTTTTAGGGGGAAAAAAAAAATATCTTTCTTTCAATCAACCTCATCTGAAAGGAGGACAATGTGTTCTTTTGAGTGCCTCAGGATCCAGCCCAAGGAGAAACATTCCCTACACTGGGACTGGGCAGTCAAGTGTAAGCAGAAAATTACCATAATGAAACATGAAGGGTTTTGCATCCTCCTTGCAACAAATACAATACTCATTTAGATTCGTGGAGTACAAGATATTTTCATCTAAAATTGGCTTTTTTCCCCCATTAGAATCCCATAGGGCTTGTTTAATTACTGCTAATGAGAATAGATTTTTACATACTACCTGTTCATTTCTTTTCAGATTTATTTTTAATACCAACCCGTTCCCCTTGGGAAAATGACCATCATTATCATGCTGTCCTCCGAGAAGCACAAAATAACAGCTGTCACTTTGGGTCACCATAGCAACACTACTGTAACTACACCGAATTTGGTTCAACAGGAGAATATATATACACACATATATATACACACACACACATACATACACACACGCACACACACACATGCAGAGGTGATGATAATAAATTACTTGTAACATAGTTCAGGGAATTCTCATTTCGATGATGACATGCTTTCCCCTTCTTTTGCCAAACTAACCCCGTTTAAGCTTAGCGCATCCTAAAGCAGCAGTGGATAATGCTGCAGATCATCACCTCCGCAGCTTCCATCACGCAGCCATCTCCCAGCCTCATGCTATTGCGAAATATCACATTCTCCCTCGTGGTGCCAACAAAAGCAAGTTTTGGGGCATTTTCCCCCCCTCTCTGGATTCAGATGTGTTGCCTAGGGGCTCCTGCTGTCACATAAAGCCATTGCTGCCGGGTGTCTGGCAGAGCAGCCCTTGCCAAGCCAAGCTGCTAAGGCAGCACGGGCCACCGCTAGTCACCTCTGCTTTCTGCTTGTCCACAGGCAAGGAGGCACCTTGTCAAACAGGGATGCAGTCCTCATTTGGGGCACTAATTTAAAGATAATACTGTCAGAAACGCTGTCATATCACAGGCTAGCAAATAGGTGATCTAGTCACACACTGGAACCGCATCCGTTCCCAAGGGATTCGCTCATTTAAGTCCCATTAAGATTAATGGGAATTATGTGCAGAGCACAAAGACATCTGAGTGAAACAAGCTTGTAAGAGCGAATCCATCATCAGAAGCAAAAATTAAAAGTTTGCCATTATTTTTAGTGGGAGAAAGGTTGGATCCCAACTCAGTTACATTGGCTAATCCATTTTTATACAAACAAAAGCTCAAAAGGTAAATTCTGAAAATTTAATATCTGGCTTCTTCGTCTTTACTTCTCAACAGAAAATACGCCCCCCCCCCTTTTTTTTTGTTTTCTGCTGTGGTATATTTTTTATCTGGAAGAGGTCAAAGTATTTTATGTATACTAGTCCATTAGTCCTCACTAATGAATCCAGGCATCCTAACTCGCTTGTGGACAAGCAGAATTTTGCCAGTCACTAAGAGACAATTTCTGGGCTATCTTGTCACAAAAAGCACAACAGTTGTGGTTGAAAATTTCCTTTAGCAGGGTTTTTTTTTCCCCCCTTCTGATCTATGCTGTATACTTTATTTTGCATTCAATCCAGTATTTAAATACACAGCCAAGCTTAAATGGAAGCTTGTTTTCCTTCCTGCCCCCCTGTTACCCCACTAGACTGAGGGAAAACGTTAATATCTATCCATGACATTTCTGGTAACAGACCAGTAGTCTACAACAAACAGTGTACTTTGAGAAGTTTAAGCTTTCAGTTATTTCTCATTTGTGAAGTCACATTTTCTGACTTTAATTTTTTAGCCTTTTTAAGTGTCAAAAAAAAAAATCCTGCAGTATGACACTCTTAAGAGAAATAAACAATTTTTAGTTTCATAATTTTCTAAATTCTGTTGTAGTCACTTTTAATCATCAAATTCACTACCTTCACCAGCAATTTAACATGAACAGAATATAGTACGCTCAAATAAAGAAATCGATACTGTTCAAACTAAAGAAGAAAGAAAACACCATCGTAGATGCCCTATATTACCCTGATGAAAAGAATGTGAAAACGCTTTCTGATATTTTATATCCTCCTTCTACATTATAGTTTTCCCCATCTTTCTGTGTTGTGAGAGGGAGAACCAGAGTTGCTAAATTTACTTTCTCTATAGTATTAGGGGCCTCACAGACCTTTCCAGACCATCTCATTTCCAGTTTTGCCAACAGAAGCATCCCAGCCTTCACCAGTTTGCTCTTGAAGAGATTTTTGATGTCTCTGATTACTCTCTTCAACTTTTCTTTACTCCTTCTTGCTGTTTTCTGAGATGTGCAATAATGAGCATCCAACTCCAGACAAAGCTTCATCACCCATCCACACAACAGCCCATGAAACACTAACTGCACTGTTCCACCTTCACATCTTATTAGCTTTTTTGATTGTAGGTACCTCTAAACAGAAGCTTTAATGGAACAAGATATAATAATACTCATGCTTTTCTTTGAGCAGAAATAGAGTTTAATATCATTTCAACACAGAACTGATTTATAACCATCTTGTTTGTGCTAAGTATGCAATAGCAGCATTTATTTTGAACTCAATTACAGTAAAACTACACTCAAAACTGAATGTTAAGCCACAGGTTCACATCATAAAGAGCTTAGCAGTAATACCAGTATAAGAAATATCTGACCTGCCTTCATCCACCCCTTTTCCCTCCACCAGATCACATAGTTCATCACCCCCTCAGCTGGGAGAGCACGAGGTGTTTGCGCATCCATGCTCTGAGCCAAGCATCTCCGATTCCTCGATACCATCCACAGCCTCATCCCTGAACGGTGCGCTGGCACGGCAGAGAGGACAGCATTTCATGAGCTGGTAGTAGGATTACTTTAATCCATAGCTGAACATTTTACATGTGGAAATTACATTTTTAGCGGTGGTGAATTTTAAGACTTCAGTAACCTGCTTTTCAGGTACAATTTAGCATTTTTCACACTACGCAATTCCTACATCACTGTAAATTACATGCAATCTTATCTCCCTTCTTTTCAGTTTCTATAAGGCTCCTTTCTGTTTCTTCAGTGATGTAAAGAAGACTTAACAATAACAAGTTTTGTACCAATTTAACTCAATTAGTTTAAAAGAACCAATTCGGTTAAATGAGAACAACTCCCTGGTGAAGATACAGATTAAACAATACTGGTGTAAAGGGAAAAAAACCCAACACCTCTTGCTCTTCATATATGTGGATCGGCGTTACCGCTATTTAAATAATGAATGACAGCTCTGAATCTTTTTTTCTTATATTTCTTCCTGACGGTCTCTGGCACGGTGCCTTGTCTTTAGTTAAGAAGAGAATAGCGCAGCTTGGGGAAGGGAAGTCTCTGCAAAGCTTAAGCCGGCTATGAAAAGCTGGCTTTCCTCAACGCGAGCTGACTGAACATGAGCCCAGTCGCTCCGACGGCTGCAGGGTGTGCTGGCAGAGCCAGGAGCCAAACACAACTCAGAAAAAACAGATTATTCTTCCTGGCCTCCTATTCAAGACCACCCTAACATCCATAATCATGGGGACCCAGTCTAGGTTTTGATATTCTGTAGCTTTTCCCTGGGGTCACAGGTTCTGCGTCCTGTTTAACCAAATACACATGAAAGACGCACATTAATTGCTTTAAAAAAAAACCCAACTACTTTCAGTTTACTCTGAGAAGACAACAACAGATCAGAGTGAAACATCACCAGGCTGGATGTGGTCTTTAGGCTGCAAGGTCTTTGACTATCAGCTGTCATGTACATCAGCCACTACATATAAAACACAGCTGGATCCACTTCACATAGTCAGTTATGAAAGCTTTCCTATTACAGTTTATAAGCCAAATCACACAATATAGCCAGGAACTAAGCTTATATGTACTGTTTTTAAGACACATTACAACAAAAGTTGCAAGGATAAACCTTCAGCCAGGAAGAGATCTATCAGCTGTAGTCTCCGTGCTTTCACTGATGTGCAATAATTATGGTTCATAGTTGCTAAAAGGCCTCTAACAAACCTCTCAAAGTAAATTATCATAATTAACATAACCTTAGACATGTTTCAAGCTTTTGGTCCTCAGCTCATTATTTATGGGCCTTTCAAAATTGTTCCAGTACATTAATTTTTCTATTTTAAGCAAATCTCTAAGCAGAGCCTATCAAACACTAGAAGAATTACATTTCCCAGTTTATAAATGTGGGTAATATACATGCACATTAATAGCCTAGACCTTTTTTTAAGCAGTATTGAGTCATTAATTCATGATCTACAGAGATGATTACAGTCAGGTAGGGCCTGCTTTGCAAGAAAGATATGGATACCTTAAAAGTAGCAGAATATGCAGACAATGCAAAATCTGCAAAATGTAACAAGCATTTAAAATATTTTGTATATAGGTTAGCATTAATAGTACTTTCACACTGTTAAAGATTAACATTCTTCTGAATACTCTTCTAACACCTTTATTCCACACTTAGTTCAAAATCATCTACAATAACAAAGTTAGAAAAATGCATCTAAAGTGAGGTCAGTTTGATATGGAAATACAGAAATCAATGTAAGAATGCTCAAGTCAAAATTAGCAAGGTAATATGTCAGATTCAGAGGATTGAGAGTATGAAGTTTTTGGGGGGTTTCCACCCCCTCTTCAATTTAACCAGGTTTGTCATTCTGGCACACAGTAGTACATGAAGACACCCAAACTAGGAATGACCAAAATGAAACCAGTCCACAAATATCCAGAAACTACTAAATCAACTAAGAATTCATCTGAATGATACCAAAAATACATTTTAACCAATCTGATTAGCTAAAAAAGCTAGGTCAAGCATTGGTTGTGTTGAAAAGTAACGAATAAAGGGAGATGAAATGTGAAATCGAGCTTTCCCATCTAGCACATTGCCAACAGTTGTGTGCAATTAAGGCATTAGGATCCCAATAGCTCAGTCCTCTACCCTCTGTACCCTGCAAGATGCAGAGGAAAGATGTCAGTAGCGCGTTGCCAGTAGCAGCAAAGCCCACAAAAAGTAGAGTTCTTCAGATACAAGTGATTTCGTGTAACTCCCTACAGTTTGGACCAAATTTCTACCAGGTATTAATTATTTCCATCACAGTCTCTTCATATCAATTATTTTGCATACCTGTACATTCCCCATTCCAGCCTCATTAAAATGTACATGATCCAAAATACATTATCCACCTGCCAGAACAATTAAATACACATGGTCAGAGCCTCAGAGCTAACAACTATAACAGGCAAAATCTGGTCCTCATCCCTACTCTGCGTAATTCAGATCAGGAAAGATTTCCTCTGCCTCCCCTTACATAAAATAGCTGTAGGGTGACCACTACTTATGTTCTGGAGCAAACACTGAGCAATACATGTAGCTGGCTGTAAGCAACCGCCATGATAATGGCATCTCTAAGTAAAGACTGCCTTCTGGTGGGACAAAGTACCCTTACACACTTACTTACTCGTAGGTAAGTCTGATTAGCATAAGTTAATTACAAATACCTGCATGCTATACTTAAATAGCACGTGGCATGTGTAAGGTGATGCACACAGTGAGTTATCAGTCAAGTGAGGTTGTTCACTCCGTACAGCAAAGTCCCTGTAAGAAGGCAACCAAGCCAGAGGAAAGCTGTTCCCCACTACAGCAGTGCACAAATGCTGGCTAGAGTCAGTCCAAACTAGATGGGACCCATCGCCAGTGCCATTTTGGAGCACGAAGCTTCAGCTGTAAGCAGAAGGCACTACAACAAGGAGGAGACTCCTTTCTTCTAGTCAACACAGAGCACCCCTCCATCATCTCCACCAGAAGCAATATAGCTATATCTATCCAAGCAAAATTGCCTTAGAAGTTGTCACAGCCTCATTAACAAAAAAATATTAAGTGACCTTGCCAGTCAATAAAGCCCACAGCCAAGGTGAACTCTTAGTTCCTTTTTTAATTTAAAGTGTCTAGAAATACTTTGATTAATAGGGAATGAAGAGAAATTGTCCAAAAAGAAGAGCAGTCAATCATAACCTTTGTTAACACGACCGTAAGTGGAGGTCCTGACACAGTAAGACCTCTTCTAGCTCCTATTCAAGCAGCCAAATGGCCCCTGGAGGCATCTGAAGAACAGGGTGGCTAAATCAGGCAGTCCAGTTTATCACAGCATAACAAAACAGAATTAAACCCTTTGTCTTGCCCTGATTACAAAGCACAGTGCTGTTCTGAGAACGAAAGGCCTTAATGTGCTTTGTAAGGCAGACATTTCACCAGGAGCTGGCTATTAGCCAGCATATATCTCTGTCACTTTTTAAAGATAATCTGGTTAAACAGCTACATCTTTCCTTATTACGCTTTTGTTTCCACTATACACATGAAAATTAGCTTAGAGACTAAGAGGGCTAATTTACATTTTTAGGGATATGTTTTATCATTGTGTGCAGATAGGATTTGCAGTCTTTGCTGAATGCGTTGTGTTACCAACCCACTTGCTTTTCTCTGCCTGAAGAAAGAAAAAAAAAAAAGGCATTTGCATCATGTAAGCAAAGAATATAGTCCAGCTTTTCATCGAAAGAAGAAAAGCCTTGAATTATTACCCCTACCTAATAAAGCCGGGGAAAACTGAAGCATAATAGATGCTGAAAGCAAAATTTCCCCAGCACTAATAAAACGGCAGGAGAAAGTACAAACTTTCATTTTTTGGTCACTGCCTTTGAGATTGCCCTCTTGTGAACATGACATGAATCCCACATGAAAGAAACACAGTGTAAAATTTTTCACCCCAACAGTAGGTATTTGTAGCTGTAAATAAAAATGGATAAGTTGCAGAAGTCTTGTTGCCAATCTTGTCACCAGCAGTAGCAAGTGTATGAAAATTGTATTTTGTGCTCACCTTCAGGCAAAGATTTGAAAAGTGGGTCTGAGATCTAAAACAGCAAAGCACCAGTGTGTATTTACCACTCCTGGAGAGAAAAAAAACCTTAAGGAAGGGGATAAACCACAAGAAACCCTGTCTCAGTATTGTTCTACTCTATGCACTTGAAGAGAGGAGGAGTAAGGAAGCAGTTCTCCAATTCCCATCATTCAATAGCTGCGACCAGGGAACGGGAAAAGGTACTAATACAAGGTACAAATGGAAGAAAGCGTGAACAGAAATAGAATTTTAACGCACTAATATAGTTTGCACGCCTAATAAAACAGAACTGCCCATCGCATTCAGTACTGTGTACTCTGTTGGATCAAATGGCATCTCAGCCCTTTTCATAAAGGCCTATGATCACATCACCAGTGCAGCGTCAGTGTCAATGGTTTTTATATACCCACACATACAGTGCTAAATGAGATTAAATCAGTATTTAATACATATGTATATATGATCAAGCAAAATGCCTGTAACTATACGCACATCATAAACAGCATGGGCAGTAACTTGATCTATGCTGAAGTTAGAGGACAGAACACAAGCACCAGGAGAGCTGCATCTTTCGCAAAGAGAGAAACTGAAAGAACGAGCAGTTTTCACCATGTTGTAAACGCATGTTAGACTGGCAGAAAATTGTAATTCTATTTCATAGACATCCCATAGCATGACTATTCGAGCTTGCTCAACTTGCAGAAGCGCAAAACTTCAGTATTCCTGTAAAAGTCAATGGAGGTGTGGTTTTGGTGCAGTCCCCCTGTGATGCTGCCCAAAAGGACTCTGAAGTCTCCCACGTGACTACTTGCCTTATTTTGCAAGTAAGAAAAAAAAAAAAACTGGAAGCCACCAAAACATCAGTGTCAGGAATGATAGAAGGCAACAGGTACAAGTGCTGCCAGGAAGCCGAGACCTTTCCAGCCTCGTGCCTGGGTGTCATCAGATCTTTACTGCAGTCAAACAGCAGCAACGAGAACCCTGCAATTCTGAGAAATCAACAATTGGTGTCATAATGAGTTATGAGGATATTTTTTTTAATCCTCCTTTCCATATATCTATCACAAAACCCAGCAGTCTTTTTCTACAAACTTTGCATTCGGTGGAGCATCTTGGGCTGACATCTGCCCACAACTCCAGATGCAAGGTGTTAGGGCTATTTATTAAGTTTTGCACCTCAATAAGTCGCACTTCATGAGTTCTTACTTTAAGATTAATAAAATAATACTGGAAAGCAAGAGTTCCATCGCCATAACGATTTAGTGTACATACCGGAGATGTAAGTATAAATAATTAAAGCTACCAATCTGAAATACACATCTGAAAGTCACTCCAGCTGCCACCAAACACACAATTTCAAGTTCATTCAATATCTAATACGAAAACCACTGAGAACAGTATAAAACAGTATTGAAATACAAGAAAAGAATATTTATTCCTAGAGTCTGATCTTGCATATCAGATGTTGCAATTTAAAATATCATTGAGCTATCTCACACTGGTTCCCTCTGCATTACTTTTTTCCAGTTTCATAGTGATATGAAAAAAAACTTACCCACGAAAGAGGTAAGTAAAAAGCAATTCCCACACATAGCGTTTAATTGCCCAATTTTGTCTACTAGTCTTTCTACACCATCCACTTCCTAACTCTCTGTGCTTTCCTGCTGTGAAAATTCAAATAGGCTTCTCTATCTCTGCTAACAAGAGAATTTTATTTTTAAGATCTTATTTAAATACTATTACCATATCACATTCAACGTTTTTCACTCAGTTATTCAATGTGTCCTTTGATATACAAAACAAAATTATGTAGGAAGTACATTTCAAGTTTTAAAAAAAGTTAGGGGCTAAGGCTAAAACACGAAATTATTTTTTAAAACTGAGACATAATGAAATATTGACTGATAGAGGGGAAAAAGAGTGGCTTTGTTTAGCTTTGAAAACTATGATATAGTTCACATTAAAGCTAAGAAAAGACATCATAGTAAAAACAACTTCTCTAAGAAAGATAGCTTATGTTCCTGTGAATGTTTTGCCAATTAGACTGGCAACACAGCATCAAAAACATAAATATATGAGGTTATACAAAAAAAGATAGCCGACTTAATTCCAAAGCTACAATAACTAAAACACTTGTCAATAAAAATTCAATTACACAAGAATATCAGCTACTATTCCTTTGACTGCAGGTACAAGGGCGTGCAAGACTTACAAATACACTAAGTTAACATTAAACACTATTTGCAGCTATTTGTGTCTTGCTTCTTGCAGTGCCAGAATGAATTTAAAACGTATATTTTGGGCAACATCCAAAATACAGTTTTCTAATTAGAGGAAAGGACATCCAGCCCAGACAAATAAAACAAGATGCATCCAGAGGAATACTACTGAAGGGATGCACATAACGGCAGGAGCGGAAGAGGGAGGGTGGAGGAGGACCTCAGAAGGGTGATGAATACTGGAACACAGCTACAATTTGTGATAACATTTAACCCTCTGCCCTCAATTTAGACTCTCTAAGACATTAAATGAATACCAATATGTCAATAAACCAGGACAAACACAAGCCCAGACAGAACAACAAAACCCCTGCCCCTAACAGCATCCATCCCTCTTTGTCTTCCAGATTACAGGAGAAGCCCCGGAATCAGAAGTCTTTAAGCCGCAGGCGAAAGCTGCCGGGGAAGAGTTAAAGGAGGCAGAGCCACCCGCACCTGCGGCAGCCGCTCATCTGCTCTCCCCACGCAGCAGCCCTGCAGGTCACTGCACTTAAAAAAAAAAAAAAGAAATAAAATCTGCCTGCTAGCACCAAGCCAATATCTGTCACCACTGCAGCTGTATTACACAGCAGTTGTCATGGATAAAATAATTCCTTGTTAAGGAAGGATTTATAAAATATGCAGGACATTAACTGAACACACGTGGCTACTACTTTGAGCTTTTAAATTCATTTACCTAGAAACAATTGCTGGGTAGAAGGCAGGCTGGAGAACCAGTCCGGTTTCCCTTCGCTTTGTCAACAGAGACACAGCAGAATTTGTGCGATTTGGGACAGGTACAGAGACAATGACACTAGAAGCAAATTCTCAGATTGATGGGAATTAAGGGTGAAGCATCAGAACACAGAATGGAGTCGAGAACAAGGAAAAGTTAAGTGTTGAATTGCCTTAACATCCCCAAGAGTAAAATTGCTAACACCTCCAACATCCATTACACTAACCATTTGGCCTGCAAAACTCCCTAAGGAAGGGACAGTGCCAAATCTCTTCTTCCAAACATGACTATTAGAAGCTACTCAAACATCGATCACACCACTGCCCAAATGCTGCTGTGAGGCATCCAGGTCTTCTCAAACCCCTCTTTCATCCTGCCACAAGCAAGCTTTTGTTGTGTTTATAAAGCGTCCCCTGTTCGATCTGCGATGCCGTGGTGGGCCAGATCTTAGCATCTTCTGCATGGGAAACGAGGGAGCACCAGCCGTTGGCCACCAGACTGTGGGGACAGGGAGGAAAGTCACCTTTGTTTGATCCAAGCATCAGCTGAGAAGAGTCCAACTGGAAAGAAATTACTCTCTTCCAACGTCTCTTGGACACCTGGGCTAAGATGTGACAGCCCTTCCCAGCAGGGCTGAGGAGCACGTGGCTCCTGCTCGCAGGCACCAGTCCTGCAGACACCTCTTACCACTGCTTAATTAGCAGTGGCAATTTGCTCCTTACCACTCCCAGCGCACTGTTGGGTTGGTTTTTTGTTGTTGTTTGGTTTGGGGTTTTTTGTTGTTTTTCTTTTTTCTTTTTTTTTTTTTTTTAAAGCTGACTTGCCCTGACATTCAAGGGCTACATTTTATTTTCAGCTCAAATTAAAGGCTGCCGAAATCCATCATGGTCTCGCCTCCCTGCATGAGGAGTCAGCTCTTATCTCTCAGTGGGGGGAAGTGAAAATGGGCTCGGTTGCCTAGAAACCTGAATGAGCATCTTTTAAGTGAAAAGCAACTTCTGGACTATTAATTCAGGAGCAGAGAGTCCAGGCGAGAGGATGGTGCCAGTCACTTTGCCTTCAACATCTACAGGGTGACCCTTTCCTGGGGAGAACGAAGGGTAAATAAATACTGGTCTAAGACTGACTGGATGCCATTTTTTTTTTAAACCAGGTAGTTGCAGATGCTGCAAGCAGGGCATCAGCATCTCTGGGTCAAGAAGACCCCTTCCTACTGGGTCACAAGGGTTTGTGCAGCCTGAACCCCCACAAAGACTCGTTCATTCATTTAATTCGTGTGCAGCACCGCAGGTACCTATTTGCTGGAAGGGAATCCAAGAGCGAGCCAAGGGATGCATCACTTATCTGAAAGTGGATATACAGTAGTAACACATTACATACAGTATTATTTATCTCACAAAAAGCACAGGTTGCTCTGCCCTCAGTAAGAATGAATTACATTGTACTTTATGCAGAGATCCAATCTATTTTTTATATAAGAAAAAATACATACTCCCCTCTTGTCTAAATTACAGCATTTACCATGTATGTACTGAGTATGTTTTCTTTTAATTTACTAAGAAACTCATGATTAACAGCAGTTTAGGAAAAGCCTTCTATGAAATTTAGTATTAGATCTCAAATCTGTTCCCATGTGAAATGTTTTCACTAGTGAAAGCAAAATCCTCAAGACATTCCTATAAAGTTAATCATATCTTACATATCGACCATGCTGATAGCTATGCCATAAAGAAAAAAATGTAAAAAAATAGTGTTTTGAACATTAGCTGAATTTTGAAACTACAAATATTAAAGGCTAAAAACAGGTAGCGCAAGACAGTGAAGTACCAAGGCAAAGACCCATGCTGATGGAGTGTTCAAGCCAAGACCCTAACTCCTCGAGTAGCTATTGCCGAAATTGGTGGGCTCAGGCAATCCCCGGGGTAAGTACCAGGTCTTACTGCACTCCTCCATCAGACTTGAGTCAATACATTGCCCCAAGAATCCCAGTTCACCGGGGAAGCAGAACGGGAGCTACAAAACGGGGAGCAAAGGGGTGTTGCAGGTATCGCTGCATCCAGCTCTTCGACGTGAAGTGGGTGTCCCCAGCCAGCCCTGCCCAAGGGCTGTGCCAGCAACAGGGAGCACCCCGAGATGCAGATACGCTTCTGCTTGCTATTCTTGCCTTCAGGTCTTAGTCAAGTTACTTAGACAGCACCTTCAGTACTAGAAAGCACGCTACACAGAAACAACTGATTTGACTTCGCTACTTTGCGTTAAAACCCAAGAGGTTACAAGATATATTATACTTCTACTAAAGATGGCCAACGATGACATTACAAGCAACTACAACTGTACTAGCTACAGTTCAAGTACAAACCATTTGTGCTTTCTCTCCACTAGGACTTGATATTAAAATAAGTATGTTTAAGTCTAGAATCACTACAGACCTACAATATCAGTATTTATTTTTGGGAAAAGCAAATAATTTGGCCCCAGTTTGCACAGATCTTAGTGTCCCTCTGGTTTTTGTTTTTGTTTTTTAAAAAGTATTTTGTTCCCTATCTTGCAGAAACACTAAGGATAAATATACAAAGGGTTCTGCAGTGTTCAGATGTTACAGTAAGTGACCAAACACAGCTAAGGTGAAAAGGAAGAATTCATCAGCATAATGAGAAGTTCTGTCCTGCTTGCTCTTCTTGTCTGCCCGTTTGTTTTTTTTTTTCTTTTTAAATCCCTCTGCCTCCCTGCTCCTTTCCTCAAGTTACTTTATTCTAACATTTTTTCTTGATGCAACAGGCTCAATAACATGCATATAACTAAAGAAACCCACCTGGTTTCCCTCCCTTCCCTGGCCTCAAGCATTGGAAACAAGATCTACCATCATGTGCCACTAAACCACTGACCTCTGCTCTTTAGAGCTGATGAAAGCTTAGATCATGGCAAATTCAGTCTATGCTAATTGTTGCTCCTAGGCCAAATATTTTATCTACCATCTACCCTGAACACCAGTAACCACTAGGTGAGAACACTGATATTAAACACTGCCATCAGCACTCTGACAAAGCAGTCAAAATACAGTAAAGCTTATAAGCACGGACCCTGTTGTGATGCTTATTTTGCATTCAGCTATCCCTGTCTTAATTTAGAATCATCGAATGGTTTGGCTTGGAAGACACCTTAAAGATCACCTGGTCCAACCCCCCTGCCATGGGCAGGGACACCTTCCACTAGCCCAGGTTGCTCAAAGCCCCATCGAACCTGGCCTCAAACACTTCCAGGGAGGGGGCATCCACAACTTCAATTTATACCTGATTTAGAACAAGCTGCTTGACATGCCAGGTCACACAGAGAAGAGAGCAAGCTCTTCCCCAAGTCCTCATTCTACCTCCATGGACAGAGACAAAAATCAAACCCACCGCTCGCCGCCTAGCCTACCGTCGTGAATATCCTCTACACCCCACTGCAATGCAAAGAACAGTTTCTACTTTCTCCTCTCCTCTTCCCTCAAACTTTACAGGGCCATGAGCAAGAGCTACTTCAAAAGAGCAGTGCATCCCGGTGCAGGGAGCGCATCCCAGCATCCGCCCGGGCTTGCTCTCAGACTTCAGCCCCAGCTGCACACAGCCGATTCCCACCCCGCTCCCCGGAGACCGCATTATCAGCGCTTTGCCAGCCGAGAAGGTGAAAACAAGGGAGCGGGACTGGTAAGGGAAGGAGGGAGAAATCAAATGAAAAATAACACAGCAGCTGGTCAGTGAGACTCGATTTTCAAATCTAATCTCGGTTTGTGCAGTCAATGGGGGAGAAATGCCACAATTTGCATGACAACGGCCAAGCAAACTGAATAGTGGCAAATCAATTCTGCAAGAGGCGATAAAGCAGAATATACCTAATATATTAGCGGCAAGGTAGAATTCAATTCCCATAATGTCTGATGATATTGATTAAAACTGACACTTTTTTTTATTATTATTATTCCCCTTCCACTTAGGATGTGGAAACAACTGAGCGATATAAAGATGCAGTTGTCTTACACAAATGGAAACATACTTCGCCGTGAAAAAAAAATAATGTAAAGTCCACATCCATTAGGAGTAACAGCCCTAGAAAAATATTAGGACTGGCCATTTTAGCATGTTACAAAGAAGCACGCTCACTTGGGCTCAGGCAGGGATTCAGCGACTTTAATTTATACCCATCAGGAGAGAAGTAAATAGTATAGCTGAAAGGAAGTATTAGGTTTTATTTATGGCTTAGTTTAAAATAATCAGCAAACATGGTATCTCTAACTTCCTTCCCACTTATTTAGAGATTTGACTGTCAATGGTGACTTGCTGTTGAATTTAATGACCCTCACAATCACCACTGGGTTTAATATGAAATTTTTCTGAGAATGTGCACTTCTCTATAATTAAAAACAATTCTTTTTAACTCAAACAAAATTCTCCTCCCCTTCCTTGGTCACCAGTGTCATTATCTCATTTAATAATCTCATTTTTAAAGATAACATTACAGCTAAATGAGAATTGCTGGTCTGACAAGAGAGGCACATCCAGCACACAAAAAAAAGAAAGTACCTACCAGTGGTGTTGCTGCCTGCGTCTAAGCAAAAGGTAATTGTAAAGAAAAAACCCACCAAGTTAGGGATGCTGAAAAGTCCATGTTACTTTTAACAAAAGAATTTGCTACAACAAATAATCATTTTCAAGCTAAAAAAACCAAAAAAACCACAAAACTTTAAAAGCAGGGGTTTTGTGTTTTGTTTTTTTTTTAACTCCAGTGCATGTCATCATACATATTAGAGACAAAGACTGAAGAAAAACTCAGCCAAAAAAACCTCAGCTTATGTCACTGAATCTATTCTGCAGAGCACTACAAACAGATAGTAAACACATCTGAATCTTGTCAATGCCAAATCCTTTGACTTTGTTACCAGCTAAAAGAGAACCCCTCAGTCCCACTTTCAACACATAGATTTCCCTGCACTCCACAGAAGAGAGCCAGAAGCTTCACCTAGTGCCTCCTTGAATACTAAACACTTCCACTGGTCTATATGCCGATGTTGTCCTTGGACTCAAAAAGACAGCGATCTGCTGCAACAACGTGCCAAAAAAGGCAGATGCTCCTGGTTTTCAGGGTGTCCTGAAGGGTGCTAGTGGGAAGCTGGAGAAGACAGGGTGCCCTCGGTTGCGTTTGCAGAGAGGCAGGGTCCCTCTCTTGCCTTACAGTCACTGGGGGAACAGGCAGGTACCACCCTGTCCTCACACATCCTCCGAAATCTGCCCTGGAAAATGCTTCAGTTTACTACTACCTGCCATGCATACACTACAGACCCCAGACACAGAATCATAGAGTGGTTTGGGTTGGAAGGGACCTTTAGAGGCCATCTAGTCCAACCCCCCTGCAATGAGCAGGGACATCTTCAACTACATCAGGTTGCTCAGAGCCCCATCCAACCTGACCTTGAATGTTCCCAGGGATGGGGCACCTACCACCTCTCTGGGCACCCTGTGCCAGTGTTTCACCACCTTCATCATAAAACATTTCTTCCTTGTATCTACTCTAAAACCTGTCCACGTCCAAACCTGACCTATAATAACATTTCCTTCAACGGGCAGCAGACTTACATTAATATATATATTAGTTTTTGTAACCAACTTGAGTAGAGATGTAAGTGACATTTGCTCCCTGAAGTGAAATTATACATTTATATACATCCTATCACGCTTTGCCATCTCATTTCTTTATAGCAGTTCAGCTGTCACAATCTCTCTCGCTCTGGTGTGAAAGGAAACAAATCTTCTGGCTTTAACAATGAGAAGGCAAAAAAACCCAAGAACAAGCCAATGTCAGAAGCAGGGCACTGAGCCCAGTTTATGCATCAAAAAGTCCAGGCACGAGACAGTTCTGAACAAAAAGGATTGTGCTTTACCACTTTGCTTTCAATAGTTCCTTTGGGGAAATAAACCTACGCTAAATTATCCCTCAGAAAACTGGGTGGTAACACAGAAAGATTTTATCTTTGTTTTAAACAGAGAAAAATTCTATAAATACAAGGCCTAAAATTTGGGTAACGTGCTAATGTAACTACATGGCCCCACGTTTAAATTGATTAAAAACCATCTTGGAATACACATTTCATAAATTCAGATCTTTCCGCTCTGCTGATCTTGGTTGTTCACTTTTTCTTTTTTAGATAAAAGAGCCCAGCAGCTGCCAGCACCGAGCTGTACAGTACAGGATAGGAGCATCCCACAACGTCTCAACCAAACAATTACAAGTCTTTAAGAGGAAACATAAAACACTCCTCATTTTATTTGCACTTATATTGGCTAGAATAAATGAAAAACATGGAAACACAACATTTCTAATTTCATCAAAATTTGGTGATGAGTAAACCAGCCTGAACAAAAGGAATTAAGTATTGGGATGACTTTTTTTATTCACAGAAGCTGGATGTATAATGTGGGATGAATAATTTATAGGATAAATGTCAAAGTTTCCAAGAATGGATTTCAGTTTATCCACAGTTTGTAGATAACACCACCACAGATCCTATCTGAACTATTAGCATTTCCTAAATTAAAAGTATTGATTATTACAAGTAACAAAAATTCAACCAAATTTGTTACTTCAATTGGAACATCTCATGGGTTCCCCCCGCCCCAGGCTGGATGACTTCAACTTTTAGAGTGCATAATCATTTTTGATTTTAAGACAATATCATATTGTGTTGACACACACACACAAAGATAGTTTTGCCTTTCCTCCAACTCACCTACACCGTTACCATTCCCTCTGTAGTGATCTTATGCACCCAAGTCAGATCTGCTTCCTCATCCAACTAATTAAGAAACTGGAAATTAGCTGAAGAAAAATGGCAATATAATGGATTTGACTTACCTTACAGTTACTGAAGATGAAAGAGAAAAAGGTAAAAATATTTGATCAGGTTGGCAAAAGTGGCAGGGTTGTTCTGGTAGATGCTGAGCCATGGTTTTAGTAACTCACGCCAATGAGTAGACTACACTGCTAGGTATCAGCACAGCTTTACTTTCCTCCGATAGTCCTACAGATTTTTTTATTCTGCATCTCACATGGTGTGAACACAGTGTAATATAACCTCACGCAATATGCATCATCTCATACAGTATAGATTCAAATACTAACGATGAAATTTGTTCAAACCCTACTCCTGAAAAATACTCTTGCCCTCACCATCCTTCATTCTTGCCAAGGGCATAAGCACGTGATTGATTATAACAGGACGATTTCTGAATGTGTAATTAAGAATGCATATAGCAAAAGCTCAAATAAAGGAAGAGATTCTCATAAAGATCTAATTTTAAAAAAATCTCAATTATTGTAATGTTTGTTCAAATAAATGCCCACTTCTGTTCGTGACATTTAAACTGATGATTCTAAATAGAGTGGCTATTAAGATACATCTCAGATTACTTCCCCAATACCCTACCTCCTGTGAATTAACAAGAGTTAAAATTATTTTAGGTTAAATAAGTGGAGGCACTGCAATACAAACCTCATGGTTTGCAGGATGCCTAGTCGTCACGGCTCTTGTCCTGTTACTAGTCTGTTAGGTGGAAACGGCGCTCTTGCAAGAAGTCAGCTTTAAGACTTCAAACCCATTTATAAAATTAATACTACGTAAACATTTAGGCACTCAATTAAATGAGAGTAATCCCTTTCTATGCCACAGCCAACCAAGATACTAACAGCAAGAACCATAAGAGACTGGAAAATTTCTTTCCTTCATATATAGAATTTTAAAATATATGCATAAAATATTTGAACACGCATGCCTCAACCTCTCCTGTAGTATATTAAAAAGAATGGTACAGATTAACATGAAGCTACAGCTTCAGATAACATTATAGCTCACTTAAAAAAGCGTTTGTGAACACTTACAGCTAAAGATAATTAACTCATTTCAACCAGTTCTGCTCTTGGGTCTTATATTTAAGAACAGTGGTATTAATACATTGCCCTGAAGAGTTAAATTCTTACTGGATTAAAAATAGTACAGTTAAATCTGTTTCTGACAAAGAAGAGGGAAGAAAGAGTCAATTCTCTGGTAGTTAATGGAGTTAAATAAGGGTAAATGAAAGTAAAATGAGGCCCATTTGCTTGTGTTTGTGCGGGCGCAACAAAGCCTGCGTCACCCTAACACTAACAGAAACTATGCAAGTGCCTTGCTCCTGGGAAAATTAGATGTTTTCAGGAAAGCCAGTGAAATCTCTCTTGTAAAGCAGTCTCCAAAGACCAAGAAGGCAAGAGCCATTAAATGAATGGGGAAACAAGAAAAGAAAGCCAGCACTGAGCAATTCCAGATCGCCGTTACTCTTTTCATACCTGTGATTTGTAAAATGAGAATCTTTTCAGCAGACGGGTATGAAGAAGGTGGGACCGAAACCTCACTAACTCTTGTCCCGCTCACACCACGGTCCCCTGAGGGACAGGGGGCTGCGACAGCCGAGACCCCTCTTGCACGAGGATGTTTAAGCAGGGCGCAGGACCCTATTCCCACCCACTGCTCAGCACATTAAGGAGAACGTCACCCTTGTTTAACAACTCCACAGTGCTATTAGTAGCGCAATCAAACCACAGGACGGCAAAGGCTGGGCTTTAGAGAATATGAAGTTACGCATCTGCTTCTTCCACCGCCTAGGTGACTTCATCAGAATTTTTTTTAAAAAACGGCTCCCGATTCCTGCCCTTCTAGGCCAGTGGAAACTCAATATATTCTGGAGGAATAATTCCATCAGGCTGAAAACACCCATCTCCATCGCTTAGTGACACCAGAGCGGCTGACAAAGGGAGTTCTTCGCCCTCCGAAATGGATTAGGGGACGTTTTCCTGGCAGCTGCACAGTGAGCAGTAGGTATGGGGCTGTCTGCAGAGAAGGAAAGACTTGAGAAACAACGTGACAAATCAGAGCAACAGACAGGAAGGAAAAAAAAATAATATATATCCTTCAGCGTCAGTCAGGGACTTAGCTAGAAATACTCCTGCCAGATTAGTTTCTGCAACACCCTGAGCCACCGGCTTCCAAAACGATTGGTTCACCGAATACATTTACAATGAATAATAATCAGCTTCTCAGCTTCTCATGACTTTTTTTTTATTCCTTAATCCTGTATCAGAATTCATCAAACACGTGTTTGTCTGTTAACATGGCTTAAAAGTGAGGATCACATGCAAACATGAAATAATGCATACATAAGAAAGGAGCCTGATGGTAGGTTTGAATAAGTGAAATATTAGTAAGTGATACTACTGACAAGTGCAAAAGAAGTCTATTATACTTGTGCACGGCTTCTTTTTCACTGGCAACTCTAATGAAAAATTGATTTTTTTTTATTTGTTTTAAACCACACAATACAAGAAACTATACTTCCAAAGTCTTCCCTCCCCTCAATTCAGATGCATTGTACTAGCTTCCCTTTTAAATTATAAATGTCTTTATGGCTCTGGCTGAGCTTATTTTATTGAAGTTTTTTTGAGCAACAAAACAGACAAGTAAAACTGAAAAGTTAAAAGAATCAAAGCTTTAAAGGAGTCAAAGAGTGGTCCCAATGAATCTGCAATTTTCTGGTGCATCATTCTGCATCAGATGAGTAATCCATCGTTTGGGACCGTTTCCAAGAACAGACCATCTGCTCTCAGCATGACCGGGCTCATGGAAGCTGCGCAGAATCTTTCACCTTCCCTTCGACAGCTCCAGAGAAAAATAATGATAAGGTTTCTAAAAAGAACAAAGCCAATAAATTGTAAGCTGCTTTGCCTGAAATACTATCTCTTCACAGGTTCAGTACATCTAACTTGCATTAGTGGCCTTCTGCCACACGTAAGTGGCATTTGACATGGAAGAAACAAATGATACTGACAGGAGAAAATGGATTTTCAGCCATGAGATCACAACACTAAAACAATAAAATCACAGATAAGTGATTGAGGGAATTTGCATATGTACAGTTTCTGAATTCTTCCCAATTTCACACACGTGCTTTATCACAAATGCCTCAAAGAGCAGCAAGGCAACCACAGAATAAAAAGCCTCCCCATCTACCCCCTACCCTGTGTGCAAGGAAGGCTACAGGACAAAAGCCCCTAACCCTAATGCGCCTGCAAGGCAACTCCGTGGAAGGAGCCAGATCTGAAAGGGAACAAGAAACAAGCCAACCACTTTTGATGAAACTGTCTCACAAAGTCAAATTAAGGCATCTGGCTAACGGGGTAGGAAATCAAATTGTCACACCAACAAACAGGTGGGTGCTGCCAGAAGAGGTGGGCCTGTTCCCATAACGCCGGCCACAGCTTCACATCCTCCCCTATGCCAGCACAGGCACTCACCTGACCCTTATGGGAGCCAAACTTAAGAAACTAAACCAGCCCAAGGCTTCAGATTTTTACTCAGGAGCAAAAAAGAACCTCCTGAGGAGTCTCTAGCCAGGGCAGAAAGATCAATACCAGCATTTTTGGCAGCAGCCTGCCACTAGGTCAGTTCGGCTGTACTTTAAAAATCCAGCTAAGAGTTGATTCTTAAGCACCTGGAGTCACTCTAAGGTCCCTCGTGGATTTTAACAGCACATAGGTTCTAGCTGTGGCACAAGGAAGACCATGGGATCATGTAGTTGAAGAGGAGAAGGCTCAACTGCCCTCTCTGGTATTAAAAGTAGTCTTAGATCCAGTATCTTGCTGCCATCAAAAGGGTGAGGTCCCACTGCCTCCCACGTCACAGCTGCACGCTCCCGCTCCCTCTTTCATGTGAGGACCAGTGCTCTTCCAAACCTCAACTACCCCAGCAGAAGAGTTCTCTGTGGGGCTTCATGCTTCAGACTTGAAAGTCAGAAAGCCAAGTTGACTTAAAAGCAAGGGAAGGCAGGTAGGAATGACCAGTTTTACTATGCCCTCAGCATCCATACAGTAGTGCTACTGCTTCATCTAGAGACCAACTGGGTTTGGGACCTCCCGAATCCTGATCTCATATCACCAGAGCGGCAAACTCCGAACAAAGCTCACAACGGCCAGTGGAGGGGGATTAAAAGAAAAAAGTATAACTAAGCTATTATGGACTTTTTTTTTTTTAAAAAAAGAGGCCGAACTATTTTCTAAAGCCTGTAGAAATGGCTTTGGGTCTTAATGTTCAAAACTGCAAGACTGAACACTCCACAGAGAGGAAGCATGTCTAAAGTATGCACTTGGAAAGCCAAAGGCATTATCCATACTTGCCCACATTTTGGAAGTTCAGAGCCCATGTGTCTTGAACACAAGATCAGCGGAACATAGCACAGCAAGAAGAAAGCATGTGAGAAGGAGATCAGTTGCTGCTTTTTTTTTTTTAAGCCAAGAAAGCACACACAAGGTGTCCGTAATTATTTGGCCTACAACTCTAAAGACTGAGACTGAAAGGAACAATTGCAGCAGCACTCTTCTCTTGATCAAGGTAGCAGATCTCATTCTTCAGGGCTGGAGGACCCAGGACGGGTGACACAGCCAGCCAGGGCTTCATCTAGCCCCTGCTCTGCTCCTGGCCGTTGACACAAGCCTTCTGCCATGCCACTCCAGGCAAAAGGACTGGAAACGGTTTCTTCTGTAGCTGAAGTAGAAGTTTGCTTTCTCACCTTCCAGACTACACTACAACGAAGACAAAAACGTCATTCCCAGAACAACCTTCTCATATCTTTCCTGAGACTACAGGGACGAGAGATGCCACTTCTGCCAAAGGGCAGAAGGGGTGCAGGAGAGCACACGACAAGGAGGAGCAAGGAGATGTGCATGGGAAAAGGAGCTATTACTGTAGGAGTCTGGGGTGTAAGGATGAGAATGCAAGGGCAGTGAAGGAGTAAGGGTAGATGTGCTCTAGGCCAGACATCTAGCTAGTGTAGAAATGGAGTGGAAGAGGAGGGAGAAATCACAGAATTATCCATGTATGAAATCAGGTGCTGAAGCAGCAGGAATATGTGCACAGGTGGGATTTAGAGCTTCAGCTAAGGAGGTGATGGAGGAAGTTAAGCCAAATCTTACAGAAGATTTCTCCTCTGGCTCTTGTGCCATGAATAGGACAGAGGAGCTGGTCGCCTTCGTGCCTACAAGGGGCTTCAGGCAAGGCAGCACTTCTCTTCCCGACCAGCCGCAGTAGTGCTGCCCAGCCTCCAGCTACAAGGATCCTAGAAACCTCAGCCCTTACTACCAGTCCTCATTCCAAATCACCTTCATCAGTTATCGTACAGCTCTTAAGTATGGCTCCAGTACTACTCCTATGCAAAATCCAAATATTTTAGGTGTTAAAGGAGAAAGGAATAATTTGACATGAAAAATTCAGTGCAGACCTTTGGAAACATATCTAGCCCGCTCATCACTCTCCTTTACCCTCTTTCAGACATTTCCAATAGGCAGATTTTGAGCTGCCAGATTAATTGCTCAGCTGGCAGGAGAGCAGGCCACCAGATTCCCCGAGGCCCCAGCTGCTCCTCCCCTATTGCTATCAGGGCTCCCATTAGAGGCAACATATCCTACCCTGATTAAAACATTTCCTACCCAAGTCTTACACCAGCCTCAGTCTGCCAATTTCAAAAGACTTGTTCTTGATTTATACCAAAGTAAATGAGGAGGAGGCAGTTAAGAACTGAAGAAAAAAAGCAAAACAATGATGGGGGGAAATATCAGAAATACTCAGTCCTTGAGCTGCAGAACTGTCTTTCAGACCTATGAGCATTGGCCACAAAACATAATTTATTATCTTAGGAATCTAAAATAACTATTTTTCATAAAGAAAAAAATGTTTTAGTGTTTTATAAATAAATGTGCTTCATTCTTGGATTAATATCAAGCTAATAGGATTAGCTATCACAGAACTAGGTATGATCAATGTACCCAGCTGCACCATTTCCAAAGCACTGCAGAAGGCAAAAAGAAGGATGCAATTAATACACAGAAACTCTGTTTCTGCATTTACAAGAGCAACCTTCTTATTTGCCCTTCCTTTTGTTACAAAACTTCAACATAATATTAACACTCATTCTTTGTGCTCTTCTACACTGCTGAGTCTTGATTGATGATTCTTGTAAACATTTGTTTAGTGAGTAATCATCTGTCTCTACCTTTTGGACTTTACTGAAAGCATCTTCATCACAAAACAAAATTTAATACACGAGACTAACTGCCTCCAAATAGGGGAGAAAAAACCCTCAAACAACCCTACTTTGGATCACTGTGAAGGTCTATGCCATTCACAGGTGGCGGTGAGCAACTACCTCCTCCCAAGCAAGGGCTCAAAATATACACTCTAAGTACCCCCAGCGAACATTTAAATAGGATGCTATGGATTACTGAACGGTGGTGTGATAGGACATTAGTTGGAAGTGCTATGGAGTTGGTGGTTGGTTTGTTTTTTGAAGGACCACGGCTAACTATTTCCCCTCCCTCTTTTCCCCTTAACAGATAAACCATCTGAAAGTAGTAATCAATTATATTTGACCAGTGTGATATCTAGTTGTCAGGTAATAATTTCCCCACAGATACTAAGGGAAGCTTACAGCCTTGAAGCCATGCTTGTACTGAAAGAAACATTGAGAAAGAAAAAAACCTCATTGCTCCTTTTTTGTTCATTTTTTAAAGAAAAAGAAAATATATTTTGCATCCATCACTCATCAAGTGCTACAGAGCAACAATGTGTACAGCATCCAAGGGTATCCTTACCTTAGGTAATACCTCCTAATCTAAACCAGACCAAAACCAAAAATCAGACCGTAAACGACACCGTAAGGCATGGACTAGAAGAGCAGGAGGCAGAATGAGGTCTCAAGCCTATGTGATGTTTTGTGTTGTACCAAACTTGACACTAGAGCACAAAAAGTCCTTCCTCAAATGACACATTCTTAAGTAGTCACATAAGCATCCCCAAAGGAAACCAGGCTTATCTGCTTAAACTGTGCCACTCCCTTGCAGGCAATACCTTTCCTGCACTCCTTCCCCTTGCAGCTGAACTACGGCATATGGTATACGTAGATATTGATACTGCGCTCCCAACGATACCACTGCTCCAGCCCTTGTAGCTGCCCTCAACTGGTAAATTGGCTTTTGCCAGCCACATTACCGCTGCTCTCTTAGCAGCGTTTTCCACGGCTGTGGAGCAAACGTGCTCCTGTTCCATGTGTTCCCAAGCGAGGATGCCAATCTTTGGACACCAGCCTTTGGCATCAGGCCAGATGGATGCTTTCTGCTGTTCCTCTGCTTTATGGACTTGAATAGCAAGAGACTACGAACTGTAAAAACACAATACTCTTATCTACTGAAGAAATAAACATCAGTCTGCCGCACAGCAGTAAAACAACCTCAGATTAGAAATTTTAGAAAGAGGAACGTGACTGGAAAAAGAGAATAATGTAACAGGAAATCAGAATATAAAACTAATCTAGAGAAATAAATGTAACTTACCATCCAATACACACACTTGAGATAAATGAAGAGACACACATTGTTGCACCATCTTAAAGAATATAAATATTACTTATGCCTCACATTTGTGGAACAGAGTGAGGGGCGTGCACTTTTAGCATCTTTTCAGAGCTGGGGAATTACTACCCAAAACCTCCAGGAGAAGCTTCAACATCTGTCTTTTCAGCAGTTCCTAAGGTCCCCATAAGCAGGTAGCATTTTCTGAGCAGAAATGTCTCCAGTTCTTCCCACTATCCTGTATTTATGCCCACACTCCAAGCTTAAACCATTCCCCCAGATCTATTTCATCCATCAGATGAATGGCTACTGTTCGTTACTTGACTTTAAGGAATATTAGCTTACAGCAAAGCAGTTCATTCAAGTTGGATTAATTACACTTGCCAGGGCAGCCAGGCACAGACACAAAGGGAAGAGTAACCTTTTTTGGACAAGCAGCAGATCAGCAGCCATGCAGGCTGCTACACCCCGATACTATCCTGTGCGCAAATAACAACAGTCTGTGCCTGTCTGGCACATTTACCAAGAGAAATCTGGCATATGTTTTACTGTGAATAATTAGGACAAACACGCAGAACTCTGTTATTTCAAGGTAGCTTTTATTAGGGCTCCATTCCTCCACTTTTAAAACGAGAGGAAGATGACAAGATAAAAGACTATCAAAACTTAATTCAGCAAGGGGCTGGAACAGATGATCAGGTAGGAATTGGAATAAATAAAGTCTTCACACAAGCTAAAGAAAACCAAACAAAACGGATACCAAACTGCACTTTGGAAATCTGTTCGTCTGTGAAAGTATGGCTATTTCACAATTTCTCCCTGCTTTCTTCCTAAAGTGATTTAGATATGAAAGCTTTATAATACAACCTGAATCCAGTTTAGATATTACCTATGCAAATCTTAATATACGTAAAGACCTGATTTTTGAAATATATATTGCTTTTCCTTTTTAGCCAAGCATTTTTAGTTGTAGGAGAAATGTGTCCATGGAAGGGAAGAAAATCCACAGAAAAATCTAGGGAATATGCCTGATTGCCTATTTGGTTACTTTAGCATTGAGTCTCCTGATTTTAGGTGCAGGTCTTATCTCTTCCCCCCCCCCCCCCCCCCCCCCAGATCCTGAGAACACACCGGATTTCACCCAGAGCAGAGCTAGGAGCCAGGCTCACAGACCTCCTGGCACCAGCTCAGACCCTGAAGGCATACACAGGACTCCTGCGATTCACAATTCTGAAGGCAAACAGAAAGACCTCTGGATGGTTCAGGTTTTGTCCTTTTTTTTTTAAATAGCATTACAGTATCATGTGGCAGTCTTGAAAATAGACATATACCACATGCTACGAACAGTCCTTTTCAGAAACCTGGCATCAGCAATACCTTTTTTGGCACAAAGTCCACCGAGGGTGCAAAAGCCACAGGGAGCTACAGAGGCCCTCAGCTGCTCAGTCCTGCTCCTCCCATCCTTTGAACACCAGTGTTCACACGGAGGGGCTGAGAACAAAGACCAGTTCTCCATATGTCCCCGAAGGGTGGCTTGTGCCCGCACAAGGGAGATGGCAGCCAGCCCAGCATCAGCCACGAAGAGCCCAGCAGCAGGACAGAGCAGAAGCACCTCCACCAGTGCCAGCCGCCACAGCAGCACACGTTTTACCCTATCTTCAGGACTTCTACTTGGAAATTCAGGGACTGGTTTTCAAGAGCCTTCGTTTATGCAAACTTACATTGAAAAATACTTCTGTGCATAGGATGGGTAAAAAAAAAAAAAGAAAAATCCTGTTTGTCGAAGTGGGCTTGCAGGTGTCATTCTTGTACAGGGATCAAAACCAATGTAGGGCCAGAAACATCAAAGCCTGACCAGGACCAACCACCATAGCCACAACCAGGTAGGAAGAAAGTGATTTAATTAAACTGGTTTAATAGAGAAAAGTGGCGATAGGAGAGACATAATTTGGAAAAGAAATACATAGGGCTCACGCGTATTGTGTTTTTCTACACCAAAAGTTTACAGTTCCAGGCAGTTCTGAAGTGAGATCTTGCAGCACCAGTCACTACCACAACTTGTTCCAGCTGAGTTTGGAAAGGGTTTAATCATCCCATTCCGGACAGCTATGATGGAAGTGATGAGTTACATGAGTCAGGGTTGGTGTCTAATCAGCATAATTAATCTAATTCGATGAATAACCCAAGGAGGGAAGAGCTCCTTTAGGCACAGGTAAAATAGCGCATGAGTCATTACTTGGCAGTGACGGTGATTAGTTTGAAAATGCAAGTTGTGGTTTGTTGGAAGGTTTGGACTAAGTCTAAAATGGAAACACACAAATTATTAGGTGCTAGGGCAGAAGCTCTAGGCAGTCTTTCTCTGACCACCAGAAACCAAGGCACTTCAGTCACTAAAACCATCTGTTTATTTGTCAAACACTAGAAAGTGTCTTGGGACACAACACCCAAGTTCCAGCTGTCCACCAAACACGGCTCAGTTTTATACATCATGCTACATTTTGAGCCTTTATCATCATTGATCCCTCCCATGGAATTACCATAAAAATGCTCTCAATATCCATACAAAAGACACAGCTTCCACAGTGCCAGGACCCATTTTAGAAGCATCTGATGCCTGAGAGCTCCTGAGCAATGCTTCTGGTTTCCTCACACAGCAATTTCAGAAATCCCTTATGCAACTTCAAAGCTGCATCTCATAGAATACAGTCCAATAGAAAGAACAAGCTGTATGAGTATTGCCATACATGCCTATAAATTTAAGGCGGCAAAAGCTAGCATAGCCACCAAAGGAAGCAGCCCACCCTTGCAAATACCGTGGTGTGTCTGTTGCTACCCTCACACCTTCTCCTTTTCTGCATTACATGGCTCAACAGCAAATTGGATGGGTGAATTCACCCAGGGTAAAAAACATTTTGAGGGCAAGGAAGGTTAGTTTTAAGTTTATGCGAGTTTAGAGTATATATGAAATTTCATGGTTCCTTCCAGAAGCATAAGAAAGTGATGGAAGAAGAAACTAAGTCATGTCACATCTGACATCTGAGAGTTGTCCAGCCCTGATTTCAAGCGGCTGTTTGCCAAGTAAGCCAATTGCCATAGCATTAGAAACACACGCTGGCTAGTAAAAATTCCCTAGTACTTCCTGGCAATGTGTCACTCCATACGTAGATTTAGCAGCCTGCCTGTACACTTAACAGCCATGAAAATAATTGCTGCAGAAGTGATTTATCCCCTTTGACCTGATCTAAAGCCGACAGAGCTCAGCTGCGGCATCCAGCGAACTTTGGATGAGTATTTACAGCTATCACTGGCTAATGTCTTACTGCAGATAGAAAAGCCATCTTCTGTTTCATATTCAGAGAGCTAATATACATCACATTTCATTTTTATTTCTTAGCTTCCACTAGGGGAGATGTAAATGTTGAAAGTCCTCAATTATCTACCATCATACAGCATGCAGCTAAGGAGAGAACAGTCCCCATTTTATTCAGATCAAAACCAATTACTACTCCTATTATGAAATAAATCACTCCATACATTTGTATCAACTATTAATTCAGGAATTCTTAAGACTTCTCTGCTGAGGTGCATAATCGCTACTGCTCAAAGCAGTATTGAGGGAAGGGAGGAACAAAAATCTATTGAAGGATTACGTTGGCCATTACCAGAGGTCTTGACAGCTGCAGAGACCCCCATCAGATATATCCCATGTGTTGCTGGATGTTGCATATGAAGATGCGAAGAGCTGTTTCAGATTTCCTACATAACTCCAAACAAGAGAGGTTCAGAAGTTCTCAGCATAAACTAGAAGTGAAATCTTATCCCTTAATTCCTTTTTTTCCCCCCAACTGTAAAATTCCTACTGAAAACTTAATGAAATGTTTTGTGTTAATAGTTTTAATTAAGTCAAAAGTAGCACAAAAATGTTAACAAAGGACAGTTCAAGGAGGGAAAAGGTTTTGCAACAGCTAAAAGTTCTGTTCTAGCCCGAATCGCCGTATTATTATGGGGTAAACATAATAATGAGTGACGTGGGTGAGCGCTTTCAGAGCAGTCATTACCAAACAGTTACAATCTTTATTTTTCTCCAGCATCCTGGTGGGCAGCCTTACTGCAGTGGACAAGGACCACATGTTTATAGAGAACATATTACTTTTCACCTGTAAAAGAAAACTCTCACCGAGTCCTGATGTATGTCAACTGTTATGTTCACACTAACAAGCTCTCACCAGCACTGAAAAGCCAGCTACTGCAGAAACCCCGCGCTCTCAAGGCCTGGCAATCCACTGCTATTCTTTCATCTCTCACAAAGCATCGTTAACAAAAACAAATGCACATGTAGGGATGCCTTCCTGCACACGCACACTCTAAGATAGTAATTTTTTCAGTATAAATTTTAATACATCTAAAACTTTTCCCCATGAGGTCACATAAGAGTTATTGGTGTATCTCTAAGAATAAACTCATCCTAAAGCCGTAACAACATATACCTCAAGCAATTACTACAGAAAACTTGTCAAGGAATCATTGCAACAACCTGCCAAGCAAAAGACTGTTCTGCTGCACAAGAGTGCATGTTACTCAGAGGAGTCCATACGAATCATAGAATTGTTAAGATTGGAAAAGACCCTTAAGATCATCAGGTCCAACTATTAACCCAGCACTGCCAAGCCCACCACTAAACCATGTCCTCAAGCACCGCATCTCCCCGGCTTTTAAATACCTCCAGGGATGGGGACTCCACCACTTCCCTGGGCAGCCTGTGCCAGGGCCTGACAGCCCCTTCAGTGAAGAAGGTTTTCCTAATATCCAACCTAAACCTTCCCGGCATAACTTGAGGCCTTTTCCTCTTGTCCTATCGCTTGTTACTTGGTAGAAGAGACCAACCCCCACCTCACTACAACCTCCTTTCAGGTAGTTGTAGAGATGATAAGGTCTCACCTCAGCCTCCTCTCCTCCAAACTAAACAACCCCAGCTCCCTCAATGGCTCCTCGTAAGACTTGTTCTCTAGACCCTTCACCAGCTTCATTGCCCTTCTTTGGACACGCTCCAGTGAAGAAAACCTATGCTCCATGTGGCATTTTTGAAAGCATTTTTCTTTTAAGCAAGAGCATGCAGCCATGCCTGCCCCTTCCAAGGAGATAGCCAGAGCTAGATCAGAACAAATTTGGAGTACTTAATGAATAAACACACAAGTATAAGGGATTATAACTGGCCTTGTACTCACACAAAAGAAGCGGGGAAATGTGAACAGGGGCACGTGGCAGGCATGAGAATAAAGTCAGAGCATCAGGACTGCTGCTGGTCACAGGCAACCCGAAGGGGTCACAGCAAGCAAGGCGACTGCCCTGCAGTCAAACTGCAGATTCAGGCCAGAACAGCAGAGACCACAGGATCCCCTCCAGAAGCTGCGTAGGAACCATCTCTAAACATGATCCTCCAACCCCTGGAGATAAGACTGATGAGCAGTTTCACTACAGTCGGTACAGTATCACTGGAAAATTTCTAAATAAAGACACAAACCCTTCATTCTGGACAGGCCCCCATCCGCCCCGCCCCTGCAGCTCCCCAGTGTTTCTCATCTGGGTATTAGAAATGTTTTCATCTCTTCTAATGGGGATTTTTTTCTTATTTATGTTTTGCATTTTCTTGTTTTATTGATGGGAGATGAGAAGATGGCAGTAATGGAGGTTTAAAAATCCCCACGCTGATTCTAGAGAATCCAGGAAGATTGGCGCCTTTGTGTTTGTATCATTATACTCTCAGTAGGTGAGAATTTGCTCTTCAAGGAGGACTGAGAAAAGATACAGCTCCCAACTGGTTGTACAGAGTCTTGAAACCCTAAAGAGGATTTTTAAAACAACAGCCAAGGGACATGGAGAAGCAAAGCAGCAGGACCAGCTGCAGGCAACAAGCATGAAGGAAGATGATTATTCCAGTGTAAAAAAAATAAAGATTAACTGTCAAAGAGGAAAAAATAAAAATAGTTTGTCACTCGTAACTCATGCAAGGCCATGTGAGAGTGTACAAAGTCATTTAACACACTTCCAGCTTCCAGTGACTACTCAAGAGGCAGTGGTGGATTCCAGGCTCCATAACCTATAGCCAGGCTCGGAGGTTGAATGGTCACTGATGGTGAAAGGCAGCTGAACCACCTCAGCATATTTCTTGTTTCTGTGGAGTACTGCCTTTGATTACAGCACGAGACACAAAATCTCAACCCAACCACTGCCTTTTTTTTTTTTTAAATGCAATTACATCAAAAAAAGAAAACCCCAAAGGTATGAATCGGGAATGCCAGTGATGTTTTGGATATGCTATCTTAAAGTCCTGAAAAGTTATTTTAAATTGACTGGGATTTGAATGCTACTAATTAGACGAGAAACAGATGCCTCACGACAAGCAAGAACAATAACAGTAACAACAATTACCATTTTGTGAGATGAAGTGTAATGCACACCAGAAAAATGCCTTTATAATTTGTCAGAGCTAATATTTATCCAAGGTAACAGATGATTTGCTTTGTTGATTGCAAACTTCTGGAGCCCTGGGTTGAATCTGTACACAGCATAAAGCTCCGTTCAGCATCAAGAGCATCTTTGGTGGCAACCAACAAATGAAGGAAATTCAAAAGTATAAAGAAAAGAACTGAACAAGAAACAAACAATTGGTTTACATCACAACCCTAGCACAGGGCTTTGTTCTTCCTCCATATGAATTGTCTCAGTAGTCTCTACAGTTATCATAAAAAAAATAATCAGACAACATGCCTTTCTTTTAAAGAATTTCTCCAATTTTCTTCTAAAGTTCAGCCACATGCAATCAAGAGACTATCAACGCTGAATTGATCTTGCCTGCATAAGGTTGCAATTTACACTGTTCATCTTGTGAGCATTACCTACTGTACTGTTCCGTCAGCACAGAATACGTTTAGGTTTAAAATTACCAACCTCATTCAGTCTTTGGACTGTGAACGTAGAGAGGCTAGTTATATTATGGTACAATAGTTGTAATGGCTACTGTGCATTTAATCTTACATTAAAATAAGACATGACAAATACATGTGAAAAAATGTCTGCCCTACTGAAAGCATCTGCACACAAGCGTTCCTTTTGGTTGTTACTGCACAGCCACAGTTTTGCCTCAAATAAATCTAGAGATTAAGTTGTTTGGTTTCTGTCGGTGACTGTTTTAAATCAAATTATTTGCCTTTTCTAGTGCACAATTATTAATCTACAAAGTATGTATTATACATATACCTTCCTTTTAGAACAGGAATGCTGCAACGCTTAAGCAATTTCCATTTGTTATATGGTTTCATATATTGTATAATCCCCCTCAACTTCTATGGGTCCCACTAATTACTGTTACCTTATGGATTTGTGTAGAACATTAATGAATCCTGTCATCAAAACAACAACCAAACAGCTGGGGCAATGACAACAATAGCTTAAATCCCTTATTGTCAATTTTCCACTTCATTGGATTTGATACCACAAGCCAGTGGCAACCCTCTGAAACCAAACAGGGTCATGCAGGTGCAAGCTCATACTGAATACAACATATGCAGAGGTCATACAACTTAACTTGTCCCATTCCTTCTCAATTTGACACAAGCTGTTGTACTATTTCTTGCCCCCATATTTTAAAAAAAATTGACACCTTCAATTTCTGCAGAGTCTTGAACGACTTCAACTCATCAGACATAGCATATCTAAAAAAATGCTTGACTTTAAGCATGCATTTAAGAGGCATTAAAACAGAAGAATATCATAGTCTGGAGACTACATCATCTATGTTATTTATAGACCTGTATGGATAGCATGTACTATTACATGTACTTCACGAGAAGCTTAATCATGCAATACATCTTCTAACATCGAATTACTGACTCCAGCACAATTGCTACCTCCACTAAGTAAAACAAAGTAACATGTATGAAAATTACCATTCGCTCCCTTTAAAGTTGCATTCAGGTCATCATCCTTAATGTGAAACAGGTGTATTGAGTTTACAATGCTGTTTTGCCAAATGCATTCAAATGACAACCAACCTTTGCAAGTCTAGGAAATAAAATTCTTCAGATATCTGCAGGTTTTCTTAAAAATCCATCTTAAAAAGCCATTTCACAAAGAAAAATATTCCTACTCACACGCACACTGCAAAATGTCACAGGTTCAGCAGTTCAACTGATTTCTTCAGTGTCTACTTGGTTTTAAGACTTTTACACACACATGCACACCATATAATTGTAGGTACAATACTTCCCCTTATTATTTAATCCCCTGAAGCTATAACTGAAAAATGCTAATATTACCTTGCATGCTTGAAGCAGCTTGTTAAAGAAAGGCAATTTTCTCATGTGTCAAAAGATTCCAGTCCCATGAGATCCTCTGGTTAATTCATAAAGTAATTTAATCATAATTAAAGCAAAATTGCGTCTTACCCAACCATCATGTTTTGCAAGACAAGATTTAGCTAAAAAATTAAAAATCTACATTGCCAGCAGGAACAGAGTAAAAGCACATTACAGGAGGCGGGGGGAATTAGAGGTTAGAGGCTGTCAACTCTGCTAGAGGTAACAGAGAACTCCTCCAGGTCCAGGTTCTTCCCCAGCTCTCGGCGAGCCCGTGGGTTCGGGCCATGCTCTTCTGTGCAAGACAGATGGCTTATTTTACATTTCTCCCTCTGAAAAATTATTTACTTCAGGAACTCACTCATCTCCAACTAATTACAGCAACACAAAAGCGTGGCTTTTGCCGTTCACCCACACACGGCCATCAGAAAATGTGGACATTTTGTTTTCTGATGGGCTATATTTAGCCACAGAAGTAACCACGTACCCAATGGTGACATTAAAATTAAGATAACCGGAAACGGACCCTGCACCTTATGTTAGTTTCCTGGATGGGTTGAATTAGCAATAAATACAGCATGCAATGCAGCAAGTATCTGCCTCCAAATAAAGCCACAACATTTCATGAAGGAAAACAGATTAAGTCTTTTGCATTTGGATTTGTTTTGGTTGGGTTTGTTTCATTTGTTTTTTTAATTACTGAAAACTGAGATGTATATCAAATACAATAGCTAGCTATAATCTAGTTCATAGAGATTGTTAGGAGTCAGCAAAACAACATATAAAACACCACATTACTGAAAATGATGACAGTTCCTTCACTAGTAGCTACAGACGACTTCGATGCTTCAAGACTACATTAAAGTCCAATGAAAGCACATTCAAATGGGGCACTCGGGAAAATAAAGGCTAGATAGGAAAATTCAATTTTGACACACACATTGGGGGGGGGGGGGGGGGGGAGGGGGGGGAAACAAAACCAAACCAAAACCAAAATCCAGAAACACACACTAGGAAAGCACAGTCTTACTGAGCTTAAACAAAAGAAGAAACAGCTACATCAGATGGAATCAAACTTTATACTCACGACTAGAAGGTCCTTGACAGAGAAGCAGCAGCACAAGAAAAACTGTATTATATTCCAAGATCAGCATTTGTTAAGGCTTGATTTTACTAATTCTTTTCTGCAGCAACCCAAACCTCAATCCCCAAACCACAAACCTTCTCCCGGGAAAAAAACCAACCCAACACTTTCCAGCTGTGGCACACACGGCTGTGTCTGAGTTGGATGAACCGAGCTCACTGCAAGCTCTGATGAGATGAGGTCAACCACGCCTTCCGAAACGGAGCTGCACATGAAGCCTATCAGCCTCTTGAGACCACCTCCTCAAGGTCGGTCATGTCAGAGGTCTCCCACACCCTAATATTTTCACAAGCTCCTAAGAGCGAGCTGTGCTACCCACGCACGGACTAGCTCATGCGCCTGACGCTCCAGTTTAGAGATACTCCAGCCTTTCTAAATCCACGGACAGCCCAACGCTTGCTAAAACACCTTCTACAGTATCACAACAATGACTTTAATTCGCAAGTAAGACTTATGCCCAACTTTGAATATCCATTTATTAGTCCATCTCCCTTTTAGTCCTTGCTAATACATGCAGGAGTGAGGGAGGTTTAGAAGGAGTTTTGTTGTTTTTAAACAGATGCTTTTAGATTCCTAAGCCATTCTCTATAGAAGGAACACCAATACTAGTTACTACGGCCTTACTGATATCAAGAAGAGCTTAGGATTTGGAGAATATGTTGTTGTTTCTTCAAGACTAGGATGTATTTCTTTTCTTTTGACAACCCAAATGCTGCATTCCACAAACACCAAGATCTTGAAAGGTTTAGTCCACAAAAAGAATTAACTACCATGGAAAAATAACACAAGATACTCTTATGCTTACATAGACTGTAATACTTATGATATGGACCACAGTAAAAACACCTTTCACATTTTAGGTCTTTTCTTTAAAAAAATAATTAAATATTTAAAACAAAACCAAAAATCCCTGCTGTGGTTACAATTCAGAAGCATTATTACAATCCAAACCAGGAGGTCTCGCTCTCTTTGAAGATTTCAATATACATCATCACTTTCAACTATAATTTTTAAAGTCTTAAATGGAAGGCCAGTGAGGATTAAAGTGACTTCACTGTTTAGATGTTGAAGTTATTCAAATTATGTTTAATTTTTACTGCAAGGTTCAGAGAGCACGTTTTAAGCATCCTTTAGATCTCTTCAAGAAACAAAGTACTGTGGTTGCATCACCTGTGCCATCTGCAGGGCTACTTTCGTGTCGATGACAACATTTATGAAAAAATAGTTAAAATATTTATTATTATTACCCCATTTAGCATCAAAATGACACTTAGAGTTAAGGAATGGTGGCAAGCGGACACAAGGGACATGAGGTCTCCAGCACATTTGCTGACACTGTCGCTGACCAACCTGTAAATATTCTAAAGGGGGATCAGTCCACCACCCCATGGGAGATTATTAGCAGTCTACTACACTTGAAGGTCTAATAAATCACTGTCAGGATATTCCTACAGATATTAATCTTATTTTTGTTAATGTTCGTTCCATATATTACTTAATAATCTGAATCCATCTTGAATAACTGCTTGAATCAGTCTTTATGCTCTGCTGCTACTAGCAAGTATAATACTGCATTCAGCCCAGCACCTTTGAAGGCATTTTAGCCCGACATGTACATTTTCTGTATCGCTGAATGAGGGCAGAACCAAGCTCTGCCTGCCTTAAGAGAGGAAAAGCACAGACTCCATCTGGTTGAGACACAAATGTTTTGTTTTATTTTAACCTAAATGTTCTCTTTCGGATCAAGGTCAGTAATCAGAAGTTAAAAGATCCTGATTTGCCTGACTGGTAGATCCATTAAATCAATTGATAATTTATTAACATTGATTTTTGACCCTGGCATGCTTTACAGGGCACTGAGCATCTCTTACTTCTCCCGATGCATTTTGTAGAGAAGCCAGAAATAAAGTCAACCCACATGACAGACTTACCTTACCGAGTGCTTGCAGAGGAGAAATTTAACACAGAAACCATGGAATAAAGCAGAGTTATCTGTGACCTACAGTGTGAAAAGGCAAGAAGCCAGTCCCATCTTTGACATGTCGTTTAGCCAATGCATACAGGATTCTTATTTCCAACTCATCATAGGACAGCATAATTAATCTACATGTACTTGGGTGGGAGTTACAGGTTTTCACATGCTTCCAGGCTACAGGACAGTTGCCTCCTTCCCTTCAGGAGAGAGAACTGTAAGCCTAACCATGACTTTATAATACTATGTTAACATGATAGCCCCTCCTCACATAAAGTACTCATCCCACAGTGTTCCATGGCAAAACCGCCAGGTTATTATTGCTATAATAATAGGCTATGGTAATAAGCTGGTGTCGCCTTAGTCACAGTCAGGCACAGTAAATGAAATTATTGCTCAGCGGTAGCCTTGTCACTGACTTGGGAGCAGGCAGGGCTGAGCTGCCTGCCTCTCCAGGGCCGGAGCCACGATGGCAACCAGCAGATCACCACATCTGATACTCACCAACCCACTCAGGAATATATAAAGCATCTACCACTTGAACATAAAGCCAGCTCAACTACTAAAGAACAAAGCTATGTTCAATAACTTTATCCTTCCATCTGCAGATGCATTGTTTCAAAAGCTGAGAAGTTGTTCTGCCTTTACATTAGACTAAATTCAATTTTAAGCCTCCACTTCTCTAGCGGGGATGCTCTTCTATGGCTTGCTGTACCAATCTGAAATTATTTCTCTTGGGTGGCATGAGGAAACACTAAAACTGTTTGTCCACTATGCTTCTCAGGAGCTGCAGTTGCAACTATCAAAAGGACCAAACAAAAAAAAAGAAAGATTGATGCGGGTGTCAGCAGTAGATGACAGATGACCTAGATGGGCTTTCAAATTAAGGGCTGTTCAATATGTTCATCTGGAAATGTACCGCCAAGTGATTATCAAATCTATTACCAAGAAGATACTCTGAAAAAGCAATATTCAGTAGGCTGGTTTACAGTGTGAGCCAGAATTGTGTCAAAACACAAAGAAAGAGTATATCGGCAACATCAAACAGGTAAAAGCAACAGTGAAAATGCATCTGTTGAATTAAAAAAAAAAAGATATAAAAAGAAAAGCAATGTCCTTCCCCGAGGACACGGTATGTAAGCACCAGGAATAGCCAATGCCCAAGCACCCTAGACAGTACTAAAGATTGCAGGTTTCTGTTGTTCATATTTGTTTCCTCCTGCTGGCTATACTGAAGGCCAGGGGCAAAGGGGATCTCAGATTGGGGCCATAAGGAATCAGGCACTGACGATCAATGACAAAATACACCCCAGCCAAACATCTCGCAATATGTTGCCATACATAGAAGCACAGGAAAGTCAGTGTTACGGTCTGTAGTTTGCTTACTGGGAACCAAAGTGCAGAAGGATAAGGCACTTCATTCAGTTGCACAAGAAGTCTGCGTCAGACGTAAGAAATGCACCCAGATACCCCAAACCTGCCTCCACTGGCCGAACCCTAACACTGAAACAACACTCTGTCCCAAAGCGTTGAGTTCTCCAGCTTCTTACATCAAACTGAAAACAACAAGTATAAGATTTGAAAAGGAAAAATTACATATTTTCATTTAAAACAAACATCTATATCCATCTATCTATATAGATATATCTGTTATAGCTTAGGCAACTCAGCTGAACTCAGCAATTGAGGGATTAATCAAAGGATTCATCGACCAAAGGATTAATGAACTGAACGGTCCAAATGCTTAATACAATGTAGTTTAAAGAGCATGACTGATGTCTATTTTTCATCTTTATGGAATATCATTACTATAGCTGTCACCTTTAATTTGAGGTTACACCATGTTTCTAAAAAAAGTTTAGTGTTAGGTGCAATTTCTACTCCAAGCTTTGGTCCCAGTCTAAAAGCCCAAAGAGCAGCGCTTGGCATCAGACATGAAGGTAGCGCGTGTTTACAGAAACTGGTTCAGCCGAACTGAAGCTGAAGACTCAAAACTCAGCAAAAACTGCATCCCTTCATATTCTGTAACTTATTATAATTATATTTTATTGTGAGACTATGTCACAAAGATGTATTTTTCTTACATAAAAGGCAATTTGACAAAGTATAGGAACCCTATAAACAAATCCATAAGTGCATGAGACTTCACAGTGGTCCCTACGTACAGGGCCAGCCAGTGGAGACTCAAGAGACAACCTTTATCATTCTCATTTGCAAAAACATCCTTTCTTATTAAAAAAAAAAAATTAGAGAAAGGAGAATCCCTGTTAGCATTGTAACAGTTTATGAACACCATGTCACAAATGAAAAAACTCAGACTACATTTTACAGGCTCGAGAGTAGCCAGGTGATGAGCATTAAGCAACCTGCAGTACAGTGGTGGTGTGACCCTCTCATCAGTCCTTCACTGTCAACACTCACATCTTGTGGCAAGAAATATGAGCCAATGCCTCTCTCAAGATGAGGTTTTTGCAGGGATTTGAAAGAGATACTGAGAAGATCTGGATTCTCTGGATAAAGATGTAGAATAGTTACAAAAATGTTTGGTTTTGTTAACTTGAATTTAGACTTCTGTGATCAAGGGTTGGACTCGATGATCTTAAAGGTCTTCTCCAACCTAAATTATTCTATGATAAGACCGGCTTTTGGTCCTCTGTATTTGGGAAGCACTGAAAAGTCCCATAGCAGCCAACACAGTATTGCATATCCTGGGACAGTTCTTGAGATTTTGGCCTTTGCACAGCAAGGGCAAGATTAATTTTTATATTCGCACATACAGCAAGCTGATGACATCTGTATAATAAATTAGTACCTAGCACTGACTTAAGTCTTTCAGTTGCCAAAGCACTTCATTAAAATTAAAGCATACAAGCAGGAACCTGTGGGTCAACTGAGTGGCTCAGTCTCCAACTTAAAATTGGAAAAAGCAAGACAGATATAAAGCACAAGCCTGCAGAATGGCAAAAGTTATCATCATCTCCTCGTTAGGATACAATCCCATGAAGTCCTCAAACCTATGAAGCACCCATGCTACAAACAGAATTAATTTCAGGACCAGAATTAAGACTCCAAAATTATATCATTCAAAGCAATCATTCAATGTCATGCCTCCATGCACGCAGAACTACTTTTCAAATACAACCCCAAATCGCTGCTCAATGTTACAGACAGCTCCTTCCTCAGTATTTGCACCCAGTTCCTGAACATAAAAATCTATTTCTCCAGATTTCCCTCCTAAACCTAAATGCTTTGTTTTATTACAGAACAGTACATCTGTAGAACAATTGTTTCCCGACCCTCAATATATCTGCTTAAAACTGCAGGCAGTTACATTTCCATTAGCAGTTATTCAGGCAAGCTAAATTGATAGGTTAATGACTATTCTTATTAACTATCCAGTATTTATTCCTGCACCAAGGCAGTTCCTTTCTAATGAAGTAAAACATTGCTGATCTCAACCTACCGCTAAGAAATCCTGGTTCTGGTAGCTACAGAACTTAAACAACCACCCCATTTAATGATCTTGTAATTTTACAATCTGAAAGGCCCCCAGGATCTGCGCAATGGCAGCCTTCATCTTTGGTTAGCGTTGCTTATCTGGAAAACACAAAACTTGCCACTATTTTTAGACTCCTGTAGTCCAAAAAAACCACCTGAGCCGCAGCAACATGGCCAGCCATTCAAACACATGGGCCATAGGCTGCTCCAGCTGAACTGGGCAGCTCACCTATAGAACCTTCACTGCATACGGATCTAGCGCCATCCAAAGCCTCAGGATGTATGTTATAACATGCCTTGTTTAGCAGCATAAATGCCGGGCTGAACTGAAGATGAGCAGCAGCTGGCAATTCTCCTCAAATAGTGGCACAAAATAAATATTTGCAATTAACCTACTGCTCCTCACAAAAAAAAAAAAAAAAAAAAAAAAAAAGAGAGAGAGACTGATGCTAAAATATACATTTGTATGGGCATGCAGTTTTCCAGGGGTGATTTCTACCTTAAAAATAACAACCCACTTCTTTAAGACAACATTTTGAGACTTTAAAGGTCTTGTCTTTACTGCTTGCAATGTACTGAACAGCATTTTGGGGGGAGCAAAATTACCCTTAAGAAATGCTGCTGTACCAGTTGGGACTTTTCCAAGTGATTCTGTAATTATCCCTGCACTGAACCTTGCTGAAATCTTATTTTCTCTAGGTTGGTTTGCACTGGTGCTGCTGCTGACAATAGAAAAGCAATTGAGGTTTCAGAAGTGAAACAGAGAACCTAATTTAGCCCCAAAGACTTTTATTACTGGTTATGATGTGCAAAAATGAGAAAACACAGTTTGACTTTCAGAACATATTGCAGCTTTGCTCAACTGGCAGTATCCGAAACATTTTTTTTTTTCCTAATTTGCAACCACAGATGTCCTCTTTAGTAGAATTCCAGTGGTATTTTTACTAAAATAAGTTCCAATTATTACTAAAATAATTGTCCTCTCCAAAGACTTTTCTTCAAAAACCCTCTGATCTTCAGGCTTTTCCTGGTCTCCACACAGGTCGAGGACACAATACAAATGAGACAGAATGAAGGTTACCGAGACCAGTTCCAAATCTACAGCTATTCCAAAGTCTCCAAACGTTAAAAACCACTAAACCATGCTAGAGTAAATAGATGGGTGGAAAATATAATATTTGTTGCTTATCTTTTAATCAGAAGATACAGGTTTGGGTTTTTTTTAAATAAAAAAAAAGCTAGACTTTTATAACATTTCCATAAATTTAGCTTTGTATACACAGCCAAAATAGCCAATCCAAGGATGGCTACATTCCTGTTGGGATACAAGATAGAGCACAGCTACCCACGTTTGTGCCCAGTGCCCTGAAGCCATTTAGGAAGCCTTGATCCCTCTCGGTCACTCACTTCTGCGCACAGCGGTGCACTGGAGCATCCCCTGGCCACAGGGTTAACCGCATCTGGAAGTGATCCCGGTGGCAGGCGAGGAACTCCCTATTCCCAGGAAAAGATTTTTAAACAAACGCAGGAGCGGGCTCTTTTTCGGCTGGTGTCTTCTAACCTTTCCCAATATAGATGCCCCAGCAGTTGCAAACACGCATCTGCTGATGGCGGAGGGCAGGGACCGGCGTGGGTGGCTGCAGCCTGAACTCCAGCTTATGCAGAACCGCTGCAAATGTCCACCTGCAAGTGCTCAGGTAACATTTTTACCTTAGAAGGGCCTGTGTAAGGATGTTGTATTTTGAAAGCTTTCCCTCATTATTTGGATGAAAGCTGCTTTCAGGGGATAGGTGCTGAAATGATCCTTTTTAGTATGCTGTAGAGTATTTTGTTACGGAACGCGCCATCTGTCCAAGCTTGTGAATGCAAATGAATCTATCAATTTTTAAAATATAAACTTAAAAAAATATGCATGTGATATTAAAAATCCCTTACAAGCACCTTCCGCTGCACAGCTATTATTTGAGATCTACCATTGAAAATGCAGGATTTCAAAAACATGTTCCGAGCTCCTAAAAGAGATCCCCATTATTTCTAGCTTCCCGGTCTTTTCATGAAAACAATACTTCTGGCTTTATCATCTGAATATTAACAGATACAGTACAAAGTATTTTGTTGATATTAATGTACTTACAGCTTATTACACTGAGTTAATTAAAATCTGAATAAGGTAAAATCTGGAAATTCTGCATGTCTAATTTGTCCACTAAAGCAGCTTGGGTAATAACACAGAGCTCTGTAAGAGCATTAGGCTATCACAATGCAGCATATGATTCCGTTCCAGCTCTATTCATTTCCAAAAGAAATGGGAAAAGCTGCATGGCTTTGTGGACAAACCATTAGCTTGTCATCTCTAGGGAAATAGTTCATCAAAGCATTTCAGCTCCAGCCAGATTAGATCTCAGCCTGCTTCTCCTTCAGCAGTATCTACCAGCATGGAGCAAGACTGCAGAAGTATGTCCCATTGGGGACAACTGAAGCCACCCCACAGCCTGAGTTTGAATTTTTGAGGTGCAAGCCAAAGCCATTAGCAGTTTACTACAACAGCAAGTGAAAAGTATGCACAGGGTGCTGTCAGAGGGTAGGCATATGTAGCAATTCCTATAGAGTTGGGCCTGAAATGTAGGCTTCGGGAAGCACTATAACATCAGGCTCTTCTTCAAAAGGTCCAGTGCTGCAACAGGGAAGAGCAGAAGTGCACCCGCCAGGCCAGAGCTTCAAAAAAAGGGCACATGCAGCATCCTTTCTGCTCTGCCTTAATGTCCTGCTTGCAGAAATCCTTGGACTGCCCTCCTGCGATGGTAGAGTCACGCGAAGTCTGAAACTCCCATGTTTAATACATTACACATGCATACGCATGAACACACGCGCAAACACCGAGCCATATTGTCCGGCAAAGGTTTTACAGCCACAAGGCTGAGTCGTCAGCTGGGTACAGCCTGACATCCCTCACTTGCGCTAATGAAGCTATGATAATTCTTACCAGCTGAGGATTTATCCCCTGGGAATCCAGATTGGCATAAGTTATGTTAGCTGCCTGCATCCTCTCCTACACTGCGCTGTCAGCCAGCGTAAGCTCTCACCACTGCCACACCAGCCCTGCCTTGCTCCTAAGGCAGGAATTTTGCCAAAAAAAAAAAATCCAAAAGAAAAGGTTCAAATAAACATCAGGATAGTATTCAATTGCACCTGTATTGTAGTCACCTGAGAATGAGTTTTATGAAATTTAGTCCACCCAGTTTCTCCCCAAATCTCATAGTTTTAAGGAATTATTTGACTTTTCTCTTAAAATCCCTGTCTCTAAGCTCTTGTGACTATAAAAGAAATTTTAAAACTCCCTTAAAGTAGAACAAAGCAAAATAAGGAAGGTTCTCATACTGACTGTCATAGTCAGAGGAAAAGGATATTTGACCCAGGCTCAAAAATCCTGAAATCAATAAACCAAAGCATTGATTGAATCATATCTGTGACTACTTGAACCTTTCTCCTCCAAACTTTCAGAAATTAAAAAAAGGAGAAAGAGGCAGAAGCAACTGTGACTAAATGAAGTCTAAACTGAAGCACATTTAGTAAATTTAATACATTTTATTTCTCCCTAAATTCCACTCCCGAGTGCTCCCTCAGCACACGCTGCAGAGATAAAGTGAAAATCCTGCCAGATTACTTTGAGAAAGCTTGGTTAGAGCTTTTCAGGAATATGTGGGCTCAAAACAGTGTCCACACCAATAGCAGATGTCTTTACAGCCAGAAAGGAGTTTAAAGCCTAAATCTGATCTCCAGCGACAGCTCCTGACAATTTCTGCCAAGATATAGTCCCTCCTCTCCAGTGCATGAAAGAAAAACAAAACAAAAACAAAAAACACAACCCACATGTTTATAAACAATGGTTAATTCCCAAAAATCAAAAAGGAAGAGTTGCAGTAAGGGCTACAAAACATGAGCACAAATACTCACACACTCCCATACTTAGTTTCCTACCTCTCATACTTCTTGCATCAGCTTACTTGGGACAGCAAGTTTATATGACAGCTCTAGAGAGTTAAGTTACTCGTTTTTTCAAATATATATTCCACTATGCATAAAAATGATCAGGAAAAGCTTATTCATCACTAGCTTCTAGAAGCATGAACATCACAGCAAGGCAGAACTTCAGGGATTCTCCTTAAGCAAGCTGCTTGTGGGTTTTTAAACACCAGCCCCACCATAGCCTCAGTGTAGAACATCCTGGGATCTTGGAATGCATAAGGTGCTTTTTGTTTAAGTTTTTACCACTTTTGCAATTAGTGCTTGTCTTAATAGTGTTAATGAATTTAAGCATTCTCTTACCTTAAAAAAAAAAAATCCATGGATTGGATCCATTGAAAACCATAGTAAAGTTAAGCATACAAGAACATAAAGGATGCTGACAAGGCTTTAAAAATTCAAAGTCAGCATCAGAAAAATTGTGGAGAGCTCCAAAAAGGAATAAAAGAAGGTCCAACAGCAAGTGTTCAAACCTACTGCAGTGACTTTTACAGTTTGAGTGAAAACCGAACCGTATTGATATCCATAACCATTTGACAGACTGAAATATTGAGATGGCAACATACAGCAATATTTTTGGATATCTAAAAGGGCATATCCATGGGAAACACATCACAGAGGAATGCCCAGCAAAATATAGTACACTTGCCCCAGAAACTCATAAATTTAGGCTCAGGAGTGCACCACGAGGTGCAGTAGGGAAGATGTCCCTAGATTCTGTTTAAACTAACGTGGATTAAATACCCAAAGACTGGTGCAAAAGTCTCTCCTCACCCAGAACAGGGCCACCTTAGCTGTTTCCCCAGAGACTGGGCAATCCAGATTCATTTCCCAGATGCAGTTTGAAGTGACAAACAAAGACTTCACGAATAAACAACTCACCTAAAGAGAAATGAAGGATCAGCTTGTTCTGGGAGTTGTGGTGAATGGAGTTAAATCCAGTTGGCAGCCGGTCACAAGTGGTGTTCCCCAGGGCTCAGTATTGGGGCCAGTTCTGTTTAATATCTTTATCGATGATCTGGATGAGGGGATCAAGTGCACCCTCAGTGAGTTTGCAGATGACACCAAGTTGGCCAGGAGTGCTGATCTGCTGGAGGGTAGGAAGGCCCTACACAGGGATCTGGACAGGCTGGAGCAATGGGCTGAGGCCAACTGTATGAGGTTCAGTAAGGCTCAGTGCCGGGTCCTGCACTTGGGTCACAACAACCCCAGGCAACGCTACCGGCTTGGGGTAGAGCAGCTGGAGAACTGCCTGGCGGAAAAGGACCTGGGGGTGCTGGTCAGCAGCCGGCTGAATATGAGCCACCAATGTGCCCAGGTGGCCAGGAGGGCCAATAGCATCCTGGCTCATATCAGAAATAGTGTGGCCAGCAGGACTAGGACAGCGATCGTCCCCCCGTACTCGGCACTGGTGAGGCCGCACCTCGAATCCTGTATTCAGTGTTCGGCCCCTCACTACAAGAAGAACATTGAGGCGCTGGAGCACGGCCAGAGAAGGGCACCAAAGCTGGTGAAGGGTCTGGAGCACAAGTCTTATGAGGAGTGGCTGAGGGAGCTGGGGTTGTTTAGCTTGGAGAAGAAGAGGCTGAGGGGAGACCTTATTGCCCTCTACAACTACCTGAAAGGAGGTTGGAGCGAGGTGGGGGTCAGTCTCTTTTCCCAGGTAGCAAGTGATAGGACGAGAGGAAATGGTCTCAAGCTGCGCCAGGGCAGGTTTAGGTTGGATATTAGGAAAAACTTCTTCACTGAAGGGGCTGTCAGGCACTGGAACAGGCTGCCCAGGGAAGTGGTTGAGTCCCCATCCCTGGAAGTATTTAAAAGACGGGTAGCTGTGGTGCTTAGGGACATGGTTTAGTGATAGACTTGGCAGTGCTGGGTTAACGGTTGGACTTGATTTTAAAGGTCTTTTCCAACCTAAACTATTCTATGATTATCTATTTGTTCTCAGGGCAGCAATCTGGTAGCATCCAAATTTCAACCTTTTTGCAGGGTGGCATGAAGAACTCTGACAGGCTGATGATTATAAATATCCTCTGCAGCCACATCTGTTCTTCACCAAATAATCAGGGAAAGCGTCCAAATACAGAGACAGATACTGTAAGCTGCCAGTGTCCTTCTAGAAGTTGCCAGTTGCCATCAGCTTGTCAGCCTCAGTGCCCACTCTCGCCCTTGGCAATTAAGGCTTTTAGGATCCTTCAGACTCAGATAAAGCAGATTGGGATTCTTAAATTGCTTTCAATTTAAATGCTGTACTGAAAGAAAAGTAGTAAAATCCATCAGAGCCTCCTACTGGTAGTTCAGGTCATGCCAAACAGCCAAGCCTGCTATCAAGGCTTCCTAGGGACACAGTCTTTTCTTTAGGCAGTATGCTACTCCTCATGCATGAGATTCAGATTAAATTCACAGAAAGGTACATTTGACAAGTATTTATTCCCTAATTTCCCCTCTAATAGCATCAAAAATTTCCACAGTCTTTCAGATGCAACCTCACAGTAAAGCCTCCTGCACACAGAGGTTCAAGCAGAAGTAGAACCAGAGTCCTTGGGCAGGTGTTTTTCAACAGTACTTAGCAGTGGCCTCTCTGACCAGCTAGAGATTGGCACCAACAGAGCAAGTTTTCCCTGCCAGAAGGCACGGATGACTGTATGAAACCAGGAGAAGATGTGAGCACCGAAACAAGTAAAACTGAAGCAAAGACAGAAAGAGGTGAATGCACTGAGATACATAAATCAGTAACAGGCTTGAAGGACATTGAAGAGAGTCCCTGAACAACTGTTTGCTTTTAATATTTTAATTTTTAAAAGCACAAATATTTCTACCTAAAGTTTCTACCAAAAATCATTAAGTAAAAAAAACCAACCAAACAAAAAAACAACCCACTTCTTTTAAAGCAGACTTGATAAAAACCTTTTGAGCCAACAAGATACCAAAAGATTCCTGGAGTGCTTTAAACTGTTACTCACTGAAATATTGATTTCCAGCTGAGAAGTTATGCTTCTCATCGGCCACAGTACAAAATATTAGCTTGATGCACTATTAAACCTAGAAACTTGAGCATACCAAGTCTACAGCAAGGTTTACAAAGCAAAATGCCATCTGACTGGTAAACAAAGAAACCCCCAACTCTCGCCTTCAGAGAAAGGACTCAAGGTGGTTCGTTTGCATTTTGGAGCCAATTGCATCGCATTTCTGTAGTAGATAAAGTATGTCTAAAGTTCAAACTCAGCATTTGGATATCTAATCAACCATGGGAGAGTTAGGTATTGATTACATGTAGTTTATTAATTTTACCATTTATCATTATATCTATATCACGATCATACTTTCCCTTCCTCCCCCCAGTCAATAAGATATTGTAAATCTAATAACTCATGCAACAGAGCAAGAAATATGTAGGGAAAGGAATAAAGGAACAAAACCACCCTGTTCCCTCAGTGTACAGTCTGTCATGTCTTCTATCCTAAGTGTTGATAGAGGTGTTGATCCTGTATTACTTGCAAGATGAAGTCTAAAGACTAGTCCTAATGACTTTTTTTGCAAGTCAGGATAATAAGAGCCCATAAGGCAGGCTGATAACCTCCCGTGGTGCCCCAGAGATCCCCCAGCTGTACACAAGCAGCCTCCATTGTCCAGCACAACAGGAGCAGCAGCCCAGCATTTCTAGACTCTTCCAAGACAAGACTTGATCAGGAATGAGCTGGAGCTCCAACTGCTTGGCTTGAACACTGTGTTTAAAACAACCAGGCCAAAAGTGTCAATGTTGAGTTTTGTTGGTTAATGAATGTTGTTTAGCTCAAGCCATTTCAACCAGCGAGTGGAGAGGAAGCTTTCCATGAACGTGGCAGAGGCAGGAATTGATGTGCAGTGACAGTGATCCTCTCGGATAAAATTAGAAGCTATGACCAGGACTTCAGAGGGACAAGCAGAAGCTGTCTGGGTGGTAGGCAGTATCAAAGCAGTCCTTAGTCACATCCTTCTTCACTAGTGATGTGCAGATAGCTCGTGTATACAACGACCAGCTGCAAGCTGTGTATCACAGCAGACATGAGGGATGCTTTCTCTTGCTGCAGGTATTTTCCACATATCTTTCATAGTCCCTCTGTCTCACTTTGCTTCACAACAACCAAGACAAATCTGTGTCCCCTATTTCTTATCGGGACAGAGGGGGAATCATATTATCTTCAAGATACAGTACAGGTTTATTTCCCAACCCAAACAATTCATATCACCTCTCTGCTCAGATAAGAATGCCTGAATAAAAATAAGAAAAATAAGAAATAAAAATATTACAGAATTAAAGATTCTGTAATTTATTAATGCCTAATTCTTTGTATAGAGATTTTTTTTTCCTCCTCTCTCTGCACTGTAGTAGTTCTTAAGTTTAGCTTTTGTTGTTAAACTGACTTTTGACATTTAAGAAGATGTGCTGTTATTTATCTTGACATCAGGTCCACACAGGAAAAAAAGTTAAAATATCAACGTATTACAAATGCATAGGTACGAACAAAACCAAAGCAGGACCTTCTCACTTACACCATGCTTCCCAAAATTAGCTTCATTTTCCATTAATGTAGTTGATTTATATTCAGTGTCTTCTCTGTGCTATTCTGATTTAAACATAATTTTAATTTAACAACCCTTTTTCCGTGGGGACTTCTTGTTTAAATTCCATTCACAAGACAGCTATTGCTCTAAATTGCATTGATGTAGGGATGAACCGATCTTATCGGAATCACTGGGCTAGCATAGCACTTAATACAGGGGGGTTCATTATTTTTACTGTGACATGACTTACATCAAGCCTATTTACAAACACTAAACCAGTCTGAAGGAGATTCTCATCAGCCAGACAGGTTGGCAGAAAGACTTGACAGCAGAGCAGAGGCTCGAACAACTGCTTATATCTCTGCATTAGGAAACACGAGAAGAGCAGCAGAAGTGAAATACACTGCACTATCAAGAAAAGCTCAAGTGGTTAAAAAAATTTTACACAGTTGGGGATGTACAGTTATCCAGCTAAACCACAGAGTTTAAAAATAAAGATATTTATTAAGACAAACCTAAGCCTTTTGCATAGACCCTCGTAAAAGAGAACAGAGGATTTTCTCAACAGAAATAAGAGCTAAGGCCTCCACCAAGCGTTATTTAATATCTCCTTACAGGTACAGATAGGTGAACTAGAACAGCAGCTAGGAAGGAAGGGACCTCCTTTGATAACATAAAGTAGGAAGATGGGGGGGTTATATTTTGTAACTGTTTCACACAAGTACTGCTCTTGGACACCAGCAGAATAGATTGCAGCACTTACTACTACACTCCAAAGACGATGTTTTCTCTGCATGACAGTCAGAAATGAGCTAATACACAAGAAAGGAAATTTATTAGAGGTTTTATTTAATCCACTTCTGTATCACACACATGCAGGGGTTTTCCTCTACTTTATGTTTTCTTTTCTTTTCAAACTAGGAGAGCCAGATCGAAGGTAGATAAGCAGAATACTCTCTCAACCTCTATCCTCCAATATTTCACGGTTCATGGTTTACAGTCATAACAGGATTCAGAATCTCGACAGCAGCCAGCATCGCGCTGGCACTATTTAAAACCTCTCTAATGGCACTGCCAGCAGGAGGGAGATAACAAGAACCCTGGTGTTTACACTCCGGAGCAGCAAGGGAAGCTTTACGGCAGAGAGAAATTCAGCTGGCAGACAAACTGCTTTTTTTGCCTTATTAAGGGGTGGGGAGAGAGGACAGATTAAACAAAAATTGACTGGTGCCCTTAAAGTTTCCTAGAAACAGCTGTTCAGAAGCAACTTGGCATTGTAACTGCTGCATAACCAAGTGATGTTTTAAAACATCAGACTGCCTTTCAAAATAGACTACCCTCAAAAGATGGATGAGACAGTCTTTCAGCTCCCCGCTCCGATTCTTCCCATCCCAGTACAATTCTAAATAAATAATATTATGTAATTGCTTAAGAGGAAAAAAAGGTAAAGCTTAAAGGGTCTGTTGGATTTCAGTACAAATCTGCCACTAGGAAAAAAAAAAAAACACCACCTTTCATCTTGTATGCAGGTGACATTTGAGAGACAGGTACTCACCAGGTATGCAAGTTAAAGCTCACTTCATTAAATTTCAATTTTTGGCAGATACTGACTGATGGTATCTGACTGTTTCTATGCTTAAACCCAAGACATAGAGAGCAGCAGCAATTTCATACCATATGCTCCAAGTAAAAGTCTTAAATACTCCCGCAGTCAAGCCATGTCTGGCAGGAGTTGTGAATTTTTTTTTTCCCCATCCCCAGTTCCACCTTGAAAACAGCTGAACATCAATGAAACAAAAATATCATAATCACTGTCATTTACTCTACACAGCATGAAGATTGAGAGGCCATTAAACAAAAATGGCCAATGCGACTAAAATAGCTCTTGTAGTCATGCAGAAAGCCAAGCAAATAAAAACATCTTGCTCTTTTGATCAATAGCAATTTCCTCGTTTAAGCATGTATGTTTTTAAAGAAAAAGACCCTTCTTTGAGATGTTAATTCTCCAGTAGAGAAAATAGACTATTCCATTTCAGTAGGGTATAAACAATCTCATTTACTAGACATGGGATGCTGAGAGGGAATTGGAAAGTGTTTGAGTTCATTATAGTAAGATCTGAGAAGATCAGTCACCTTGCCTCCGTAAGACAATTAACTTGAGACTCACGCATATTCCTTGTAAGCTCAAGCCCTTAAATACATTATGGGACCTACCTTTCCAAATGAAAACTAAGAAATACACCTGAACTATAACACATGCCAATCTACATTTGTTTTCCAAGTCTCCTTGCTGTAGTTAACTTTTGCCCATTCTCCTGTAGTAATTCTATACGTCTCATTGGTTTTCTTTTCATACCCACACAGACAGGGAATTTCAGAACAATTTGTTTCTTACTTCTGTTAACTTATGTGCCAGGCACCTGCAATTCAGTTTAGGTTAAATAACAACAGAATACAGCGAAAGAAGTGGGAATGGCAGACTGTTACCATTCCAAATAACTGAGAAGTTGTCTCTGCATCTAAGTCCAACTCCGCTCAGCTGTCTGCCAGCAGTAAGCTACTGCACGAGTACCACAGTCCTGCAACACACCTGTCCCTCTTCCTAGCATCAAAGGGGCAGGCACAGCACCACCAAATATCTACCACAGTCTCCTTTGCTAAACTCCACTTGAAATTCTAATTTCTGTTTGGTTTGATAGCTGGAACAGACGATTAATTCTGAGTTGCTGTGGGATTTCAGAAGCGTACCCTGATATCCATCAACCTGCGCTCCAGCTAACACTTCTCTTCCTACTCAGCTCCTAGTGCCTTAACCAGCTGTGGATATTATCCATACACCTTACTCATGCCCCCAGATTAAATAAAATTGAGTTGAACAGATATTTTTCTGTAAACTTGTCCAGTAAGTGTGCTGACGAATTTCTTTTAGGTGAGAAACATTATGAAGTTTCAAATATGAAGACTGCAGAAAAATGACATTTTTGAAGATGTACCTTTCCATCCTGTAGCAAAACGAGCCTGTCAGCAAATCAAACTCGACATTGAACTTCAAAGTAACTGTGTACTTCAACAGAATGGAAATAGCATTTATTTACATCGATACATAAAACAAGCATCTTGTGCTTGTTGTAAGCATTTTAACATCATTTAATAGAAGCACTTTGCAATCTTAGCACTTTGTAATGTGTTAACAATGCTGAGTAGATTCTTAAAAGACAAATATAAACTATTAATATTTTATGGGCCCAGATCTTCAGAAGTCTTTGGGACTATTGATTACTCAAACCCATTAAGTGCTATTTTGATCTTAAATAGCTAGAGATATCTGCAAAGAGATTCAAGCTGAGTGGTAATAGTTATTTTGGGAGCAAGCAATTTTCAGCAGTTATCGTTACTGATAATGAAGTTTGCATTTTAGAAGCCGCTAATCAGTAAACAATAGCTGCTAGGACAGTTTTGTCCAAAAGATTGTGATTCATCTTGTATTTCCTTTTTTTTCCAATTTAAACGTGTTTGAGTTCAGTTCTTACCAGGAGTATAGACCAAAAGACGATCATAAAATTTATGGCATGAGTTTTCTTACTGTGCCATTTCTGCTTGCTTTCTTTCAGATATTGCTGAAGATAAGACTTTAAGTTCGCTTCCAGCAGCAAAAACAAATCATAGCACAACTGGCTTCGAGAAAGAGGTAGTAGCTCACTTCACTATATTTTGTCTACCGATTTTCCAATATTTACTTTTAATAGGAGGAAACAATGACTGCATTTCATAGAATCAGAGAATCCTAGTGAACAAAGAATCATCAACACCAAACTTCTTCCAAAAAGTTAAAATAGCATTAATTCAAAGAATACACTGAATATCTCTAATTTACATCCTCACTTTCATATTCGTGCCAACGTTCAATTCAGGAAGAAATATGGTGTATGCGTGAACCTTGTTATTTGAAAGAACCTGAATGCAAAATAACTTCTCTTTGTTCTATGCCTTGGAGAAAATGAAGGCAGCAATTGTTGTCCATGGTTTTACCTGGTAAGTATTTAGTCCTACAGATAATATATGAAAAATCTCTCTTTTTGCATGGCCAAAACAAAGTGCTTGAAGAGTGAAGAGATTCACACAGATTTGGTGTTTGAGGTTTTTTGGTTTATTTGGGGGTTGTGTGGTTTGTTTTTTTAAAAACATGCCATAAAAAACAACCCAGGGGTACAAACCAAATCCCACTAAAAGAACAGAAAGTTTGCCACCTGCCATATTGGGAACCACATGAAGTCATCAGTGTTTAGTTCCCTCGAGCCTTCAGTGAAGTTGAGCGTCTCAGTTACAATAATTCTTTCAAAGGCCTTCCCGTATTTCTCTTCATAAGACATTAAGGTAAGCACATGTATCTGAGGAGCTAGATTTTTTCTATACACAGCCTTTTTTCTTATCCATAGAAGACTCTATATTGTACATGGAATTAAAGAGGGTGTACTTCCCAAAATAATCTTTTGAAGGCAAAAAAAAAATCTGAGTGAAAATATATTGATTTAAAGTAAACCAACTGAACAAAAAAACTCCCAAATCACAAACAAAAAACCCCACACCTTTCTTCCAGAGACAAGAATTATTCTGAAGGTAAGCAACTACTACAAAGTAGCTAGGAAAAAAAAAATTAGAAGTCACATTACTTTGAGCAGTACAGTCTGTATGCCCTTATTGCTATGTATCTGATCTACGGCTAATTGATTACTGGTTCCTACAAAAGAGAACCTGCAATCTCACGCTTTTACCAACATGGGAAACAGGAATAAGCAATTTCCCTACAAAAAAGACAGCCTGAAAAAGTCATTAATACTGAGATCAGCCTAGGACTGGAAAAAACCCAGCACACAAAAAAACGTGTTAGAAACACTTTAGTTTGTCTCACTGAAAGGCAGAGGAGAACACTTTACAATGGAGTGCAAGGAGAGGATGCCAACCTCACACCATCAAAAATAAAAACAACAAAAACCAGCCAAACAAACAAAAAAAACCCAAACCAAAACCAAAACCACAGACAAAAATGCTTGCTCCATACTACTGATAGGACAATCTGGTACAACTGGATTTGTTTTATGCAATACAGTGAATTGATAGTAAGCAGTATGGTAAGATTAATACCCAAAAGGTACCAAAACAAGCCACTTCAAATTCATAGTCACCGTTTATCACAGTAAAGCAAGAAAAAGCAGTGTATTGCTACAGCAAAACAAGTATACCATCACCTACTTCCATACCAGGTTAGAAAAATGCTTTGATCTGTCCCTCCAGAGGTGAGGATCAGTTTAATCACAGCACCATATATATTCCAAACACATTTGGAAAGTGATTGACGATATGAACTTCACAACCTTAAACCCAAAAAGCAGGTATGTTTAGTAGCCAAAAAACCCTAGAGGTCCAGCAGTTGCCTCCATAACAAGGAGCGATTGCATTTTTCTTTTTCCTCACCCAGCTTTGAGCTGTCTCAGATTCTACTGGGAAAATATTAACACGACACTACTTAGAGCTGTTGCATCTGTACACATAAAAGAAAGTCTCAATTTTTGTTTCAAAATTACCTTTCAGAACAACTCTTTGCATGTGTCCTGCTCGCAACTGATTAACCTCAATGATCATGCTTGCACTGTGAGGCTGACCATGACTCAGAGTCTCCTTTTGCTTAGGACTTAGCATTAAAAATCAAGTTATCTAATGCAAAACAAAATAGTCACCAAACTCCAGGAAAAATACAGTTTATAAGGTTAAAAACAAGGACTTGAAAGGGGTTTTTTTGCTAGCCTTAAGGTGGAATAAAAATGTCGACACCAAGTAGGTTTAATAAAGTTTTAAGCACAGAATCTGTTGCAAATGCTGTCCACTGCATCTTAACTGCTGCTGCTCAACACAAGATTCGTATTTCATGCTCTCCTATGATATACAATCATTCTGTAAGTACACAAAAGGTGTGTTTAGACTTCAGCTCCTATTGCTCATCTGTTTCAGAGTCCTGCCTAGTAAGAAAATCTTCACCCTAGATAAATGGCAGCGCTGGAGTCGCTGCACTGCCATGCGCTTCCCCTTTCGATGTTTTAACAGGACCGGCCGGCTCAGAAGTAGTCACAACACAAGCCCACCTGCTCCAATTCAGGCATGTTTGACAGGAAAACAAAAGAGAACAAATTGAAGTACTACCAGTCCATATAAAAATGTTGCAAAAAAAAAGCCACCTTGAGAAATCACTTTGAAATGGTGACATAGGAAGCCAAATTGCATTTAGTGCACCCAGAATATATAACGAGTTGTGCATAGTACTGAGAAAGATGAAAAAGAGTATAGCAACTGCTAATGAGATTTTTACCTAGGCTTTCACATTGTCTGTGCCGTTATTTGACTGCCAATATTCATTCCCAATTTTTACGGAAAGGGCAGAAATATTAATCAAGAAACTGACCCTCCTTACAAAAAGCACAGAGGATGAAGCCCATCATTACACAAAAGCTTTGTGTGCCTCAAAACGTCCTCTCTGGTTTTGAGATCTTTAACCAGAAAAATTGAACTACTCAGGTAGTTAAGCTCACACTTTAATGAAATATAACCATCTGCTTTAAGTGAAGCACATAAGAAATGTGATTTTTGATTCAAGACTGCAAGTAATCTAGATATTTTCTTTACGCTGTCGCTGGTGACTACTGTAACGTGCTTTAACAGCAGATCTCCAGTTAGTCATGAGTTAGAAGTACTGAACATGTCACGCAACCACATTACCGAGATCCACAGTCCGCCCAGTTTGCTCCTTTCTAAAATACACATTTCCTGCACAGAGTTGTTCCAGTTCTGAAAGACCATGAACTACTGCACAAAGCACTGACACCAGTGATTCAAAGACAATTATACTAATTGCCCTAAACATTTATTTTCAAACTTTTCAGACATTTGAATTGCATTTATGTTGGGTTACAATGAAAGACATCCATATCCGGTGGATAAGCTTGGTTTTTTATTGTATTTTGGTTTTATTGCGCTGTTTAGGCACCCTGACGGAGGTGCAATTTCCAGGCTCATGTAAAGCTGAATTCTTTGACTCACTATTGCTTGTTCTCTTTTGACTCCCCTACAGGAAACACATAGTGGACATACAGTGCACTCGTAAGCATTATGGATCCTATGAGAATAAAGCTTTTTTTTCCCCCCACCTCTATGCAAGTCAAAGAAGTTATTATGACTTGTTAAAGATGATTTGCAGTGTAACTCCTACTCTTCACCTCCAGCAGAGAAAGCCTTCCCCACTGCCCTGCTCCAAGAGTGACCTCTTGGACTAGAGGTGGAAAAGCCTCCCTCCACCATTTCCTTCTCCTTCAGTTACAACAATTCCTACACTATTACCAAGTGCAGCTAAAGAAAGCCTCCCCTTGCGAAGCAGAAGCCATCCATCACATTGTGATCACAACAGTTTATAAGAATTTTCAAAGTCAAAAAGTGTATCAGGCACTGAAAATCTGTACGTTGTCTTGTATTCTGTATTGGAGATCTCCAGATTACTAATGGGCATCGTTTCATCTGGTTTTGCTTCTCTCTGACTATATTTGCAATACTATAACCAGCTACCAGGAACGTGACTGACACGCAACTACTCAAACGTCAGGGCTTCAGTGGCAATACAAGGTACAAGGCAAAAGGATTCTGTCCTCACGCAAGTGTACCAAGATAAATTAAGGGAAAAGAGAATTTTAGAAAACAAGGAAAACAAAACCTCTAAAAAACTGATAACAACTATGTTGATAACATTTTCAGTCTTCCAGGTCTGAGCAGCTTGGAAGAGTACTGACTATCAGTTTACCTGCCAGAGTACAACTACCCAATCTATGACCCATAAGCACTACACAGACCTCGTAACATCTCACTCTTAAGTTGTTCTAAGACTTCGTGCTCCAAATCTGCAGTAGAGCCACACTGTAGGGACTTCTAACACAAAACACATGTGCATAAGAGATACAAACACTGGGGGTTTTTTTTTGTTGCATCACTACAGCCCATAGGTTGAACACATTCCTGCCTTGTCATCCTGCATTTAGGCTAAAACATTTCCATCAAGCTACTTTTATCAAGTTTTGCCTTCAAATAATTTAGCATAAGGCATATCCATCACTTCAAAGCTCTGTTTCTTGCAAGATGTTTTTCTTACTAAGACGCCAATATTTCTCTTCAGAGATTATGTCCCCTTCTCATTAAACAAGGCAGAAATCTAACCATAAGAGTACACTTCCACCTACTGCAAGACCTCAGAGCAGGCCTGAATTTCAGCTTAAGTAGTGCCAGGGGTTAAAAATGACAGGTCTGTTGTCGCAACCTTTGCAACTCAAACCAAGAGGTGTGTCTGCCTGAGGAGCGTATTGAATTATCATTTGCTGGCAGCAAAACACAAAAGAGTCGTCAAGTCAGTTGCTCTAATAGCACTGCAAAGCTACTCAGATAGGACTTTTCCTTCAGAGCAAGGGCAGTGTGAAGAGGAGAGATTGCATGCAACAGGGAAGGAAAGGTCAGGTCCAGAAAGTTCTGCGAGATAAATAGGCTTGAGGCCCTCTTCATCTGCAAAGGGAGAAGTCACCCAGAAGTACCTTCTGGGGGGAAGAGATAAGCCTGGGGTTTAGTTTTTGAAAGCATGTATATCCTTATTAATTATAATTGAGGATTTTTTTTATATATATACATATAATTTTATTATTTTTTTTATATATATACACACACACGATTCAATTAAGCAATCAGGGCTCACAACCCAGAGACAAATTCATCACTGGTCTAACCTCCATCCCCATGTAACCTCAGATATAATTAATACCATTGGACTTACCCAGCTCTTTATTAATTTCTTCCCTCAGAAGGACAAGGTGCTGCTTTTACACTAGTGTATAACAGGGAAGCTTGGGACATCTGAAATATTGGGTAAAATTTCACCTTCAGTCTTTTAAGTACTCTGAAAGTGCAAAGCATTATTTTCAAAAAAAAAAAAATCAGAAGTTTTTTGTCTAAAAGATTAGGAAGACCCACAGACTTTCCAACAAATCAGTAAGCATCTAGACAGCAACAAGAGAAAGGAATTTGAGAATAATTTCTTGTACCGAGCCAGGATTGCTGTTTTGCTTGACCCACAGGAAGCAGGCAGTGCTATTTATGAAGCCAACAGGAGAGAAAAAAAAAAAGTAATTTTTGAAGCCAGGTAGTATTGTTGTTTCCATTTCTATTACTATAATCGACAGAAGTTTGAGACATTTAGTGAATCACTCTAAATCTGCGAAAGGAGGCAGCCTACTGCTCCAAGCAGCAGTGCATCCCTAGAGCTTGTGCCAAGCTGTTCAGAGAGCAGCAAATTCAAGTGCTTTATAAATATTTCTGCAGGGCTGTAAATACCCAGTTCAGTGGGGAATACCTATGTACGCATCTGAAATACAGAGGCTAACACAGCAGTAAATAGGAGAAAAAGCTATCTGTGTTACCCAGAAGTGCCTCTGTCGCAAATGCTAGTTCAGGTGTCCACTACGCATCTACTCTGCACAATTAGGCAGTAGGTACTACTAGGCACTAGCACTAACTTAATTCATATAGAGTATCCCAAATGCCAAGTCCAGCTTCTGGTCACGTATCCTCATCAACAACTTGGCACCAGCTTCAAAATGCCTCAAAACACTTGGTTTTTTTAAATGCCAACACGTTCTAGGATTCTTCCTAACCTGGGCCCTCATTCTTGACTGGCAGCTGACAAAGGAAGGACCATGGTAAAGACCAAGGAAAAGCACCAGCATTTGGAGGACTTGCACTCATCCATTTACCTGCTTCATCACAGCCAAGACAGAACCAAAAAAGCACAAAACAGCTTTAAAAAATGTGTTTCTCAAACTAACGCTTATTTACAGTTTGACTAAAACGCATGTGCTTTAAGATTATTTGGGGGTGATGGGTGCAAAGGTTAGAAAAAAGACTGGGAGAAGCTGTTTCATGGTGAGAAACGGGTTGTTCATCCAGGTTTGTGAACTATCAAGACCGCAGCCCCTTGAACATCATCTCACAGCAGTGACCACCTACCCCCTAGCATCAGTATCAGCAGTTACATGCCCGTGCATCTCTGTCCTGGGGTAAACATGCACAAGATACTTAGATTTTTAGATATTCAAAGAACATTGATAGTCCCACATCATGCTGCCTTTTCTCCCAGGAAATACATCTTCCACTGGCTGCCAGCAGAATCATAGTGGTCCAGGGCTATACTGTGATTGATCAAACTCTCCTTCATACCAACAGGCAGGATCTTCTAATGATGGTAAACCATACTGACCTCTCCACGGTGGAGGACGTCACACCACTTCCCTCTTAAAGTATATTACCACTCCACAACAGAAAACCAAGTCAAACATGGAGACCACATCTTAAAATTGCAAGTGTGATAGGTTCAGACTCCATGAAAAGAAAGTCAAGGACAACGACTTCACGAAAGGTGTAAGTTGGATGGGAAAACAAGGACTCCCAGGGTCCTATCACACACACAAGCAAAGAATCAGTCAGGAAGATACCATGCCAAAACATAACAGAATCATAGAATTGCTAAGGTTGGAAAAGACCCTTAAGATCATCGAGTCCAACCATTAACCTATCCCTGCCAAGTCCACCACTAAACCGTGTCTTCAAGCACCACATCTACCTGTCTTTTAAATACCTCCAGGGATGGGGACTCAACCACTTCCCTGGGCAGAATGCAGCAGGACTATGCGTTCCCAATATTATGGCCAGGTCCCTTGTTTCCCATTTCTTTTTATCTTAATCTTTAGCTCCGAATACCCGTATTATTTACAGTCCTTCCTTGACTACTACAGTGTTAACGTTTTTACTCATAAGCTAACATCTTCAAACTTATCTTCTCCTTAATCAGTTGTTCTGGATTTCAGATGCAGCTCACTACATGAAAATAGCTGTGCTCCATGATAAAATTTTATCTATTTTTGTTTACACAAAGGACTATTCATTTCACATTCAGGATCTAACACACAGATAAGCCTTACTGCACAGGCATAACTGGGAAAACTCACTAAATAAAAGACCTCAGGGTGCCAAGCCAATTATATTGCTCTTGCTCCTAGTTTTTCCACCAGCAAAGCTATTTTAACTCCTGTGAGGAGAAATAATTATTTTAGCTTGACGGTTGAAGTGACTACAGTTACAAAGTTTAAGAGCAGCTGCAGAGATTTCTTGAATCTGTGCATTTGATCTTCAAGTCCACAGTTATGCCAGACAGAAGCACAATTTATCTTCAATAAGCATAAAAAGACAAAAGTAAGTAGGGCATTTACCCTACTTTAAATCACTGTTGTGCAAAGAGGAATACTAAAGGTGCTCCAAATTCATAATTCAGCCCATATTGGAAAGAGAAGAAAAAGTGCACAACAGATGCACCAGTCCAGTTCTAACTAGGAGTCTCTCTCACAGAAGAAACATTTTAGATAAAACTTGGATCCTTTAATTATCTTCAAGGCCAGTCTCTGTTCCACAATCGCAATTATAGGGTTAGTTATCAAGAGTGGCAGTTTCATCTAAAAGAGACATCCAGGCAGGAATACGTGCCTTATTTTCCCCTAGGGACAGGAAATTCTTCATAGAAGGGGCAAGATGAAGTCTTACTCCTTGCTGGGGGCTGAAAGAAGTGTAAGCTACTACAAGGATATATGACATAAATGATAAAAAAAGGAAATACGAATAAAGACACTGCAGACGTGTGTAACTGCAACCAGAAAACAAGCATTGTGGTAGCCAAATAAATTGCTCGTGCAGACCAACAAAAATCCCAACGGCCTCTGGACCTCCCTTCAGTATCAGACAGACCCTTATATAAACAGCAAAGCAATGTTACAGCCTAAGAAACTTCACAGGAAAATGCATGCCAAAACAAGTCACCCACATCGGTTTACTTTCTAGACTGTTATTAAATAATGATCATTGACTTTATCTTCCAGGTTCTCCCATGTCTTCAAACGGGCATTTACATATTTTTCTATTTACAGGAAGAGCACACATACACCCCATTAGCAAAATTATCAATGGCACTATTAGTTTGCTTCTCCAGCTGATGATTTTGTGCTCAGCCCACAGGCTAACACCAAAAGCAGAAGACCAAGTAATCCAGGCAGCCTTTATGCTTTTGCTAATACAGCAAGGAAAGTACTAGGAAAAAGCACCAGCCGGCAAACGCTAAACCACCTCAACAAAGAACAGGAGTATTCTCAGCAGGAATAGAGATGTAACTGTTTGAAAATAAGAAAAAAAAAAACTTACTGAAATAATATTCTTTACCTTGAACTGCCTATAGCAAGAAAGACCTACTCCAGAGACACTTCTCCAACTTAGTCGCTTAACTAAGCGCATTTATATAAATAAACTTCACAATTTGATTGGACGTCTATGACCACTATAATGAGACTTATTTTAACCTTTTAAACTTTGGGTTTACTCTTCATCACTGAGAACATCACTGAGCTTAATTTGAAGCTTAGAAAAGTGAATATTAACCCTAAGCTTCCAATTACACTCAGTTATGTTCTCAATGAACACTAATACAGCTGCTGTTAATATTTAAAATAAGGGGTTAATTTAGTATGGAAGGAAGTTTCAAAAAGCCACAGACTTTTGGGAAGCCACAACCCCAAGACCCCACCATAGTCTCTAAATCGCAAGTACAAGCCAAGAAAAAGTCATAAAACAAAATCACTGCATTTCTGCACAAAGATGGGCTGTATTGTGCATATGCCTTTAGGACCGATCCTTACATCTTAAATAAAATTAATGGAAGCAAAGCCTCAAGAAACTAACCACACAGCAGAAACCTATGAAAACTATCATTAAGGATACTAGATTTCCTTAAATTGGGGGGGTGGGGTGGGCAATTTGAGCATTTGTCTATTTTTAAGACATAATATTTGTCTCTTAACTGTATATGTGGTTTACATGGCTGGAGATGACTGTCTTCCCTCAAAAGAGAGATGCGAGAGATTTTGAAGTACAAACTTAAATGGCAAATGTGTTATTTTCACTGCAACTATAACCTTTAAAATAAGTAGGTACTTAATTACGAAGCAATTGTCCAAATCTTCGAGCGACACTTGAATGAGGAAGGAACAAGCTATGATTTTTTTTTTTTTATTTCATCTTATTTTTTTTAAAAGGCTCATTATTTCTTCCAGTATTTGGAACAGCTGGTAAAAGTAATCATTTGGCAAGGTCTGTCAAGGGCTAAAAAAAAAAAAATAAATAAGTGTACTTGCTATGGTAGATTACATCCTTTAAACCAAAATGAAAGGCTGAAACATACAAATATTTATAAAAGAATAGGGGGTTTTATGCTTCCAAATTGTGCAATAAATATGTATTTGTGCATATACTCACACACACCACATACACCAGTGTGCTGGAAACATACCCCCTTCATTTTATACTCCACTATTTAACTCTAGGCAACCTGATCTAGTGGAAGGTGTCCCTGCTCATTGCAGGGGGGTTGGACTAGATGACTCCCAACCTAAACTGTTCTATGAATCTACGATCCACCTTCACAACCCGTGCACGTTCCCGCCGCCGTGCGCAGGCAGAGCTGTGTTTCAGCGTACCGCCTGCCAGCCACGTCTGCAGGGACCTGCACTCCCCGCACCGTTCCACAGCCCCTCAACTCCCAACTCCCACCCAGAGCGGCACCAACCCTGCTGCGGAGGCATCTTACAGTGATGCCTTAGATATGAACCAAAATGCTAAGGACACAACATACATTTCTGTATAGTATCCATATTAGGTGCTTGTTATTTTCTCTGTCAGTAAACCACGTTACCACCCAGATCTCAATAAATAACATATTGATCTTCCGTATTTGTATGAGAAAGCCCTGATGTACACATCACATGTACCACCAGATTAGTTTGTTATCCTCCTATATCCATGCAGATGCGGACAGCCTTCAAGACTTGTTTTTATTGTTTGAAACACTTTATAAAGTTATGTAAATGCAGTGAAAATTCAGCATTTTTTTCTTCTAGAAAACCACCCTTGTAACTTCATCTGGGGAATCAGTTTACACAGACCAAACAATTTATGGTGCACAGAGCTAATACACTGCTTTGTAAAAAGAGGGAAAACATGACAGAATTTTCACCAGAAGTCATTAACTTTGGAAGACAGAGTTGAAACCACACACAGGAGGAGTTACTGGAACACCTGGATGTGCTCTTCATTCAGCTGCACTAGCAAACACAGACAAAATGGGGTACTTGGAAGTAAGTATCATTAGCGTTATTGACAGAGACCCTTGCAGGACCCAGCATAAGGAGAGTATCCAGTATGGATCATACCTGCTTGGCAAGACCCTCTGAGCATTCAGATGGGAACACTGAGTTTAGTCACTTCGGCACCACCCCATTTTGCCTTAGGCCATTGCTTCGACAGCCACCATTTCGGCTCCTGAGCGATACCTGGCATCAAACACAGGGCCTGGGAGGCCTGAAGTTATCGGCAAAGTTATCCCAGAGCACCCTTTTCAATCACTTTCAACCAGAACAGACAAGGGACCACGTCTCACACTCAGAATGAGGAGTTCCAGCCCAACAGAGACAGCCCCAGTTCTACTGACATTTGTTGCCAAGATTTTCTTTTTTCTGCACTACTGCCAATTTATTCAAACTTTCAAAACCAAAATTTTAGGCTTCTGCTTGTACCTAAATGAATATCAATAGACTGTTTGAATCAACTCATCCGTCAGTGGAAGGTTACAAGTAAGATGTTTTCCTGCTCTTCGAAGTCCATTGAAAAAATATTTCTTCAACAACATTCTCTCCAGGAACACATCCTTGTCACACCAGTGAAGGAAAACACAGTATTCCTCATGACACAGTGTTCGTTTTGGAGCTCCCAGTCTTTTCTCATCAGTTCAGATGAGTATTAAAAAAGTTTGACTGACTTGGATGCACCGTCGAACAAAACTTTGCAGGTTATTTCTTACAGAAAGATGACTTCTGTAAGCATGTACTCAGCCTAGCTGGTCGCCCTTCCTTCCCTTAATAAGTTTCTAACCCCTCAGTTCAATTTTAACCAAAAAGAAGAATAAATGTCTCAAAAGACCAGAGGCTTGAGTTTCACTGCCAAAACAAAGACCTACAAAAGATCCCAACAGAAGGCAGCAGCAGTTTATGTTGCTTGGCCAGTCACCCCAGAGATTGTCCAGAACAGAGCTCACGTTGTCAGAGGACGTGGAAAAGAGCTGGGGGACGGCAGGACAGGCCATGAAAAGCACACAGCCTCTCCAAGCACTGCTGCTCACAGGACAGGGATGTCTCTTTTGTTTTTAAATCAAAGCTTAGCATTGGTGTTTCTGATGAAACCTGACAAGCTGAAAATGTTGAGTGCATTCCCAAGGGCTCAACAGTGGACTGTTGCACTTCCTTTTCCAAAGTACTGCTCTGTTTTTCAACTTGGTCTCACAATACAAGATTTTTGGAACAGTTGGTTGGGTTCCCTCCTTCACTTCCCCCGCTTCTCTACTCATTCACTTTTTTCCATGCTTTCTGTAAATGGCAAAAGAGGGGAAAATGAACAACCTTACTGCTAAAAGATATCTCTCTCCCCAAAGCCCAAATAATTCTCACCCCTATTTAGATAGGAAATAAATAATTCTATGAGAACATCCAGTTTTGAGAAGAGGCATTTCAAAGACTAAATTGTGAAGTGGGTTATGACCTATTTTAAGTAAATTCATCTTCAGAACTTTGAACTTGACCTAACATTAACTCGTCCAAACAAGCCAACCATTTTCACTTCAGCTGGAAGCACGAAGTCATCTCTGAAAAGAATGACTCCCACTATAGCACTCCAAATGGCTTTGCAGATGTTTCTTGAGGAGGCCAGAACTTTCCTTCAGGTGACACTAAATTATGCAAAGGTGGGCTCAGATTGTGGTCAGACTGAAGATCAGGGAAGAGTGACATTGGTACAAAATGCTGGTTAGGAGAGCTGCTTCCAGCCCCACCCCCTCCTTCACAGAAGCTGAGCCTTGAGCCTCAACGTTTTCCCAACATACTGAAACTTATTTTTATTGACATTCATGGGCAAAGGAACTACAATCATTCAGTTTCCCACTCATTCATATTTTGTGGTTGACATTTCTAGTGTTTAAAAGTTACACCTCTGGCTGAAGCCTTTTGCATAGGCAAGGCATTTTATTCTTGAAGAATCATCTATCTAGAAGACAACTTATCTGCACACACTTTAAAATTCTGCTGAAATTACTTGATGCAAAGATTAAGGGAATGCTGTCCGTCAGTCCACAAATGCGCAGATTTTATTTTCATTATGAAACCAGGCTAAATGCACTTATGAGCCTGCCCTCTTGAACACTGGACCCTGACACATACAAAGCATCTACCAGGCTTAAATGAAAGGATATGCAAAGAGAAGCGCTATTTAAGGTCTGATGTGGTTCCTCCTTGCCATTATCTAGCCATGGAATTACAGGTATCAGCTGACCCACGGAATTCAGAGATACCTCAAAAAGCCTTATTTCAGACTATTTATAGGCTCAAACCTTGTAGTAATGGTTACACTGTGAACCTAAGTAGCAACAGTCACAGATGAAGTGATTCTAGATACGGTCCTATATCTTTCTATGCATCATCCTAGTATTCTCAACGCTAATTAGTCAAATATTTGTTCTCATCACTCAATGGCCTAGAATGAGGATCCAATAAAACCAAGATACAATTAAGAAAGAATTTGAGGGGTAAAGGTTTAAATCTAATCTCAAAATATGCAATATTTGCATCAAGCAGTATAACAGATGGCCCAGAAACTACTTTTTCTGGCATTCTCCTAGCAGCCCACAACCCCTGGCCCTATGCCTACACTAGACCTTATCACTGAACAACAGAGGTGCAAGGACTGCATGTTAAAGAAGGAGAGAATAGCCACAATAATCTGATGGGGAACCTGATGACAATACATGATCAAAACATGCATTAATTGATTAAACTTTTCAGCTAACTTTCAAAATGCATGTTCAAGGACAAGTCATACAGGTTGTTCTTGCCTAAGACAGGTATTTCAGCTACCAGCCACACAGGTTAAGCAAGTAGAAAACACTTCTTTCTCTTTATCTACTGGCTTTTCCATTACTCTCTCACCAGTGTATATTTTAAATGAACTCATAGTACTAAAACTGATTCCTTTATGTGGTGAAATAATATGAACAATAATGTACATAAGTTTCTCTACTAGGAAAGTTGCCTCTAGTGCAACCATTTGAATGCTCAAATTGGCAATAGACGCAGTGCTCATTTTCCAGTGGCATCACGCCCACTCCTTGAATTCACTAAGAAAGCAAAGATTTAAAAAAAAAAAAACTGTCAGAATTAATATCACAAATTAGCAATTCCCTATCTGATAGGGAATCTTTTCAACTGAGTATGAGTATTTCAGACTAAGCTATTAACTTGAAAAGGCTAAGCATAGCAAGCCTCCTAGTATCACATTCAAAGCAACATGACCATCACATAATCTGCTAATACAGTGCAACAGGCCAATTCTGGTTTCCAGATCTCTTTCAGACTTGTTCCCATGCACAACAGTACTCATCTCTAAGCACTTTAATGAAAATCTGAATATTTCTGATGGAAAAGACGTGCACTGTTTTGTGGCTGATATTCACAGGACTTCTCATGTTATTCTGGACTCCAGTCCTTGCCTCTAAGCTCTTAATTGCAAATTACAGTACTGCTGGGGAAAGTACATCTTTGGAAATGCAAGGCTGGAAAACCCTAGGGTTTTATGGAAAAATATTTCTCCTGTTTGCATACTAGCTGGTCTTCAGCAAGCATGTGCACAGACCACTGTGCATCACTTTCCTCAGTATTCTCTACATATATTTTAGGATCTTACCCTGGGTCTAAAATGGCAAGGATACTTCAAGTACAAGTTTAAAACGAACAAAGAGCAAAATAAAGCCCTTTATGCAAGGCCTCCGTTTTTCTTTAGAGTGTATTAGCATAATGGCAAGACCTTACTTTTGTTAAGCTGAAAAGTCTTCTATTGATTAATAGGGAAACTCACAGAGGAGTCTAACTCAGACACAGGAATTCCAAGTACCCAGGGAAATAACACAGGCCTTAATATCACCACTGGCAGTCTCCAGTAGAATGCAAACTAGTTTGTGAAGGAAAAAAAAAAAAAAAAAAAAAAAAAAAAAAGAGAGACTACAAACCCCTTCCCTCCACTGAAAACCAACTAAAACAACAATTCTTCCACTTTTTCCATTTATTTCACTAGTTACTGTGCTTCAGTCTTGGATGAACCACTGAGGTAGGGCAGTATAAACACAGCTAATCCACCTCATCCAAAAACTGAAAGGAGTATACCCACAAATACAGTAAGCAATCACAGAGCTGTTCTGAGCCAAGCTTCTTGCTTCTTCATTGAGGCTATGAAAATGGAGAAGGAAGGAACCGAGACAATGATGGTTATAAAAAATGTTACTGCATCTTTATGGACAGAAAGATCCAGGCAAAACCACCGCCTTTTATTTATGGTTTAAGTTTGCTATGTACCTTTCCACAAAGAAATAATGGAACTCCTGCCCCCAAGATCTTACCATCTATTTAGACAAACATAAGGATGAAGGTTGTGGGATGTAACAAAATACAAAGATGCAAGCTGTTGACTGTTCAATAATTTAATACAGGGTTTCATTCTCCTTGTGTGTATACTTTTGAAACACAGGTCAGAGCCAAACAGAGTAAATAACAATCTCTATCATTTATAATGAGACCACTATATTATTTCTCTGCTTTTATTGTGTGTCTGCAAAACTGGTTTGCTCCAACTGCATTTTCTCTCCACACAGCACAAGATTTGTTATTTAACAACCTTTCCTTTCCAAGGCTGCAGCAAGGGAGCAAACATGTATCATTCCTCCTCATCATTTTCATTTCTTTGTATAAAGATTTTCACTGTGGTGTGAATTTTGTTTAAAATAATTTTCAAAAATAATGTCCTCTGTTCCTGTAGCTCTACTTCAGCATATATCCCAGCATACAGCAACTCTAGGGCAAACTTTTACAATGTGTCAACAGTACAGTTTTCATAATAGGCTCAAAAAAAACTTCAGAGAAAGGAGCAAATGAGAGGCTTTTACCCAGCCACAATCCTGTTTCATTGCACTTGCACCCCTCCCATCACCATCCCACATTATCTAGTTTTACTGAAATATTCCTGAATTTTCTCTGTTGGCCCCTGCTTTTACCTGGAGCTTTTCTGGATAAAAACCTCCACTGTTCCCGAGTGAGCAGATAGATACCCCCTCCCACCCAACCACTTACATCACCGAAGGAATCATCCCCTCGATTACCCTAACAGTACATTAGCGGTTAAAAATACATATATTCTACCACTTAAGCTTGCCTGCCTGGAAGAGCAGATGATGCCCACTCCAACAGCTTTTCTGCGCTCAGATCCCCCCATCAGTTTCAATGCAAATTCCCCACAGAGAATGACTACAAAGACTGGGCTCCTGCAAACATTTATAGCATAATTCAACATGGCTAATGAAGTAACCGTGACACAAACCAGAAAGAATACCAGTTAAATATGTCAGGCCTTAGCCACATGAATAGAAATTAATATATACACTTAGATATTATCTAAATCATGAAACAACTACAGGCTCTGCATTAGTAAGTAGTACAGCTGTAACAACACAAAAACAACCTTGGATCCTGAAAGGCAAAGAAGTGTAACAGACAATTACACAAACAGTAGAAGAGCTACTGTTAACTTAATTTCAGGAGAAAAAAAAATAGTGTGGAAAATCAGCACAGGTGACCTAATTTACAATGCAGTTTATCTTGAGTAGATACGCTGAGGTGCAATCTACTTCAGTACTATCAGAAAGAAAAAAAGTTAAGCTGCAGGTTAAATGCCATCAATAAAAAAATATTACAGCAACTGAAGGAAGCTTAATTCCATGAAAGGTACCTGAGTATGAGAATAGTACCCATCTTTTAACTTCCAATCATCAGTTTTACACTCTTTACCCAATGCCCGAGAGGTAAGTAGCTAGTATTGGGTGCTCATCAGTGCACACACTGGCAATTTCAAGCCGTTTTGCCTACAAAAACAAGATTTCAGAGCTATAGTCATCCTTTTTTACAAGCATTTGGTATCTTTATCACTTTATGATTTAACATTAAAAAGGGTATATGAGGTATCTAGTGATTTAAAAGAAGACTTTCTTCCTCACAGTAAAATCTTTTAAAAATATATTTCTGTGTTCATATTATCTTGTTTCAGTCACTATACACTGGGAAACTGATAGAAATGAACCTAACAATCTAATACTCTACTCTCATTACTACATAAAATCATACTGTAAACTACTACTCATATCCTTGCTTTTCCAAAAGCAATACTCGAATCATAATGTGTGAAGTGAATTACATTAGTTCCCTAATTAGATATTCTTTTCCCATTACCCAAAAAATTGGTATTTGATGCAATGGAAGTGTGCACAACACGTTATTAATCACTGTCAACAATGTGAAAGGTTGCAAAGATAACCACTCATCATTATAGAATCTGGGCAGGTGGCCAAAAAGAAAAAAAAAAACCATAGATATTAAGTTATCATCAATGGTTATGAATAGTCGTTGGCTTCCAAAGTTCAACACTCCAACATCTGACATATTGCCTAGATCTGCCTCATGAAAGCCTTGGTTTCAAAAGGCTTTAGCTGCACAATGTTCTCCGTTAACAGAGCATATGTGGCAATGCATTATGACTGACAACGTGCTCGGATTGTAGACACACAATAGTTAAGATATTGGAGTCCAAGACTTGATTTTGAACAATTTGCTGAAGTGCACAGTCATGTTTCCCTCTCAGGCATTAAGGATGAAACTAAGCTATTAAACAGTCACGATGCTGTTTTATGTTATCTTTGACATTATCTGCAAAGGAGAAGACACTATATTACAAATAAAAACAAACAGTCTTCATCCAGCCATTAAATAGAAAACAAGATTGACGGTTTTAATTATTGAGATGCCACAAAAACCCTAAGTTGGAATCCACATTCCAGTCTAGTAAGAATGGATATAAGAATAGAAATTAACTTTAATAATGTAAAAAGCACTCTAGATGAGCAGTCTTAGCTGGCAACAAAAGACATCGTTAAAGTTCATTTTAGGAATTGACTTGCAGTAGAATAACGTCAGCATACTATTCTCTTTCAGAAGAAAATCAGTCATTTCAAACTCCCAAAAGAATTTGGGCATGGTATCCGGACATCCTTTACGTTTGCTAAAAACACATGCAAGCTTTAAGGAAACATAATTACATCCTGTTGTATCCTCCAAGGACCACACTAACAGTCCTTGTATTACCTCTCTTCAAAAGGCACATCCCCAACTGGTCAGCTAGGGCAGCAGTTACAATACACTCCGGAGCACTTCATGCAGTGTGAGGTTGTTAATAGCGTATATTGAGGTTCATCAGGGATGGGGGGGGGTTGTCCTCCTGAATCCGGCACACATTGTGGCAAGGACAAAGGGACTATTTCCATTGTCCTCCGTTTGGGGAAATTGCTGAATCTTGACTGGTTTCCCAGGACCCCAGAAGCAGATGCAAGCCTGATAAACTACTAGGTAAGTGAAGTAAAACTTCTAGGAGCGTTAACTGTGGCACACATGCTACTTGTCAAGGCTGAGAAAGAATAGACTCTGTCCTCCTCGAACCATTCCCTAGTTTAGACTCTCCCACTCAGACAAAATTCACTGCAAAAAAAGCAAAGTAACTTCTCTGCCCTGAATATTTGAAGTACACCTAGTGAAAAGGCTTCCTAGAGAAGTTGCAATTGTAACTGCTACTGTAGTTCATAGAAGCAGGGACGCAAGAGACCTTTACACTACTCCCCCATCCAAAATCATGAAACCTATGAAATAAATTAGAGGTTTGCTTTGAAGGCACCTAGTAAGATAAGCTAATTAGCATGTTTAATTGGTTTATACATGCACCTCTTCAGAGACATTCAAAGCATCTTGGACCAAAGCCTTGATCATAAAGAAGTCCTTCTGCACTTCTTAGTCACGAGCTTTTATTGCACAGCAAGTGTTATTAGTCATGATACATCACCTTAAGGCAGAAGAAATGAAAGGGAAGAGAGAAGGAGGGAGGGAGAGCAGTTACTGTTTCATCATCTTTGGCAATGCATACAACTGATGCAGATTAGAGAAAGCTATTCGGCTGTCCTTGCTCCTCAAGAGCACAGGGCAGCGTGAGAGCGGGCTCGCCTCCGTTTCTGCACAGACCTCTGGTTCTGCGTGACATTTCTCTCAACGCATCCATCGCCCAGTCATTATTTTCAGAACGTGTCAAAACCTCGTACAGACAGGAACTGCCTGTACTTCAATACACAAATGGAAAGCCACCTATGGAAGAGTAAGTCACTTACAGACTATATAGAGACTATTTGGGGGGCTTTTTTTTAGAAATAAAGACAAGCATATACTTCAATTTTTAAGCAGATTTCCTCATATGAGGTGAATGCTTGCATTATATTTGCTTTCATGTTGCTTACCTTGTGTTCTAGTCTGCAAGACTAGAACAAGTATTTCTCATCATTCATGAAGATTATCCATTTCTAACTTCCATTTTACTTACAGCAACAAAAACCCCTAACAAAAAACAAAACCAGCACCACAAGAACTTGCAGGAACAAGAGGAGAGGCAAGAACAAGCCACAGTTCTCCTCCACCTTCCCATCCTCCATCACCTTCCCATTCTCCCTTATCCTGAGATCAACTGAAGACCTTGAAGCCACATTGCCTAAAAGCCACAAGGGGCTACGCTGCCATCCAGATTCATTTGAAAATAATTCCCCCCCCCAAAAAAAAAAAAGAAAAAAAAATATCTTAATCCAAGGGGAATCCAATACTGGGGGCTGTGTGCGTCAGGTATACTCATCCGCGTAGGGCAACACTGAAGGAGTCATCCAAAGGACATGTTAGCCCTTGAAATGCAAATCTGCAGCCGCGAGGCAGCAGCAGACCGAGCAGTCCAACCCATGTTACACATACGCACGTTCTTAAGGGGTTTTTTGTTTGTTTGAACTTTTTAGTAAAGCTCCAGAGATGCTTCTTGCTATTGGAACATGCACAGGTTGGGCCAATTACTACAACCCGACTGCAGCGCTTGCCAATTCAGACCTGCAATAACATTGCAGTGGGCAAAGGAGCTAGGTTTTTCTTTTACGCTTCAGCACTTTACATGCTCTTCCTGAACCAGAGCGCTGCATCTTTCCTCCTATTCTTTCCAATTACCAGAAGCTAATATTCTACTCTATAAAGAGATACACCTATACACACAGAAAAATCTAATAGCTACATCTACAAGCTGAAAATATATTACCTGCAAGTCAGATAAAGACAGAAGACTATCAACAAGACATTGTGTTTATGCCATTATTGATTACAATGTATGCTAAGAAACCTGGATTTTCTGCTAACGTCACTCAACTCTGTCATTCGGAGATCGCAAAATGCTTTGTAAAGTGAATATTACCCCATGTTATAAATGGGAAAGTCCAAGAGGCTGAAGTCTTTCACATTATCTTATGAACTCCCCCCACAAAAACATATTGTGGGCTAGGAGAGCGAGGAGAACTATGTAGATTTGTATTTGACACCTCATCTTTCAACAATATTGCCTCCCCAATCACATGAGCAACAGTTAACGACACTATCATTATGCAATATGTATCTTCTGGCTCATTTTGATTCTGTCGAAGCATTAAACACCTTCACTTCAGATTCAGCCTCTGTAAATACAATGCACGATATCAGACCACCCACCATCAAGATGTAAACTTCCAGGCTGTTACGAAAGCAATCATCTGCCTACCTAGAAAGACCCTTGTCTGTACACGCTTCCATCTATTTCAGCACTTCAGTGTGCTGTACTGCACTCAAAGTTCATAGGTAGTTTATACAAGGTGAAAAATCTCCCCCACGCTCAACTTTCATCCTCTGCCAGCTGGTCTATTATGTCATATCATCTGAGTTTTAAAAGGAGGCATCCATGTATTTATTTTTCCCACCTGATAAATATTTATGAAGATTTTATTCCAGTCCTAACACATACATACTATAACTAATCTTCCTTTTATTTAGTCAAGCATCTTGAAGGAAAAGGAGTTTGAAGACAGGCTATTCCTACTGCCGAGCTTAAGCTCCAGAAGTGAGCGTATTAAGTGAAACGATGCAGGTTTGGAAGACAAATTAAAAAAATAACAAACAACAACAACAAAAAACAGCACACAAGATTAACATGAGTTTTGCAACAATGGAGTGCAGCAAGTACTTAAAACCTGCAAAAATTAAATGTTTGAAAGAAAGATCTCTTCTGGTGTTTGGTGATGGTTTTCCCATTCACCAGGATGTGAGTTATCAGCCTAAATGACATTAAAGCACTATTTTATGCAAGTAACAGATAGCTGATGCAACTTTCACCCATTTCTAATATCTTATATTGATTTTGATCAAGGATGATAGGGAAAGGAGACTGTTCTTTCAATAACTGAACTAGCACTGTCTAGTTTTTGGTTGGTTGGTTCAACATTCATGTTTCGGACCAATGGAACAATAACAGAACTGAAGCCCAGTTCCTGCCCATCTCCCATAAAATTTAACTACAACCCAACTTGCCTTATCCAAAGTCTAGCAATTCTGTGATCTCTCTAGTTTCTAACCTCTCTTACTTGTACTGTGTTCATAGGATTTGCTTAGAAATTTTGAACATCACAGTACTAAATTCAAGACATTTAAAAAATTCATTACCTTGTTTGACATAATGCAGCAAAAAAAAAAAAAATCATTGAAGAAAATGAGTCATTTAAATCGGAAAAATTCAAAGAAAGACACTCAAGTAACATCGGCAATTCCATCTGCCTTGTTACAGTTTTGGAGTAGTCACATCAGATGCATGTTGTTTATCCAAAGCAAATCCTCCCAAGTTACTGAAGATCTGGTAGTCGCCGCTGTCATCACAATGAAGAGCTGAAAGACTCTATGTGCTGCAAGCATTCAGCTTGCAGTTGATTTTCTAGAGTTCTAGTTTTCCACCTAAAAATGAGGTTTTTCATAACAAGCTTACCTTGTCTCTATCGATTTCTCAACTTACTCTATTATCAGATCTCTGAAGCTACTCCCCTGCCCCTCAGCTCCCTTGAATACAACCCTTTTTTTAGTGCAGAACACTTGAAAAATAGCTACACAAGTCTGAGTACATATTTATTACCATCAATGTGCGATAGCCTCAAGAGACATCCATGCATCATATTCTGTTAGCAAGAAAAGGAATCACAGTCTTCAATACCGTGCTATTTTTTCCTAATGCTGCAAGGACAAGCTAATTTCTAAGCCAGACCATTCCTTTCTAAAGGATGAATGACAGTCTTCTGTAAAGGAAAAAAACCAAAGACCATCCTCTCACCGACTTTTACTGCCATGGGAATGTTGCAAGAGCCTCTCAGTAGACTCCCAAAGACAGGCCTGGTTCCCATCAGAAGCTGCAGGAAGCTCCTGAGGAATGGGAGGAAGGTCTAGGTATCTACCCTGGCTCCATCTCCCCTACAATGCTATACGCATGCTATTTCCACCTCAGATTATGGTTCTCTGTCATATCCTGTCTCTGGGTTACTTTGCATCACCAGAAAAAGAGCAGAGAGAGAGAGTGAACTGTCTGAGGGGCAAAAAGCTCAGTGCAAGAAAAGGCAAGAAACTCATAGGTGTAATATCCCCTCCAGTTCTTCTCTGCAAAGAAAAGGGAAATTATTACTTGATCTAGAAAATAAAGAATAGTAAGATACTGCACTACGAGGGGATTTCAGGCTGGGCGAATAAGTTAAGAGAATTCAGTCCAGCAGTCTCCTACCAGTTATTTTAGAGTTAGACCAAGATAACATTGAACAATTTTAGAAGAAAGAAATATCAGCTTTTATCTGTAACGCATCTATTTTACTACCAGGTTGTTACATTCTAAATATTCCTTTTAGCAATCCTTTGAAAATAATAAATGAACTTGAAAGCATACATAGACATATGATGCTTTTCAAAGAGAAACATGTAGCTAGGAAACACACACATTTCTCGCACTCACTAAAAGCTCCTTCATCTGCACTGAGACCTGCACTGAGCCACAGACTGAACCAGTAAATATGCTTCAAGTTGCCTGTAGTACTGGATCTACACCTTAACAGAGAAACCTGGTTTCTTTTGTTAAAGAATATACAATAGCTTTACTGCTACTGGAAGTTGTCACTAATATTTGTTTCTTAAAGTTGTTATGAATTGCTGTAGTATGCAAGCATAAATAAATCTTAACCACAACTGTCAAACTAGACTATAATCAAGGAGAAAAAACCCTAACACTCAGTGCCTAAAAATAAATACTGACAAATGCATGTCTGTCTCTCCCTAATGCCTCCTTTCCTGAAAGACCCTTGAGGTACTCTTAGCGTTGCAACATGCCCTAAAATTAGTAAATAAGTCAGAATTATCCCAGAGACTATTTCCTTTACACTCCTTCCCCCTTTTTTCCCATTCCCTTTCCTACCACTCCCTTCACCAGGAATATCAAAATAGATAGTGGACCTCAGGGATATCAAATTTGCTTCCAGGCGCAGACATCATGAGAGGCAATATCTGACTGTCCAATATGAATTTCCCAGCTATTTAGGTTGAGAAGAATTTAATATCACGGCCCACACTTTATTCTGTACGACAATTACTCCGAAGCCAGAGGCTAGCCATTTGCATAATAACGAACATTTTTCTAAAGAAGTGTGCGGGAAACTACAGGCTAATGAGTTGTAGTGTGTATTATCTGAAAGTCACACTTCCTTTATAAAAATAATTAAAAACACAACCTCCAATGTTTACCTACTTGTACATTTTATGTAACAGACTGAGCAACACCTGTTAAATGAACAAATCACATGGGACTAATTTTTGCAATACTGAGTCACTTGAAGAAATTCAGTAATTTACATTGGACTGTTGACATGTATAAGGATTGCAGAAGTGGGCTGGCTTCTGAAGCTGTGCATCAGGGGAAATGCATCCTGTGGCTCAGAAAACACAGGTTTGCTACATCTCAATCACAGAAAGAATGAGGGAAATACAGCTGTTCCTGCTAAATCACTGTGAAGGAAGGGAAGGATAGATGAGGTGCATTTCACACCTGAAGAAACATTTCCCAGAACACTTTGGAATCTGACAAGTCAGAGGTAAATTTTTTACAATCTAACCAGTAACAGAAGGAAATTTCTTATTAGACAGGGATTTTTTTTTTTTCCTGTAACATCCTATAGCCTATGTTTGATACAAATGTAGCAGGCTTTTCCTTTGCAATATCAGAATTCACTTTATTTTGAAGCAAGTGTTTTTTATACTATAAGGAATATATACTATACTACATAGCGCTTACCTATATTTATTGCTTGAGCCTCTTGGTTTCATTACCTTTGAAATTAGATTGATGCAGCTGTTAGGATCTTAGCTATCAAATCCTCATTTACACCACAGGATGTGCAAAACTCGAGTAACAGGCTCACTAATGCACGGAGACACAGCCGCGGCACCGGGTCCAATCTTGGAGCTTTCACTCGTCAGCCCACGCTCACATTCACCAGCCCCAGACAAGGAAACCCAGAGCCACCTCGAGAAGCCAGCATTCGGTGCAGAATACCGCCTCTCCATGCAATCCACTGCTGACTGGACATTTTCCACAGAATCAAGGTGCCTGGCTGAATTTTAAAATATCCCAGCTAATTTATGACCATTAATACTTGTAGCCATCCAAGATAAGAACGACAATCGTATCTAATGCCTTAGGGTTTAAAGCCCGTTGGCAGCAGCAGCTCGAGGAAGGGCTGGATTTCTTCCCTACACACAAGGCAACCAGCTGAGGCATCATATTGTTGGGTTTCTCTCCAGCTCTGAAACATCAGGTATTGATGGGTGCCACAGGCAGTACAGCATACCAGACAGGCTGTTGTAGGATTTGTCCGAGCAGATCACACCAGTGTATTAATCTACCATCAGAGAAGAGGGGGGAAAAAAAGCCAGTTTAAAGATAGATGCTACGTAGATATATACGCAAGCAGGGAAGCTCTTGGAGGCAAGAGCAGCATTAGGGGTGTCTTATATGAAGTACTCGCCAGCATTAACCCTCAGTCCCTTGGGACTGGAAATAATCAGCTCTTCCATATTGTCCAACACAGTTTCAATATACAGAAATAATTTCTACCTGGTTTTGTACAGTTCCATTTCAAATTACACCTGTGATTATCTATTATCTACTGTGTAAATACTCTTCCATACAAGCATTTTCAGAGGCATGCTTTCCAGGATTCTGGAATAAACCTAGAAGAATAATTAAGAAGAATTTTTCTGGTTTTTTGCATGTGTGTTGGGGGGATGGGAGGTGATGTCAGGCTTTTCTGAATATAGTGTAATTCATCCCCATGCTCTATTTTTAATTAAGATAAAGGTCCAGAACAGTGCACTCTGCTAAAACAGTGCCGTCAGCAAGTTTGTAAAAGGTGTTATAAACATTTTTAACAGAGACTTCCAGAGTCCTGTCCTTCGCAGTGTAACGTTTCACTCATAATTATTCCATTAATACATAGCCACAACAGCAGTCGTTTATGAATCTCATTGCCTACTTGGTTGCATCTTCTGATGAACTAACAGAGACTTTAAGTCGCTATACATGAGCAAAGCCAATGTTGTCCTTCAGCACTTAACCCATCCATAAGATCAGAATTTTCAAAGCACACCCAAAAGATGTAGAAAGGTACGCTACATTGCCTTGCAACGCCCCTGTGCTTATACATGGCTATTTTTCACATCCTTAGAACTTCAGATAACTTTGTTTTGACTAAAGAGTCTATTTCCAAGATAGCTAACTTCACTTGAGATGAGGAAAAGATATAGGTGACTCAGTGACTACAGGACTTCTTGTTCATTATTTTATTCTTGCTCAATGAAAATTGAGCCTTGGTGATCTGTCTGAGGCTCGGCTTCTGCTTTAAGGTCATAAGTTTTCTGCTTTTTAGATGCTCCTGAAACACATTTTGTGGGTGTGCTGTCTGTGACTGTTTCAAACCACTCTTTGTTAAGGAATTGGCTCAAAGAAACAGGTAGTTCTCTTCATTTCAGCGATGCAGATTTGAACCTGGATGATTATTACAAGGTATTCTGTTCTTATTTTTCTTCTATTTTCTGTTAAAAGTTCTTCTGTAATGGTTTTTAGTGAGACTTGTATGAGACAGTGTGATTTCATTATTGCTAGTCCTCTCCCAGTCAGACTCCGGTCTTAAAGAAATTTCCTGGATGAAGAAACAGGGATCATCCAAAATATTTATGTACGGTAAACAGAGAATCTTGCCTGTTGAGCTGATGCCAGTTGTAAGATTTGTCTAGTTTTGAATCAGAATCAGATTTGGGAGACTTAGTTACATGGATGGGCCTTGGTGTTATGTTGGATAAACCAAAATGACTGAGAGCGCTGAATTTAGCATTCTCAGTCCAAGAGAGGATAGAAACGTGCCAATACAGCTACTCTGGAATAACTCAACAGGGAGAAGCTTTTTAAAGCTAGATTTACTCTGATTTACATGTCATTCAACAGAAACTGCACGACCTAGCAATACAAACAACTGACAAATATGAGATAGCCACTCCTGATCAGGCAAGAGAAAAATCAGGATTTGAACTTGGTTATCTACACTGAGGTCTCCCCTTCCAATGATATCACATAATTAACATCATCTAGGATATCTTGGGATGGACTCCTTCAGGGACGACTGTTTGGAAGGAGGCTCCAGAACATTAACAGCTGGTGGGGTGGGGGGGACGGGACACGGACCCAACTCAATCATACCCAGTAAAGAAGATTGAATAGGTCGTGACATTGTTGCAAAAATAGCCTCAATCACTGGGAGAGAAAAACCAGTTTCATATCAAGTATTTACCACAAAGTTTAATTCCAATCACAGACAGAGAAAAAAATATAATTTAAAATTAATCAGGTTCATGAGCAACGATTATAACAAAATATGCAGGAATGAGTCCATGTAAACCAATCTGGACACTATTCTGCAAGATGGGAGAATGCAGATCAAAACTTCATTGAAATCAAGGTTATACTTCACACATCCCACATAAATACCTACATCACTAAGATACAAGTGAAAGTCACTGCCATCCCTTCCAGTTCAGTGGTACTGTTGTAAACTTAGTCTTATTTTCAGGCTTTGTATGCCAAAACTCCTAATCCCCAAACATGAACAGATGTGCTTCGGTTCAACTTGAAATCAAGTTGGCTTTTCATTTTTCAGTTGGATCACTGAACGCCAGATACAAAAAAGCTGCCTGCACGGCCATAGAAGTGCTCAGCTTAGAAGTCTTAATGTTAAGCTGACCCCCAATAGGAACAGAAATAATCCAGCACACCTCCCTTACAAGTCCCATCCATTTGTTTTAGGAGCCATATATATAAATGCTTAACAAGTCATAGCATGTGCACATATGCTGTGCGCTGTTTACTCACTTCCATGCAGCAAAACAGAGGTAAAAACCCAACAATTTGTGCAACCGTAAGACTTCAAGAAACCACACACAAGCTTTTTGCATTCTACAGTAACACAGACTTGGGGACAAAGGACAGGGCAAAAAGATGAAAAACTCAGCATTACACTCAAGTCAATTCTAGATGAGACTATACCACGGAGACCTCAAGTGCATGAAGTTCACCGTTCACAGTCTAATCTTTGATTGGTCTACATCTCTTTTGATTGGTCTACACAGACCCATTGTATCACATCCTAATGTAAATTTACACAAGTTGGGGGGAAAAAGAAAAATCAATCCCCGATTTTAAAAAAGCTGGCAAAATTCTTTTAACTAGACAAATCTTACAACTGGCATCAGCTCAACAGGCAAGATTCTCTGTTTACCGTACATAAATATTTTGGATGATCCCTGTTTCTTCATCCAGGAAATTTCTTTAAGACCGGAGTCTGACTGGGAGAGGACTAGCAATAATGAAATCACACTGTCTCATACGAGTCTCACTAAAAACCATTACAGAAGAACTTTTAACAGAAAATAGAAGAAAAATAAGAACAGAATACCTTGTAATAATCATCCAGGTTCAAATCTGCATCGCTGAAATGAAGAGAACTACCTGTTTCTTTGAGCCAATTCCTTAACAAAGAGTGGTTTGAAACAGTCACAGACAGCACACCCACAAAATGTGTTTCAGGAGTATCTAAAAAGCAGAAAACTTATGACCTTAAAGCAGAAGCCGAGCCTCGGACATATCACCAAGGCCCATCCATGTAACTAAGTCTCCCAAATCTGATTCTGTGAATGTCAGGTGTAAAGTACATTTATTAACCATCTCAATTACAAGAATAAAAACATAGACCCCATAGCTGGGAACTAAAATCTTACAGAGATTGTTATGTTCACAGAAGGTTTTAAATATTTGCAGAATGAAGGAAAGGTTATGACATTTTCTCAGTTCTCTTGCTCGGTGGATTTTTATTGCATTACTTTTTCCATAAAAGCCCAGTTAGTTACGTTATCAAAACACCACATAGCAGCTTACTGTAATTTCATAAGGTAAGCCTTGCTGCAATTTGTAAGTGGTTATACTTGAGTGCTTTCACACCGGCTCAACAGCACAGCACCTATCAACTGCGTTAATGTCTCAGCACAAAAATCTACTAATAAATACGGTACTCAGCCAACATTACCCCACTTTAAACAACACGAGTTCTCAGTATGAGAAGGTCAATACATGCGAGACCACTTATGCTCTTTAAACTGACTTTGATAGAAAGGTAGCAGCAAAGCATCCTCAAGCAAATCTGAAGTGTATCAATAATAACCCAGGAAACACATAACACAAACCAAAGAGAACGCTATATAGCATATGGCTTCAGTCATGTGCATCATGACGACTGTTTCAATAAAAACGAGAGAGAAGACGCCCCATGAAAAAGTGTTAGTCTGCCTTTAACACTATAAAACTGCAACTCACACATTCTTCATTCAAAAAAAAAAAAAAGAGATGGGGAAGTTTTCTATCAAGCAGAAAGACGGAAAAAAAACCCCACCCTACTGGAAGACCACCATCAGTTCAGCTTTACAAGGTCCAGTGTCGGATCCACTATGCACCGGCAGTACCACGTCCAGGTAGCTTGAACTGACACTTCAAAGTCCAGGGTGACAATTTTTATGCAGTCAAAAAAAAAAAAAAAAACCACAAACAAAAGCAACCAACTGCCTATAAGGTGCAATATTAGCGTGCTGCTTTCTGTACCGCTAACGATAAAGACAGTCCTTCCTAAAACCTACTCGCCTAATACACCAGGTAGGCACAAATAAATCTCTGCTTCTCTTGTGCTTTTCAGTTGTTATTGGAGCCAAAAGTTTTGTTAGACAACAGAGCACGTATAAGCATAAAAAATGCACATTTACAGAGATCGTTCCAAAGTCTAAATTCATTTCACAATTACATTTTACTCGTTGTTCAACCAAAGAGGGTTCATTCAGGCAGAGCAGAAGACACTTCTGTCACTATTACACATACACATTTCTTTACCATGTCCCACTGACTTAGAGCTACTAATCTGAATGAGAAATCAGGAAGAGGGGGAATGAAGGATGGAAATACAATTGAAGAAATTTTCCATTTCACTCCTCAGCAGAAAATGCATTTAATCAGAACACAGGGCAGTATTAAATTTTTCATTACACAGGATAACAGAAATATACCTAAGTAGATTATTTTAGCAGCAGCTTTTACCTGCTTTACAGTGATTTCCACAAGTCTCCTCTTCAAGAAAAATCTGTTCATTTACTAGTCGTGAGCCATCATCCATTTTTGGTATCAAAACAATAACCTAAACACAAACTCAACAAGTCTATAGTATCACCTATATCACTCTTGTATGTAAACAATTTGTCGCCAAGGTCATATATTGGCATAAAGCCTGCTCACTTTATTCACATTAGTATTCATGTTAGGAGTCCTACTATCTTCAGTTGGTCCACTTACATGGTTGTTAAACCCGATCAAATTTTTCACTCATATATTACAAGTTACAGGGAATTTGGCTATGTAATTCCCACTAGAGCCAACATAAGTTATGTAGATAGATGCGATGCTATCCCAAACATTAATACTAGAGTCCTCTTAAATTCAGCCTGGAAAGCTAACACAGCAATGAGTGAAAAGAACCTGCTTCTACTGATTTCAGCAATGTTAGACGCAGCCCAGTTTCTCGTTCTTGAAGATCAGCCAAAATAGAAAAAGCAAAACCTCATACCACTAAAAAATCAGCACAAATACTAAATCTTGTCTTGCTTTAATCAATATAGCTACTAAGTACAGACACAGAAATACACTTACCAAAAAAAAAAAAAAGCAAATTAAGCTTTATTTCTACACCACAAATGCAAACCTAGCTTTCTATTATTTTACTTGGGCAAGACATGCCAGATGCATCATTGATTGGTGTACATATACACACTGATTCCTTATTGCTTCAAAACCACTAAACAATGGTTGATTTTATGTCCAGAAAATATATTTTTATAAAAAGAAGAATGCACTTGCCCAATTTAAACTGAGATTGGTTTTATTTCTTCCAGCACAAGCCTCATTTCCAATAACAAAAGTGTCTACTGATGATTAATTGTAATGGCCCTTGATCACATACCCACTTTTCCCAAAGAGAAATCTCAGAATTTTAAGCTTAAGAACACCAAAGTTTATATTACTATTGCACTCCACAATAACTGAATTGCATCAACATTTTTATTCCAAAGTGCTTTTTCCCAGTAAACATAAGTCTAAGCAAAGCTCTCGTCAGGAACCTTTCCCTGGAAAATTCAATAGGAAATGAAATGTAATACTCTATTAAGACTTGTTTTGCAAACAGAAGTGAGAGAGATCACCCAAGCATGCAGAGTCATTAAAATGGATCTTACATATATCATTATAAATTTAATAATCTCCATGACGGCTAGAGTTCAAGTTAAAATGAATGTCAGCAAAGCATGACCAATTGATGTTATCCCAGCTGCCACTGAGCCTCACTTGGGGTTATATTATACGTTCAGAGGCCCCATACTACATGTGCACCAAATACCCAGAGCCAGGAGCAGATGGGAGATGTAGGCTTCTATACCTATCAGCAAGGAGAGACAAACATAACTGCATATTAATTTTGGTGCATCGGAACAATTATAGTGTACTTTCATGTCACAGGTCCCAAACGTTTTTCCCCATCATACCCTATATGCAGTATAATGTTGTATACTTAAGGAGTAAAAAGTGTACTAGCAGCCTCCAGAAATTAAGTCAATAGAAGGATTTTGTTTCAACCCTTATTGATTTACTTCAGTCCCAAAATGCTTCCTTGAAAAAAGTAGAAGGAAGACCTTGGCAGCTTATCAGTTAATAGATCATGCTTGGTGCAATTAAGATACATTTAGGACTTCTATTTGGTTCCCCAAATAAGTGTTCCCTAAATGTCATTTCTCTCTAAGGAAACAGCTGCATTTTATCCAATTTCTGAAAGTCTTCCAGGCTGCTTAGATTTCTAATGGTGTGACAGGGAAACCACTTTTATTCTTCAGCAGACTCGGTGAAATTGTGACACAAACCTCCCTCTCTCTGAAATTAGACAGCGCTGTTGAACAGCAAAAAATAGCTGATGGTCAATTTTTTTTTCCAACTTGCTTTTCAACTGAAATAAAAATCATATGCAAAAGCTACAGGAAAAAGGAGCTCTCCACACAAAGCTGAACACGCCATGTTTTCTATCACCCATCAAATCTGCGTGGAAAACGATATAAATGATTTATACAGTAGAAACACATCAGGTTTTACAGTTTGCTTGACTGGTGCCAAGAAAACAACTTTAAAGTCCCAATTGTTCACAAGCTACAGTTTGTCTGAGGCAGCAACTTCATTTAGGTCAACTTAATGCGCCAATCCATTAGCATTAAATAATACAATGCTACCTTCACACACAGAGCTTCCACAAAGCACTTGTACCAAATAAGGTCCGCCAGCTGACATTAAGCACGTTCCACTGGGCATTTTGTTTTGTTTCAAGTCAAAGTCACATCTGGAAACTACAGTAAAATGCGAACGCTGCCATCAGGACAGTGAGGATACTGACAAGTGTACAACATTTGCAGCAAATTTAATCACCAAATCCCAAGCAAGCGATTTTTTAACCTCTCCAATGATATCAATGAAAAAGTTAAAGTTACAATAAATCAATAATCTGACCAGACTCAAGAAAAGTCAGTATACTTCATTCACGCTGTAAGTCTCTTCATCCACAGCTACCCAAAATTCTGGAGAGTTTTTCCCTTCTTTCACTCATATTACAGTTTTCCCTTCCCTCAGCTCTTTGCTCCATACATTGCAACAAGCCTGAAGAGAAAGGCAAACTTTTGTTTTTCACTATATAATCAGGAGACAAGATCTACAGCTGGCTAAGCATAGCAAGCAGCAACCACAATTGATAAAAGAGTTATAAGGAGCTCTTCTGGCACTTGTATCTCATCCAGCAATTTAAGCAGAAAGTGCTTCCACCTTTTGTCACTTACCCTTTTTTGATCTTCCAGTCCATGTGTCACAGGCTTTCTTTTCTGATGTTGGCTGGATTCAGAGCCAGGTTCCATTTCCCAGCTACAAAGACTCTTCCGGCCTCTTTAAGCTTTCCCTAAAAATCCATAGTACGAACAACAAAAATCTAAAAAAATAATAAAAAAAAGGCAAGAGAATTCCTTCAAACCTCGTCCATGTTTTTTATCATCCTTCTAAATTCTCGTTTGCCATCACCGCTCATTATCTTAACAAGCAGCCATTCTGTGAGCCTCTAGATCCTATTTTAGCTCAGATGTAGGTTTCCATTTACGTGCTGTACAGAAGGATGACAGAGCTGAATCCAAACCCAGCAGTTTGTGCCACATTATTGCTCCATCAGCAGCCTTTTCAGTGCATTCCTGGCACGGATAATTTATATGTCAATAAAGGTGTAAATGTGCATTTAATCCACTGTGTTGATATTATCAGCATCCCTCTCTTGGGCCACCTTCCTCCCATAAATCAATGTAAACACTTCACAGCGATAATTGCCTTTTGCAAATCTAGCAGGTGTTAATTACGTAAAATCATCCATGCACGCTTGTCGTCTTCTTCTATGTATTCAAACAAATACCTAAAAGGGGGGGGAAAAAAAGGCATTTTTACCAGCTTGAAAGAAAACATAGCTACCGATACTCTTTGCCCACCCCCAGGAGCCACAAGTCAGAACCGATACAATAATTATGTATTTTGTACGTACTACACTCTCCATATCCAAGCCTCTCAAAATGCTTTGATGCCTATTTAGTGCATTACCTTGCCTTTGGGGCCTCTTGCATAAAAACACCCCAGAATGACAGCATTGTACATCAGAGTCGAGCCTACTCGATGCCAACTGAAGCCTGCAAGGATCAACTCAAAACTCAGTCTTCCAGGATTTGCATTTTGGATCTACAGCCTAATTCATTATTCTTCTGGGGTCTTTTACCCAGGGATCTTTCTCCACAGTTTATAAGGCTGTTGTGTGCCACCTCCCAAAATCCTGGGCACAAGAATACATGCATGAACAGGTTATATTATTACTTGGGAAAGAAAGTGGCAACTGAAATCACAGGTTAGCAACTCAACCACCTTATAATATGGTTCTTTTTGAAGCACAAGTTTACTACAACAGAGACAAATTGTTTCCCGACCTAATTCGTAAGGTGGGATCAATAGCAGCAGGCTTCAATATGCAGGCACCAGAAAAAGCACCTTTATGAAGCTGGATTCCATATCTGAAAAGGCTAAATATTAAATGAATTTTAGCAACCTTAGCTGAGCATGGTGTAAGACCACATATTTAGCTGCATATTGTCGACAGAAGCTCTAGTCATGAGACAAGCACCAAAAAAATCCAAGCCTGTGTCCTATGTAAACAAAGAAAATAATAATAAAAATAAAATCATCCTAATAATCAGACATTCTCCCATCACTGAAGGATGGGTAGCACGAAAAATAGATTTTCCGTAAACATAGTAGAAACTGAATATCTGTACCCCAGTCGCATCTTTCTACAAAGCTTCAGCACCACCTGAACTGAATACCTGAACCAAATATCCAAGTTAGATACGAGGCAGATTTTTGGTCAAATGCATGGACAAGTCTGTTCCACATGCCAAGGACCCTTGTTACACCATGGCAAAAATCATAAAAGAACGGGTAGAAATCCTGCTTTTGCCTATCACTTCAAATGTTCTTTTACTGCTCCTCACCATGGAGCAGTAGGTCATTAATCCAGTTCTTTCTTCTCCCAAGTACAAGATTGCTGTGATGCTGCTATGCTTTGCCATTTGAAAACAGTCTAAAAACCACATCTAACCCATTTGATAGAGAAACAAGAGGTTTCAAATTTTATTTTGAACCACAATCTCCTCCTGATCTTTGGTTTCACACCTGCTGATTGATGTCCATGGAAATCACACAGGTAGCTGGAAGGCAGTAAAGGGCCTTTGACCTTAGCAACAAGTATCACGCAAAAAAAAAAACCCAACTTGTATAAATATCCTTAAGTCCCACCGACGAAAACTTTTTCCCTCCAGTGATTTCACTGCGATGTGACACATGAGACTGCATCAGTCACATCGTGTAATGCCATGCTGGAATAGCATGACATAACCAGTGCAACTAAGGACAATGTCTCTCTGCACAAAAGGTCCCCCAAACCAGGAAAAAAAACATTTTTAAAAAAAAAAAGAAGAAAGTGCAATCTCTCTGGAAGTTCCTGTGCATTCAGTGTTACAGCTTTAACCATCGTGGGACCAGACAGACTCCCTGGGGAAACAAGCAAATTTCTATTTGTATATAGTACTTAGTATATGCCTGTAACCTTAAAGCATGCATTACTGGAGATTTAGTGTCACTGCACGAGTTAGCTACACTAAGCTTCATATTAAAAAAAAATATTAACAAGAGAAAAAAAAATTATCCTGAAGCTTCAAGAACCATTTAATTCAAATCAGCCACAAAACAAAACATTGCAAGTATCTAGACCGAATTTATTCTTACTCCCTTTAACAAAAAAGTTTCACTCTTTATCTCTGTGCATTCCTAATTGCAGAGATGGATTTGTTAACAGTAAATTGGCATTAAAAACAAAATAGAAGTTATAAGAAGAAAAAAAGTCAGGTTTGCTGGGGAAGTCACCACATAGCCATCAGAGATGCTAAAACCAACAAAATGCCAAGTGACCAAAGATCTCTTTTACCTCATTTTCCTATCACTGCAACATCCAGAGGCCCCAGTCAGGCTCTGGACCCCGTCGGGCTACGTGTAAAAACCTCCATGAGAAAACAGCTTAAAGCTCAGAGCCTAAACCTGACCAAGGCTTAAGCATACGATCGATCTCAATGACCCTCCGATGAATTAATATTCTTAGATTTAAGCCCTAAGGGCTGTAGGTGGCTGTGTCCTACCAGGCTCCATCCTCACGCACCTGCACAAAATGCCGTTCAGAAACACCTCGCTGAACAACCCCATCCCCGCAACGCCTCCCGGTCGCTGTCCTGTCATTAAAAGCCAAGCAGAGAAACACAACTTTTTTTTTTTTTCCTAAAAAACCTCACAGCATCGGAAATTTTTCATCCCCGCAATTGGCTCCGTCTCGGAACAAGCACGCAAACCAAAACCTGCCGGCGGGTCTGCCTCCACACGGTGCTTTCTCCCGGCGGGTCCAAGCCCAGCACTGAGTTTCCCGGGCTCCGGCACGGCCTGAGGTGGAAGACGAACCCCGGCGGGGGCTCCCCTCCTCCCGGGCTGCCGGGGGGCGCGCACGCCCCCGCAGACAATAAAAAATGAAATACTAATGGGAACAGATGAGCAGCAGGAGCAGGAGCAGGAGCACCCCTCAGCCCCCGGAGCAAACCGCCCGCCCGCAGCACGGGGCGGCTCCCGCCCCCGCCGGGGGCTCAGCCCGCGGGTCGCTGAGGGCGAGGGGCCGGAGACCCGCGGCCCCGCACCCCTCACACACACACACACCGCGCCCCGGCCCCGCACCCCACAGAAGTTGCGGCCCCGCCGTCCCCCGGCCCCGCTCCTCGCCCGCCACCGGCGAGAGCGATCGCGGAGGAGCCGCTCCCGCCTCAGCGCGGCGCGGCGGGCAGCGGCAAGGCGGGCGGCGCCGGCCCCGCCGGGACCTCCTCCCCCCCCGCTCCCGGCGGCGGGAGCCGCTTCCCCGGCGGGGCACGGCTCGCTGCCGGCCCCTCACCCGGGGGCCGCGGTTCTCCCGCCGCCGGGACAAACTTTCGCATCCCTCCTGCGAGGCGGGCGGGCTCCCCGCCGGTACCTGGTGGTGGTGGTGCTGCGGCGGGGCGGGCGGGCGGCTGGGCGCGCTGCTCCTCCCGCGGGCCGGCGGCCCATGCGCCCGGGGCAGGGCAGGGCAGGAGCGGCCCCGCACGCCCGGCTCCGCTCCGGATCCAGCCCCGGCTCCGCCGCTCCGCGCTGCCGCCGCCGCCGCCGCTACTCACTCTCGCGTTGCCCGGGCAACTACCTCCCGCCCCCTCGCCTTGGCCCCGCCCTCCTCACAACACCGCCCTCGCCGGCCAACCAGAAGCGCGCCCGCCGTGCCCACGTGGGACCGGGAGGCCAATGGCAGGCGGGGGCTGCGGCCGGCGCAGTCAATGAGGAGCCGCTTTCCAGGCGGGAGCGGGGTGCGAGGGGCGGCGGGAGGGCGCGGCTCGGGGGGGCGTGGCCACGCCACGGCGGCCCCGCCACGGCGGGAAGCGGCGCTCAGCGGGGAGGCGGTAGCCGCGCCCCGCCCATCGCCCCGCCCATCGCCCGGCTCCGCGGCGGAAGATGGCGGCGGGCGGGCCCCGGCCACCTGCCCGCGGCGAGACGGGACGGGCGATCCCCAGAGGAGCAGCCACCGGCGGCCTTTCGCCGTCCCGCGTTACCGCCCTCAGAAACCCTCCGGAGCGGCGGAACGGGCAGGTTTTGGGACAGAGGGCGTCAGGTGCCCGCCCCCACCCAGCCCCTGGGGCGTGGGAAGCATCGCTGCGGGACCGGTAACGGGAAGCAGGCACCGCCGCCCAGAGATGACACAGGGCAGCACCGCTCACATTAATGCAATGTATTCATTGCCAAGCACAGCCGGACTCGGTGCGTGTTCCAAAAATCCAGTCTCACCGCGCTACCGGCCTCTCACCAGTGCGGAGGCTGGAATTCGGCGGAGCAGAGGCAGCCGGCCCTGGAGCCCCGCGAGGTCTGGCCAGTCGGGGCGAATAAGGCGGGCTGGGTGAAGCTCGCTCCTGGCAGAGCCGCTGGGACAGCTCAGCACCGGTTCTGGAAGTGGAGGTGTGGATACGCTGCGGACGCCTCGGCAGAAGCCGGCTCCCATCCAACGCAACTCGCTGGTCACCCTATATCTGAGCTGGCCCTGCCTGAGCCACCCAGCTTCTGTGGGCAAGAAAAAGAAAACTCCGCCAGACATCATCACAGAAGCAAAATGTGTGGGGTTTACAGTGAAAGATGAAGCCTCAATCTGAAATACGCTTTTTATAGCGAGAGACAGTGCTGAAACAGTGTTTAGAGCAGAACATTACCGGCGAAGTCAAGGCTGGCTGGAGGCCACAGAAGTAGGTAGTGTCCAGGGACTGCGGATTTCTGAAGGCAGTCAGTGGGTCATGGCTCGCTGCCTGCTCTGCCTACAGTCCCAAGAAACCCAGGATGGCTACTGCCTTCCACCTCTGGGAGAGGCCAGCGTGAGGAGAAACGGCCCCTGTCCCGCGGGGCGATGTATCTGGGAGCAGCATCAGCCTTTACCCCTCCTGTCCCAGCACCAGCCCAGGATTTCAAGGCATTTTCCTCATTTTCTGTCTAAACTTCAGCGAGTCCTATACGTGACTCTTTCTGTGGCACCGCATTCTTGGGGAAAGAAAATTCAGTTTCCCCCCAAATAAAATTACGACTGCGCTCTCACTTGCTTTTAGCTTTATCCTCAAGGTTGTTGATTCAGCAGAGCGACAGCTTTCAGCCCAGTATTCAGGACATCTGCTAACACAGAACACCAGTAAATAAAATTTACATCTCATTGAGACCAGTTCTTTAATTTAAATGTTAAAGTATGCGGCCTCTGTAAAAAGAAGTCTATGAACTTAGGTTGTCTGAGGTTTTGTTTAAACTTACTTGGAAAAACAAGATGCCACGAACGCCTGGGCTGCTGTGGCTCTTGCGACCTTTAGGACACCGTGGCTTGCAGAAGGCTTCGCCGTGACGCTCGGTCTCGCCTGCGCTCGAGGGCCTTTGCAAGCATTCGGGGCGCTTGCTGAATGCTGGCTCCTGTGGAAAATGACATTTCTGTCGCTCCGTAACTCAACTGCCGTTTTTTGTATCTGATTGATGTTTCACATGCAGATAACGGGAATGAGAAATTAAGCCAAATTGGTTCTTTGGCAAATTCAGGTGGCGTTTTAGTACAGAAAGAGATGGTCTATAATACATGAGTAAGAAACTCTGCTTCTACTGTAACATTTTTATATTTAGAAAATCTTCTTTTAAAAGATGTGGCTAGAGGTAGAAAAGAAGATTATAATAGCCTAGTCTGTGATAAAGGAAAATTTCAATTCAGTGGGACTGCTGTAAAGGCCCTTATTTATTTTTCTCAGCAGTTGCATTTTGCCTTTTACTCGCCTGCAGCTTTGGTTGCTGTGGAGGTTTTCTTCTGTAAATTCTTCAAAGTGATGGATTTTCCCTTTGAAAGAATGCTTGACTGTAGAGAACTACAGAAGTGTAACCTTTTTTATTTTTTTCCTGTGCATGTGTGACACTTTGCGCTTTGAAAAGGCAGGTGTACTGCCACCTCTTTTGTCAATTTGCATGCCGAGAGCCTGAAAATTTGCATTACTGGTTTCATACTCCTCAACTGAAAGGCAAGGACAGTGATCTCCTGCTCTTTCCAGTTAAAGATCATCTGCAAATACATGTTCCTTTCTAGTTCAGATTGGTGAGACATTCAGCATTTTATGAAACAAAGCAGCATAAGGCATATTTTTATTGATTAAACATTACGGTTGTAGCAAGAAGCACTAACGTATAAGGTGTTGCACTTATGTACCCTCACCAATGCTTACAACCTAGACAGGTAAAAGGCAAAAGAAAAAACCCAACATTTTAATCTCTCTTTTAGAAAGAGAAAGCTATGGCGCAGAGCTGATGAGAGGAATTTGCCAAAATCAGGTCTCCCAACTAACATCAGTATCTTAACCACAAGCTATTCCCCTTCTTGTGGGTTCTTATCCTTTTGATGTGTTCCAGCCTGTTAGATAGGTAAAAGTAATCGTGTGTTAAGTTGCAGGCTTGGACTCTAAAAGATAATGATCAAAGCCCAAGTTCTTATCTCAGTGATGAGAGCCGACACCGGGAGCAATTTGATGACTTCATTGGACATGAACACAGTAATAATTCTCTTATTTAAGAGTCCTTATGGAACAACAGGTAACAGTCATTGTCCTATAAAAAATCAGTAGCAAACCACGTTAAACGCACACCTTTAGTCTAGGGATAATGTCATTCAAATCCCAATACAATTCCTATGAAAAAGCCATTTAGCATGTTCACAGTAATGAAATGATGCTGGGGTCGGAGCGCCAGCCTGGGACTCAGGACTCCTGAATCTGTCGGCTTTCTGTCATCTAAGCCCACACCGGCCACCGTGGAAGCACGCTGGGTTCCCACAGGATAAAATCTAAATGCCAGCCATGCATTGTAAATGCTTTAAATCAAAGATTGCCTTTTACCGCAAATTCCATAGAAATTCTAACAAAACGAGCCCTTGATCTTAGCTGGGAGTTCTAGGTACCAAGTCCACAATAATTAAGTGCACGCTAATACTGAACATGCTTTGGAGTTGTGATCTCAGCACGGACAGCAGGATCTGGCCCGACGCGTTTTAATTACCACTGCAATGCGAGGCTACTTAAATGCTGTGAAAGCTGCGGTGCCATAATCACACCCGGTGCCACAAGCGTTCGAGAATATGAGGCTTCCTTTGCAAGTGCCTATTTTCTGACACTACAAAATGTCACCAAAAGTTCAGTCCTGAAACAGTAAAAGATGCCTAAAAATACAGAATATTATTCATATTCTTAAAGAACTAGATTTTATAGTAAGTGAAAAATAAGTTTCATAATTAGAAAACAAAACATTCATAAACAGCTACATGCAATTCATTATCTAAACAATCTAAATCATTTAACTTCAGATAATTCAGCTTTGATCCTTGGACTGTAAGAATCAACATTTCCTGAGGTGTTTTCACAGACATTCAGGACAATCTTGAGTTCATTTGTCTGTGTGTCTGCTGCAGGGTCTGGTAAAATATTCTGCTACAAAACTGATGGCTGCAATGGTAGGAGTGTTTAGAGAGCAGAAAAACAGGGATGTTAAACTAAAAGAGCAAAGCTTTCATTAATTTTTCAAGCTCTGTTATGTACCTTTTAGCTTTTGGCTGTAGCTAATCAAATTGAATGTTCATATAAGTTCTGACTTAAGGCAATGAATTCTTAAAAATGTCTTATTTTGCCTTTTTAAGATGTTATTGTTTAATGCATGTAGATTAAGTTGTTGCTTTTGGGGACAGAATTCATCTTGAGAATCTATTTACCTGTATGAAATCCAATATAATCTTTGAAAGATTAACTCTTGAGATAGCTAATAGGTTTCCTCTAGGACAGCCAGATGCTGTCATTCTTTGTTGTATTCTTTGGTGGGGGCGGGGGATTGTCTTGTTTTTTAAATGTTAAAGATTTCTTTAAATAAAATTTAGTTTTGGAAGATGACATCAACTGCTCATTTGATCAATGGAACAAGACACGTATATAATATCTTAGAAGCTGCTTCACCCATTTACCTCTCCTGTGGTCTGAAAACGATTAGACTAAAGAGAAACTTGAAGTGCTAAATTGAAATGACACTTTTGGAAGAAAAGGGACAGCTGTTCTCTAAGAATTACATCCACCCTGTACTTGTTAAAAGGGGTACCCCTAGCTCTGTGGTAAAAAATACGTAGATCCCTCGCTCATGGCTCATAGGGACAGCTGCTGAGGTGGAGTAAACCATCACGAAACCGTGTCTCTGCAGCAGTTTACCTGAACTCAGAATTTGCTTCACGGTGCCTTATATTTACAGCATAAATATTCTAAGATAACCCTCTAGCAACTATTATTGTTAGCTAGCATCTCTTTCATCCTCAGAGCTGTCACTCTCTATTTCCATGGCTAGAACACGTCTCCTCAAAGTTGCTAACTTCATCCATGGCTTGTATCCATGGACAGCCAGCATCTTCCATGGTCACTCATTATTAGAATAAAAAACCTTTGCCAGGGTTAGTTAGGATTGTGGTGAGCCCTTGCCCCGAGATTTTACCAGTACTCCATACTGGCAAAGCAACCTGCTCTCTCCTTTAACCAGTCTATATGTTCTCTCAGGATATCAGAGTTTTTTAGTAAGTAGCGTCTTGCTACACTACGATTCCATCGCTATCAATGGGATTATCCTCAGAACAAGCAAGTACTTTGCATAATAGCATCAAAATCTTGGTATTGGCTTATGTGCTTTAAGATAACAGAGGTAGGAAGAAGCAATTTGATCACACTTGTTTAATCCTTGCTTGGGCAGGTGAGGCTAAGAGCAGACCTCAGTTGTTTGTCTGCATCCCCAAGGTCTTCCCTGAACATCTGCCAGATGTGGTGGCATTCTTAAAATTCTCTCTGCTGTTAGTGTCTCCTTGGCCTCTGAAGGCTGGCTGCCTAATTGGAAACAAACCCTTTCTCAGGCTGCCAAAGGAAGCGGAGCGTACTAACCCGCACACCACGCTCGCCCCAGCCTGCAACGGCCGTGTAACCGGAGGATTCCTGCTCAGCAGCAGGGATGCTGTTAACCATGGACGACTTCACAGTGCAAAAGGGTTCGTAGTTGTTGTTTGGTGGAAAGTCCATCTAAGAGAAGCCAACCTGACCTGTTACCTCACAATTTCCAAGATTCGAGGTCGTTGTTCCGCTTGAACAGGACACCCTGAGAGTGTCTCGGGAGATCTGCATTCAAACAAGTTCTCCAAAACACATTTTGCATGTCGTCTTTTATCTGAACAGAATCTGTCTTACAAGTTAGTCATGTATACTGTAAAAGGTTATAGACTGCATATAAACATGTTTAATGAAGCTGAATACTGCAAGCATAAGCAGCAAGAGTATTTTGTTTACTTAACATTTATACATATTCAAGTAAAAGCTTGTTAAGTTTGGTTGGCTAAGCTTGTTTTCAAAAGGGACCTAGAAGGCTGAAAAAATTAAATAAATCAACATATGCATAACAATACAATCATTCACATTAGCATTCTAGTTAAGTCAATGATTAATTCTCCTTTGAGGAAGAAGTGGTGGTAAAACAACTCTAGTCTAATAGCTAGTAGCAATATTACAATCAACTCAAAATTCCAGATTATCTCAACACATGCATATGTACTATAGGAGAAACTTTCAGAGCCTAAACTTTAAAGAGAAATCTGAATAAACATATGCTCATTGGAGTATTTAAATACAGATTCAAACTAGCTGCTCTCCATGATTGGCTTGTAGATATCTGCTCTGTCTGCAAATAAAGAGGTCACTAGAGTTTGCTACTGACTTTAAATGGCTGAACTGGAAGAGCAGGATAATGGCGCAGCAGCAGCAGAAAGGACTAATTCTGAAATAAATCGGCTGTTGTCAGAAAGGTTCATACGCACTCCAGCGGGATGATGAGAGACACTACAATGATATCTTTCTAAAAACATGACAAGCTGCTCTGTCTTGGACGATCTGGACATCATGAGTGCTGTAACTGAGCTTTGAATGCAGGTTTGGTGGGGGATTTTCCCCACTGGCAGAGTTCTCCATCGTATTTGTCAGTAAAGATTGCAATAGCACAAAGCATTGCCCAGCTGGGAGCCATAAAACCAGCGCTGGAGAGAAAACGGAAACCTTCTGCAGAAGGTCAGTCTTTTCACACTGACTCAGAGGACGGGAAACAGAGCCTTTCCTCTTGGAGACAGTGAAAGACAGTATGGGATGCCCACTATGGATTAAGAGGGCGATCATGAATGCCTGAGAAAAGCAACTTTCTACAGATTTTAATTAGTGGTTACAGCAGAGAGGGAATTTCGTATCTTAGCAGGCCAGGAGAGGGGGACTTTCCGTATCCAAAGCAGGAGGCTGAGAAGGCAGCCCTTATTTCCTTACTCCAACTCTGTCCTTAAATATGCAGTACTCCAGTGTCTTGAAAAGGCTGTCGGTTTGTTTTGCACAGGCTCATGAACAGTTCTTACCCTTGCTCTAGTTTTCTTTGCAGGGAAATAGAAGTTACTGGGAAGGTCCATGGACAATCTTGTGGCTACAGAGATAAATTAAGTTGGGGAAAAAAAAAAATTCCTTGTATCCCAATAGTAATATCTGCATTAGTTTTTGTGAAGGTTATTCTGGGGTGTTGGATTTTGGGGTATTAATTTCAGTAACATTACTAAAGGCTTCCTTAGGTTTTAGACTGTAATGGAAACAGAAGCAGCTGGGTTCATGGATGATCTAGCGGCTCCAGATAGAAGTTGGTAGGCTAAGATATTCTCTGACTGGATAAAGCCCTAAGAAACCTGGTCTGATCTCACAGGTGACCTTGCTTTGAGCAGAAGGCTGGACTAGAGATCTCCTGAGGTCATTCTAACCTGAATTATGCTGTCATCCTATGAAAATAGAGAATATGCTTTACAGAAACTTGTCAGAGATTGTGTTATGCCAGTTATTTTACAGTCTGAAGTTACATAAACCTGATAGAGGAACTTCTGTTTTCCTAATATAAGCCTATGGAGAGAGCAGTATGAATCTTTCAACACTGATGCAGTCCTACAAAGATTCAGCTGGGTTTAAGCAGGACCACATTTTAATTGAGGAAGCACAAAGACTCTGAATAGAAGATTAAAAACATTGCTAAGAAGTTTTTACATTAACTTTGTTAATATGAAAAAGATTCTTTAAAAAAAGTGCATTTACAACCACACGTTATCTGTACATCAAAGGAAAAAGTATTTGCCTCGATTCTAAGGTAAGTTTATATGATTACAAAGATCTTCGTAAGCAGGTGAGCTAAGGGAGAGAAGGGGAGAGGTTGTGGGTTCACATTTTTGCTTTAATATTTTGCACTTCTATAATCTCTTTCATCTAAGGATTTCAAAGCGCTCCATGGACATTAATGAATTAAGCCTCACAGCAGTCCTGAGAGAAAAGGTAATGATTTAAAGATTGAAATTCAAAGAGATGAATGGATATAAGTGGGAAATAGCATTCCTAAAATTTCATATAGTACTTAGACCATATGGAAAATCCGCTGTTTTCCTCTTCATTTATATCCTATGTGCCTTCAAGGCAATTCACAATACTGGAAAAATTGTTAAGAAGCGTTTACCACTGCTTACGTACAAACAGTTTGGATACAATGACAACAGTAGTTGCAGAATAAACAGGGAATAGATCAGATTGCAAAAAACAGGGGTTGTTTTGAATATGTTAAATGTAATTTCAGCCTATAGAAGTAAAAGATTTTGCAGGATACTTGTGGATTGAAACAGTTTTGCTTTACAAATTACAACACTCAGGATTGCATGAAATAACTTAACCAAGACAGTAGAGTTAGAGAAATGCTCTGCTGCTCAGAATCAAACCCAGTCTCTGAACGCAGAGGCCACAGCAGAAGGAAGGCAGCTTGGCAGTCACCGGAATGGAGGCAAGGAAAATGCACAGCATACGATACATTAAAATGCACTTGCATCTTTAATGACCAGCCAAATTCCTGTGCCTTTGCTAACCTGACAAGTTTCGTATATAAATAATTCTATTGATAGTTAGCAGAATTCATCCCAAAGGATGCAACATCGTGTGCAATGACAAAAACAGTACCTTTCAGAAAGCAAGCGAAGCCTTTGATGCACGGGGACGTGGCATTTCAGGAGGTGAGCAGGTATTCTCTGAAGTCTCGCAACTTTTCTTCCCCTTTTATGTTTCCATTGGTCACAGATACACTTTCCTCTCAAGCATACTTGCAGTTCTCCAAGCTGTAAAAATTCATAAGCAAAGACCCAAAGGGAAAGTGCCTTGTATCTTCCAGGGAGAATATGTGCTGTAATCATGTTATGAGAGATCTCTCTTGATGTACAGCTTTCATTCAATGGGAGAGTCAACAGTAGTGTTAAGGGCATGTAATTTCCTAGCTCAGAAATTCTTGCTGTCCTGGGGCATTAGGAAATGAACCTCTCTGCAATTTGATTTTTTTTTCAAGTTTTTTTTTTGTAATTGATTATTCATACTTTGAACAGAGCTAGAAACTGAGAAGTATCTACTTACAGAGAAAATAGCTTCACATCAATCAAGAAAACCTGCAATTACAAGTGGAAGCTCATTTCACACTCTATAAAAAGAAGACAAGACCTGAGTTATAATACATGCATATTAGCCTTTATTTACAATTATGGTAATCAAGCTTCAAGATGAACATCTAGGAGCAATTTTTCCTGTAGCAGGGCACTATTCTAAGTGTTCAACTATAAGAGTTCCCGAGTCACTTTGGCCACCAGTGATTTGGTTCAAAACAGCAGCATCATTTAAAGGCTATCCTCCCCTTTGCTTTGTGCTGCTACATATCTCTGCCTCTTCAGGGAGCATGGCAAGCTGGAAAAACCTCCAAGCCCAAAATCAACAGCACTATGTAGATTAACCAGGAACAGCAGTATTGTAGCAAGCCAGCTGCATCTATCCCTCTAAAACTACTCTAAGGTCTTAGAAAGTAAAAGCAGATGTACCAAGTCATGCCAAAAATGAGTTTTGTTCAATATCCTATCCTCAGCAGTGCTCGATAACCAAAGTCTGTGAAAAGATGGAAGAACAAACCAAGCACAGAGTTATATTTCTGTACTGTATACTCCCAGCTTCCAGCAATTTGTGGCTCATAGCCTGAGCCAGGCGATGCCTTCTAGCTCTTGTATTAGAAAAGAGATTAAATGAATACTCCCAAGTCTTCCTCTGAAGATAAAGAGCTGGGCAATCATAGGCACCCAGGCATCCCACACAATTTCCTCATCTGTTTGCATTAAATAGGTAAAACTGTGTATGAATTCCCATAGGGGTGGAGGTGGAAGACAAAGGCAGACCCTTCTCAGTGGTGCCCAATGAAAGGACAGGAAGAAATGGGCACGAGGTGAAATACAGGAAATTCTCTTTAAATATTTTTAAAGTGGTTTGTTTGTTTGTTTGTTTTTGGTTTGGTTGGTTTTTTTTTTTTTAGTTTAAGGGTGAGCAGACACTGGAACAGGTTGCCAAGAGAGGTTGTGTAGCCTCCATCTTCAGACACAGTCCTGGACAACCTGCTGTAGCTGACCCTGGTTGAGCAGAGGTGATAAACCAGGGTTTAAACTAGGTGATCCACCTGGTTTAAACTAGGTGATCTCCAGAGATGCCTTCCAACCTCAGCTACTCTGTGATTGTATGAAATAGCCTTGATTAGCAAGTAGTAATGTGTTGCAGAAGATCCAGACCCAAAGGATTTCTGTTCTTCCTGCCTTGAAGCAAGACTTGAAACTTCATCTTCTACATCCAAACTCTTGTATTCTGTATGAATAACTGTCTGCGGTCAGGCCAGAAAGTCACATGCGCTTAGTCATTCTCCAGAGCTTAACGGCTAAGACATTCCCTCAGTATATGGATAAGACAATTATTCAGTACATTTATCTTTAGTTCTCTTGGATGAGCAAGCTCTCATATAAGTCAAGAGCAAAAGTGCTACCAACTTTAAACTAGGGGCCGTCCCAGCAAAAATATATTATTTTCTTTAACCTTTTGAGTCACAGGTGCTTACGCACTAACAGTTTATCATCAACAGAACCTGAATTTTTCACCTCCAAAGTACAAGTGAAAACTTGAACTAACAGTTTTAATGACTGGTAACAAATATAAGATCAAAATAATCTCCCTGGTCCTGCACTATATAAATTATAAGTAGGCAAAAGCATACATTTCATCAAGGGGTCATGCATCTCATAGAGAAGACACTGAAGCATTTGAGAGGTCTGCAAAATCCAAGCTCCCAGACTGGGCTTCGTCTCAAAAATCTTCACACACACATCATTAACAGATTAAGAGCTTAAACCTCCAGTTTCTCAGTACAGGCTTCTCTCATTTGAAGGTTATTTTATCTTTTATAAGTAGCAACAGCCCTTATCTTCTCTATGGCTTAGCCATTAAGACATGGCATTTATTTCAGTTACTATTAATGCATCTGGATGAACAGCAAAATTTTGCTTTCTAGTCCAAACTCTAGAATGATGTGCAGCATCAAGATACATATAGTTCTTTCCTTTTGAAAAGCAGAGGCAATAGGTTTGCAAACTCCTATAGAAGTTAAGTTGTCAAGACTCTCTCAGCGTTCTTGGTATGCTGTACACACACCACCGCGTTTTACTTTTCAGTACCCGAAGTTTTTGGCTAAGATGCTGCTTACCCCAGGCTAACAGAACTCAGACACCCCCCGTAGCTCAGGAGGGCTCTTTAATCCAGAGCTGAGAAACATTAAAGGTAGAAGATTTTTAGATCTCAACTGTAGTTTGTTTGTTCTCATATGTGGAAATGCCTTTGGAGTGTTTAAGTGCTAAATTCGTACTTTCTGACAAGCTTTTCCCTTACCTATGTTTTTCACTTTCAAAATCTCCCCCTAGAGCACTGAAGCAAGGGTGTTTAAACTATGCATCTAAACTGAATAATGTCTATTAAAAAAGAAATGTGTAAGGAAGCCTAGGGATGGCTGAATCTGTCTTTCCTGACAGCAGCTGCTTACATCCAAGAAGTCAATGTTTCCTCTGACAAAGTGAAGCATGTTCTTCCTATATTAGTTGTTATTAAAAAAAGAGTTTAAACCAAATTCCCAAATCCAAACATTCAGACACTGGGAAGATCAGAATTCGAGATTAAAACCAGTAAATAACACCTTATCTTGCGTAATACATTCAACATCAAGCTCTTACTCCAGAGTTTATGCTTCTGATCATTTATTACTAAGACTGGCTTCACTGTTAGCCTATACTTTTAGGGAGCTGATGAACATGGATTGGCTTTGCTTGTATTACTCACTCAGAGAGCTAACGTTCTATTATAATTTAATTATTTCCATGACACTGACACTAGCAAGTACTAATTCAAATACTAGTTTTAAAATACAACTGACACTAAAAGTTCCTCTGCTGGCTTGGGTGCCCCAAGCTGGCCAAGCAAACCCAAGAAAGTAAGAATAAAGCTAAGATTAGAATTCAGGTGGTTCTTCGTCCAAGCCAAGGCTTTCAGTGTCTCAGCGAGGCGTGCAGCCTGGCCGCTGGCTGACTGCTTGACCCCACAGTGTCACGGACAAATAACAGCAATGTTAGATGCACACTGAAGAGAGTTTTAATCAGATTTACAAAAATCCCATGAGGAATAAAGGAAATGTGTTTGTTCCCAAGACAGGTTTGCACAATATTGAGTCGTCTGCTTGTTCACTTCTGCTGTTGTCAAATCAACTTGTTATGTTCTCTCCCCATTTTGTATACTGTAAAACTATCAAAGATTGCTAGTTATCACATATTGTCATATCTAAACACCAAACAAATTTTCATTGCAGTTAACAGGAACTGTCTTTACTTTGTTTGCAAGTTTCTGCTCCCATGCTAATTTAATCAGTTCAAGCAGTTACAGAAAATTAAAATGCATCCTAACATTAGCCAAAATTTACTGGAGTGCAAAACAAACCTAATAAGTTTATTTCTTACTGGCAGCCCTAACCTGACACCTTTAAATACATAAAATATTTTCAGGGGAAGGAGAAGACAGAAGAAATAGCGTGAGCCAGCCCCGCTGCTCTGCAGCACTTGGCTGCTGCGAAGGAGCCAAGAGAGGCATCGGTTTGGTGGCAACGTGCACCTCAGGTGAACATCTTTCTGCCTTTTTATAAACTGTTAAAATAAAGCTGAAGGAGAGTGGAAACAAGACCTAAAGAACCAATATCCAACATAACCACAACTGGATCATGTTTATGTTGGCTAATTTCTTCTTTACAGTCAATGTCTCCTAGACTTATTGGAGCAAGGAATATTTCCTTGAAAATTCCAATAAAATTAATACCAATAAAAGGTCCCTATAGTTTTCAGTAATTTCACCTGAAACCTAGCTGCTACTGCTTACGCCTTGTAGGAGAAATTTCTCTATGGGAATTATGTGCAGAGACCAGGTACTAGTAGAGAAAATGAAGGTTCCATACCAAAAATACTCTGGATCAAGCATGTAAAAAAAGAACATGCTTCCCTTTCCCACTTCCCCCCCCCTTTTTTTTTTTTGTCTGGGTGGGGGAAAGAGGGAGTTGGGCAAGGAATATTATGACTATTGACCTGAGACAGTCTCCTGGAAATAATCTAACAGCAGGGAACAGCAAGTCCTTTTCAAAACCAAGGAAGCAAGAAAATGCTGTTGACCAAGCTATTGTGAGAGATTTGAGGGAGGGGAGAGGGGAAAAAAGAAGAATGATGCCTTAGACTCATACTTAATATTTCCTTTAAAAGAAAACCACATCTTTTCAAGGCCATCACTTTTATGCCATCTTTATCGTAACTAGCTGTTGTTCCAAAAAAGACGCTTGTTTTTAGCGGCAGTCAGCCGGCATGCTTAGGCTTATGACTGCAGGATTTTTGCTCACAGCATGCAGTGCTACATAGCCTTGGGTTTTCCCTGATGTGTCTCTCCTTATAATGCCCTATGAAAGCTTTGGAAAACAAGACAGTGTTTCTGTAAACTTAGTATCAGTTCATGTCCTTCTTCAGGGGCTTTATCTTTTCAGTAAAAGGCCACTGTCTGGGACATAGGAATTCTGAAATCTTCACATTTTTATTAAAAAAAAAGCTAGGAAAAAAAACCCCAAAACATATCCCCAGTCCTGATGAGATCAGCAGCAGCCAGCATTGCCAGGACCACTTTCGCTGTGAAATTACGGCCTCATAGAGACTCTGAGGGTAAGGACCACTTTGCTGGGACATGTTTTGTGTGCGTTACTTCAAGGTGCTACTACCAGCACCAGCTGGGTCAAGCACTATAGCAAAGTTGGCCCTAGGAACACAGAGAGTGCACATATTAACTACAGATGCTTTTTTTCTACAAAACCCCTTTTGTTTCAGAATTGCAATGGACAATATTGATATATTGTTGGATCTGCACCTAATGGTACTTAAAAACATAATAAAGTACCTATATGCTCTCTCAAATAAACAATGTTCACCATCTTAAATAACTTAAGAATGACTGTAGATGAGACATGGTCATGTTAGAGAAACTTCCCACTGAGGATTTGGGTTTTGTTTGTTTTTAATGATCTTTCGTTCTTTTTGCTGATCTTTCATTCTTTTTGTGTATGTGCACAGGCACACAGAGTAGTTTCTCACTGAAATACAAAACCCTCAATGTTAATTCATCCTTTGAGTTAATCCATTTACACTGAAAGCCAAGAAACTGAAATTATTATTGTGGTGGACTGACAGTTAGGGGCTCCATCAGGAAGCCGTAGCAGTGGATTTGACTTTCCCGGTTCCTCATCATTTTCCCACATCAAGTCTGCTAATCTAAACCGTACATAAACAAAGGGGGGTCATTGTCTGTGAGTGTTCGCAAAGTCAAAACTGAAGCTGTGCATGAACTCTGGCTTTTATTTATGGCATTTGTTGGTGAAACAGACGCTTTTTTCCCACCACATCATAAAGGAGAGTGGAATCCTGCTCTAAACCGCCAGGAATCATCTATTCTTATTACTCAGATACGTGTAGCCACTATTCACACCGAGCAATTTCATGAATAAGTTAGTACATATTTACATTTTTAACTATGATATCACACCTTAGGATTCTTTTTTAAGGAAGAATTCCCTGGTTATTTCAAGAAGTAAAAACCAAAACAGAGCAGGCAGCTTTTAAGAACTTTGAATACTTCTCTATTAAAGAAAGTTCCTCTACTGTATCAAAGGCAGACGTTCTGCAGAAGCACCAACACCAATGTGCAGAAAAAAAAATCTGAACTATTGATGAAATAATGAAGATACTTTTCCACATATTTAGGTATCAAATAAATAGCCAAGAAAAACATAATGAAAGAATAAAGAAAAACACTAAACAAAAAAGCCACAAACCACCTTTTGGGATGAAAGCAAGCATGTGTAATGGGAGCCCAAAGGGTAATATATTCACAAAGCTGTAAGTGCCTGAAAATGAAGGCTTAGAATGAAAGCACCTCTTCAGCCATAACTCTAATGTCACTAACGTAAAGCTATAATCTTTTTTCCTATGTTCTCACTATTATCCAAGCACTAAGTGTCAGTTAAGAAGATGTAAGAGAGAAGGAATTTTCAGTGGGGTGGAAACCTTTTGTCGCCTGTTTTCTTATATATAGGAATGTTAAGAATAAAATTACGATTTTGTCATGGCTTTTAACTAATCTTTGGTTTACTGCTGCGGTGACAACCTTTTAAGGAGGTAGACTGTGAAATTAGATGATACTTTAACACTCTGATAGACAGAAAGTATCTTTTTATTTTTTTTTTAAAACCAAAAATAGTAGTTTCAATATTAACACTGGAAAGGTTAAAGCCCATATCTATGATGAACGTGGGCAAGAAGCAGATTTGTTAGCGAGCAGGAATGGGTACCAGTTCAAGCTTCTGATACCTTTTTTGTATTTGGAGGGCTGGCAGATAAAATGCAACTGCCTGGAGTCAAAGAATTCCTTTGCTTTACAAACTTTCTTATTAGTACCAGGAAAAATATAGTATTTTTACCTAACTATTTTACAGAAGAGAAAAAAAAAGGGAAATGATATATGAAAAAAAGTCCTCCTCATCCACAATCTGTCATTCTTTCATAATATAGCTCCTATGAGAGTAGTCACGGTGGTGTTTGCAGCACTGTTTAAAGAATAAGATACTAATCAGAGCAAGCAAGAAAGCAGAATATATCCGTGAGTTTGCAGTCAAGCTCAACCTACTGTTTGTTTCGCTTCATACCTGCACATTTGCAAGGTTTCAGACTTAAGGCAGACTATGGATTTGACTGGGATACCTCAATTTTTAAGTGACTCGCTCTCCAGAGGAGCATGAAGAAATTTAGATTCACTGTATTCATCACTTCTGCTTAAAGTGAAAAGACTCTTTGGCTGCAATTTCTAGTATGTGTACAACATTTTATTCTCTTTTAAAAAGTAATTCATGTAAGTGATAAATATCTATATTGAGGTACGTGACTTTAAATAACATTTGTTCACTGCTTCCACGTAGCTGCAGACAGGGAAAGAATAGCTATGCCTACCCTAGAAGGATACAAAGTTGGGTTTACACAGAAATTTGTAGCTCAAAATATACCATAGGCTGCTTGTTCAAACAGGCAAGCTATACATTGTCTTTGGGGGTAAATTCTTACCAAGTTGCTATATTCAGGGTCTTCTACCTTGACTATCTGGAAGATGAGATACAACCCAGCTCAGCCATGCCCTCTCTTCATTCTCCCCCTCTTTTGGCATGCTGACATACAGACTGCTGGACTGATTTTCCCAGTTAGAAAGGGCTCTGCACACTGAGTCATTTTCAGGTAAGAGTTTTCATTTTTCAAGCTATTAGATAAGGGCCTTACTAACACAAAACAGTCTATTACTTTTTAGTACCAGATACTAGATTTCCCATCCAGTATTTAAGAACCTAGTGCATGGGAACTAATATCTCATTGACAGGAACTCTGTTTATTGAGCAAACTTATTTAGTGCCATTTTACACAGCTTTTAAAGGGACAAAGGACTCCTCTTTCTTCATCCCTCTCCCTACAACTGGAGAGATGATTACTACAGGAGACAATTTCCAAAAAGAAGTTTCTCGATGTGGGAAGAGCTCTTCAGCCACTGCTTAGCCTGAGCTGGAGAATGAAATAACCCAGTCCTCATTTAACCACAAACATTTTCTTAGGCAATAGCCCATCATTGTATTTGAGTTTTTAATCCGTGTACATCATCACTCGTACAAGAAAAGTTACACTACATCTCTTCCAGAGAATGTAATTTAAAAATATCATCAGTACAGTTTCAACTATGCTAATAGCAAGACCTAACTGCTTATTATATCATTAATCAGTCTTACACAGGGCTTTGGTTTTTGAGTTTGTTTTTTGTTTTTTTTGCTAAGAGTAAAATGAAGAGGTGAAGTTTAGGACCCAAAGTGTTCTCATCCCAAAGTGTTTCTGTACTCTCTCCTCTGAGGTAACTAGACAATAAAATGCTTCAGTCACCCATGAGGAAAGCACTCAAACTGCAGTTATGCATCCATGCATTTGGGTATTGTCTTCTGGTTCCTCAATTTCACACTTTGCTAGAAGCACACAGTAGCACCAAGTTTCAATTACTCACATCTAAAACACTTACCGATATTGATGAGCCTGAACTGTGGCATTTGGATCCCTGCTTCTGATATAGAGATGGTATCCTTTTGAATTTTCTAATGCTGTCTGGTTATCATTCTTTTGAACATAGCTTTCTGCATCCTAAAGAGACACACTGAAGCAGAAATATGGCAACTGACACATTACTTATTACAAATCACATAAGTGTGGTAGCTTTTCTTAGCAAAGAAAAAGCATTTCTTCCTTTAAACTTAGAAGAAATGAAATGCATCCCCTGCTGCCATAAGTAATGACAGAAAGCAACCTTTTAAAATACTAAGTGGTTGCTCTGTTTATTCATACCCACGGAAATTACACGTTAGCTTGCCATGTGCACAAATGGATTCACATCTATAAATCGCAAGTAATTCAGTAAAGTTTACTGCAGTACAGTTACCTCATTTTTGGGCTTGTCAGTCCTGTTAGCATCACCCCCATTGCCTCAGAAGATGATGGGAATCAGTCCAAAGGATCGCCTAAGGAAGCGTAGTCATATAAGGTATTACTACAGCAACTCCTCAGTTGATACAGCAGTAGCTAACTAGTACAGACTTCCACCCTGGAGCCATTTCTATGTGAATACAGACCTGAGTTATTACAGTCCGAGTTAAACTCATCCTTATCTCGCCCAGAAATAGCTAGTGACCAGGAAGTCTTAGGTCCAGGGCTAGCTGTTCTCTTACTTTATGGTCAGGAAAAATAATAGCCATATTCAGTATTTAACAATCATCTCTTTTCTCCCATTTGCCCCCTTAATCCAGAAAAACAAACAAAAAAAACCCACATTGAAATATATCTGCTGCTGGAGTTCACTCAACATTTCTATAATTAAGCCTGCTGAGAAACTCATTTTAGAGAGGTTTGGGGTTTTTTTCCAGAGAGAAGGGAAAACAGATTAATTCCTTGGCAACAAAATTCTAATTAATCAAAAATGTAGCTCTATTCATTCTTAGCTTCTTCATTACAATAAAATATCAGATGTTTACTGCTGAAATTATAGTCTTGATTCAATGCAAAATCAGGTGGCTCTTAAGATTTAATTATAAAAATAAAAATTAGGTTTATTGACTCTGCACAAGTGTTTATCTTGATCTGTGATTCACTGATTACAGAGATAAATGATTTAACACGAGGCAGGACTTTCTGCAAACAACTGGAGAAACATGCTTATCTCCAACCCAACAGACTGTCAATCATCCCAGCAAACCATCCCCATGTCAACAGCAGAGAACTGGCTTTGTACCTCCTCAGCCTCATTCAAGCAATTAAGTGAAGGAAAACAAATTTTTCAAGAGCAATCTGGCCTGTATCTAAAGGCCACTTAGGGCACTACTCGCGCTGCCACCAAGGTCATCGCAGAGAGGTCTGCTTTTCTGTACGTACAAGCTTCTGTTGTGTCTGTTCCAATATAAACAGTAGCTTTCCATGCCAATACCCCATCCACCATCTGACTCCATTTTCTCTGTGAGCCACATCTCTCTTCTGTTAATGACAATGCCAATATTCCCAGAACAGGGAGGTTTTGTCTTTTTGTAATTGAATGAATCTGACCTTGCCTGTATTTAATTGCTTAAAACTTGTCTGTCAATGCTAGTTTGTGCATACTGTAATTTCTAAAGGAAAAATATTGAACCTTACTTACCTGATAGTGTCTGTCTTTAATCATGTTTTCATATGAAATCCAGCTGTTGAGAAGTGAAATAAAAAACAGCAGTAGTGCTGGCTTTTCTGTTTTTCTATAGATTTCTTGAATATGGGGGAATGGATAACGGGGAAATGTGTATGAACCTTGCCTTTTTCCCCCCCCCCTTGACAAAAAACACCCCAGATTTCACCTTTACTTAATATAGTCATTTGAACAGACTAAGAAAGTGATGGATATGCTGGCTAAATGCATGAAGGGGACATATTCTTGTACGTACAAACTCCAGAGACAGTGAAAAGCTGAGCAGTTAACATATTCTACAAGCTTTACCCGCACCGCTCTCAGGTCTCTAATTTTGATAAGTAGCACCTTCTTCCCCTCAGGCTTTTTAGTCTACACCATCTTCTAGAATTAAGTAGCTACCTCTGCTCCATCCCACAAAATTCATCTGGAAATCCTCACTAGTAAGACGCTTGAAGTTCCTCTCTACACAGGGAGATGTGAACTTCTCTGTCTTATCTCCTTAGCATGGCCTTAACCGCCAGGAGGATATTCCCAATTCTTCTGTTGAAGCTCTTTCACTTGTAGAGCATAACTGACTTTTTAGAGAAAGAAAAAGACATTGCAATTGAAAAGTGAGGGCATCCACCTGCCATTCTTGCCCTACACCAAACAATATACAGGTATTTTGTGTGAAATATTCAGTGGAGACACCAGGAGTACCTTCTCCCAGATGCATGTGCTGTGATAGATTCTGGTTCTTTTTCACTCTTTGGCCCAATACACGTTTATCTATAATATTCATCATGCAGAAAATTTAAAGTAATCCCAGACATAGCCAGAGGCAGCTATCTGGGTTGCCTGGGGAAGCTGGAATGGCTTTGCTAGAGGGAAGGGACCCAGCATCTAAAGCCCACAATCAACTGTGAGTCGAGCAGGGATTTTAGAAAATCTAAGCCCAGTTTTCAACTAAGCACCTCAATTACTAGAAAATCCTTCCTTGTGTATTTTGTGCTTGTGAACAGAATATCAAAATAGAGTCTTTTTTTCAGCTGATGCTCTCGGATGCTACCGTAATTTGGACAAGAAATAGCAATAGCAAATATGTGTAAAACCAACTGGTTGCTGTCGTACCCTGTTGACAAACCTTCACACACAGCCTCACACCGCCACGGAGGAGCTGGACCTGCCAGGTGCACGTACACACCGCTGAACATCATTTCACATGTCAAAGTTCTCTGAAGGGGAAGCTTCCCTTTTTTAAATGAACAATGAAAAGGCATCTCTTACTTGAGAGGACGCACAGCAAGCTTCCTTCAGGATAAATGGCCCTTGAAAAAGGTGCCTACATGACTGTTAACAGCCTATTATACTCCATCTCATGAGTGCGGCATGCCGAGCGTCTTTCCAGGCCCCTGTCATTTTAATGGACAACTCTCCATTGTGGCTAAACACTGTATCGGTCCCTCTAGGGGAAAAAGGAGCAAACTCTGCAAATCGTCTATACCTGACTGACAGGCCAGGTTTTGGAGTACAGCCGGGAGGGAATTTGCAGTGAAAACCCAGTTAATCATAATCTTCACTGGATGCAAAATTTTCCCGTGTCAGATTATTCAGAAGAAAAAAAAAGGCTCTTTGTTAGAGCACCACACATTTGCCTGCATTCTCCAAGGGGGGGGAAACAAAACACAACAAGATAGCTAAGAAATGAATATTCAAATGCATTTAAGTTTCTTTTTTTCCCTTTGTATCTTCGCAAGAAAATATCCTCAGAGAATTATCATTTCTGTGAAGAACTGGTGAGGCTGCCAAGCAAAGCAAACTGGATTTTATTTTGATGGGCACACTCCAATGTGTATTTATCATCCTCTGTGCCTTCTTGGAGCATGAGTATTACTGCATTATACTGTCTATGCCAACAACCTCATCTGGAATATTATAATGCCCAGAGAGCACCCGAAATGCATTTGTCTAGTTATTAGCCTTAATTGCTAGGCTTTCAGCAGGAATACAGTGAAATTGTACTAAACTCAAGTTTCCTTCAATAATAGAGGACGGTAAATTATTTTCTCATACAGTTCTAGGTTAATATATGTTTGACTACATACTTTTTTCCAATAAAAATATTTCAAAAGAGTGAAACATGGCTTTAATCTTTTGGGAAAAAAAACCACCCTTAAAAACTTGATATTAACAACATTTTTCATTTCTCTTGACTTCTGTGATATTTTAATGAAAACCTTCATTGTAAGGCTTTGGTAAATGACATTTTACAGTCATTTTAAGTAACAAAAATTGTTAATTAATTACAACATGAAATTATACCTATTTTAACAATAAGAATTACAATTAGCTTTTGAAAAATAGCACTCAAAATACTTTGTCTACAAAATATTACTCCATTATTTTATAAACGGAAACATACAGGGCTCAGGAGCCCGCTGCTGGAGGGTGGTATATCTTTGAAAAGTCTATGAAACTTAAGGATCAATTTAGTCATTATTCTTGCTTGCTCTCTTCTCTTTGCTCAGCTCTGCCAGTTCTAGTTACAAGTACAGCTCAACTGTCATTAGAATTTCAAGCACTAAGTATTTTCTACTAATAAGACAAAACTGCAGAAAACTCAGTCCTCTCATAGGTTGGTATCACTTTCTAGCAGCAGCCTAACAGGCTTTTCTGAGCGTAAGCTCAGCTGGGATTTTAACTAGAACACCACAGACTACAATTTATGAGTAAAACCCTCCTGACCATCTTCTGTTTGCCAGAGTGGACACATGTGTCAGCACTTGCTATGCCAGCAAATGATACCTTGATAGACTGATGCAGCAAGAGATTTAGTGAGAAAGTTATAATGAACCTCTGAGCATATTTAAGGAAAAACAACTGCCAGAGAATAAGGCAAGGATAATTACTGTTGACATGTTTAATCCCTTTGTGGCAGATGAAATAATTCAGCTTGGTTAAGATGCTACATACAGAATATAGAGGAGTGTTTCAATAGAGATGGCATTTGGAACAGAAGACGGCAGGTGCGAGTAAAGTTTATTTCAGATATTATGGGCTTTGTGGTGGATTTACTGTACTCAAGCAGCATTCTCTAGGGGAAAAAAGAAAAAGGTTATCTGTGCAGTGCTGAGTAACTCCCGCTACACACACAAGACACAGGAAAACCAGCTAATGGAAAGAAAAGTCTGTTTTCAACTCATAACAGAATTTTGCTTTTAATTACACACAGAAGAAACTCAGAATCCCCTATTCCCTTTATGCGATTATAACGCATGCCATTTCCAAGAAGTAAGGGATTTTTATTACCCATTCCACAACATGGAATCCACAGCACAGACAAACTAGTAGTCTGACTTTCAGATGTACTTACTACAAGGAAGACTGGATACAGGGCATATGGTGCTGAGTACCTTCGAAAAACCCAGACTTCTCAAATTGCAGAAGATTATTCAGTAAGTAATCCTTTCAGCTAGAAAGAAGGAAAGAGGAATGGTGAATCCCTGATCACTGTGTTCATCAGGACATCACAAACTTAGAGATAATTATAATGCACAGTCAGGTCCCAGTGCGGGTGCCTATCGCATTCCTGTCGCTGTGGTACCTGCCAGCCTGCAAGAACTCACCTCTTGTGGGTGGGATTACCCAAAAGCAGGCTTAAAGGAGAGTCAATGTGAAACAAATGAGCTGTCAGAGGTTAGAGCAAGAGAACCTACAGAGCAAGAAGCACCTTAAGGTGAAAAGGTGGCTCACGTTAGAAAGGCAGAGCTGGCCAGAAGGTTTAAAGCAAGACACGTGAAGAGTAAACACAAAGAAACAGCTTTCAAACACAACATGGTACAAAAATTCAGGGAAAGGAGAATGTCATTGAAATGGAGAACAATCTTCAAATAGAAAATACTACTAATGTTCTTGAACCAAACTCATTCCTAATGTAAATCCTCTGAAACCAGACAGTTTACACTAGAGGAAACTCTCTTCCTTGGTGTGAATGCAACATTCTTCCAACTCGATGAGTTAAGCCAAACAATTCAACACAAGAATATTGTGAATCTGTTCAGTTGAACCAGAGGAGTAAAATATGTCTGTACATCAGCATAGTCTGTTTTGTTAATCCTACAGTACAAAGTATTCTGCTATTGACATGCCATTTAACATTACGTGTGTCATTTCTCAGCTAAAGCACTGAGGAGGGGGGGTGGAATTTGTGTAAGAATCTGCGTTTTGAACAAACATAACTTTTGGATGTATCTGTGCAGTAGGAATCCTTTTGAATATGAACTTAGATGCTGCTTGTTGGCAAGAATGTAATGAAATCGGAAAAATGCTTCATAGGCTGCTTTAAGACTCCATGCTATATTCCACTATAAATACATGGCAGAAGAAATAAAAATTAAATTAAGCTGTGTCAGTAGCACAATCACTTAGGGAAATAAGATCTTCCAAAGGCTCCTGCAAATAACAATATAATAGCAAGCTTTTTTTACTCCATCACATAAAACATTTTGTCAGGGAATTAACTTTTTATTCTATAGTCATTCCAAGTTTTTGCTTGAACGGTAATATCAGATACTACTTAATACTATCATGTGTGCTTGACCCATATGCAACAGTAACCTCTGCAACGTCACAACAGAGCTCGTGACGTTATCTATAACAACACTGCCTGGTGCTATCGAAGTAGCACTAAAAGAGCCCCTCTTTTCAATAGATCCCAACTGAGAATGAATACCATCGCAGCCCCTCGTAACTCTTGGTTCATACACAAGCACTGTTGACACTTCTCATCTTTTAGGCATTTATCCACCCCTTGTCTTTATTGCTCCTCTCCCATCCTCTCTGAGCATTCATCTTCTCATCTTCCTTTCAATCATCGGCAAAAGGCAGTGCTGGGAGAATATCTAACACAAAGAACCTTGGGCTGATGGACACTGAAGCTTGCAGTATAGATCCCTGTAAGACCAAGGCATGCAATGTGCAATGGACCTGCAGGTTCTGTAGAAACACTATATTATATATATAAAAATGTGGGGGGTTCTGTCACTATTATAATAATCTCTCTTCAGGAACAGAGTTGGCCCTGTGTTTTAGCTGGGCCATGAACTTCTGACTTCAGTGAGTTGGGTAGAAAGCACAAAGTAGTACAAAAAAATAATATAAATCTAATCCTCCAGTTCAAGGACATGAAGCAAACAGGCCTTTGCTCCACCTTGCACTTAAGATTTGGATCTGGAAATAACATCTCGGTGAGACTTGTCTGTATGTTTCTCTTTAGCAAGCAGAATGCCTCTTCATTTCTCAAAAAAATTGATTCACTTAAATGGCCATGAGTCTTAACTCTTAGCTGACCTCTGAAATGTTGAAAGAACGAAATTTACAATACACTAAAATAATTTTGATGCTATTACCTGTAAAATGTTTGACTGCAAAGAGTAGAATGCATTTGAAGTAGAAACATGCTCTTTACTGAGTACTCTAAATTCTTGGCTCTATATGCTCAGAATCGGTGCTAAGAAAGCGCCCTGTTGAACCTCAGATGCGTTTGATCTTGAATATACACATATTTCTGTGCTGTTATATTCTTTTCCTAATAATTCATCTTAACAGAAAGAATATACCTATAGAAGTGAAGGACCGAAACACTACATCTCTATTTCTCTTTGTACCATGCTATTAATATTCTTGCAGTGTAGTTTCTGGTGCATGCATTAAGTTTTAATTAGCATTCCCTGAAATTAGCATGCCTGAAAAAGGCATTTGTTTGTTTAGGAATCCAGGTTTCCATAATGGTTTTTTTGTTTCCTTCCCAGCCTTCACCTCAGCGTTTGACCAGCTGATTTAATTTGCCTAATTTTAAAAGATAATGTAACAACTGAAAGCAAATAAACTGAAGTTAAATTGAATCAACTCGTTCAATAATATGCCTTAATATGATTCAATTTTATGCAGCCTAATGAATACAAAATTAGGTAAGGCTGAAGCAAAGCACACTGCAGTGCCTGCTGGACCAGGCACAGCCTCCTCCTGACCCCGCTGCTGTGCCCTGCACCGAGCTGCTCCCGTCCTGCTGCTGCAGCCACCGAGCGCTGCTCCGACACCCAGGTTTGGGGCAGCCAATTATTTCTGCCCCATCATCTCTCCCTGCAACCGCGCCAGTTCCCAGGCAGGCAAGTGGCAGCAGGGATTCCTTTGGGTATCTATGTGCAACTAAGGCTGCACATGTCTGCTGCAGAGCTGATCTTACTGACTGCCCAGGCTATGCGGACTACACACTGCTGCCTGCGGAGATATCGGACGGCAAAAATACATCAGATCACTTTCAGGCATTGTGGGTTTTTTATCACCTTATTTGCCATCACTTCCCCACTGTATATATTTAATCTTTAAAACTCTTTTCTAAAAAATAATTTAAAAGCCATTTAGTGCTATTATACACTGTACAAAATTACACGTCATTTTGCTGGGTAAATATGCCGTGAATACAGCCTGCAAGCATATCTCCATGACTTAACAGCAGTCTCGTCTTGTAGATACAAAGGAGTAAAAGAAGTCTGACCTCTAGTGAACCCAAGTGCTTACACCAGTTCTGCGAGAGGCAGAGTCTTAAGTAATCTTCATGCTCTGGAAAACTTTATTCATAGCTCCGAAATGAAGATATATTTTTGTTACAATGTAACCCAGAGCGAAGGTGAGGGCAACAAAAGGATAAATACTATAATCCTTATTACTACAGAATTTTGAAGTGACTGAAAGATTAACATGACAGAAGCATCTGAATAAGGAAAAAGCTGTGGTTTCTGACTAGTACGTTGTACTTCTGAACCTACTCTGCCTTCTTTTCATTTTTATTGAATAAAATAATTTCATTATCTATACTTAAGTATATCAAATACTTTATCCAACTCCACTGAGAGATTTCTGAGGTACTTCAGGGCGTGCTTATATCACGAACTTCTTGACTAGAAGTACATACCTGCGGAAGACTGCAGTTTCTCCTAGATACATCAGACATTAGAATTAAGGTATAATAAAAGAGGGATATCTATTGCCTTTAAAATTTGCTTGAATAAAGGAAACATTGCAAGAAAACATGACAATTGGAAGAGACGTATGCAATAAATAGCAGAACTCGCAAGGATTCCCACAAGTAGTATTTCAGCAATGGAATTGCATATGCCTAACTTGAGGCACTTTCCCACAAAGCTCCCGCAGGCAACTGTTGCTTACAAATTCACAATTCCAGTCCTAGAAAGAGTAATCACAAATCAGTTCCTTGAGGAAAGCAGCCTAAAATAACCTGAATAATCAGGCAGCAGGGCAGAAAGCTACGGAAAGTTCAGCTTTCTGAAGGTTGTACAAACCACAGAATCTTTTAAATTCACGTACAATCAGATTTTTTTTTTTTTTTTAACTTTCCAGTAGAGGTATAGATTCAGAGATGTACTCACTATACATCTCACAGAATGGCTGAGGCTGGAAGGGACCTCTGGAGGTCATCTTGTCCAACCCCCTGCTCGAGCAGGGCCACATAAAGCCCTTGCCCAGGACCATGTCCAGATGGCTTTTGAATATCTCCAAGGACAGAGATTCCACCACCTCCCTGGGCAACCTGTAAGTGATCTGATACATGGAATTACCTGGTAAGAATGATTACAGTAAAATTCTTTATGCAGTTGGTTCTATGTGAGCCATTAATTACAATTCCCCTTGACAGAAGTACAGCATCACATCCAGGAAGCACACAAGGACAAGATGTTGAACTTTGCTGCCTTGTGATCACGCTAAAACAAATCCATTATTGACAACAAATATTCATACAAGAAGTACAGCTGTGAGCAGAGCATGCAAAGCAAACCAGATTAGTGCTTTCTTTAGCATAGTGGATAGCTAACGCTGTTACTGCAAGAGGAAAATATCTACGGGCAAGATAAGGAGGCATGCTTAACTAGAATACAGGCACTAAAAGCATTTCGATTTACATATTCTTGACTTATTTACCACCTTACATATAATCCTAGCTTATCAGTCACTGGATTTGGCTAAACTGCTAGGATATATCACACATACTCTTTAATGCACATGACGATGCTTCAAGTAACTCTTTAGTTGAACTAGCATAGATAAAATTACGTATGACTCTCCGACACTGATTTCTGGCATCAGGTGGTATCTTGATTCAGCACATTACTTGAAAGCAGCAAACATCCCACATGAGAATCATCATGCAAAAGGCTTCAAGGTTACACATTAAAAGACCTGTTCTTAACTGGGTACTGCTGCCTCTGGTTCCCAGTCAGGGCCACACAACTTTTAATCCTTATGCTTTTCTCTTTAAAAGGTACCTAGCAGAGAACATAAGCGCAGGTTCTTATACCTAGGGCTACAGAGAACAACTCAAGCAAGAGCCGAAGGAAATGCAGTTTAAATTGATGGGTGCAACTGGGCACACCGATTGACTGCTCCATCTGGTTGCATAATCTCAAAAAGGCAAGGGCAGTAGCACAGTAAGGAGGACCACAAAAGAGGCACACAAGTTACCAACTGAATACTTATTTCAATAACTACAATAATGCCAGCAATTCTTTTAACCTTTAATTTAAAATCTCTGATACTGTCAAAATGGCCAGATTGTAAGGCTAACTTTGAGACTAGGAAAGATGTCCCCTGAACAAAGGGCATGAGAGATACCATAATGTGTTTGAACAGAGATAATGGCGTCTTGATTGGGGGATAAGGGTAATTCTCAAAGCTCAGCATAAATGAAAAAGCTAATCAAGTGACTGCTTGAATATAAATGCCTGTTTGGTTTTTTTTTTTTTTCCAGTTTGATTTCTGAAACACAGGAATGCATTTGCTCCTCATTTAAGTAACTCAAATTCCAGCAAACATGGTATTGCATATGATCAACCCTGGGAAAAGAAAAGCCACCATTTTCTAGTATTCATAATTGTACTTCTTGTGAGTTATCTGGGTTATCAGAACACACACCAATTACACCTTCTGTGCTCCTTCTGCAAGAAGGAGCCAATACACAGTAATTGTATCAAAGCACAAACAAGGAAAAAGAGCAAACGTCCACTCAATCCCAAACCTCGCTTTTCAAGGTGAGGCATGTATGTACTGCAAGATAATAAACTTGGGCTGCTGCATGGTTGGCGATACCAAGGAGTGAAGGTTACTCGGGTAATTTCTCAATTTGAATTTACATGCTTTCAAAGGCTTCCTTTCAGAAAGTTATACAGTTACATTAAAAGGTTTTGTCTTTATGCAATCCTAGCTCTAGTATAAAAAAAAATGCCCAAAGTGGTTTTGAATCCAAAATGTCTACCTGCAGAACAGAAGTGTTGTAACATCTGCGATAAGCAGCACAGCCCATCCTCACCCCAGACAGCTACTGAATCTTATCTCAGGGGGCACCAGAACACCCCTTGGCCAGAAAGTCAATAGCCGGTGATCCCACCCCACAATAACCCGTGCAATCAGTGAGTTATTAAACTTTTTTTTTCCCCCTCCCTTTTTCAAAAGTGCTTTTCCTCACAGTTAAGAGCACACGAGTTCCTCGGCTCTGTTTTCAGAAGCAGGCTGCGCCCACCTTCGGTGCCGAAGCCTCCCCCGGGCTGCCTCGGCCGCGGGCTGCCGGGCCGGGCGGTGAAGCTCCGAGGGTGGCTGGGGCACGACGAGGTATTTTGTCATTTTAAAGAGCGTAAAGGCCACGGGACCCCGCAGACGGCCGTGAGGGACGGCGGCCGCCGTGAGGGACGACCGACCGGCTCGGCCTTTAACAAACGGGGAGAAGCGGCGGCAGATAATTAGCTCCGCTACGCCAATTAGCGCCCCTTGCCCGGGCTCCCCCCGCTCATCCCCTCACGCCAGCGGCCGTTGGGGCAGGGAGGGAGGGAGGCGGCGCGCGCCCTCCCCCGCGCACCCCGGTTCCCGCGCCGCGAACCCGCCAAACCCCCGGCCCGGCTCGAGACCCGACCGCCCCCCTCCGGCGGCGAGAGGAGGGAGCGGCCCGGCAACGCCGCGCTCCCATTGGCTGCGCGGGGCGGAGAGCTGCGAGGTGATTGGCTGGGCCGGGTGCCCCCCCCTCCCCCGGCGGCTCAGCGGGTTGAATTCAAATCGGCACCGGGAGCGGCCGCGCGGCGGGGCCGGGCGGGACGGGACGGGACCGGCAGCAGCACCGCTCCCGGTGGGTGCCGGCTCTCAGGCGTCGTGGGGCGGGCGGCAGGCAGGCGACGCGGCGGGAGCGGAGCAGCTCTCCAGGCACGGCGGTGGCGCCAAATGTTTAAACCGGATCCCGGAAGGGCCCCGCCCGCCGGCGGCGGCCAATCGGCGGCGCTGCGCCGTCAGCGGCCGATGCGGGGCGGGGCGGGGCCGGGCCGTTGGGCGCGGGCCGCCGGGCGCGCGCGGGCCGGTCCGAGAGGCGGGAGGAGAGGAGAGCTTCCCCGGCGGCGGCGAGGGCGGCGGGAACCGGGCGAGGTGGGCGCCGCCGCCGCCTGCCCGCCCGCTGGCCCGTCACGGGGGTCCCCGCCGCTTTCCCTGCTAACGCTTCCCTCCTCCCGCCCCGCAGAACCGGCGGGACCCTGCGATGCGGAGCGCCGCGGCGGCACCGGTCAGCGTCGCCCCTTGAGGCTGCGCGGCGGCGGGAGAATGCAGCAGGCGGGCGGGGAGATGGGGACCGGCGACAAGGTAATTCCTCCGTTCCGCCCCGCTTTCCTCCGTGCCCGCTCCGCTGGGAGCGGGGGGCCGGGGCGGCGGGGCCCGGCGCGGTGACAGCCCCGGCCGGGTGCCCGTCCTCCGCAGCACCTCGGGGCGTGAAACCCCTCCCGTCGGGACGAAGGCGTGCAAAAAACGTTGGAGGGCGGTAATCGAGCGCCTTTCACGTTCGCTTTAATTTCTATCTGTACCAAAAATACCTAAACCTTTACCCGACCACCTTTACCCACCAGTTTTGTACCGAGCAGTACTGCTTCCTGGCTCCCCCTTCTTTTTCCTTAATAAAAGGGGTTTCAGTCGTTCTTGATAGCTTTCTGCTACGGATCAACATTCGCTCTGACTGTATTTTCCCCGAGGGAAAGAAAAGGAGAATTACCCCAAGAATATCACAGGCCCTGTGTCTTAAGCTAAAGGCACAGTCAAAAACATGGTTTCAGGGAAGGGGTTTGTCGGTTCGGAGTTCGACTGCAACCTTTGAGCTACCCCAAAAATGCAGCTGATCTCTATCCCACTTCGATGGTTACCAACAAACGGATTATAGTGCTTCTGCTTTTTAACATCAGTTTTTCTTTTCCTTGGTGTGTAGGAAAATCACTCTCCTGAGCCATACAGAAGCGTCTTGAAAACCCCCTTGAAACAAGCAGCTACCTCACATTCGGTATTGACAGAGCTACAGCCTGACTGTCAGCCTCTGACCACACCCCCAAAACCTAAAGAAATCCTTCCAGCAGATCCATGGACGCCTACTTCCAACCTTAAAATGCTGATTAGCGCAGCTAGTCCCGAGATTAGGAGCAGAGAGCAGAGGAGGGAACTGTCGAACAACGCAAGTGAGGTCCTACAGGCAAAACACTGTTTGCAGGTATGTTGTAAAGGTGTCTTCTGTATTTACTTTTTTTGTAAAGTTAGCTGCAGGCTGTTTATTCAGTATAAAAAGTTATACATTAACATACTACAATGTTTCTAAAGTTTTGATTTTGGAGTATTTACCCAATATAAGTAAGGATATTGCCTAGTTACGTACAACGGGTAATGTTTTGCTGGTTTTATTTCACAACGGTTGAGAAGAAAGGGAGAACACTGGGCCTTTGACAGTGCTCACAATGAAGCTGCTAAACATCCACGTTTACGTATTTATTGTAAAAAATTTCAAATTCTCTTTTTCTTGTTTCCGTGTAGGAGCACTTATCGGGAGATGAATATGAAAAATCTCAACCAAGTCGCAAAGAGAAAAGTCTAGGATTACTGTGTCATAAATTCTTAGCTCGATATCCTGATTACCCCAGCACTGCAGAGAATAATTACATTTGCCTTGATGAAGTCGCTGAAGAGCTCAGTAAGTTGGTGTATATGCTATCATCTATTTTTTCATACAAATTTGCCAATAACCAATGCAGTTGCATTAGTGCATTTTTGCTCCGTAAAATTTTGAATGCTTACTGTGTACTCTCAAATTTATTTAAACTCAGCTTTAAACTCTTCATTCGTAGAGCAATTCTTTTAAAAAGCTACAGTTTCTTCGGTGAACTGAACTGAGAAACTCTGAGTTATGTTTAATATTAAACACCTGAATTATTGCCAATCCCACAAATAGCCAGTTGCAGTTTTTTGGCTCTGGAGATGATGGCTAAGATTAGTGGTTGGATTTTTGCGGCAGGAACTAGCGTTTCTCAAGCTGAACCCACAACTTCCTGTCCAATCATGACATCAAAGCAAGAAGCTACTTTCTGCTCTCTATGATAATTTAAATTTCTCATTTTATATCACTATCTTTATATCACACCAATGATCTACCGAGAGTCTAAGTTGCTAACATTAAGCTGAAGCTATTTTTATCAAGGAGCTATGAAATGACAGTATTCTACAGATTGTAACACCAATAATAGTTATAAATCGTACTGCTAGAAATTTTTTGGTGTCGTCGTATCTTCAGAATATGTTGGGGGACACAGAAGAGGGATGAATTGCAAATTAAACAAAAAGTCTATTCTATTTATAGTTTGTACAAAATAACATTTCTCTTAAAAAATGCCTGGTCAACACCAAGAATTTGACAGACAAAAGAGAAAAGGACAGTGTGTTAATAGAATAACATATAAAACCAAGTTACAAAACAGTTGTCTACCATGAGTTTCCAAGGATAGTTAATGAGACGATCTAAAATCGATGCAATGAATAATTAAAAATGCTTTGTTTTTTTTTAAAGCTGTATTGAAACCCATCTAATGGCTCTTCTGGCAACAGTAAGTTTTATTTCTTAAGGAATGCTGTAAACCAAGTATAACTGTGGAAAAGCAAGTCCTTCCCTATCTAAAGCAGGAACTGTTTTCTTTTCCTTGCTGGCGAGATCTGTGAGGGCTATTTTCAGAAACCTTTGTAACGAGGAATTGGCAAAAGTGGCTTAAAAGTATATTATGAGGAGGGGGAAGTATAGGAAACTGATCCCTTCTCTGTGCAAACCATGTTTCAGGTAAATGTATGACAAAATGTATGTCGCAGAGATGTCACGTTCATCTTTCTTTTCTTTTTTTCAGGTGTTGAACGTAGACGCATATATGATATTGTGAACGTGCTAGAGAGCCTACACATGGTGAGCCGCCTTGCCAAAAACAGATATGCTTGGCACGGGCGACATAATCTCTCCAAAACTCTGCAGGCTTTGAAAAAAGTTGGAGAAGAGAACAAATATACACAACAAATTCAGATGATCAAGAAAAGAGAGTATGAGCACGAATTTGATTTCGATGGTGAAAGAAATGAAGAAATGGCAAGATCTTTCGGCTCAAATGAGCATTCAGAAATGTCTTTTGTCGAGCTCCCAGGAATGGAATTTCGTGCTGGTAATAATTCTCTATAATGCCAAGAATAATATGTGCTTGTAATGATAAATATCTATGAACTTGGAAAAAACATCTATTGGACTTTTTTTTTCTGAAATGCTGCCTGAAAGGCACCACAGCTGTTTGTGGTGAGAAAGTGCTCTACACTCTTTCAGTTCTCTTATTCATTCAATTCTTGCATGTGTATTTTGTTTTTACAGTGCAAGAACGAGGGGGAATCAGGTGAAACTATCAACCATACCCAACGTATAATCCAGTTTGCAGGATTTGTTACCATTGAACGTTATAGAAGCCAAAAGTATAAATTACTCCATTAATTCATTTTTTAATTTAGGTTTAATTCGTGGAAGAAATGTTAATTAAGGATTGTTAAATACATTGTATAACCTGCAGTTAACCATCTGTAAGAGTACAAGTTGTCAGACAATAGGCAACGTATACAGGGGAAACATCGCACTCTCTCTTTGTAGTTAGACTTGGTATCCATCTAATTACGTGATTCTTGACATGTAGAGACATAATTCTGGAGTCCACATCAGCCCTGCCTAGTTGCTGTGTTGTTTGTTCTTAAAATAATTGTTACTGACAAATTTCCTCAGCTTTTTAAAAATGTTTGTAGCTGGCATGTCACTTAATCCTTCAATCCTTTCTCCTGTCTGCTGCAGCATCAGTAAATAGCAGGAAAGACAAGTCTTTACGAGTGATGAGTCAGAAATTTGTGATGCTGTTTCTTGTATCGACTCCCCAAATAGTAAGCCTTGAAGTTGCCGCTAAAATCTTGATTGGAGAAGACCAGTTAGAAGACTTAGATAAAAGCAAGTTTAAAAGTAAGTAAAATATCAAGTGTAAGCTAAATGAACTATTCTAGTACTAGTTTATATAGTGTCAAAGACCATCATCTTTTTCCTGCCATAAATACATTTGAGCCTCCAAAAACTCACTGAACACCTTGCGCAGTTTTTAACAGGAACCCACTTGTGCGTGGTCATTGATACGTAATGACCACAAAAGAGGAAAAGTCCATTAAATCCTCTCTCCTGAAGTAATGTCACAAGGCAGCTTATTGGTAACAATTTCTCTTTCCTCAAGCAGTCTGTCAAAGATTTCAGTGTCATTTCATGAAAGATGCCCCAGAATCATGCAAATCTGTGTTCTGGTCATGTAACTTACTTGTTGGAAATCTAAAGAAATTCTCTAAAAGTCCTGTTAATAACTTACACGTGAGGGGAAGTGAAACCCGGTGCTGTAACTGCCAATTATTTCTTCATTCTTTTACCATGGTCTCAGTTCCCTGCACACTTCCTCCTCTTCCTCTCCATTCAAATGAAAAGGTACTTCTAGGTCTAGGCCTGTATATCTGTAATAATCAAAAATGTGCCTGCTCTTGAGAGATCAAGAATTAATTGTGGGTTTCACTGAAAATTACACCCTTCCTTCATTCTCAGACAGAATCCATTGCTTTATTTGTGGAATTGTATCTATGCAAAGAGAAAACTGATCCTCGCTGGTTTCGGTTCATAATTACCTTTCCACTGCATCATGGCAACATCGAGAGGGTGGGTGGGTAGTCAATAGGAAGGTTTTGTTTGGTTTTCATTCTTTCTTCTTCCTCCACAAGGCCTGTCTCACAATAAAAGCATTTTGAGGGCATTCCATCCATGTGTCTGTATTTCAGGTATCACAAGTTTTACCACCTTCTTGCTTAAGAAGCATAGCCCCAAGTTCCATGACTTGCTAGACTTTCAGTTTTCAGTAGCAGAAGCTTTGGCCTAAGCACATTCACTTTGCAGTCCAGAAGTCACTTGCAATTTGACTGCTGCCGAAAACTTTTCTCCAATAGCTCAACCCGCAGACAGTTGAGAACGTGCAGGATGATTATCCTGTTGGATTTCAGTGTGTCTCTTCCCCCTAGTTCCCATATTCACCGTTGCATGCGCGTACCTGCCTTTTAAGCTACTTATTTTCACTCCAGAATTGGTACGGGTTTGGCCATTGCACAGAACCTAACTTGTTTTGAAAATGTTTTTTTCTGTATTTAGCATGAAATACTTAGCAGTATTTTCTTTTCTAGATCTGTATCTATGTCCTTCTATTTTACATGTAAACTTTATGTTGTGATACGTTATTTCATAGTATAAATACCTGTTCCACAAAATTGTTCTTATAAAAAAAATTATAAAGATTTTTCCTTTTAGCTGCTAAAAGGGCGTTACAACATTTTTAATCTGATACATGTTAACTTGTTAATCGGAATTGTTATAGTTTACATTTGTTTATTTTATTTCAGCCAAAATTAGGAGACTTTATGACATAGCAAATGTTCTCAGTAGCCTTGAGCTTATCAAGAAAGTTCATGTTACAGAGGAGAGAGGTAGAAAACCAGCATTCAAGTGGACAGGACCTGAGGTCTTGCCAAATATTCAGGGTAGGTGTATGTGTCATGTCCTTTTGTTCTGCTGATGATTTTGAATGTTTCTCTGTTTTCTCTGCTAGAAATTTTTTGACCAAAAGACAGAGTAAACTAAGCAGAAAGTCTTTACTAGTGACATCACTGTCCCTGGTCCTTGGCAGCATAGCACACCAGTGTGTTTCCACATAGTAGATGTACTCATACTGAGACTCTTCCATTTCCATTTTGGCTGCTGCTAGTACTTCAATAACTGTAAGCCAGGCTCAAAAAACTGCTTTTAATTACTGAATCTGCATATGATTTGTATTTACTCTTTGGGGTTTTTTTTGCTTTTTAGATACAAAACTTGAAACAACTTCTACGACCTGTCCCCCACCAATTTCAGAATCCGTCACTTCCAAAGAGCAGTGTTCAAAAAACCTTTTTCCCTCAAGAGGAAAGCAAAACTTCACTCGGCATCCATCTCTAATAAAGTTAGTTAAAAGTATAGAAAACGACAGAAGAAAGATCCAATCTGCTCCAACCAGTCCAGTTAAAATAAGTGCAGGTACGTATCTTTTTCTAAGTTTGTTTTTAACTCGGAGGTAGTCTTGCATTAAACATTCAGGCTTGCCATCTTCTCATAGGAGATGCAGATGTGTGGGTACGCCTGCTTACAACAAACATGTCTTAAAAACTGTCAAAAATAGACAAGATCAGGAAAATACACGTTGCCTGTAAATCTGAGGCTTTACAAGATCGATAGTGCAAACAAAGCTAAACTGATCCATGTTCAGTGCGTAAGCTCTGCAATTAGTAGAAGCTCCTTCCAGCTTGGCGGACCAAATTCAGTCGCAGCTTGCGCAGTTGCAACAAAGGAAATATGTTTATGGAGGTCTGGACCAAATTCAGCACGCTGTGGGGAACTCTAGCCTCCTCTTTCACACCAAATACACAAGGCGTGGCATATTACTATTTTGAGTTTAAGAATAATATTAAATCCCGTTTTACATATCACTATCTTGACTTTGTGTGGTGTCTTACTGGCTACAAACTTCTGTTTGTGTAGCATAGCTGATTCTCTGGATATTGTATCTTTCTCTATGAACTAACCCTGGTTTGTTGTGGAAACTGTGCTGTAGATCTTACCATCTAAGCAGTTCTGTATACCATAAAATTGCCAGAAAATTACCTATCAGTGTTCATGTTCTTGTTAGGTATCCTCTTCGAAGGGAAAAAAATGGAGCTGAGGCTTTAAGACGTATTTGATGTAAGCTACTATCCAATTGATCAAATCAAGTCTGGGCTGCAGTTTGAGGATAACATGGAGTCTTAGTGTCTTCTCATTAAATGTGTGTGCCACATTAAATAAGGCAGTCTCCTCAAGACAAAATTTAACTTCTATGTTTGATGTACTAACAGTTTTGTTTTGTTTTCCCCCTCCAACCAGGCACTGATCAAAATTTATCAGCTTTCCCAAGTAAAATGGCTCAGGTTCCAACAATCACTAAACATCAGCTGGAAGGACAATCAAAGTAAGTTTGCACAAGTATTAAGGTGAGAAGCTTTATTTTGTCCCTGGCCATTAAGTTAACACTATGCTCAGTTTCAGTTGGGCAATAGTCTGCAAAAACAGGTAATCCCTGATCCTGCAGGCTATTTTTTTCACTTATTATTTTCTGTTTAGTGGATTTAGAAGGACAAGTTCATGTTAAGTCTTTGTACTGGAGAAAATAATTTGTCAGGGCATTTATTTCTGTATGAAGGTACTAAAATACATTTGGGCTTGTTTGTTTGTTTGTTTTTTGTTTTAAGGAAAGCAAAAGAGATGAAAATGAAATTGTCAAGATCTGCTTTGGAATGTAATCTGTTCTCGCCTGAGGTAGTCCGCAAGCCCGAACCTCCTCGCGCTGCAGCACCCTCCCAGCCGTCAGCTCTCGCGCAGCCACGCGGTGTCTGTCCTCCAAGCCACAGTTCAGTCCCACCAGTAATCCTACCTCATACTCATTCTGGTGTGTCATATGCAATATATCTGCACCCTTCCCAAGCCCACACTGTGACAACGTACAGCCCAAGTTTCATGTTGCAGCCTCTACCGTGTGCTAATGTAACTGGAATTAAGAGTATTAATTCAAAAGCATTAAATAAAATAACCACTGAGGAAGGGGACAGTCAGATAGCTACAGATGATCCAACAAAGTCCTTGACAGCTAAAGAAAGACCGACTATAAAATCAGAAACTTCATCACACCGGTGCCTTAAAAGATCACAAGCATTACAAGAGAATAATTTAATTAAAAGGTATAGAAGTGATGAGGAAAGCCTTGATACTTCTCTGGTAAGTTAAATTATTTTTAAAATGCCATTTTACAGCTTAATGATGTTGCCACCTACTCATTTTCAAAGTGATTTAGGAGCCTACCGGTGTGTGTAGGCATTTTAAATAACATTACACTTGAAGGGATGACGTTCATTTGTTGTGCTTGCTGATGTTTGGGGGCCTGTTTTTTGTTTGTTTACACATATACATCTCTATCTATATATCAAATATAATTTTGCTGGTATTTGCAAAGCATCAGGCAGAATATATAGTATGCAACATAACACACATCTTTGAAAGGCAAATGTAGGATCAGGCTGTGTTTTCCTCCTTGTTCCCCTCTTCCCCTCCAAATATTTATTTCCAAGAGGACCTGTCAAAGTGTACAGATGTTAGTCAAAATAACACAACTCCAAAAACATGATGTCAAGACTTACCTATTTATACAATGATTCTGGAGTGGTTCAGGTTGCTTATCTTGCTGGCATTCATTCTTGGCTTTAGAGGTGTTAGGAGGGAAAGTGGACACAAAAGTCGCTGGACAGGGAATCTCCCAAAATCCTGATACCTTCTAAATATTTCTAGCCAGTGTCGTACACTGTTAACGTTGGATTGTTGTAAGCAGGATAATACGGCACATGAAGAGAATAAGAGATTCAGGTACGCTTGATGCATATGGGGAAACTGGGCCTGGATTGCTTTCCACTCCTCGGTTGCTGAGTGGTTTAGTGTCTCTGTAAATTATTAGGCTGCTTTAAATTGTGCTTGCCAAAACAGTCGTGAAATGTTATCAACGTGTTGTCACAACGTGTGGTGTCAGACATCCACTGGCTGTGACGGAGCAGGAGGGGATAACATGGTTGTCTTATTGACTAGAAATTTTTAAAGCACAAGCTTGGGAGTCAGGAGAAAGGAGAAAGTTTGCTTTCCTGATTTTTTAAAATTTTTATAAATATTATTGTAGACCTGTAATTGAGAATGTTAAGTCTTACCATGTCTGCCTTTGGTTTTGTATGTACCTTTTTTAAAGGGAGAACCCATTAAAACTGAAAGACCACCTTCCAATAGCTCACAAATGAATCACGAAATGGACAACTTCCAGGAAGAGAGACAGAACAAAACCGAAACATTGGATCAAAACATAGCAAGTTGCTATGATCAGCATAAAAGAGAAGATAGTCCAGAAGATGAGGACAAAATCAAAACTAAACAAGACATACCTGTAGCATTTGCTATTCCTGCTCATGAGGTAAGCTTTGTCAGACACCACAGCACATCTTGCCATTACCTGGGAAAACACCACGTGGAGTCTTTGCAAAAGAAACAAAACTATAGTAAACAACACATACATAGATTGTCTTTGGTTAAATTATTTTTAGTGTGCTTTTGAAACCTTATTTTATAGGAATGTAGGGCTGCTATTTCTGCATAAAGTACACAAATAGGAGCTCATGAAGTGACTTTGAGGCTTCAGTTGGGATGAAGATCACAACTAAGACTACGCAGATGAAGGCAATGTTGAGATCCCTTACATCCCCCATCCTTTGTGTATATTTAGCCTCAAATACTTTGATTTACAACAGAATCACATGAAACTCTCTTCATCAGGAAGGTTTGGTATTCTGCAGTTAAGACTTACTACTGTAGAGAGCCTGAATAAAGAACAGTTCTGTTGACAAAAACAGAACTTGTAAATGCAAAAGGATTGTCTGCTAATATTTGTCTTATGAAAAACACAATCCAAGAATGAGGTGACATGATGATAGCTGGGTCCAGATGTTTCTTCTGGGGGGGGAAAAAAAAAAGTATTCATTATCAGGATTTCTCTTTTGTCTAGTCTAACTGTACTGTGTTAATCCCAGGTGGATTTCCAGTTCCTCACTGAGGATATCAGCTGGAAATGGAGCCAGCTGACTTCTGCACAGTAGGGCAGTCTTACTTTAAAGAGCGTGTCCTTGAGTCACTTCTGTCTAATTTCAGACAGAAAGTAGTACAGGCATGGAATACACAACCCTGGGGATACGGAGGATAAAGAATAAGAACATGGCAAGGGGGATGCAACTTTGGAGAAAAACTTCATTTTTTTATTACGTGTTTGGGGTAAAGGCGTATTGTCTTTTTCTTTTTCAGACTTTTTTTCCATCTGGCTATCTTATTCCTCTTACTCAGTGCACCCATGGCAACAAGGCAGGCTTTTCTGATAAAGAGAAAGCTGGGATATGTTCATTACAGCACACTACCTACAGCTCACCCATTGCTGGTGAGTATTAAATAAAAGAGGCATGCAGTTGTCTGGCTTAAAGGATTGTGGGCCAGATTCATCCTACAGAGGTAACGAAGTCACAACACATTGGCTTGAGTCTCAATTTTTAATCCCCTTCAACACTTGATTTTTCTGTTTCAGGTGTCATTCCAGTGACAGCATCTGAACTGAAAGCAGTTAACATTCCTGCTTTTCATATAACGCCCTTGAATATAATGCTGTCCCCAACTTCTATAGCTGCTGCGCCTGTACTGAGCACCTCCTGCCTCAATTCGAGCGATACCAGTTCTGCCCAAAATCCAAGTTCTTCAGTTCTGAACTTTACACTGCAACACGTAGGACTAATACCTGCTGGCATGCAAGTTCCTGCAAATCCTGTTCTTCAGCACGTGCCAGCCTCTTCACAAGCGGAAAATGTTACCTATAGCTCAGAAAGCATGAACTTGCAAGAGGAGAAGGTAAGTAAGAATATATTGCAATTTCTTGACTGTGGTGGGTTGAGTGGGAAGTATAGGGCAGTAATTCCTTTACAGCAAGTAAAATATTTAAATAAATGGGCTTTTTTATCTTTATAAATCATCACTGCCCAAAAATTGCTGGCAGTGAAGGCCAGCATAAGTACAATATAATTGAGAGGTTAGAAAGGAAGAACAAGTATCTTATTTGTTGTGGAAGTGGAGCCAGCTGGGAGATGACAAGATGTGAAGAGACAACTTTTAGGAGGAGAATTTTGCATAGATCTGAGATGACACTTATTAACAAATTGTCCATTTGTTACTTTATCTTTCCTTCTCGTTACTCTCTGGATCTACTCTCAAGTTCTTGCATTTAATGTTAGCTTTTTTTAATGGGATGGGATTGTAGAGGATTTTAAAAGAATATTTTTTTCCATGGGAAATTTTGTGTAACACCGTATTGCCTAAGATCTGTTTGTATTAAAAGAAAAGAGATAGGAGGGGATTAGAGAAACCAGATTTTTATTTAATATATGTATATTTATAGATATATCAAGGAATACAGGTATATTATTCTCAGTAAAGAGTTGTGAAGTTTTTAATTTTCAGGGAAAAAAAATAGTTTGCGAACATCCTGCAGAAACCTAAAACTAGAATTCCCTTTTTTTTTTTCCTTCTCCTTAAGTGAAAGTAATTTTCTCTCTTCTCTTTAGCCTTGTGTGCCAAAGGAACCCCAAGAGCCCCAGACAGTTACAGAACATTTTTTCCGCACACCAGGAGGGCCGAACACGGTACCTTCGCTCTCTGCAAATTCAGATGGTGCCAATAGAATCTCTCAAGGAACTCTGTATATTCCTCAACGAAAACTTGAAGTGTCAGAAGACTAATTTTGGGATATCAAATTGCTGAATGTGTTAGCAGGCGTGATTACTGGCAATACACTGCACGCATCTTGGATTGTATGATGGACAATGTGTGTTCTGGACATGTATTGGCAAGACCTCAATACTGGAATAGCCTTAATTAATGCTTTAGAATTAAAACTGGCTCTTAATGAGAAAGTTAATGTCTAATAATTTTTCCAAAAGGCTTACCTGAAGTATTATAGCAACAAAGTTATGTATCTAGTGGGTTTTGTGTTGCTTTTCTGCTATGCAAAGTAAGCTGAAATTGTCTTTGTACAGAAAGGTACAGTCTATCAGTCAGTACATATTTTGCACAAAGAAAAGTACTGTGAGTGTGTACATATTTTAGGTCTTAACAAAAAGTCCGTAGTTAAAATGTCTTGCTCCTATGTTCAATAATGCTCTTTTGTAAAGTTAGTAATAAAAAAAAAAAACCAACAAAAAATGAATTCTTAATCAAGTTTTATATAAGTTAAGAATTATTTATACTGTATTTTTAAATCAATTTGTTCAGATTAAACTTGCATCAAACTCAAATTTTGACTGTTTTTTGTTTGATCAAATTAAATGACCTGAGTTAAGTAATACACTGCATATTCCCTGGCATCTTTTCATTCTTTTTTTGTCAGCCAGGGGTGTCTGTCTTCTGAAGAAAAGGAAAATGATATTTCATCAGAAAGGGACTGAAGTAACTCAGTCTGACTTCTGAACTCTATCACTAGAGATTACATCTCCGAATAACAATTAGAGGAAAATATAGTTACGAAGTTTGGAATTCGGAGTATCCCTATCACCTTAGAGTATTCCGGAAAGTGCTGTCCAAATGTCACAGCACTGAGCAGTTACACGGTTTGGGCTTCCAGCTAAACAGACGCTAAGATGTGAAGGTGTACGCTCACTACTTTGCCTCTTCTATACGGAGGCTGTGCTGTTAGGTTCTGCTTTCCAGCCAAGATCAATGTCAGCTTCCAGCTGCTGTTTCTCCCCTACTGCCATTTCTTATCAAACAGGTGTCGTGGTTTAACCCCAGCTAGCAACTAAGCACCACACAGCCGCTCACTCACTCCCCCCCGGTGGGATGGGGGAGAGAATCGGAAGGGTAAAAGGGAGAGAACTCGTGGGTTGAGATAAGAACAGTTTAATAATTGAAGTAAAATAAAATAGAACAGTTAAATAGGTAAAGCAAAAGCTGCGCACGCAAACAAGGCAAAACAAGGAATTAATTCACTACTTCCCATGGGCAGGCAGGTGTTCAGCCATCCCCAGGAAAGCAGGGCTCCATCACGCGTAACGGTTACTTGGGAAGACAAACGCCATCACGCCAGATGTCCCCCCCTTCCTTCTTCTTCCCCCAGCTTATATACTGAGCATGACGTCATATGGTATGGAATAGCCCTTTGGCCAGTCTGGGTCAGCTGTCCTGGCTCTGCTCCTCCCAGCCTCCCGTGCCCCTGGCAGAGCATGGGAAGCTGAAAAGTCCTTGACCAATGTAAGTGCTACTTAGCGACTATTTAGCGGTACTTAGCATCGCCATTGTTCTCGTCCTAAACCCAAAACACAGCCCCATACCGGCTACCAAGAAGAAAATTAACTCTATCCCAGCTGAAACCAGGACAACAGGTTAAATTAAACCATCTGAATCTAAACACGTACAGCAGAGTCTCGTCTGTGCTGAAGGAAGAAAGATGAAGCCTCCTCACACAGCTCGCACCCATCCTAGATGCCAAGGACTAACTAACAAAGGAAAATACAGTGTATCTGCCTTCGCACGTAGGACAGGAAAAACGCCAGCAAGGCCCGACATTCAGGCTTGGACTGGGGAAAAAAAACAGTTAAAACAGTTAACACAGTAAAACTAACTGGCTTGCTTTTTACTAACACAAAATTATTGTATAATACAAAATACACTGGACAGAATAGGATAACTATTGAAATACTCCTACCTGAGGGGGAGAGAAGAATAAAAGCTGGAAAATGGAGGAATTCTGACTGCAGCAGCGAGTAGATTTTTTTTTCTTCTCCAAAGTGGTAATTGATTGATCTGCCTTACACCTGCTAGCAATTTCATTCTGGAAGTATAAAGGCAAAGGTTTACAGAAATTTGCATTACTCAAAGGAAACAAACTACAAACCTTTGATTTTTGGACACCACCGTTGACAGAATAAGAAACTACAGTAATGAGGCTTGGAGAAACGGGCTTCTCGCAAAAAAAAAAAGCCGAGTGTACATCCTGACCTGCTGCCTAGTGTCCCTTGGCTCCCGTCACAATACAGTTGCTTGCTTCTTCACGCAGGCTTTGTAACACCTACCACTTGACTTTCCTGTTCATTTTGCAGGCTGAAAAGCTACCCCTTCTCTGCTCAAAGTGTGCTGTTCCCCAGAAGACCTGCGTTTCGCTCCGACTAGCTGAGCTCGCTGCCCTTTCCACCTGCCTCGCCTACCCTCGAACGTGACCCGCGTACCCGATGTGCTCTGTTGCCACGCTCTAGGAAAGTCCCTCTGATCCTCGGGCTCGTTTCGCTTTTGATATGCTGCGTTCCAGTTCTCCGAGCAGTGTTTTTTAATCCCTACCTTTGATTTATAGAAAACACTACATTCTCGCTCCACCAGGAGTAGAAAAATTCATGCATGTGTACGTTCCGGTTGCCTATTTCAAGTCTGTTCTTCCAGGCTCGGGTCCCGATAACCACAGCGGAGCAGGGATTATATGAAACGCCAACTAGCCCGCATGGGTCCGTCTGCTCCGCTGAGCTGCAAAGAGCCTCTCAACAAGACTTAGAGGGACACGCAGTATGCGGGGTAGCACAGAAGTACAGAAATGAAGCAATAGCCAATACCAAGAAACTAAAGGTTTTTCCCTGCCTTTTCTCCTTAATTTCTCTGACAAACTCAAAGAGAAAACACTGACATTTTGGGGCAAAATCGTTCTCCACAGATTTCCCTGCAGTTGGTTACGGTGCAAATCCATCCAAGTACATGATCTACACAATGCGAGTGAAGATTAATGAAGATTCAGTTCCCTCAAATGCCAAGGGTCCTCACTTAGCAAACACCGAGGGTGCAAACACAAAGTGGTTACAAGCTTCTTAGCACTTTCCCTGTGCTCCAACAGCGAGCTCAGTCCTGCCCCAACCCCTCCTTGCTCCCGTCTTACAAGAAACGTTACCACACACATTGCACCGTCACCTCTGCGTTCAGCCTTACTTGACGTAGGCAGAAGAGTTCCATTAACCATCCAGGGAGAACGACCAAGAAGAGATGGGAGTCCAGCTCTCCTGCTCAGAGAAAAATAGTCCTCCAACTTTACATCAGGGACCTGTCTCTGCATTATAAAATCTTTGCTGGACTCAACAGTCAATGGATCTATAGGCTCCTAAGAGTTTTCAAAGTAGCCTCAGCAAACAGACCCCTAAAATCCTGAAGTCTGACATGGATTTGGCATCTCGTTTCCTTACGCTCCCATGAAAGTCCCAGAGTTAAGACTCTCAGCTTCAGACTCCTGGTGTTTAACCCCTAGGCTTGGGTTAAACAAGGGCTTGGCCCTTTCACACACAGCAAAGTCCATGATGCTGCACAAAGCTTCTAAATTCAGACATCCCTTTAGAAAATGAGAATTAGCTTCTAAGTCTTTAAAGCACTTAAAATAAAACCCTGTAAAAAGTGAACTTTAAGTGCCTCATACGTTAGTCTCCGCGTCTTCAATACGTCTGCAGCATCATCTGTTTCCAACGAGCTCAGGGAGGCATGGCAAATATAACTGCAATGATTAGATGTGGCAAATATTATACATATTAACTAGCCATATTAATGCTTAAACACCATAAAAATTTAAAGATTAGAGTGAAAAGCGTAATTCTCTGTACCCTAAAAGACAAACCAGTTGCATCTATCAAATCATGAGCTGCTGAATGAAATTCTATTTGGTTTAAAATTGTTGAGTTCCAGAGGTTCCTACAAAAGGGTTTTTTTTAAAATAATTATTTTGGTAAATTACTTTCCACAATGTGACCATTTATACCTAAATCCTCATTTCAGGAACTGTTATTTTATGATTCGCATTTAAGCAATGAGATAGCAACTATAAAACCCGAATCTTTATTTCTGATCCATTAGACCGCATTTAGGAATGCCCTCTAGGCGTAATCTGAGGGGCTGCATTGTTGTCCACCTACTCACAAGTGGACGTAAGGGAACAAAATGCCAGGCTTTTGTCAGAGGTTATTTTCAGCTTGGTGATAGCAATGGCATTGCTCAGATCCCTGAAACTCTCTCCCATTCCCCTCCCCTCCCAGCTTATAGGGCCGGCAGCGGTGGCCACTGCATTTAAAGAGTGCGGGAAGCCTTCGCGTTCAAACCCTTCGAGGCCTAAGAAACCAGGGAGAAACATCAAGCGACTCCGGTAAGCATAGCACATCGCGTTCTGCCAAGCCTGTCTGATAGACGCGTTCGGGTATTTCAATTTTTTCCTAACAGACAGAGAGTAGAAACAGCTTCTTGCTTGCCAAAGAAAAATGTGTCGGTCTAGCACAGAAACGCGAGTCCTACAGAGCTGACGGCAGTATTTTAGGTTTGGAGGAGCCAACGGATAAGAGAGATTCTTCTGGGCTTCTCAGCCTGTTTAGTAGCTGCTGGTGTTACAGGAATGGGGCTGGGGGATGCTCCTGAAGGAGATAGATACACATTCTGACTGCATGCAAGACTGGAAAACAAAGTTTCAGAAGCTTTAAAAAATTCTGTTACAGAGCTACAGAATTATGTTTTTCCACAAATAGCTTGTCTTTGTACACACGCTTTTTAAAGCATACAAATTTACGCGCTTTCATAATTTCTCAGATAGATAAATATTGTAGAAGTAAAAAAGAAAAAAAAACAACGAAAAATCCTCAAAATACTTAATGTTAGTGACCAATTGGTTTTATATCAAATGAGAATAAAACTTCTATGCAGACGCGACAGAAAATGGCTAGATAAGAACACAGGATGAAAGAATTCACACGTCCATCCCTCGAGCATTAAAAGACAGCTCAGTTGGTCAAGTCTTCAGAAAAGCCCCAGTAGTTTAAAAGAACAAAAAAAAGTTATTTACTTTGAAAAGTTTTCTACCTAAAGGTAAAATTATTTTAAAGAATAAAGCCTTGTATGTAGATAAAATAATTCTGTGACTGATCTCAATCATCATGGCAACGTTTCACAGTCCATAACAGTTTTGCTTGGCACTTAAAAGACTTAGTGCACGGCTAAGGATTTAGGGAAGGAGCTTCTGGAAGGAAAATTGAAAGTCGATAGCCCAGGATTAGATCTGGAAAAAGGAGCAGGTCGTTTGCACAGCAGGGTGCAGCTTCCCACAGCCACATGAATCAAACTGAACTCTGGGCATCTACGTGCGAGTATATTTGGGGGGGTGGCTGGTTTTTTAAGTCAGAATTAAGTATCTTGTTCTAGTGTCAAGGCATCTTATTTTTTTGGAGGTGCAATCTCAAATTTCTGCAATGGTGTGCATCAAGGAAGTTTTAAAAGAAATGTGGCATTACTATACTAGAAAATACCAGATAATTGGAAGGACACAGAGATGAAAGCAAAGGACTCGGACACAGGACTCTGGGTTTTTCTATCAGCTTTGCACATCATGTGCTTCATATCAAGTCACTTAAAATCTTTTGTTTCAAAAGGGCTTGTGTAACTTGGAGCGAAATCAGTGTCAATGAAAAATCATATTAACTTTCCCGTGTCAGTGTGGAAATTCCCATGCCTTGATCTCCATGTGTTGGTTTACTGCAGAAATAAAGGAAAAATGCTAATCCTCATGAGACCGTGGTGGAGGCTAAACGTATGACACTAACTAATAAACTTAAAATTTACCTGTATCCATAGCCCATTAAATGCACCGGATTATACATACATAGCGATATTGCATCTTTCATTAAATGAGCTCACTCTTCAAATACAAACATCTTCTCTGTTGTGAATCTCTTCTGCCGAGAGAGAACGCTTTCCGCAAGGGATTGGATTTTGACAAAAACACCTTCAGGCTTTTTGAGATGCAATGGCAGGAATTGGGCTTCACGCTGCAGACGCATCAGGATGTAACATAGCGAGTGTTAACTGCAGAGAAAGAAAGTTATGGCTACTGGTATAAATGAAGCTACACGTTGTTCCCCCCATGGTGCTGGCGAGGCGAGTAACACTAAGGACGGTCGAGTGAGTCAGTGGTGGTCACAGGACAGGTCAGCAGCGGAGCTGTGATTAGATACCGGCATGGGGTCCTGGCTGCCCTGGCATTTCCCACAGCCTTCAGCTGGGAGGCGTTTCAACTGTAGCCGTGATACCTATATTTCAGTGTAGACAGGGATTTAATTTGATATTATTACTGTTTATTTATTAGGTAAGGAATCAATATTTGTGTACTTTTAACTGAATCTAGACTAAACAGCTAGCTGGGACTAAAATAAAGAGAGATGCAAGGCACATGCTATCCATTGGTCCTGGTTCAGCATTTCTACCACCATTTCTACCAGTGGTCTTGAGGACGGACATTTCCCAGTCTGTTTATCCACTTCAAGGCCATCCTGTAGCACATGCTGCTGCATGAGATAATCCTCCCAGCCACACAGTAAGTGACTTCTGGGGTCCATTCAGATATGACTTGAGCTCTAGACTACCATCAAATGCGTAAGCATTTAGAAGGGAAAGCCTCGTGTTTAGCAAGGGAACACCAGAATTACTTTCGACATCTTTTTCACCTGCACCGCGCCGTCTAGCACCAGCGCTGCCTTTTACTCCTCTACACAACTTCATCGGGCCAATACTGCGTCCACTGCCCATTTAGATCAATGGATCTAAATATATATCTGGATTATATTCTTATCAATAGCACTCTGATTAGAGCGAGACGCACTCTGTGACAGTTACGTGACATCCAGATTTGTACGGTATGACTAACAGCCCAACAGAAGAGGGCTCACATTTTTTCATGCCTGTGCAGAGCACAGGAACACTTCAAAGGCTTCCTTGCTCCGAGGCTCGCCTAGACGGTAGTGTTACAAGCTCTAAATAATGAGAAGCACGTACCCTTGGCTGCACTTCTGATGCGTATAAATTCTACTCCATGTAGTAGCTGCATCTTGAAACGGAACGACACGAGCTGCTGGATACTATTAGAGCAAGACCAAGACACTCCTCCAGCTTAACAGTACCGTGAGTGCCTGCCAACATGCCGCAATATTAATACTCAGATGTTTCTCTGTCACATGTTTCATACATTTAGACTGGGCCCGCTCTACTTCCCACTAGATCACCAAAATATAACACATACCATGCAGTTAGCCGTCACTGTGAGTTAACCAGATTTAGACACCAAAGTTCACGGAATTTCAAGGGGATTTAGGTACTGACACCCGATGAAATTAAGTGAAATTAAGGCTTTGGGTATAATTTTTTCCTACAACGAACAGGAGATTAAGTTCTATTTGCACGTTGTAAGGATGGAGATTTAATCCACCATTATAATTTAGATGAGTAGAAAACTATGAATGCCGTAAGCCCTGTGGAATTTACTTGCTCAGGGTAGTAGTGCTGCACAGGCAGCATCCGCGGGGATGGCCGCTGCAGGTCAGTGGTGGGAGGGATGAACAACGCAAGGACGCCAGGAGCAGGGACGCGCCCTGGTGCCGCACCGGGCCGTTACGCCAGCCAGCGCGGCACACGCTGCCGTTCGTACACCGCTATCCTTATGGGAACGTTTTTGCTGTGACTTCTTTCTCCTACAGCTTCCCATCAGGTGATGCCAAAAAAACATGGAAAATGTGTATGCATGCCCAGTCACGTTACTATAATTAGCCTCAGGAGCAATGGCTCCTTTAAGAGCTCTAACCACAGCCCGTAACAGCACAAGGTGCACTATCACGCATTATCAGGCTTTTTCAGATAATACTTTTCTCCTTCAGCTAATTACATAATTAGAGCTGCTTTCCAACAGGTACCCCGCTGCCACAGACTGAGGTGCTCGCTGGGCCTTTGAGGGGAACTGCACCAGCAGGTTTCCAGAGACTGGAGGTGCAGAGCGCTCTCCTCCCAGGCAGCTACCGGGGCTGCTCAGCTGGGAAGGGATCCGACTGGAAACTTGATTTGAAAGGGAATATTGGGAACACAAAAACCTCATTTTAATTTTCAAGAAAGTGTCACAAAACTGATTTTTATCTCCCGTCGCTCTTCCTTCTCTTAAAATGTTTGAAGCATTACTGGAACTACTTTCATAAGAGAAAAAAGTGGTACTGATACAAAAGTAATTTAAAAATAGGAGAATATACAGAATGGCAGATTGAGGCAATAAGATTTTACCTACATGAAAGATTTCTCTCTGTTCCTTTATCTCCCATTTAAAAGAAACACAAAAAAGATTTTAGCAGTGCTATTCAGCAAAGCCTTCACTGAGTAAGAGGGGACCAAATTCATAGTCAGTTCCTTGCGTGCGTTATTTTTGTTTCTTATTTCAGCTACATCAGATTTTTGCTTCCTACTCATTACATTGCAGATCAAGAGAGTTAGAGGCAAGCTGAGTTTTCTTTTCCGTCTTGCATCATTACTGCTTTCTCACTGCCAGAGCAGGCCGGCTCGTGAGCAGCCTCCCAAGAGAACTGATAGGGTCTGAAAGAGATTACCGATGCCGTTGGTGTGTGCCGGCGGAGGAGGAGGCTGACTGAGCTGGGAGGTTGTTCAGCTGAGCAAAAACCAGCCTCACAAAGACCGGGAGAGATCGGATCTTGCATGAGGATGACAGGTACGCTGTCTACCGCAGGTAGCAGTCACAACAGTGACTATGTAATTATACAGGGCTAAGGATATATTAATAAGCGCAGCACTACAGCGGAGATGTTTGGATATGCTGGCATCTGCATTGTTATCAAACACTGATCGTTAAAACGTGCCCACGGTGCTTCAGTGCTGTTGCTTCAGCACATGCACACAGGCCTATGCCATCTCCCTTTTGCTGGACGGACATGTCTTATACCATTGCACGGTTCTTAGTGTTAGTAGCCAGAAAGAATTCCCTTCAGGTTCAGCTTGCAGAGCTGCCATGTAGAAATTGTTCATTTCATTCTGAAATTCAGAAGATGCAGTACAGAAGTCACTAAAATGATGAGAAACAGGGGACATGTCCAATGTACAGACCTAGTAAAATGTTAGTCTAAAACGCAAGCCATTTAAAACACCAGCTATGTTACAGCACTGCTGTCATAAATTCCCTTCTCTCTGTCGCTTGAATTCAGAAGAAAGTTCTCAGGCAGCAGGCCTGATTCAGCATTCAAAATCCTTTTCTTAGTTAAGAATATCTCATGGTGAATTTAACTGAATACAAATAGCACAAGCAGGCTTTGAAAGAACTATAATAAGAAGGTGACTGGTTTTCCAAGAAGAAGAAGGAAGGTTTGCGCCAGGAGCTCGGAACAACCCGATAATACGGTGTGCAGATGACAAGATGACGTCCCAGTCTTTCCAGTAACGATGACTCAAACAAGAAAACAGAAGGGCAAACCATAGGTTGGGGTCGTTTCAGATGCGCGATAGCACAATCATCAGGAAGGGCACTTACCGAGCCCGCCGTCAGGCGAGCGGAGCTGGGCTCCTGGCTCTGACGCTGCCCTCCCGTGTGACCTTGGGCAAGTCACTTCCACAGTAACTGCAACAGTAAGCGCTACTCTTTTTTTTTTTTTTCTCAGAGGTTTAGATTTTTAAAACAATTGACAAAGAAAAACACACCTTAAGCGCCTTATGAACCTACTACGAACCTATCCGTTATTACTTTATAACGGCTGTGCAGCACAGTGAGCTTGCAGCCGTTTTATGAGGAATTCAGAAAAGCAACAAACCACTTGTTTCTATTAAAGCATCCTCTGAAATGACGTCGTACATTTGGTAAACTTCAAGGTGGAACTATCCAGGTGTGAATTGTGTAAAATGATATCATACTGACAGAGAAAATTGCCTTTATACGTGTCACCGAGGAAGCTCATGTGGCACTGGATGAACTAGCACTTGCTTTGGAAAGGTGTAATGAGTACTCTGTGCTCTCTCTTAAGAGAGTCTAGGTGGAATACTGTTCTGTAGAAAATTTAATGCCAAATACTGTCCACATTTTTGCTTAAACTCCAGTAAAGCTTCAAAATGTTTGTTAACCTCCATTAAAATTTGTCTCGCAAAACCAGATCAACACACATAAAGCAAAAACAGGGGAAAAGGCTACGCTGGGATAGAGGGGAGGGCAGGATTGAAAGAAAATGACTATTTGTTGGAAAATAAATCCTAGATCTGCTTCTCCAGAAGAGGTTTGAGCGATTCTGGCACCTTTTTACTGAAAGGCCTCACAATCATTTCACACGTTTACCATCACAACCTACTGAGCCAAGGAATACCCTTATTTACAAAAGAGGGTTGCACAGGACAGAGGATTTAGACTGCCCCGTCCCCCAAAGCACCAGGCTAGCACCCTCACCATGGATATACATGTAATATATACTATATGTATGTATATGCTGGCTATACATATATGTATACATGTAGTATATGCTGGCTACCAGCGTGCCTCAAAAACCCGTCACAGCTCCCAAGAGCAAGGAGGGCCTCCCAGGTCTCCCCTCCTCAGCAGGGCTGCAGAAGCCGGGTGGACTCTCAGCCACCATCTCACCTCTCTGCTGCCAGATAATCTACAAGTACTGCGGTGTAATTCACACGAGCAGATACTGGCTTGGAGCCACCCTGCAACAGCAGTTGACTGGAGAGGGGAAAAAAAAAAAATTAAAAAAAAAATTCAAGCTCTTCTGTTTAAAATAATTCACTTTTGCTGTTGTATTTATTTATGCAATTTGATTTTCTAGGCTGCCCTTCAGATACAAGGATGCCGAACTGGGGAGGTGGAGCCAAATGTGGCGCCTGCGAGAAGACGGTGTACCACGCTGAGGAAATCCAGTGCAACGGGAGGAGTTTTCACAAGACGTGCTTCCTCTGCAGTAAGCTGGGCCACCCTGCTTTAACCTCACCGTATTCCCACAGCTCTGTATAAATCTTCCAGTAAAGCTAGTACATTTACTTTTGCGTTACTTTGCATGCAATAAGAAAGCTTCATAGCTTCCCTAATTCAACATGTTTACTCGCGGGACAGCGACAGCAGGGTTTTAAACACCCTAAGCAATGTACAGGACGGTCGAAGCAACCAGCATCAGACCGAATTTCACACAGGGAAAGTTTTGTAAAGCTTACGCATCTTATTTCTGGGAAAGTTCGAAGTAGAGGGCAGTTCATCATCCTACCTGAAGTACAGCACAGTGAGACTGATTCTGGCCCGGCACTCTCTAGAAACGTAAAGCTGAAACCTGTTCCCATCCTTTTAATAGCAGAAGGGTGGAAAATGACTGTATTCATTTTCAGGGCAGGAGCCACTTTTCTGAAACGCCAGTTTGCCACTCCACAGCAGCTCTTAATAATCAAGCCGATTTTTCTAGCCCTTTACCCCGCGCAATTTGCCTCTCAGGCTCCCGGCTTTTCTTTTTCCAAACATGCATTGGATGATTATTGCCAGGGACATGGGAGTGCTGCAGAATCACACTATCTAGGTCCATCTCCAAGCAACCCCACCTTCTGTCCCACAACATAGCATATTATGGGGTTGTTTCGAGTTAAAAAGTCTAGCAGAACTAAACAGACAGCAGTAATAAGACAGAAGTACATCTTACTAGGATATTATAGGAGATGACTAATGGTGAATCCCAAAGTTAATTCATTTCACCCAGGAAAGCTGAAAGGCATCACCCCGGTGTCATCAAAACCTCCCACCCACCAACACCCTGCAAGCGCCCCAGTCTCCCCCGTATTTCACGCAGCCCCATGTCGCTTACCCTTTTACTCCACGCACCTCCAACGTTTGGCAGAGAGCTTCCAGGAATTTTGCTTTCTCTGCAGATGAGCTAGCACTTAAAAAAATTAGAGAGAAGGTATCGGCTCAGCTCTGTTTGCCCTTTGTGGAGAGAGTAAACAATTTGGTAAGAACTAAAGATAGCTAAATAGTTTCTTTTGCAGGCAACGCGTGAGATTTAGTACCTTTGCAGTACGAATTCCAGCATGACAGCTTAGAAGCCACTGAATCCAATTTTTCACCTTCCTTTCACAGATGGACAGAGAATTCTCATTTAGTTAATAATATTTCTCTCCTACCTAATACTGGAACAAATTTAAGCTTCATTCTTAGCCTAACTGATTTTTTTTTTTAGCGATTCATGATAAACAACATACATCCATTACCTCTGCTGACTGTTTGTTTGGTTTGTTGTGGGGTTTTTTTGTTTGGCTTTGGTTGGTTGGGGGTTTTTTGGGGTTTGTTTTGTTTTGGTTTTATTTTATTTGCCCCTCGTAGTCATAAGTCTGAATTACATTATTAATAGGTTAGATCCTAAAAAAAGTATTCTCAGCAGAAGTATGTTTAGGGTAAAAAAACTAAAGACGCATCTAAGCCCTGTTGGCATATGAGAGGTATGTGAATTGGCTTTACATTTCCCATGATTCACACACGCTGATCGGCAGCTCTGGACGACTCTGTATTGGGTATCGTGTTCATGGGCTTTTCAATGAACCAGTTATAGGATTTCATTTCTCAGCAGAAGAAAAACCATCCTCTCCAACCTGATCTCAGGTACGGAAACAGTTACCCTATTTAGCTGAGCTTTTATATATTTTTATATTAAATATATTTAAAATATATTTTATATTTTACATTACATTTGACCAGACACACAAAACACACCAGTATTTTTCAACCAAAAAGTTCAATTTGGGCAAAATTATAAACAATTCAAACCAACCTGTTAACACAGTAGGAATTGGAGAAGCTAAACTATAAATCACACTCTCTCCACTCCATCATTTTTCCCTACAAGCGTTATGAGAAACTTCTTTCCAGCACACCCTCCTTCCCCTGCAGATTGCTGTTCACCTACCTTGCTTCCCTGGCAGCTTTTACTTAAGCCGCAGCTGTGACGGACATTTGGCAGGATCTCGCGCCATCAACCTGAAACTTCGCCGTGCCTGCTCGCGAACGGTAGCTGTTGGCAGATGACAGGTCTCCGAGTTATTTCAACAATAGCACTTCAAGGGCTTTTGCTCCATCTGTTGTGGCGAATTGATACCCTATCCCTAAGGTGCCAAAAATAGAAACACTTTATCTGCTGCTCGGGTTTCCATCATCCCTTAACTCCCTTAGCAAACATAATTATCATCTCAAAGCAGAAGAGACTGCAGCACAACGAGATCAGGTTCGCACATTTACAGAAGCCCCTGGTTTCATTTCTATTAACTATAAAGGTCCTTGCAAATTATTTTCCCCTCTACGCAGTACAGCGACAGGATTAAAGCTGCAGAGGTTCCAATATCAGCTTAAATTCTCCAATGTGGATGAATTTCAGACTCGCAGCAGGACAGTTACAATAAACACAGAGGGAAAAGGGACTGATCAAACACTCAGCTAGCTCTTCTAGAGCTTCAACTTCCAACCACTTTCAATACCTGTGCATTTCACAGGTTTGTGTTGCTTACATGAGCTGAGCAACTTTATTTTCCAAGCTATCCACAGCCCACGCATGACGGGGATGCCCTCTGTGGGGCACACGCTTGTTCAAGGGAAGTTGTAGAAGAGGTTTTTCCCTATTTTTTTTTCCCCTACCAATCACTGTTGACACAGTGAACAATTTGTAAGAAGGGTTGAAATTTTAGTTTTTAAGCATACCATAAACCCCTGATTTTTTTCTATAGCCACTCCAAACTGAAAGCTTCATCCTCTCTTGATGGGATGTGGGCTGTCCCATGCCGACATCCCAAAACACTGCAGCATACACAGCCAGCAAGCAGATGAGGAGTGTAGCTGCTATTTTTTTTCCATTCATTATTGTCCAGTTTCCATGCATAAGCAGCAAAGAGATCCACTGGACCGGTAACAGAATTCAGTCTCTAAATGCTGACCAGGTTTCAGATGAGCAAAGAACTGGGGAGAGGGTAATCTAGCTTCCACGGCCACCTGATGAGAACAACCGTGTGCGAGACCGGCCTCAGCAACGCTCGCCAACTCTAGGTGTGGCTTGTGTTTCCCAAAAGATGGATACTTGCTTACTGAGATCCCCAAATAAGCAGCTGTAAGCACTCATTAACTTTTGGTCCTCCCAAGTTGAGGCTCGGTTTAAAGCAGTGCTGTAGAGGATATAACTTCTATTGCATTATGAACGTCAGGCTTTCCCATGGCCCCTTCCGTCCAGAAGCCTTCCAGACCTTTCCCAGTGAGCTGAGCTAAGCCAAGCAGTATTTCTCTGTGAGGAACATGACTAGGAAGAGGTCTCCGTTTTTGGAATGGTCATAGTCATACTCTTGTCAGCCTGGAAGAAGTTTAACAGAGCTGAGACTACGAGTTATTTGGAATCATCGCTTCGCCTCACGCTACGGCTCAAGCAAATGTGACGATAAATAAAAAATACACTCTGCTTGACTCTGGACTTGGTACATACATTATGATCAGGGGAACAGAGGACCTCTGCTATGAGGAAAGGCTGAAAGAGCTGGGATTGTTCAGCCTGGAGAAGAGAAGGCTGCGGGGAGACCTTATTGCGGCCTTTTAATACTTAAAGGGGGCTTATAAGAAAGATGGGGACAGATTTTTTAGCAGGGCCAATAGCGATAGGACAAGGGGGAATGGTTTTAAACTAAAAGAGAGGAGATTCAGACTAGATATAAGGAAGAAATTTTGTATGATGAGGGTGGTGAAACACTGGCACAGGTTGCCCAGAGAGGTGGTAGATGCCCCATCCCTGGGAACATTCAAGGCCAGGTTGGACGGGGCTCTGAGCAACCTGATGTAGCTGGAGATGTCCCTGCTCATTGTGGGGGGGTTGGACTAGACGGCCTCTAAAGGTCCCTTCCAACCCAAACCATTCTGTGATTCTATGATTATGGCCTCTTTTAGGAACAGGCCACATTAAAATAGCATGGGCCAAGATGAGAAAGCCACCGCAGACTCAGAGTGACTATTTGAAAGGTGCAGAGGCACGGTAGAATCCATGCCCCTGCAACCTGGGGTTTTTTGTTCATTTGTTGGGGGGTTTTTTTGGCTTTTTTTTTTTTTTTATTTTTAAGGTTTGGGAGTTTAGGATGATGATATCAAATCCATCTCAAGTGTCACAGATCTAGACAAATTGCCTTGACAAGCTCATGATTTCCTAGGGGTATAAATTTCGAGTGGCAAAACAGCATGTTGTGTGCATGCACAACTACTTTAGCAACAGCCCAGTGAATTTTTATACTGACTACAGGCTAACATCCTCCTTTTCCTGTATTTTTAAAGATAAACAAAAATAAACAGCAATTGTAATTATTCTGAACGACATAAACTCAAATTTTAAAATGCAGATGTTTATACGTGCTTCTCTCCTCCTCTTTTCAGTGGGTTGCAGAAAAGCTCTGGACAGTACCACAGTAGCAGCTCACGAATCTGAAATCTACTGCAAAACTTGTTACGGGAGAAAATACGGTCCCAAAGGTATTGGCTTCGGACAAGGGGCAGGATGTCTCAGCACTGATACTGGTGACCACCTAGGCTTGAATCTGCAACAGTGAGTTAAATCCCACTGACAGCACCTTTTGCTGGTATTACCTGTCACTTACTGGCATATTTTACATATTTTATTCTGTTTCCATAACAACATCTAGCGTAAGTAGCAGAGCAGACTTTCCTACAACCTTTCCGTCAGTGGACACAGTCATTTACCAGTTTTTAATGACGTTCAGTCTCTTTAAGCCTTCTTTATAAATTATCTCCTCCTTCAGTGGGCAATTATTCTGCAGAAGCAGCCTTTATATGCCACCACAGATGTAAATATCCACTGCAATTGTAATTTGCCATTAGGAGCCCAGTGGTAAAGTCACATTCACCACAGAACATGAGAATATTTTTTTTTTTTTTTCCTATCAGAGGGTAAAATACAGTTAGGTTTTACTGTTAGGGAAATAATCACCCTACCCCATACTGTTAACTCTCCTCTCAATGGGGAGATGTTTCTAAATCCTCCCTGTGGCTCGAATAACACTCACAAACACACCGAGACTATGTTTGAACAAAGGACTTCTAAGGGGATACCAGCTTCCAAAAGCCTCAGCCGCACGTAATTATCTCTGACAGTACATTTCTATAGTATTTTTCTATGATTCTCAAAGCTGCATATTTCCAAATCAACGATGCTTTCTTCTGGTATTACTATAAGGAAGCCAATTAACCAATATGCTGTGCAGGAAAGAAAAGCTTAAATAATGTATTTAACTCTAGCTCCTTCTAAGATACGGATCCATTACGGGCAGAGCTCTGTATCAGAAACTGTCACGTCCTGTAGAGCTAATGACCTGTTGCAATCCAACAATCTGGTAATTCAAAAGTCATTCATGAAAGGCTTTAAACTAGCACAAAGATATAAAGCACAAAGTCCAGAAATATAAAGCAAAGCTACTTTTCTGATGTGCTTTTGACTCTAGGCCAGCTACGAAGCCCAGTTCCCTGTCCAAATGGTACAGTGACTAATCAAACTGCAGGCAAAATCTAAGGGTTCTTCCTCTCACTACTGAGTGCCAGCAGATAGCCAGTCACAAAGGACAGAGGTCTTCTGCGTGTATCTTCCCTCTTGCCTCTCAACAAAACAAAATTCTTTTTTACTTTCACTTTTCATTAAATCTGATCTTCAGCTCCATGTGCTCAGCCCAGAACAGGTAACAGCAGTGGTTACACTATCAGCTTTTCAACCACACAACACAAGAGTTCAACAGAATACTTTCATTTTCTCTCTTCCCCCCCCGCTTTTGCATGTCTAAGACCAGTAATTTAGTATTTTTTTCTCTCTTACCAAAAAATCGTGAAATTGTATTTCTAGACTGAAGATAACATTTTAAGCAGTATTTTGAAAAACTGAAAACTTCTGTTTTAGGGGGTCACCGAAGTCTGCTCGCCCTTCTACACCAACCAACCCTTCCAAGTTTGCCAAAAAGATGGTAGATGTGGATAAATGTCCCCGCTGTGGCAAATCAGTGTATGCTGCAGAGAAGATCATGGGAGGAGGAAAAGTAAGTGGTTACTACAGCACTAGAAACAAAACACACTTTTATAACGGTGATAAACTATAGCTAGTAGGTCCTTGATCCTTTAAGTTTTCACTCATAATCTTGATGAAGAAAACATGAGGATGAATTAGAAAATTGCTAGAGTCTCCAATGTACTGACTTTCGGCTTTAAAACCATGTGCTTTTCATAAGCCGCCTTCAACTTTCGGCGTCTTGTTGACATCTGAGGAACAACTCCTGGCTACGGTACAGGCTGGCTCTTCTACCACTGCCGTCCTACTAACATCTCTGGGGCTATTTATAATTTAAACATTTATTTGTAGTGGCAATCGCAGATAAATTGGAGAGATTCTGTGACTAGAAAAACAAAAGCCTGCCTCATGTGACATGCTAACTATCTGCTCTGGGAACTCTCACTAGAATATTATCTCTGCACATCAAAGAAATGGCCAGAACAAGAGTAGTATCTATAGCGCTCTGCTTTTGACTAGACCTCCGTTAATAACAAAGTCACTAGGTAAGATCCTGATACAGGATAATAAAGTAATTGGAAAAAAGACTAATCTAGAACTACTACAAATGGAAGCCGTAAGACCAACAAGACAATTTTAACCTTTTCACACCATAAAAAAGCAAGTTTTTTGCTTCTTGTACCTGCTAGCCGTGCACTTTCTGTAATGTACAATGAATTGTCTTCATTTCCTCAGCCTTGGCACAAGACGTGCTTCCGCTGTGCTATCTGTGGAAAGAGTTTAGAATCTACGAATGTTACAGACAAAGATGGAGAGCTCTACTGTAAAGGTAAGAATTGTAATGAGCTGAACTGGGTTATTGAGTCCATCTAAAATTATTCTTTTTAGACCTAGTAGTGCCATCATGATTTACCTTGTTGCATGCTTAACGACTTCATGAAATTTCATTTTATCTTTTTTAATAACTTTCTGAAAGCAAAGGAATAGCTATGGTAACATTGCAGTTGCATCTTCCACTATTCACATTTAAAGTTGTAATTTTTCTACAAATATGACGTCCTCTCAGATCTGTCCTCAGACCTTCTAACAGCAACACTGGCCGTATCTGCTGGGCGGATTCTTGTACCTGCACAATCTCTCTCACTTAAAAAAACCCAAAGCAAACCAAAAAAACCCAAACCACAAAGATACAGATCTTCCAAGGTCATCTGTTTAAGGTCATGGTCCTAACTGGACTTCTTCCCAGAAGTTAAAAGATACTTCCACTATATTGGTAGTACAGAAGATAACACCTTCGTGCTAAATTATACATCCAGATGTTCTTCTCCAATCAAGACAATTCACAAACTTCACTAGACTCTTAGAAATAGCTTAAAGGGAAAAATAGGCAAAGTTTTTATATCCTAGGCTAAACTTTACAGAGAATCCTAAAGAATAGTACTTAGGTTCTGTGACTTTGGGTGCAGTCTGACAACTGCAAGGGATCAAATTAGCCTATTTTGAGAAACAGGCTGACCATTACTACTGCCTTAGCAGAGTTGTGATAAATAACTATGCACACACTTAGCAAAACAGAGTTAAAATGGAATGGTTTAAACGACCATCAATAGTTTCTGGACTAAGCCCTAGTTCTTTTAATCTCCTTTGAAAATCTCCGACTTATTACTCAGTCTGTATTATTCATACAGGCCAAGTTTTACTATTTTCAGACAGGAAAGTAGTTCTAATTAAAATGTTACTTAGATCCTAAATAAATACAGCTAATTAATTTTTTTTGGAGAAGATCAGATGTAACTTCTGTTTAATTCAAAACATGTGATTCCACTTTCACTATTAGAACCTGTTGACACTTCTGAGAAAGACGCTTTCAGATTTCCTTCCTTTTATTAACTGAAGTTTGGAAGTAGTTGTAAAACCAAGAGTCATTTACCTCTATATGAAAACATTCAGAATACCATTTACCTTCCTCCTTTTGCAGTTTGCTATGCAAAAAATTTTGGTCCCAAAGGAATTGGGTTCGGTGGCCTCACTCAAGTGGAAAAGAAAGAGTGCGAATGAGAAGAAACGGATGCAACAGACTCAAACTGCTGGTGGTGCCACCGAGCGATAGCTGTCAAGTAAAACGTTAAACATCACATATTGCTAAGAACCTAGGGCATTTGTTTAATATTTTCCACCTTGCAGGAAAAACTTGTGAGCTTCTATCTTAAGAAATTCTTAGAATAGCTTAAAAAGGTACAGTGATAAAACTAGATTCATGTTTGGTTTAGAGTAAGTAAAGACAAAAACCTCATGGAACATTATTGCTTCTTAAACTAGTATTTACCACACTTTAGACTGGAATTTTAAAGACGCAGCATTTTGTCCCATTAAGACAGAGACACCTTAAGGAGCGCAAGGGTCAGAGTGTTCCGACTCGGGCCATATTTTCCTTCGTTCAGAATGTTATGCCGTCTGTATTTCTACCTATCTCCTAATGGAGTTTTGAACGTTTTGACATTTTGTGTTACAGCAAAGTAGATGTTATTTACTTTGAGACAGTTAAAAAGTATTTGAAATTCTTTCTCTCAAAAGGAGATATTTCTGAAGAAAACCAACATTTTCGTAGAATACGGTGTTGTAAGTTTTGTTATTGTATGTTTTCAAGCTACAATAAAGTATTGATATTGCTTCACATTATTTTTACTTGAATTTGCTTGTGCTTTATGTTCCATAACATCGCAGATAGATGCATTTCACTGAGATGAATGAAACCCCCCCATTTCTTAACTACAAGAATGCTGTTTCATTACATTACTCTTACCTTGTCAGTTCCAGATGGTATTTAACTTTAATTTTCTGATCTCGACTGTTTCCCAGCGGGTTTTCATTATTACCTACTTTGACTTATATTCAAAACCACACTGCCCAGCCAGCCACTCCAGATTGACGCTGTAGCCTTTTCTTGGGAACGTGGCTGACATCTAGCTATTCTAGAGCTATGCAGGCAGCTGGGAATAATTCCCTCTTTTTATATACATTGCTATTTTCCATCACCAGCTTACCCATTTCATACATTAACAGGGCATATACACATGCAAAATACAAGGCAAAGAATCAGGCTTTTTTCATATGGTTTTGTGCTTACCTGTTCTTAAATACCTCACTGGTCACATATCCCTTGAATTTATTTCAGTCTGTAAAAATACACTTAGAAGCATGAAAGCTCTATTTTATTAGATGTAAACCCTCCAAATACAAAGACTTAATAGAGGTTTTCACAACATAAGCAATAAAATTACAGGGTGATTGTAATATTAAATTTTTAAATATGAACATTCCCCTTAATTTTCAAAAGTAATTTTCTTCTATTATCTGCAAAAGAAAGCAAAGGGTACAAACACGGTTTTGAAATTCTGCCCTAAAAACTTACCTTTAAAAATATATATTCTTAGTGTCATCTCATCACATAAAATTTCAAATAGTTTCAGCTCAAACTATATATACACATACAATGATTGTTCCATATACAAACCTGCTGTAGCTTATGCAAGATAGGTTTAATATTTGAAACAATAATAAAAATAAAACCAAGCAATTTCAGAAGAATTTGTAAAAATTAACAAAATAACCAATTTTATTTAGTTTTCAGCTCAACAGTTTTAGAAATTAAGCAAAACTTCACACAGAATGAACATTTTTCTCCTTTGCCCGATGAAAGAGGTTGTATTGCTTGGTCCAGTCAACTACATTGGGTTTGAGCATACCAAAGCAACTGCACTGGAAAAAGTCTGCAAGATTCTGGAAGCATCCAAGACTGCAAATGAGAGAAAGATCCATTAATAAACCTAACAAAAGACGACTGCAGGCATCAAAAGTACACGTTCACCATGAGACAGTACTTAAGATATAAAGCTGTCAACGAAGACAGCTCTGGGAGAAGAAACATAAGAACAGTTCTCTATTAAGCATTATTGCTTTGTTGAACTTTTACAACCTGTATTACATTTAAGAGTGAGAGCAGATTAAGTTCAACTCAAATATTTACAAGTCAGTAAGATCTCATCTGCTAACACACATGAGGAAATATGGACTTCTAGTGTAACAGGGAAACCTTGGTACTAGTTTCTCTATTGAGCTAAATACTGCAAGAGAAGTCAGAAGGGGGCCAGTTCATAACTCTCTGAACCTACAGAACAGACAGAGAGATTGATGAACAAGTTAAAGGAAAACACCCCCTCACCCCCAAAATAGCATCTACTGATTAGAGCTATGGACTGATTTTGGCACATCTTTTTCCTATGTACACAGCCATGCAGAAAGAACCCCAGTAGCTCTTACACTGGCTCTTACACTGTTGATTTCCTGAGGCAAAGGTAGCTCTCAGCAAGGAAAACAAGGTCCATTCCCTCCTCTTAGCACAACTCCTAACAGGCGTGACTAGCACCTCCATAGACCACCATTTTTTTGCATTTATGAAGTAGTGAAGCAAATCCGTACTGAAAAGACGTGCTTAAAACACACTATTCATTAATACTCACTTGTATGGAGTTCTCCTGAGTGAAACGGGATGCTTCGAAGATTTTCTCTGTATCAGGAGGTTCATTCTCTCATGCGAGGTCAATCCCAAGAATGCAATCTTACAGGAAGGAAAAGGTAAATAATGGTTAAAACATGAACATCACAAATTAAAATTCTGGCGATACCAAAAGGTACTATTGAGAAGGGAGGGAGGGGAAGGAGGTTGGCCATATCTAATAAATAAGTAACTACTGCCATAATTAATGACCGAAAAGTATGTTTCTAAACGTCACTTGGACTAAAACAGAACCCAGCAAGCTGTAACATTGACGCTTCCACTGAGAAGGCAAGCTTAACCGGGGCGACTCTGAAGACTTTTACAGATGTCTGTAGAAGTGTAAGATCTATAGCAGTTAAGCACCTACCTCCTACAGATTTTGTCTATATTCTACCACACAAATTGGTAGAAAAAGATCCCCCCCAAAAGACAGAATAGCTTAGCAAAAAAGATGAAGTAGGTATCAGAGACTCGACAATAACTTTTTCATTTTCTTGATTTGATGTCTTCTTTCACTGAGTTTCACAATGAGATTTAGGGGGGTTTTTTTTGCATTTTTGCTTACCTATTCCTTTTCCCATTTTCTTATTTTTTTTATTGAACATAAAACTTATAAGCCCTTATAAATGGCTGCAAGGTTGCTTTGCTGAATGACACACTAAATATCATAAAGCATTTACAAATGACTACGTACACAGTATTTAACTGTAAATATCCTACCTAGATCCCTGTTTTCCCAGGATGATATCTCAGTGTCTTGGACATCACAGAAATCTAGTAGTATGCATTTAAAATTGTGGATTTTTACTTTTTTTTTTTTAAACGAGATGTAAAACAAATCTTTAGCTCAGTATGCATAACACATATTCAAATGACACATCTTTCCTAAAAGCTGCTAAACAAGCTGTTTCCTAGATGTTTTAAGACAGCTCTTCTCAATCTTGCTGCATAGCCAAGCTCTCCGAGAAAAACATAAACAAGAAGGTTGACAGTCCTCATCAGGATAAAATCCAGGGTGTATATTCTTCTTGTAGCAATGGGATTTAATACAGTCTAATGACACACTGCTGAGCTCTGCCATAGAATTTTCAATTCAGGACTAATTGTGCTAGGGAGCTTTTGTGCCATTTTTGGGGTAGCAATACCAGTTCTATTAGTCAAATAAGTTTCTTGCCTTTAAACACATCTTTTTATAGGTTTGGAAGTTTTGATGAGTAGGAAACCCAGAACTCAGTTACAGGAATGATTTGCAGACTGTGATCCTACTTTTAACATGGGAATGCTGAGTGCACAAGTCCCCATGAAACTTAAAGGGCTGTCCTGAAATTTAAGAAAAGCACCTAGACGTGACATTAATTAGTTAAGGAAAGCAGGCACAAAGTTTTTATGTGAGCAATTCATTTAGGGAGAAGTTTTAATATGATGACTTTTTAAGAGAGGAGCATAAACTGAAGCAAAATAATACCTGATAAAGCTGAACAGTTAGCCACAACGAAGCCCACACAGTATGAACACAGGCTACCGCGAAGATGTAGGAAACCCACGGAGAACAATGTATTATCTGTGTGAAGTATGTCCATGCTCCATCTTCATGGTAACTTGTTGCACAATGCCTTGACCAATCTGACAAGATGGGTAATCAGTTAATTATGTTTTTAGGCCACGTAAGAACTGAACAAAGATTATTTACATGGAATGAATATTACATAGCAATATGCTCTACAAATACCATGTTTAATATACCACATTCCACTTAAAAGCACCCACATAGATATGTGACTGCTTGCTATTCTGGCTGCATAATCTTTACATTATGTGTTCATAATGCACAGAAGGAACATTCGAGTCACTGGCTACGTACTTTTTATATGATATTGAAATAACTCATCATCTCTCATTGTCAAGACTTTTGAAATTTTGCTTCATGCTTATTTGTAATTTTAGGACAAGAATTTATCATTTGTCTTAAACACCATCATCAACAATAGAAGACATGATGGTGACAATGCCAAGAAAGCAGTATTTTACCACTATTAAACAGATGTAAACTGGAATGTCCAACTTCTGTAAATTTCTTAAGAGATACTTAAAGCCCACTACGTACCTATTTGACCTATTAAAAAAAAAAAAAAAACCAACCAAACTAAAAGCAGAGCAACTTTTTTTGCCTCTATGTCAGTAGAACAATAAAGAGGTTTTCCTCCCACGTTCCTTCACACACAGGAAATGGAGGAAATAATATGCATTTTGCATAGGTAAGACCACCACGGAAGCACAGGAAAGCAAGTCATGTTCACACCCTGTGTCCTCCACTGCCACAGCTGGTTCACTTCACTCTACGTTCAATATTGACTCAGTTCAATATAATGTGAAGTAATATAAAATAAAATAAGCTCCCTCTACTTTTTATTTAAAAGGTTAGTACTATGCTAATTCATCCTCAGGAACTACATTATAAGGGCTCTCCTCTCTCCTCCAAGAGATTTCTTAATCTTCCAGTGTAACAGTTTGGATTTATTAATGAGATATACAGTTCTCTTCAAAGTTATCACCACATTAAAAACAAAAAGAAACTTTTGCAAGTGTCAATATAGATATTTCCAAATAACGAAATCAAGAAAGCCTTTGTAATAATGTCTTTACAAACTCATTTTCTATTACAGTAAAGGGTATCCAGACTAGAACCTGTAACCTGACCTTCCTCCACATGGCTTCCCTATTTCATCTCTAACAAAAATGCTTTCTGATACTGTATTTTCCAATGGACATTCCACCAGAGCTGTATCTTAGATCTTACTCAACACAAACGTAATCAGATATCTGACCAAAGACTCGGATATGATGTATTTTCATTTAAAGACAGAATTACAAGATAACATCACTGCTGAAATGTGGTATCCTTTGTGCAGGTATAATTACACTTGCTGGAAATGGAATGCTGAAAAATAAAGACCATACACACACGTTCTTGAAAGCTAAATTAAAATAAATTCATGGATACATACACAGAAGTGTTCCATAAAGCAGCCAGACACAGGTCACAGTTAGGAAAGACAGGAACAATAGGTAGTAACGATGGTTCCCGATGCCTGAATTTGAGGCAAGGAAAAAAAAAAAGGTTTGACATTTTAAAATTCAGCAGGATCTGCATTTCCCCTTAAGTTAATAAGAATAAAAAGAATCAAAACCACTTCTTATTATTACCTCTGCTATCCTCAAGAGAGTTTGACAAGGCTGATCTCTTTCCCAACTCTCTCCTGTAAGCCATCCCAATTTATACAATAGAATTAGTTCTGATAAAGTCAGCCAGGATTTGTCTCTTTTTCAGAGCATGCCTTCAGCTGTTTTAGCTAGATGAGGACTAATTATGCAACCACAACTCTCCCCAAGCACAGTACAATTGTCTCATGCGACTGAAAAATCTAAGCTATTCAATTTAATTGTTTGACCTTTGTGTGCTTCAGAATTGCAAACATATGCATAAAAACCCCAGATCTCTGTCAGAAAAACCATTACATGAAGATATATAATTATTTTTCTTTAAATTACAATCAGTAGTGCTCAAAGCTTTGAAACAATGCATCAGAAGGATGTCTCACCACCTTGTAAAGAACAAACACTAAAAACATTTCCAAGTATTTAACATTACAAAAAAGCTATTGGCAAAAAGAATATGCTAAAGATATATTGCTACAGATGTAAAGCTCTAACCTTTCTATCTTGAGCACCACCAGTAATGAGACAGAAAGGAAGAAAGAGGGAGTTTCTTAAAGAACACAAGAACATAAAAAATGCCCTACGGGGTTATCTCAGTGGTCCAGCTGCTCCACTTCGCTGTCTCTAACAGCGACAACAGGCAACGTTCGTTCGGGAGGACACATGAGCCTGCCCACTTTCCGAGTTCATTCTCCTCATCCACAGCTACTGCCTTAAAATGTCAGAGTGCGCATACTTGTCTAGTTCTTTTAGTATCTACTTCTGGACACATTGTCCAAAAATTTGTCTAATCGCTTTCTCAACCTTTGGATACTGCCTCTATCTGCAAACACTTACAGCAGCAAGCTCCAAAATTTCACTACCTGCCACGTAAAGACTTTTTTTTCTTTACCAATTTTAAATCCAATTGCTATTCTCACTGAGCCTCCCCTAGTTCTAGTATTATGTGCTTGGCAAATAACAGTTCTGCATTCACTTTAGCCACCATCTTAATTGCCTTTTTTTTAAAAAAGAAAAAAAAAAAAAAAAAGTCTCTAAGTTCCTCCTTCTCTCAAAAGAAAGCCCCAGACTTTTTGGTCTCTACTCTTAGGGTGACCACTCCATCCCTTTAATAATTTTAGTTGCCTTTCTCTCTGCCATCTAACTAATTTCACTCTGGCACCTATCAGCAAGCCCTTCAGTATCAGTTGTGTATTCTTATATCAGGTGTGCTCTCTCTCTAAGGAGATAAATGTTATTTCTGCAACTTCAAAAATATGTGGTATTTTCAAATTTGATAAAACAAACACTCTCACCTATGCACCGTCCAATCCAGAGAGAATGCTGATCGTATCTGGCTACACAAGAATTACAAGCAAGGCAATGCATAGACCTCAAAGGCTTCCTTACCTAGTTGAGGATGAAGGAAAAGGACACAGTCATAGCAAAAGCACCTATTTTGCTCAAAGTTTAGAGCATTATCTCATGGGCACCATCATATTTTGTGCAATTACTGTATAGCAGACCTGACAATACAGAACATAGATGAGAACTATGGGTCTTAATTTTACAAAAAAAAAAAAAGACAGAAATAATTATTATTTTATTAAGATAAGAGTCCAAGGATTTCAAAGCATCTTTTGTCACCGTAAAAGAAAAAAAGAAATCTAAGTAATATAGAACAAACAATGCACGTAACACTTGCATGACAAGCAATGAGGAAAAAGTTTTTTATAGTAGGATTGAGTAAAACCCAGATTCAAAAAGAAAACAAATATCAAAACTTCACTTACAAGACATGATGTGCAAAATGTTCTGAAGTCCAAGCAACCTGCTTCTGCAAGAGCTACAATGTTCTGAAAGACAAAGTAGTTTGCGCTTGCATTTGGATCACATTTTTGGGGGAAACCGATGAAGATTTTTACATTAGGCCTTTTGCAATTCGTAAGCATTCTGAGTGCCAAGCACCGATAGGAGTAAGTACTTGCTATTTAAAAAGGTCCATGAGTAACACAAACCAGCAAAGACTAACACAACTTCACCCATGCAGGATTATTCAGAAAAGTATCTCTATGTTGCCAAAATTAATACATAATGTGAATGAAATATTCTTTAAAATGAGATGGTATTAAGATACAAGGTGCCTCTCATATAATCAGCCAGACTTCAGAGAGGTGAGGAGAGCTGCTATATTTACTGTTCCTTTATGAGTACTAAATAGACAATGTTCACTAGTCCTGTGGCAACAAGTTAAAATTGCAGTTCATTCTCCCTGGCAATCTGAAGAAATACAACCTCATGGAGAGCAAAGAGATCACAAACAAAATGCCTTCCTTAATCCACAGGTTGGGGAGATCAAAATGCTAAATTCTCTACTGATTGGTTGGCAATGATTTCTTTTTGCCATTCTAAAGTAGAGCTAGGAAATAGCACGTGATTTACATGATGCTTAAGCACAAAAATCAAACCATTGTAGGCATCTTCGAAGTATCTGACAAAATTCAAGCCATTTCTAGCCTTTGGTATGGACGCTTGCAGTAAAGCACTGTGAATATCTCTTTCTAACCTTAGACAACTGGAGTGGAAACCATACAAAATTTCTATGTATTAAGTGAAGTTCTATGTGAATTTGTATCAGAGATAACATCAGTGGTGTGGGTCTGTACGATGTTTGGCCAAAGCTCACATTTCAATGAGAAGAAGATGGAGGCAAGGAAATTATGGCAAGATGATGAAGATAAGGAAACAAGCAATAGTAGGAAAAATGATCTACAATCTATGTTGTTCAGTGACAGAGCTAAAAAACTCTTAAAAGAAGAGAGTATTTCACTGCTTTCAAGTTTAACAAAGCTGCACGTGACGACAATCAATCAGCAGTACGTATGTGTTGCACCAGGTTAGCCCTTCCATTTGTTTTTATGAAATCACCTACCTCTTTTCTTTCTTTTTCTGAAGTCTTAATATACCCAGGATCAGTTCTCCAAGTTTTATAGAAATAATAAAGAAAACCCACCACGCTGAACATGGCAGCGATTTCAAGAATTGTATCCGTTACATGTAATATTCAGGTTAAGGAATATATTCTTATACCACGTATCACCGCTACTTGTCAAACAAATAAAATATTCTAAACTTAGTTTGTATTATTTTACAAGCAACAGATAAAAAGGAAAAGAACGACTTTCACTTTTATAGTAGGATCTTCTCTGTCCTTCAGAGGCCATCATATCACAGAAGTTAAATATTCTGTCCAGTTTGAGCGCTGGAGGAGACTTTTACAACTGTATAAAGCTGCATCACAATACAGCTCCCTGTCATCCTCACTAGCAGAGTGCAGACTTTTGCCTTTGAACATTTAACAGATATAAAATGAATTCAATTTCTTTTTTTCCCCTCTGAAGTTTTTCTATTTTATTTAAACAATACTAATCAGACATGTAGTTATTAAGCTTCCAGCAGCTGTGAGATTTGTTTGACTGCTGCACACACCCCTGAGGCACCGAACAGGCTCTTACTCAGACTGTTGTCTAAGTCCTGCCCTCTCTCGTTTGTCTCAGCTAAAACAACCGAATAAATTCAGACAGAAAAACACAACTGGAAGTCAACCTGGAACTATCTTTGTCACTCAAAAAACCAAGCACACACCACTGAACACTTCTGAAGGTAATGGGACAGCTACTGGGAACCCCTCTTCCCTCACAAATATACTAGAAAATCCATGATGATGAAGTGACAAATTTCTGGTCTAACGGGACATTTTCCTTCTTGCATACCGTTTGCTTTTACCCAGTGGCTGTTTTAATTACAGTGTAGGGAGGGAATTCATCTCTCATGAACTCCAGAGAAGTAGAGTTAAATTCAGTACTTTCTATATACGGTTATTTGCTGCAATTTCTCTAGCAGACAAATTATTATACATGAGGGAGGATATACAGTCATTAGGAACATAATTTTTACACTATGGACTAAAAACATCTGTATGTGAGGTGAAAGGGGGAGAAAACCATGTCGAGATTAACTATAAAACTCTCTATACAGCAACAGACAGCTGTGGAGTGGGACAAGTTTCTTACTAATTAAATTCAAGCATTGAACTCAAGAGCTCGGGCTGCTAAAGAAGAGTCCATGATGCCACCAAGGACCAGTCAGAGAGCCCAAGCCTGGATTCTCTCTCAGCCACTACATAAACCGCACAGTGTGAATAACTCTTACAAATCAAGTACTGCAACCTCAAGGTTGTTTTGTCTTATGAATTAACAACCCTGCAAATAGCTCTAATTAAAATCAAGATGATAAATTACGAAATATTGGCACTGTATGTTACCAGACTTATAGCTGTGTTTGTTACAATGCAATTGCAGGGTGCACTTATAGAAGTCAAAATGATGGTGCATTTCTTGTGGATACTGCTGGCCTATTTGCATTTCTATTGCTTTTTTTTTGAGCTGACAGAAGTCCTTAATTAGAATGGCTGGATTTTCATTCAGTCTAGAGGAACAGTTTGACAGACATAAATACAGGTAACAAACACTGAACATTTTTATAACACTCACATCTGTGACAAGTTCCAGAAGGAAAACACATTCATGAGAAAAAGGGTTGGATAGTGAAATGGAAAACCACCCACTTGCCCATCTCATGAAGCTATGGTTAGACCTTCAAGAATATTGCTGTGCTCACTATCTTCAGCAAAGCGTCTGACTCAAACCCCTATCGTTTGAATTTTTTTTCCTTCTAATTTAGATGACACCAAGAAAACCTTAAAACACTGAATAACGTGATTTTCATTTAGACAAGCATATGCGTGTATCCCCAGCGGGAATAGACTTGATCAGTTCATCAAAGTTAATCCCGATAATTCTATTAAGGACATCTTAATTGGGAACAGTACAAAATAAAATGCCATTTAAAGGATGAAGCAATTAAAAATTAATTAAAATTGTGCAGCAATATACTATAGCTGGTTTAGTACAAAATTATTTACAGTTCTAAGTATCTCCCTAAAGGCCTTTTCACAAAACTTAATCAATAAACAGATGCCCCCTGTGTAACAAAAGAGCAGGACACTGCAAGTATAAACTACTAAAACGTTTTTGTACTTATCAGTGCAAAGCCTCTTCAAAGAAAGTAAATGAAAGGTAAAAATTAATCCACTGTACGCTAAGGATGCAGCATAACCTGTGAATAAAGACAGATAGGAGACTGGAAGATCTATTTTGGAGGGACATGAAGAAATTTGTTCCTGGTTGGTTTTTTTTTTGGGGGGGGGGGGGGTGTTTCTAAAAGCAGAAGCATGAATACCACTTACTGTCAAATCCTTGTCATTTTAGAAAGAAGAGATGCTTTGAAAATTATTATTAATGCATGTGTATCTGGTTATACCACATGCCAAAATAAGATTACCGTATGAGAGTCTCAATGAGGAAAATTAGCATCACATGGAGATGCTAACAGAGACAATTAGGTTTACAACAAAGACATCCTCATTTTGATATTCCAGTACCATAAGAAGTAGTTCAGAATTGTACAGAAATATCTGCTAAAGATAAAAGAAGGTACAGATTTTTAGCCTGTATATAACTTGAATTTAAACCCAAAGTTATTTCACGCCTGCCCAATGGAAGTAAACCAATCTTACCAGACATTAACAGTCGTGTGCAATTATCTGGGACTGCTCGTTACTATTTGCATGACCAGGCTTAGATTAATTAGGAACTGTAAGGAGAGTTCTATTGCATTTCTTGAGTATAAAGGATATCAGGCAGGAACCAGAAAAACCAGGTTGCAGACATCCAAAAAACTGAACTTAGCAGAAGTGCTGTAGGAAGATAGCTTAGATTCTTGAGCCCCACAAATTGCCTGAAAGAATATGAAAAGAAAAGATTATTTTTAAAAATTATATTTAAAACATAATTCCATAGAGTATAAATCACCTGGTTTGTTATTTTACAGACTTCATACACACAGTATACTTCAAGTCTCTCAAAGCAATCAAGAATTGTCACTCAAAAGCATTCTTTAGCCAGATGCGTAGGGGGGTTAACAACGCAAAAATAGAGCGCTCTGTTCCAGCCCAATACTATATATCAGAAGTGCTGTAGCATTGGGTGAAAAGTGTGATCTCTGCCTATTTGCACACTGATAGCATTGCCATTTCAATGAACACCGACTGTTGCAGGAACTGTTGCCTGCGAAACAGCTTAGGATAACACTGGGAGGTCTGGGGAGCAGAAAGGGAGGGAATGGTTTATTAAAACTCATTCTGTGTCACAACTACAGAAGGAAAAGTTGAGATAAAGCACATTTCTGAGCATTGTGAATGGTTATCTCAGTGTCTACCAGGTGCAGACTTTCAGTAACACTCTCTTTATCATTAAAATTAGCTAACAGACTGCTTAAACACTTTAGTGGGTTGGGTTTTTTCCCCAAATCTTTCAGTGATGAGAAACTATTATTTTGCACACCTAAAGACATTCAATTTCTATGGTCATTCTAAAAAGTACATATATTTAAATCCTTCACACACTCTGCAACCATTTCTCAGGAGGTATCTTTTATGCTAAGCGAAACTAAACTCTGAAAAGAATACTGCATTAGATAACTTATATACTGTCTACAACAATTAAATACATATACAGAGAGAAAAAGCCACAAACCTCACAAACAGAGCCATCCCAAATAGCAGGAAGAGAAGCAGACCTCCTTTCAAAAGCCAAGAGTCAGAACTTAAGTTCATTACGTATCCTATGGCCCACATGAACGTCAAAGAAGATGCCAACAGCAGGAAGAGCTGTTAAAATGATTATTGTTAAAATATGACAAAGTATTCAAGCAGGACTTGCTTCAAAAGTATTCAGTTAATGTAATAACAAATGCTGAAAGGCTGAAGGTAGATAAGACAAAGTGACACATCAATACATGGGGTAGGGGGGAGAGGGGAAACGACACAAAAAACCCCACCCAAACCACTGCCACGTGCTTTTAAAGAATTTTATTTTTGTGCATTTCAGAAGTCTTAGAAGATCTTCTGATCAGAAAAGAGTTCAGTTGCATATTATTCTAAACATGGAATGCTGTAGCTTTATTTCCATTAGTTATTACTTGGGAAATTACCTCATATTTCTCTACTATTTTCAGTAACCTGTTATTTCTTCTGCTTCTCATTCTTTCTTCCTCTTTTACCATATAAACCATGAGGCGATTCAGACTTTGATAAGCAAGGTCAAGCGGTGTCTCTCCCTTTAACAAGAGAAACATTTGGTTATTTATGCACTTAATACATAAATGCTTTACTTTTTAACAGAAGCAAGAAATAAATACAGCTAAAACAAGAATACCTGGGCAATTACTTCCCAGCCCCCCCCCCCCCCCCCCTTTTTTTAAGGCCAGGGTAAGCTAAATTCAGAATTTTAACATGCTTAATCCACTGCTCTGTAGTTCTAAAAACTGATACTTGCAACCAGATTGCATCTATTTGAGTTATCTGTTGGACTGTCTTCAACAACCTGAAACGCTAAACTGTCTGCTAGAACATTTCATGCTTACTGAAAGGGAAGGTTTCTTGTTTATGTTAGCTTTTAAATACCAAACAGCAATATCCTAAGTCACACATACAAACAAATAAAAAGCAGCAGATGGAAAAGCTGCACAGCTTAATACACAAACCCTGAAAAACTACACTGTACAAACATATCTTTGTAATCATAGGAATTGACACTTTCAACATTTATACTTCTTACTACCAGTTTTTACAAATATTAGGACAAAGACTTCCCTATGTGACTAGCCCTTCTGAACACGCAAGCAGGCATTGTCAAACACTGGTTTTCACAGGATTACAAACACATCTTTTTAAAGTCTTTAAGAGTCTTACTGGACACGAAGACACCGTTATTTTTAAAAATCTGGCCAAAGTCATGAATCCTCATGACAACATTTTGAAGTCAAAAACAGCCAACTTAAAAAAAAAGGGGGGGGGGCAGGGGGGTGTGAAAAATCTGCAAAGGACACAATTATGTTCAGAGCAACCAAAAGGCTTGGCTGTTCATTAAATGAACGTTGCAAAGAATCTCTGCATTCATACTTTGAGCCACACCACAAGAAATGTGCCAGTTCCTTTTGGGAAAGACTAAGAACACCTGCTCTTAGTCAACCCCCATTGCAAAGGATATCCAAAGTGGAGAGGACTCAGCTTTTTCTTTACATTCATTTTACACGTTCATGCCACATGGAATGAAATACCATGGAAGAAATAGTACCTTGACATTTTTGATGTCCAGGCTAGCACCAGCTTCCAGCAACAGATCCACTGCACTGGTATTTCCTGATGTTATTGCCCAGTGCAGTGCAGTATTCTTTTGAACATTGTCTACAGCATTGAGAGAGGGGTTAAACTTTAAGAGAAACCTCGTGGGTTCTGGTCTAGATGAAAATAAAGTATAAAAGTTAACAAACAGAAGATAATCTATACTGGAGATGAAACTTTTGAACATCTTATAAGAACCACTGTTCCCATCTGTGAAATAACAGCAAATATACAATGCCTTGTCTCGGAACAAGCTCATTAATGGTAGATAATGGTTTATAATTCAGGACCTGTCCTGAGGGTTTTTCTCCAGACTATGTTATCTTACCATTTTTAACAAATGTGAGGTATATACACAGATTGTATCTTTCTACAACACTGTGTATAAGTTTACATCTCCACATTTTATTTATTTTAAATGCATTTTACTGCGTTCGCCTCCATTTATTTTCATTTCTGGGAAAGCACAATAACGCTGCAGAGAGTTTAGCCACAAACCTAAACTTCTTTTAGAAATTCTTTTTACTTTCTTTACTATATCCAATTAGCTACTTCATAACTCCTGATCTCTGAAATACTGCATATTTTAGTACAACTAAAAGGGGAAGGAATGTCAGTTTAACAAAAAATTTCATTAAAAAAAAAAATTCACTTCACTGCTTCTTAGGTACAATAAAATAGATTCTTCTGAAGTTATTCACTACTTACTTACCCAATCGCTTTTTGTGCTGATAACATTAAAGGGGTTTGTCCATTGAAGTCTGGTGTGTCTATGTTCTAAGTATAAGAAAAGATAACAAGCAAGTGATTACTAGTGATTTCAGGAAACAGAGCGAGATGGTCAGATTTGGAGCTATATAACTGGCTCAGCTTCACTGCAGTAGCAGAAAGAAACCAAATTATACCAGCCAAGAAGCCAACACTCATTTAAACATTTTTCCTCCCCTCTGTGAGTCTTGCATGTCATCCCTTTCAGAACATGTGAGTCTCCGCTATGGCTATTTTTAAGGGAACCATGTTAACCATATTTCTTGTCCTCTTCTGCACAAAAATACTAAAATGAAATGTACCTTTTAAAGCAATGTTAGCCATCTTCCTTGTGTAAACAGAGGTACATAACAGAATGTCCAAGTACGTAAAACTGGTTTATTAAAACAACAAAAAAGGATTGATTGATTATGTATCTCAAGACATAATTATTTAAACATCTACTTGCATTATGTAATTTTCTTCCTTCTTCACAGTGAAGGTTTCTTTCTTCCCTGCCTCCACCCATCATTACATTAGAGCAGACTTACTTAAAAGAAATGTTTAATCACTTGGATTTTTTAGTAGAAGCTAAAAACTTTAAGTTTGTGATATATACCACCTATATCTACATTTCAGATGTCAGTTACTCTACTAAAAAGAGGTCTACGAGAAAGAAAATAAACTTACCAAATCTTTAAATCTTAATACTCAGAGTTTCAAAGAAACAGTCTAGATCATATAAGAACTCTCCTCTCATTTTTATTAGCAAATTGTTACAGTTGTCATTAATTCTGGTTACTTCAGATGTAAGCTAAGCAGACATCAACTAGATTAGATACAATATAAAATTACAGAAAATACAGAAATTTCTTATAAAAAATTCAGGCCCAGTCTGATCATCTATTCTGCATGCTTCAATTGATGGACAATTGCACAGATTATTAGTTACAAAATTGTAATCAAATAGTAAATACTTCATGATGTATATACTTAATATACTGCTTTTTGTTCTCAGGTTTAAAAGCCAGTTGTTATTTATACAGCACCACAAATCTGCATAGCCTTAACAACTCTCCTTAAACACACCAAATTGTATGTGAATGTGTACGTGTGGGGATGACAAGAACAGGGGAGAGTGTTAAAAACCAAACCAAACCAAATATATATATATATAAAAATCTAAATTCTCTGAACTTATGGCACAGGGAAATAGTTGTCAAATACCTGCTTATCATCTATAAAACAAAACAGTTAATTCTGAAACGTATCGTACACACAGGCAGCTACTCCTAAGTAGAAAACAATACTTGGGACACCAACAACGTACCTGGCCTTTTGATATGAGGTAAGCTACAATGGGTATGTGTTGAAACAGCACTGCTAAATGAATGCTACTGAATCCTTCTCCATCGATAAGACTGGGATCCGCTCCACACTTCAACAATAACATGACCATAGGTAGGTGTCCTTGTCTGTAACGACATATGAAATGAAACTATAGAGATGACAAAAAAGATGGACATTTTAATGAAAGCGTTGCCTTAATAATTCTCATAGATACCCCGCAAAAAAAACTTCCTTTCCTGAATAAAAACATAAGAATCTGAAATTATTTTTTTTAAATTAAAAGTTTGTATCAGAAAATTATATTACATATATACCTTAATAAGTCAGCCTAAGGCAAACTGTTAATTTAGAATACAATGGTTATTCTACAGCATTTGCTCCTGTGAGCAGTCTTTCTCAGAAGTATTTAACTTTGTTTGGCAGAAGACTAAGACAGCCCAGAAGAAAGCACTGATCTTCCAATGTGACAATTTGCACACTGAGAAATTATCCCAGAATAATTATTTAAGGTTATGTTTTTTCCAGACGAGCAGTGCTTTGTTCTTTTGGTCATTTTACTCAAGTCCTGTCCTAGAAGCCAACGTTGTATGATTTTAGACTGTATCAGGTTGAACAGGTGTAGTCTGGAGCAGATGTAGAAAGAGTGGATCCAAAGAGGCATTAAACATACGCAAGCACTGATAGCTACCGTCACCCAGGAAGAGATGCTGCATGGCTGTGGTGGCAGCTACGATGAGCCCAAGACGAAAAGCTAATGCTGCTGGGAGAAGAAGGTCAAAGGCTTCTCTACCTGCCTCTGAGCAACAAGATGTCTTACACTGGTCCCACTGCTACATGCTTGTGCTTTCAAGTCCAGGACTGGCAGTGTTGAGTCTTACGAGAGCACACCAAGGGAATCTAGTGCTGAAGCTAAAACAACTGAAAGCATACTAGCTAGACAGGCTGAAGGAATTGTGCCCACAACTTTTTCAGGCTTAAACTGTGCCCCGATAAGCATCAAAAGCTAACTTCAGTGACCTAACACAGCCAAGTCTTCGCCCAGTAAGGCAAGACTTACGAGGCAAAGTCTGAACAGTACTGTTTCATCCCTAGGTAAAGTTCAAAATGGGAGTCCAAGTGACTAAACCACAGACAGACACATAACACAACGCTGTGGCCCACAAAGTTGCCAGGAATCAGAAACCAGATTTCAGTATTATTATGGACGTGCAGTGAAATTCCTCATACCTTAAAAAAATAAACATACCACAGAATGTGATCTAAGATGACCACTGCTGTGCTACACAAAATATAACTGTTAATACTACCACATTTACAATTAGTAGTCGCAAGCAGCATACCTAATGGCCCAGTGAAGGGGAGTTGAATTCAAATCTCCACCTAGCTGATCCACTACTGCGCCTTTGGAAATATAGTATCTGCATAACAGCAATACAATATGATTAAGAATAGACATTATAAAATATTAAAGCATTGTACTAAGGATAAGATAGCTCTAGTAATAAATAGCTCATAATAAAAAAAATTCACTGGAGAGGCAAATGGACAAGAGCATTTTTGCAGTAAAGGATGCCGTTTTGAGAGAACATTTAAGGAAAAATATAGTAACTAGCAAGGCACTTATAAATTCAGCTCTAATCTTTGTTAAACAAAACAAACCCAGGAAAATCTAATGATTGCATGTACTACATGATTTCACATATAAAGAAATCGTGGTAACTTTACATTTCAGTGACATTTTCACAAAGGTAATTGGGTTAAAATTTGAATTTTATGCTTTTCCTCTCAAGCAGCACATTCCCTTTGCTCTGAAGTATAATAGCAAAAAAGTGGTTATAAATAAGAGTGGCAGAATACTTGTGTTACTTTCACAAGGACTCTAGAGCTTACTTAACCAGCTCCTGTCTGTTGTTTATCGCCGCCCAGTGAAGAAGAGTCACATTTTCTTTGTCTGGTTGTCGAACATCATATCCTGCTTCTACCAGTTCTTTGCATCGCTCTACTATTCCATACCTTAAATGAGAAAAAAAACCACATTGATTTGCTTATCATTCATTTTTTAAGTATCCTCCAGTTTAGGGCCAGCCACGTACTAAAGAAAAAGTAAATCTCAGCAAGCATCATCCAGCAGGTCCTACTTGAACAGATTCCACATTGCATTCAATGGAAGTCTTGCAAAAAGAACTGGGCTGAGCCTTGATGTGTAGAATTTTCTACCTAACAAAACAAACCTGGTTGAGATAGCGTTGTTTATCATAAAAATATTTACAATAGTCCCTTTCCATGATTTTTCTTCTTTCACTATGGGGAGAAAGTGGAACTGGAAAATCTTCCTTTGTAAAAATATCCAGCCTGGCTCACCTTTCAGGACACTCCCATCTATTTCAACATTTTGTACACACAGAACATGTACTTACTGTGTAGCCTTGACGATATCACAGGTGCTAGGGTCTTCAACGATCGGATGTGGTCCTGGTAGCACTGGCAGACCTTTATCCCCATGGGCACCATGACAGCTGTGCATGTGAGGTCGATGAGGCCCATGGCAATGGTTTTTACACTGTTGGTTAAAAAACACACGTATCGACAAACATTATTTATATACACTACACCTCCCTCTTTACCAGACACACATGCTATACATGTCAAGTTGCGTTATCATAGAATCGTTTGGGTTGGAAAAGACCCTTAAGATCATCGAGTCCAACCATTAACCCAGCACTGCCAAGGCCACCACTAAACCGTGGCCCTAAGCACCACATCTCCCCGGCTTTTAAATCCCCCCAGGGATGGGGACTCAACCACTTCCCTGGGCAGCCTGTGCCAGGGCCTGACAGCCCTTTCGGTGAAGAAGTTTTCTCTAATATCCAACCTAACCCTGCCCTGGCGCAGCTTGAGGCTGTTCCCTCCGTCCCATCGCTTGTTACTGGGGAGAAGAGACCGACCCCCACAAATTAATACAAGTAAGGAAGCTGCAATACAGTTAAAAACACCCGACAAGAGACTAATCCTTTTGTTCGGCCCAGGGAGATGGGAGGACAGAAGGGATATGGTTAAGGCCTGATGGAGGCCAAGTTACGCAGGCGTTAAGCGCCTTGCAGAGCTGGCTCCCAGCGCGACGCCCTCAGCCCCAGCAGCGCGGCCTCAGGAGAAGCGACGCCCTCCGGCCTTGCGCGGGTTTCCGAACGCAGGGGCGCCGGGGAGCCGCAGGGCCAGCCCCGCACGGCTGGAAGCCAGACGGGAGGCAGCGGGACGGGAACGGGCCTCCTTTCGCCGTCAAACGCGGGAGCCGGAGACAGCCGCCGCGGCGGGGGGCACCGGCTCCGGGCAGCCCAGGCTCCCGCCGAGGCGCCCCGAGGGGAGCGGGCCGGCAGCGAGGCCGCTCCCCGGCCCGAACCTCCTGCCCCGGCAGCCCCAGGCCGCCTCCCGGGGCCCCGCGGCCTCCCCCGCCGGCCCTAACGCTCAGGCAGCGCCGTCCCCGAGGGCAGGGCCGTCCCCTCAGCGGCCCCTCGACACCCTCCCTCCCCGGCGGCCGCCCCCGGGCCTCCCCTCACCGCCGGGCCGCTGCCGCCGCCGGCCATCCCGCCGGCCATCCCGCCTGCCCGAAGCTCGCCGCCCGCCGCCGCTTCCTGGTTACCGGCTCTGGGGAACGGCAGCGCCGCCGCGGAGGCGGGGGCGGGGCCGGGAAGGCAGGGCCCGGGCGGCCGCTGCGCAGCCCCGCAGGGAGCGGCCGCGGGCCCCGGGGGGCAGCGAGGGCCGGCGGCTCTGCCGCGCAGGAGCGGCAGGGAGAGCAGCCCCGGGGCTCCCCCGGCCGCCACGGAGCCCCTGCAGCAGCGCACCAGCAGCTTCTGGTTTTCTGCGGTTCGGTCTGGAAATGCTCCTTCCCCTCTTCGTAACGTGGGAGAACTCATTCAGTCGCTTCGCGTTTCGCATAGGACCCCCCCGAGTCGAGGGCAAGGACCGACTCCTGTCCTGCTGGTGTGACCTTTGGGGGGCTGTGCCTCGGCTGGCAGCACACGGATTCAGCTGAAAGCGATCTTGAGCCCCACGCCTTGCCTACAGGGTATTCACCGGGTTATCGTCCGTCCCAGCCGCACCGCCTTGAGCAGCAGGGGAAGCCGAGAGGACACCTGGAACCGGCACAGAGTTCAAAGCCTGATAGTAAAACATGAGGAGTTTCCAGTCCTCATAAAGCTTGTAAACATTTTGATACCTGATAACATTATAAGCACGCATTACAGTATGAATGGCTACCGAAGAATAATCCCAACGCTGAGCACATGTGAAAAAAAAAAAGCAATGCCCATGCACTGGTTATAGCAGGGGGGGAGAGGAGGGGCGAGCGGCTGTGTCCTACAGCGTGTACAGCCGGGGCAGAGTGAGAGCTGTCAAGGCAATCCCAAATCCATCCTCTAACGCTCAAGGGGTTGGTGTCGCAACCTCAATAACATTCGTTTGGCATGTCTTTGTATGCAGTTTCCTGCAACTCTTTTTAAGGGGGGAAAAAAGTATTTTCTCTTTTGCATAGTCATAGCAAGACTCATTTATCACTAGAGCAATATCTACCATTTCTGTCAAAAAAACCCCAAAAACCCAGTACACAGCAAGTGGCCCGAATAAGCTGTTATCAGCTATCTTGAGAGAACTGAAAATACCTGTGGGTTCACACTGTGAGCTGGTGTCAGCTGGAAGACGCCATTGTGCCTTCCTTCCTCCTCTCCCTCCTCCATCCATGGAAAATCTCCTGCTCCATGCGGCGTCAGCCGACGGAGATATGAATAGGTTTGGGGGGGCTGTGGGCAGGGATTTCCGATCTGGTAAGACAAAGCCTGGCCTGGCGCATCACATCTATTTTCAGCTCCGCGTTGCTGCCTCGGAGAAGGGGTGGTTCTTCAGCAAGTTCTTTAAGAAGTTCTTATCCTGTTAGCAAGTTTGCCAGCTACCAAAGTTTCTCTGAGGCGTGCAAGTCTCAATGAGAAGATGGAAAAATTCAGCAAAAAAATTCAAATTTTTTTTTTGTTTGGTTGGTTGCAAGAAACAAAAATAAACTCTTCGCCATCCTACAGCCCTTAGGCTTGTCAGATCTCACACTGAAAACAGTAACAGGGATTCACAAAAGCCACCAGAGAACTGTAAAGCGAAGAGTGCTGGTACCTTACGGATAGAGTGGCTATCAAAATGCTTTACATATTACTGCTGATAGCGCCTTGTAGTTTATATAAACTTCAGCTGAGATTGTCAATCATTTTAAATACATTAGTAAGCTGTTTATGAGGTAGGTAAACATTGCTCAGAGCACTCCTCTTTCTTATGTACTTGGTTTTTATTTGCTTTTCCTGATATTTTTACTGTCTGATCTTCCTGTCTCTCAGGCTTCGTCCTTCTACCCCCTTTTTTTTTCCAGTTCCAGTCCCCCTCTCATCTTCATGTATTGCCTGGAAGGGAACAGACGGCTACGTTGGGATCCACAGTAACTCCTGAAAAGAAGGCTCAGAAAACCATGTTCCAGGAATCCTGATGTTCATGAGCACGCTAAATCAATATGGTAAGCTATTCCCTCAAGCATTGCAAGGTTATTTCTTGGCCTGTGCTGTGCTGGCTCTTGTGGGTCATGCACCCCACCTGCACTGCCCTAAGCCTCCTTCCGCAGCCCGGCAAAGGTGCAAGCCGAGCACCTCCTGTTCATGCCATGCATTTAGGGCTGGAATAGCCCGAATTGCGTAGTTTAGGCCCCCAAGTTGACTGAAGAAACAAAAATAGGCATTTTTTCCACTATCAGAGAAAAGTTGGCTACATGATTTTTAAGTCTTTTTGTTTCTAAATTCTTGTTAATTTTAGGGTGTTACAAAAAAAATTTAAAAAATTATCAGCCATGGAACATGTTCAAATCACCAAAGAAATAACAACTGTTATTTATTGTTGTTTAAATCAGCTGAAACTGTAAATGTTACGAATTTTTCAGTTAAAGCTAGTACCTTAAGGAAGCAGTTGCAAATACTGTGGGCATCTGCTGTCCTCCATGGTTACCCAAAATGGTTACCTCTATGGTTACCCAAAAGTGGGTGAATAATAGAAATCTGATGCAAACAAATATAAATTATTTCCTTCACAAGAATATTTAGAATGAGTCCAGAAAAAAATAATTCTGAATGTGGCTGCTGGAGGCTGCTCATGGTACATTAGGAAAAATTGCTTTATTCCAAATAAACTACCACTTGCTTTCCCAGCATTATTGTGGAAGAGCAAATGTGGTTACTGATAGTCCGCAAGTTTGGCCGGCAATCAACATGCCACAGAATGGATGCAAAATCAAATTCCAGTTGACAGGTTAATACAGATTTTCCTTCCATATGCGGAACTGCTACATAAATAGATATTAAAGCAGCTCTAGTTGATAAAATATTGAGAGCTTTAATTTGGTTCAATATCACAAAGTGTTTTATATGATCTGAATACAGAAATTATGTTGGGGAAGCTTAGGAAGAAACACTCTTGTGTTAATGCTAAGATACCACGTAAAGATTTGGTAGGCATTTTGCTGCTTGGGTATGTAATGGATCCCCAAAAATGCAGAAATGCAAAAATAAAACCGAAGAAGAAAAAGAGTTAGCGTTTTCCAGTTTGAGACTTTGGCATGTGAGAAGTTGGGATTTGTTAAAATCGAAGTTAGTTTGATAGAGGTTTTCTGCATTATCCGAGACTACTCACAAACCTTAAATCACTTGCTTCTATGATATTGTATGACAGTAGGTAGCAGTTAATTACAGTAGTATGCAGGCAATTTTCAACTTGGTCTCTTTGTTACCTGTGGATCTCACCTCTAGCATCTTTTTTTTTATATTAAAAAAACCCCCAGACTTTTCAGAATTAAGAAAAATTAAGGCTTTCCTCCTCCGACCTCTACAGCTGGCTTTACAAAAGAAGCCATATTTGATATTGCTGAAATCTAGAGCAAAGCTCCTAGCGGAAGGCAACATTTGGTCCTCGAAGAACAGATGGGCAAATTCCCATTTTAAACTACATACTATCTTTACTGTATTTGTGGGTTTTGGGACATATAGTGGTTATTGATTTAATTTTTTTTTTTAATAATCAGCCACTATTATCTCACAGTATATAGTGACAAACTAAGCTTAGACAAAGGCTTTGCTGAGCTATTTGTGGACAATAAATTGCGGCAGAACTGAACAGTGTTCTAAGTTTTTTCTGCACTTTGCTGTGCTATTAATGCTGCCCTGTTAACACGTCTCATTTATTTACACTTTTTGAGTAAATTTGCTCAAAGTACTTAAGTGTTTGCAAGAGTAAGGACAACCTCTACTTCACAATCCTTCAGAGACTAAAAGGCTTGGATTAAGTGCATTGTCTTCAAAAGTCCTAAAACAATCATTCTCTCTCCCAAACAGCCTTCTTCAAGTGACTATGCCTGTGATTAGTGTCATTTTGATTAGATAACGGTAGAGAGATACTTGGGTGTTTAGCAGCTTTCAAATAGCATTTTGGATTCACTTCACTGGATAAATGACAGAGAAGCAAGTATAAAATAACGCCATTAAATCAGATCAAATTATATGAAAACTGCAATTTAAATAGTATAATGCTTTTTTATTATGGCAAAACATCATATTATGCATTTCACATTTTCCCTTATTGCTTTTGATGCTGTTTTACGGAGCACTATAAGTAATAAGATTTTGCACATAAGTGTATCTTCTCTGAAGAAAAAATTAGAGGGCACAGCTAGCTTTCAGTTTACTTCTAGAAGCTATTTCATTATTGTATCTCTCCTAAAAAAGAAAAAAAAATAAATCTTTCTCCAGTTCTGCTGTAGAAGGAGGTTTTTATGGAACCACAGGAATAACACCACAGTCCTGCCAAAAGAAGGGTGATTGTGATTCTACCTCCATTTACATCCCTAAAACAAAGCCATCAACTGTGGCTGTGAAATTTGAATAAAATGGATTTTATGTATCCTCAGAATGATTCAAATTCCTTTTTTATGTTATTTGTGCGTAGCCATTCACAGCCAGAGGTGGTACCGAGGCACTGAGGTATGAGACAACAACTGATGCACTCCAGTTTGCAAGGTCCCAGAGGAAAAAGAAGTCCATGAACATGGGCCAAGGGTTCTGCATTGCCACTCATCAAACTGAACTACCAGCTACGTGGGAATGCAGAGATTGCCTGTGCGTATGATTCAGAGCCTGATTTATCTTCATGGAAGATTTCTAAACTTAGACAAAAACCAGAATGCCATACCCCCAAGGAAAGTACAGTTTGGAGACGCTTATGCATGAAGTTGAAATACTGTTATTTTATTCTCAAAATGTTTAGTATGTAACTCTCCATCTAATGTAAACAAGAGCACCAAACAAAAATACTAATTTTGATTAAGCTGTTGTCTATAAGGCAGTTAAACAGGACACACTCTGTTGCTCTCAGCAAGTGAGGAGAAGACACACAAATAGTAAAAGCACTAAAGAAAACTAGATGTGTTGACTCTGGCTTGTGCGTACCGCTTTCCCAGTGTTTCATAAACAAAGCTAAGCACATATCATAGTGCTGTGTGAGTTCTAACTAATAAAAGAGACTCAGATCATCCCAGAACCATCAGGCTGATGTCCACACGATGCCAAATGGCACAACTGGAACAGATGCTGGAATACACTTCATTCTTCCTCTTCGTTTTTAGATTCTCAAGATTGTAAGTTGCATTAGAAACATGATCCTTTAGATACTTGATTTTTTAATTTTTTTTTGTAATTTTGAAACACAAAACGGCTGGCATGAGGACAGAACAGTTATCTGAGAATGCAGAAGTTTTACTTCAGAGCAGCCTCACTTCCTTGTAGCTGACCATACTGGATCTTAAAAATATAAGAGAAACGTTTAGAATGTTGTGCGTAGTCTGCATTTCCTATAGCGGTGGCTTATGTTGGAATGGTAGGACTTTATCACATCACCACAGTGAACCACTTCAGTTACCTCACTGGCTACAAAAAGCCTAAAACCAGTATAGGAGCAATCAGTCAATTCAGCCTCGTGAAATTCCACTGAAGTTACACAACAGACAATATTAAACAATAGAAGACACGTGGTTCATTGTTGTTGGTCAGAGAAACTTTGCTAATCCAAAATAAGGAACTGCGTAGTGTAACTGAGGACAGAATTTACTCTGTCACATCAGTTTAACTTTAGGGGACAGAAATACATATATGTTTTGAAATGCCAGACTCTTAGGCTACGCAGCTCTGCTGGAAAGCACTGACACAGGTAAACAACTAAAAGAAGAGAGCTATGCTAAACAGAAGCAACTCTGTCGGGGGGGGGGGAAGTATTTATTGGACTTATCTTCAAACACAAGAGAAATCAGTGCAATGAACAGCAAGCCAAGTACCGTCTTCATGGCTTGTATGGTACAACCTGGCAGGCGGAGTTTTAACCAGGAATTGCAGAACATTGATGTACTGCTCCTGGTAATTTGTATCAAACTCTGCATTTCAGCTGCAATATTTTGAATGTTAACATCCTCGAAATGAATTTGTCCCACGTTCATGCTTGATTTTGATGAATTGCCAGGAGCTGTCTTCTTTTTAGGTGCATTCCACATATTCATTTTGTTGCTTTCTTCTCTTCCAGGGGAGGTAGCAGCAGCAAGCATGTGTTATACATTCAAAAGCTGACACTTGTTTTGGCTGGAGGAAAAAAGGGCAAAGAAGGAACATCCCTCTTCACTGACAGGAGCTGAGATTTTCACTCGTTAGTTTGTGGTAGCATGAATCTTTCAGCTACAACTATGCAAGAGTTACTCAAGTTTGCCTTCTCTGTTTCGGTGTCTTCCTACCCCTGATGTGTCTTTTTTGTCAGCTGGGATTTTATACACTAAAACCTACAAAACCTTCAGGCTAATACATGCAGAGAAATGCTTAGAAAACTCTTTCATAAGCAAATGTGAGTATACTTCAGGAAATCACAAGAGGAGGCATCACTCCAATAACATGATCTTATAAAGAAAACATTAGGAAATTAAATATGTCAGAAGGAAGTGACATTTTAACATCTGCTAATTGTCCTCAATGCTAAAGCATCCATTTCCTTTCTCTTTCTCTCCATCTCCACCTAATTCCACCACAGGTGGGAACCACCTCCCCTTAGCCAGCACAGCTGCCTCCCACACCTGGGCTCAGGACTGCCTGGTACACTCAATGGCCGCATCAAAGCCTTGCTGACTTACAGGGGGAAGGGCTCTTTGATATGTGACCTGCAGCATTATAGAGAAAACCCATCACTAAGTGATCCTCAATAGTAACTACAACATGCCAGCTGCAAAGCCAAACATTACAGTAAACATACTCTCCAGACACTGAGATGGTTACTTATTACCACTTTAAGAAAAAAGAACGGGCACATTTCAAGATATTTTAGGAGTTTATGATAGCCATTTGGTTGATATATTCATTTTTCAGCACAACTGAAATTCTGGCAATGGTATCCCATTTTTCCTCACAAGTGATCAGTCTTGCAGCACCACCCCCTGTAGACAGTGAGCAGTTAAATGTGTTCCCCTCCACCAGGACATTTTTTCTGTCAGCAGAGAGGTTTCTCTCTCAAGAAAGTGGTTAATTTTACACACACATTAAAGTGCTAAACTCTGACTTAAATTAACAAACTGCTTAATATGTACTTGGGTCACCTTGTCTTCGAGGGCCTGATTCTAAGTACATTGAAATGGATAGCGAGCTTTCTTTTTCAGTGAAGAGAGGTGAACATGGATACATGGTTATAGACACTGCTGAATTGGGGCAAGTACTACTACAGCATATCACACCAAGAAAATCATAACCATGTCATATCAATTAGTTATTCTCTATTCCAGTACTTACGTAGCGTGCCAAAATATTTCATTGTCCTCTTGGATTGTTTCTGTCCTGCTTCCTGGCATACTAAGTTTGCCTGTAGGTCAAAGAAGGACAGACTCAAGCTTAATAAATGTACTTATTATCCAAGTTCATTCACATAACCGGGCTGTAAATATTTTGGACTTATAGTCCTTAAAAAAAACACCTTCCAAAGGGAGATTATTAACAGAAAAATTAGATTAGCTAAATACAAAGCTTAAGACAAGTCATGGAAGAATAAATTATTTTCATTTGATTCTTTCAATATTTCAATAGTCAAAGAACTGAAGCTGTTTTCATACTAGAGAAATTTGTATTAATAATGTTACCATATGGCATAGGATTAAATTCAGTCATAAGTTTTAGTTTGTATCAATGTCAAAACTATATCCTAGAGTTTTACATTCATTGCAATCACAGTCGCATGAATTTGTTTCATGTAGTCAGTCTCTTTGAATTTCTAGTTGATGGCTGATAATACAAAAGGCAAGTTTAAGAGTGCTAGCGTAAGGAAAGCTCTCAGTTGGTTTTCCCAAAAGCAGTTATCTCGCTCTACTGTAGCAGAAGCAGAAAAACCAGAACCACTCTCTTCTCCCTAGCCACTGTGCCTGCCTTAAATGTTTGCTCAAGCACTCCTGACTCCCAAAAAAAAGGGCACTAAACATTTTTATAGTCACAATTGACAAGTTTTGTTCAGCTGCTAGCTTAAGCCTTTCATATTTCAAGAGACATATATCTGTAGGGCATTAAAAAGAAAGGCAGGGCAGAGATTAAAATGACTGTTCAGTTTTTTATATTAATACATATAAGATCTACAATTGTAGCTTGACTTATGTTTTCCACAACGTTGTATTTTTTTTTTTAATCTAGGAATTACCAAACTGAATCAAATGAGAGATCTACTTAGTTCAGTAACCTGCTTAAACAAAAAAAAGCCTCAGAAGTTGACTCCTGTAGTAGCCAGCTATGAATTAATCAACTCTTCTGTAACTCTCTTGAACTGACAAAAAAATTTGTTCAAACACTTCGTCAAAACCTTTAACCTGACTAAGCTTAGTAACCCTTCCAACTCTTTTGTTATTGGTTCCTAACCTGGATTATAAGCCATATTTATCTGGATTGTCCAGATAAATACTTATGATTAAAAAATAAAATTCTTAATTTCCAGTAGCTACAAGCTCCATGCTGTAATCACACAAAAGATATTTGTCAGTTTCGATTTTTGCAAAAGCATGGTGGATTTTTTCCCTTCAATATTTTTCCCTTCTGAAGTAATCTATTTCCAGTTTTCACTTCCTCTCCTCAGAAGAGCTTTCCTATGGTTTATTCCTGTAATCATTCTCTGATCCTTCTACAATACTTTATAGAGATGCGGCTGTTGCAACATATACTTATTAGATTTTTTGATTGTTTGTTTTGATTTATACTATGTTAAGATGATGAAATATATATTTAAAATTCCTCGAATTGCAAATTTGTTACATAATTAGGGAAAAAAAAGGTTTGAATAGCATAATTTAAAAAATAGTGGTTTCGTTACCTGTCCAGTTGTCATAAAGTAGATCCATATCTGTAATCTAAAAATAAAAAAGAGGTTTTTTTTCCTTTTGATTTGACACACACATTTAGGGTTTTTTTTTTCCTGTAAGAATTGAAGCAGAAAAATATGCTATTACAGTTTTATTTTCAACTGCACATCACTTTTAACCTTCAATGAAGATAGTGCATTATTTAAAATAACCAAATAACGCAGTGCAGCTCTAGGTTAAGGTTAGCACATGATGAGAACTTAGACTGATCATTTAGAGCAGAAAATATTTTGTGGTTGCCACCACGAGGCAACAGCATGTACTTCTGTCGTCAGTCACATTGTCTGGATAAAACTGGAACGGAGCAATCACGTTCCATTACATCCCAAGCACAGCTCTCTGGACTAGTCACCGAGTTGCTCAGAGATATAGATTTTAAAAAGGGTGTTTACATATTTATGAACTTGTTTAAAGCCTAAATGCATTATGTATGCTATAGCCCACCATTGAATTGTGTCAGCATTCTTGCAGGCTGGATGGGAATAAACTGAACTGTGGCTTTGCATCAAGAGTTATAAATGATTAACCGTCCTTAGCTGAAAGGTGGAGCCCTGATCTCAGAAATGCTATCGTATCGCGATGCCATCTAGCGACAAGGGTTTTAACTGTGGGAAGGCATCCTCCCTCCCTATAGGTATTGGAAGTCCCCACTCCCCTCCATCTGTAGATTGAATACTGACAATCTATAATGGTTATACACTAGAAGATTGCGATTTATTTTTTTGCTTACGTAAATCTATGGTAAACGGCAACGTGGAACTTACTCAGGCTGTTGTGCCCTGCTGCAAGAAGCATTTCTTACTTTTCTTCCTACAATAATCCAACCAAACTACTTCATTACTGCTCCAAGCAATTACCAGAAGTTTGTGCTGTATTTTCCCATTAGTTATAACCCGAGTTAAGTAAGTACCATTTTACAAATATTGGTATTTCTATATTTGAAATTCCCACAATACTACAGAGACATACACTCTCAAAACTTGATAGGTGATATTGACAGCACCGTATCAATGAATATGAAATATCAGGGCAAAAGTTAATCTAGTACACATACCCACAAAACCTTCAAAACAAAATATATATTGATTTTTAAATTTTTTTTGCATTCTGTAAGAAATAAATTTAAACAGCACTGCCATGCATACAACACAAAACGTGACCCAGGCATCGCCCTGTCTGAAGGTGAGCAAGTTAATAGCTTTTTAAATGATTCAGTTTTAAAGGGTGACATTAGTTGGCCACTGCTTAGAGTACTGCTTACACATTGCTTATGGTAGGATGAAGCTTACAGAATAGATAAAAATATATTTCATTTCATGCTTCTCCAAAAATAATTTATTTATAAGAAATAATACAAACCTGAATGGAATTAGCACTTTCTTTTCCAGCCAGATGGAGACCCCTGTACACATTCAGTGTGTACGTACTCAGTCTGTACACCACAGAGATGGAACAAAAAAAAAAATGAAGATCTGTATGGACAGCAGGCAAGCCTGAAGAAGCAGAATCTGTCATCTTTACAACAAATGGGATGTGAGTTTAGCCCAGTGATGGCCTCTTGCTTGAAAAACCCTGCAACTAATTGCTTCCTACCATGAGTTACCAGTCTGGCCGACGAAGGGCTCTCACTTGCAGCAGCTAGGCTATCTGCAGGGTAAAGTGTTCTCAGCAGGAGCAGCAGGCTGCATCAAAGAACGAGATAAAAGTGCTTCCATGCTCCAATGTCAGACAATACAGAAAATCCTTTGAATAATGTGACATGTAGCAGAAATTGCCAAAAAGAAGCATTTGAATGCACAATGCTCTAGTTACTCACAATACTGCCCTTTTGTTTCAAATTTCCCCAAGTTTATCTTTAAGAAGTGCTGATATTTGTCTTAAATGGGCAATTTCTTCCCCTAATCATCGAGGATTTATCAGTGAAAAGAAGGGAGCATACTGTGCCATGCAAGGCTACCGTGATTTAGAGTCCAGATTATCTTGCAATATTTAAATAGCCTTGGCATTAACAGCAAGCTGTCAGTGCAATGTCCAAGGCTAGATAAGAAAAGGACGCAAGTATGGGGCCTTAGGGAAGCTGAGAAAAGAACTATCCAATTACGCCAGCTAAGTCAGGGGCAGCCTAAAGCAACGCAGTGCCAGCAACTGATGGTGTCCAACAGTCCTAAAAGCCCACACCTCAGTTTTCCCTTCCCCTGAACTGAGTTCTCTCAAATCAACCACATTATAAGCATTGCCCCTTGGTGAGCTGTTAGGGTATTGGGCTATGTATTTTCACTAACGGCAATCGGCATTGATTCTCCCTCTCCACCTTCCAGTATTTGTATTAAAAGTCCTCTTCATTCACAGGAGTGCAAAGTTGAAATGTCCTACCACAGCCATACAGCTATTGCCAGTGGGCGTGCCATTATTGTGGCCATCATTTCTCCTCCCAAGGCACCATTTTGAATTGGCTACTGCATCTAAACAAATTTACAGATACAAACATGTTTAAAAGCATCACTAATGGAGACAGCCCACTTCCTACAAACAGCTGTTTCCAGACACAGAGCTGCAGCATTTTGTACTGGGTGCTTTTTTTTCTGCATTTCACTTCCAACAGACAAGAAAATGGTGTTGCCCCCTCCAAACTGGAAGTTCAAATGAAATCAGGAGCTGTAGGAAGGTGAGCTACAATGACCTTTGATGTCCAGGATTTATACGAACTCTTATTCCACTGTATTAATTATCCAAAATGGTAACAATCCTTAAAGCAACACACAAGCCTTAGGACACCTACCTACGTGATAAAGATCAGCGCAGAACTGCGTCACGCAGACAGAAAGATTGAACTGTGACCTTCAATATAACTGAAAATATGAATACTTCTATGAAGTTTAGTACTGCCAATTGCATCATCAATTCTGTGTGCTTCAATATATGGATTTTAAGCAATATCTGGCACTATGAAGACATTATGAAGTTTGTAACCAGCCATTTGGTTACCAGACACGCCAACAGAGAGCTTTTTATTCCATGGGAACGCTTTGAGAGTGGAAATTGTCAGATATGGCTACTCCCAGCCCCGTGAAAACACTGTTATTAACACCACTGTACTGAAATTGTTATCTGCAAAATGGTGATAAAATAGTTACGAGGTCTGCAGACAGTGCTGATGCTACAATTAGGTTTAGAAGAACTTTCTCTAAGAAGGCATCTCTATATACACTTATGCATTGAGCTCTGAACAAAGCCAAACTACAAGATACATTTGTTTTCTAGGTTTGGAGAGAACCTTTTTCTCCTGCCAAAACTGTCCTTTCAGGGAGTATGGTAACAAAACCAAAATGCACACTCACCAACACACCTCATTCAAATCTGCCATGAAGATCAGTGCATTTGGCAGCTCCTACAAGAAACCAACGTACACAGTTATCTACTTACTGCAAAAACTAACTGTATATTTATGTGTAAAAATAAAAAAAAATTGAGTCTTTTAGCTTGACTATAACTACCACCAAGCTCGTTACAAGATGCATAGTTAATACTATGATCCGTCTTTCTTTTTATTTGTTTCTCCTTTATGCGTTCTCTAACCAGCTCTTGGAATTGCAGTCTTTGAAGAGCTCCTTTTGAACCCGGTAACTTTGAAAGATAACTATGTAGCAAGAAAAGAAATAGCTGAATGGAAAATTAGCAGTATTTTTACTTGTCTTGGAATGAAGCATTTATTTCTTAATTTTTTACAAATAAGATTTTATACAAATGATAGAGAACGAAATTTTCTATCCACACTAAAGAAAACATACGCTCAGTATCTTCACAAAGCAAATTTGGTTTCAGTATCAAAACAATACCCAGTTGGTCAGGCACCATAGTCTCAGGTGCTGTCAACTAATGTAACTTTTGAGCTATACCAATTTATACCAGCTTTCACAAATATTTGTATTAGATTATAAAAATCTTCCCACACACCAGTTTTGGATCTGGTTTCCCAGGTCAGTATTTCCCCAATTAACCTCTTGAAAAGCAACAAACAATAAAACCTCCTTTGGGGAGTTACTGACTGTAAGTTATGACTGTCACAAGCAACCATGTCATACAATTTCTTTCATAAAGAGATCACACAATTATTTTTCTCCTCTCCTAAGTCACTGGAAACTGGTTCCAGAATCCTGCTACTCTGAAGGGTAAGGCTTCCTCCCGTCTTTGGGGGATTTCACGAGTCTCAATACATGCAACTTTTCTTCAATTCCAAGTTAATTTTTAGAGGGTGGGGAAAAAAAAACTTCCAAGTAAGAGAGTCTTCTAAAAAACCAGGCCATTTCAGTGCCTCATTTCATTTACTTTAAATACAGCCTGCCTGCATGTTCTTTAGTACAGTAAGGATTATTGTCCAACCACATTTTCTCCTTCAGAACCGTATGAGTGTCCTTCACGAAGTGTTTTTGTTAGTTTAACTATGTGGATAAACTGTCTTCACCTCCAAAAAAAAGTTTCTTTTTTCTTTCCCCTGGATTCTGTGTTAGCCTTAAAATATCCCTGGAATGAGCCGGTAAGGCACCGCAGCAGTGTAGCGCTTCCAGTCCTTCCCATATTTGCTGAAACAGCGGTGTTCATCCCTAATGCAACGGTGGGTTAGCAGAATAGTCATGTAAACAATGTAGAAGTAAGGCAAGATGTGTTCAAACCCACAAGTCAGGCAGTAGGCCAGGGAGCCCATCAAATCTCCTGTGTAGTTAAAATGGCGTGCCCACCCCCAGAAACCTGAGGTCATCAGTTTGCTGTAGTACTTGGTCCCATCCACAGACATGTAGGAGCACTCAATATACTCTGGTTTCTTCCCCCATATCTTGCAGTTGCCATTTGTACGACGGAAGAGGTCCTTCTGGTGGTTGGTCATTCTGAAGATGTAATAGCCGATCAAGCCCAGCATCAAGATCCCTGTGGCGTTAGCTGTGCACAGCTGGACAGGGTGGTAAACCAAATACAAACCCTGGGGAGCAGGAAGAAAAGAGACAATCAGTGATTTACTTTAAATATATGCTCAGAGTGCCAGACTAATTCCTTGACCTACAGTGACCCAGAACAGATGAGTAGAAAGAATAGGAAAATCCACTCTACCAGTAAAACCGTAGAAAAATTTCAGAAAACTCTGCATCCTACATTTTCTTTCTCTCTCCAAAATTGCATTTCTTAGGTGGAACAAGAAAAGAGAAGTTGCAAGGATGCAGACAAACCAGGACAGAAGGGGGAAAAAAAAAACCAAAACCAAAAAAAACCCCACCAAAACACCCTCAAGATGCAGGAGTACAGAAAGGGATGGAAAGAAACTAGCACAATACACAGACACAAGAGACAGTGACAGAAAAGGGCACAAAAGAGGGGGAGGAGAGGAAAGGATGGCAATTCCAGGCAGGGACAGTAAGCCTTCCTACAAGTGAATTGTTACAAAGGATGTTGTAATGGTTACTCAGTATTCAAACTGTCTAGAAACCATTTAAGATACAAATCAAACTGCTGGGGAAAATGTTTCCGGAAAGTTTCTTTCCTTTTAGCCCAAACACGTATTGTACCACATTTTTACCTGCAACGTATAGAGGTAAGGCAACCACACACAGTCTCCCCAGCCCAAATACCATCCAAAATGATCATGGCAGATATCAATGGTTTTCAAATACCAGGCTTCATTCCAGAAGAAGTCCAAAACATAAATACCCTGAAACAGAATAGTTTCACATTAATAACAGAGCACTGTCACCAGTTATCCTGTTTAACAGCAGCAGCCTAATCTTTCTGTGCTGTCTTGTGATGTCAAAACTGACTTTTTTATTTTAACACTTGAAAAACAGGGTATTAAGAGGAACATATCACGCAAATATACTGCATCTATATAGATAAAGCAGTAATAAGTAATGCAAAGCAATATTAACCGAGATAACTAAGGGAAGTCTGCTACTGTAAGGACATACACTTAGGAAGCATACTCGCATTTGACCACCCCTACATCTTCAGCTTAAAGAGTCTTATGCTTATAGAGAGGGGGAATGGAGCTTCTGTCGAGCGGGCTTCCATTTACACATATTGATAAATAAATCCAAACTATTATCTGTACTTATTACTTTGGGGTCTCTTCAGTGGAAAGCACAGCACCTGACTGGCTATTTTCAGGTGTGAAGACATCTGTAGTTCTGCACATCTCTCACACCCCCACAAAAAAGTTAGGTGCAGTGCTGCCCTCAGAAGAAACCCTGCCCAATCTTGCTCTAGCTAAGCCATGGAATTTGTCATTGTTCTCTTTGGATTCAAGATCAGGCTATGCCTGTTTCCAGAACATAGGCTCAGAAAAGCATCTCTTAACTTAAGTTTACACTGAAATCTTCTGGTGCAGACAGGACCATGCCACCACTCGCACTCTGAATGAATACAGGTGTCCAAAGAAATTAATACAAGTGTCCAAAGAAGCAAGTCCCAGTGCATCATCAGTGAATGAAGTTGTTCGGGCCATGAAAAATCGTAAAGTCCAATTTCAATGCAAGGACTTTTTTCTAATTTAATACTACTGTATTTCCAAATTGCTTTCTTATTTTCCTCCTCCGAATTTACCTGAAGGACGTTGACAAGGATCATGGAGTTGGTTACTTGACCATACAGCTCCTGTTGTTTAGCAGCATAGGAAAGGTTAATTAGAGTCCAGGCTACAATACCAGGGCGCCCATTGAAGAACAGCTTGAAATCAAACCACTTTCCTATTCGAGGGTTAAATTCAATCCCCATCATGTAGTCATAAAAGAAGTTGCCAGTGAATTTGCTAGAAAGCATAAAAAGTGAGAAATGTACACAGTTATACAAAAATACAGATAATTACTATTCTGACTACACATTTTGGATTCACTTGATGTAATGATAATAAAAAAAACATAAAACCATATAAAGTTGTGCAAGGTAACACAAATTGATCCAACCAAAGCATTACATTAGTAGAGATAAATTTTAGCTTCAGAGGTGCCTAGTTTATTCTTTTGAACAGTCTAACTATAACCTTACATCCACCCTATTTGTGACAAGTATCTGTGACACTGAGGCTGCCAGTCACATGGCATGTAGCATGAAAGAGAGGATGGTGCTAATGAAGCAAAGAACCACAGTCACACATTAGCCTAGCTACCTGTGCCAGTAAAATATATTCTGTCACTATTATTCTGTGCAGCATTCAATTTATATGTCTGATTACCTAGTATTCTCTCATTATTAAAAACCACATACCAGTCTTTGGCATTGGTTGGGAAAAAGTAGCTTTTAATCATTGCAAATGTGGAAACTGCATATCCCAGGACATTGGCACACCACAGGAGAGGAATCCAGTTGTCAAAAATGATGGTGGGTGAGAACCAGTGGAAGTAATAGGCATTTGCAAACCAAAGCGCATGGGTAATGATCCAAGCCTGAAGTCCATTGATTTCATACTTATTCACCACACCTAAAACATGAAGAAAGAAATTGAATGTTACTGACATTGCATTAGTACAGCTTTTTATTAATATGGACATGCATACAATATACAGAAACTCAATCAAGTGCTCATGAAATGACCTCACTCTCCTCACCCTCCCAATTAAATATCATGTGGCACTTTTCTGAGAGTTTCGTCAGACTCTGCTGTAACCATCAGGCTTTGTTAGGCTGAGTTTTTCTCTTCACTCTTGCCTTACATAACAGTGAATTTGGAGTCTCCCCTAAAACCGAGCAAGGTAACAAGTTACACCTAGTTCACATCACGCAATCTGTTCAAGTCTCATGGCTTAACTTAGCTTCAGCAGGTGCAACTGCACTGACAAATACTAGCAATAGTCCACTCCTGATTTTAAGTGCCAAAATTATGAATCTGTATTGTTCCATTGTTGGGGTGGTGCTTGCCATATCAACAGTGTTACTAACAGTAAGAGATAGAATTTCTATCATTTATTCTAAAAGATGATGTAGATTGCTTTTATTTTTGTTTGAAGTAAACATATGAGGAAGGTGAAAGTATTTATGTCCACATTTCTTCCAGATACATACAGGTTATTCGAGACTGTAACTACAGAAATACTAGCATTTTAAAAGGTTGTATGGTGTGCATATATTCTAAGGAAGAACTTACCAGCAGGGGTGACAGCACCTTCTTGTACACCTCCTACATATCCAGGAAGAAATTTATGGCAGAAGTCAGGAATGAACACATACAAAAACACCTAGAAGAGAGAGGATGTATCAACAGCAAAACCAGAAAAGACAAAACCCAAAAAAACACTATCCCTTTCATACACATACCAAATATAACACACGGCAGTTTCAATTAAGTATGGGATAAGCAAATACAGCAAGATTTAGCTGTTGTCATTTTAGACTAGTAATACATCCAAGCTATTAAACAATTCTAAAGATGTACTTCACGTATGGTTGTCATCCTTTTTTGGTGGGGAGGCAGGACAGTTGGTGACTAGATTCAGGTCCTTATCCTTTTATTTTGAAGTTAATCTGTATTATATGTAAGTTGTTTTCCAATTTGGAAAAAGATTGGAGTAGTTCGGTAAGTTTGAAGATATTTTACAAATGTAAGTTATATTTCATACATCAGTGTTCTTTTACTGTCTGTCTATAGAAAATATCACCCCTTCTGCAGTGTTAGTTTATGATATATTTATTGTGTATTAATTTGAAACAAATGGCTATTGTTGTTACATAGTTGCTTTTTCTTAAAAACCACGTCAAGGAATATGTCACACAAGGAATATTTGTGTTTAATTTTTCAAGTGCATAAGCTTCATTTGGATTCCAGGAAGCCATGGAAAATAGAAATACCAAAGAATAAATGCCAATGCGACATTCCATTATCCTTCGTGTAAAAGGATTAATCAAACAGCTGTTTGAAAACCCAGCCACTACATCTAGATCATAACCCAATAATATACCTGGAAAGCGACCCAAAGGGTATAGATGCCAGCAGCCCTATAGGTCAGTGTGGGAGTCTTGTTCCAGATGTCAGACAGATGTTTATTCCCCGTGAGCAAGTCAATGAGTGGATCAATCAGAGAGCACTGGTACTGGTCACAGGACATTATGAAGTAATATACGATAAGTGGCGCAAACATGAGCAGGAAAAGGATGCTTGCCAAGGAAAACCAGTCCACCTCCCTGTAATCCAAAACACAGCAGTTTGTTTTTCTGGCTTTCTGTTAGAACAGTGGTTTAATTAAGTCAAGCAATTTTTTCAGTGGACCTTCTAGACTAACTGGATGAAAACTGAAAATGTTCTCAGGGCACATACATTTCTTTGGGTCAAACAGCTATAAAAAACTTAGCATGTTATATACTTTACCACAAACCGTTACAAAGATATGCTAGTTGATCAGAGCAACAGAACGGATAACAACTTCCCTCCAAAGAGCAGATTATTATTACAGCCCGCATGTTTTTGATGGCAATCATGGGTATAACTGGTAGAGTATTCAGCTGGAAGTAGAGAATCACAAGAATATTATGCAAAGCTTGGAAACACAGAAAAGAAACACCTTGGACAGCCATTAGTTGAACTTGCTCTACCACACACTGTCTGTAGTGGCAAGCCATATAAACACGCACGGCTCTTTCCAGCTGCAATACAATACTCCACTAATACTTGCACAACTCTGAGAGCAGAGATATGAGTCACAAATCTTGCTACAGCAGGAGATGTCAGCTGGCAATACCAGCTGTTTTCCAAATCTCAGGAAATATTTTGTTCGGCCCTTGAAGGAACTACAAATTTTACTGATTTTCATGATTTGTTTTCCTTTTTTGCAAGGAGGACTGTGTATTAACCCAAGCCATCTGGCAAGCGCTCTATCTTAAAAATCTTGAAGAGCTCTTCTTCGGCATCTGTAACTACAGCTCATTATCCATGAGCTTTCAAGAGAAGGGCAATGCAACAACCTGTTACTAATAAAGTGAAGTTTAAAAGGAATGTAGCACCTATAAAAGTAAGTATGAACCAATTTGAAATACAATGACTAATTAGGGTCATCAGCTTCTCTCACCATGCTCTTCCCCACTGGACTTGAGACGTTCGAGTATCATTTTGGGTGCTTTTGTGTTTTCTTTCTTCAGAAGGTTTTTTCTCCTGATGGGCTGCCATGATGTCCTGTATGAAAGAAAATATTCATGGTATTACTCCAGCTGGTTCTCAGTAATTCTTATGGCTCCACAGAAGAGAAACACAAATAAAAAAGTTTTTAATAATTACTATATAGCGTTCTGATTACAAGAAATTTGGGGGAGGACGGTAGGAAGGAAAAAAAATCCTTCTCAATTCCTTATGATCTTATATTCAGCAAAACATAATCAAAACACTGATGTCAAAGTAATCTATTAAACTTCTTGCTAACTGGAAATTTCTTTTAAGATATATTGTATAATATATGGCTTATTACTTACATGTGAGATGCAAAGGGAAAAACCATGTTCTTATAAGCCTCTGAAAATAAAGTTCTGTAACTAATTGCCTTTCTTAATTAGAGAAATTGCAACTATTGTAACATTACCTGTACTGGACCTTGGCAAATTATGTACTTTTCCCCAGATGACTTGCACCATATATATTAGCTACATCAAAGAAAACAGGATGACAGTTTATAATCCATCTAAATCAGAAATCAGCAGGAACAGAGAACGACTTACTAGACAACACCTAATTCTCTCTGTGGAACATGCACTATAGCTTTCTTTTGATTTGCCCAAATACTTCTTTTGTTAAAGATCATCATCCCATAATCTGAACATTTGGTAATGCCCCCTCAAAAAAAAAAAAAAAAAAAAAAAAAAAAAAAGGTATTTTCCTGAACTTTGCCTCGTGGGAAGATACAGACTCTAAAACACATGGAGCATTGTAGTTTACCATTCAGGGGGGAATTTGCTAACAGTTGTTAGTTTTGCACCTTTTCAGACTTTGATGTTTTAACTCAAACCAGAAACTAGCAGTTATTTCCACTGAAACAGACATGGTAATACAACACACTGCCAGGGCCCTGAGGACACTAACAGGCCTTACTGTCCCTGCCCCGCCTGGCCCAGGGCCTCCCTCGATCTTGCCCATGGGCCAGGATACCCATTTCAGCTGATCCCAGGGCCATCAATCCCTGCCCCAGTGATGCCATAAGAGTGCTGGTCTCCAGCTCCACCAGAGCCCTGCCCTGCCTGGCCATGGGTCCTGCTGACCCAGGCCTGACCCACAGGGTGATGTCCTGGCCCAGCTGCATCCCCACGGCCCTGCCCGGCCGTCCGGGGTCTGTGTCTGGCTCTGCTTGCCCTCACCAGGCCTGACCCTGACCCCCACACCTGGGCTGATGGCCCCTGCCTGGCCTTGGCCCGGCCCTATCACTGCAGGTCTGCCTGGCAATCAGGGGACCTGACCCTGACCTATGGACTGACTTCCCGGCTTGACCGGCCTCATCACCATGAACCTGCCTCATCACCATGAGCCTGCCTCATTATCTGGACTCTTGGTTGAACCTGGCCATAATTCTGCGCCTGCCCTGCTCACCTGACAGCGGTACCATGGGACTGACAGGCAAACCTCTGTCCACAGCTGTGCTATCCCCCCTGAGCTCCCAGCTCCTGGCCCCTTAGGGAGCAGCAGGCTCTCACTGTTCCCTGACACATAAAGAAAAAGGAAGATGCCTAGATGCCAAAGTAAGGACGTGTCAGACAAGATCAGCCCAGCCGCAGGGATAACATGCCACCCTCAGATTCAAAATATGTAGTATGCTACTCTGTAGAAATCTCCCACACACAATACATTTCAATATAAGTATTTTCAGAAGTCATCTGAAAAGAAGTCTAATTGCTCCCCTTGCCAACTTGGTTAGGCAGAAATCCTAAGCAAAGAATGCAAGAAGATACATGGGTGGCAGGAAGCTTACGTTATTTACTATTTCAATTATCATAAGTGCTAACCACCACCCTATCTTTCAGCAGAGACATTTTAAAATGCGGTCAGACTTCTGGCTTAGATTTGAGCCAGATTTGAGCTCAGATTTGAGCCAGAAGTCTGCATCTTTCCAGGTATCAATACTTTCATGACAAGGTTTCTAAAGCAAGTAAAGAACCACCCTCAAGAGGAGGTTATTGATCACGCACAAGAAGAAGAAAGAGGCAGGACAGGAGATTAAGTTAGAGCATGGGAGCTTACTCCAGTTATTTGCATTGGGTTTGCTTTACAACAGTAGTGCAAATTCTTACAAGGAACAGTTACAATACTAGTAATAATTTTGCCAAGATAGAAATGCTCTTATTGAGAAATCATCAGAATTGGAAATATTTAGGTCAGATGAAACCTTTGACATCATTTTGTCCAACCCCACTTGCCCCTGCTGAGAACAAGGACAACTTGGATGAGGTTGCTCAGCACCTTGCCCAGTTAAATTTTGAATATTTCCAAGGATTCCACATGATTTGTCAATCCTACTGAGAAAGCAGACCTCTTTTCTAAGAGACCCAGAAAAGAAATCCTAGGTTAAGAATTTTTGTGGTGTTTAGTTTTGTTTTAGGCTCTTAAGTAACCAAACAGTTCAGCTATTTTGCAGAGCTCAGCAAACCAGATTTGAAAACTCTGCTCAGTCTGCTGAGCACTTGTAGAAAGCCTGCCTGCCGCTGGCAGCGCCTGGGATTTTGTGCAAGACCCACACACACACACACCCAGTTTATCATTAATCCTACCAGACAGCGCAGAAACAAGATAATCATCCCATTACTAAAACTGGGAACTGGCTAGATGAGAAAGGCTGGCATCCAATAGGTTGTATATGGGATCCACGCTTCCCCCCTATTTAATGGCCAACAATTGCCACCAAGTTTTGCCTTTCTACAGAGCAATTTAAACAACAAGTGCCTGCTTAGGACTATTCCCCTAAACGGATACACCCCAGTCCGACAGACAGCTATGCTGGCAGCAACAATCTCTCACGTTCAGAACTATTCCCACATCACTTAACACATGCTAAACTTTCTGGATCAAGACTCCCATTGAAATCGTACTCCTATTACTGACTATTTTGATTTCTATAAATGCAAGCTTTCTGTTGCCCCACTAAATATGCCCCAAATATTGCTTTCCTAAACCCTCAGTCAGCTTCATAACAAGAGCCTGAAGCAAAATGCACAATTCAAGTATTGCCTGCACAGAGAACTCCAGAGATGCACTCTTCCTCCGAGTCCAAATTTCAGGGCTTAACGATGTACTCCATTACTGCTCACACTGCGTTAAAGGAATAATCACACCAACCACACAATTCACACCGAAGCTCTCCCCATTTGGTGCCTAAGCCACATATCTAATGCACAGTTCACAGAATAAAGTTCATATAAAGTCCTTTCAAGGAATAATAGGTATGCATTTGATGCTTTTCATCAGCATGCTCTGGACTTACTGAAGAGGGTCTCAACCGAGTGGAAGTGTGGCAAAAAAACATTTTTAGATTCTGTCCTACAAAAATCAGGCAGACTCCTGTTCATGAATATGCATTTTAAAGGAAAATCCCTGGCAACATGCAGTATCCCACAGAGCCCCGTGCTTTGCACAGGGGAGGAGCGGAGCGGCAGGCTGCCCAGGAGGAGCTGGCAGACTCACGCAGGCAGGGAGGGGAGGGCAGCCCCTTCCCGCACGCTGGGCCCCTCATGCGAGACACGGGTACCTGGGGCATTATCGGCAGCGGGGGACCGCAAATTAAAAACAGCCTCCGGAGTCAGGGGGCACTGACCGAGCCGATGGCGCCGCAAACGCTCCCTTCCAGCCCCGTTCGCCCCCCCGCTCCTCGCCAAGGCCCAACATGGCTTCTCAACGAGGCAGCAGCCACCAGCCCGAGACCCCGCGCACGAGCGGGCTCGCCGGTCCGGCGGATGCTGCCCGCTACCGGGCGGCTGCTCGGGGGCTACTTACCAGGGGCAGCTGGCCAGCACCAGCCCGCCCGGGGCCGCTCTTCCCGCAGCGGCGCTCTTCTCCCGGACAAACGACCCCGACCCCACCGCGCCCCTCAGCCGGCACCGGCGGCGGCACCGCTCTCCTCAGGGCGACGCCTCTCCGCCCCGCCCCCTTCCCGCCGTCTGACCAATCCCGGCCGCGCTCCGCTCCGGTCCGCGCCACCCCATTGGTGGAGCGCGCTCAAGCCATGGGCTGAGGAGGCGGAGCGGGCGGGGAGCGGACGGGGAGCCGGCGCAGCCTCGCCGCTGCCAGCGGGGCGGGAGGTAGCGGAGGCCGCGCCGAGCGGAGCCAGGCTCTCGCCCCCCGGCAGCGGCGCGGCAGCCACCGGCGGCCGCCGGGAGGAAGCGGCCGGCGCCGCCCCGGAAGCGGCGGGGGAGGCGGCAGGGCCGCCATGGGCCGGGCGGTGACCGTGGCCACCTGCGCCCTCAACCAGTGGGCCCTGGATTTTGAGGGCAACCTGGAGAGGATTTTCAGAAGTGAGTGGGGCGGCGGCAGCGGAGGCCATGGCGGGTTCATGCGGTCCGGTTGCCGGAGCCGCGGCTGGGCAGGGCGGGCCGGGACTGAGCGTCCGGCCGGTGTTTAATGCAGCCCTCTTCCAGGTATTGACATCGCAAAGAGCCGAGGAGCCCGGTACCGGCTTGGTCCTGAGCTCGAAATCTGGTAAGAGCCCTTTGTCGGTTCTGGGTTCGGTACGTTCCCAATTAATTACTGAAGAACGGTCGGTGAGAAAAAGCGCTTCAGTACCCAAAGTGTCACTTAAAGCGTGAGGCTGTCAGCGCAAAGAAAAGCAGTGTAGTTGCAAGCACAAGATTGGGTCTCTTGTCTTGGAGACGTGACTGGCACCGTTAATTTTTGACCTGTTTCAGCGAATCTTCCTTCACAGCAACTGTAGCGCTTTCAATTCTGCCTAGGCCCAGGCTGCTGCTCCTGAGCGGAACGGCCCGGCCACGCCACGGCGTTCGAGTGCTGTCAGCAGGGATGGCGCTGGCAGCGCTGCTTCCGCGGATCAGGTGTTCCTTGGCTTGTTCTGGTCCCTTGGCTCTGGTGCTGGTTTGGCTGAATCTTATATTTCTTATGTTTTTATACGCAGTGGCTACGGCTGCTCGGATCACTATTATGAGTCCGACACACTCTTGCATTCGTTTCAAGTTCTGGCAAAGCTTTTGGAGTCTCCAGCTACTCAAGATATTATCTGCGATGTGGGAATGTAAGTTTTTCTTGTGTACGTACGATAAAGGGGCAGGGCTTTAGGGAATGCTGCCTCTGCTGTGTTTCTGGATAGTGAGGGCTCTGCACCAAACTTTTAAACACATCTTGGAACTGCACTACTTTCCCTTTTAATTATCATGGCTAGGACTGCGACATGCAAAACACTTTCTGAAAGGTAATCCTTTCAGAGATTTCTGGTGGTTGAGCCCTTCAAGAGAGAAATATGATAATTAGAGTTATTTATTGGGAACCTTAATGGCTGGGCCCTATTGCCACGGGTAAGCTTTTGGGTAAGACTTTGTATAATACGTAACGCAAAGGGCTTTATAAATTGACTCTCTTTCAGGAACGTCAGGGCTAATGTAACTTGTTTTGGCTGGCAGACATCCTTATAAGCAACATATGCGTCTGTCAGAATCACTGAAACTGTTGTAAGTCACATGCTGACAGTGATAAATTATAACTGTAAATTACCGTATGTACAGCTACTTGTTTTAGTATTGATATAAATGTGTAAAGCTAGCTTTATTTTGAACTAGCCTAGTAGTATCATAGGGAGTCAGGTTTGATTAAATAAGTTAGCGCAGCCAGGGGGATTCCTGTGGTCTGCTTGCGTTTCTCAGGCACGCCAGTGATCTGGCAGAAGTTGGTATATCTGAGACCGACAGAATGGTCGGTGACTCTGATTTTTGCAAACAACTACTTGAATTGAAAAATTAGAAGGTAAAACTTGATATATTGTTTTGTTTAATTCCCTTTACTGATACAGGGTAGAAGTGTTGTCTTAAAAATAGGTTTTGTGTAGTGACGTAGGTTCTGTGGCTTTTTTAATTTCATATGATGACCTTAGCCACTGGTAACTCTGCTTCTGATTTTCACAGGCCTGTTCTGCACAGAAACGTTCGCTACAATTGTCGAGTGATCTTTTTAAATAAGTAAGTAATTCTTTATGTGTTTTGTGAGACAATACATCAGTGTATCCTTTCAGAGAACTGTTTGGCCTTCAAGAAAGATTCTTCAGTGCTATGTAGAGCGATGGAGCTGTCTTCCTATCTACTAAACTTTAGAGAGACAAGTAATGTTTTCTATTATCCCTTTTCCTTTTCTGAATTTGTAGAAATTAAACTTCCACTGCTTTCTGAAAGACTGCAAAAAAACCCCTTAAGTCTGCAAACAAAAAAAAACTTTAAAAATTATTGTATGTAGTAGTTGTTTAATATACATCATAATAGAAGAAAAGAGTTGGTATTAATCAGTGTTCTCACTTAGTCTTGTTTGGCTGTATATCAGGTCTTAACTTGCTCTTTTGTTTTATGTTTTAAGGAAAATTCTTCTGATCAGACCGAAAATATCATTGGCAAATGCAGGAAACTACAGGGAACTTAGATGGTTTACCCCGTGGAACAAAGCAAGGTAGGCTGGCTACTGTTAAAATTGTTTAAAACCACAGCATGCCGTTTGTAGCCACAGCAGAAGGATTGAAATCTCTGTATCAATCCAGTCCATCAATGCTGTTACAGGGTGAGCAGCAAGACAGAGTCAGCTAAGCTACGTAATTAAGCTCACTTAGAAAGCTTATTAAGTGCAATCAAACACTGAATTGCTGAGCTGGAAGGAAAAGTGTGGCTGAACGATCCTGCAACCAGGGGAGTAGTGTCGTTTTCCTTGTGTCTACTTTCTAACTATATGCAGTTCAAGATTGGAAGAGCCTGTGTTTATCTGCTCGATTGCTGCATCCTGTTCAATACTGAACTGGAAACCAACGTGAAATGGATGAGCTCTGTCAGAATTTTAAGGACTGCAGAGGATGAAAGCTACATACCTTATCATGCTGCAAAATATGTTTGATGCTCATCTGTGATGCTGTGCACTCATCCTGCAGTCAGAGGATGGTTCTAACTTGATGGTCTCAGTAAAGTACTTCTGAGAGAGCCCCTGAGCATCTGTCCTCTTAGCCCCAGATGAGTTCTGAGTTACTCCTGTAGCTGCGCTGCAAAAAGAGAAACTTTTATTTGGTATATGACTTGCATGGTGTGTTCTTTGTTAGGTCTAGTTTGTAGCTAGGATGGAGTGTTGTTTACCATGCATTTCTGAAGTAAAGTGGGATGTTGCTAGCTTATAATCTTAACATGTCTGATTAATTTCACACCAAGTATGAAGGTCCTTTTTTTTTTTTTTTAAACAACACAGCCCTGTACAACCAAAGTGCAATTTCCTTAATCAATGTTAGAAGGTGACAGAATGTGGAGATTAGAATCAGTTTTTATGCTGTGATTTATGTAACAATGTATTAACAACCTGTAAACCTGCTTTAGGCATGTGGAGGAATATTTTCTACCCAGGATAATTCAGGAAGTGACTGGACAGGTAAGTTTGTAAAGGATTTTTCTTCTTTTCTTTTAGCATCCTCCAGACTCAGCAATTTAAATGAATAGAATTTGTGGCATAAAACCGCAGTACCCCAAATTCTGCTGTCAGTCATGTTGCAAATTCATAGGTTTCAGTGATAGTTCTTAGTTACATTAAATGAGAGCATAATTTAACCTTGTTTATGTTAGTATTCGGCAGCAAAACAAGTAAACTTTAAATTTGCCTCAGTTATTTATATATACAGAACCTTGAAGATTGTTGTATTTTGCACAGTTTTCGTACTGAATTTATCTGTGAGACTAGAAATGAGTATGTGTTTTGAGGTAAAAAAAAAATAAAAAAAAAATTAACCTTCTTGATTGAGAAGGGTCTAAAACTTAGGTTATTTCCTGCTAAAGCATGAGCGTGATTCCTAGCAAAAGACAGTCTCTGTTTTGTATATTGTTTAATTCAAAAGCAGTTGTCCTGTCCGGAAGCAAAGCACTGGATCTGAATATGACTGAAATTTCAACACAAAATTTCAGTACAATCCAGAGATTTGCAGTTTAGACCTTTTTTTTTTACTTCAAGTTGGTATAAAATGAAGGAGGGTGTAATGTGATTGATACTGTGTCACTCATTTCACAGAAGTAAGTATTCAGTTTTATATTTTTTTTAGATTTGTAGTTAACTTTTTGAATGGAATAGATTCTTCTATTACATGTGTGTAAGGCTGTTCTTGTTTTTTCTCAGGAAACTGTTCCTTTTGGGGATGCAGTGCTAGCAACCAAAGATACCTGCCTAGGGGCAGAAATATGCGAAGAACTCTGGGCACCAAACAGGTAAGGGAGAAGAAGAAATGAAAAGTAAACTAAAACATACCCTGGACCTGCCTGAAATAAATGTTTGAAAAAACCTGCTTATTCTGCTTCCAGGTAGTACCTCTTTCAGAAAGTGCCAGTAAGCTAAGATATAATTAGTAGCAATAAATACATCATGGGAAAGATTTCACTAGGCTACATGCAGGATGGCAAAAGAAGTTTTAGGTACTGAAGCTAAATTCATTTGAAACAGAAGGTAGGAGAGAAATACAGAAAAGAAGCGGGATGAAAAAGGCGGCCTGAGGAAACAAATGACAGATAACTATAGTGCTCCCATTCCAGATATTGTTCAGCTTTTAGTTCAGCCTGAGGTTGAAGTGTCGTCTATGGATCCATCTCTGTAACTTGATCTAGAGTCAAAGTGACAGTTATTTTTTTATCAATTCGTAGTATCGATTTTATGTAGCAATTATAATCCCATATTATTCCCACTTACTGTGCCTAGTCTCAAAATTTCAGAGTACTAGCAGGTCTTTTTTTTTACTTTATTCTTTTTATCTTCGGCTTTGACCAACTGCTCCAAAGCATTGCACTTAACAAACTGAGCTCTCTTATATTTGACAAGCTAGAGCATAGGCTTATAGGCAACCTCACTTTGAGATGTATCACTGATGTTTTTCTATTTAGCTGTTAGCTTAATCCTTCTGCTTTATTTTATCACCAGCATCACACAATGCATAAAGACAATGCAGAAGTAAACAACACAAAGTCACTAAGGGAAAGCAAAGCCTAGTGGTTTAAGTAATATTTCCTGTTATTATTTTAGTTCCTGTTACAATTTGAAGTTCTTCCCAACCACCAAGAAGATCCCATTCACAAAGGTCTGATGTGAGGTGAGGGTGGAGAGATGGTTGTGTGAAAGCTGTTGTAGTTAACACAAAATAAAATGTTCCCGATGTCTTTCCAAATCTCCCAGTTACAGACATTCATTTTCTTGTAACTGCAGAAGGTGGGTGTGTTACAGGCAAAGATGTGATTTTTTTTTAGTATTTGTTTCTTTTGACATCGGAAAAAGAAAAAAGCAGTAAAAGTCTTCTTGTGGTTCTGTTTGCTTATGCTTTTGGATTTACTAAGAGAGAAGGAAAATGGGACAGCTGACGTTGCAAGAGTATCTCAATGTTGCCGTTTCAGACAAGATTATCTTATTCTCTCTTTCTTTGAGACCCAGGCTTCTACAGAGTGAAGTAGCAGGCATTTTATTTAGAACAGAATGAGCAAAAGCCTTTCTGCCCTTTGTGACCACGACTGGTCTTTGATGGAAGAGTCAGGCAATGCAAGAAAAACAGATGTTTTTGAGAGTCCTATCCTTGTTTGAGCTCAGACATGCAGAAAACTGGCAATGACATAGATGGTTTTATTTATCAGTGGGTTTAAATTATACCTGCAGTGTTCCCAGCATAGTGTTGCCAGCTGATTTTTTTCCCTGCCTTTTGCTTTCACAGCCCTCATATTGAAATGGGACTTGATGGTGTGGAAATTTTCACTAACTCTTCGGGGAGTCACCATGTGCTGCGGAAGGCTCACACCCGGGTGGATTTGGTGAATTCTGCCACAGCAAAGGTATACACTTAAAAAAAAAATTTTTTTTGGTTATGCACCTCATTTTTTTTTCAGAACAGTCTCCTCTCCTGTGATGTGAGATAGCATTTTCTTCCTATATGAGTGTGGGGGCCTTGACAATCCTCGTTGTTGGTTTCTTACTTGTAATTACCCTCCCTGATTGAATCAGCTATAGGGGAAGAGCTCTCTGGCTGGGGGACTGCACTTCTTTGGGGCACCCTGCTATATCAGCTCTAATGTGAAGCACTGTAACTTGTTTCCAGCTCTGTGACCCCACATGCAGAGGCTGATTGCAGGTCAGCTCTGACTGGTCTGTGGAGCAGCAGACTAGAAGAGAGGCCATTTGGTATTTGCATGGGAATAGGGAGATAAAAACCTACCTGTGTGTGTGCGGGGGGAACTCCCAGAAGAAACTTTGCATGAGAGCACATAGTTCTGCACTGGCATGCCAGCTATATAATCTATCTTTCAAGCATGTCTATAAAGAAGAGTCAGAATACCTTAAAACAGTTTGATAAGTCCCAGCTCTGGAGACTTATGCTCCAAAAATGTATGTGATGTCCTCGGTCTTAATTCCATTAAACGTTGAAGAAAAAAAATACTGCACTTGTATAATGGATAGGAAATAGAGTAACTGACTTCCAGTAGTTAGAAGTATGAAGTGTTGAATCCACTGCATACAGAGAATAACCAGCTTGAAAGGGTGTTGTTGAATGCACGTTCTGCACAAAGGGCAAACAGCCACTGTGGTTGCTCCCTGTAGTTATCTGTGCCTGAACAGTCTCCCTCCATATGCGTTATGTACTGAATCAACAGCTCATTGCCAGCTTGTAATTCGGTCAACAGTGGGGGTTATTTTCCTAGCGCATATAAAACCATCCAAAAGTCTCTTTTGTTTCCTTAAAATGACAGTTTCTCTCCCAATTTTTGTTCACATAGCATCATTGAGTTGGAGAAATATTGGTAACAATACCAGGAAGGGGAAATAGAAATCAGTGTTTAAATTCAGACTTTATATTTTCCCGTCATCTTCTTACTTAAAATATATTTTTCTACTTTGAAAACTCTGCTTATTTTAAAGAAGCGAAGACGTTTAGTTATTAGACTGTAATCCTGTCTAACAGCGATGGGGACAAATACAAAGTAATGAATGTACATTACACTGTGAAAAATGTTTAATTTGTACAACTGCTTTGTCATTGTAGTTTAACATGCTTTGGTTATATTTAACAGTATCTGCTCTGTCCTCAGATATCCAAACACAGCTTCTGTCATCATCTTCCTGCTTTTCTCAATCTCTATTTGAACTTAGAATTTCAATTTAGAAGTGCAGCCCTCTCTATTTGGGCTAAGGGAACGACTCTTGCTAATAACAGAAGACTCCTGTCTTCCAAGAGTGTGAAAGGGATAGAGCTCATTTACTACATTTTCTTCTGTAATTACTTGTTTCTGTCCTGTATATCACATCAAAGTACTTTTTCAAATGACAAGAGAGAGTCCCTGCCGTAAATCATTCACAATGTAAAGACACAGGAAGATTATAAGGACAGGAACAGAGAAATAACATTTTGTCTTCTAACATGCTGTCAGTGCTATATTCTGAAAAGCATTTTTTTTGTCTGCATGTTTGTCTTCCTCCCAGAATGGTGGAATATATATTTTAGCTAACCAGAAAGGCTGTGATGGCGATCGTCTATATTATGATGGCTGTGCCATGATTTCGATGAATGGAGAAACAGTTGCACAAGGATCCCAGTTTTCACTCGATGATGTGGTAATATATTCAACCTGTGGCTACTAGTTACAGCTGAAATTAGCGTGGCTTCATTTATGCTCAACACATTCCAGACATTCCAGATACTAGGCCCATGTCTCTAGACTAAAAAGATATATTTTTACTATGCTATTCAATTAGATCGAAGGTTTTTCCTAGTTAAATTGCCCAGACCTGATCTACAGTAGCTCTCCTGCTTTTGCAAGTGAGGAAGAGCTGTCACAGTGGAGGAGGAACTTCATGAAGATGCTTGCGTATGCAATCACCATGTTTAGGAGAGACCCTGTTAATTTATATTGCCTTATCTAAGGAAAAAAAGACGAAGATTGCAGTGTTCTAATTATGACCTGGTTTGGTAGACAAAATGTTTGATAGTTGAGCTTTACTTCAAAAAGCCCTTTCTCAGTAGTTTTGGCATCAGAGCTGTAGGTTTCCTCACATTATGTGCCAAATTAATCCCTTACCCTAGTATGGTTCTTGCCTTTTCGTCTTGTCCTTTTCTGCAACTGATGGTGAACCTGTTGTTCAGCCATCTGACAAGTGCTATAAATTTGTTGCGGTTGTGAGTGTCCTAGCGTACTCAGTGAAGCGGGTCAGTTGTGCTCGCTTTGTAATGTAAGTAATTCTACTGAGTCAGAATTGACTTGCGAAGTGAGCATAAAAATCTGTATTGAAAAAAGTTGCATTCATTCTTCTTCCCCAACATTTTTTGTAGTCCAGGCCTGTCAAAGATTTTTTTATCTGTTCGTGTAGACTCAATCTAATGTTGAAAGCCTTTCCATAGGAGGTGCTGGTTGCCACTCTGGACTTGGAAGATGTTCGAAGTTACAGAGCAGAGATTTCATCTCGTAACTTAGCGGTAAGAATTCTTTACAGAGGTTACGTTTGTAAACTCTGCCAAGTTTGAGTAGTTACTGAATTTTAAAAGTATTTGCATGTCTTGATTTTCACAGTATTCTATAGATCTGATGTTTTATAGGTATATGCTACATTAAAACTGATGTCTTCCCAATTCTTCTCTCCTGTTGCTTAGGCAAGTAAAGTGAATCCCTATCCCAGGGTGAAAGTGAATTTTACCCTGTCGTGTTCTGATGATGTAGCTGTACCTACGTGTATGCCAATCCAGTGGAGACATCATAGTCCTGAGGAGGAGATCAGGTAAGCATATACTGAATCTGTTGCTTGAAAATGATTTTGATTTAAAAAAACCCCAACAAAAACTCAAACAAACAAAAAAAAGAGATAAACTTAAAACCTTATTTATATTTAAGTAAAGAAAGTATCTCATTGGAAGAGCACAGTAAATATGTTGACTTGCTTAGGTCTTATTCCATAACCCTCTTGGAATAAGCATATTCTGTAATTTCAGCCTTGGTCCTGCATGTTGGCTTTGGGACTATTTAAGGCGCAGCAAACAGGTAAGAACAACTGTTTTTGTTCTTTGCCTTGGCATACACATCTACACACTGCCGTAGGGACAGTACACATTGCTATCCTGTGCTGCTGTGAATGCAAAGTGATGTTAGCCCAAGGGGCAAGGTTGGAGATTTTCACTGGTAGCTCATTCAGACTTAAAACCCGTATGCAAAATGTGGCTTCAGTGTGGTCTTCAGATCTTTCCTTGGGAATCATGCTTTCTTTGAAAGCAACAGTCAAGCTTACCTAATAAAGGGGATTTCTATTACTTTGAAACACTGTTTTCTTCAGTAAGGAAAATATTCTAATGGCATAATGGAGATGTTTAAAATCAGCAGAATGACATGAACTAGTAATTCAGTTTAATAGTGAAATATATGTGAAAAAAAGAATCCTTTTTATTAGCTTTTCTGTCTTACTAGAGGGTAAAGACATATTGGAAGTTTTTCTAGCCAAAGGGTTTACACTAATTACTTGTTTGATTATCCACTCGATGAGAGTTTAAGAGGGCTGGCTATGTCTGTTTTGTTTGTTTGGTTTTCCCCAGTAAAATATAAGCAGACTTGAACAATGCATGTGTAATACATGAGACATATATTTTACAAGAGTATGTTTCTGAATGGTACAATATATTTTTTTCTAATTTTGCTATTTGGAACGTCTTCCTTGCTCTATTTTCAAGGCAGGATTTCTCCTACCTCTCAGTGGTGGAATTGACAGCTCTGCTACAGCTTGCATAGTGTACTCTATGTGTCACCAGGTTTGCCTGGCAGTCAAGAATGGAAGTAAGTAGCTACGCACGTCTGGCTAGCCATGCTTTCTGATGGATATGGACAAGTTAATATTAGCTGGGTGCAACGGAGCAAGAGGCCATTAATGGTAGACTCTTGCCCAATTGTTCTAATGGAATCCTTTGTATCTCTTCAGAAATTCCAGCAAAAATGTGCGTCCAAATTTCAGGTTCTTTGAATTGGCTTCATCGTTTTCATTTTGGGTTTAAGAATTGGATGTGGAACTCAGACTAGTTTCTGTCTAGAGTATCGTTCAAAATGTTGGCTGATGTAGTTTTGGGATTTCAGTCTACCGTGAGAATTTTCTCCTTCTGTTCAATTCAGCACTACAAAACATGGTTAGGCATGGTTCAAACTCTTAAACTGGCTTTAAGTAGACCATATGCATGTAGCTAAGCCTTTGTACGTATTGGGTTATATTTTCTATGAAGTTTCTTTAAGGTGCAGAACAAAAGGATTTAATATTTCTGTCTTCAAAATTAGGAGCAAAATCAGTAATTCTTTTATTTGATATATGAAAATATGTTTGGGGAGTTAGATGATGGAGTCATCTTTTTTGTGAGGAGCAGTGTAAAGCTTAACTGGAATACAAGAAACATACAAGATATTTGTATATCCTGGATAGCAGGAGCGCAGCAATTTCCACTCTTCTTCTTTCTTTTGCTTTGTCCTCAGATGGAGATGTGCTGGCTGATGTGCGCAAGATTGTGAATGATGAGACCTATGTCCCTGAGGATCCTCGAGAATTTTGCAAGCGTATCTTTACCACTTGCTATATGGCTAGTGAGAACTCCTCCCAGGATACTTGCAACAGGGCTAAACTTCTGGCTGAGCAAATAGGCAGGTACAAAGTGAGAAGTGCTGGGAAAAAAATCATGTTCTGGCAAAGACTTTAATCTAAAGCTTTCCAACTCTAAAATAGGAAAAAGTGGGAGAGGAATAGTAAGTGCGTTAAGTAGGAGTATTACAGACATTATTATTTAAGTGTGTAAATGTGAGGCAAACTTAGCAGCATTTGGTGAAGAACATGGGAATTTGGAAACAGACTCTGGCAAGCGTTATTCCGCATACCAGGTCTGAGATGGCAGCAGCCTTAAAACATCGTTTTATGGGTGGGTTGTTTTGCTTTTTTAAATGCTATTTTATATAGTCAGATTGTGTGAGTTGAGTCCCTTCTGCTTGAATTCTTCTCAGCTATCACATCAATCTGAACATAGATGCGGCTGTGAAAGCTATTGTGGGAATTTTCAGCATGGTGACAGGTCGAACTCCCCGTTTTTCTGTCTACGGAGGGAGCAACAGAGAAAACCTGGCACTCCAGAATGTGCAGGTGTGTTTCATGTAGGCTGAATCAGGTCAGACCCCCCCCCCTTTTTTTTTTTTTGAAAGAGTACAAAAAGGTAACATAGCAAGGGGGCCCTTCATTTGCTGTGAAAACCTGAAATTGTTGTGGTGTGTCCCTGAAGATTCCTGGGCTTCCAGTAAATGCTTGTCTGCAGCAGAAATCTACAATCTCGCATAACTCAGGAGAAGACCAAGATAATTACTGCTTGTGACTTTTAAAATCTGGTCAGGAAGAAATAATGCATGCCTGTATCTCATCAATGCATGCCTGTATCTCATCAATGCATGCCTGTATCTCATCAATAGCATTGGCATTTAGAAAAGCATCCCAACAGAAAGTTTCCAGGTCAGAAAAATGAGCAGCAAAGTATTCTAATAGACAGGTCTAAGTCCAGTAGGGTTGTGGCAGGTCAAGACTCAAAAATATTGCTGATGTATACTAGACTTTCCTCTGTTAGCAGCCTGTAAAAGGCTCTGTGTGAGATGTCAAGCTTACCCATTCCAATTCCTAGATGCCTTCTGTTTTAGAAGGAGGAAGAGGAATTTTTTTTTGCATCAGAAGGTATTTAATCTTCAATAGGTTTATAAAATGCAGCTCAAATACACATTTCCCGTTATGCATGTTCATTGTGTCAGAACAGATTGGTGCTGTGCCTGGGTAGTGCTGGTATACATATCGTATAGAATCACAGAAAACAGAGCTGCCTAGTGACTTCTAGTCCCTGGCTCCAGTTGTACCTTTTGTTGGCTTGATAGCTTTCTTTTTGGCCTATTCTTAAAAGCTTCCAACCTAACCAGCAACTCTGTTTTAATTCTGGCTAAATGTTGATTATCGTGTCTGATAGTTTTTGTTAGCCAAGGACTTGATCTTTCTTCCCCTGCTACTACTGGAGAATTCCAGCTGTCTCCTCTGGAAGCGAACATCGAATCCTTTATCAGCTTTTTGGCAATGGGAAGGGCTTTAGTCACAGAGGAGTGTGGTGATTTGCTTAACATCGCACACAGTTGTAGCTAGAGCTGGAGGCTGAATTTCACGTTTGTTTGGTATTATTACCATCCTTAGAAAAAGCAGAGTTTCGGAACGGGGACAAAAGCAAAGAGAACTTTATACAAATGTTACGTAAGTAAATCCCTGTAGTCTAATGCTCCATAAAAGGGTGTGTTAGACAGATGGTTTATCTGCATACTTCATCCCTTACGGATCCTTATTAGTGCTTGTAGGAGGTAGAAAATGGTAACTACTCCCCACTCAACAATTCAGAGTAGAATAAACTTGCCCAGTCATGTAAGTCTGTGGCAGTAGCAGATACTGAACCTGGCTTTCCTACGTGTGTTCACCATCTTCTCCACAAGACCATCCTTCTTGCATTAACATTTACCCCTCTCACATTTTGTTCTTTATGGGTTTGTTTAGGGAACTGATTAACAAAAATGACTGGGGAGAAATTATGCTGCTTTGTAAATTTGCTTTATTTTTCATTTTGCTTTGCAGGCTAGAATAAGAATGGTCCTTGCCTACCTGTTTGCTCAGCTGACACTTTGGACTCGTGGGATGCCAGGGGGCCTTCTGGTGCTGGGATCAGCCAATGTGGATGAAAGGTTGGTGAAAGTTAGAAATCTAAAACCAGGTGAACTGGGACCAGGTCACTGCATTTCCTTGCAACTCTACCAAATCCCAGTGTAGATTATTACTCAGAAGAGGTAACAAGCTAAGAATACATTGATAGCAGTGAAATTAATGAAAATAGTTGAATTGGCCTGAATGGAAAATTGTCTGTTTTTCAGAAGTTTAGCCAAAGTATTGCCGTAGTTTTCCAGTAAAATGCTGTTCCTTCCTTAGCTGTTTTCCGTAGAGCTTGCCTGTGCAGTTACCAGGTTAACTTTCCAATCTGTTATTTGTTGTATTTTCAATTACTGTATTAGGAATTAAGTTGTGAACTTTGAGTTGAAAAATAGATTTTAAAAATGTAGAGTACTGTTATTAGAGCTGACTATTTGAAGATTAAAGCCATCTCCGTAAGATTGTGAGATTGATAACCTCAAAAGCTGGGAGAGGAGTGTGTGCTGATTCTATGGGTGTTTTGGGGTTTATTTTTTTCAGTTGGTCAGGACAGTATTTTAATTATTTTGCATCAAATATATTACCTTAGCACGAGCAGTTTTGCAGTGCTTTGTAAGTGTTTAAAAAATTGTCTTCCTCCTGGCAATTTCATGGCTTTAGGATAACCCTGTTGCAGCTGAACACCTGTTTGCCCCTTATGTATAAAAATGTTAACAATCTGCAGCCTATTTCTTCCTGTCTTTATCTGACATATATATTCTATATAGTCAAAACTATTACATATTATACTAATGTTACATTATTCTTTACTATTACTATATACAATTTCCTCTCTTGCTCAGTCTCCGAGGTTACTTGACGAAGTACGATTGCTCAAGTGCTGATATCAATCCCATTGGTGGAATCAGCAAGACTGATTTGAAGAACTTCATCCAATATTGCATTGAAAATTTTCAGCTCACGGCCCTCAGAAGGTGAGTAGTCAAGCAGTGATATTTGGTGACTGTATTTGTATGCAGCGTATTGTGGAATTCATGGCTTGGTTTTCTCTACTAACAGAACTAAGCTGCAGTAATATTCCAAATGCTAATAAAGAAAATATGCCTCTGTTTTAAAATAATTGTGTATGCTTACACAATGTAACTGGCTGGGTGCTGAAAATGCCGCCAGTCTCAGGAGTTACTGTATGTGAGCATTTGTGTTGTTAATTCCGCTGAAGGAGCTGTTTGAACCAGGTGCTTTATGTTTTTGGTATAACGCATTGCTTTTTAAACCTGGAACAACTTGCAAGTACCACTTCTTTAGAGTTATCTAGTCATTTGGCAGCTTATGCCCTGAAAAGGTTTTGAACGAGGCATTTGATTTTTAACAAACCAGACTGTTTGTTAATTAGTACTCGTGAGACTGGATAGAATTCAGGTTTTTCTTTTTACCTTTTTCTTACAGTATCATGTCAGCTCCACCCACTGCGGAGTTAGAGCCCCTGGTGGATGGACACGTGGCTCAAACTGATGAGGTAATGGGCAGTGACTTTAAAATGCTCTGGTAAGCCTTATCCCAAAATTTATTTTTTGTCCAATAACTATTGTTTGATCTTGTATGTAGCCATGCTTATTGACAAGCATGTTGTAAGCAATCTTAGAGCTACTGACAAGGCATTAGTATCCCACACCAGCCTTATCTATGTTGACAACAGTTTCCAAAACATCAAATTAACCTTTTTTGAATGATTTTTTATTTTGGGTACTTAGAAGGATGGGTGTTTTGAAATTCAGTTTGTTTTAAAGTGTCTTAATATCAAAAGAGAGTCAGTCAGGGCCTTACTGCTATTCCCATGACTGGTGGCAAAGCCCTTGGTCTTCTCCCCCCGCCCTTCTCTTTGCTATTCACTTGGATAAGAGAGGACTGGTAAGCCTAACAACTACCTCTAAGGGCTGTTGGATATTTAACTGTAGGATTTTGTAAAACTCTTTATCATAAAGCGAAGGGTTGCTGAATTAGAGGTTTTCTTAATTTGGCCTTACCTTAGTGATACATACTACATTTAAGCTACCTAGAAGGAAAAATGAACAAATCTTTCTCAGGAAAGAAATGTTTTCACTGGCCAAATCAAATATATTCATGGCAGAATTTCAAATCTCCCATTTCAGAGAGATTCCAGTTTTTTTCTCCTTCTGCTCATGATATTACTATCTCTTTGTCTTTTTGATCATTGGCAATTTCATTTTGGTGTTTCCTTGCTTAAACTGGGTTATTGTAATTGCTCCATAAAACTATTAATTACAATTTGCATAGTTAAGATTTTCAGTGACTTTCTGTGTATGTGATTTCAGGCAGATATGGGGATGACATATGCAGAGCTCTCAATCTATGGCAAGTTAAGAAAAATTGCAAAGGCTGGACCATACAGTATGTTCTGTAAGCTGATTAGTATGTGGAAGGAAATTTGTACTCCAAGAGAGGTAATGTACCAGAAAAAAAACAAAAATCAAATCATGTAATGTCTGCCAAAATAGAGTAAGTTTGGAGGAAGGTCGAGTAGAATTCCTTTTAACTGGAAGGGATAGTTTAATTATTCTGTGTTTAGAGATTATTCTACAGCTGTAGCAGAATATGCTGGAAAAACTGGTATGCATCTCTTAAATTAATGGAGCTTGTTGTTTGTGTTGCAAATTATTAGAATAGTAATTGGGTAATTTGAAAACAATTACTTCAGAACTATACCTTCAGGGGAAAATTACTCTCTGAAGCATACATGGCTAACTACTCTTGAAGCCTTTGGTTATGTATTCTGAGACAGAAAATGGCTCTTGCTTTGAAAGACTATCTACACTGAAGCGATATCTGCTTTGCTGTTACGCAGTCCTTCCTTTCTTGTGCATAAAGAAAAAGGTTCAAATTGTCACGTGAATTGCAGAGGCTAGTGCTTACTGTTAGATTTCTTACGAGGCACTTCCTTATTGGTAAACGATAGGTGCAGAGACTGAGGCGGTATCTGAAAATGGTCTTAAATGCCTCTTATAGGCAGAGTCATCCACGGTGATTCATACTAGTAGTGGTAGATAATTTATGTAAATGTTAATGGAAGAAAATGGATGTGTAAAGCTAGAACACAGTCTCCAAAATACTGTTCTCCTCTAAGTTTTTTAAATACTAAGAATCTTCATCTGATTAAGCTATATTCTTTGTACACCAGGTGGCATCAAAGGTTAAGCATTTCTTCAGGATGTATTCAGTTAACAGACATAAAATGACCACCCTCACTCCTTCCTACCATGCTGAAAACTACAGTCCAGATGACAACCGATTTGACCTGAGGCCTTTCCTTTATAACACCACATGGTCCTGGCAATTTAGGTGTATAGATCAACAGGTAAATGCCCTCTACTTCTTGTACGGTTTTATATTTAAAGCCCTCGCAATGGGGCAAGCTCAGTTCCAGTGAATCTCCAGCAAAAGACAACTAGCATTTAGGATAATAGTTTAATACAGAAATAACCGTGATTGTTCTTTTCACATAACTGTGAGGCTAAGAATTCTCTGGTTTCAGTGTAGGCTGTTTGTTTTTTTTTTTTTTTCATTGTTAAGTACAGATTGTCATATTGCTAGGAAAGCAAGAAGAAGAAGAAAAAAAAGCAAATATATGTACTCAGGCTAGAAACTAATAGATGTAACCATACTCATAAAGTCTTGTGCTAATGCGGAGAACAAGCTTATGTGTTTCGGTTTCAGTTCAGGACCTGTCTGAAGGGATCTGTTTAATTGTGGGATTAAGACTTGACCTACATCTGCGTGGGAAAAGCCAGTAAGAGGCAGCAATTCATTGTAAATGCTTCTCCAACCTGCTTCTCCAACAATACCTTTTTTGTACCTCGAGTCAGTTGACTCAGAAATAACGTGTTTGCTCAAATACAGCAACAGTAATGGTGCAGTGCTTAGTTTGAGCACTGGGAGGTGTGGAGGGGCTCAAGCAACTATCGGAACTTTTTGTAGTTTTTAGTCACTCCTTCGATGTTATTTTAATGCATTTTTTATGGCAAAAGTGCTGGGCTGAAGAATTTTAGCACCTTGAAGTTTTTTCTGCCAGAGATTTTACACCTCAGTTGCTTTTAAGAATATGTTTATATAGGTAATAAAATATTAATTCCCTCATCTGTGAAATGCCAGACATGCTGTAATAGTGTTTTATTACCTTGAAAACTAGGATAAAAGCTACCATGTGCAGCACTTTTTTGTAGGTTTGTATGGTGGGTTTTTTTTTCCATCGTTTTGGACTTTTTCCCACTGAAGTCCAGGACAAAAGTTCTTTTGGCCTCAGTGGGAGTTGGGTAAAATATTTTTGTAGGGTCTGGACCAAAATGTAATTATTTTATGCTTACGGTAAATGTGATTAAGATCTTTTAATGCTCCAGGATATTGTTACACTCTTTAACTACATTTGTATGTAATAGCAGTTGTGCTATGCAAGGCTACTAGCCTTTGCAACTTATTCCCGAAAACTGGGAGTCAGGTTTGGGGAAGAATCTGTTATGTAGGCAACAGTAACCTGAACTGATAACTCACTGTTACAGATAGCTTTTTGCAAGACTGGAAAATAATGACTTGCAATAATGTGAGTCAGATCTGCCCTATACAAGAAAGGGAATACTGTAAGAATTTCCACTTATTGTGCATATTCAGCACAACTGTAATTCTGAAGAGAATCACTCTCTAGGACAATGTCTCACTGATAATTATGCTCCCAGGACTTAATCTGCACTTCAGGTTTTTCTGGCATAGGAACAGGACTGTGAAAATACAGCATAAACTCTAACTGATATAGTTTTGCCAGAAAACACCTTTAGTTAGGTAATGCCAGGTTTTCCTGTAGAAGAGTCATGTTACAGGTTGAGCTCATTTGTGAAGGGAAAAGGTTCTGAGTGCTAATGATAGAGAAATCTGTTGGATTTGTGGAAAGTATGTTTCTTCTTTGGATGCTTGTAGGGTAGTCGAGGCAATTTAGTTATCCACTCTTTTAAATGCAAAATTCCCTCTGTATTTGCTGCAGAAGGAACAGGGGTAAGAGGAGGTTGAGATCAGCATTTTCTGGGAATTGCCAGATTTGCCATTGAAGTCTTAATGTCATTCAGCTCTACTTAGCTGAAACGTTCCACCTGGGTGATGAAATTTCTAGTGGTTTAGAGCAACCCTCGGAACTCCAGTAGCACTGTCTGTAGCTTCCGCCTTTGAGTTACATCTGAGGTAAAGGATGTGTGGTCAGAGTTAACAATTTCTAGGTGCCAAAATGTTAACTGGGATTTTAATAGCTGGCATGATTTGAAGGAACTGTGACATAGCTCAGAAGAAACGTGGCAGACGTAGCCCCACGGATTAGGTATCTGCAATCGGTCTTCTGCTTTTTCCAGTGCTTACTGGTCATACCACAAGATGAGCTGTGTTTGGTCAAACCAGAAGATTTATCAACCCGCATATCTTTGTGCGTTGTTTTCACAAGCAGTAGCAGATGTTGAAGGAAGAACATAAGAACAGGGAATTTATAGTACAACCCTCCCTATATATCCCCATAGATTTGGGGAATGTAAAACTGAATTTTCTGGAGTTAGAGATAAAGTGCAGAACATCGTGTTTAGTTCGTGCTCTTGGTCTATCCTCCATGAGTTTGTAGAATCCTTTCTGAAACTATTTATATTGTTAGTCTTAACAACAGCTTAGCTTAATGTAAGGTAATTCCTTTTCTTTAAGTTTTAAGAACAGTGAGGGTCAGTTTTATAAAACTGTGTGTGTGTGCATGTGTTCATTTTAATTATTCTAGGCTCTCTGTTAAGGGCAGGGTTCCAGGTTATGGCCTGATCTGATCTGACAGCTGTCTCTGAAAGGGCAGTCTTGCCTCCCTTCGTGTCTCTCCTGGCTTCTGAGATGGCTTTGGTGCTTGTCTCACTCCTTGGTCAGCCAAATGAAGTCACCAGACTGACAAAAAACTAGGAACTGATGGGAGCATGCAGCCAGGGGGAGGTCAAGGGGGTGAGTGGGAAGAAAGTTTGACCTTCTCTTTTTGACTGCAACTAACATCCTGTTCAGCTCAGTTGTCCCCTAGAGCGTATCCCGCTGTCAGTTCCTGATAAATCTAGGCTCTACACTGTTTTGTGACAGAAGTCTGAAAAGACAGGAGACGTTAAATGCAAACTTATTTTTACTATTGAATCAGTTTCTTTTTAACTTGCAGGTATCCAAGCTAGAAAAAAAGGAAGGAGTTTCTCTAGTTGAAGATGTGGACTGATTTGCTGTCTTGTTTAACTGTGGTAATTAATTTGCTAAGCAGAATGTTCAAAACTGGAGTACACTGTGATGATGAGCAGAGATGACCCAAACAATTGTTGAGATGACCACTGTAAATAGTATCTGTAATCAAGTCTTTTTTTTTTTTTTATTGACTCCCTGTTTTGTTCCCAATATACTTAAACCGTAGTTTGGCTAAGGAATCATTTATTAAGGATTTTCTTCAACTACTTGAGTTAATTGCCTTTAATTGGAAAATATTTGGATAAGCCCATCAATCATAAACAAATGCAGGGTAGTCTTTTGTGAAAGTGAATACACATACAAATATTAAGTTTGGTTCTGATAATTTGGATATGATTTTTGAGTAACATTCAGTTGAAAGTATAAAATTTTAACAGTTCTGGCATGTGCTGTGGAGGGGAAAAACTCATTTTACTTTGCAATAAACTTATAATTTTATAATGGTAATTGACTCGCTTCTTATTTTACACATTTTTTATTTATCTAGCATTGGCTATGTAGACTGGTCCAGTGTTTTGAATGGCCACATAAGGTCTAATTCAGCAAGGTACTGGAAGCATGTCTAACTTGAAGCAGATGGGTAATCTCCTTGTTAGCGGGATCCTAATTAGAGTTCAGCTTCTTGTTTTGCATCTACTTGCTGTGTATCTTGTGAAAATTAACTTTAAAATCTCTGACTTAATTTTCTCAGAGAGGAATAATACCCACTTCATCAGGATGTTCAGGGATTGTTTGTTATTGCTCTCCAAGATCCTCAGCTGTATTTTCGGGATTTTGAATAAAGTTGGCATGGTGTCTTCCCTCCTGGCATTTTTGATGCCTAAGGATAACTTGGTGTACCTGAAATAAGAAATGTCCTCTGGTGCATGATATCTTGAATAGAGAGGACACAAGTTTGGTATCCATGCCACTGTTGTTATTCCTGTATGCTCTGGTGCTGCCTGTCCAGGAGCTGTGATCTGTTACCACTGTCCGTGCCATCAGTGAGTGGTTGGACTTGCCCACATAATCCCTTTGCTGTTGGAATCAAGCTCCCTGGGTGTATAACTTCTGGAAATGGAGTGAATATTGCAGAATGAAGTATAAAGCCAGCTTCCTTTGAGCTCAATTAATGTGTTGCCCACCTTCCACCTACTGTGTGCAAAAAGTTATTTTAACTTCATGACTTCACTGATCTTTTAAATGTGTCCAGTGCTGTGGAACAATAAAAAAGGTACAAGGATAGGCTTGTTCCTTCACTTGAGTCCCTTTCCTGCTAGTTCATTTAATGTTTGGCCATTTCTGTTGCGCTTTTTTTTAATTTGATTTGAAAGGTGCGCTTTAATAGGGGAAACTAGAATGCATTTCTGAGGTTCTGGGCAAGCAGTGCTATAACCGCGACAGCAGGGGAGCTTAGACCAAGCGAGACTTTTGTTAAAATGGTTGTATGTTGTGCTAATGGAAAATGTCTGCTGAAGGGCATGTTTTCCACATTTGTTTTCCACAATCCAGAAAGACAGAATTGATTCACTTGGAGATAAAGATGCTGCATTGTTCTTGGTGGGTTTATTATATGGTATTTGTTTAAATACATAGCTAGCTTACCTTAGTGGATGTTGCTGGTACTAAGGATGTTTATGTTCGTCTGATGGAAAACCCCAGCTGAGGTTCGCCTTCCTTCACCCTCAGTTGGGCACTTCCACTTCCCGTTCCAGCCAGAGTGAGTGGATGAATTTTGAATGGAAGTTCAGGAATCCATTGTATATTTGAAGGCTTCTTACTTATTTTTTTTCTTCCTGAAGTTATTGATTCTCTTTCCTGACAATCACAGAAGAGGAAAGAAGGAAACATTTGCATCGGTTCAAATAAAAAATAATAGCAAAAATAATACAATGTTTACATGTGCTCCCTGTTACTGTGGTTACCCTGAATATTTCAGACACTTGGCGAAAGGGCACTCGTGTGTCTTAGCAATGGCACTTACTGCATCTGTGCAAATTGCATTTTATTTCTTACCTGCTAGTGCTGAAGACAGATTGTACTAGCCCACCCCTACTTTCCTTTTTCTGTCCTGAAATTTTCACTGCACCTGTTCCATCTGATGCCTCTAGTTCAACTGTTACCAACAATAACTCCAATTTTACCAGTGCTTTGCTGTCGATTGAGAATGGGAAATAACTGTCATGTGGAGCTGCTGATGTTCACTTTTTACTAGTGATGACTATTACAGTAATGTCATGAAGTTTTCCTTTTCATCTTAAGTTCACCAAAAAGGCTGGATCTGACCCTGACTTATTTAGAAGTCACTGTGAAACAGTGATTTTTTGACCTATCAGTCATGCACCTGAAGGCAAAATCTACCCCATAGCTAATTAAACAGTATAGGATGGACCTACTTTTACTACTCAGGCTGGAATACTGAAGAGATGGATGGATAGATTTTCCTGTTTATTGTTATGCTGCCATAGCTCCCAGTCTGTAGCAGAAAATAGCGTACAGTTGTCAAATTATCCTGACATCTACCCTTTAGAAATTGCAGCTTTATGAAATTGAACAGTCAAAGTGTGTATGAAGGGGACCATGAGGAAAGGGGGAGACCGAAACATCTTTTAATGCTCCAAGTAGCATAAGCTACGTTCGTAGTGGCTTCTGGGACGCCTAGGTGACTAAATACAAATGAAATACCTCTGCTAGGGCTGTGAACGATTATTTAAGAATGTGAAAACAAGCAGGAAGCAATAATTTATAACCTTGCTGTTATTTTCTCAACAAACCCTAAACCCAGCCCCGGCGCGGCGGCAGCGCTGCCCCGCAGCTCCCCTGAGGCAGCGGCAAGCCTAGAGGCGCGCTCGGCCGCGGACACCGCGTTTACAGCTTCCGTGAGGTAAAAAAACTGCAACTTTTCACGAAGGATATTTTTTTTAAAGCGTAAACGCCGTCTGGGATCTGCTCTCTAAGCTGAAGTGGAGAACCAACATTTTTTACCAGAGACGTCTCAACCCCCGACCGCTTACACATGCCGGTTCCTGCGGCGGCGGACGTTTCCGGGGCGGGAGACGGTGCCCCGTTTGCCGCCAGAAGGAGAAGTCTGTCAGGGGCAGCGCCGCGACCGAGGCCGGCTCCCGGCGGCAAACCGGGGCGGGCGGCGGCGGGAGGGGCCCCGGTGCCGCCCTCCCCCGGCCGCCGGTCACGTGCAGCGGGCGGGGCCGCCCGGGGCGGGCGCAGCCCTCCCGCCCCGCCCTCCGGTCCCGTCCCATCCCGGCGGCGGCACGGAGGGAGCGCGGTGGTCGCTGCTGATGGAGGCGGGAGCCGGTGCCGAGGCGGAGCCGTTGTTGCCTCCGCGGAGCTGGCGAACGGGACGGGGGCTCTGGCGGGCCGGTGGCGGTGACCGCTCCGCCGCTGGGGACGGTGAGTGCGGTGGGGCGGGCGGCGGCGTGCCCCGGGCCCGGCGGCGCTGAGGGAGCCGGCGCCTGAGGCGGTGAGGCGGGCGGCGGCGCTCTCGCCTTGCCCTCAAAGCTTGTCCTCTCCCGGGCGAGCGGGGAGCGGGCCCGGCGCTGGAGAGGGAAACCCCGCAGCCTGCCGAGAGGCCGGGGCTCGGCGGGGGTCGGCCGCCCCGCCCGCGCTTCGGCGGCGGCAGCGCCCAGCAGCTCCGCCTGGGACCGCTCCGCGGGAGCCGCCGCGGCCGCCCTGCCTGTGGCACACACTGAGCCGCTGCCGCTGACCTGAGGTGCAAACCCTGCGCTGCTTCAGCCCGAGAATTGGGGGTTTGTTGTTGTTGTTGTTGTTGTTGTTGTTTTTTAACTTTTTTAAGGTGCTGACAAGTTTTTTTCTCTCAGTACATGTTGGAGGCTTGACTTCTCAGTTCCCCAGGAAAGGCTTCTTTGGAGACCTCAGGTTCTCTATTTTCAGGCTATCGCATCACTTCAGTGAGCCTTTTCTGTTTGTTGTTGAGTGTCAAAAGCACAGTGGGGTCAGAGATAGATCCTGCACGGCCAAACTGAGCGGTACTTCAGTCATCACTTGTGACTAAGCGTCACTTGCCGTGACTAAGACTTGCAGAATAAATTGGGCATCCTCAGTAGCATGCATGGAAAATGTGCCTTTTTCTTTTTTTTTAAAAAACAAACCCTGAAATTGCTAAAGTAAACATTTCTTGATAATTTCCCTGTTTTAGTTTTATATTAAGAGCACTTGCTTAGATTCTGCCCTTTCAAAATAGTTGAGATTAACGCTAGGCTTGTGTTGTGTGTGCTCCAAGAGTCTAAAGCTTTTGCTGTCCTTGCTATCCTTTTAACTAATACTGTTCCTTTAAATAATTTTATTTTTATCTCAATGATGTGTCATGCCTTGAAGAAGATAAGATCTCTATTGCGTGAGTATAGCTTGTCTCCTGTTTATGCTCAGTCTTTCTTGCACCATGGCTCATATCAGAAACGGTACAAAACTGTGTTGTTGTATATGCTCAGATAAACGGTGACATTTAAAAACTGTTTACCATCTTTGTAGAAAATTGGTGCTGCTGAATCATGTGGAACATAAAATCGTCTGGGACTCAGATCAATGGTGTTTCTGGCATTGCTTGGCGTCTGGAGAACATTGTGCTAGCACTGGGACTGACTCTTTCTCATTGTATCCCGTGCTGGCATTGCCGTCTCCTGGGAGGAGATGGTATGAAGTGCTCCTTGGGCCCCTTCCCCTCTGTGGGAAGGTTACACTAGCACGTATTTTTTGTATCCCTAGCCCCCTCAGCTTTCTCTCCTTCCCCCCCCCCCCCCCCCCCAGCTTTGGCCTTAACTGCCCTCGTTTTTCTTGTTGGCTTAATTGCTAGGTTAGTTACTTCAAGGTCCTAATTCAAGTGAACGCAAGTGATTGCTCTTTATACTTTATGTATATATCTTCATATGGACTTCTTAGTAATGGGTTTTGAAATGTTGCATAGTAACTAATTTGGTGATATTTTATTTCACTTTGTGTACTTTCACCCCTTTCTATGTCTTGAACGTTTATCTGTTTGATATGGTAATAATAACTCTCAGGACAAATTAAGAAAGGACTTAATTTTGTTTTCATCTGACTGAAGATTTCTGTTGGTTTTGGAGAAAACAAGAACAATCTAAACCTCAGTACCTTTATCAAACAAAAGGAAAAATGCCTAGAATACTAGTGTCTCACCTTTCCGGCTTCACTTGACTGTACACTTTGTCACAGAATAATTTGATTGAAGCTCCATTATGATGCTTGTTACTTAGGACTTGTCTCTGTATAGAAATATTCCAGCTTTGTGATAGCTATTTAACCACCAGTGTTATCACAGAATCATAGAATTGTTAAGGTTGGAAAAGACCCTTAAGATCATTGAGTCCAACCGTTAACCTACCACCGCCAAGTCTACCACTAAACCATGTCCTCAAGCACCACATCTACCCCAGGTCCCTCAGCTGCTCCTCATAAGACTTATTCTCTAGACCCTTCACCAGCCTCGTTGCCCTTCTCTGGCCATGCTCCAGCACCTCGATGTCCTTCTTGTAGTGAGGGGCCCAACACTGAACACAGGATTTGAGGTGCGGCCTCACCAGTGCCGAATACAGGGGCACTATCACCTCCCTGGTCCTGCTGGCCACACTATTCCTGATACAAGCCAGGATGCCATTGGCCCTCTTGGCCACCTGGGCACACTGCTGGCTCATGTTTAGGCAGCCGTCAACCATCACCCCCAGGTCCTTTTCAGCCAGGCTGCTTTCCAGCCACTCCTCCCCAAGCCGGTAGCATTGCCTGGGGTTGTTGTGACCCAAGTGCAGGACCCGGCACTTGGCCTTGTTGAACCTCATACAGTTGGCCTCGGCCCAACAATCCAGCCTGTCCGGGTCCCTCTGCAGGGCCTTCCTGCCCTCCAGCAGATCAACACTCCCACCCAACTTGGTGTCATCTGCAAACTTACTGAGGGTGCACTCAATCCCCTCATCCAGATCATTGATAAAGATATTAAACAGGACCGGTCCCAACACTGAGCCCTTGGGAACACCACTCGTGACCAGCCGCCAACTGGATTTGGCTCCATTCACCACCACTCTCTGGGCTCGGCCGTCCAGCCAGTTTTTAACCCAGCGCAGAGTGCACTTGTCCAAGCCGTGAGCAGCCAGCTTCTGCAGGAGAATGCTGTGGGAGACGGTGTCAAAGGCCTTACTGAAGTCCAAGTAGACAACATCCACAGCCTTCCCCTCATCCACTAAGCGCATAGAAGGAGACTAGGTTAGTGAAGCAGGACCTGCCTTTCATAAACCCATGCTGGCTGAGCCTGATTTAGCTACTTAAGCTAAATGTAAGAGAGAACCTTTTCACAAAATACAGAAAGATGCTTGATGTGTTTGAGGTTATCATTTATTTACTTTAATGCACGGTGCTGCTGACGGAGCAAACGTGGCAGGAGCTGTCTCTGCTTTTTGTGTGTGTACAGTGCCCTTTGTCACAAGAATCACGGTTGTGGAGCTTCTGTTAATAAGCAAGTACAGCAAGCTGTAGGCTTTATCCAAAATACAGAAAGTGATTCTTACTTCTTTTTAACTTCATAGGTACTGGAGCTGATGATGACCTTTATATAAACCAAGCCATTGTATTTATTGAAGATGCAATACAGGTAAATATAACTTGTTTGTTAGCCATTATGCTTCCCATGCTGGATATTTGTCGCACATTTTGCTAGCTTTTAAGTTTTTGTGTTCAGGCAACCTCCATATAACATCATCCTGATTTACAAAGCAAAATCAGAATTCCACATTCCTGTGGTATGCAAGTTTCAGTGAACTTCTGCCTAGGAGAAACATGTTTTTCCACACAATGAAATAGATAGTGTCTTCTCTTCAAGGTCGTCGAAAGAGATGCTGGTTTGTGGGGTGGTTTTGGGTGTGGTGATGGTGTGGTTTTTTTGGTTTTTTTTGAGGGTGACTGGCCTTACTGCTAAGAGAAATTATCTGAGCAAACCCTGTAATTTGCCTCTAAATCTGACTGCTTGCATAGCTTAAGAGCTGGTAGAGTTTAAGGCTAGCTTCAAGTGTGAAATTGGAACTCTTTTGCTTCAGCTGAACTTGGTGCCTTTGGAAGTCTTCATTGTCTGTCCTTTACTGGCCATTACTGCAGATTCCTAGATCCTGTTATCTCCCAGTTATTAGTTGCAGGCAGCGGGAATGCTGAAGGGCAGTTCTTGAATTCTCTTGCTGCATTCAGGTAGCTTTTGGTTGGGAGATTTCTGAGGATCAGATATATTTAAGGTACTCACACCTTTCTGGAAGCAGATACTCCTCAGTGGAGGCAGAGTAACAGCAGCCCAGGAGCAGCTGCTGAGGAGGGGCTGAGCAGATTTCTGCAAAAGCAGTCCCGTTCTGAAGAATCACGGGTACTTCCTTGAACTTAAAGCATGTTTTGTTTAAAGACCTATGTTGAGGTCTCTCATATTCAGAATTAAATTGTTTGCATTTTACGGCTTTTTGGAAGAGAAAGACAAAAGAAGATCCATGAATGGAATGAATGCTAGAGAGGTAAACTAAATGGGTGGACCGTTTTGGCGAGTAGATAGAACAGGCACTGAATTATTACAGATGCTGTTATTTGTAATGATGATAATGCTTGCTTCAGATGACTCCCACACAGTTTGATTATCTGAGTGACTGTGTGGTCTTTAGATCAGGAAAACTTCATTAAAATCTTTCCCATTGCACTTGGGTAGGCTACAGCTGTGGTCATTGGTCACTGACTAATAATTAATAACCTGTACAAGAATTTCTGTGTCTCATTGTGAAACTGGAATTGTCTCAAGACTTGAGCTTTGTTGATTAGAACTTGGTTTATTTTGGTAACTTGATCTTTGTCTTTGAGACAGACTGAATGTAATGTTTGAATTTCCCTTTCTGCTTTCTGCCTTCAGTATCGATCTATAAATCACCGTGTGGACTCCAAATCCCTGGGGCTTTATCGATGGTACTATTCAAGAACTTGCCAGTGGTAAGAACTTTGTATTCTTTTTGCTTTTCTGTTTAGGAGTAACTCTTTAAAAAAATTATTCATCTCTTTTTTGTTAAATAATTAGATAATTGTGCTTTTATCCTTGTAAGAATTTACTGTAGGAAGCAAGTGGATTGACTATATGTGAACATGATCGAAGTGGAAAGCAACAAGATATGTGAAAGTGTGATCATGTAGATGGCTCTTTGGAACAGCCATAGGACTGTTGCATGAATAGACTATTGGCATGATTTACGGCACTGTGTGTTAGAGTTTTCCAAGTGTCTATTTCTAAACATATTAAATAGTCGCAAGATTGTTTGCTGGTGTTGGTTTCAAAAGAACACCGCCTAAGGTTGTTTGGTGGTCAGCAGTTACATTATTCTAATGCAGGCAATGGCATGCTAATCAAGTGCTGCGTTGTGATCTAACCCATTTGTGTTAAATATGATATTATAAAGCTTGGTTTACTTCTAATAAAATTGCTTTACTGTAAGTATTTTGTTATTCTTTTGACTCATTTTGTGGGTTTGGTGTTTTTTTGGCATTTGTTGTGTTTGTTTTGTGTTTTGTTTTGTTTTAATTTCGTCTCTATCCAAACAGGATTTTGAGTTTAACCATTACTATAATCCTGGCTTTGGTTTTCATTGAAAAGCCTTCTTCGCTTACTGTCACATCAGATGTACGATACCGCCTTCCTGCATGGAATCCTCCGTGTGGCCTAACAGAAAGCATTGAGCTGCTCTGCTTTCTTGTGTTCGTGGTTGATGTATCTGTGAAGGTGAGCATCACGTTCATCTGGTATTGAATGAAATACTAGGTGTGGTGGGCAGCTCAGTAGGTACAGTCAGTGTGGCTTTTCTCCATTTTATATTTTGGGAGAAATGTCTTAAAACTGTTATTCAGATCTTGGATTTGCACAATGAGATTGCTTTGCTGTATTAAAGCCTTACTTTCAGGAGAAATTAAGAAGTGCATATTTTCTGAATTAAAGAAAAATGCTTTTTGGTTTTTTTTTTAACCTAAGAAATATAAATTCCTGTTTGTGTGGAATAAGTGAAATAAATTTTGCTAAGAATACAATGATTTTAGCTTAGCTGCTTGTATTAGGCTATAAAAATTGGGGTATATAATAATCAAATGTATGCCAGTTCATTTAAACAAAGCAAAATAAAAATAATCAGAAACTGAACTTTTCCTTCGGTATTTGTTTCTGGAAAAATCTCTTTCATGGTTATGAAATGGACATTTTTCTTGCGTTCAAAGGATTCCTCTCACATGGCCTGTGTGCACCTCTCACTTCTACTGGCCTTTATTTAATTCTTATAGAAAAATTCTCCGATCAGTGTATTTTTGTTTGGGTTTCAGGGAGCTTTTTATGAGCACTGATGTAAAACTACAACTATTTCAAAAACAGTTGGTGCTGACTTGTTAGGGTATTGGAATTTATTATTAAAATAAGTTGTTTGTTTGTTTTTCCCTCCCCAGAGTTACTTAATGGGATGGCAAGAATTTTGGAAAAATAAATGGCTTATGGCTTATATACTGACATTAATTGTTTCCCTTACTGATTGGATTGTATCACTGAGTTTTTTCTGCGCAGAGGTAAGAACTGCTTTCTGCAGAAACAATCAGCAACTTAGTTGTGGAGAGTGGCAGAGGACAAGAACCTGCAAAGGGACAGTCAGCAGGGCCTATGTGATATATTGGAGAAATAAGGCGGAAGGGTGAGATGGTTCATTTTTGGTCTTGGATAGCTGGATAATACACTGAAACACAGAAGATGTTTGGTGTAATATAGCTTCTCAAGGGATTCTGATTCTTAATATAAGATGTGATTTCATTGGTAAAATTAATTAAAGCCTTGTTATAGTCCGTCAACATTCAAAGAGTAATAGAGAAAACTCTGGTTGCATAGCAATAATTTTGTCATGCAGCTGGAGAATTATGTTCTTAACGTGATTCAATGGCAGAGTCTATGTAGTGATGTCTAAGTAAAAAGTAGTTGTATAGTTTAACAACTGCTTTCTAAGATGAAGCTGTGTTGTGTTCAAAACAATTGCGTCCTGAGAGGAGCATCAGTTTTGTGAAACGGTTCTAAAAATGTCCTCCTTTATGTAATAATGCAATCTCCCAACTGGTTTTCTCTGCCATGACATAAATCTGCCTGAAATTAGTTGTTGTTCACTTACAATCATCATTAAGCAAATACTAATACGGTAAAAATGCTGGGAGGTGAATGAGGCAGAGATCTTGAATTTTGCTTCTTGTGTAAACTCTTGTGTCAAAGCCATTTTCTGTTGCCATCGGCTAACTTTCAACCCTATTTCAAATTATTGTCTGTATTAGTCAGGATTAGGTTGGATGCAGGTGCTACTATTAGTAACCCACTGCTTCATTGTTCATGCTTCAGTGGTCATAGTTGACCACTGGTCACTGTTGACCAGGATGTAGTGTAGTATCAAAGAGATGTTCTCTCAACTTTTTAAGATCATGTCACTTAAGCTTATAAGCATCTAACTATAAGAAAAATGCATATGTCCTTTTAATATTCAAGCCAAATAAATATAACGTGGCTGAAAGAAGTTATTTACCTAGGATGAAGCTTGTGCTTACAACATGGGGAATGTGTCTTGGAAAGAAGTTATTGTAAAATCTTTAGGTGTGATAGTGGCCAAGTGGTTTGAACAGGAGCCTCCCATACAAAGCAGTGGCAGAAGGAGCAGTTTAACTGCTGGGATGTGTGAACAAGGGAATAGCAAGGAATAAAGTGATTGATTTCCCCCCCACCCCGTTATGTGTGGCCCTGAGAAGACTGATCCTAAAATGCAAGATGTTGATAAGTCACAGAAATAACTTGAAGGCTGGGAAGTGTCTTGAATGCAAGAATCAAATACCTTACTTGCCTTAGTGTATGTTAAGGAAAATAAAGGCAATCACCGGTTTTGAGTCTTGTCAGACGCAGACATTGCTGAGTAATAAGCAGGCCCTTTAATTATAAAAAGAAAAAAGAAGGTTTAAAATTGAAATCAAGCACTTATTTTCAAATTGTGTATCTGTTTTTATTGCAAGTAGCTTGTTATTAATTCCCTTCTTGAAATTGACCTTGGCAGAAAATATGAAAATGCCATCTCTTGACCTACTTGTTATGTCTACCCAGCAGTAAACTTAGATTGTTTGTAATTAGTGGCCTGATGAGGCTATTGAAATGTCAATGTGCATTTTCAAAGCAATCTCTCATTCTTTTAATGAGGCACCCATATATATAAAATCTCTTTTGTGTGTTTTGTGGTTTCAGTGGGACAGATTTAGCTTCCGAGCACAGCCTTTTTGTGTTACACTGTTGACTTAGTTGATATGTGTATCAGTGTTTTTTGACAAACTTGTATTAAAAATATTTGTGGTGCTAGTCTTATGGGAACTCAGTATCTGATCCGTTGTTTTTTGCAGAATGTGAGAATAAGAAGAATTCTTCGTCCTTTCTTTCTCCTTCAGAATTCTTCTATGATGAAGAAAACATTAAAAAGTATCAACAGCACGTTGCCTGAAATGGCAAGGTAGGTAATAGCATAGAAAACATCTTTTCACAGCAAGTGTGTAGTTACCACTAGTATTCTTGAGTGTGATGTCTGAGTAGCTTCCTTCTTGACGGTCTAGCTAAGCAGTTGGTGAGATCAGGTAGTAATGGATGGAGTGTTGTGTTAACTTTTTAGTTCCTTTAGTGCGTAAACTTTCTCTAGAATGCATGTGATGTGACTCTGTATGTGACAGATAAGGTTTCTGATGCTAGTTGAGTGGGGTTTTTTAATTCTGTATATGTTACATACAACCCTTTTGTAAGGGAAGAACCGAGGCATCATCTGGGCAAAGGTCTATGCCGTGTTTCTCCAAGGTAGCCTCTCAGAGGTATGGGTAGATACACATGTACTTGTCTTCCAGTTATGAGTGTCACACAACAAGATACCTCTTTCTTTACATCTTCAGAGTGCTTTACTTCATCTTTTTAATTTCTACGTGTGTTTTTAGCAATATATGTATTAAATTTTACTGTCATTAGAATTGTTGAACTGGAAACCCCACTGGTGAAATCGTACCCAGACAGCGTGATGCTTTTTGAAAGAGATCTCTTCCTGTGGCATGGGTCGTGTATGTGTACAGCTTATAGAATTCACTGTCCTTGCCTGTTACTTTTTAACTAACAAGTCCCAGGAGAATCAAAGGTGTATGTAAGCTAAGATGTTGTATTTTGATTGGAAGGTAAAAATATGGTCCTAGCTTTAGAAAAACAAGCATTATAATCTCATTGACCTCACAACTGTCTTAAGCTTGTGCTGAGGAGTCTTGAACAAGTGTGATTCTTACTCTTACTCAAAACTTAGATCCTCTTCTGTTATCTCCGTATAGCTTCTTAAAAATACCCCTGGTTTTCTTTATGCAGCATCTTTTTGCATTTTTAGCAAAGGATATTAAGAATAAGATAAAGTTGATATTAATGCATATGATCTATTTTCTTTCCAACAGTGTTGTTCTACTACTAGCTGTTCATCTGTCTCTCTTTACTATGTTTGCCATGCTGCTGTTTGCTCGAACAAAGGTAATCAATTATATTTATGCTTTGATAGATCTCGGTGGGTTTTTTGACTTTACTTGCATAACTGCTGCTTGTCCAGTTTTATAATCAAACTGGTGAAACTTGTTTCCCCTGAAAAGGTCTTGTTACCTTGTCAAACTTACTGGGATGTGTTCAAAGTCCATTTAGAGAGATTTAACATGTGCATAGTATCCATGTGTAGTGCTGCTTATGTTAGTGTGCATTAGAAGGCCCCTCAGAATAGTGTTAGAATCTCTTCATCCTCTAGTGAAGATTTTTTTTCCAGGCTGCACTTTGTTTCTTAAGTGGTAACGCTCCTTCCTACTCCACAACTGAAATCTTTCACTCTTGCTGTATACTGTAGCATATTATTTTATTAGTCTAGCTTAGTTGCTCAGAGCGAAGTTAGATGGTTCCATTCTAAAATGTGGTTGACATCTTTATATATGGTCCTGCATATTACTGGTATTGATGACATTATCAGAGGAGAGAAATTTAAAGTCTGTTTATACAAGAGGCTTCCTTAAGCAATTCTCCAATTTGATCCTTTGAGTTCCTTTCTCTGCTTTTGTTGAAACCTTCTATGCTGTTCTGTGTCTAAAATTCTTAATCTTGTCACTTTTTTGTTTATATTATCACTTATTTCTTTTCTCTTTTCCTTACCTAGCTTTTTGCTAAGTTTAGTTTCTTCTATGTTTTCTTATCTTCCAATACTGGTATCCCTGGCCATGCCTTGGTAGGTTTTTGCCTGTTTTGCCTGCATTTCTCCAATGTTTTTGTCTCTGATCTCTTAGTCTTTTCCTCTGTTTTTTCTCTTCGTGCTTCCGAAGAGCAAATTTGAAATTTTGTAGTTAAAATCACTTTTGTGTTCCAGTGCTCTTGGTATGTTCCCTTTCTCCTAAACTTCCTGTATCTTAACGTGTCATACTCAGCTTTTTTTTTTTGTCCTTACTTTTTAAGGCCTTCCATAAATGTGTTCCTATGAGCACAAAGACTTGTTGCGTACTTCTCCCAGTAATTTTAGTCCTCTCCTTAGTCGCAGTTTTGGCCCTTCTCTCCTACTGCAATTTACACTTGAGCCTGCTTCTAGTCTTCCTTATGATCAGCAAATTCCTTGAATTTCCCATGTTATAGAATTTCTGGAATTAGAAGCAGAGCTCTATTTTTCCTCTTTGTTTAGTTGCGTGCTCTATCTTTGTATTATCTCTGTATGTCACATCTAATTTCAGTTAAGTGCTTTCCCAGCAGATGGGAATATAAATTCTGTACCTGCACCAGTCAATTTTGTATACATTTAGGTGAAAAATAACAAATTGGAGAGCAGTCTTTCTTTCCTTTTTTGATTTGCTAGTCTAATACCCATGCAAAGTAACTGTATCTAACAAGGCAAAATACTGAAAGCAAGTTCTAAAAATACACTTGGTACTGAAATTCAAGCCTCTAGATTTTTGCATTGTCTTGTGTATGTCCTCTAGAGGTACATTTTTTCCAGTCGTTGCAGCAGATTCAAGGGCTACTTGTTCTGTACTGCATGATTCATGTTTGTATTGGTTGTACTCTGCATCTTTTTTAGCTGTCTCTACTTGAACTTGGGGAAAAAAAAATGTGGATGATCCAAGATCACCACAGCCTCCCAGTGTGTTTTTGCTGAACATTCTGATACCATCAGAGCTTTAGCAGATCATCTGATGTTTCTGCTGAGTCGCAAAATAATTTTGATGAGCTTAGCCAAATATTTTTTCGGGTGCTGTAGCACTGATCTCTCTTCCCTGCCCCCCCAGGATGTTTAAGCTCTATGAGATGTTTTCACCGATACGTACATAGCATTTTGAATCTTCATCTTTTCAAAATAGAACAGTTGCATGTCTTCACCTGCCCAACAACTTCTGTAATGTGCACTAATGCTGCTTATAGCATATTGCTATATATTGTGTGCCTTTATTTGTGTAAATATTTATTTCTTCTAAAATAAGGTGAGGACTGTCCTTGCACTCATACTTCAAGTACATCTTCATGTATGTTATTGAAAAGAGACCTAAAAGTTGTTTGGCTGTGTTCTGTGTAGATCTTACTGTAATTAAACAGATGACCCTGAGTATGTAAGGGGATAGCTGGAGAAATGGGAAAACTTCTGTTCCAAGTAGTGGTAGCAACTTTTGTGCAAATAACTGATTCAGAGGATGTTGAGTTTTCTATTTGGAAGTCAAAGGGGAAGTGAGAGACACATTTTGCACTCAGGGAGCATGCTAGTAGAGCTGTAGGCGTTTGGGAGGAGTTTATAATCTATTGGCAAAGATCTTTTGTCACATGATAGTTACTGAGGCAGCTCTTCATTACTGAGGAGGCTGTGGGGTCACCCAGGTGTTGCCATCCTTGTTTTATTTCTGTTCTTCAGTATAGACAAGATCTATTTTAATATTGTCCTCAAATTGTATTATACTTCTGGACAAGTCCTGGAGTGTAGTCCTAGAGTATACAATTCAGGGTGATTAGGTTTCCATCTATGCTGAGGTACAGCATACTGTAGCAACAAAGCAAGTAGCTTCTAATTTTTATAATGCAAGTTGAGACTGAAAATAGTAATAGTCTGTGATTATTATTATTTTTTTTTTTAATAAAATCATGTTTAGGGAGTCCTTTTAGCTCCAATACACTAATATTTCTTGCAGGCTAAGAGATGATGCTTTTTTATATCAATCAAGGGTGGCTTCAGATTCCTATGTTGTCTGTTTGTGACATTATTGTTCTTCCTGGGTCTGAGGTGTTAGCTAGACATAAGTCCCATATTGAGCCTGCTGTGTCTGTCTTAGCTTGCTGTTCTTCCTTATGTTTTTAATGGCTGTTAATAAGTGAAGTGATTGCACTGTATTCCTGCACATTGTCCTAGTTTCTATGCTTGTCTTGTGCTTTTTTCACAGAGTAGATTTCATTGTGTGTGTAAGAAATTGATTATTGACCGTTGTTTGCTTTGTTTTGTTTTTTAATTTTTTCCCCTCCCTTGGTAAGACAGTCTTAGTGATTCTTCAGTGTTTCTCTATTGACTAGGATGGCCAGCAGGATAAGGAGTGGGTGGTGTATTTCCGAAATTTGCCAGATTCACTGACATCACTGCTGGTCCTGCTAACTACTGCAAATAATCCTGATGGTGAGCAATCTTTCAGAAATAACTCGTCTCTCTTTTCAAAGAATAAGAGAGTAAGATTATCTTCAGACTACTATAACCATTGTTTCAGCTGATAGTTCTTAGTACAGCCAGAGGAAGGTTATGTAAAGATATTTTCATGCCTTTAGTAACTTGATTCTTGCCTTTCCTTTGGTGTAATTATATATGCATCTCTGAAGTGGAGCTATATAAGAGCTCTTACCAGTTGCCAAAAATTGATAGAGGTCTCCAGTTTTCATCTTAAGGATTAAATTCTTATTTCCTTTTTTGTTAAATCTGACACAGTGATGATTCCTGCATATTCTAAGAATCGAGCATATTCAATCTTCTTCATACTCTTCACTGTATTAGGTAAGTTACCTCTTGTCTTCAGTAATTTAAATGCACTTTGACACTTGTGCATACCAGCTACAGTGTTTTATTGTTCTAGGAACGTTTAATCATAATTCTCTCCTTCTTTGTGTTTTTTCCAATTACTGTGTACTATCTTGCAAGATATAACTTTCATGGAAGGCACTTATGAATGGTTTGGGTTTTTTCAGTACCACATCATAGGGGAATGGATACATTACAGTATAATGAAACATTAAAAACATTTTGGAAATCAAACACAAGAAAACAAATCCTTTTAAAAGTTTACATCTGACTTACTATGTACATTGAAACTCCTTTGAGAAACAGAAATATATTTCAATAATTCTTACTGTCTCTTTTTCTCTAATAGGCAACTTGTTTCTGATGAACTTGCTTACAGCAATAATATACAACCAGTTTCGAGGATACCTTCTGGTGAGTAAAGCATTCCTAATTTCCATGTTCTGCCATAACCGTAAAACTGCAAAGCCCTGAGTATTAAAAGTTTCAACTGTATATTGAAGCAGTATCCCCATCCTGGTTGTAGGTATGGTTTTAAAATACTAAAGGTTCTTTGATGTAGATGTTTTTCCCCTTATATGCTGTTGTAGCTTGATCCTCTTCCATGACAAAATTACCTGCTTGTATACTTCCATGTATGCTGTGGATCTGCAACTATGACTATTAATTATAGGAAAAAAAAACCCAAACTATTATAAAACTGAAAAAGGACAAGTGAACAAGTAACTTAAACTTGGCCTCTGTGAAGAAAACCTGCTGTACCATTTAAATAGCTATTGTTGCAAATCCTAGCACTTAATTTCTCTGAGCAGCACAGCATTAGAAGCCTTCCCTAAAAAAGAATTGCTGACTGAAACATCTTCATGTTTGGTATTTTTAACATCACCCTTACCATGGTTGGTGGGTGCGATGTTAGAATGATTAGGGCAGTCTACTGCCTCTAAAAGATGGACTTGAGCCTTGTGATTGTACCAGAAGCAGTTGCCAGCAGGTGTAGTAGTTATTCTTGGTAGTATTCAGTCTCAAATAAAAGGAACCTATGGTTACTCTCCATGCAATGCCAGTCATTTATGTAATACTTAAATGTGCTTCTGGAAGATGCCTAATCATATGTGATTCTATTCTGTGGAATGTGAATCTGATGTCTAGTGTAATGTAATCTATTTTGACTCTGGTGTCTATGTTAGAGAATTAAAAGCTGACAAAGTAAGTGTACTTTTGTATGTTGTTCAAGGAGTGTGTAATCTGTGGTGACAATTAAACTCATTGCTAAAAGTTCCTTCTCCTTTATTAACAAGCTGTGCAATGTGCTTTGTTGCGTTATGTACACCGGTTGTTTAGTCTCCAGCTGGGAGTGTATTCAGGATTCCCTTAGCGGGAAAGAGTGTAAGTGCTTTTGTTTTCCGTATGAGATTGTTCAACTGTGCTATCTGGGAGGAATTGTAATGAGCTGAGGCGAAAGTATTTTAGAAAGCAGGGACAATGTAAGTCAAATGAAAAATCGTTTTGGTTACTGCCAATAAGATGTACTTCATCCAAGAGTTTAAATTTGTGACTTTCCTATTGCTATTCCAAAAAGAAGTAACTGACTGGATAGGTGGTGGAAGGAAGAGGCTGCATGGGTGCAGCTGGAGATCTCCAGAACGGGGTTTATCTCCAGCAATGAATACAGAACATCCAAGGTGCACCACAGTTACTTAGCAGTTAACACAGATAGTAGATTAGTAGAAATAACACAGTGCTAGGCTAAGTATTAATGATTATCACACTGATGGCACACAAGTGAATCTTTGGTCAGGCAGTCATCAGTCAAAAGGGGAACTGTCAGTCTCCTGCTCCTCAGAACAGGCTGAGTCTTGATCTTGCTCTTGATGGTGCCGTCAAATTGTTTGAGATTTTCCTTTGAGCTTTGTAACTTTCATGGTGAAATTTTTCTCTTGAATCTTGAGTTGGTGTCCTGGTTTCAGCAGGGATAGTTAATTTTCTTCCTAGTAGCTGGTATAGTGCCCTGTTTTGGATTTAGTATGAGAATAATGCTGATAACACACTCATGTTTTAGTTGTTGCTAAGTAGTGCTTACACTAAGTCAAGGACTTTTCAGCTTCCCATGCTCTGCCAGGTGCACAAGAAACTGGGAGGGAGCACAGCTGACCCAAATGGCCAAAGGGCTATTCCATACCATATGACGTCATGCTCGGTATATAAACTGGGGGGAGTTGGCCGGGGGCCAGCGATTGCTGCCCGGGGATGGGCTGGGCATCAGTCAGCAGGTGGTGAGCAATTGCATTGTGCATCACTTGGTTCGTTTATTATTATTATTATTATTATTATTATTATTATTATTATTATTATTATTATTTTTCTCTTCATCTGCTGTCCTATTAAACTGTCTTTATCTTAACCCAGGAGTTTTACTTATTTTTTTTTCCCAGATTCTCTCCCCCATCCCATCAGGTAGGGGGGAGGGTGAGCAAGCATCTGTGTGGTGCTTAGTTGCCAACTGAGGTTAGACCATGGCAGTTAGTTCTTCAACAGTTTCACTTCCACCTGTGTGTTTTACTTTTCTCTTGCATATTTTATAAAACTTCACAGCTCAACAGCAATGTTTTTGGTAAAGCTGAGTCATGGAAATGATATGCAAAAGCACTGGAGTCTGACAGCTAAACTTCTGGGCTCTGGGTTAAGCTTCTTTCCCTTTGTGCCAGTACAGTGATGGCCTCTTGGAATGGAACAGCAGTTCCTGACTGTGTACATTCCAATTGTTTTTTTTCTCATGCCCATAGTTTCCTTCAGGTTTGGTGGCAGGAGAAATTTGGTGACTTTGACTTCGGGTGTGATTTCCCCCTTTACTTACATACAGTCTTATAGTTCCTTCCCCTTATTTACATAGTCTTATAGGTCGTTCAGTCCTTCAGAGGAGGAGTGGAGTTGGGGGCTTGGGAAAAGTAAAATAATAGCTGCTTTAGTAGAGCTCCAGAGAGAAGGTGAAGTTTGTTGGATAGTAAGCCTTAGGCAATATTACACAGGAGGAATGGCCCCCACCCTCTTGTGGGAGAGGGGTGTTTAAATGTAATATGTGCAAAGAGGAATTTTTGTAATCCTTTCCTCCTGCTCTGTTTCTTCCCTTCTTTCTCCGTTTTCCTCTTTCCCACGTGAGACCATGCCATAGTCTGACTCCCAGTAAAGTAGCTGAGTTTGAAAGTGATTACTATGAAAAAAAAAATGAAGCAAGAAAAACTGTGGCTGTGGCTTTCTTCTTTTTGGCAAGAAGCTGGAGTTGGACAACGTGTCTAACTCTTCTCTTTGCACGGTAGTATGAATTTCTGTGAATACTTGAGCTCTGCTGTTGCCATTGTCTCCAGAACAGGCATGTGCTTATGCGATCCAGAATTAAAAATAAACCATGACCTGGATGTTTACTTGAACTCCAGAGACTTGTTTGCTTGCTTCCTTCCTTCTCATACACGGAGTTCTTGAAGGGAGCGAGGCCTAGGGAAGTCTCCTATTCTGATCTCTAATCACAAATCTGGGGTGTGTGCCGGAAGATCAGTATATTATCTGACCATAGGACATAGTACTGCATGAGGAGCTGGGTAGCCCTGATCTTCCCCAAGCCCTTCTGGTAGGAATGGGCTTCACTGATTTAAGCCAATGACTCTTTGTGGTATTTCTTTTAAACTGTGGAGTGTCTGTCTGGTTGGACCCAGTATCTGGACAACTGGATTAGTGGCTAATGACGGGGACTTTGGCAGTGGGAGAAAGAAAACAGTATCGTACCATCCTGACAAATTATTTTAGTTGACCAGATATGGCGCTTTCTGAGGCTTGTGGTAGGTTCTGTCTAAGGGCTGGGCAAATAATTTACAGGTCTTATTTGTATCGTCTAGTTGAATTTCCTTTAAACAAGTGTAAGTAAATTGTTTCCTCTGTGGTGTTTTTACTGTCCAGAAATCAGTTCAGTCCTCCCTCTTCAGGAGGCGACTGGGAATCCGGGCTGCATTTGAAGTGCTTTCTTCCCTGAAAGAGACTCCTGCTAGTGCACAAGAGTAAGTGAAGAATGTTGAAACAGTAGATTATCGAGGAGAAAAGAGAAGATTTTTGATCATCTTGTTTTGTTTAGTATATTTACTGAGGATCCCTTCTTGAAAAATGGCAGTTTGTTGCTCATCTCTTTTATTTTATTTTTCTTTAACTGGATGTTTATAATACACTGTTTGGGACTTATGGGGTCTGTTTCCTTTTTATTTCTACTTCTAATTTTATTTGCTTTTCAAAAAAAGAAAGAGGCAGGAATGCATTTGGAACAGCTATTTTTGCCATCAAGACAGTTACCTGTTTCAGAGCCCATCCTATTTTCTTTTAAATAGGTCATATGTCAGCATTGGGGCCTTACTACAAGTGCTGCAGAAAGTTGAAATGGATTTTCGCTGCAAGCAAGCCATCATGAGAGTAAGAACTATGTTTTCTTAGTCTTTATGTTAGTGACTGTCAAACCCTCTGATGGGACAGAGGGCTGAAATTGTCTTAATCACACCATTAAACTAAGAGTAGTAGCTTTCAGCTCAGCTTTCTTTATGCTGCTTTCTTTAAGAGTGTGAACAGAGGCCCAGCTCAGTGTCTGTTTATGCTTTGGTCTTCAGAACAAAAACAGTCTCTAGGCAATGATTTCACCTTAAGGTTGCTACCGCTTTGGTGTGATGAGGAATGCATTCACCTGTAAAGATGTGTAGAGTAATGAAAACTCTTGTTTTGCAGAGCTAATTTTTTCACTTGTTTTACTTTCTCTCTGAAAGTAAAGCATTTCTCACTGTGGTCTAGAGCTGCTCTCTGTAGCAGCTTCCCTCTACCATTTGAAAATGTCTTTTTATTGGATTTTAGCTGTGCCGCTCCCTGTAGATATTAATATTTGTATCAGGCTACAAGGAGAGTGGTTTTGCTTAACTAAAGACTTGATGAACATTGCAGTTCATGCCACGATTTTCAGAGATTAGAGAAATTTAGCTCTAATAGGAGATGTGGAGGTTATTGGTGTGGTTTCAGAAAAATTATCTAAAAGTAATGTTGCTTTTTAAGAAGAACATTGCAGCAGGATTTGGAAGTCGATATTGTAACATCTTCTGCCAAAAGGAAGTGATGGTTCAGAGCTGATGGTTATAGCACCAGCAGTTGGCTGGCTCCAGTGTGAAGGTTGGAAGTGGAATGAAGAAGTATACATGTATTACTTCCCGTTGTTTTCTGGGATAGGGGTTGTATAAGCAGAGTTGTCTGAAAATAAGCACCCTGCTCTGTAATTATGCTGAGCTGTCCGTTGCATTGTTAATTTGGTATGCAAATCCAAGTTTTAGTTTTTCTTCTTGTTGCTGATGGTTTTTTCATTTCTTTTGTTGCTGTGTGCTACAGTTGCAGTTAGTGTTTAGCGTGCCATGGAAGTGTCTTCATTGTGTTACAATTTGTAAAACAATTCCATCCTTCCAGGTAGTAACTTCTGCAGAACAGTGATACTGATGTAGTACCTTCATTCCTTGGTTCATAACATAGCAATGGCAATGTTAGATGAGACTAAAAATTCAAGTATATCAAAAGAGCATGCTCCTTCTTAAGCAGGATGTGGTCCCAGAGAGGGAAAATAGAAGAGGTGAGGCAAATCCCACAGTCATGTGGCAGTTTTGTGTTAACACAAAGCAATATTGAAGTTCGCGCTAATACCTTGGTGTAGGTTGTATTACATCTCTGTTCATAGACTTATAAGATAGATAGTCTGAGGGTGTTGGCACTGTTTGAAGATGCACCTATTGCAGGTGTTGATCTGAATGTTTCTTTTTCATGTGAAGTCACTCAAAATGTGTTCCTGTGACCAACTGTCAGCTGTCCAGTTTCAGAAGCTCTTTGAAGAACTAGACAAAGACGCCATTAGGCAAGTATGTATCTGACAATAATTTATAAAGTGTCATAAGTTGTGTGGTCTTGCACAAAAATAAGTGATAATATTCTGCTATAAAGCTTATAAACAAACTTCACAACTTGTTGAATGTGGGGCATGATCAAGCATAATTGATTTTTAAGGTGTTCATGGATTGCTCTTATAGTCGCAAATGGTATTGCTTTGGGGGCTTTTACAGCATGGTTTGGGATTGCCAGGTAGCGTTAAACATACAAAATGCACGGTTGTTTGTTCTGTCAGCATTTTTAAGCAACTTGGCCAGATGAAATAGATGAAGGCTCTGTGTGTGTCTTTTGCTTAATAGGGAGATTTGTTACAAGGAAACAAGGAATAGGAGTTAGACTTACAGCACAGATTTTCTGAACAGTGCTATTGAGAAATGAGTACCTCTGTAGTAAATTGTTTTTGATGAAATGCAATGGATTTGTCTTGTCATGACAGTCCTATATTAAAGCAATGCATCTCTGCTATATATTAGTCTTTGCAGGGTAACACTTAACTATACTTGGGCAAAGTCTTTTCTCCAGTCCCTGAATAAAGAATGCAGTGTGGATTCTTTAAGTGTTCAGATGAAGATGGGCAGAAAGCAGTCTTCTCCACTGGGAGAAAGAAAGAAAAAAAAAAATCAAACTTTTTGAGGGTTAGGAAATGTTCTTTTCTATGTTTGTATGTAACTAAGACTTCTGAATCTTTTAAGAGAGATTAAATGTTGGGAAATGGGGAAGGAATGTATACAATTAGTAGCTTGGCATTTAGTTTACCTGCTTGGGGCATTGGAGAGAGGTTGGATTGTCTCCCTTCTTTGCCATTATCTTGTGTTGTGTCACAATCGTCAACCCGTTTGCTAATCAGAAATGATCTCTTGTTGCTAACAGCCAGGGCTTGAAAACACCTTCCTAGTGAAATGTCAAAATTAGCATGTGGCCTTGAAGTTTTGCTTTGAAAATGTCTGTCTTAAATCTGAGATTGGATGTGTTTTTCCTGCATCGTTATTAAAATGCTCATGCTTTGTGTGTCAGCAAATCCTTTGTGTTCTTTTCAGCATCCTCCCAGTCCAGAGTACCAATCCCATTTTATGCAGAAAATGCAGTTTGCCTTTGGCCATCCCTACTTTGGCTACTTGGGGAATGTTGTAGCCCTTGCAAACATTGTTTCTATCTGTGTAAGTAAAAGGGGTTTTTGTCTGGGTTTTTGTTTGTTTGTTTTTTGTTTGTTTGGTTTTTTCCTCCCGCTACAAACTTCCGTTCTGTTTTTGTTCTTTAGTCTCTGTTCTAATAACTGCCTTTTGTAGCAGATGTCCATGTTTGGCATGCTTTAGTCATGCAGTCTTAGGAGAAAATACCTGCAGTTAAATATATTCTGAGCTGCTTGAAAAGGTCTGTGCAAAGCATAAAAAAGGTGTTTTGTTCTTGTGCTTAAAAATCTGTTTTATGCAGCAGTAAAACAGTGGATTCATAAAATTTTTCTTGTTTAAGGTGGTTTTGGTGATGGATGCGGATAAGCAGCCATCTGAAAGGGATGACTACTTCTTGGGGGTAAGACGCAACAGTATTCCTGCAGTTATTGCTGTTCCCTGAGGTGTCGATAATTCTAATAATTATTTTTGTTTTGGGGGGTGAAGGCTATCAACTGCTTCTTCATCCTATACTATCTGCTGGAAATGTTACTGAAAATCTTAGCAATGGGCTTGAAAAGATACTTGTCATACCCAAGCAATACATTTGATGGACTTCTGACTGTAATTTTGCTGGTAAGCTTTTTGTTAACTTCTGTATTCCTGGATTTGTTGACTAGGATGATTAGGAACTGCAAGAGCTAGTGGAATTGCTTTTTATTCAACACTAATACATTGAGTTAAATAGCATGAGCCAGTGTTGTGATTTTCAGTGGCTTGAATGTTTTGGTGGCAAGTGATTCTCTTAGGGTCTTGTTTCTGGAGGTAGGCTTTTTAAAATTGATGGAAAAGGTGCGCTTTCTTATAAGCAGCCTTTTTAATATGATTTGGAAACATTCAGCTCTTGGAGTAATTACATAAGGAATTCTGTTACATAGCTAAAAATCACTTGGCTTTTTGAATTAAAAAAAAAAAAGTGGCAGAAGATTATTATCATTATTTGGTAAAAGCCTGAAACCCGTATGGCAGATGAGGCCAAATTCACAGTTAACGTAATTCATTGTATATCCTTATATGTGTCACCATTGGATTATGTGTGTACATTGGATTAATTTGGGAAATACCTAGTCAAATTTGACAATTTCAGAGCTTTAAAGTGAGTTAAAGTAGCAGCTTAAAGCTCTTGAAAATGCTTCCTGTCGAGAAACTTACATAATTTTTGCAAGTCAGAATTACAAAATAAGGTTTTGACTTTTTTTTTCTTCCCTAACAAAAGGTTTTGGAGATTGCAACTTTTGCTGTGTACGGATTTCCTCATCCTGGTTGGTACGTAATCACCGTGAACTGTTGCACTTTGCTCGGTGTCTGGGGTGGGTCAGCGGAATGTACACACATGTTCATACATGCTTATGTCATTACGCTATGATTGTCAGCCCAGTCCATAATTTACCAAACCTAGTAGAATTTCTCACCCTTGTAGTCACTAGAGGCCATGCAATATGGATAAGCAAAAGAAAATTACTAATTTTTTTTGTAAAACTTAGAGTCCTGTTTAGCTATTCCGAGAAGGATGCATATTCATTAATTGTAATCTGATGTAAAATAATAACTTTGCAGACCTACGCTTACTAAAGGTGCAGGAAGGAATTTGGTACAACATACACAACCAGCTACTAACCTAATACGTTTCAGTATCAGATTGTTGATAAGCCCAGTTATATGAGTTCCTAAACAGCTGGGGAAGCCCTTTCAACCCTGTACGTAGATTGAAGTCTGAGTTTTGTTTTGTGCTGTAGAATTTAGTAGAAAAGTTCCCATGGACTTAAACTATTTATCTATACTGGAATAGCAAGCAATTGTATTTCGATTTTTCTTAAGTTCAAGCAGTTCTTGGATGACTATCTTGATCTTTTTTCATTATCAAAAGCATAAAAATCATTGTTTCACCTCTTAAAATTTGAAAACTGCCACCACAACAAAAGAGGAAAGCAAAGGACTTCTGTAAGATTTCCTGAATCTTACTTTCAGGGTTGATTTATAACATATTCTAATACTTTGGTTCTTTATACAAGCTCACTCTTAAGACATTGACTCTCCCTAATTTTTCAGGATATTTGTTATGTTGCAATCAAGAAGTTATTTTAAGTTACACTAGTATCTGCAAAGAGACCTGGAAGATATTACAGCTTGAAATGAGTTTATTTTTGAACACTTCTTGCACTCCTGTCACTCAAAAGCGATAGTTGCCATAAGGATATTAATTGCGAACAATCTAATGGCGTTAAGTATTGATCTAACTTATAATTGATTGTATTTGGGTTTGATTTTTGCCTCTTGATTCTTGAATGTAGGCGATTGTTTGCACTACAATAGTATCTTGAAGCACCAGTAATACTTGTTAGATCTTTGTGTCAGTCACTGCAAACAGATTATAACCCAGATGAGTCATTCCGAGTCCTGACGTTGCTTGTGGTGTGTGCTGTTGGCCAATGCTTCATCTGTAGATGTAACATCTTCAGGACAGGACTAAGATGTGACTATTGTTCTAGAATATGCGTTCTATGCAGTGTTGTCTTAAATGATTTATTTTATTATTAGAGTATATTGGTGATGCAAATCATGATTTAGCATCTGTGTTACCAAAGAGGTTTTTTTGTTAACATCTTTTGCCACCTCCCCCCCACGTGCCCACCTTTCCAACAAAGAAGCATCCAGCATGCTGGTGTAAAAGTCAACTAAAACTCAGGCTGAGATTTGAAGTGTATATATCACCTGTGGAATATGTATATAAGAGAGAAGGTTGGCAAGACAGTCTGTTAGCTTAGTGCTCTCTTTGAAGTGTACCTTCAGCCAAGCACACCCTGAAGGATTAATGCACATCTTTGTGCAAGTTCTTGAAGTATCTTGCTATAGCAGCATTTTCGTTTTGCTTTGTTTTCTGAAAGGACCCTCTTTGGTGCCTCCCCCTCAGCAGAAGGAAGGCCACTTACCCGAGTATTTTAGTACGAGCATGCGCTTTAAAGAGCACTACATGCATATTTCAGAGCCCAGGCTAAATGGATCGCTTCCTTCATCAGTTATTAGAGTTTACTGTAGCTGAGATTCCTGCTGAGTAAATTAATGTACTTCCTTTTACAGTTTGTAGATTTTTTTTGTACGATAATTCAGGCTGGAAGGGACCTCAGGAGGCCTCTAGTCCAGCCTCTTGCTCAAAGCAGGGCTGGACCAAGTTACTCAAAGCTTTATCCAGTTGGGACTTGAAAACCTCCAATGACGGGGAATTGCACAACCTCTCTGGGTGACTTCTGCCTCTGTCTTACTGTCCTCATGGTTGACAAGTTCTTCAGGTCTTCCTTACATCTAGTGTGAGCCTCTACTGTTTCAGCTTGGACCTACTGGCCCTTGCCCTCCTACTATGCACCATTAAACAGCCTTGCTTCTGTCTTCCTGGGGACTACTTCCTAAGTATTAGAAGGCTGTCGCTAGATCCTCCTGAAGCAGGGTTCTCCAAGCTGAACAAGCCTGGGTCCTGCAGCTTCTGTTTGTAGGGCAGGTGCATCAGCCCCTGACTGTCTTGTTGGCTCTCTGCTGATCTTGCTGCAGTTCGTCTGTTTCTTGTGTTGGGGATTCCAAAACTGGATGCAATGTTCGAGTCAGTCATAGGTTGTAAAGAGTGATAATGTGAGGAAATAAAACTTTTTTTTTTTTTTTTTTTTTTAAATATGCCATGGATGTTAACCAAAAGTTGGAGGGAATTTACAGTTACCTGCAGCCCAGTAGCTTTAACTATGTCTTTCTGCCATGGGCTGTTTCTCTGATTTGTTGTTTTCTTTCATCTTTCCTAGGAGACCCGAGTTCATGGGCTTGTTATCCCTGTGGGATATGGTGCGATTGGTGAACATGTTAATTGTGTTCAGGTTCCTGCGGATTATTCCTAATATGAAGGTGTTTGTTTATCCCTCCACACTTCTGATTTCTTTGTTGGTCAAATTATAAATTTTGTTAAAGTTTTTTAGAATAACATGTAGTAGATTGCAATTCTCTTGCACCTGAGTGGGATTATAACTCTATAGCTCTAACTGTCCAGACTATTGCACAGCACCTCACAAACTCATTCTCTCTTTAGTTGGTTTTCTCTATTGAGGTGGCAGGGAGGTTCTGTTGATGTCACTGTAATTGATGCTGGTATTCTAAAGTGGGCAAACACATCCAGAAACACTTGTGCAACTTGTGTAGTGCTTCAGCCTTAATTAGATGAGTGGATATGATATCCTTGAAGAACTTGGTACTCAGGAGGTGCTTTCACTAGATACTGCCAGGCATTTTGGTCATACAAAGGATTATTTGGAACGAATCCCTCTTTCCACTTTCCAAGTATGGGTGTTTCCACCAGAATACCTGTACTTGAATCTGAAATCACTTTAGAGTTGTTTGATTGATTGTTATAATCCTGCATTTAGACTTGCTTGAAAGCTAAGCCCAAATTAATATCAGGTGCAGGACTTTAGTTCAATAAGCCATATATATCTGCCTGATGTAATCAGAGATCATCATGTCAGTGGAATGTGTAAACTAGAAATGATGTGGATCAAATATGAAGCCGTCAATCTGGAGCTGTGGGGTGCTTATGATTCTACCCCCTTGTTCTGGTCTTATTAGGCATATAGCCCTTTAAGTCGCAGTGCCTGTGTATATTTAAAACTTACCATAATGTCTGTGTGTGAAAAGGAGTGTAGCATTGTTCATTCATCTTAAATATGGAAATATCACTGTATAAAAGATGATCTGCATTTAGATGTAGCTCACTTTCCTGGTTGGTAATTCTTTGTCCTTTCAGTAAAAATAGTTTGATACAGATTGGAAGTGTGATGAATGTCATGCATATAAAAATCTGCTTTGTTTTAGTTCATGGCTTTGGTTGTTACTACATTGCTGGATCTGGTAAAAAACTTGAGGGCCTTTGCAGGAATCCTTGTGGTAAGTCATGATGCAAGATTGTAATTTCCTTTCATATAGTTAGCAGTATAATAAGTTTACTTTGTCTTCAACAAAGTAAACCAGGTTCTTTGACAATCACCGTGAACAGTAACATTTCACCTTAATCAGCCAGTTCTTCTCCAGGACATGTCTTGCAAAGTTGCAATAAACTACTGTTTTGTTATGTGCTGCACACAGCGACAGTACCTCATTTATCAGTTTGCTTTAGGAGTGCCTTTAAAAGTGCCTTTAAAAGATTATTTAAAACTTCCTCGGAGTGCTTGCGTCAGCCTGGATACTCTAGTTTCAAATAAAAATTCATCTGATGCTAAAAGTATCCTAATTTTCCTTACCCTGTCTTGCTTATGTTAAATTAAATAGCAAAACAATGTTAAAATTGTTTTCAGTTGAGAAGGTGTTGAGATGGCACGTTTGGACATGATTTTTAAAAGCCTCTGCCATCCTGTTTAAGGTGTGTCTTTGTAGAGCATATACTCAATAAACATGTGATTAAAGGATGGATCACAATGTGTGATGTCCATTACATAAATCCTCCGTTTCCCAACTCTTGAGTTTCTGGCTTTGCAATGATGTCTTCCTGGTAGAGCAAATGAGTGCCTGGGTGGCTTTTTGTGTTGTTTGTGGTTGGTTTTTGTTGGTTTTTTTTTTTGGTTTTTTTTTTAGGATACCTTAATTTGAGGTAATGGTTAGAGACCAAGGATTTACTGTGTATTAGGTATTGTCTAAAAAGTTGTTCTAGTCTATATACTTAGCATGCAATTTACTCAGAATATCTGTTTTTGTCAGTATTAGTCTCTGCTTTTATCTGTAGGGGGTGGGGGCCTTAAGTTGCAGTCTGGAAAGGTGTATGTTGCAATTTGAAATAGATATTGGTTTGGGCAAAGCTAAGTTGGTGACAACTTTATTGTGCTGTGCAGGTCACACTTGCCGCTGGAAACTACTCTTGAAACTGAAAAATACCTTGGGAGCGCATGAAATGGGAAGTTAGCCTTTGCAGATGAAAGTACATCTTAGGAACCTAAATACCAATCTTGCGTATGATAGGAACAGCTTTAGTATAATGGAAAACTTTTCATTACTCAGCTCGTTATTCAATGTAATAAGCTGTCTAAAGGCTGACTGCAGTTTTGCTAATTTTGCCAGGTCGTGGTTAAGTGCATACACCATGCTAAAGGAGCGCACGTTCTCTTGTCAGCCCTGTCAGAGGCTGGTAGGGTTGTGTTGTGGATAGGTGGGGGAGGCAGGGATTGACACTGCTGCTGCTGGATCTGACAGAGCCCATGCGTCAGAGCCCTGGGAGAGAGCAATTATGGGGTGAGCTGTTTTGTGCTTTATGCAAGGACCCCAAAGCTGTGTCGCTACTGGCATAGATGCACCTGGGCTGTAGCATTCTGCTGGCAGCTCTTTTAATTCCTGAAAGACATAGCTAAGATGGCAGGAGCCTGTAGTAATAGGCTTGATTTTGTTTTTAGGAATTATGCGTTAGCATTTCAATGTGATGTCCCTGTCCCTACCCATATATGTAAGACATAACGCTCCTGAAGTGGTTTAAGTGTCTGCTGCTGATTGTCCTTAGTGACAGGAGTGTGAATTGTGGTTTTGCACCAATTGTGAGGCAAGTCTGCCACAGTGTTTGCTACTTCCATTAATTTAATTTGCTTTTACTTGAGGCTACATAGAAGCTGTCACTGAGCTTCTACCGTAGCAAAGCCTGACTCTGTTACCAGCTGATGCAAAACATCTTTCCTAATGTTAGCCTGGAACACATGCTGATAAAGTAATGTAACTGATTAGCTAATTTATTAGGCAGGGCATATCTTTCTCAAAGAATAAAATTAACTTTTTTATTGCCAAGCCAGATACTCCATCTTCTGGCAGGCTGTGGAATGTCAACTTCAGTTTATTCCAGTACTGTTTAAAGAGCTGCGGTTCATAGGTCAGAGCAGTCTCTCTCCTACTCCTCCCAGACATCCCTCTTGGGTCTGTGTTGTAGCAAAATACAGAAATATGACTAATGACATTTTCATTTGAAGATTCAGCTTGTTTCAAGCCATCCTAGGACAAATGGCTCTTTACATAGAGGAGTGAAGTTGTAGGTTATTTCTAGAACAATCTTTTCAGGATAAAAATTGTAAAATCACCAAGGCAACTGCTGAATACTGTGAAAGGTATCTCTTTAAAGAGAGAGGTTTGCATTTCTAACAAGTAAAAGACAGAAGTTCCAAAATCCTTCATGTTATTGAAACCTTTATTTTTAGACTAATATAACATTTTTAAACAAGTTGTTGGTGTAATATAAAATAGTGACTTGTTTTTGTCCTTCAGTTAGGTTTAGTAAAAGCTTATTTTCACTGAATCTAGCAGAAAACTCCCCAGATATTTAGATTATTCCTTTTAAATACAGGTATTGTTTTTTGGTTTTGTTTTTTAAGTCTCTGTTCTGCCATGTTAATAGTTAAATATCAGCATTCTGAGACACAGAAAAGTAAAACAGATCATAAAGTAAAATGACTTAATGCATTTTAACAACTGAAATTTAAATAAAATATTAAAAAGTAAGAGCAAAGAGTTAAGTGATACAGACATTGAGAAGTATTTTCCTTTTAATAGCTTCAGGCATTGTTCTTGACCAAATTCATTTAACTGTGGCCCTAATATGAATTCCATGTTAATTGCATTGTTTTCTTATTTAGTGACAGAATTATTCAAAAAGTAATACTTGCTTATATTCCTTCCAGGTTGTTTTCTATACATTTGCTTTAACTGGCATAATGCTATTTAAAGGTGCTGTTGTTCCCTTGGGAAACATCAGGTAACATTCTAAACATCACTACTCAGAATCTGTTTTTCAAAAGCATCTGTAACTCATACCTCCAAGTTGTTTGTGGTGGGTTTTTTTGGCCCCCCGCCCCCCTTGGAGCCACCCTTCTTTTAATGTTAAATCACACAGACTTTTTTTTGTCTGTTACTCCTGTTTCTTCTGGTTGTATTGAAATTGCAGGAACGCTTATCTGTAGCTTGAAATTTTACCTTGCTGTAGCTTAAATACTTTTTAAATTATTTCCTTTGTTTTCTGCCCATATGAGATACTTAACTTTCTATAAGGCACTCAGAAGAACTTGTTTTTAAGGTACAGTATGTAGAAAGCTACGCTCACATCAGCCTGTAATTCTCTTATAGTGCTATCAATACAACATATGATAACAGCAGTCTGCAGTGTGGGACCTACGAACAGCTGGAATATTGGCCGAACAACTTCGATGACTTTGCTGTGAGTCTGATCATTGGAATCTATCCCTCTTTCCCTCTCTGCTTGTCTCTTCCCCTCATTTTCTGAGGTTTAAGTGTGTGATATAGCTGCTTAACTTCTGTTTTACTCATGTTATTTAGGCAGCAGTGGTGACCCTCTGGGATGTGATGGTGGTGAACAACTGGCAAGTCTTTTTGGAAGCGTTTTCAAGATATTCAAGTCCGTAAGTAGCAGTAATAATACTGAAAAAGTCCCATATAAATCTATTTTATAAGGTAACTGAGAAGGGATTATACATGTAGCACAGTTCCTACCACCTGGGAAGAGGGGTGCTGTTACCTTTCTTTTGGGTCAATTCAGGTATGTAGGAAATAAACTTAATGCTTCATGGCTGTTCTTTAACTTGTGTAACTTGATGGTTGGTCTAGTACTTGGTGAATGCCACGAAATCCATGGTCACATTTAGAAGGGACTGGAAACTGGCTTGGTAGTCATCTTGTTCCAAAAAAGAGTGAATGACTTAAGTGGACTATAAACAGGCTTGCAACGTGTATTGGGTGGGCGGCTTTCGCTGTAGAGCCAGTCTCACAGAAGTGAGATATTAGTGAATTGCTGTAATTCATTTTGGGCTGCTTCTGTATTTTTCCCTGTGGATGAACAGTTTTTTGTAGACTTAAAACCTTGGACATATCTTTCATTTGTATTTAATTGCTTTATGGGAATGTCTGAATGAACTGGAGAGCTCCTGGGTTGAGCTGTTCAGTGATCCTTGGCTGGTTAACCCAGCATGTAGTTAAGTTGTGAAATGCTCTTCTATAGGCTGTTGTGTGTGATAACAGTTTAACGTGGTCTGGTGAAGACTGGACAAGTTGTGAAAGAGAAATCCAATGGGATCTGCGACGAATGGAAGCTACCTCTAGCTCAAGAGATCTCTGAACTGCAAATGGTTGGAGATTGGGAGAGCACTGGGGGTTTAGGTATTTTGCCATGGTTTTGCACTCTTTCCTGTGCTTCTGCTTTTGACCACTCTCAGAGGATACCAGCCTAGATGGGTCTTTTGTAGTGATCCAGTACAACTTCTACTAGGCTGCTTTTCTGTCCCTTGAGTTCAATTAGGTATGTTAAGTGGGGGGAGTGAGTCTGTTTGGTGAACTTAATGAAAGGCTAAATTTTTTGTTTTGTTTTGTTTTTTTGTTCCAGACCTCCTTTTACATTAAGAAAGGAGTAATATTATATTTCAAGGAAAAATGTGATTTCATGGCTCTCTTTGGTCACTTTCAGGCTGAGGTTATTTACTGCCTACTTTGCTTATTGTCTGTTAATCTGATCTGCAGGTGGGCAAAGATCTATTTTGTAGCCTGGTGGTTGATCTCCTCTGTCATCTGGGTTAATCTCTTCGTAGCTTTACTTCTAGAGGTAAGGAAGCGTGTTTATTTGGTATTAGATCCTGAAGACAGGTTCTAATTTGTGTGGGAAATGAAAAGAACCCAAACAACTTTTTTGGAAAAGTATGTTTGTTTCGTGCATGTGCTTACTTAATCTTTCTCCTTGCCTCCCTTCCCCTGAGATGTTGAGAAAGCATTTTCTTTTTCCTAGACAATGGTATATTTTATTTGCAACTTTGTCCCGAATCTGATTGTGTTTCATTGGGTGTGTACATTTGTCATTATAGCTCACTCTCTATAAAGGTGAAAAATATTTTAAGTAGTATAAAACTGCTTGTCTCCTGTACATGAGTATTTAACTTCAGCATTAGTTATTCAAGCTGCGGGCTTTTTGCATTTTGATTTGTCAGCAAATGCTTTACATTTTACATTTTTATTTTGTTTGATTGTCCTGTGTTTCTTCCCACCGCAATCTGAATTACTACCCTTATTCAGTTCCACACTAGAAGAGTGGAAGTGATTACTTATTTTGAAGAGATCATCCTCTTGAGTTTTTTAAGGAAGCTGTGGAAATGTAGGTACCTAACCAATGCCATGAAGAACATTTAGTTCTGCTGGTTTCTCATGAATGCGTACTTCTCTGAAATCCAAATACCTTTTGAATTTTTCATGGTGAAGGGAATGTTAATCACAGCCACCTACTCAGGTTAATCAGCGTAGACTTCTCTTATAAGTAATGGAAGAAACTGAGTACCTGTAGAGGGCACTTCACCCCATCTTAAAACCTATGAAAACTTCTTTTGGAGATGCTCTTGTTGACTGCATTGAGGATTAAAATTTACTACTTTAGGCAGAATGGCGAATTTTTAGACAGAAATTTAGGTATGAGGCTCATGCTGAGCCTCAGTCTTGCCCATGAGCATTTCAGAAAAGACTTTGTTCTAGCTGGAGGTTAATCCTATGAAGTCTTCCACTTGCTTACTTCTGCAGGGCTGTGGACAAAGTTTGCTGTAAGAGCCGAGATGTAGCATTCTGTAGCAGGAGAGCAGGGTGTCACTGTTGTTCTCCCTTTTTTTGCCTGAGTTGTCTTGTTTACTCCCTAGGTATTCATTTGTCAGAGTAATTCAAATTGGATAAGGAAACATGACAAAAACAGGAGCTGAGTTTAAGCTGCGATGCCTGGACTAGGAGTATGTTTGTATATTGGGTTTTTAAAAAGGAAAAAATTCAAAGCAGGTGAAGTGTTGTGAGTAGTTCACACAGTTATCTGGGGGAGGCAGTCCTTGCTAGGAGTAGAAGGCAGCCGGGCTGTCTTCTGCTCTCCTGTTCTTTCAGTGTGTGATGAGAAAGTTATTTCATTCCTGAGCAACAGGCTTGTATAAAGTAGTGACCTGCAGCCAATAAATATGCTGATGCCTAAATAAATCACTGCTCGGACACTCTGTGTTTAAAAACAAACTTCACCACCTTCCCAAACCTTACCCACAAACATATTGACCTGATATAACTTCTTTTCTGATGTCACCAGGTGTAGCCTTTAGTTTTTTTCCTATTCCTTTTACATTTCAGAACTTTATTCACAAGTGGGACCGTCGCTGTCATCGAGAGCCTCTTTCAGATATTGAATACCAGAGGACAGTTGAACTAATGTTCAGGTGAGTTGAACTGGGCTTGATAATCGATCTAGTTTTTTTTATGTTCATCTGTTTTAAAGAAAGTGTGCTGGCTGTGAGAGGGTAAAAGGCTTGTCTTCTATTTTCTCCCTCCGAACCAAGCTGTTTCATCTGTTAGTTTGGAAGAATTCAGTAAGTGATTTAGTTAGGCCTGCTTTATGCTGACTCGGTAGCCTAACCTTTATATGCTTTCTGCTCATAGCATGACGGGAGAAGAGGTGTTGGGGGCGAGGGGGGGACTGTGCTGAGAGAAGAGAAAAGGGAAGATGAGGAAAGTGATGCACGTTCTTGGCTTATTATGAAATTGTGGGTGGCGAGTTGATACTTGATGATCATGTACAAGTGGAACTTCTGGTGCACATTGGATATTCAATAGTAGCGTTGGGAACATGTTCTCATTTGGGAGGTTTTTCAGGAAAACAAATCTACTGACCTTCAGTTGTATTGTACTGTGTGCAGGAAATTGCTTCCCTGCTTCTTATGGGAAAACAGCTGCTGGTTTCCATGACACATCTGTAAAGGATGGATCACTTGCAAATAGATGCATCTTTAGGGAGCATCAACTTATTGTAACTTTAATTCCTTGTTTCATTCTTGAAACAAGCACACGTTACATCTCAGTATGTGCATTGCAAAAACAAATGCTGAGAAGTTCCCTTTGCTGCCCCTAACAACTCATGCTTTTTCTTTGTAGAGATGTTTTGGAAGAACCTACAGAGGAAGAGTTGATGGAAAAACTGCACCAGCATCCACACCTGCAGTTATGTAGGTGACTGGTGGGAAGGACTGGTTTATTTAGACCTCTGTTTTCTTGAGGTTGTCAGCTGGAAGAAACTGAATGGATTTTCTGTGAGGTGCTGTTAGGAGAGAGGCTTGTGGACAGTATGTGAGGTTTTGCTTGGCAATTCTCTGCAGAAAGAGGTTTTTTATTTTTGGTTCATATCTTTTTTTTTGAAAAAGATTTGAATCTTGCTAATTTGACTTGATTTTACATTTCAATTTTAGAGGAATATTGCAGCTGTTATTTTTATAAACTGTTGATATCGGAATGTTTTATTTTCTTTTTTTTAAGAAGGGAAAGTGTGTTTAAAATGACAGTGCACTTTAAAACATGAACTTTGTAACCACTAAGCCTGCTACTTTTTTCAGCACGAGACAATGGAACTGTGCCCTGCAATTCATGAATGGATTAGGCAGGACTAGAACAAAATCCTCAATCTTTTTGTAGCAAGAGCTGAAACACTATTTTTATTGAAATGTGACACCAGCATATCTTACCAAATTTTCAGGAATGAATCATGTCAGAACACAATCAATTTCACCTTAGTAAGAGGGACTGCGACTTCACACATCCTCTCTTTTTCTTTGTTTTTGATCTAGCGTTCATGCTGGTTGCGTCATGCTGGTAACTTTGAGAGCAGTTAGAACTTTGAATGGAGCAATTGCACTCATGGTTTTCAATGTGGTAAAATTGAGAGCTCCTTTAGAGTAAATATTCTCATGTTGCTTTTTAGTGAACCTCTTCCTTTTGCCTTCTTCCAAGTCCTGTTCTACACTGTATCATATTCCATGAAAAAACTGAGGGGAATGAACTTTGGCCGGAATGTAGCACCATGAGCAGTCTGAGTCTCCCAGTTAAAGGGGGGGAGAAAAAAAGGTTGAATGGGATAATCAAAGTGCTTAGCAGTTCAAATTTTAATTCGGGTCTGTGGGAATTGAAAGTGCTCAACCAGTGTTGCAAGATCACATTCTTTTATGGCTTAATGACCACATGCTGTATACCACTTTCACCTGGGTAATACTTTTTGGGTAAATAACTTTGTCAACAAATCTAAAGTGGAGAATTAACAGTAAGCCATGTCCACGTGTTTTGCATTATCCCTTAGTATTCCTCTAAAAAAGGTGGTTTTGTTTGAATCTTTGTCACATAACTAGTAAAATCACTATGAAGAATAGAATCAATCCCAACTGCTGTTTTTATATGTAAAAATGAAACTACCCTTTGGGGTGCTGCCTTGCCATTGAGGCACTTGTCACCAAAACAGACATTACTGTGATCATCTCGGCATTGACAAAGGCTTGGGGAAGGTAATTGCCCATAAAACCCTGCTACTATTTGTAAGTTACTTGATCCTTTTTTAGGTAACAAAACATTTTTCAAAAGTGCCAAGCAGTCATCCTGCATACTTTTCCTCCTCTTTTTTCATCATTCGTCTTTTCTTTCTTTCCTGCATAAGGAAGATATCTGGGATGACGGTGCATTTGTAGCTCAAAAGCATGTCTCTGAACAGTGAGACAACAAGGCAGAAGTTGCGTAGTGATTCTTGTCTGTTTCTTTATCTCCTGCTTATACTTTTCTTGTGTTGTGGAACAAAATATGTGTTTTAGCTTGCATATGTGTAGAACAAATCTGAACTGAGCTCTGAGCTACTCCTGCAATCTTTCTTTACTTTTGTAATCTTGCCTCTTAAGCCGTGCTCTTGTCTGTGTTCAGGCTCGTCTCTGTTCCAGAATAATCCACCCAAAAACTCACTTGCACTGGTTTCAGTGGCATTACCATGGTTGTTTTCAGTCATGCACTTAGAACACATATCATGGCAAACGAAGGCATCGGCACACAGCTTTTCTAGGTTTGATTTTGGTTTTTTTTCCAGTATGGCTTTATGTCAGGATGGTTTCTGCTCCTTCTAGCATGATGTAATCATTGCCACCAATTTATTGGCACTACTAACAGATGTTAAATAGTCTATTTTACCTTTTTACTGAAAAAAAACCCCCATTATTTTTGTTTTCCACTTTTCTGAATACTTGAAGAAACAGCTTTGCCTTGCCAAAAAGGAAATGGGTGGTTCTTATCAGCCTGCAACTGTTTGTTTTTTGTTTGTTTTTTTTTTTTGTCTCTTAAGGTTTTTTGGGTTTTTGTGGTTTGGGCTTTTTTTTTTTTTTTTTGCCATTACATTCCACTACAATCTACCAAAGTAGCACAAATTGGTGTGGGATTATCAGAAACAATACAAATATCTCCATTATGCAATCTTTGCATCTGGACAAATGTGAAGAAGGCTTTCTGAACGGAACAGTCTTAGTCTTGTTCTTGTTTCACATTTGTGTAATTGACTGAAAGTGTAACTAGAATTTAATAGAAAATTGTGGTACCTAATGTCACTTGTACTGGAAGCTGTAAACAACCACAAGTCTTATGCAATAATTGTATAAATCATGAAAATGTATGTAACTGGGTAAAATTTGAGGTTTGCAATATTAAAAAAAAAAAAAGAGTTCCTTCTTAAAATATGAAAATAATTGGGGTGTTGAAATGATTCTTGTGGTGTGTTTTTGCCCTTCCCCCTCCTACTGATTTCTGTTGTGCTCAGCATCTGTGCTCCCAGTATCTTTACTAGTTGAAGGCTGGGCCCATGGAAGAGGTTACATGGAAGTGGGACATAACTGCCTGGTTTCAAAATGCAGGACCTAAAGCACGCTGCTCTGTTATTCTCCAGTTCTAGAGGCACATAACATCATCTGTAGGTACTTGATAGGTTTAATTTTTAAGGTGAAACTTCATTGGAGCTGAGCATTGAGGGTGTCGAGCAGCTTGATTTGCATTTGCGTTTCAGTGTTTGCATCTGCAAATTCGGTACTCCTTCATCTCGTTTTTCCTGAAAAGATCAGTGCAATAAGCATTCTCATAGCATTTCAACTGGGACAGGTTTTGCACATAATTTAGCAGTGTCCATGGCATTCTTTTGAAACAGGTTCTAGTTTAAAGACTGTTTTTTGTTTTTTTTTTTTTTTAAGAACAGAACAAAATAAATTCTGGGTCAAGCTAAAGGCTTCAGTTTACCGATGTCTCTGGCAATGGCTGTTGCCGATGCTTAGGTGAAGCATGTGAAAGCCAAAGCAAATAGAAGATCATCTTGCGTTATTAAATAGGGCTCAAATTTTTCTAGCTTCTGAAGGGGGGACCTTAATCACCAGACTGTTGGCTAATTTGAGACTCCTCAGGTTATTTTTTTTTTTTCCTTCCTGATTTGCTATGAATTTGTATTAATTAAAGATTTAGGAGTGGAGAGAGAGGATGGACACAATTGAAGTGTTCTTGATTCTTCAGTAGAAATACAGTGATAAACCTCACAAGCACACTTAACTATGAAGAAACTTAAAAAGCTTATATTGGTCAGAGCTGCAAATAGGGCAGCTAGAATAACCTAGTAACTGTGTAGACATTACAGACAAAGGAGGAAATACTGTCTTGGGTGTCGAGGGTTTTTGTGAATAAAGCGCATGAGGCGTGCTTTCTTGGCCTCTCTTTGTTGTGGTGGTATCGTACATCTCTTGACACATTTTGGGGAACATTGCTTTTTCATCCCTCCAACACTTTTTAATGTGCACAAAAATATAGGGACATACAAAGCTATAAAAAAAATGGGGCCTATAGGAAACTGATGCAGGGTATAGATTAGTTATCTCTGAAATGTGAGGTAAAAATATCTCTTATCTTGTTAGATGGTTTATCTTTTCACCTGCCAGTATATTACAAGCAGTACATAGTGTTACCACGGCTTCTGCTACTGTTTAACATTGTGCTTTAGTCAGATGAAGTCATTTCAGTAACCCATCTGTCTTGGGTTTTTATTGAAAACAAAATAAAAATAGGTGTCTGCCTGCTTTTTTATGTAGGTGTTGAAGAATTTTTTTTTTTTCACTAGATTTTTGTATAATTCAACTGATTGGGAGTTTTGACTTAATCTGCAGTCTTTATAAACATTCGGAGCCATTTGTTTTGTCAACTTTGGGTAGAAATAATTTGGGGGTAGGGGTGGAGGAATAAGATTTGGTTTCTATTCCACCTCTGAGCACTTCATTTTATAGGACACTGTTTCAAAATGACCTTGATAAACTAGAGGAAATTGCCAAAATTATTGAAGTAAAATTTGAGAAATATGGACTGTTACAGTTTAGAAGCACAACATGTAGAAGTACATAGCAGGGAGTAAGCGGTATTAGAAGACAAATATTATAGGGCTTGTAGTGTACTACGAATTGAATGAGCTAATGGCATCTGAAAGAGATCAAAAGAAAATTGCTTTGCTGTAACTGGTAATTGTAATTCCCTTTAGGCCCCGGTATTCCCGTTTTGGGCCCTGCATTTTAAAATAAACAGGTGGGGGGAGGCATTTGTTATAGGACAGTAATAGAATTCTTAAGAAATTTGGAAGGCGTGCATTGGGAAGAACTTTGAAGGAAATAATTTGTTCAGGCAAACAAGTCATGCAAATATTTTTTTTCAACAATATTCAAGTATGTAAATGAGCGGAGTGAACTGTTGATGTTGTGTAATCTTTGTGTGCTGATTGTAGGACAAGTTGTAGTTTGGATTTCGGCAAGAGTTGCTAGTTGTGAGGGATGCTTCCTAACTCTGAGCGCTGTACTCTGGGAGGTCACAGGCTCCCCTTCACTTGAGTGCCCTTTTAGGAAGGGTTTGACAGTCACCTGCTGCAGCTTTGTCTGGATGTTTGTGAACCTGCCCCTGCCTGGTGATGCCTCAGCTGGTCCCTGAGATCCTGTCCCGCCTACCTCTCTGTGGTTTCACTGGAAAGAATTCTCATGGCTGTAACAAACCTAGCTTTTGTTGTTACCACATGTGCTGTTGGTTCTAGCTAATGGCTTACAAATGTTTACAGCATGCAAGTATTTTAGAAGTAGGGATAGCAAAAAAAAAAAAAAATCCTCCTTCAGCTTCCCATTATAAACAGGAAGATGAGATTTAGTTCTGTGTCCTCTGTTGGTAATATTCAACGAGCATCCCCTGGTCCCTGCACTGTCTCCCCATAGTTTTCCATGCAGTTCTCTCTGCTGGGTTCCCTTTAATCTCATTTGTACATCCTCTACCTTTTTGGGCAAGAGGAGGAATGTCCTGCCCTTCTCCCAGTTGGTGTTTGCTCACTGGCAAGCCAAGCAGATCAGATAGCTTGGTCTTTCCCTTGGTGAGAACACTTAATTTGGGCACTCTGCTCTACTTGCTCCCAGTTGTCACGAAATGCATGGCACTTACACCTTTGACACTTTATCTCTTCTATCAAACTTGGTTTGGTGAAGGAATTTAAAAGTTATTGCCAGGGGACTGATGCTATGCAATTCCTACAAGCAGCTAGAAGATCTTATAAAAGGTAATGCTGTATTGTTGGGAATTATGTTAATCAAAATTGGTCTGATGTTTCACTGCATCCAAGGCAGCTTTGAATCTGAAGCCTTTCAATGAGAATGGAGCACTTATACTCTGATGGGGAGAAAAGGAGGTGGTCCAGAGACTTCAGCACGCTCAGCATCATTAGTCAGTTTGTAGAAGTGTGGGCTAATGTGTTTCAGAACTGTGAACTGGGCTTTCCTGCATCCTCCAGGGATACCATCACTTTTTTTAAAGATAAAATAGATCACGGAGTATCTAAATGGGTTAAGGTCATGGGAAATCTGTTGCTAATTCAGGAGCAAACACCAGATCCTCAGACTTCCTTAATCATAAACTTCATATTACAATCTGTACTTAAATCTTTTTCTGTATTTGTAGAGCTACTATTTTTCCAGCATAAAGTGAGAGAAAATGTTCGGGAAAAATCCTCAAGGCTGAGATGGCATTCTTCAAATACTAAGTACATAGTGATGTGTACAGCAGACTACTGGAGGAGCCACCTATCATTATCTCCCATAAAAAATATGAGAAGAACTTCAAGACTGTATAAAATGGAGTCACAAGGCATAATAAGCATGTGTGTTTTTAGAAGTGTCTTAGTTAACTAAAATTGTTGCAATTCTGGGGGAAAAACTGTGGTATACAGTTACCTCCATCATATACGCACTTCTTTGCCAAAGGTAGCAGAATGGTGTTTTGTCATGAATTACCCATGTTACCTACTATAAGGGAAAACTTAAATGTCTTCTCTGACTTACAGTTCCAGCCATTTATGTAGTTTATTTGCATTGATTTTCATATCTAGTCCTATACTATTTTTCCACAGTAATTGTATAAAAAATGGTTTACTGATGATTTTTTTTTGCAACTTCGAACTGTAAGTTGAAGACAATTGTAGCTTGTCCTTTTCTTTAATGCTAGAAATTCCTTATAACAGCCTCAGTCATCTTTTTTCCATTAAGCTAGTTGAGCAGGTGTTGTCTTTGTTCTGTACAGATACTTTCATGGCCCCCATCACTGCATTATTTGAGTGCCTCCCAAGTACTTTCCTGAAAACATCCTGCTGGGATAGGAAAATATTATTATCCTTATTTTGTAGATGATCAGCTGAGATATTTGGTGATCTGCCCACAGCCGAGCTTGAAATCCGTGGGAGAGTTAAGAATAAAACCTGCAGTCCCTGCTCACTGCCTTTGCTAACAGACAATACGGCCTTCTTTTTTTGCAACAGCTGTGAACTTCAGTTGTATGTTTATAAGATGATGTTGACATTTCCACATCAGTTGGTTTATAATTTTGCTACTGCCTATTCTTGTATGTAACTTTTTTGTTTACTTTGTTTTAAAATTGCAGGAAAAAATCCTGGAACCTCTAAACTTCTAATTCTACTTATTTCCCACCTTATCAAAAGAGGAGGGAGGACTATTACTGATTTGCCATCTGATTTATAAATATTAAGTAGGGATGATCTGAGGCTGGCACATGTGCTGGGAGTTTAGTAAACGTAAGTAAACTGGTAGATTCCAGTAATTAAGGTATTACTGTAGCTGTACAAAAATACAGGAAAAAATACAGGATGACCATCCTAAAGACCAGTTATTTGACAGCTCCAACTTTCATTTCTGTTGGACCTGAAACTCACTCCAAGTATGCCTGAGTTTTTCTTTAGCCTTACCTTCCTTTGTACTGCTTGTATTTTGTTGAGGTTAGTGAACGGTTCGACTTTTCAGAGCTGGTAAGTGTTTGCAACAGCATATTCAATTTGGAAAACTGTCCAAGAGGCCAATTGCCCTGCATGATCTCACTGACAAAGGATCATCAGCATTTGAAAGAATGGAAATTCATGTCAAAATAGAAAATGGAGTGCATTTTTAAGACCAAGTTCTATTGTATAGCAGGTGTGTGTCTGTGCAGTGTGAAATACAATCTCTAATATGACTACAGGTTGCTGGGCTGGATGCAGAAGTCAAATTGTAAGGATTATGCTATACAACCTGTCGCATCAGGTAAGCATAAGAATCAAAATTGCCTTTGGTCTTAAAGTTGGGGTTATTGTATAGGATTCTGGCTAAAATCAGACTGGGTTCTGTTAGCTTCCAGAAAAGAATTACCATTTTGTGTGTGATGCAAAACTGTAACATCACAGCATTGAACTAGGTAGTGGTACTATAACAATGATGTGGTACAATGAGCATCCTACTGAGGTGAGCCGGAAAGCCAGTCTAGCCTGTATTATTTTATTATGTTAGGTCTCCTTCTTGCCTTTAGGAATGAATTGCTTCCACACATAATGTGCTGAGCTGTTGCTAGTGCTCTTTTTTATGAAGTAATGATCTTAGAAAGTAAAACTTAAGTCTTTAATATGTCTTCCCTTACCTGTTTAATACCAGTGAGAATAATCTTGTATTTCACCAAAACTACAAGTGTTTAGTTTCCAGCATCCTGGATAATTGGTGGTTTCTCTGAAAAGACTTGAACAATTACTTGGTATAGAAAAATGGCTCTAAAGAAGTTCTCTGTAAAATCAAAGGTGAAGGTGTTAAACCCAGACAATAAAACTTAGATCAAAGTAGCCAGCAGAAGGGGCCATAAGAGGAGCAGATTGTCCTTTAAGCTTCGCCATGTTGTGTAAGGTGTTACCTCTCTCTTTCTCTAATCAGATTTCATGAAGAAAGCAAAGCTATTCTTTCCTGACGTAATTCAATCAGAGCTCTCAGCTGGATCAGCAGGAAAAGCACCTGCCTTTCTTGCTTTAGATTTGGTTGATAGACCCCATTTTTTGATAGGAGTTGTTTAATCCATAACCCAAGCATGTGGCCACAGCAACACCTGCCATGCAGGTGAGCTTTTAGTCTTGTTAATATACAAATATAGTATGGATTTTTGTATTAACCTCGCACCCATACACACCCAATAGTGATCATGATAAGTAGGAGAATTTAATAAAATGAGATCATAAATGTCTAATGTACTTTTTGTTGGGCAATAAAGTTGCCCACATGTTGTAATTGAGGTCTGAAGTTAACTTGCTGGCTGGGGCCTCTCTAGGGTAGATTACATACACTAATAGAGCACATGAAAAAATGTTTGTCATGCTCTGCTTTTCCTCCTGTTTGTCCACTAGCCTTTCTTCCTTAACTCTGTCTTGGGTTGGTGCCCACTGTAATATCTACTGCCCTCAAACTCAGCACTTTAAAATTAGGCACACGTTTGAAACATCTGCTTGATTGAGACCCTCCACAGTGACTATTAAGCTTTTGCCTCTGACATTTTCCAAAGTCCTTGGTTTTCTTCTTGTCTCCTGAGTGACCCTGATATAGTCTTCCGGAGATCTGTAAAGCAGGCTCCTGTACTTCCTAACTGTGCAGATATTGGAAAGTGAAATGTGGGCTGAAGGTTTGGATTCAGGCTTAAATTTTCTAAAACTCACCTACGTTGTATAGGTGGCCACTGTGAAATTTAGATGTGGAGCACCTTATATTCAGTTCTGCCCCAAAGTTTCATGCGTGTGACTTCTGATTTGCAGAGAGAGAGGCGTTACCTGGCTTTGCACCAGACACTTAGGAACAGATGTGTGGGGAGGACCACATCTAGTTTACTAAATGAGGAAGGGTTGAGTTAAATCTCATAGATAAGATAGTGGTTCAGATAAAAAGGGTTGTGACCCATCAACGTATGTAAGAATCCCACTGAGAGGAAGGCAGTTTCATTGTACGAGAAGGAATTTTGCAAGATTTGGGCCAACTATGTTACACTACAGCTACTTTTTCTGTGGCCACCAGCGTGAGTGTGCTAACAGACTTACCAGAAAAGAGAACTAATGTTATACAGAACATTGTACTGTCTCATTTTACAGAACAAACCCTTGATGGAATATTTGCAAGGATCTAGCTCTGCTATTTCATTGCTACAATTGCTTTCTCCCCAGCAAATTTACACTGGCTTGTACCTTTATGTGAGACTATCAAGGGGTGTTACGGTACCCCGTGACCTTCCTTTTCCATGGCCTTTGGTGATGGTTTCACTGCTACATTATATGACTGAGGTAAATACCTTCCCATGCTTTATCATGAGATCTGATTGTCTGTCTTGTACCTTGTGATGGTGTTCAGGCTCAAGTAAGATATGTGTAAAATGTTGCCATTTGAATTTGGAAGTACCTTACTGCAGAGGTGGGCTTATCAGTTGGGTTAATGGGACTGGAGCCTTCTGACTAACACAATCTGCTTTGCCATATATGCTTCAAGTCATTTTACAGGGTTATGGTCACAGCACTGCACAGTCTTTCTAACTGTACTATATCATCTTAGCTTGTTAATTGTGACTTAGAAATGCATACTCCCATGGAAGATCGTGGTGGGTCAGACACAGCTTTTTAAAACTTATTCCAAAAGTATTTTTAGAGCACCGAATTATGTGACCTATCACGGAAGGCACTGGGGACACACAGAGTCTGCTCTGTAAGCTCCTTGGGGCAGAACTCTTCTCTCTTGCAGTCAAAATAGATGAAGGGAAGAATACAAGGAAAGAACACTTTCCAGAGAAGGAACTGAGACAAAATGACTTTGGGCACAAGAATTTCTCTCGGGAGTGGAGACTGAACCAAAATCCTACATTTTCCACTTCATTACCTCTAGTAGACCATTCTCCCTAGTAAGTTTGACCTAAAGTTGTAATTTTGGTCCTCAGCAAACATGTCTCAGTTTGCTGCTATGACGGTGGATTGCTTTCCAGCAGTTCTTCCACCTTTTCCTGTAAAGGTCCTCTCATGCTATTGGTTGATTGTCTTGTCACAGATACCATGCTCTCTGTGATCTGTTGACACTGCTTAAAAAGGAAATAATTTGTGCAGGACTCATCTCCAGAGCTTCCCAGTCACAGCCCAGTGCTTCATGGGAGCAGTAAACAGGGAGATCAGGAGTTTTCCTTTCAGGTGCTGTGATCTTGCTTTGAGACACCAGCTTGCAGAGCTTGGTAGGCTTTGGGTAGCAGGACACTGGTGTGGGTGCATCTGATCTGATTTTTTTTTTTAATTCTCTAGTTGTGATTTTAGCCAGCAGAGGGAGTTCAAGACCCCGTTTTAGACTTTGACCATGCAGGTTGGGCTGTATGATCAGCACTTCTGGATGCATTTAATGGAACATTCTCAGCATAGTTAAGTGCTGGGGCCTGAATCGAGGGGTTGGAATACAATCGGGTTTTGTTTTTTATGGCAAAATATAAGAAGGTATGTTTTGAGGCAGTGAATTATCAGTAACAAACATTTTGGTACAAACAGATGTGTATATCTGGAACACTTCTGCATTGTGCTTGGAGTATGAAAATGTAAGAGTAAGAAAGTGACACTTCTTACAAACTGCCAAATCCAGTTTCATTGTCCCATCTGAATGAAATATAGTTAAATACCATTAACTGCTAATGAGTCTCAAAACAATCTCTGATCTTTGAGAACCCCGGAGAGCAGCAGTGGACAAAACGTTTTGAAAATAACCTCTAAATTTTAACACAATGATCAAATTTTCTTGTAGACAGTTCTTGGGAAAGAGGTTAGTTCTTCCTTTCTTCAGGTTTTTAGTGTATATTCTAGGACTGTATGTTCTGCTGACAGGGACATCCTGCTACCTCTTATGTGCCAAAACAAGAATAGTAATGAAATATGTGAAAATAAATCAAGCGCTGCTGGGCTTCCTTTAAACCTATAATTGTGGTTCCTCTGTGACAAAGCTCTCAACTGAGCATTCATCTGCTGAGCAGTCAGGGTCTTTTATACCATCTCGAGCTGATAACTGAAAATGTAAACCACATTTTAAAAAGTAATTCATTGTATAAACTGGTCTTGCAAATGTTAAATTATACTAATTTGAGCAGATGTATGTGTTGCTGCCCTAGCAATCTGGACAAATTCTTCAGAACTGAGCAGCTTGTCCTTGTGTGCAAATACATATCGACAAAAACTTCTTTGCTAGTTTCTTGACTTTCTTTAAATTGGCATTCTACAAATGTATATTTTTACTGCAAGGAAAGCTGAAGCGTTTGAACATTTGAAGACTTAATTATAGGTGGGGTGAATCTCAAGATACAAGTAACAGCATTTCCGTTTTTCACTTAAACCTGATGGGCTACCACTTGTGTTTATATATCATTGCAAACTTAATTTAGATGTAGTAGTAAGGACTAAAACAAGTTATGCTTTGTAAAGAGACCAAAGAAAGGAACTGAACAGTCCTTGAGTGAAAACAGTGAGGGGAATCAGCGTGTCTGGCATTGACATAATACTGCGAAATCAATGCTTTGATCAACTATAAAGCATAACAGCTGTGTGAAAGGTTTGCTGTGGTTAGCTGGCATTATCTCTTGTGTAAAGGAAAGTACATTGTAAACCAGTAAAAATTAACTGCCAGAGCACAATGATGTTTTTGTGACTGGGAATTCAGATAAAGTTTTGCTTCTGTTGGCAGAATGATAAAAAGAACTGGGGCCATTTGCATACAGGTGAAGAGAGGTGGCGACGTCCCATGTTCCACAGAGGCCAAGGCACCGCAGGTATGCAAAGTGCTTCAGCTCTAAGTGCTGCCTTTAATTTAACTTGATTTTTTTTTTTTACCTGGTTAGTTGCGGAGTTCAGGAAGAAATGGTCTTAGGAAACGGGCAATACCAGGAAAAGTCATTGGGTGGCAGCAGAGCATTTACCACTTGCCATGGCATCCCAACAAAATAAAGGCAGAAAGAACGGTAGTTCTGCATAATTTTGATGTAGGTAGCTGAAAATGAGATCTCAGAATGGTATCTGTGGTGGGAGAGCGCGCTCTGTGTTTGAGGCAGAAGATGTATCTCCAAAAGTGTGCTTGCATGTGTGTATGTATCTCTGTGTGTGTATATATATAAAATATAAATATATATACTTGTGTATAAAATATATGTACATGTACACCTAAAAACTATGTCTCTGTGTGGTGTCTGCAGATTTTAGCTCTGTGATAGAGTAGTGAGGAGCTTTAATGTGATTACTACAACTACCAGCTCCCAAATTAGATCCCATATCCTTGACAGTTCAAGCTTGTTCCTAAGATATATAGCTTGGTGCCAGTGTGAATAAAGCCATGTAATAGTTCTAAATTACTTTTCTGCTGGGAGGAATCAAGTGTCTGTGAATGTGGTCAGCAATATCCACTTTCACCAAAACCGATAATTTTTATTAGTCGTGTCTGGCTCTTTGTAACAAAAGCATGAGAAGCAGGACAGTTAGTATTTATTATCCTTTTAGGAAGGGGTTAACCTCTCCCTATTTATTCTACAATGTAAATATTGAGTCTTTTTGGATAATGTGGATGGTGCTTGAAGGACTTTGAAAATACTGTCCTTTTTTTTTTTTTTTGAGCTTGAAGCTAAGTGTATTTTGGGTGTGTTCATTTCAGTGAAGAGACAGAGAATTTGTTTTTATTTGTTCTGTGTTTTCCTTTAACATCAGCCCTGGAGAGGGCTGATGCTGTACACCTCATGATGTAGTTCATACAAAGGAATGTGTTATGGCCTTAAGGAGGACACAAGCAGTAGCATGTATACATACAAACATGCGTGTTTCCTTTTCATCATACACACTGTGAAGTTACAACTTTGTTTGCTAGCTTTTGCTAAGTTGTTTGTGAGCTGCTGCTATTGTAAGTAAATATCTTACCTTCTAACTGCCTGTTCTGCTATCGACACACTGGAAATGCCATCGATCAAATACTTTATGGGCAGTATCACTGCAAATGTGGAAACTCAGTGACTGAGAGGAATTTAACATCTTTCTTTTGCTGCTTTGCCTGGGAATAAGAAAGTTAAAAATGGGCAACTGTAGAGAAGTATTCCACCAGCAGGTTTTAATTTCTGCTGTGTTTCAAAGGTCCCACTAACAATTCATGCTGGAAGTCATCCTCCAAGAAGTATAGGTTAAACTACAATGTGTGTAATGCTATGCCACAGAGACATATTTTATTTTGAAGATAAGCATATAAGCAGTTTGGGGGCAAATGCCCACACTTAGGGTACTTGAAGGAATTGCAAGAGGCTGCCCCCACGGACTTCCTACCGGCATCGTGGACAGGCTGGCTTGAGAATTGCATGCCCCTGCAATAGGGAGGGACTTTTGGTTCACAGCTCCTGCTGAGCACTGAGCTGAATGTGAGCTACCAAATCCTTACAGTCTGGACTCACGATCTTGCCTTGGTAATGCTGAGTTTTTCTGAACTACACTGATTTCTGTTTGTTTAGGACTTGGCTGGATTTGGGAGTCCCTGCTGAAGCCAAGGCCCACAACCCATAGAAACAAGGTATTGCCTCTGAAGAAGAGCTGCCCTCTCACTGAGCTCAGAATTCAGTGCTTTCTCCTGCATGTCCAAAAGTTATTATTTTGTACCAGTAAGAGGCAGTATTTCCTGGATCCCAGCTCCCTAGGAGCCTTAAACCCTTGTTCACTGGTGGCATATGGCCTCTTCAAGGAATAAGGGCTTTTTGCTCCTGTGGAGCTTAATAAAACCTATTTTTACACCCTGTTTTGAGAACTGTTGGGAACTCTTTGAAGAAAGATGTCTCTAAAATTATATTACTATTTTAGCTGTACATATGACTGCTGGAAATATTTATTAGAAGTTACCATGTCAGTTGACAAAGACATCAGATGTCCCCTGCCCTGAGAAGCTTGCAAAATTAGGCAAGAAGCCATGTGTGAAAGGCAATCTGCTCAGTTATAGGAAGGTCTGGTTATTGTTTTCTTTAGTTTTACTCACCCATTCTAAGCAAGAAGACAGGTCATGGAGGTGAACTCTGGAAAACCCAAAGCAGGAAACAAATTCCCCAATTTCAGTCTTCACCAAGTGCACCCGTACTTGATCCTTTGTGATGAAACCCTGCCCCTGTGTGTTTGTGCCTCTGTGTTTGGGAAGCAGAGAGGGCAGGGCGTCAGAGCAAGCGCAGATGTTTCAGGTGATCTCAGCTGTCACGGTAACACAGAGCGGGGGGGGGCATCATGTCTTGGAGGCATCAGCACTGATTTGGTAGGTCAAAATGAGCACATCTCTCTCAGTAATGATGTAATGTGCTTTCTGTGAGAAATGTAAGCTACCACATCGCTTAAGGAGCAATTAGGAGGTAGATGTTGCAGCCAAGGGAGCTGCGTAGTGGAAGGCACAAAACAGAGAATGGGGAAAGATGGCAGTGATGGTATGATGGCAGTGAGACTTTGTTTCTTGTATTTGGACCAGATATCATGAGGTTATTACATTAAATGATCTTGTTCATTGTATCTGTAGTGGTTTAACTATAGCAAATTCAGTTCATCCCTGCCATTTTCTCTTATTATCTTAAGTAATTCCCTTGTTAACTGCTGCACCCACACAGCTCTGTGGTTATTTGTATTTGCCTATACAGGGGGAAAATGTCCCCTCATGCAGTGTTTCATTATTTGCTTCCATGCTTTGTGTTGACTTTTGCAGAACTTTTGCAGAACGATAAGGTGCAGACTGGAAGTGACGGGAATTATGGTTCTGAAGGTCAAGTGTACAAACTCTTACGATACCTCTCTTTGGCACCAATGTGCATACTAGGAATGCAGTCATCAGTGAGAACATGATGGTAGAAACAACACTGAGCTTTTTATCTGTAGAGAATTTATTTGAAGGAACTTTGGGATTATGTTAGCCTTGTGGTGATTAAGAGAATTGGTGGTAGAAAATGAAGGTGACTAATGGGAGCGTTATCAATTTTTTGTTTGTAGTATATGTAGCAGAATTTTCTTGTTTTCTTTTGGACAACGACACTGGCTGAGGAAAGAGGCTGATACTGGAAAAACTTATAAGGCTACTTATTAGAAGTCCATTATAACTGTTCTAGTTCTGATGTTTCATGTGCTTTTCAAGACTATGTGTGCTGTTTCTGTCTCTTTGAGGAGTCAGCTCTCTAAATCTCAACTTTGTAACCCTTAATTAATAGTTTTTTTGGAACAAGTTGCCTCTGGCTTTCATTTTCTTTCCATTCAGGGATTTGTCAACCTGATTGCAAAAAAACCACAGTGCCTATTGTCCTGTGCCTATTTTACGTGCTGACAATGGAAAAACTTTCTTTTTTCCCACAAGTTTGTAATGACATTCTCTCTTCTCTAGGGGTTACTGCAAGAGGATAACCACCATTTCCTCCCAGTTAAGCTTCCCTGTGTCAAAGATATTTGATCGTTTCCAGTGGGTGGAAAAGGGTGGTTCGCAGGCTGATAATTGCATGTGTACCTCTGCAGGCTGTTGTGAAGGATGCTATCTTAGGGCAAATCTCTAGGAGACATAAAAACATCACGTTAACAAAATAGCATGAGGATCTGTAAGATAAGCACTGACTGGTGTGTAGAGTCCCTACAGCCTCAGTGACTGCAACCAGAGGTCAGATCTACTAGTACCGCTAGCAGGAATTCCTGAAGATTCCCTTGGATCTGCCTTGGATTTGGCGAAAGCGCATCCAAACCTCACATGTTTAAAAGGGTGGTTTTTAGGCTCAGTGACTCGCCTATTTTGATGAAAGTTCATTTTAGCTAGAAAGCTTCAGACGTGTGACCATATGAGCACTAGTGGCATCTGGCAATTTGAAGTGCCTTGGTGTCCTACTATGTGTACTGTCCTCATGGTGGAAGTGATTTCCCAGGAAAATTGAAATGTAAAAATAGTGGAGTAATTTGCTTGAATCTACCCTGAGTATCAGCTATAATGTTGATGGATAGTGGTACAGTTATCTCTGCATGTGGTAAATAGCTGTCAATAATCCATGTGGTTGCATTAATGCTATGAGTTCTTCTGTCATACAGTCTAGGACATTTCAGATAAATTCTGATCGTAGATGCCCAAAGAAGCAACTGTGCTTCTTTTTCTTCAGCATTTTGAATGTTGTTGTTTAAGTCCTGACTCATTACCCTCATTCAGTGGTAAATTGGTGTCCCAATTACAACTCAGGGGTTTATGCCTCTTTTCCAGTGTACCACAGACCTTTGGAATTTCATGTGGTCTTATATGAAAGGAAATTAATAATTATGTATTATTCATAAAATAATGTTTCCATCATTTTGTCTGTTTGCTCTCCTTCGATTCACCAGCAGAGGGCTGAAGGATGTATCACCTACTTAATTTAGCTTAAATTCACAGATAAACTACTCAAACTCCCCTCCTGAAAGAACTGTTCCTGCCAGGTTTTGACCATACATCTAAAACACTCTGTGCTTTCTGAATGCATGATGTATGCTGCATATCACACTAAGCTAGGAGGTACATCCTCTCCATATCTGAGTAATGTTCACAGCAAAAACTTCACATGTCCCTTTTCAAGCAGTGTGGCATTTTGAAGCATTATTGTTTTACTTCAGAGCTGCCAAGTGGATGCCTTTCTGGAATGTGCCGTTTTAAGCTTTTTAGATCTGCCTGACAGTTTCTGGTCTGCATGAGGGAGATGATGATTGGATAAGGTGGCTGTAATGGTCCATCTTGATCTGAAACTGATGTCTCTTTCTACAGCAGCTTTGGCTGACTGCTCAGTGCACGCTCAGGGAAGTTCTTCCACTCTTCTTGTTGCATGCCCTACTGAGTTGGGTTAAAACCAGGACTTTGTATTCTGAGAACGTAGCCAAAAGTGGAAACTTGAGCCTCATGGGAAAGAAAAGAGATCCTTTTGGCATCTCAGAATGGGTTAGTCCTTACAATAATCCAATACATTTTTCCTAACTAGAAGGCTGGGATTCTGAGTTCCTGCTTTCTTAAGAGTGGTAGAAATTCATCTATTACTCTGCAGAATTTGTGGTTAAGTTGCTTTTGAGCTGTTCTGCAGAAGAGGGAATTATTTCTTGATTCTAAGTCCACTGAAGAGTCTGAAAGACTTCCACTGATTTCAGTGGCCTTTGGTCAGGCATGTGATGTATTATGAAAATAGCAGAGAATGTCAGTGTGGGGTTTTTTTGACCCTAAAAGCAGATTGGCAACATACCTATAGCCTAGCTTTTAGTATGTTCCAAGTGCTTTGCCACTAAGAAAATGAAGTAAATTGTTGCTATAAAATTACAAGTAAAAAAATACTTAGATGCTGAACATGTTCGGAAACAGTTTTTTAAATGGTTTTCAGGGTGTCTTCCTAAGTCTTTTGAAATCCTTCTATATCCACATATGGTTTCTCATACGACAATTCTTACAAATTGAATGTTTTCCTAATTGTATTCAGGAAGTTCAATGAAGAGAAAGAAGTGATTGTGAACAAGTATGAATTACTCCTAAGTACCCTGAAAAGATAAATGAGCAAGACTTGAATAAAAACAAATTTGCTGCCATGATTTAATATTTCAGAGATGCCTAGAATAAAAGTGTGATTACATTTGGTGGTATAAAATTTGTTTGAAATAAATGTTTTTCAAAAGAATTAGTGATTTAGATTCTATAATGTTTGGCATGTTTGTTATGTGCTTTCTGGGGTTCCTTTTGCAAAGATGGATAAATATGATTGATATCACTCTGGAGAGCATTTACCTAGGTCAAAGGCAGTTTCTTTTTATTCTCAACTTCTTATGGTAGTGAATAGAGGCTGGTTAAGATTGGGGCTGTGTTGTATTAGTACACAGAACAGTAAATAATCCCTGTCCTAAAGAAACAGTAACCTAAAAAGACAGCATGAGGAAAGGGACATGCAGACCAGTAATGATATAATAAAATAACAACTTCAGTGTTTTTTTCTTTTTCAGATAAGGTGTCTTCTGGGAGAAGCTAACTGGATTGCTGAAGGAAAGGAACTGGCTGAACCTGCACAGGAGGTAAAGGATGATGGAATGAAGCTGAAGTGAAAAAACTGAGAAAGGAGGGGAGAAAGGTGGCTCTAAACTGGGTGGACAATGCTGAGTCAGAGCCTCTGAAGGATCTCTGACTGGGGACCACATTGTCTGGTGAGAAGCGTAGGGTGTTTTTACATATATATTTATGCATATGTATGCACACGTGTGCTCAATAGCAGACATTTGTCTGCATGTGCTTTATAGTGGTTTCTCAGGAAGCATGTCTGTGTGAATATTTAGCAACATTCTTATCATTGCACGAGGTTTTTATTTTTGCCTTGGGAGAAACATGAAAGACAGAATATCTGAGAAACATACATCTTTGAACCTGGCTTCCCGTAGCATGCAGTGTCTCCTTAGTGCTTCCTGCGTTATGGGCGCAAGGTGAGATACTGCCCCTATGGCAGCAATGGCAAAACTCCAGTGTGGTCAGTGGTGGAATATCTCATGGTTTGAGGGGAAGTCCTGACTTGGTGTAAGGCAATGGAATATTTCATGGCAATGGTTTTGACAAAAAGATTATAAAGCCAGCTCAGTTTTTGTGTATGTCATGGAGTTCAGCAACAACTTTTTCTGAGACCCTCAAATCCTTTTTAAAGCTGTGTACATTTTGTGTCTCTCTTCAGAGACAGGTTATTTCCTGGACAAGGTTCACCATTCAGAAATAAATTTGGGGTGTAAGGGTTCTTGTTTTCAGTATCTCCAAAGTGTTATAGTCTAACCTATGGGGAAAAAGAACAGGTTAAGTTGGGAACTTTCTTGAGTTTCAAAAACCAAAGCACACAAGGGCCTATTTGCTTTGCAGTAAGCATCTCTGCTGAAGTGCTCAGAAAAAAGCAAGGGCATGAAACACTAGATTTTTTTTTTTTTTTTTATTCCCCTGCAGATTGGAGATGGGTTTGGAGTTATTTTTTCATTTAGCCAGGAAAGTTGATTATCGTTAATAATGCTACCTCTAATGTTTCGTTGTAATCTTATTTTAAGGAAGTGTTTGAGCATTAAGCATTTTTCCCACAGCAGTGAAACAATGTACCTTTCCCTGCCAAAGAGCCCATTCACATGTATCCTCCTCATTCCTGTAGCTGGAAGGTGAAGTTTGGAATTTTTCCAGTAGCCCAGCTGCCAATTTACCATCATTGATCATTATCAGGAGTCATTTGACTGAGGTGTCTGATGTATAGCAAAGCATATTCTTGGCTGTGTGTGATACATTAGCTGTTTCAGGTCTTGGAGTCCTGCTCGTACTGGTTTATGGAAGGCTGCGCTTCATAACTGATTGTAGTTTGCTGAGAAATAGCTCCTATAATTAAGCTGTAGTGCACTGATTAGTTGGTGTGTGTGTGATGGGGGGGAAGAGCTTGCTGGCACCCACGCTATAAACAGAATACCTAATCCAATTCCTTGGCACTCAGTGGAAGTTCAGTTATTGAATTCAATGAGAGGAAGTGCATGCCCAGTGCTCTTTTGACTTAATATTCAACTCTGTGTCCCCAAAATGTTACGCTATCTGTTAAGAAAGGTATTGTGAGATTGTGAGAGTTGCATTTGGTATAATCATCAGACAGTTAAGCAGAAAGAAAAAAAAAAAAGAAAGAAAGAAAAAAAAGTCTATCGGAAGCTCTTACTTCAGAGGAAGAGAAATCAGATTTTTGTCATGTGAAGGCAGCTCATAGCATTTTATACCTCAGAGTTTACCAGTACGTGAGACTGCAAGAACTTGTCACATCACGATAACGCACAAGATGCTGTAAATGCTCTGGGCGCTGATTTGAGTTAATTTCTGAAACCAAAACTTCATCACTAGTAAGATTTTTTTTTGTTTCTTCTGTAAGAATAAGAACTTAGACTCAGCATCATGCTTTGCATCAATGCCTTGTTTCGGCAGCATAGCTAGTAAGCTAAGATATAAAACCAGAAGGAATTTTAAAAATTCACTTGATCTTAGTATTTTATGATCCTTCTATTTTGATTTAGTGATGCTTGTTTCATTTTGAGTTTTTCAGTTCTGCATTGTTAGGATTACATATGCCATATGAGAATTTGTTTAAAGATCATTTTTATTGGAAGTAAAATAAAAACTGGAAATCTTTCTGTTATTCTAAGGCTTTATAACAGCTTGTTTGTACAAAGTCTAAATTTGGAGCCAGATTTGACTTGTCCTTTAAAACAATAGTAGCCTCGGAACACTCCTAATAAATGCTGGAGGATTTGTCAGTGCTCAAACAAGTTTGAAGATATTTGAATTGTTTGCCAGACCTAGCCTTTACACTGATGGAGTTTGGGCTAGAATGTATGGATCTGCATTGTACTGTCCTAAGTAGCTGATCATTTAGTATTAGGTGCATAACAGCTATCCTTATTGTTCATAGCTGTCCATACTTTTTTGACATTTTTGTAATCTATTAATAATTTGTTAACCTTTTATAAACCATTTATAAATGTACCCTGAATAAAAAAGTGTGACCATTCATTTTTCTCCTCAAGGTTAATATTAAAGGCAAGTCCAAGGTCAAGATGGGCACAGGGAGGCTTTAGGGAGCTGGTGTAGTTTATATTTTGGCCAGTCAGCTGAGGAACCACGTGGAACTAAAATTAGTAAAGTGTGTGCAGTGAAGAAAGTTCACACGGTGTAATATGCTGTGGGCAGTATTAGGGTTGATTTACCCAATCTGTTAGTGGTGTGGTCTGTCTAGACCTTTGGAACATTCCTTAGCTCCTTATTTAATGTAGGAGGAATCATTCCTGAAATTAGCATATAAATTGTCCAGAGTCAGCAGCCCTTTAAAACAGTGTTCTACCCTTGTGTCATGGCACAATAACTGTTTTAAAAAAAATAAATTTCCCAATCAGGCATGTTCTCATGAAGAAGCTCTCGACTTTAGATTGCATGCTGAAAAAGTGCACAAACCTGAGAAAATTCATTAAGTTTAAAATGGGGAAATGGTCAGGATTTGATTTGGGTAAGTTGTATTTATTTAGTCATGTTAATAAGGGGAAGTGTATTATGATAAGGAAACATCTGGCAAGCTCTGTTCATGTAGAAGGTTTACGTATATGTAATTGAAACTGGAGGCTTTTCTGACTTTGACATTAAATTTTTTTTCTCTCCTTAGTCTTCCACGTAACTTGTATATAAGCCGTGCTCTATGGTGCATTCATTCCAGGGCTCAGTCCAGCTGAGGCTGCTCCTGGTACCGAACATCAGGTTGGTGCAGAAACAAGGTGCAAGGAACCTGTCGGAGGCAAATCCTCCTGCCCGGCTGTTGCTCTTTTGTTGGCTCTTCTGAAGTCCTGTGCTTACTAGTTCCCATTTCAGTTGCCAAGAGTAACACACAGTGCCCTGTTCTTAGGTTATCATTTTCAAGGGAAGATAACATAACATGCATTCAGTTCGTGAATTTGTGCAGGAATTGGGAGCTTGCTTTTTAGAAAGAGTATATGTGTACACAGAGACGGAAAATAAATGACGATATGGTGTGGTAGGTTTATTTGGCATGAATCTGAGATGACCACACTGAGCAGTGAAGCCAATAAAATCTTTGTACTACAAAATGATGTGTTCTGAACATGCCATGTACTTTACAGAAAAACTATTCCAGGAATGTTGCTAGGGAGTTTTATATGTTTATTTGGTACTTATTTTTCATCTCCCTTGCTCCAAAAGCCAGGTGCTTTAATCACAATGAAATTAACTGCCCAGGTCACAGAGAAAAAGAAATGGAAAATAATGTAATTACAGAAACTCCTAAAAATTATCTAAAATAACATTTTTTTATATGTAACTGAATAACAATCTTAAGTTGGGATATTTCCTTACCTCCCAAGGGTTAAATACTAAATTTCTTACTGAAAATGCCTTATTGAAAAGCTTTTTCCATTCCAGAAAGGTTTGGCTTGTGGCCAGGAAAGCCTCCAAGATGCTGAACCTTAAATTTGTCATGGTCCCAGTGTCCATCCTGTATGTCGCCCTAGTGTTCTGAAGAAAGCATGTGTTTCAGGGGAGGGGGGGAGAGAACACTTTTTTTTCTAAGAAATAGTGAAGAACTGTTCAAGAAGGAAAAAAAAACTGACAAAGCAAAACCAAAGTCAGCTCCCACAAACCAAAATAAGTTGCTTACCTGATGATAGAGTAGGACATGAGAAGAGGAACTTTGTAAATGTTTTATCCTATCTTCTGTTCAAGCAACTTTAAAAATTATTATTTTATATGTGGGCAGACCAGTGACCTTCTGATTGCAATGTCATGTTTAAGCTTGTCTTACTTTTAGTATGAGGCTCTCAAATACTTAGTAGTAATTTGTTTGGGGTTTGTTTGCTTTTTTAAATTTTATTTGTAAAAAATAACTCGGATGGCTAAACACAGGAATGCTGATAGGTGCAAAACTACGTGCGGTGAGCAGGGTTTGTGTTCTGTGCTAGTGCTCTGCCTGGCACAGGGAGGCCTTGGCTGGTGTCTGTGGCCATAAGCTTGATGCAAAACAAAAATCGTGGTAACAACGTGACAGGCAAATGGTATGGCTTGAAGTAGAACACAGGAGTCCTGGCTTTTATTTGTACGTTCCAGTCGGGGTGAAATGGGTACACTGAGCCTTCCCACTAGAGTGAGCGATAGCAGTTATTTTGTGACCGTGAGCTTAGCAACCAAAGACTTGCATTTATTTCACAGGCTTTAGAGAGTGTCTGATCCAAAGATAACCACGCTCAAAAGTGTCAGAATGTACTGGATGAATCAGTGCAGGCTGTTGTTCATGCGAACGTGAGGTGGATTGTAGCGCTTTCGGACAGGCGCAGATTTGGAGAGGTGCTATGCAAAGCCTCAACACGCTTCTCTGCACACCTACCGCACCTCTGTCGTAGCACTCCTGGGCCCCACTGCCGAGTTCGGGATGGTAGCTGTGATTTTGACAAGTACCTCTGAGGGACCGGACTTGGGACTATTTCACTAAGTTTGTGGCCCAAGTCAGACCCCATCCTGTGACATGAAAACTTGCTGCGTTCACTACAAGGATGTATGGTGTTTGTGGGGCACAGAGGTATATTCTTACAGTCTGCATGTTGTAAGAGCCACATTTTTTTTGAGTAGTCCCCAGTGGAAAAAGGGCTTTGAATTTTCTTATCTATGCTCCTTTCTTTTGTGGCTTGTGGAAAATGATGTATGCTTGTTTTTACGTTTTCCTTTTAAAATATTTCTGCTTCAGTGGCACTTTAAATGTTTGAAGGGTTTCCCCCCTCCCTTATTACTCAATTTAATTGGAATTATGGTGCCTATCAAAAAGTATTACTGCAAGGTGACCTGGAAATAATCATTTCCTTTCATCTATACCAAACATTTGTAGATCATTAAAATGTCACAAATAAAAAAGTCTTATTCACAAAGAAATGGCTTTATATGAGCACAGTAAAATATGAGATTTCATTATATACAAAAAGGCTATGTTTTGTATTCCTGGTTCACAGAGCAAACCTCCAACACATGTGGAATGCATGGCAGGATGTAGGACCCTCTAAGGGCTGTATACAGATATGTGAAGGGGAAGAGGAGGGGGAAGAAAAAAAAAGCACTTGTGGGTCTGAGGAAACGACCCCTTTCAGTAACAAATGGAGCATGTGCTCTGGGTCTCCGGGAGGATTTGTGCAGGGATCTTGCTTTCCATGTGCGCGCATTCCTCTGAATCAGACAGGTGTTAAAGTGAAATGGTGCCCAGAGGACGCAGCACCCTCCTATGCTATCAGCAGCCTAACCACATGACGGATCCGAAAGCAGCCAAGCACAACTGCTGAGGGGTTTGCCAAGGGGTTAGATGCCAAATGCTGAGAGAGAGTCTCCTTGCCAGCTTGGCACCTTTAGGCCATGTGGCTGCCGCTGGCATGGAGTTGTCATTGTAATGTGCTGGGGAGAATGGAACCAGAAACTGTCTTAATAGTTCCTTGTGAATGAAGATCTCTTATTGTGAATATAAAATATTAATTACCTTACAAATGTGTTTGGGAGGCTGCGTGTGGCTTTGGCATGTGTCCAGACTTGCAGTGGCGAAATCAGAGGATTGCCTCCTGGCAGTTGAATTTATTTGTGTCCCGCCCCCCTGCCCCGGCCCAGCATCACACTGGAAATAAGAGGGAACTATTTGAAAACAGTAGACGTCTGGGGAAAGACGTTCATTGGCTTCTGGGATTTGGATCAGTCCCTGAGCTGGTGCCTTAGGAGTGGATTCAACCAATGCCGTAATCTTTTGGCACCTGTTGCAGTTTTTGGCAGTGGCACAGGACAGCTTTGATTGCACTGTGACTGGAGTAGCGAGCATATGTCTGATGCCCATCCCAGAGAGACCAACTTAGTGCCCTTAATGCCTTTCCTATTGTTTTTCTTCCACTTTCTCTTATTCATCAAGCTGCTGTTAGTAGTTATCATTACATGCAGACAAGCATCTATCAGCATCGTCAAAGCAAACAAATCAAGGATGAAGCAAGAGGAGAACAGGAACTGGGAGAGTTCTGTATTATCAGATTCCAGCTGCTTTTTGCATTTGATCTTGAATTGTTTGTCTGGCCCTGAATTTTTAAGAAGTGTGGTAAACAAAGGACTCCAGGCAAAATGATACACGTGCTAGTGTCTGAGATGTAATCAGAAGAGGAGTATTTGGGTTTACAAATATGTTAATCGAAATAACCAAGTATGTATCTTCAAGAAGATAATTCAGTGGACCCATTAAAGGAAGTTTCTGCCTACATGTCTCTGCACTGATTGTACATCTGTAAATGGCTGCCATCCAGCAAAGCTCTTAAGTGCATGCTTAACTCTCAGCGCAGCTTGGCTACAGCAACGTTGCTAACTTTGGCATGTGAGCTTTTATGTGCTTGGGGCATTCACATGCCTAGTGCCCTTCTGGATAACTCTTCCTTGTGTCCTACAGGCCTGTAGCCAGGAGTCCAGTTTCCACCTCAGTTTCCTGCTCCTGTAGAAGGTATTGAAGATGAAAATAGGGCTGCACATCATCTACAGCTCTGAGGTTTTTACCCTTCATTTGAACAGCACTGAAATACAGAGGTACAAACCCCTGAATAATGTTATGAAGCCTACCAATGCTGCATGTACTTTACCTTTCCTCATGCCTTAGAATCAGTCCAAAGATTCCCAGGTGTGTCTTGAACATAGTCTAAAATCTGTTAAGCAAAATGTGTTGTTTGCTTTTCTGAAGGTGTTTGTAAGCGACTGCAGTCACCAGAGCAGTTCATTAGGCTCTTATGAACAGATGCATTCTTACAGATTAGATTAGTAGGTTTACTAGATATAATGAGATTGTCCATAAAGGCCCCCATTGGTTTAAATCACTATGTTAGATATGTTTCCAGTACAGTCTGTATAGAATTTAGTGTTGTTTGTTGAAAATGACTCCTCAAGTAACCCACACAAAATTGTGGTAGAGGCAGAGATCATAGTGGGAAACCGGCACGCTCAGATATCACACTTAAAATCCACATTGATGCATCACAGTTGTATGTGGTTGTACTGATGGATAGTCTGAGAGCTATGTGTGTTAAAATTTATCATTGTGTTTGCTGCCTTGTGAAAAGTCAGTCTTGAGAGCTGGGGTGATTAGATTTGAAGAGGAAGTCCTCAGGTCCTTATGGTGGTTCTTGGAATTACAATTCAGCTTTGGTATCTAGAAAGTCAATAGATAAGAAGCCTAAGATCTTCTGTCTGCAGATATCAAGCAAGATAAACATCAGTAAAGGCAGCTCAGCTGCTAAAGTTCCTAAATGATAAATAAGAAGAATTTAATTAATGTAATAGTCACAGCTCAGATCTCATTAAGTACCTCTGTCAACTTACCTGGTATAAGAGAAAAAAAAAAATCTCTCTGTAACAAACAACTGTACTCCTAAGTAAAGTCCAAGCAAACAAACTCGGCAAAATATTCTGGTGTCTGCAGTTCAGAGTCCACTCGGATATTTTCCGGACTACTATCTGCATCAGAAAATTGCTGGACAAATAACTCTGATTCTCTCCGGTAGCTTCTTGGTATGCCTGAGATAGGGTTCCAAAAGACGAATAGCTGGCGGGTTGTTGTGTTTTGTTTTTACCTTCACCAGAGCTTGTTTGTATTGCAGGGAGCATAGTGCATCTCTGGTCTTAGAATAAATGAGTACAGGTACCAAAGAAATTTAATTTCTTGGAGATCATAAAAAGTCCAGATGGGGAAAAAAATATCCTGTTGTGAGAAAGTTCTTATGTGCTGCATTGAAATAATTGAAAATGGCTTTCTAAATGGTCCAAAGAAGTTCAATTAAGGGCTAAGACCCAAATTTCCGTTAAAAAAAAAAAAAAGACAGAAAATGCAAGTTTGAGAAATACTTTAAAATATCTTTGTCCAGCTTTTTGCCCCTGGAGGAGGAAGTGAGAAATGTAGAAAGCAGCACATGTGACAGATGTTGCTCAAGATGCTTAACACATTACTTAAAGATGCTCTGTAACCATCATGTTGTGAGTAATAAAAGAATGTGAATGGGATGGAAGAAGAACAGTCCAGATTTACTGTAACCACATCTGTAGCCTCACCACTCTCACGTGATGTAGAGAGGTCAATAAATTCCTGCCAGTTCCTGGAGTATTCCTAAAAGTATCTTTGCAGTGCAAGGCAACATCAGATTAGGGAGCCCTCAGGTTACCTCCCAGTGAGCTGGCATGTCTGTAGTAGATTACCACACAGGGATACTAGCTTCAGTGCCAGAAACAGTAAAGCTCTGTTACTGCCATACATAGTTAATTAGCTCGGGTGTCACACCGAGCAAACACAGCTATATTGCTTCTGGTTCTGCAGCTAAGTTAATTGAGGCTGGCTTGGGGATCTTTGCCCCAATGTGCGGTGCAGACATACCCAGGAATGCACTCCTATTGTTGACTGAATACTGTATTTTCTCATAAATGTGGCAGGAGTATAATTGCAGGGTGGAAAAAGAAGGCCAATATACATTCACTTCACTTTAGAAACTAAATTAAACCTTTGACTTAACTCACTTCTATACCAGCTCCCTGCAGGCATTTCTACAGGCTTCATTAGAGCCAACCTAGAGGCCATGGAAAAGGTCTTACAAAAGACTAGCCAGGAAGCCAGTCACAGACCCAGATCCTGCTGCTACAGAATACAATCTGCCTCTTGGCACCTCGGGCTTGCAGCTGCCAGGCACTCTCCTTATGTGGTCACTGGTGTTGGCTCGGAGGCTGGAGCAGATAGACGAGGAGGGCTAAGGGGGAATACATTCATCACTGCCAGCAATGAGTGGAGGCAGTGCCAAGTCACTATGTAACTAGGCACATGTGCCAATTTGCTCAGTAATTGGATTGCTATTTGAAAAATTAAAGTGGTGTCTAGAAAATTCTAACCTTCGCATTTATGAAGTATGAAGTTTGCAGCTGAGAGGCTGAACAGGAAGAATGGAGGTGATCAAACATAGATGTTTAAGGAGAGCAAACATAGAAAATAATTTGATTACTTTCGAAAGTGTTATACCAGCCTCAGAAGCAGCCTCTCTGTACCAGAGAGACAAAGAGCAAGACACAGTGCAGTGCAAAGCTGTAACATTATGGACAAGCTGTAACCCATTGCTTACTAAGGAAAATTACTGTGGACTTGTCAGCTGAAAGTGATTTGTATAAAGAAAACATATAATTAGAGGGAAAGGCTTGATATACTTGCTGTACTTATTTTTTTTCCCTAAAGACAAAAAACTGTTAATGGGTATTATTATATGTTTTCAGTTTTTTTCTGAGCCTGCGAATTTGTTGCTTCTGTCTACTGTATGCATTGCTCTCAAATACATTTGGTGAACAACTCCTATGTGCTAATATTAAGCATAAATGATATTGAATTATCCAGCTACAGAGAGAATTTCTTATTCAGAAGTGTGCCTCTGCCACAAACCATTTGTCCTCCCCCTGAAGTCAAATTCAGACCCTGCTTTGACTTCAGCCTAATTATATTCAAAAATATAGTTACCTAAATAGTCCTTCAGTCATTTCATTATTCTTCGCATTTGAGCTCACTGGCCACCCTTATTCAGCTGAAAAATTTGAGCATATGGATACGATGGATTATAAATTGTTCCTAAGGTAATGTTTGTAGTTTAAAGTATAATGCAGTTGCTAGTAGACGTATAAAAGTAGTGCCTGTGTTCTTCATCACTGTTAAGCGGAAACTCAAGCTGGAAGCTCTGTATTTAAAATAATAAAAAGTAAAAATCTATGGACTCATACTGAGGAAGAACTATTTGGAACCTCTGTGAAATGTCTGATTATTTCTCATGCACTCAGTCCTGGTAGAATGAGGTTAACACATGTCAAAGCAGAGGCTAAGGAAATTTTGGGTTACATTTCTACCCCTAGATGGAGTATTCTGCACGCTGGTATTTTTTTATGTTTTTGGGAGAATGGAGCTGTGTTAGAAGCCTTGAAATGCCTCTTGTTCTGAATTCCCTTTACAGTGTATCAAGTGCTGCCCATTGGGACTAGACTAACTGGGTCCCAGAGACCATTTAGAAGAGAAAAATCAAAATAGGGTTTGTTTGTATAATTGATCGGATACTATAAAGGCCACTGCAATTTCTTAGTGTCTCCTATTCATTGGTTAGTAATAGATATACACATAAAAAAGCAAGAAGCCTATACTTTACAAAGTGTCACTAATTACTATGAAACATCTGATATTTGCAGCTTGCAGTGCTCAATGTTTCTGTGATTTTCATGGTATTCCCTTCTCTTAGTATACCATGAATACCATGGTAACCTTAACCGCTTGTAAAACATTTTAATAGTGACCACTGTAATATAGTGTTGTGTGCAAACAGCATGCACCATTGCTTCAGAGGTGTTTGTAACACTTTGTTTTTGTCACAACCGGAGTAAAATGTTGCCAGATTTCAAGAACCGAATCCTAAACTTGCCAAACAGGGAGCTGAAAGTAAGTTCTCCTGTTCTCCAGCTTCTGTCTTTGATCATCTCTGGAGTTTCATTGATACATTCCTACCCAGCACTCACAAGCTTAGTGAACCATGGCTCCAGAAAGCACAGAGTTGCTTGGGAAAAGCATTTGGCTGCAGACGCTGTATTTGGAGCGGGGGGTGGGTGTCAGATTAGAAGCCAGCTTTTGAAAAACCTAGATTGTTTTGTATATGTGAGCGAGAATTCAGCTGTAGGCTCTTAGCTCAGGTATGTTCACATGTGGGCTTCTGGTTTAGCCCGCTATAACAGGAGGGACCAGCTGCAAAGTTTGTCCCTGGACTGGGAGCCGAATTCCTGCAGAATCTGGGATTTTGGTTTGGACCTTTTTAGATATGATGTAAATGCCAGCAGCTTCCTAACAACTGTTCTTGAAGCTCAGAGCAGAATTTAGAGCAGACCCTTGTGAGTTAGGGAATTGCACAAGATATCCCTTCTCAGAACAGAAAGAAAAAGCCCGACAAAACCTAAGCCATCTGACTAGAGTCCTGAGAAATGCTTTCCAGCTTTCAAAGAAAGAAAGGGTCTTAATTCAGATTTGCCGGAATCGTCTAATTAGTCCCTTTAATGCCATGCACCTTATAGTCTGTGCCACCGGATTCGTCCTATAAATGAGACGATGGGCTAATTCATCTTGGCAGCAGTAAACAGACCTTGTGATTGTCCTCCTTACAAACACCGGCCTGATTTTAGGAAAATGCTTTGACCAAGCCTGTGTCCCTGCTCCCTCCCCCGCGAGCCCCCCCCTTTTCTGAGTGCTGCCTGTGCTTCTTGCCCTCCTTCTTCCCCACCAACCCAACCCACCCCGTCTCACACACAGTGACATACCTCACACATTTGCCACTGCTAACAACAACCTGTCAACTCTTTCTTTGCACCGTGCTAGGCGCCCTTTGTTTCTGCAGCCCAGCAAGCCTTGCAGCTGTTGTCCGAGGCCTGCTCCGACAGCCTGTGATCAGTCAGCTGCAAAATCCTCCCTGAACAACTCGGTATTCACAGCTCTAATCGGGCCAGCGGACTGTTTCCTCCTCTCTCGCAGTAAATCTTTATCACTTGCGCTCTGCTCGTCAGTTAGTGGCGCCAGCTCTTTGGGCTGCTCTATCCCTTTCCCATACTCTGCTGGGCTGTGTGCTCTGAATGCTAACTCCAGCCTTGTTTAGACTCGGTGTTGCCTCAGTGCTGCAATCCACATGTTGGGAAGGTCCAAATTCCTGCTCCCTCCCCATCCTTTAAGCTGCACGTACAGCAAGTGTGTCTGTCTCCAAAGGCGAAGATACTCAAAGGCTCCCTCCCTCTGCCTATTTCATACTTTATCCATATAAGTTAATTATGTGATTATCTTTCTGTTTCTCCCCAGCAGGCTGTTGTGCTTCTGTTTAAGAGCCGTCTTTGGTAGGAAGATGAGGGTGAGCTGCCCAGCCTGGGGAAGCTGGTGATGGCAAGGGAAACCCTGGGGAAACTGGCACAAACCTTAATTTGATCGCATGCCCAGGGCTATTAACCTTCCTCCTAATGGTCCCCCCACGGACGGAAACACATTTCCCTCCATCCTGTCCCTGACCTGATGCCATCTCAGTCTTTTAAAAGATTTACATCAAAGATGCTGAATTGTGAAGCAGATTTTTTAGAAAAAAGGATCACAGTTTGCTTTCTTAGTATCCCAGCTGAGTTGAGGAGAGTCCACGGAGCTTCCAGGGTGAGGTTTCCGTCAACGTGGAGTTGCTGGGGATTTATACTTGTGGAGCTGAAAGCACAACTTTCTCTGCGCCTGTTGCTGCTTCTGCTACAGCACAAAAACTCCTCCTGCCTCCTTTGGCAAAACGTTGTGGGTTTAATTTCCCTGTGTGCTGTGTTTGGGCTTGGGATTGTAGATGACAGAGTGTAATTAAAGCTCAGTTAAACAGCATGTTTTGCAAAGAGACTCAACTAGCTTTTAAGTAAAGCTTGCTGGAGATCACTTTAAAAATATAAATTATTCAGGATAGCAAGGGTTATTTCAGTTTGTAAGGAGCCTGGGAAGCTTTTGTCGGAACATTGATCTGAGGACCAAAAAGTAATGGTTTTTGATCTTGTCTCTGACGCTGAGTCCATCTTTGGCACTGGAAACCCCGTTTGTCTTTCTTCATCAGCATTCCCCGCCATTAAGTCCCTATGTTGCAGCAGTTCCAGGTGTGTGTGTGTGTGCGCGCGCGCATATGCATGCAGGGGTAAAGATTAACCAAATATAGAAATATTCCTTTAAGAGTAAAACATGAACTGGCTTTAAAAATATGTTGTTGCTATTAATTTTATGAGGCAGCCGTAAAATAGATGCTGCTTGGAAAATCTGGGTTCATTTCTATTCAGACTTTCTATGCTGCAGTTCCTCATCAGTATAGTATTTGCTTGGTTAAAGATAAGCTCATGCATATAGGATTCTTACATTTTTGGCATTGGTGGTCAGTTTGAGCCTGTAAAGAGATGCGCAGAGTAAACTTAATGATGACAGTCAATTTGATGTGCAGAGGAACGTTGCCATTAGACTGTATTACGCACGTATGTCCAGTAACCTGCAGGTAACGTGTGGCACTGCTTATTCTCTGAGCTCGCAATTTGAGTCGGAGAGCCTTGGGAATATACCCGTGTCCCACGTGTTTGCAGCAGTCTGCAGTCGTATTTGCTTTCTGGCCATCCTGGTAGTGCTCTGTTGGCGTGCCCTTCGTAAACGGCTCCCACACACGCTTTCAGGTGGGATGTGTTTTGTCATTGTGTAACCAGACCTACAAACACATTTTAGGCTTGATTTGGGAAAACAGCTCAGATTTTGCTGGTATTTGCCACAGAAGTGCCCTTCTGGCTCAGTATGTTCTTCAGTGAAATTGAATGTACGTGAACAGGATTTGAATATTGGCCCTTTTTCTGTAGGCTGTCTGCAAGGGCAGTAGTAAGAAAACGATCTTGAATGGTATGGAGTGTCCCACACTGATTGTACCCTTTGTTGGGGGAAGCTTCACTGTTGAAGGTGCTGTATGATCACAGTCAGTTTGGTGGAACATAAGATAAAGAGGATACATCATCTTGATAGGCCCTAGGCAAGCATCTTAAAGATAACTCTTTATAGTTCTCTGATTTACTTGCTCTTGTGTTACCATTCTCACTTCCTTCCTTCACGCGCTAGGGTTTTACCTGTTGTTCTTTAGTGACTTTTCCCCCCAGCTGTCTCCAAGGTCTCAATGGCTACCGTGGGACTGGTGCAGTGGCTGAGTTTCGTAGTTTGGTGCTCTTGGCACAAGTGGTCAAAGGAGACCTCCTATCCAGTCAACCACCTATGCTTCCTCTGTACTTGTAAGTCTCATCTCTCCTGTGAGCCTTGGAGGAGTGACTTTGCCTACAGTTTTGATGGCTGTATCCTTTGGAGGAAACCCTGGTTGTGTTCCCTGACCCCTACAAGCTGGAAGTGTAGTAGCAGAGTTCGGCCCATTTTTTTCCTGTCAAATAGTAAGTTACTGGACACGGTTATTTTGTGATGTGATTGTCTTCTATTTTATAAAACAGTGGTGCTTGACCATGCCTGGGGAGCGTGGGGTGGGTAATCTATCCAGTGTCCTCTGCACAAAAAGCAGTTGATTTTGAAGCGTTCCTCAAGAATTGATGTCCTTTAAAGAACCAATATTTTGTACATCCTAATTTTTTTAAAATTTATTTTATTAAACTCATGGTAGCTAGAATTTACACGTAACCTGATACAGTGGAAGGAAATATTTTGGCTTTGAATTACAAAGGAAGATTCTAACAGTCTGAATTGAAAGTGAATAGAACAAGGAGAAGACTTTCTCAAAATTATTATTATTTTTTAAAAAATGAAAACAAACCACAGCACGCTATTTTCACTCTCTTTACACAGACATAAGCAAGGCTGTGCACAGCCCAGCATGTACTTAGTACGCTGCCACTGTCCGCGTGGCCTGGTTCTCCTGCTCATCTGCTGATGGTTGTGCCTTGAAGTGAGGTTTGTTTTGAAGGATGCAGCTGGTGCTTACCTTGGTATGTTGTAATTCTGTGGTGCTTGGTGATGTGGGCTTAGAATAATCAATTAGAAAAGCATCTTGAAGTTATGACAGGAAGTTTTTACCTGTTCTTTTCCTCAGAACTTTGTACTGCAGGGGAAAACTCCTTGCAGGAGGCAAATATTCCTAATGGGAATGTATTGCTGTTTGAAGCATCCTATCTCAGCTCTCTGGTCTTATAGAGGTAAGTACAGTCTTTTCTTCATTTTTACCCAGACTTGCAATAAAGACTTCATTTTTTTTTTTATGTTTAGTTACTGCTAGAAGACGATGACTTCATGGCTGTAGGAGGAACAGGATGAGACCAGCTTATCGGTTCCCTGTTCCAAATTGAAAGTGATCTTGACTGACTTTTCCTAATGCATCTGGATGCATATACAGGAGCAGGATATTTTATTGCTCTGCTTTTTTTTATTTTTAAGGAGCAATGTCTATTTTTTCTAGCTCCTTCCGTATCTGTCTTTTAAGAAAATCTCAGACCCCAGCAACTTTCTATTTGATTTTCCCCCTCCCTGAGTTATTGATAATATGCTTACACAGTAATTCCATTTTAAAATAGTCTTTTAGTCTAGGAATTTCCTTGTCTGATTTGCCTCAGACTTTCCAGAAAAATTCTACCTTGGCATAAAGTTTGCACCTGTGAAAGTTCAAGGAAATCAGTTTAGCTTTTGCTAAATGAGGAAGGGATTCTGCCAAAATTGGGTTTATAATGCAAGGCTAGTTAAAGTATGGATAGACTGATTTTTTTCTTAATTATTAGGTAATATTAGGTGTGTAATCAGTCTCATAAAGAAAAAATCCATATAAATGGATTTTGTATTGCTTATAAAAATTAATTTTTGTTTCTTCTTTGGCTACTCAGGGAAGAATGCTTACTACTAACCCATCGTGTTTAATTTTGTGAGCCACTTCTTCTGTGCAAATTTCCTGTACATCTTTGACAAAACCATGTAAAAGATGAACAAAGAATGAAGGGAAAAATTATAAATGGATCCATGTGACTGCCTCTTCTCCAGATATTTTTTTTTTCCCTCATTTAAGAAGTTTAGAGGGAATGCAGGCCATGCAGTGTTTGTTAAAGCTGATGGAATATCTTTCTCCCTCAGGGTATTTCTTTAATCAATGTTTCTTTATACCATTAGGTCATCTCCTCTTTTATTTATTTTTTTTTTTTTTTTCTGAAGAAGCCTTGTTTTGTACATTTTCATGCATCCTGACGTTTATTCTCAGAATGATGACCTGATCACTTCCTCTCTTTTCCTCAAAATTTCTGTCGTTTTATCTATTTTAAGTGCTGGAGCACAAAGATAACCCCATCATAGTTCTCTCATTTTCCCCAGCAGTTCCCCCCCTTCCCTCCCCGCAATGAAAAAATGAAAGGTCTCATGGTCTTACAGATTTTCTTTATGCTTATTTTGGCCTATTTGCAACCCAAATACATCATCATGCTATAAGACGGCTCTCTAAGGCTCTTGGATCAATTAAAGGTAGCCCTATTCATTGCCAGTACAAACCTTTGCCTATTAACTCTTTCAAAGGGCATTTGTCATAGCAAAAAGCTGTGAATGCCGTCTGGGTTCATTGATTAAAAAAAGGTATTGTTTTAAGGCTGCTGAATATCTTAATTAGTTGTAATCAGAGGGTAGCTTGTGTCCGTAAAGTGATACAGTTACCTTTCACCTACTTGCTTTATTTTCTGTGTTTTTAAAAGAAAAAAATCTCAAATGTAATTCAAGCGTACTGTTTTTAGGGTACAAGAGGAGCACGCTTGCTGATCAAACTATAATTTATGACTACTTTGTAAAGCCAAATATTTAATGTGGTAACCCAGAATACATCTCATTGGCCTACGATCAGCCAAGAGCGAGTAAGCAGAGCAGCACTGCTCATTGCCAGCGATCATCCTCCTTTCTTCACTCAGAAATCTAGTGTCTGTATTCTGGAAATTTAGAAATCCACCCCAATTCTGCAGGCACTTGCATGTGTGCTTAGCTTGAGCACATGAATTATCTGTTAATACAGAGTATACACAGCACTGTTTGGCAGATCAAGGTAGAACAGGGTAACATTTTTTTTTTTTTTTTAGACCAGTAGTTCATTTGCCACGATTGTTGTCTCAAATGGTTTGAAGCTATTTATGAATGTGTACCAAAGCTCTGGCAAATTGTTTTAGCTGGAAAAACGTCTTTTTTGCTGTCCCCTGAATTAAAACATTTCTTTCAGTAGCTAATAATACAAATCTGTTTCCTATTTAAAGAGACCCTTTCAAAAAATTAAAATCAACACTTTTCCTCAGGCTTTATGAAAAGTTTTCGTTGTGCTTGTCGGTGTCTTGGTTTATTTTCCTGAGAAAAAGACATAGTTTGTATTTCTCCTGAAATATATTGCTCAAATCAAATGGTTATTTATGTGCCTCTAATGGAGGCATCGGGATGTAGACAGAACCCTTCCAGTCACGTCTTGATGGTGCAGCAATAGCTCGCATCATTTGACCCTCGCCCTCTGGAGATGCATTTCCAGAGAAGATGATTTGGGGAATATATGCTTTTCTGTCCATATTGTGCAAGTGTCTTCTTACAGGGAGGAAAAAACGCTTGGCAAAAAATCTTACGCTAAGTCACTGTTGGTAGAAATGTTAGCTTTTGTGCTTGAATCAGGTACTAGATACACTGATAATAGCAAATAGCATTTAATTTGTGTCATTATGGGAAGGGAAGGGTGCACAAATGGTGTCTTAGGGGAGTCCCCCATATCTGGGACAAAAAGTCTTTAGAAAATACCTAACACTAACCATGTATATCAAATTGCTGGTGCAGCTTGGTCATCTGGAAAGCAGGGCAATGCCATGTCTGGGAACCACCACACAGATGAATCCCTGCCACTCGCACTCAACTTGTGGCTTGCTTGATGAATTTTTATTACAGGAAATCCATTCATGCACATGCACAGAGTCTTAAGGTAATATGGCAGAGTCATGTAAATGCAAACGGTACTGTATTCAGTCTCTTATTTTCCAGTGAGTAAGTGTACTAGACAATGGCTTGAAGTTAGAATAAGTTTCAGATTTATTTATTTTTTTCAGAAGCCAAGATGATATATGCGCTTCCCTCTCAGTACAATTTTGCTATATATGCCTAGATTCTGCTTGAAGCACTTTTCGTGAGTACTTTATCTCCTTTTTTAAGAACTCCATTTTAGAAAAATGCCTCAAAAAACCTAGTTCTGTCTTCAATCAACTGTATAGGTAAGAGCCCATTATCATCTCTATTTCATAATGGGGAAAACCAGTCTGATAAAGATTAAAATCCCCATTCAAGGAAATGCAAAAACTTAAGCATGTATTTTAATGCTCCTGTGATTTTGGCATAAACTATTCTGAAAAGTTTCTCTGGGATGCTGTCAGAAGCAAAAATAGAATATGCGTTTGAGTTGCAGACGGTACCTCAGCCACAGTATTCCTCGCTGCAGTGTGTGGACATAAGAATTTTTCTTTTTCTACTTGATAAAAAATGTGATGCATGGCATGGTCGTACAGGAGAGAGATTTATTTTCATAGTTGGTTATTTAATTCAGTGGTTTATGTACTACGGTATTGAAGCTCATTTTGGTGTGGAGATCAATGCAGTTCTAACCTTCTTCTTCAGCTGTGTAGATTTTCACAGAAGTGTGTAGTGTCTTTTCTTTGGTCAGGTGCCTTGGAAATAAATTTGGAGAAATAAATATGCACATTTCTACTGTAATGCGATGTGCATACGTATTTATATATAATGGTATTGTGTGTCTTGCTCTATATAACATTTTTGGGTGTCTGTACAAGTAGGAGATTTATGAAGTGTGACTCATTTTTCCTTCTCCACACTGTTCCAGTGGAAGAGCTCAGACTGCGATGAGAAAAACTAGTACACGTTATTAAGAATTCCGATAAAGCAGGCTGAATAAATTTGTTTTCTTTGTGAGCCTTAATCCTGTGTTGTATCGGCTTCTTGGACATGGCTAATTTATTTGGAATTCCATTCTGTTCCCGACAGCATTCCTGATTAGCAGTTTGATCACCCGGAGCAAAGTTACATACCAGCTTTCAACTCTTGTAATCTAGCAGTGTAATTTTTTCAAATGGACTCTTTTCTTTCCTTCTTTGCCCCAGCTCCCCTTCTTTTTGTGTGCAAAGAGACTTTAAAAATAAGCAGGATAACCTGTTAGTAGAATGAAAAAGTTGTTCAAAACACAGTATAGTTTGCTGAATGCCTGACTCAGGTCTGGCGACAAAGCCTCTGATGCAAAGTTCAGACTGGAATATGGAAACTTCCAAAATCACAGAGAGTCCCATCAGCCTGTGTTTATTGTAAATCTAGTGTTCTGTGACTATCAAAAATGAGACTTAAGAAAGCAAACCATTAAGGAGACAAAGCCAAAGCATAGAGCCTAAGCCATGCAATCCCATACCATTTTTTTAAAAATTTAGTATCATTATAGTAGGTCTGATAATTCATTATCACTCACATGGCTTTAAATAAGAAGATTTTTCTAGTTACACATGTATTTAATAAGGACCTTGTTGAATGCAATCATATTTTTGATCATCTATCTTCAAAGTTTCCAAAATCCTGTTAATTTCCAAGTAAACCTTTATAAGAAATATTTCAAATATACCTTTCAGATAATGTAATTTCATTCTTAAATAGAAAAATAAGGTTCAGAGCTGTGTCAGTGCAGCATGTGAAATATTTACCTTCCATCACTTATAAAGGATAACAGTTTTTGTTCAATAATTGCATTTTATGGGTGGTGTGATATCATCTTCAAGTTCTTTCCATGGTCTGTAGTCTGCCAAAGCACATTTTACCTATGGTAAAATTCACCCTTTAACTTTTATTTAGTAGTTAATTTTGTCACATGCTGGACCTTGTATGGCAATTGCAGTTGTGTCATTGTTTGGTTCTATCAATACTGACTTACGCTGTCAAAACAAATGACGACCAGGAAACCCAAATTTAATTGTAAACCAGAGGCAGGTTTTGCTCTGAGCTCTTTTTGGTAGAGCACAGGAGGAGCGTCGTTCAAGTGAGACTAGAGGAAGCGTAGCACGTAGGAGTGCTTAATCTGCCGAAGACATGTAGCTACAGACAAGAGGGAACTGGGTTTTCCATCCTGTGACATTTCTTAAGGTTCCAGTCTGGTTTTGTACACAGTGAGAAGGAAGCAAGGTTTTTAAGTCAGGAGAGACTCAGGAATAGCCCAAAGATAGGTGGCCACAGCACTCGTCAAAAGATTTAAACTGTGGTTTTATGTTACTGACTTAGCAACTTGTGTAGGGTCTCTGACCACTAAAGAGGGAAATGGACCTAATAATTTCTTGATGACAAGCTATTCTGAACTTCGTAACATAAATTCTAAATATTTATGCTAGGCTTTTTTCCTTTGAGTGACTCAATATTTTTATATTTTTATGTTTGTTCACCTTTAGGTGGATGTTTTGGATATTACTTATCTTTTAATTAATGGATGTGATTAAATATCATGGCATATACGTGGTCTATTCTGCTGCTTCTAGATCATGTCCTGATCACACTCCTAGTAAGAAATCCCTATAATTGAAAAGGAAACAAGATGTCTACTGCTGAGCATTGCAGCCCACAGCAGCATATGGAGGGGATAATGGAGTGACAGCTCCATAACTGCGAAGGTCTCATCAAGACTTTTTTAAAATACAGATCTCTTCAGGTGATCGCTTTTAAGACTGACTTATAAGTTTTTGTTTCATTTCCTCCTAGTCCTTTTCCCTCATTTTAATTATTGTTTTTCCTATGATTTGTGCTGGTTTTTTTTTGCTTTTAAATCTCTTTTGACTGTGAGGCCTTTGAGGATGAGCTGGAGTTTTACAAACACTTCTGGTTTTACAGACACTGAAGTTATTCTTAAGAGAAGAAATATGTAATAAATGAAGTATCTTATTTCTGTCCTTGTTTTTCTTGATCATGGAAATGGGCATATCGAACTGACTGTAGTGGGAGGAGTATGTTTGCTGGGGATTTTCCAGTAGAAAACCAGTGGGGCAGTTTGCTTTCCTTTGACTCAATGCAACATTGAATGATCTTGATATGTGCATATTATCACAAGTTATTTGAAGCAGGAATTGACTTTGAATGTCAGATTTCGTCCTCTAAAGCTATGAATACCTTGATCTGGCTCTTTTTAAGTGGTATTTTGTTTTCAGTGCAATGTAGAGTGCTTGTTCAGGAGATTTCACGTATGTAAACTGGAGCAAGGTGCCTTTTTGACTCTGATAACTATAGAAGGCACATGATTCTGAGAGATAAGTGCTGGTCTTGAGTTTTTCTTTTTTTTCTTAACAATGAACTGGGAACTTCTTGTTAGCCGTGCCGACACCTGCAACTCTGCCGTTTTCTTTTGTAGATATCCTGACTTTTGAATGTGTGGTAAATACAGTAAGTCAAATATGCTATTTTTTAATTCTAATTAATTTATGTTTTGGGCTATATTTCAAACTGATGATAACAGTGGATGTTTTATAATTATTGTTGTATTGTCTGCTTTGTTGCTTGTAAATTCACTTGATTTTTTAAAAATTTTAGGAATGTAGTGATATTTTAGGAGATAGATTGCTTTATAATTGGAACTGGAAAATCAGATGTGAAATCTGTTGCCTTACATTTTAAAGGTCAACAAAAATGCATAATACGTACTTTCCCCCCCCCCCCCAAACTGCCTTTCAGTGGTCACTGATTACCAGGATAATTAATTATGTGATAATTTAAAAGCAATATATGGAATTTTTCTTGGGAATAGTTTCAAATCAGAGGATTTTAATAAATATTTATAGCAGAAGAGGGTAATAATGTTGGTTATGTGATGAAAACATATGTTAGTAATAAAATATCACCCATCAGGAATACTGTTCTATCATGCCATTGTTCTCTGGAGAGATGATTAGTTGAAAAATGATTTTAACAAAATAAACAGTGAACAGAGAGGATGCTTTTATGTGTGATAACAGCATACATTCTTCGGAAAGGCAAACCATTAAAAATGGTGCCAGGCGTTAGGAACATCTGTTGTGTGGAAAAAGTATATTTGGGGAAATCCAAATAATAATTATCAATATATAGGCTTTACATAGTGCTTTTACTCAGTTTCAAAACACTTTACAAAGGAGGGAAGGACAGCTATCCCTATTAAACTGCATTTTCTAAAATCCAGCCACACAATGTTTTCATCTGGCACGTAGATTCGCCTTGCTGATGCTGTGGCATTAATTTTCTGTGGGAGGAAATCTGTCCTAAGAAGTGAAATCTAAGCAGGAAAGCACCATCCTTCCATCTTCAGCAACTGAAACGCAGTATTCCTTTGTGTGAATAAATGTAGTACCTATGAAGAGTGCCAAGTTGACAGCCGTGGCATGTGGAGCCATAGAACTGCTATTGACCAGGCAGCCGTCGTGGAAGCTTACCCGGCTTTATGTCAGCCTGTCCCGAGCAGAGCCCGGTGCCAGGCGCGAGGGTTGTGTGGTTTCTGTTCCGGCTTTGACACCTCTCGGGGAACGCCGGAGAAAGCATAGCTGAGAACCACTTGTGAGCCTGCGGAGGAGGCACCTGTTCACTTGGCACTGGAATGAACCACCAATTCGTTCCTCATGTGCCCTTAAATAACCACTGGGCTTCTCACCGCTCACAGATTGAACTGGAGCTGAGGGCCAAGGCATAGGATGTGTTATATTATGACAATCCCATTAGCTAATATTGAAATTGGTGAAATCCTGCTGGTGGTTTTCAGCAGTCCTGCTAGAGTACAGACAGCAGTATTGCACCAGGATAAAGGAAGATGGTTGTCACACAAGATACACTTTCAGGTATAGCAATTGCATCCATCCGGAGGAGAGATATATACAGATATGTGCTTTTCTGAAAAAAGGCAGGTATCATTGCCTCAACCAGTAAATTACTTTATAGCTACAAAACGAGCCAGTTGCTCAAGTGTGTATGTAGTGTAGAGCCCCTGGCTGTGGGCTTACAGTGGTTGTATTGTAGCAGATAGAGCCACTGAACAATTTGTCAAACTGTTTTTCCTGCTTAAATCCCTTTCAGATGAGACGAAGATTTCCTTTCTTCTCATCTGTGTGGATGTAGGTCTCTTAAAAAACAGGTTAGAGAAACAGCTGTCAGGAATGGCATAGCTGATCTTGCTTTAGGGCAAGTTGGTAGACCTTTTGGGTCCTTTTCATCCTTTTTCCTGTAACTGGAGGTGGCCCTAGTAACATATATATGTATATATATTTGTTCTTTCCAGCCTGCTGCATTTTTTCAGCAAAGTATTTGCTAGTTGAAAGGCGTACTCCCTTTAAACTCAGCATCTTTTGAAGTCTGTAGGTATAGAGACACTCATTGTTCAGTGCATCTCCACAAAGATTCCTTCTTAATCCTGATTGTGTGCACTCATCCCTCGGTTGAGCCTTCCTGTACAGAGGAATTTGAGTTGATTCACATTCCTTCATAAATGCACATAGGGTAATACATCAGACTTTCTTTCCTTTTAAACAATCTGATCAGTTCTGACGCTTTCCAACTCCATTAAAAAATCCCTGTAGTAGTTAAGAGCACCTATTAGTGCAAACAAACTCCTGAAACCCCTTAAAGTATTTGCTTTGCCATGCCATTTAACTGTTTACAAAACCTTGAGCTTTGCTTCTGATACACAGTCAATAAAAGGGAACGGACTATTTTTTTTTTTTAATTGTAATTTAAATGTATTTGTGTTGTCCTTGTAGAAGGCAATGTGTTGACTCTCGTGAGGTTACCCTAATCACGACAAATTTGACCAGAAAATGGTACTGTAAGAGAATACTGACACTCAATATTTTGGTATGCCATTTGGTTTAATGCAGAGTTTTGAAAATCAGGGAAGGAGTCCTGACACTGTGCTATTGCTTGGACCTGGTCCAAGTCATTTCACTTACTGCTGATCCTTCACATTTTTGCCTTCACAACTCCACTTGTCCAGGTCCAGTTGTTGAAGTCCAGGCCCAGGCAAGGTATTACTTAAACTTCTATAAAAGTTCCTTGTTTTCATCTTGAACTGGGTCCTAAAGTTTGTACTTGTTCTATGGGGACTTGGCATCAACGGGGACCTCAAGGTATTACTGTACCTATTCCCTGATTTTAAAGGAAAAAGAATGTAAAATTCACAGAGCTTTATGTCTCTGAATCAGGCTTTAATTTCTTTTTAGATGGAAAGTGCGGTTTCTGGGGAAAGGAGCTTGCTAGTTGAGTAAGTTCAAAAAGATCTTAACAGTTCCAGTAATTACTCATTTCATCAATCCATCTATATTTAAAGTGAGCTAAACCAAGTTCTTTCCTATAATGTCTACTTCAAATAATGCTGCTTTACATTTGGAGAGCCAAATAAGGAAATAGAACATAATCTTCCAGGAGTTTCTTTCCCTTTTAGTTTGTGTAGCTCAGAGACTTGCTGTAACAAGAGCCCTTCTTTCTCTGAAACCTGTTTAACATATTCGACTAAACAAACTATCTCCTAAAGAAAGTAGGAGCATTTTTTGTGTGTGCCTTGCTCTAGCATTGGCTCTTGAGCACATTTCTGCATTTGTCGATGTACTAAATGAGCGATGCATTTTGGACAGCTTCTGTGTTCTGATTTGTTTTGTTGTGCTTTTTTTCTCCCCCCTGCTCCCTCCCTTCTTCCCCTTTTAATTTGTCTAGGGAAAAAAAAAGCTCCTCCAGTGTTGTTTCCTGCAAAGACCATTCTTAAGAGCTCGTTGGACAGCGCAGGGCTCTTGAAGTGATAGCTAATTGGTGAAAGAAAGGCCCTGATTGTCTTGAGGGAGCTGGAAAGTGCTGCGTGTGCTGCTGAAAGGGACTAGGGAGAAGGTGCCTGGTTTCGCTGAGCAGCTGCTGCTGGAGATGTTTGGAGATTACATCAGCATTGGAAAAAAGGGGCAAAAAAAAAAGTCCAACTTCACAGAGACGGAGTTTATGGAGTTTTTTTTCCCCCTTCCAAAGGTCTTCTGACAATACTGTCATTGTCAATATAAGAGTTGTTAATTCTTTATGAATAGCACATGGGGCCTCTTGACTAAATAGTACGTTACATGTCCCAAATCTGTCAGCTGGACTCTTCTCTCACATGCTAGTGAGATCACTTTGATTGGAATGTTACAGGAATTACTGGGCTGGCCACGCAGAACTGAATACTGCATTATATAATTAGATCTCCCGGAGTATTTTTTTCACATTACCTCATTATTCTAGCTTAAATATGGAATCAGCCCTTTTGATGATTTTACTGGTTGTAATTATATTAATACGATTCATTTTGTGGTCCTGTCTTAGTGCTTATATAGATTATAAACTGTCCCAGAGGTTTCCTGACACAAGAAAAGAGTACTAAGAGACTTCAAAAGGCTCCTTCGGATTTGAATTGACAATGGGGAGAACGGGATAAGGTAAATGGAGCTAGAGCAGATTTTACCTTGGGATCTGATGAGAGAGAAATGACCTGTTGAGACTGCAACTGAGTGAAGATTCTTCAGAAAGCCTCATGCTGACAGAGGAGGGAAAAAAACGACAACTGATTGAGTCAAATGAATTCCTGTCAAACTCGGGCATGAATTTGTTGTTGGGAACAGACTTGTGGACTTTCGCCAATTAATAATCTGGACAAGCTGGAAGGAATCCTATTGCTGGGCAGTCCAAGCCTGCCAGTGGCCCAGTCTTGATACGTGAAATGTGATGGCGTGCTGCCTGCTGGTCTAACTGCTGGTCCGTACGTTGTTAGCTGCACCGCCTGCCTGGATGCGACAACTGTCTGCGCCTGAACGGAGCTGAAGGTGACTGGCCCAGCTCAGTATCCACGTGCCGTGCTGTGGGCTTGCAGGAGTGGATTTTTGCCTGATTTGCTGATTTGTTACCAAATTCCTCCTGGTTCCTCTTGGTCATTCGGATCTGAAACTGACCGAATGATTTCAACTGACTATAACCTGCTGAATGTTCACCTTTCTTAGCGAGCGATATATCTGAGTACCAGAATGAGCTGGACACCACTGGAATAGTCTGTTCCATGAAAAACAGATTTGTGCTGCAGAGCTTGTCTGACGGACTCTAGCTGTGCTTCAGCAGCGCTGAGGGGTGGGGGGCACACCACAACATGATGTGCAGTGAGTTTTGACTGCAAAGCCCTGCAAAATACCTTTATTTCTAGCCTTTAATAAGGAGCTTCCTAGGACACCAAAGGGCACCAAGGCCATAGTGACTTAGGATTTTTTGGTTAACTCATTTTGCAAAGTGAAATAAGTGGTTCCAAGTGATCTGTCTGCTTTCAAACGGATGTTATAGTAAGTCAAACATCCAAAAATCTTGCTGCATATACAACTCTAACATCTGCTTTTAAGAACTCAGTTTTTCTACAGTAAAATTAGGAAAATTGTATTGCCTTGCCTGAGAAATGCAGTGTCCTTGGCCCAGTCACCTTTTAAAAAAAAAAAGTCCTTTTTGGGTTGATAATTTCCTATATCATGTAAAAGTGAAAGTTGCTACTTCATAAACTGGCTTCTGTATCTCTTGGTAGCTCACATGATGATATGAGAGCTCAGCCTAGGTAAAAACCCACAGCATTCCCATAAAGAGTTTCTGGCCCATTCATGACTCTCACACTCCTACAGGCTTGTCTCATTAATCATCCCTTATTGCTTTGTCTTTTGAAGCCTCCTAAAATTCAGACATGAGAGGTGGTATGTGTTTATGCTGTGGAACAGGGTAAATGTCAGGTCAATTGATTTCAGCCTCAGATTTTATTTATGGTGGATGACCAATCAACAAAACAGCCTGCAGTGCCTGAAGATGCATGTCATTGACTTGAAATCTAGCCAGAATACAATAAATTAAATGTAGATGTAACTAACTCCCTTGTCCATTTCTGTGGTTCTTAATTTTAATGATGATTCTGTCTTTTTTTGTTGTTCCCTAGCACCAGCAGACCACACAGGAAGGTGAAATGTTGTCTACTTGATGTGCAGACATACCTTTGATAATAAGTAACTGGAAAAATAGGCACAGCGATTCATTTTTCTTCTTCCAGTTCATCATTGCTATTCTTAGCTGTTGTATGCAAAACAAAATTTGTAGGTAAATAGATAGTGCCTTTGTTATATTTAAATTGTATTTGACAGTGTCATATTCATATTAATTCTTTAACAACGTGGATGTAATGAGAAATGGTACATGTGAAGTTGTAGGTTAATGCCTTTAACATTTGGTGATATACGGAACTGACACTGGTATGGAATTCACAGCGTTGATTCTTTCATCCCTGTAGAGCAGCATCTTAAGTTTTCCACATAAATCAGAGAGCATGGTCTTGTTATGGACCATACTCTTACACAGGCCAAATTTTCATTGACCTCCATGGCACAGTCAATGGGGAATCATCAGAACATTGTCATGCCTGAGATATCGTAACCATTCCACTCATTGACTATGGGGAAAAAGAGGGCTGGTACTGGGTGAACTTACTGATTGGTAGCCTTAGTGAATGGTAGGTACCTATCCTGTAGACAGCCCCTGTCCCAAAACTCAGCGCTGGCCAGATATGGGGAACAGTCTGTCGGTGGCCTGGTTCTGTTGGTATTTGCCTATTTAAATCATTTGATTTGGACCTTAGGTGAGTTATGTGAATTTCGCGCTGATGATAAGAATAGTCTGGCCAGTGTTTGGCATGATATTGCTCTGCATCCTATACAGGTAAAACTGGCTGGAACCCTAAGGAGTTTGTTAGAACATTGACGTTTTGAGGCCCGTTATAATAAAAAAATGTATATTTTCACTAAAGAATTCATTGGGATCTTGTTACCTATTAAACTGCTTATGCATTCAAGGTAATTTTAATAGCATCTTGGTTAATTTCTGTGGATTCATATTGTTTTTATCCAGCGCTGCAGGACCTTTTCAACATGGGAGGCTGTCCTGTTTATGCTGTTGTGACAAAACCAGGGCTATCACTCTTTCAAGAGTGCAAAGTATAAAGGAAAGGAGGATCTTCCTCTTTATTCCCATAGGCATTTGCCCTTTCTGTTTTCACGGAGATAATAGAAGTCTAGGCTCTTTAAGAGTCACTCATGGAATGATGTAAAAGTGTCTACTAACCTGGTGTGGTCCTGTGGAGCACTGTGCTGAGACGTCTGAATTAAGAGAGCGAACACTAGCTCTAGAGCTGAAAGAAACATGGTTCTGTTTGCTCTACTCTGTGTCAATGTGTCTTGACTAATCTAGGGCCCAAAACCATGTCTGGAGTGTGGGGAGTCTGGCACTGATAGGCAGCATCCCGTTATTCCCAAGAGCTGATGAGTAGGGTCAAAATTCAAACCAGAATTGTCCTATTGATTTGGAGGGAGCTCATCTGGAGCCAGCTTCTGACCTACCTTCTACCTGAAGCAGCCACAATGAAGGTCAAAGTTATTTTTCACCGCAAATGCTGCGTTTGGCCCTGCTTTGTGCTTTCTGAAGTGTCCTCAAAGAACTCTCCTGGCATCTGAAAGCCCATGGTATCTTTATGCTTATTAGGAATTTTGTCCCAATGGATTGGTTTTATCCTGTTATACTCTGATTTAACCATATTTTTTCCTTCAAGAAAATATAATATAAAGATAACATTTTAAAATGTATTTTATTTATTTTTTCAAATGTAAAAGTTAGATTGTGCCTGTGCTTACAAGTTACTTTCTGTTTACTGGACAGAAGGAAAAATTTTGGGGAGTAAGTGCTTCATGTCAGGTAGTTGTTGCTTACTTAAGATCCATTTTGAAGCCCATATTTCAATGGGATTTGAATGGGCTTGACTGTAAATCACTTCAGAGTCTTTTAAAATTAATTCAATTTAATTTAGGAATTTAAGAAGATACTTATGCCCCACTGATTGTGTTTGCGTTTAAGGATGTATTTAAAAATAAGCATGTGTTTAATGGCAGTTTTGAGCTGTGGAGAGTGTGAATGAAGGTTGCAGTGTGGAGCCCCCTTTCGAGACATGAAACAAAGGTATATGTAAAGAAATAGAAAAATAATAGCTAAATACTGTGATGACATTAAAATCCTTACTGATGTAAAATTAGTTACATTTTATATACATAGATTAAAATCCATTACATATATTCTGTATGCATTTATTAATTTATATCACTAATATGCTAAACAGTGACCAAAATTACCATGGAATGTATTGGGAAGAAAACCTACTTTTTGCTTTAAGACATTATCCCAAAGAACCTCTAAGATGGTGTTAGATTCTGTTCTGATTTATATTTGGAAAATCAAATTTTTGTGACTCTGCCAACAGACTTAACTACAGATTTTTTTCTCTCACTGTGTTTGATACTGCAGTACCGTTGTAACCAACAACTAACGTTGACCTGTTGAGGCAGTACTGAAAGCAGGTGTAATTACAGAAGCTTATAAGCCACCTGTAATGCAGTTTAAAAACTCTCTAATATTCCACTGTAACTCATGAAAAATTTCCCTTGTGTAAAATGATTTATTGATTTTTTTTTTTTTGCTTATCTAGTAGTGTGTGTGTGTATATATAAAAAACCACATATATATTGATACATCTAAACCAAAAATAAAACTGTATGATGTATGGATGCAGAACTGTTACTGTGATATTGTAACTGTATGTTTCTTACATTTATAGGATTATGCTTTGTTTTGGTTTTAGCCAGTGATTTGGACAAAAGTATAAGAGTCAGTACGTAAGTACTATTTCTTATTTTGTGACTGCCTTAGGAAGGGTATCATAACTTCCCATGTCTGAATTTCCTCCTCCATAAGATCAGCGTTACAATGAAGGTCTGCCTTACAGCTGATATTAAGGTCAGTTTACAAATGTCGTAGAGTTTATGAACTTTGGCTATACACACTTGGCAGTAAGCGCATACAGATGTGTGTGGATTTGTGTATAGGCAAGTGCGTGCACCTGTATTTTCATATAGGAATGTTAATATTTTAATATCTTACGATAACAGCCTTTCTTACTTTTAAGCTGCTCAATCTTGTGTAGTTCTGAAAGAAAAATGACAGATTTAGCTGCTTAAGTAACTGAAGTTGCAAAATGCCATTTGTGTTGGTGTGTGCTAGGACTGTGTTAATTTATGGTACATTATTTGGTATAACCAAATTTGCTTCCAAACCAAATAGCTGTTTTTAAGTTCCATAACTGATTTTTTTTTTTTTTTTTTGTTATGGCTCAAAATCTTTGAGCTGTAAAAGCTCAATTGGTTGTACATATCTTGTCATCTGCAAATATAATTTCTCTCCAACATCCTGTACTGTGCAAAAAGTTGGCATTATAGACTGCTTTATGGTATGGAGAACTAATTACAGATAAGCTCATGGTCTGATGAGCATGTAATTATATTTATTGATTAAAATAATTCTACGATTTTATTTTGCAGCACCATTACAATGGCATCCACTTAAACAATTACTGTCAAACCATGTAAACCAAACTGCAGTAGGACTCCCTTAAATGGATCTGGCGATGCAACAGGTGGCCTAATTACTTTAGGTAGGTCCATTACGGCAAACTTCAGGGTGGAGAAGCTGAAGACACAAGTAGGGCTACAATTATGTTGGCTCTCGCAGAAGGAATCTGAACAGCTGGGGGCCCAGTGGCTTGTCCGCCAACTGTTTACAATGAACTGCCACACCATAAAGCGAGGCTCAGGGGAAATCTTGTAACCAGCACTGCTAGCCGCGATCATATTCTATGGTGTGGCCCTAGGGAATGGCAAAGTATTGTTAGGATCTCTCTATCAGGATTCATGTAGGCATCAAATTATTGGACAATTAAATGGCAGAAGTCTTGTCTCAGTTATGTTAGCAGGAACCCAGAGTTACTTCATAAAACGCAGTTGGTTTATGCTTGATTGTCACCAAAGTGGGTGACCTTAGAGGGTGGCCCTTTCACTCTCAGTACAGGCAGGGCTAGTAACAGCATCTATTACTAAGGCTGCCAGGCACTTCCAGTCCTAAAGCCCTATTTTCAGCTGTTCACAACTTTGTCAAAGTAGCTTTTCAAACTAAATTTTTCCATGTTGCATTGGGTGTCTGCCTCAGGCTGAATTCTCTTCAGAAATTTTCAGCCAGAACAGTTTAACAACTTCCAAGAACAAGACTAGAGAAAAATACATTTTTTTTTATCCATGCTAAAAAATTATTGGTAATATTTTTCTCTGAAAATATATAATTGTCCCATTCTGGGAGATGATTCTCCCCCTCCCCATCAGGGATATGTAATGCTTGTACACATGAAGGAAATTACGTAACTACCTACTTCAAATTCAAGGGAGGCAAGACCAGATCTGATATGGGGAAATGAGGATAAGGGAATTGGCAGGGAAAAAAGAAATTATAATGAGGTTTTAGGTAGAGAGGGCAAGTGGGCCATGCATATTTGATGAAAGGTGAGCTGGACTGCACCATGTAGGAAGACTGGCAGTATGAGTGAGCGATAAAGAGGGTGGGCAGGAGCTGCTGGGTGGGTGGTGAGTGCCAAGGACTGCTCAGGCAAAGGGACTGGGGCAGAGAAATAACGGGATACTAGGAAGGGGTTGGGGGAGGCTGTGTGTGCAGATCTGATAAGGAACAACAGTATAGCAGGGAGAGCTGGAAAGAAGCAGGGAATGATGCTGAAACAAGAACAGCCAGTGAGGACATGGACACTGTGGCTGGATATAGGGGCTGAAAGCAAAACCTACATAGAAGTGGTTGAGTGATTGACTGAACACCAGGCTGAGGTAGGAGACAGACTGGACGAAATTAGGATAGTTTGAGCTAGCAGACAGGACAAAAGTGGAGTCTGAAGTATATGACAAGGCTGAAGTTGAGAGGCTAAGACTTATTGAGCAAAGTGATTTGACCTGGAACAAGAAGTCTAGGGAACTGTCAAAGGAATAAGAGCTGGATAAAATGTCTGCTGGACCTCTTTCCTTCTAAAATGTTGATATAAATCCTGGGACTCAAGCTTCATTGTTTTTTACCTATCAGCAAATTTCTGTGAAACTTAACTGTCAGAAATTCCTCCATCACATCTACCGCTCACCCACCAACATAAAGTGCTCTGGATCTGTATGTTCCAGTTTTGTTGGTGAAACACAGAAGTGTCAGTGTAGCATTGTATGCTGAGCATCTACAGGGCCGTAAATAGGATGTAGCAAAGTTGAGCACTGAGATTAAGACAGTGATAGAATTAAGGCTTTAAGTGCGATTTTTTTGTTCTGCTCCCTGAGCATTTTGACACCATCTTAAACTGCACTTTTCCGTAGGTTCTTTTGCTCATTTATTGCATAGGCTGAAATGCTCTGGGATTGAAGCTTGCAGGAACAATGCTTTGAATGTTCCAGAAATGGAAAGATGGAGTAGGAAAGACAGAGCTTTAGGAAGACTAAAGCTTTGAGTGCAGCGATGAGAAAATTAATTCTGTCTTTGCCTGTCATTGAGTTCTAAGCGAAAACATGTAGAGATATGTTTTCTTTGCTTTTTAGCTGCTTACCTGGAGATCCTGGGTCTAATTTGCTTATGTGCCAAGCACTAGCGGCTGCAGATTATCAGTTTAAGAAATAAACTAGTACCAGTTTAACAAATAAACTGGTACACCGAGAATTCAAATTCTGAGAATCTGAAGTGAGACATCTGAAATAAGGAGATACAATAAGAGTAATTCTTCTGTACTTTGGTTTCTTATTGCATGTTTGATAAATGAGATAATGTGGATATAACAAAAATGTTAATCAACATCTGTAAAACACATAAACATTAAAGGACATTCAGGAGGAAATTAATTATTCTTGCACAGGGGACCAAGCACTGATAATGAAGAAAACATGAGAGCTCATTAAGCAAGCACTGTCCATCCTGTCCGCTGAATATGGCAGGAATACCTTGGAAAAAATAATCAATGTGGCAAATGAGTATAACAAAATGGAGGGAAAATAACTTTTCCTCCCCATGTCATAGAAGAAATCAAGAGTTTCTTCTCTAAGCTACTAGTGGGCTCTTAACATGTCTACTGGATTAGGCTACTCAAGTGAGATGAGTGGCCAGATATGTCTAGTACTGCTTAGTTTCTAGATCCGGTTCATGCTTGAGTGTGTGATAGATGTGGAGCTTCCAGCACTGAGATGCAAGTGCTCTGGGCATATACAGAAGAAAAAAAAAAATAAGGGAAGCTTATGTAGAATAGAGCCATCCATAGCATTTAGGTATGCTTGGGAGATTTTTAGGTTTGCATGTTGGCCTTAGATCCCTAGACTGCGTATCAGTGGTACATGTCTAAATCCTTTCTTTGGAAAGGCCCGGGGGAGTTTGGAGCCCAGGTCCCATATTTAAAGGAGTGCTTGAACTTAGGACCAGCCTATGTGATTTAAAAGACCATTTTCCTGACTGCCTCCCCTTTGAGAGTTGGCAGCCTCAAAACTCTTCATCAGAGTTTTTAATTGATACTCATGAGTTGGACAGTCTCTCTTTTGCTCTTTCAAGAATAATTTTTTCTTTGCCACTAGGTTATAAAAAAAACCCCCAAATAATTACTGCTGTATTCTGGGAATTATTAATAATAATAAAATCTAGAAATAGATATTTCTCCTCCCTAGTCTTTGTATTAAGACAAATTCATGGAAGAAGGATTCATCAAGGGCTATTGAATGCAGGAAATCCTTGTGCTACAGAACGTTGAAAGCTGAAGAGGATATTAAAGAAGCATCGCCATATGCCTGTCCTATTCTTAGTCTCTTCTTAGACATCCACTGTTGATCATGATGGGACACGGTGCAGAGTTAGCTGATTCTGCAGAGGGGTTCTCTACTGGTCCGGGACACTCTCTCTTTCCATCTGAAAATGATGAATATGTCCATTACATTATTTAGAATTGGTCAATGGGACAGATGCTTTCAGAGGGTTGGAAGAACTGACTTCTGCTGCCTGTGTCCTCAGCAAAGCAGTGCTGTACTGAGGATGAAGAGAAAGACGGCAGTGAGGATTATGAGTTATCTGAAGACACGTGACTTTAATGTAACGCTTTCTGTACTGATCCCAGAGCAGGTACTTCCAGTAGCATACCTCTGTGGCTCTGGTAGTTGATGAGATATCTGATTTTATGTCTGTGCTCACTGGCTTTTTCTTTAGACATGCTTTCTTTGGCATGCATCTCAGACCAAATATAGCGACTTCCAGATTTTTAGTCCCAGCAAAATGTCTCTCACCACGCCTACATTTAAAAGGGCGCGGGATCCAGTTAGCTAATTTGTTCCTAGGCAGTTAAACTACTTTTACGTGAGCTCCAGACCACGGAGTAGATTTGACATACTATTTTAAGAATATGTGAACAATGTTGTGTAGGGATACATATCTGTGTTTGTCTCAGAGCGATAATCTAATTGGAGGTCGTCCTTTGTGTAACCCTGTTAACATTTTAGACTATTCTGGGAAACCCTGTGGCCCAAGTACTATGGAATGTAGTTAGGAAAAACAGTGTTTTCTCAAATATTTCAGATGTGGAATATTTATTTTGTAGCCAGAGAAACTTGTTTTGTTGCCAAGCAACTGACCATGAGTAGGATCTGCTGCCAACTGTACTTGAAAAAACGAAAAAAACCTACTTACCTCCCCTCAGTCTGCATGTGAGCATTTACAACGCAGTGAAGGGAAATTTTAAAATAAAATCTGTGTGACAGGATTCATTGTTAGCAGCCTCAGGTCAGTTAGGTCTTTTCCCTCCACCTTCCCCTGAGTCATATATTGACAGAAGAAGCCACTACTGAAAATATTGGTGCAGGAAATCCAGTCACTTTCAAAAGCCTTCCATTTTGAAGTCTGCTTCATCAGAGCCCTAGATAATGGAGTTTAATTCTTTGCTCTTTGCTGGGCTTCTGGTCGAAAGGCAAGCAAGGACCTTAGATACAACTTGGAATTCTGCTCAGATTATTTCATTGACTTGATATGTTCACTTAAGCAGGCAGCCAGATGTTCAAACGTTGGGTTTTTTTCAGAATTCAGGTACCCAAGCTGGTTTTCAGAGGAGCTAAAGATGCTCAGCTTGCACTCAATGGATGAAGGTTAAAATGGGACATAAATTGCTTTGAAGGACGCTTATGGCAATGTGTTTGTAACCCTTTCAGCACAAGCAAAGCACTCCCAACTGCACAAATCTACTGAATGAAAAGTAGCAACTTGGGGAGTTGTCTGTTTGCAAATAAACCTGCCTGTTGCACTGGACTTAGCTCGAGTAGAGTAAACAGTCATTCTGGATTGACCTTGATGTTATTGGGATTCATTCCTTGCAGTGGGTATACCGGTAATGAATGCTTCCATCTCCGCTTCTGGGCTTTGGCCTTTATCTGCCATAATAATGGGGAAGAGTGTTCATTAACTGCTCTTTTAAAATATAAATGGCCTGTTTGGCCACAGATGGGCACAGTAGAAAATGCTACCCACCTGGATAAACAGGAGAAGGGGACTATTAATGTTGCTTGATAAAAGAATCAAGCTTGTAGCTAAGTCTTACGGAGAAGTGCGTCAAGAAACTATAAAAAGATGCAAGACAGAGGTGTGAAATTTGGGGGTTTAGGAGCACTCTCAGTGATATTGTGGAACTTTTCATGGGATATATAAGTACTGTTTCTCATAGCACAAATCTTTTGGGGTTTCTCAGAGTTGTCCAGGAAGCACCTGTTTATCTGTGTTTCCAACGTGTATTAGTTTATCTGCTCTTTGTTGGGTGTATAGTGCACTTCCATGCTTCACTGCCTACTTTGGAGATGTTGCTTGGGTTTCTCCCAAGAGAGGTCAGATGTCAAATTTTTTATGTTTTCAAGCACAAAAGGAGCTTGCCCATGATGCTGCTGTTCAGTCTCCTAATGCTTCCTCTCCAACCTTGGCTCTTCTTTCCATTTTGTCCTCCTAATTAAGAATAATGCCTGGCAGTTGACCTCGTTTAGCAGTCAAGGCTCCACATGGTGGCATCACCTGTTCTGCAGCTTGATCTCCAACCGCTGGTGGAGATTGCGTGTGCACATTAGTTTGGTTAGCTTCTGTGACCACAGATGATTTTAAAATTACAATGTTATGTGAGGCATTTTCGTGGCTCTCGTTAATTAATTGAAAAATTCAAGTAGTGGATTACTTCAAAAAAAGCTGTTTCAAATTTATTTCAATCACATAAGAATGATCATCATTCTTCAGTAAGGCAGGAAAAGATTTACTGAACATGAAGATGCTTACCACATTTCTGGTGTGTTTGGGGGAATTATCTCCCCCAAATTCTACTCATTATGTTTTTCTCTAGCTAAGAGCATGTGTAACTTCCGTGCTGATGAGTTTGAGATTTTTATTAACATAGTTTCATTTGGGAAAAGGTTTGAGGCTTCAGGCTGGATTTCAAAAATGTAGAGTTATTCAAAGTGTAGTTCTCCACCATAAAAACAAATAAATTTACTTTTGATGCAAAATAGTGCATGAGTATCGGTGATGAATTTAGTTTCTGTCATGTAAATGTACTGTAGTATTATCAGCAAGAAGTTCAGCAGTATATAATGACTCCAAAATGTATAACCTTTTGATATAATTATATGTACGAATACATATTTACCACTTACAGGCTGTGGCATAGGTTGGACAGCCTGTGATGATATATATTTCTTTCTATTACTTTAAAAAATTTTCAAAGACAGACCAGCGTTGGGAGCTGTGAGATCTCCCCCAAATACAACAATGATAATTTATATGCAGCAATGCCCAGGTGATTCAGACTGATGATCTTCTGTGTTGAGCCATGCATTGGTATATGCATGTGCAAAAAGAGAAAATATGCATTTAATACCGTTTCTGTTCTAGTAGCTCACACTCTGAAAACATTAGATGCTGTTGTATGAGCTGCTGTGATACTGAAGTTTACAGCCTCCAAAGAGCCCTACAATGGAGTCAGTGCTTCTCTGCTCTTTGCTAATGAATTGTATGAATTTTATACTATCTTGTCCAGTGGCCTGTAACAGAACTCATTGAGTAGTTACCAAGAGAGGAGAGGGAGAGAATAAAGAAATGCCTTCTTTTCCTTCGAGCCTTGTCATTCTGTGGCAGCACAGCTTGGGATCAGCAGCTCTGCATGCAGGAAACAAGTTGCGTCTATGCAAATAAAACCAGGAGGTAAGTGACTGCGAGAGCTGAGCTGCATTTTGAAGGGACGCATGAAAATGTGAGAGTTGTGTCTCTGGATGCCAGAGGCTTTCAAAAAGGAAGATACTAACTTGTCAAATTCAAAAGGTGGAAAAGTTTGATAAAAAGTTCGTTTGGAAAGATTTCTTTGATCCCAACCTGAAATGTAAGCTCAAAACAAGAGGGCCAACTGTGCCTCACGGCTCTGGAGTGGTTAATGCCCTCCTTCACCCAGCCACCTAGAATTTGGCAGACCGAGTCCAGATCTCTACTCCATCTTGCAAAAATGAGAGACTGACTATTCCATGTGAGTCTTGTGAATTTTTACCTATGCTAAACTCTATCACTGTCTCTAGATCAAAACCAGAAAGATGTTTTTATGTGGAGTAAAAGGATGATTATTTTTTTTTCCTTTTAAATATTAACCTTTCTTCAGCAGAAGTGGGGCAGTGGTTCCTGCCCAGTTCTCCCTCAGCCCACTACCTGGGAAGTGTATCTCCAGGAGATACCTCACAAGCTGGGATTAATGCTGCAGTCTAGTGTTGTGTGTGGAAAGGGAGGAACCTCCTGGAATATTTTTGTTTCCTTGTCTTCAGATTACACTGATGTCGTTTAGAGGAGAGCTGGAAATCCTGTCAGTTCTTATGCAAATAATAGCTCATTGCATTCCTTATGTGAGCAAAATCACTGAAAAAGATGATCTTCTGCATTGTCACTTACTTCCTGATGTTTACTTCCATCAGTGGAAACCATAGTGTACCACAGGCTGTATTTTAGACACATGTACCAGAGATTAATAACTCTCACAACAGTGTTGTGTTGCTGATGGTAGTGGAATTATTTCTGATCCAGAACCAGAAGCACCTAGGAGGGATGAGATATTCCTTCATTCTGTTCAATTTTTTTTTTTTTTCCCCGTACAGGGGACATAGTTTCCCAGATTAAATCAAATGTTGACGTACCTATGGTTTGTACTAAATATCAGAATTTTGGGTTAGCCCTTTAGCCTCTTGACCTCAATGGTATGGGTATGTGAAGAGTTTGGAGCTGTACTTGGTATCTAATAATTAATTAACATGTTTTCTCCATTTGCATGCAAGTTAAAGTTAAATGAACGCTAGAGAAAGCATGACAATTTTTTAATGACACTCACAGCATTTCAGTCTATTATTTCCTGCAAACATTTTTTTCACCACCAAAAGCAGCAGAAATCTTAAAAATAATCTGCAGAGTGTGGCTGCCTAAAGATCCAGCCTGGAAACGCTGTTCAACCATCTTGAAATCTTTCCTGTTTGTGTCACACAGTTGTGTGAGGAGGGAACAGAGGCAATACTATCTGATTTTGCTGTCCAGTCATAAACAGGAATAACAGCTGATGAAAGTATGATCCAGTTTGGTGTTTTGCCTGAATCCATGGTCAGAAATATGGTTGCACATATTTTTTAAGCGATAATTTTGAATAGCAGGCACAACAGGTTTTGTAAGATGGGGAACTATGTACTCCCTCTTTTGATCACAACAGCTATTGAAAACATGACCAGCTGAAGCTTGCTTTCCCAGCTTAATATAGGTACAATATAGTGGCTGTGGTATATTATGTATTATTTTGTTTGAAAATCCTTTTTACTTTGCACTCTTACTATGTGCTTTGGCTGCTCAGAAGGTCGTTATTAGTCATCCTGGCCCTGGTTCTTGGCTATGCTGTAGTTAGTTTGCACTGGTCTACTGGATCTATACCATGAAAGACAGTCTATGAGCAAGATAATCCTTTGCTGTCACTCCGTTGCTGTAACAGTTCCTATAGTACACAGGGTGCAAAGCTATAAGCCAGGGAGTGTGGTCAAAACAGCCCAACAATGCCTGCAAACTGCGCTAGCTCTAAGTCACCGGCAGTAAAGCAGAACAGCTCTGAAGATGCTCCGCTTTACACTAGGGTTTGACCAGGAGGTAGCCAGTCTCATGGTCCAGGGAGCCCTGGCAGTGTGTACCTGCCTTGGCTCCACTCTGGGCTCTTTTTGTGCAGTCTGAATGCTGCCAAGAGCCTGGCTCAGCGAGTGTATGCTGGCTAGGGCGAGATGCTTGTTTTCTGAGTGCTTGTGTGTGTTGCATGCTCATTGCTTGTGGCTGGGGCTGCAATGAATTTATGTATAAGCTATAGCTGGCAAGCACACAGCTAGTAAATAGAAGAAATAGAAGTGAGTCAAGTAGTAGAAATGTGCCTTCACACTTCTTACGGTTTGCAGGTATTGCTAACCACATTTTACAATAAAATTTACCAGTGCACCTATTGCAAAAAGCAATGTTAAATCATGTATCTGCTGAAACGCTGCTTCTGTTTTTTCCAGGATTGGAAAGTACTGAAGTATTTTTATTTTCCATAAAAGATAGTGCTAAAGGGTAGTGATAGTCATTAACAGACATTTTTAGTTACTTGTTTTGTCCCATTCTCACTTTTTCTGCCTGTCTTCTATTGAGTTGAAAAAATGGGCTGTGCAGCCTTAACAGTCACCTGTGGAATAGTTAGAGCAAAGAGTAATATTCTGAGGCTCCACTTTCCCAAGACTTCCTGAAGGAGTCTCTGTTTATCATTCAGCCTGCAGTGCCTGTATTGGGTTACACTAGGAATGTGGAAAGCTATATGGGAAAATCTGTCAGGCTGTGAAAGATCTCAGGCTTTGAAATTTTATGGACCACGCTTGCTAATGCACATTCCATATTTCAGGGTGTCTGGCTACCCCTGCGCCTTGTAAGGATGTGACGTACATTGTGGAATAGATGTGCACGTTTTGTTACAAGCGTTGCTGAATGATAAACAAGGCCACAGACCTAAGGAAGTCACAGAGAGAGGAAATCCCATTAGGGGATAAATTATAGTGACACCTACTAGTGTTGGTACAGTTAAGGGTCAGTCACCATTTACAAAACATGATCTCTAATATGGTAAGGAGCACCAGTGTAACTCCTTTTCCACAACAGTGTTCCAGTAAAATCCCAGTTTAGGAGTGGGGCCCATGTTTTTCCTATATACAAATAATTATGAGAGACTCATCTACAGGTTAGGTCTTCAGCTGCTATAAATCAAGTTCATATTCGTAAGAGGATTTGCTTTCAGATATTTCAGCAGGACCTAAACTTGCAAGTTGTCAGGTGCAGTTAATAGGACTTTGATCAGATGTCTTGAGTTGTGCATCTGTTAACTACAGTGTGTATCACATGTGCTTTGTAACATAAAACAAAAAAATCCATTAGCTCATGAAATTAGCTTTTGAACATACAGCATACTGTATAAAAAGTTTCAAGAGCCTAAAACTGTGAACTGTATTGAAGAGACTTTTTTCCTTACTTTTAACTTCAATTTGTCTTGTAATGTTACCTACCTGCCCTGATAAGATATTAAAAAAACAAAACAAAACTTAGGAAATGGAAGGAGCTTCCCAATTAAAAAGCTGCAACAAAATGTTATCATTAAAATGTTTTCCTCTTTTCCCCTCTCTATTGAATGTAGTCACCAAGCTAGTCAACTTGCCTGACTACCTGTTAAAAAGGCGGGATATTAACTGCAAATCTGTTGATGGGGGTTAACAGATTGGATTATCTATGTGTGTGCTTATAGAAAGTGAGGCACGAATTCCAAAACTGCAGGAGTTTGTCTACACAGTCACGTCTATTAGTGTTTCTCTAAAGCAGAAGACTCCAGGTTTATGAATGCAACATAGAGTCAAGGTCAGTCCTGCCGGTAGGAGTGTCCAAAACCATGTTAGGATTTTATACATCAAAACAAAGATGGCAAACTGCTCGGAAGGCAGTACACACCCCATTCGGATATAATCAATGTCCTGTGGGTTTAGGGAGAGACTCTACTTAATAAGCATTTCTGTGTATATGTGCAAAAATCAGTTTGTTGGATGAAATTCTATGGCCTGGTTTATGCAAATCAGACCATATTATTGTAATTTGACTGTAAAATGCTCAATACCTTTCTTGAGTAACTCTTCTTTGTTCAGTAGCTCCATATTTTAACCAACAGTAGTTCTTTAGAAGTTACTAGGGTTTTGTTCACCAGAAAAAAGAAATGCTGGTCCCTGGCAGCCACTGCTCCCTTGAGAAGACCACCCTTAAGAAGACATGGCCTAGAATAAACCTCGGGCCCTAATGAGGAACCGTGGATTTCACCCATGATGCCAGTCTATAGCACCTGGATAGTTAGGGGCCAGTTTGAATGCCTAGCAACACCTCAGCTTATGCATATAGGTTCATGGATGCATTAAGGGTGATGGACTATGGACACCTTTCCTAATGTTTGTGTTGTTTTGTTGGGCTTATATCCAGACCTTAGTGTTATTCAGACCTCATACTTTTTGTTTAAAATATGAAGCAAATGCATTGTGAAACTGATATATTTCCAAATAATTTTGTCATCAGGCAATTAAAATATCATGTGCTATAAGCATCTCTAAGACGCTATAGATGGGAAAGTTGCCAGTTTCACAAGTCACATTGCTTTCAAAAGTACAATGAATGTACAGTGCTCTGAACAGTCTGGAAAGAAAAGTCATTTTCCAGCTCTTAAAATCTTTTTTTAGCTTTTCGCAGTGCTCTGAAGTCAAATTATGATGATTTTAAAGGCAGAACTGTTAAGTGCCAATGATTTGTCGGTACTGGCACACTTAAATTCCTAACAACGTAGTTGGGCCCATGCTTAATATCTTAATTGTGCATATGAAATGCTTTTAAAGTAAAGCTAGCCAAAAAATGTGTGCTGCTTATATTAAAAAAATAAATTAATGCACTTTATTATATTAGAAAAACTTCAAATAACTTATACCTTTTTACTTCAGTGTTGCTGTTTCTGGCTAAGAATATGACTGTATAGACTAGGAATTTAAAGAGGGGTCTGTAAGATTTCACTCTTTTGACATGATTAGACACCAGGTTATCTTCCTTGACTTTGAAAACTGCATCTCTCATGGGGCTTCATCAAATTGATTTCAATTTATAAAAAGTTAAAAAGCATCTCTTGAAGTAATTTGTTAGCTTTACCAGAAAGTGGTGTGAACCTGATGCCTTAGAAATGTAGTTAGAGGCCTGAATGTGATGTGATTAACTTCGGACATTTTGATTTATTATTGGCCTGTGCCTGACTTTACTGAATTGCAGGGTGAAGATAGGGATGTTGTGCCTGCCAGAAAGTGTGCAGTTTGGTATCTCTTCTCGTGCGAGTGAAGAAGATACATTCGGAACGGCAAGGTGGTGTGTGGGAGAGCCAGGTACTGTTCCCTGCACTGCCAGTGCCTTCTGGGGTGCTTTTAGAGGAATCGTTCAACAAGGTGCACTAAGTGAAAGATCATAAGCTAATTAAAATAACTGTTGCATATTCCCTGGAAATCGTGGTCATGGAGATCTTCAATGTGATGTATTTAAAAAAAGAAATATTCTAATTGTTATCTGAAAAGAAGAAAAAACAATGTGACAATGTTGATGACTAGTCCCAAAGTAATAAAAGTTCCTTTAGTCTATTGTTGCTCTTTAGGAACAAGAATCCCAATGGGAAAACTCCAGAAGAGTGCTAATGACTGGAAAATTTTACCTAAACAATTAAGAAGATTAGCTTGAGTCATATAATTAGTTAGGAAGTACAGCAGGCCATGTATGCTGCATGTTGACATTCCAAACATATGCATTGGATAATGTGCTTGTGACCAGTTGACTTGACGGAGTCTGTCTCATCACAGGAAAGTGTAATAGTATCTTTCTTCCATCAGTACAAACCGAGGAACAGAAATCCAGGCTGAGTTTCGCAATCCTAACTCGATCACAGCCAGAAACTTGGTTGATGGGGCTTCTTTTGGGCATTAGGCGAAGCAGGGAGTTGCCTGGGGAGAGGCAGCCGGAAGGGGGCCGGTGAAAAGACCCAGTGATGGGCATCCCTTCTCCTGGTCCTTGGTCTGTGCATGAGTGCAGTGTGACGGACTGAAAGAAAAGGGTGTTAAGAGCAGCACTGTCAGGGCTGAGCCCTTTCTCAGCAGTGCCCTGTTTCAGTGCTTCCCCTGCCCTCCACAGCGTGCAGCTCAGCAGAGGTGAAAAGCCGGGTTCAGGAAGCCTAGGAGTGTCTGCTCTCACAGGCCCTGCCAGGTCCAGACTTCCCCAAGTCTGCCTGCCCTGTGCTCCCCCCGCTACTACTGGTGACAGCATTTTGAGCGCCCTGCAGTGTTTCTCTTGCATGTCCCGTCACCACCTGGCTGGGCTGGAGACAGAAATCTGCACCTGATGACACAGTTCTGAGTGGGCAAGATCTGCTGCAGCCAAGGAGCAAGAGCAGTCCCACGGCTGCAAGGTGTGTTCTCCCTGCCATTTGCTCTGAGAAACTGAGCCTTGTGGGCAGAAAGATGAGGGCAAAATGCTTGATTATGTGTATAACTATACTGATACTTTGGCAGCAAAACGTAATTTTGCCTGCACTGTGGAGGAGCTGTCAACCTGTTCTGTCCTCTGCTGTAAATCAGCGCGGCTGCAATAACACTGAAGCAGTTGCACCTATTTACACCAGATGCAAACCTATCGCATGATCATATCCATGTAAATGAATCCCATGAGTTTCCTAACTTAAGAGACTACTATTATTCAGATGAAGATGTAACTGGCATGGCTGTCTTGATGGAAGTGCTAGGTGCCCAAAAGCATTTTTCCATTTTTTTTATTTTATGAGTTGTGTGTGTAGAGACACTGTCTTGTTGGGAGAGGTAGTGTGTGATGATAAAGGAGTCACAGAATGGAGTATTTTGAGAACTAGAGTATAGCAGAAAGATGATTCAATGCAAATGTGGAATTTATTCTTAGAAAAATGTATGTATATAAACTGATAATATTTTCAGACAGAAAAAAACCAACTTCAGAATTTCTGAAGAAGAAAAGAGGATCTTATGCAGAGGTACCTTTTTGAATACAAGACCTTTGTCTCCTTTATATTAACTAACCTCTCATCTTACACTGCTTTGGCAGTGAGAAAAAACCCTTATAGTGAGGGTATATTTAACAGTGCTGCCCCTGGTGCCACATGGCACTTCAGGAATGATGTAAGGACACATCAGTATAAATGAGGAGCAAGCAGTTATGGATGCATGCTGAAAGTGTTATTAATCATTGCATTCTGATCTGCAATATTTTTGGAAAATCAACACTTAAATTTTTGTAGGAAATCATATCTGGAAAGAGAAAGCAATTCGTTTTTCTTTCCTGATGCTTAATAATGTAGTGTATAAATATGACTGAAGCAACGAGCATGAGATTTCATTGCAAGTGCTGAGGGAGTAATAGATGGGAATTAGCAAAAGAATAGGAGGAATGAATGGGGATATGCACTAAGCATTTATTCTCTTTGAAAGATGATCTCTCTCCCTGAGACTTAGAGTTACTAAATAGCTAATGGCCTGATACAAATGGCTGCAGATAGGATAGATGGCCTCAAGATTGATGGTTGACTGTTGTTGGTCTAGGTTTTTAATCCAGGCTTCTGCTGGAATGCAAAGTTCCTAGCTCAAGATCAATTATACAAGGACATCAAGAAGAAAGAGACAGTCACGGTATTTGTCTGCTTCTCAAACTACCCAAGATGTGAAACTGTTTTTGCTTGCAGTGACATGCCTGTTAATGCCAGGCAATGTAATATGTTCTTATTACATCCCTTTGCTTGCAGTTAAAAGTAAAAAAAAAACCTTTTCTGATACATTTCTCATTCCTTGCACTTTTTGATGAATTATGATCGTGTTGTCCATGTAGATAAATCCTGGGGACTTGGGAGGCCACTGTAACAAAGCAGAAGGTGCCTGAGTCACTTGGGGTGGGCAGCATACCAGTACCTGTGCTCTTAATCTAAATTCATTTCATCACACTACAGAAACACTAGAATACGCCCAGAATGCAACAGGGAACAGAAGAAGAATTATACAACAAGCAGAGATGGGCCTGGGTCAGTTGCTAGCTCTGAATTAGGAGACGCTTTCATGTGAGTTCATATCTGAAACATATGGCTTGTCCTCATTGGTGTTAGTTAAACGGAGGCGGGTGCAGGGAATGGAGCGCTGGGTAATGTAAGAGATCTGAACTTTCAAGTGTGGCTCCAAACAGCAAGATATACTAAGATAATGACCGTGAAGCAGTTGTCTCAAGTGTAAAGGGTTCTTTACAATAACACCTGTTAAACTTCCTTTGATTTTCCATTAACTAAATACCAACGGAGAGGTGTATGAGTATGGAAGGCTGAGAAAAAGATAGAGCTATAACATTTTAAGGGTAGTTTTAGAAAATGGTAACTCTAAAAGAATGTGTGCTATTATTTTTATTTGTTTTTAGCTTCTGATCATTCTTTTAATATACAGTGAATGAAAATGAGATAAATGTTATGTGCACAATTGCACGCATCAAATTTTGAAATGTGACTTAAACTGCTCCTGTGCTCATTGGGTATCATTGCATGAAGGAGAAGAAAAAATTTCTACTCAGGTCAAGGGTGACACAGCAGACTGCAGACAATTGATGCTGATGACATTATTTAAGATGATACATTTGGCAATAGATACAAACAAGATTGTGTTTCCATACAAAGTAAAAATATTAATTGAATGGCTTATAGCCAATGCTAAAAGTCAATAGATAATTGAATTAGAAAAGGGAAGTAGGTTAACTGAATGCATAAATTCTTAGCTACTGGGTCAGTTTTGGTTAAAATGCATGAAAAAGCTGGTTATTAATTTTAAATGAAAGCTTCCATCCAAATGTCAACCGCTGTGACTTCCTACACTTCCATAGTCAACCTGCTGTGGTCAAAATTCTGTACGAGTGGAGGACTGAATTTTTAAAGGTGAAAGTAGAAGAAATTTTTAGTTTTTTGTCACTCATTTCTGGCTCCTGAAGAATCCTCTAATACAGCAGCTAGTGTTGATGCTTCTCTTTTTCTGCTCCCCATTATGCCCCATGAAGTCACCAAAATAGTCTTCTATTTCTATAGCAATTGCACCTGACAGTAACGTGCGTAGCTTTGGGGGCTATCCCTGCCTTCTTCTTGGAAATAAAAGACACAACCTACTTTCTCTGCCCTCTCTGCCCCATAGAGGTTCCTTAACTCATGAGTTTTAGCTGTGAGACAGGACATCCTGTGTGATTTCAGCAAGTCCATATGGTTCTCAAATGCTTTTCCCAAGGTGAGGATTAGAGAACATCAAATGCTGCTTGACGGAGAGAGGAAATCTCGTGTAATGCTTTTGTTCTGCTAACATCTATGTAAAGAGCTGCTTGGGAGTTTTGGAATGGAATCTGTCATCGCTGTAATCCTGTTCTGGAAAATCGTGATGGAGACAGCACAGGGAGTGATGTCATTGGCTGTCTGACACAGTCATTGCCCACAGCAAACTCATCTCCTTACCAAAATTTCCTTTGTCTCTGACATTTGAATGCCCAATTGGCAAGGTTATTCGTGTTGCTTTTTTTTTCTTTCACAGCTGTGTTAAAATTTGAAACACAGATATGCGAGGAAAAGGCTAATACAGAGGAGGGTCTGTTCAACGCTCTCTGCAGACTTCAGAGGAATTTTTGTACACTCTGCCTTCAGTGTCATATGCAGGAAATTCTTCTTTGGTCCATACAACGCAATAAACAAACCTCCTGTGTATTAGCTTTAGATTTTAGCACTTCTATCACAGCCTATGGCAAGTGGTAAAACTGTAAGAAAGAAGCAGTTTGCTTTATAAGGGTTCTGGCCTGCCCTCATTCTCACATACACCTATTTGTTAAGGACCTGTTACCATGTAGGGCAATGGTAGTTGTATGACATAATGCAAAAATGCTATTTATATACCGTGTGCTAGCAATGAAGTCGAACAATCGTATTTAGTTATTATCCTTCTCTGCCTTTGTAAATTGACCCACCAGTGATGAGAAACGCTGTGATCTGCACTACTGGATGGGAGAAGGCAGCCTGTGTTGTAATCCTGCATTAGAGGTGGATTGCCTTTTTCCCTGGGTAAGTTATATCTTGTGTATGGGCACCCTTGTTTGTAAGGTAGTGTTGCAGGTTGTGTTTTCTGAATTAAATCATGTTTGCATTTAGACGTCTTTAGATACATGCTGAGTTATTATTTTACAGATAGTAACTTTACATATAACAGTCTTATTTTTAGAGATGATAATCACCAAGAATGGCATGATTTTGTTTATGGTTATGAGTGCTCAGTGTCATTGAAACTAAGCCCACAGAGATTATGTTTAAATGTATCAAGAATACACTTTATCTGCATAACAATTGCTGCTTGCATGGTAGGAGTAAAGAACCTCCAAAATGCTGACAGATGCTAAAGCTATACCTAAAATGTGGCATCTGCATGTATTTCTGAGCTCTTAATGTCAGCATGCATCCCCCAGTTCCATCACAGCTCCATCCTAATTTTCCCTGCTGTCACCCCGCTTTCCACGAGCGTGAGAGCTGGGTGGGAGGGAGGAGCGAGGTGCTGAAGCTACACCTCGACCTGGGTAATGGGAGACCTCCCGCACGTGCCAGGTAATTTCCCTCCAAGATACTTGACTGACAAGTTGGATTTCTTTGCCTTTTGGCCTTTATTTGCTGGTTTTCTGAATGCAAGCTTGTCACTGAAATGTATTACTTTCTTTAGTCTTTCAACCCGATTCTTCTATTGCTAGCATTAGGTACCTTTGATTAGACCACTGAATAGCCTTAGAGATGTGAGGAGGAGAAGCAGGAGTGAAATATGCCCTGTTCGTACAAAGGGCCTATCTTTTTTCCGCTGGAACAAATCCTAATAAATGGTTAAGCTCCTCTGTTAAATGGCTGAAATAACGTGGCTCCTGTGCACAATATGTACATTAACTATATGTTCAGAACCCACAACTAAAGTGTGTCTACTTTGTTTTAGAGAAAAATGAGCTAGATGGATTGTTTGGATCTGTCAGACAAACTCCAACAGAGAAGGAGATGGACCAACATTATCCTCATCACTACCAGCACCACCACCTGCAGAGATTGTTGCCACCTGAGTGGGAACAATCCCTTCCTGCTGGAATCCGAGACACAGGTGTGAGGAATTGGTATGGACTGAAGTTACTTATTCTTTGTTCGAAGTGGAATGATAACCATTACTTCCCAATGAGTCTGATCAAGTGGAAGAAATTTATCTGTTCCTGAGAGATGTCTAGGTCTGTCGTAGAGCCTTTTTGCTGGGGACTAAGGAAGCTTGGCTTTAACCCTGGTTCGGGCAGCGTCCCACTCTGTGAATTGGAAAGTCAGCTCAGCTTTGAAATGGAGGTAAGTGCAGGAAGCGTTTGAGACCTGTGGATGAAAAATGCTGCACCAGTGTTTCCTATGAGACAAATCTTGGTTACGTACTGAGATCAGAAATGCCACATCACATGCTGGCACTCCATAAGTGCTGGAGTTTTTCCTGTGCACAGCGTTTCTGTTCACTATAAGTTGGAAGAAGTTCCACTGAAGCAGCTTGGGGCTGAAAACTAAAGTGAACCTCGTAGCAAGAATTTATCAAAAGCATGACTGACTGTTTTTAAAGGCACTGTGCAGAGAACAACAGATAGCCATGCAGTCTGCTGGAAATACTATGCTAGATTTCAAGTCTTTAACTTTATAACCTTTGCATAATTCCTAAAATCTTTTATGATGTCACTAATTATTTGCTAAAAACGTGTGTCAGTAACAGATAGTTTCCTTAAACAGCATTAATTCTGCTTCCACATGGACAGTATATTTTCCTGCTTTGGTTTTGATGCTCTTGGGTAAAGCTACATGGTGGGGGGAAAGGGGAGCTGAGCTGCCAACTGGGAATCTTCAACACAAAAACTATTAAGGGGTGATAAATCATTGGAGTCCCAGCATGTGATTAAAAGCTGTGGCCACCAGCAGTGACCCATGGGGATGGAGGTATCAGTGACAGAGAGCAGGGGGAGGTGTTTGGCATTCCTGTTCGGAGGCCTAACCAGGGCACCGGAGTTTGTTTATGTTTCTGTTCCACTGACTCCTGTGAAATGCCCTCTGTCTGTCCAGGGAACACACATTGAGCTAGGGAAAGTATCTTTGGTATTTCTTGAAATGTCAAGGCACGGCTGCTTGAAGGTAACGTGCGAGGAGAATTACCTGGGGTTGCAGAGTGAAAACCAAACATTTAGTCAGTTCAGGGCTCTGTGAATCAACAGTTAGCATCACATGGCTATTGCAGTTTTAGTTAAGCTTTACATGAATGCACAGAATATTGTAAATATGACTCCTTTGCTCTCAACTAAGTCCATCTAGAAAAAATAATTTTTGTTGGACCAGGCATGGGGACATCCAGTCTCAGGTTCTACTTTGTTCTTGGCTTAACAGAAAGCTTGATTAAATAAGAGTCGAAAAAAATCTGGCAAAGAGCATTATGATTTGGCCCATTTTGATATACATTTGGAGCAGTAACACTGTGTTTTGTTGCTGTGCACAAGACTGGAGAAATAATTTCTACGTGTTTTTTAGAGATCAGCTATTTGCCAACAAACATTGCGCTGGATGTTTATCAGCAAGTACAGAGGTGCAGTTCCAGTTGCAAAGTGCTGGCAAGATAGAGCAGCAATGAATGAAAAGACGGCTTTGGAAGGCAGTGAAGAGCAGGCTGAATGAGAGATCCAAGCCCTTAGGTGGTGGTAGTCTCTGAGTTACACTGGTAGAGAACTGTACGGCCAGGAGGGGAGAAGCTTGGTTTGCTAAGTGGAAAAGGTCACAAGGAAGGACTTGAACAGAGAAAAAGTCATGTCAACTTAGCAAATGAGGTGCCTTTGAGGACCAAAGCAATTTACTTTGGTAAAAGGGCTGCAGAAACTTTTTTTTTTAATGCCACATTGTTTTGATAGACTCTGTAACTGTTTAGAGACATCCTTTTTTTCCCCACGAATTTATTCTACCATGTGTGAAAGATGGTCTTGTCATGCTTAAAAGTATCATAGGGATTCCTTTATGGGCATGTCCTGTTGTGCTTGACAGCAGCAACCTCAGCATGCCCCAGAGAAACACGGGAGAAACCTCATGTCAAGTAAATCTGAATATACATGAGGGCTTCTTCCTATCCCCTGTAGGCAGAGATTGGCTTAAGGCCTGAATTAGAATATATCATCTTCCTGCCTATGCTCTTTTCATTAGCTTGGACTGGATATTTTCAACAGCCATATAATTCTGAACAACTGAGAAGCAACTCACTGTAAACTTCTTGACTTTTCACCAGCACCAGGAATATCTTAAAAGTTTCGCTGTGCTACAGATAAACAGGTGATTACTGTATAATTCATGCTGCTCAATGGGATAACCGTGAGTGATATGGGCACACCTTGTAAAGAAAGAACATGACACAAGGAAATTGGTAATAATTTGGTGTAAAAGGCTGACAAGGACTCTTAGCAAGTTTGGAAACATGGTTGCCAGATGTGCTCTTCCAGATGTCAGGATTTCCTATTATATGCTTCTTCCGGTCAGGAGAAGCGATTCCCATGATAATGTGTTAGAGCCTTTGAGACACGAGGGTTACCCGACCCTGAAAATTAATTCTGTGACTTTTGTTGCAAATTATGCTTATTATTAGAAAAGACTGCAATCCTTCACACCCTCTTGTGCATGAGGGGATAGCAAGGTGCCTTGGTAGGTGAAAGACGGAAGAAACTTACAATGAAAACTGGAAGAAGTCAAAATTCCTTTCTAGGCAAGAGGCCAATGCAGGGTCTATGCGGTGATTAACTCCCAGCACAACCCTTGGACATTTAGAAACACGCTGTGCTGCTTATGGGAATTGTCCTGCCGGGGTGCTGCTCAGTCAGTGACTTACGACAGTCCCTGTCGCATCTGAGTAACGATATAACATGGTATAACCCCAGCTGATTTCATACCCTGCTGCTAGGTCAATTCCTTCTTCTTGGACTTCCCTAAAACTGTAGCCAGATGTTTGCTAGCCAGGTATCATCTGCTGCAGAAGGGAGTTCACTGAAGCAGTGTCATGCATCAACTGAAACTCAGCCAAGTCTTTTGTCATTACCGCGGAGCTTCTTCAGACTCTAGGCACAGAATTGCTTCTTAAACTTCAGTTGCTGTTCAAGTTACCTCAAGCCATGTGGCTTTGAAACGCAGTGCTTCTCTCCATTGCTGCAAATAGCTACCATTACTCTGCCTTGCCCCATCCTCTTTGACCTTGGTCCCTTCTGAATCACTTAAGACATCCTTCTCTTAGCTACTCCCACTCATTCTTGTGTGAAGACCTCAGATCCACAAATCCTTCATCGCAGGGAAGGTCTGACAAGCCTTGCCCCTGTTGCAGATTTGGGGATTTCCTAGAGGGGCTTTGCCTTAGTTTTACCTTTCTGGATCCTTTGAAGGATCCAGGTTTCCATCAAGCTGAGTTCAGTCACTGTTGCAGTGCTGGCTCTGTTACCTGGGCCTAAGACCTAAGAGCAGCCTGTATTTCAACCATCAGTGGGCAAATTCAGTGTTTTCTCAAGGATCATTTTTTGCCAGCTAGAGATATGCACATTTGTTTCACAGGCTTTTTGCCCTCTGGGGAAAGCGATCAGGCTAGTTTTCACAGAGCGGTTTCTCTAGCTTTGTTCCTTTTTTGCATCACACTCCTGTTTTGCAGAGCATGAGTCTAAATCATGAAGAAAGTGAGATGAAAGAAGGAAGAAGTGAGGAGGGAATGTCCCTTAACGTTGCACCACAGTGTTTAATATAGGCCTCTGACTGCCAATAGCAGAAATGCTGTAGTAGTTGCAGGAAAGGGCAGGGTTTATTCTTTTGCCCGAGAGCTCTTTAAGAAAGTCACCTACACCTAATAGGCAAATTAAATGGCAGTAGAAAGTCCTTGGTGGAAGCAAGAACCACATACAGGTCTCCCGTGTCTCAGCTCAGTGCTTTATCTGCATGACACACATTAAATACTTGTTCAATAGCTAATTTCTATCCATAATTACAGATTTGCAAGTGATCATTATTGAATGCATTACTTAATAACTAATGTAGCTTCATTTATAGTTTATATTCCAGTACCTTGTAATTTTCGCCAGTTATTTCCTACTTAAAAAGACAGAGAAACAGGGCTGGAAGGGACATCAGCTGGTCACATAAACAGCCCAGTACTTCCAGGAGCATCAGTCATACCAATCTATTCCTAAAAGGTGCTTGTTCTCCTGAGAATACTTGCTGGGCTAGAGGATCTTCCATGAGGTGATGAGCTGGGTGCCCAAGGAAACGGCAGAGCAGGGACCGGAGCCTGGCTTGTGTGTAAGGGAATCTTCCAAATCCAGTTACTCTCTATTCTGGCTAACAGCAAGAATGGCACCGGTTTTAAAGGGCACCTGAACTGTGGAAGACGCCTCCTGGAAGATGCCACTACCCAGGAAAAGCGACGGTAGTATTTCAGTAGTTTTCCAGACAAGCAGACTTCATTCAAATGAACAAGTTTCCAGTTGCATTGTCAGAGGCAAGATGTTTTCAATGTGAAGGAAACCAAAGTGTAGATGTCTGCCTGAGTTTGCAAAGAGTCTGAAACAATAATTCTGAGTTGGTGAAGACAAGTTAAATGACGATACCTGACAGTTCATCGAAAGAGTTAAGAAAGGGGAAGTATAGAGAGTTCTGCCTGCATTTCAGAAAATATGTGCTATGAACCATTAACCATGTGAGAGGCGTGAAGGATCAGCAAATTAGGAAAGTTTCATTTTCCTGGACATGAATTCATGCTTGCAAAAGTTTTGGAAAACATGGGTCAGTCTTGAGGATTTCCCTATATGTATGGAGTGTCCTAAAGCTGATGTGTCTTTATGGGACATGTATTCAATATTATATCTTTGCTTCTTGACCAGATGAGCATAAGCCTTGTGTAAGTTAGTGCACATCTTAGCTTATAGTTGTGGGAGACACTGTGATATGCGTGTGCAGACCATGTCCCTCGGCAGAGCCTCCTGTTGCTGTAGGGACTTCTGTATGAGCACAGGCTCGCATTAATTTGGTTCGCATTGCAAAATAAGGTCCCTGACAACTTGAGGTTTTTTTAGTAAGGCTTGAGCAATGCGGAGAAGTGTTTATGGACTGAATGCAATACTGTTATGAAAGATATTGCTTACATACTCTCCGCAGTGTCCAATCCAATATTTCACATTTTGGCCCAGGCTACTGCTGGGAGTACACCTTGCTATCTCTTTTTAGATAGTTATCTGTGGCCACTTCAGAATTATTGGGTTTGATTATTGATATATAGTCTTCTTAAAACTCATCTGTTTAAAAGACAGCCTGTGCGTATGGTAAAGGGTCCTCTGGCTTTCTGTGCTCCCTCTGGCAAAGTGACTCAGCCTGATTATGGGTAAAAAGGTGACGGTGCTGTGAAAACTAGCTTTTTGCAGACCCAGAGGGTCAAAGCAGTAGCCTGGAAATGCATTGGGGTCACCACGCAGACAGGAGAGACCCTTAACAATTACATTTAATTTGACTTGCAATCAAACAGAAGTAGATGGCAAAGCAGGAAATGGTATCTTTAGGCATGACATGAAATAGTATTGCTGTCAACTTGAATAAGAAAATCTGACTTTTTTTTAAGCGACTACAAATTTAAATAGCCTGTAGGGTCAAACAGCCTTTCCTACGGCCCTTTGATAGCTGGCCTGATAACGGCATATACGCTATAAATATCCTAAATCAATAACCCTGTATCACTGGTGAAAGCAGGAGTGTTCACATATCACAGCAGATGGGAAGAAAGCAAATAATATTTGTCTTGCCTTTCAAATTGATTTCCTGTTTTTAGTAAGCCAGAGTGTGTCCATATGTTAATCAGATTGCTAAGAAAGATAGCAGGGCTCAGGGCAGCAGACATTTACTTGACCTGCTGGGAGAAGGGGGGCAAGGAAGGGGGGAGGAAGTCCTCCATGGCCCTAAAATATCTGCAGCAGAAGCAGTTTTTACAAATGTTATGCAAATGCCTGTGCTTCCCTGACTTTCCCTGGGAAGCCGAGAGTGCTCTGCTTCCTAGGCAGAAGGGCTTCACAGTGCTCAGTAAGCTGCAGGGTTGGACCTATTCACTGAGGATTTCTTACTCTGTCTTTTCTTTCTTCTTGGAGAATATTTGCCATGATGAAACATTCTAGCATCCCGATGTCGGGTAGAAAGACCCAAGGTCCTTGGGAAGCGCAAGGGCTGCAGCCCTTCTCTGCCTTCCCTCCCCCTTCTTCACTGTCATGGGCGTCTCTGCTCCCCTGCACTTGTGCTAATACTATTAAGCTAATAGCTAATAGTTATAACTATAGTAATAACTAATAGCTGCTAATAGAGTGATTTCAGCTGCAATGTGCCCTACCATAGAGCACCAGGACTGTCCATAATGGCTTCCAAATGCTCTCCCAGGTTGTATTATTTTTCTCTTCAGACAGGAGATTTTAATTAACTTTAATGACAAATAGTTCAGAGATCATTTGTGTGCACATAAACTCTAATCACATTTATGGGCAATATACAATTGCCCAGGAGGAAATGATGGTACACCTGATCTTCTGAGCATATTTTCTGTGGAAGGCATTTATGTACATTCTACAAGCTCTTCAGTTTTATTCTGTTTTAAAAATCCCAGATGTATAATATGTTTGGTATGACAGTGTCAAGAAAATGATTTCAGTGGACACTTAGTCAATACCCATGGTCTGCTAGAAAGCTTACATGGCAGCTGCAGTCTTGCAGAAGTTGTTTGTGTGTTCGTGCCAACGTGGCACACTTATGTTATAAATATGAGAATCAACCAAACATATATAACATGTTCTATATCAAATATAAAATACATACCAAAATTAATCAATAATGCCCCAAATTTGTATACATTTGGTGTTTTACGCTCGGCTGATATGAGTTAATACAAGATGATCCGGGCATCCACATCGAGTCCCAGTTACCTCCTTCCATCCTTTGAGATGAAGGTGGATCCAACAGGCGAAGCACTAGCCTGGATTTAGGAAACGACTTTCAAACACCCACCTTCATGTCTGATTTTTAGCAAGCTACTAGTCTATATCTTTGTTCCCCGTCTCTTGATGGAGAGCAGTACTTCTTGCCTTGTAGATTTGAAAAATACACTAAAGACTGGGATGTAGTCAGTCCACAAAGATACCTAAAAGAGAAATGGGTGTGCCAAGGATTAGTTTGATTCAAATCCTATTTGTGTTGCTTGCTGTTTGGGAGCCTGAAGGGGAAGGAATGAGATAAGAATGGAGCTGTTAACTTCTTTCCTGCGTTCAGTGTGCATTGGCGGTGTTCAGGAAGCATCTAGGAAGTCTAAATGCAGGGAGGACCAGAGCTGATCATTCCTTATATTTCTGAAGTTAAAAGACAAAAACAGAAGACCACCCCTTCCTGTAGTGGCTTTTATTATTAGAAAAGAAAAGTAATTTTTTGGAGAGGAAGGATGATTTTATGGAGCTGGAAGCCAGATGATCTCACTTCTAATCCTGGTGTTGACACAGATCTTCCTGTGTGACCTCGGAAAAATCTCTTGCTGCATTCCAGTTTCCAAGTAGTAAAATGCAACAATAATTCTTTGTTATCTCTGAGGAACACGCTGCAGTTAATAATGCATGGTTGCTAGACAGATTCTGACACGTGCAGAGGTGCTTGAAGATGGTGTTTTGGTATCCAGAGTTGTTTTTGTTGTTGTTTTAAAAGCATTTAAACAAGTCAGGTCTTAACTCCTGTGGCAGTTTAGGAGCTCTATGTCTGTCTCCATCAGTATGTACCTTAATCCCTTTCAAAGTTCTGTCCTGTACTAATGTGCGGGCATAATAGAAAAGCTCTAGAAATAAACTGAGTTGTTAATGAGTATTTTAGTAATTCCATTAAGAGAAATAAGCAGATGTAATGAAGTGAAACCTGTTAAAATATTTTAAAGTCGCTTTTCTAAAACATGTATTCAACTGACCTCTTGGTTAAGAGCCAAACTACATCTCCAACCTTGCGCTGCCTACTTCCATGCTGCTGCTGCTACTGCTACTGAGAAGAGGGACACAAGGTTTCTTTCCCCATCATTTCTGCCATTACCCTTTTATATATGCCATCATGTCATCAGTACTGTGCTTTCGAACACCTCCCCCCCGTTACCTGCCATTTCTTCACACCTGAAAAAAGCAGTCCCAGTACTGCTTCTGAGTATTGCTGTGTCTTCTGACAACGGTTTGCAGGAACCAGGTGATCTGTGCTACTGTCAGTATTTGTGCTCCCTACGTCCTGCAGTTTTTATGCCAGTTCAGCTGATCCAGGGTAACCTGTGGAAATCCTGCAGGTACTGTGGCTCGCTGCTACTTTAGGTTGGCCATGGCATTCTCTGGAGTACTTGGGGTGTTAACATTCTCCAAAAGACAAATTTTTAACTTTTTAGTACCTGCCATTTGCCTTTGTCATGTAAGGGAGATGTTCATCGTGGGACTGAAGACCAGTGCAAGTCTCAGCTCTGAACCCTCTTTTTGGTAACTCTTGTGTTGAATTAACGGGTAGAGCTGTGGCAAAGATCAGAACATTTTGCAGCAGCCCCTGCAAAAAGAGTAAGAGAGAAGCCAGAGCCGAAGTGACGTGGTCATGGAGCAGTTCAGCACCTGAACTGGGTGCAGATTACAGACCTCCCGATACCAGCTTAGTGCTTTAGCCACCAATTTATGTCAGTTGCCAAATATCCGAAGTCTTTATCCAGATCCTTACTCTGTGTATAGCTGGGCTGTAGGGGACGTTTCCTTTTTCCTTTTCCAAATAATCTCAATTTAAAAATCAGTACCAGCATTTTTTTGTTCCTTTCATTTACTCGGAATCTTCTCAGCTGCACATCTGATTCGTGGTAGAGACAGGTACTGTAATTTCTACGCTGTTATCTGATCTATTTTCTAGTGTGTGTAGCTGGTTTTGAAATCAAATAAAAAGTAATCCAGTTAGATTTTATTTAAATCCATTCAGTAGGAACAATTATCTCAAGTGCTCCAGCTTCTGACATTCATCACGCTAGAAAAGGACACAAAGATGTGTATAAAAATATGACCATTTAACTCGAGTGGTGCTTCGAGGACATAAGACTAGAATCATCCTGTTGCATTAAATGATATCATGTGGTTAAAACGTGACTAACAGGTCTTGATTATGGCCATTAATGTTTGTGTTTAATAAAGAGGGTCTAATAAAGGCACTCTAAAAAGGTTACCAAATATTACAAAGAGTTGCTTTGCTGTTTACATCGGCAAATATTTTAGGTAGAGGGAGAAAATCGTTAAGTGTTGGCTGTTAATCTTGGGCGAATGTAATAGATTCAATTATGTAATGTGACAATGAATTTGTTCTGCTTTGCCTTGGGTTAGAATTTAAGCTTTTCCCCTTCAGATTTATTCAGATTGTTAAGTGGCTGCTGAGAAGCTGGAACCTTGTCAAACAAACTTGGCTTTAAATTTTAAATTATTTTTAATCAATATGTGAAGAGGCCAAGCTCTGCCATATGTTCCTCACCATCCATTAGTTGGTAGCCAGTCATTAAACTCTCACTAAGGTTTCCTAACTGTGACTATTGTGGTGATTTTTTTTCTCTCTCTCTTTGTAGAGTATGGGCAAAGGGGAGCATTCGTGGCAGATTGCCTTGAGGACAATAAAAACTCTCATGTAGTATGGTTGTTTGTTCAGACACAAACAATAGAGACATTTTGCTATTACCATTTGCCAGCTATCAAGGGGTTTCGAGCCCCCTCCCCCTTGGTGCCTACAACTCAAAACAGATGCAAAATCTTTCTTTTCAGTCCCCTTGAAATGACCTGTGGTGGTGCAGTGTCATTTAGAGGAGAAATTATTGGAGTGAGAGTGGCTGGTAACAATAGGGGCCTTGTGCCAGGCACATGACAGAACAGTGAGGGGGCTGTTGGTGACTTTATTGGGGAGGAGAACGGCGATCTGGCAGGTGCTGCCATTGTTAAAGGTCTCCGCTCCTAGACAGTGGTTGCAGATGAGTTCATGTCACTTTGTTCAGGCTCTTTACGCCGGGTTCAGCGATGTGACGCTGGTCAAGTAGCCGATCCAGCTTTTCTGATCTCCTCGACATGGTTCCTTCTGTAACATAACCCTTTATTGCTGAGATATGTCAACATGCTTCTAGGCCATATGGCTTCAAGCTAGAGTAACTTTTGTGCTCTCTGAAAGGGACATAATAACTTAATGTTTACTCTGCTAATACAGCCCCGGTGCTCACTACTGATCCTGGCATTATTCTGTGGAGATGTCATCCAGAAAACCAATTAAAGTGTATTGATACAAAATAGATCCATTGGTTTAATGCTGAATTTGACAACAACAGAGCTTGTTGCTTCCGAGCCGAAAGCTCCCGCTGACTGTATTTAGAAATGGGCGCTCTCAGTGCTTTCCTTTTTATGCTCATAACAATGCCGGGTTCTGGTGGTGGGGTTGCAGACCAGCAAACCGGGGTGAAGAAGTTTAAATTTTTTTACACTCGAAAGAATCACATGAGTGATGTTAAGTAGAAAAGCTTAAACACATTGAAGTAAATGTATTAATGCATTAATTTTACTCATGCCGTCCCTTTTCTCAAAGCACCAGGCCACACTATAATGGCTACATCTGCTTCTGTTGTACATATTGTTTAGTTCTAGTTTTTTGGCTCAGAGAATAGAAACTGGTCTTTCTGTGGGGAAACAAAGAATTTGTTTTTGTAAATTGCCATTTTTTTTTTTCTGAATAAATCATGAAAAACCTGGCAGATTGAACAGATCAGCCATATGGAAACTGGCAAATTTTAGTCTGCTAAGGATAATTAAGCATGGATGTTATGAAGTTAAATGAGATACATGTTTGTGGTACAGGGGAGAAGCAGAGAGACGCAAAATAAGGAGATGGCACTCAGAAAGAAAAATTACATCTTTAGGATTTGAACTGCTGACATACAAGAGACTGAAGTGTTTTCAGAGCTGCTTAACAGGCCTGGGGTAGGCAGATTTCACCCAAAGAGTGGCTGTACATCCGAAATTGTCAGACAATTTATAAAATTCCACCTAGGGGATATGTTGTTTTTTTTTTTTTCTTAACAAACACCATAGAGTGGTGCTGATACATTACAAGAGAGAACAAAGACTTGGTCATAATATGTGGAGGAACTCTGACCATATAAAACCATTTGCACTGCAGATAAATATCATTGTTCTTATTAGGCAAGTTTGACTACCTTGTGATTGTCAATATATAACATAAAATAAAAGACAAACCAATTTACAAGGAATGAAAATTTGACACTGAAATGGACCTATAAATGTGTGTTATTTAAAAAAAAAAAAAGGTATCTATTGCATCAGATATAGAACCAAACCTTAAAAATAATCAAGAAAGATAAGTTTGCAGGAAAAAAAGAACTATGTAATTCTTGCTAGGGACAAAGCTAAATCAAGTATGGCAGCGCTCGTGAGATATGGGGCCTCGTAAAGCACCCCTGCGAGAAGCCTTTCGAATTTCATCTGTTTGGTTGAAACCCAGAAAATTTACAATATTTTGTCCTATATTTTAAAGGCTTGCCTTCTGGGTCTTCTGCAAAGCTGGTGAGGTCTTCAGTTAGGAAAGCAGGTAGCACAGAAAGGAAGTAGTTTCTAGAGTAAAACCTGGAGTCACTGAGCTAGGAAAACACTAGGAAAAGGCATTAGGGTTTATAAGATGTTTAATATCAGTGTAATGGGAAATGACTCAAGTATGCAACCAACCCAGCCAAACACGCCACAAACAAACAAGCGCTTCCCACCTCTTTCCCCAAAAATAACACACAGAAAAGCAAACTGAAAACAAACCAAAGAGGGAGTAGAGGAGCGTGTGGGGGAATACGATCTGCTAAAAGAATATCGCTAAACCTTCCAAATTGCGCTATCTGTGATTCTTAGATGAGGGAAAGGGAATCCCTTCTCTGGGTGTGCTACTCACTCACATTGTGACCTTTAAATGGAGTAAACCTCTGTTTTCTTATCTGTATTACGAGCAGTAAAAGGGAAGAGATTACTGCCCAGATGTGGGGAGGTTTTCATTAGGTTCAGTAATGCACTCTGACCCTTTGGATGGCAGAGCCAAAAACACAAAGGGAAACGAGGGCACACGCACATACGGTTTGTGAAACTGAGCCAAGTACTCCACACTACCCCAGCTGTGCGACAGGAGCTTGTGCGCTCAAAGACTCCTCTCCCTCCAAAGGGATGCTTCGTACAGCTTGACGGAGCCGTGGAATATGCATTTATGCTGCTATACACGCAAAACAGTGTTAATTATAAAATGCCAAACCTTTAAGAAAGCTTTAAGAAATGCCAGGCTTGAGTTTGGTTGTCTGTTGAACAAGAAATGGATGTAGCATGATGCAGTCTTTAATGGCAGGATCGTGCGTGGTTTTTCTACAGGCCCTCTGCTTCACTCAGTTGACAAGGCAGACCCGCTCAGGAACGAGCTTCAGCTGAGCACTGAGGACTCCGGATCGCAGCCTGATCAGCTGGAAGGCGAGTAATAAATGAGGGAGCTAGAGGCTCACTAATGGGACAGGTGATTTTTTTCATACAGATCCGTTCATACAGAGCGTTCAATTACTGTTGTGTGGCCAGCCTTAATTCTGACTTTTCAGGCTTTCCAAATTCTGAGAACTTGATCTTGCCATCTTTTTAACACCTGTGTATTTAGAGGTTTCCATAAGTTAGTTTGTAACTTCCTACATTTAAAAAAGCAAAATATATGTATAATTAAAACTCCCACCTATTGTACTCTGAGACAACCACAGGTTCACCAACATGGCTTGAAGTTTTAAATGCAGTGCATAGACTCATCAGGCTGCAGAGATTCTGGTCGTAACAGCAAATTGTAGCGCATGCATGCACACACACACGCACAGACAACAGGTTTGCACGTATTTACCAACAGCAGGGAGCCTCCAAGCTTGGCTCTGGTGGCTACTGCATTGCAGCTGTCTTGGGCCAATTTGCCAGTTGTCCTTCTTGCAGCTTCTCTTTTGGCCCACGTTCTCTAATCTGTTCCAGTTCTGTCAGTTCTCAACTCCTGCTTATCACCCTAGGTATGTTTTGGTAGAGTCTCCTTAGCCTGAGTCCTATTCCCATACAATAGCTCAGCCTCAGTGTCTGCTTATGCTCTCAGTTTGTATCAGTGTCTGGTGTGTTAGCACCCAAAAAATCCATGCGCGCAGTTAGGTGCAGGCACTGTGTTTGAATTGAGGGCCGAACCTGGCTCAGTCTGTTCTCCAGCTCCGATTGCCAGTCATAGTCCCCTTCTCCAACCAATTGTCTTCTGTCTCAGGGTCCTCTAAATGTTCTCAGTACTATCTGTAAGCTTCATAATAAGCATAATAATGATATACATCATCATCATCATCATCATAAATAATGAACTAAGCTTCATAATAATGTTACCAGACCCACCTGAAAGCACGTACTTGGAAACAGGTCGTCTTGTGGTTTTTTTCCACAACGGGGTCTGTATCTTGGAGATAATGGTGGCAGATTAAGGTCCATCTCACCAGTCTGAGTGCACTGAAATCATCCCCAGGGCTTGTGAAGCTGTGAGTCTTTTAACAGTACTCAGTAATTACCCCTTATTATTTTAAAGTAGGAAGCGGCAATGAGGCAGAAGGATGACTGTAGTCCACACAGTTTACTTTAAGGTATTCCATTTACAAGATGATTTTTTTTGTTTATTACATTCCCAGAATGTTCCTAAAAATACAGATTATGTTCATTAGATGGGCTCACCTGTGATTTCCTCTTTGTCATTCAGTAGACTTGGTTACTGTGGGGAAATAGTGTGGTATATAAGGAATATATCACTTGTGCACCTGTGAAATCACTTCTCTCCATTTTTGTCATATAAAACCTTGCTATGGTAATGACTGGTTTCTAGTCATAGGGTTTGGTTGGTGGTTTTTTTTTTTTTTTGGCTGTAGAGTTTATTGAAAAGGTAACACCACTTAAATGTCATGATGCTGGGTGTGATACTCTGGTGTGATGCTAGATTTTAACGGTTGTGTTTGACCCAGCAAAACCTAGAGTTAACGCAGTAACAGTAATTACTAACTTTAAATTCTGCTTGTCATATAAATAGTAGTAATTCCTTAGTATTTTTCCAGAGTTCTTCCAATGCCCGTGTGTAGCGTAGCTCAGTTGACTGCAGGTTTGAGCCTCTGCCCTCAGATACCCCAGCAGGAGAGTTCAGCATGGATGCAGAACTGTGGCTGCTCTCAAGTGTGCAAAGTTAACTCAAGAGGAGGCACTCACGTACAAATAATTTACTTAAAAGTCTGCACTGATAATCTATTCTTAGGTACATCGCCTCACTTACCTCTCTGGGACTGAAGCCAGAAGTTCTACACATGATAGTAAGTATTTTGTTCAAGTTTGTGTTTGCAAATACTGTAGATATGTGTTTTGGGAGAGTGCAGTTCATTCAGAACACTAAAGTTTGCTTATCTCAGGTTCTCATGCAATAGAATAAACAAAATGAGAAATTAAACGAAAATCTTTAATCTTTGTCTTAAAAATACCTAGCCTGGAAATGACTGTCCTAAGAAGTTACGTTTTAGGAACGTGACGCAGGAAGTCTGAAAATCATCACAGTATAACCTTATCTTTGGGATAAGGAAACGTGATCAAAACCAAAGATGTAAGCAGTCTGCGCAGTATGGTGTAAGATACTGGGGACATAGTCACAGAGGGCTTTGTACAGCAAGAAACATCAGGCTTCTCATCTGATCTGCAGGAATTAATATGGAAGAGGATAAAATTATGCCTCCTCTTTTGCAATCAAACTTTCTTTATTTTGCATAGATCCTCCAAATCAGAAAATATAATTTGATATTTTTGAGCTGGAAATGGTAAGCACCAGCAGAATTTCTTGTGTTAAAAAAGCAGAACTACGGTATTCCCCCGTGCGTAAGGCTCATTCACGTGAGACAAAAATGCAGATGTGCGACTAGCTGGGTAGGACAGGTAACTATCAGGAGTCATAGGTGAAAACAGCCCCCAGAGATCTGCTTTCACGGAAGAGCCACCACTGATAGATTGTTGAAGAGAGAATCAGGTAACTAACTTGCAACATATCGCTTGCAACATGTTTTTTCAAAAGGAGAATTAGAAATACAGAATAGTCATGAAAGCAATGCATCGAAAATGGGAAATAAACACTGAAGAGCAATCTTGCAGGAATGCAAGGCTGCGACAGTTAGGGAAAGGGGAGAAGTATGTGGATAAGCTAGAGTCATGTTGTGCTTTCCAGGACTTTTCTAATGAAGTGACAAGATGCTACAGTGCGGTGTCGTTCAACACTGGCAGCACCTGATCCCAGGAAAAAGTGCAGGAGCTTTGGGCTTGCCGAAAGCTGGAGTCCTCTGTACCGAGCAGAGGCAGGGTACTGCCAACCAGGCAGCAGCTGCTGCTTTCTACAGGAGAAGGATCTCTGTGAGATGCAGGGTGTCCAGCGGAGTCCGAGACTTTGGTAGTTCGGGATTTGTTGCGGGAACTTCAAGCACCCGCTGCGCACAGAGCATGGTGTCAGCGCTGAGGCAGTAAAATGTGCCCTCACCACTGCATAGCAAACAAACACCTTCAGGCACTGCGAAGTGTCACTTTTTCTTCTCAGTAACCGCAATGTAAATCATTAATGAAGTCATCAAGGCTTGCTGATGCGAGAGCTGAATGTCCTGTGCATTTCTTGGATTTTTCACAATATCAGTGTAGGTTCTCTGTCTTCTGTTGACAATGACAGGGGTTTAACTGGTTCCCTGTCCGTGAAATCAAATGCTCGTGGTGGATTTTTCCCTGCAGTTGCATCTTGTTTTGGTGAGGAATAAAAGTGAGTAAATAAAACTGAGGGGACAGAAGGAAAGCAGGCCACAACCAAAGCTCAAGGAAATGTATACGAGTAAACTAAAACCAGTGTTGGGATGTAAGGCAGATATTTAAAATGATTTGATTTATAGAAAAAAAAATCCTAAGGGATTACTATTAATAGAACCAATCACCTATTTTTAAAGATTGTTTTTGGAGCTGAAGGGGAAGAACAGTGGCTCTTTTATTACGGCAGGCTAGCAGTCCTGGGAATACTCTGTTCCTCTTCTGCTTGGTACAGAGTAGGTTTGAAGAGACGATAGCAGCCAGGAGCATATCATAGCTTTGCGATCACTCATCAGCTTTGGGGAGCCTGTGAAATGAAAGGCCCCCAGACCGGCCAAGGTTGAAAGGTTGAGGCTGTAACCAGACTTTTTGTTCCTGAGATGGCCGGAGCCATTACCGAACAACAGACAACTGTGAATAGATGATGGGCATCTTTGCTTTGTTGCTGCTCCCTGGTTTAAGGATACTCTTGTCCTCCTTCTGCCCCTTCTATATTTGACAAGTTTGCTTTCAGCAGATATGACAGGCACTGGTGGGGGTCACTGGCCCAATTCCACATTTCCACACTTGGCTTGCTCCAAGTTCACTGGCCTGAACTAATGTCTCCAATGGAGGTCGTACTACTGAACATTATGAGTTTTTATATATTAAACATGCATTAGTGGTTTTACCCTGCTTATCTGACAGCTGTAGAAAAATAAAGAAAATTCAGTTTGAACTTTAAAAAGCAGGGCTTAATTTATGTCCACTACTTTTGTTCCTCACTTTCTTTTTCATTTGCCAATTGCAAAGCTCAAGGGAGATAATAAAATGGAGGAGCTGCTACTTTATACTTCCACGTGCTTCCTAGTGCCTGTGCCTCACTGGGTGAGCTAAATCTAAAACTAGGAAAAGAGTTTTCAGATGGAAATTTGATTAAACAATGCAATCATCTGTCTCACAATCTGTTTTTTTTATAAGGAAAGTATTTTTTTTTTCCAGGGGGAATTTTCTTTCAGAGGGTTTTGTATGAAAAGGCAGACGTCATGAATACTGATGGGAAGGGCTCAGTGTTTTGTTATTTCTGTATAACAAAGACAAAATGCTTCAATAAAATCAGAAAACACAGATGTTACTTTGAGTGTATTTTGCATCTTCTACTTTTTTTTTTTTTAAAGTTGGGAACAATCCCTCCCTCAGACTGACAATAGCAGCTCATGACAGACAAAATTAGCAGCTGGAAACTTAGCCAAAAGTTTAGGCTTTTTAGTTTGTTGTTATTGTTTGGGATTTTCTTAGATGGTGAAAGGCACGCTTGAAGGAAGAGGCATGGATGAATTGAAAGCCCTTGTTTCTCACTCTCAGTATAGTTTGACTGGATTTCAGTTTTTATAAACAGTTTAAAATGGGAAAATGCACAACCCTTTGTTTAGAAATTAGCCTATTGTGTTTTTCTCTTTTTTGTGTGTGAGGACTTTAGAGGGAAGTTCATGTGGTTTGATAATATATATACTTTTCATACTCACTTAAAGAGATCACGTTTTTATTTAAAAAAAAAATCAGTTTTTGTATGTCAGTGAGAAAGCAACATCTATCAATTTTTCCTAAGTAATCTGTTTCTAGGGAGGAAGCAAGAGATACCTGGGGATACCTTGGCACCCTGGCTCGTGACCGAATAATGAGCAAAGTGAATTAATTTCACTACTGTTTTCTCAGTAATTTTCAGGTGTCATGATTGTTTTGTATTCTGCAAATTTTACAGTGGCAAAGGTGGCCATTAGAACCTTTTCAGGGTCCAGAAGGACTCTTCTGGCATGACGGCGTCTCTCTCATCTTCTGTGCGTACTGCTTTACTCCCTGCTTGTAAAGCTGGGCGCGAGCAGGGTTGCCCTTAGAGAGCCTGGAGTCGGGGGGGATCATGGCTGGGGTTACCTCCAAGGCCACCTGGTCGCAGGAGCCCCGCTTTCCCCGGGACCAGGAAACCACATCTTCTGAGCTTGCACTTTGTATGGTGTTGAAATGCTTCTGAACACAGCGGAGGAGCAAATCTGCAGAACAAAGCTTTCTGTGAGATCTGGCATAGATATGTTCAGTGCTAGTCTTGGGGGGAAATGTTACGTGGTTGGTTTTCCTGTGCTTTTGAGACATCTTGGATCTCTGTCTCGATGGGGCTATACTTTGCAACAACAGCTACTTCAGAGTGGTCTCTAGGTACTTCACTACCGAGGCATGTTTTACTCTAAGAAACAAAGAAATGAGATATTTTCTGTTCAAGAAGCGATGGGTTTAGAGGCGGGATTTTACAGTTTCCCTGGTTTTGCCACAGGTATGTTCTCTCTCCTTCATTCAAGCTACCTGGGAATTTTCTAAGGAAACACACTTTCTCAGGATCGCTGGGTGGCCAGTCATTGCCTGCCCTGCATATCTGTAAACGGATCTCTTGCTTATGCTGTCTTTTGGTCTTTCAGGGTATAAGCTCTTCAGAGAACACACCTCTGGATTCATACTGCATTTAAGAAATTGAGGGGAATACGGGGAAAATCCACCTGCCAACACTGAAAGATAATATTATGATCAAAACAAAGTATTAGGATTTGGGAGATTTGGCTTCTATTTTTTGAATCAGCTGTGACCTTAAGCAAGTCCTGGGGGTTAAACTGTTCTTTAACTCTATGGCAATGGGAGGGAACACCGTGTAATGATTATAGCTTTATTGCAGGACAGTAATAACACCCGCTGGATGCATATAAACAAAAAATGTGAATAAGAAATGATGTTGTAACGAGACGGGATTGCAGAGTAGAAGAGGAAACACCACTGTCCTCATTCCATTTAAAAGGTAAAACAATGTCATCTTCTTGTGTCAAACTGCCTAGCATGGAAACAATCCCTTCGCAAAAGACGTTAACGGAGATAGATATAAATCAACAAAAATAGATCTGATTTCAAAGGATTTTCCCTGAAATAGTGCATGATCTCTAGTGTGCAACTGCTGGAATAACAGGGAGTTGCTTGCAGTGGTAGAAAATATTCAATCCGCTGGGTCTACCTGTACGTACTACATTTAGTAAAGAATCACTTTAATAAGGGAAAATGATTTCTAATTCTGATACTAGTGACATTTCCTTATTTCAGGGTCATTTTCTTTGTGGACTTTATGGAAACTTGTTCCCAAACTAATCATGTAGTGTTGCTTCATATGTAAATATTATTATTGCCTACCTGTATTAGTGCTTCTGATGCAGGAGAATATAGCTGATGAAATCTTTCTTTTCCAGGGGATTAATCCAGCTCTTGATATGCTGTAGAGCAGCATTAGAGACCCCAGACTTAACTGTGGAAATGAGGGGACTAGTGAGCTGCTGTGGGGCCATATCCATGGCTGGAAAACGGAATTTTCAAGGAATGGCCTTTTTTCCTGGGCCTCTGAGAGGATTTGGAGTATGCTTGTCCACAGAATAGCAGAATTCGGGGTGGTAGAGGGCAAGAAGGGGGCCTTGGTGGAAATGCAGGATAAGGAAAATATTATTTTGTGTAGGAAAACATCTTGTATGCAGAAAGTGTAGTACTAGGTACTGTGAGAAACTCGGTCCTGAGGTTTCTGGCTTTTCACACAGCTTGTTTATAATAAAGACCATTCCCTATCATTTCCATGTGGAAGCATTACTTCACACTTGCAACTGCGCAAGAGCAAGTGGAGCAGAAGAGCCTAATTAAAGTTACAGGGGCTTCTTTATAACAGAGCAAATGTTAGTTTAATGATACAGTTGCAAGTCACAAAGAAATCAGAGCAGACGCCCCAAGTTTTATACATTTTTGGCAAAGTAAGTGGGAAACTATGTGCTAAAGTGAGGTCAACAGATGGAGGAAGAGAGGTACAGGAGGGGAAGAAAGCTACACACCCACGTACGAAACCAAAAAAGCCCCCAAAACCCCAATCAAACAAACAAAAAGAGACAAACCTTGGAAGAAACAGATTTTTAAACAAAGTTTGCCAAATAAGCAAACTTTTTTTTTTCCTGAGAGCAGATGCAAAGTGCCTTTTCAGTTCATTTTGGATAGAAATAAGTGAACACATGCTGTGCTTTAATAAATCTTGGCGCAACCACAATAGGGAAACTCAGACCTTGATGAACAATTCTGTGTTGGAGTTCGGTGATGCTCACCAAGCCTCTTTGCGTTCTTCCCTCTCCTTTTCTGCTTTGGAAAACAAAATTTCTCAGTGGTATGCAGAAGTCCGTTTCCTCCATCCTACGCAAGGACACAACCAGGGCAGGTAGATGGTCTTCAGAACATCTAAAGAGTACCTAGTATTTTGAAATCTACTGTTTTGAATGTGGGACTGGCAGCCAGAACTCAACAGTTCAAAATCCTGACCCTCTCATGGTAAATGGCCCTGCTAACTGCCCTTGGGCGAAAGTTAGTTAAGTTTATATCTTCAAAATTCTTACCTAACTCTTCTTCAATTCCTTCTCAGGAATTCAGCTTCTAAATTTCCTTCTTAAATTCCTTCTTCAGCTGCTAAGTAATCTGGTTTTCATAAAACCAAGACATTGATGCAAACTTCTCTGAATCTTTGTGTTCCCTCTTATGAAATGGGATAATACAGTCACTGACGCTTTATTCCGCTCCTTCTATTTTGGGTCATTTTTTTATTTGCTTTGAAAAAGCATGGTGATGTTTCATAACAACTTTGCATAACCATGTAGTTCTGTCTCTGGATTTGCTATCATCTCTTCTCAACCTCCCAGCATTGTACTGTCTATTGTTTATTTTGATTTTTTTTTTTTTAAAGACAGGGATCAGGAGTGAAATCTCAGCTCTGTCAAAACCAGTGGAAACAATCCTGGTCTTTAAGAGAATCAGGATTTTATCTCAAATCTTTTTATTTGCCTAGCACTCTTGGATAATTCATAATAATAATAGTTAACATGTACCGTGCTCTGATCCCTGCCAAGCATTCCGGATAAAGACTTAATACATTTGGTAAATCTGGGATATGCTTATTATCAGGCTATCTTAACTGTATCTAACAGGGACAGAGTGCGCAGGGCAATATTATCCTGACTGCAGACGTGTTGACATTGGTGAGCCTTACGACACATCAGACATTTATACAAAGCTCTAAAATTTAGTAGAATATACAGTTGGCAAATTCCTGCCAGTCCGTTTTTCTGGGCTGCCATAACCTTGTTGGAGAACAGTTTGAACACAGGAATAGGTTTAATGTATAAATTTCATTATGCTCCCAACAGCTGGATTTTGTACAAATCTGTGATACAGGAATCAAGCTATCAAGATCACAGACAGTGCAAACAGGGAACGTCTGATCCATGAACCTTCCAGGTGCACTACTGTACTTTCCAGAAAAGGCTTGCAAAATTTCTGCTATTGTATGTGTACTTTGCAACTTACTGAGGCTGCCCTTGTTGGTAATACTGAAAGGGGGGTGCCTTGGTTGAAGGGAGGGTTTTTTCTGAGCTGAATGTTCTGCTTTGCTGTATGGTTGTGGCTTAACTTTTTCTTAATGCTATTTTTGTATGAGATCATAGTTTACTCTGTTCAAATACCTATGGAAAATGTTCAGATACCTCTTCTTTTGGAGTAACTTGGAACACCTCCGTTGATGTCAATGGTCACGCTTGTTGGAGATGAACGCTTTGATCGAGATGCAGATGTATAAAAAGTATTGGCTACAGCAGGCACTGCAGGACAGACAGAATATACTCCAAAATGGAACATATTTTTCCACCCCCAGAATCCTTGGAAAGCTCCAAGAAATTCATGTCTCTGGAAACTATTTGGTTAATATGCACTGTAAAGTTACCAGGGTGAACTTGTGTCATGGAAAAACTGATCTCACTTAGTGCAGGTAACTGAACCTCCTTAGTTTTGTTGCTGTAGATTAAATTGGCCTCAAACTTTTGTCTCCACATGGTACACACAGCACCTAACCATATACGTGATGTCAGGCTTAAAATAACGCATTTCCTTGTATCAGGATAATACCAGGACCTTGATGAGAACGGAGAGGAAAAATTGCCTCTCGGTTTCTCCCTTTTTTTGAAGCTGACGGAGTGCACGCATGATTTGCGAGTCTGTGTGTGCGAAAGGATTATTAGGTTGTGACAGAGAAAGGGGGAAGGTACGAAATAATCTGAAGGCTGGTTAGGATTAGAAACAAAGTCGGATATAATTTGAGAGGCCTGAATTCTTTCCATTCCTTTTCAGTTGGAAAAGGTTAATAATTCTAAGTTGCTCTTTGCAAGCAGAAAAATACCTCTAGTATGGTCTCGGGTGCTCACACTAGACCATGTGTTTCCGAAGTGGCCCTTGCCCCTCATAAATTTTCTAATGAGATTAGTCACAAACAAGATAATTACTCATTTCTAGGCCAAAAATAGATGAATTGACTGGGACTTAAAATATTTATGTTTACTTTAATTAATAGATTGAGTCAACAGAAATTAAATACTTCCTTCTCTGACTGTGATCTATTTCTGTTGGGTGAAAACCCAAGTGTACCTACCTGTCTGGACTACTCGTAACCTATATATTAGCCTGTATAACTCTATATTTGGGCATTATCAGTTTAATGCAGGTAACTGCTTGTTTGGTTTTCATTGAAAGGGTTCATTTAAGACTAGTTTTCATGCTGTATTTTAGACAAACTGACATAGAGGTCAGATATTCATTCCCACGAAATATTGGCAACTGATGGAGTTAAATACAAATTTGATTTGCCAGTGATACAAAAGTAGGAGCAGGTACAGTCTGTTTGTCACAGTATTTGTTTACTATGCCAAATTATATCTTAGCAAAACTCACGTATTTCACCGAATGTGCTGAACAAGTATTAAATGTGATTTTGAGCTCCTCCCCACACCTTTCACATTATACCGAGCCTCCTTGCTTTCAGTTCATGACAGTCCAGACAAGCTTTTCCTCTGGAGCGTGGTGGAAATACCCTACAGATAGTGCTTTCAAAGGTAGCTCTTGCACCAGTGGGACACTGTGCATGAACAAATTTGCTACGTGATGCTACTTCTGGACTATTGGCTCCCTCAGAGCTCCTCCAGACAGCTGCACTGCGCTCTTCGGTGAGCTAGGCGCCATCTCCGCTCTGCCTCCTGCTCCGCTGTGTGCGCTTCCCAATGAATTGTCTGAGCTGCTCCTGTTTTTCCCATATTACACTGTCCTTCCCTACCTGTTTCTTTGCTATTCCTTGCTCAGGCTCTGGTTCTTTCTACAAATCTTTCCTGAAAATATGTTTTTGAAGGGAGGTAATAAAATTCTTTCTATACACCTCTCCCTTTGTATTTGCGCGTGTGTGCACATGCATGTGCAAAGGTCCAGGTAGTTTTCTGTGATATAAAAAGTTTACCAGGTTGAAGTTAAGAGTTTACGTATGTGATACATTTATTCATGATACTCCAAAAATCCCAATACAGTTTCTCAGCTTGTAATTTTTTTTTATTATTATTTTATGTTACAGGGCATATTTTAGGAACAACTATTTGAGAACAGCTTTATGGCTCTACATATTTTATGTCACTCTCTCTGTCAAACTAGCTGGTCCTTTGTTAACAGCCTGATTCACCAGGCTGTGAAGACCAACTACAGCAGAAGTTGACTCTAAAGCATTTTGAGTCAGTGATGTCTACTAGCTAGATGAAGTCAGGTGCTTGTGCCATATATATGAGGCTAATCAACTAGAAGTTTCCTTTTCTAATGTGAAGACAGCGTGCCATACCAGACCTTAAAACCGTCATTGATCCTGAAATGCATATCACTATTTTGTACTGGTATACCACTCGCTGCTGGGAAAGTAGTGGGTAGAAGTTTGTAGAGGAGAGAAAGACTTTAATGTCTTTCAGCTGCTACTTTGGGAACTGTGGTTCTTCAAGACATGTGGTCCTAGCAAGTGAAGAGTTCAGATAAGCCCAGAATAGTATATATTAATTCACTTAATATAGAAAAGATGGTAAAACACCATAATGACGTCATATTGACAAAGATTGTGCGATCTGATGTGTGGATTTTGGTCGTACATGTAGAAAGTGTGTATATTGTGTGAATGTAACTGTGGGTGTCCTGTGTCTAGATACAAATACGTAGGTAAATGTTTTGACTCTTGCATGTGAAGGCACTTTAAATATACAGTTGTTACCGATTGCGTCAAATATCTGCTTCTCTTACAACGTAAGAGTTTCCATTTAAATACTGACAGTGAAACTAATGTGTAAAATCTGAGAATGTGGGGAAGTCAAAGCAGAGGAATTCTCCTTGAGAGGAAATCTTGAGGAGTGGAGATATGGATAGATATGGAATGTGCAAAGTGATGAAAAGAAAACATACACTATACACCTTGAGCTGTTCTTATATTAAAAGAACTCTTTCTTTCTTAGGCTCCAAAAGAAAAATTACTGAATAAAATAAATTGGCCTGTGGCCTCTTGAACCTGTCAGAAACAAGTTTGCTGTTAAGAGCACTAACTTTAGGGATCTTAGTTGGATAATATTGTCACATTCTCTCTCCCTTGGTTGTTGGGGTTTTTTGTTTGTTTGTTTTTTCCCCTGCTCTATTGGGAAACTATTCTGGGTTTACTGATTTGTGTTCATAATGAACAAATGGACGCAGAAGGATGTTGATGGGCATCTAGATCACAGTTCTGATAGTTAGGGGGAATAACTCGCAGTATTGTAGAAAGTCAACCAAAGCTCTGGGCAGCAAACCTGAATTTGGGAAGGAAAAATTCTGGTGCGTTTTTGGACTAACATCTGGAAACCTTCAACCTATGATGATGTAAGTCATATCTAACAGGTCAGTCCTGGGCGTATATCACCATTTGACATTTTGTGTGCTTATTCAATCTCTGGAAAAGGCTGGGCCTCATGAATAGTGAGGGGAATGTCCTTAATTTTGTCTTTGGGATATTACTTCTTTAGGGAAGATAGCGAGTTTTAACATTTACTGTGTTCCTGTGACTCAGATCTTCCTCCTTCACCTTCTGGTTGTGATGCTTACTGCCTACAAATTGAGGCACTTGCAATTCTGTACCGTGCCCGCGAAGATTGGTATCGTTCTTTGCTCCGCATTCGTCCGCAGTTGAGTCAGGCACAAATGGATGCAGCTTCAGAGATGGATGTAAAAAGCACTCAGGCTGTGGCAGTGCTATATGTAAGTGATGTTTTTATTTACATGCTCGTGATAGTTATGTCTGGGAACACTTGTGTGTCTTGCTAGATACTCTGGTACCCGGTAGCTATTCTGTCTTTCCACCAATAGTTTGCAGACTTCTGCCAAGTTGTTTCTCTTTTGTTATGAAAGAGATAAAAATAAAATGGGCTGGACCTTGATCAAGAAATGATTTTAGATACAGCTTGGCAACAGAAGTAGACCCTCAGCAACATTTTCCATTGTACAGTCGCTCTTTTTTCTTAACTGGGCAGTATGATAAATTGCTAATTTCAGGTCAGGCAGCTTAAAGTGCAGAACAAAAACAATGACACCATGGAAAATAAAAAGGGTGTCCAGCATATTAAGTTTAAATTTAAATCTGTCTCTCTCAGGAAGCAGACTTTAGCAACAAAGATGGAAACACACTTCAGAGGAACATGGCTGAAGTCTAATGAACAGGGACATCTATCAAATTCACCAAGAAAAGTGGGTTAAATCCTTTCTTCTGAAAAATGGATGAACTAAACTTGATTTTTCTTGAGCTCACCCCCCTCATACAGGAATAATGCTACTGCATCTGATTAACTAATTCTTTTTTCTTTCAAGGTCACCAAGTCTCTGTTTTCTATTTTTAAGAGGTTAACTCGACAGCAGTAAAAATTAATTGCCTCTTCATATGTACCTTGGTCTCACAGAATAAAAGATGTTAGAAATGGTCTCAAAATGGTAGGTCTTCTGGTCTATTCCCTGTCTGCACAAGTCCGTACCAATATTATGAAATATTTCAGAAATGCTTGTTGGGCATTTACCAGCATTTTCAGAAGTGTCTAAACAAGTTAGCTGCTTAGATCCTAACAGAACGTAGGACTCTCTTGATAACTTCAGATATCCAAATACCTACCTATAAACATTGAATTGCTAGTTTTTAACGCACTAAAATCAATGAGAGCTAAGTACCCAGTGTTGCAAAATCTTTGTGAACATGATTCTGGGCTCTTTGGTCTCTCTTGAAACTGAGATTGGGCTGTTTAATCATGAACATGGTTTTGAAAAGTCTTAGAAGTTGCTGTGTCCTGTTCCCGAGGGAGAGATCAGCACTGTTTCAAAGATCTCGTTGTCACGTCAGTATTTGACAAGTGAAAGCTACTCATCTGTGTTCAGTATATTAAATTATTTATCCTCAGCGATTTTACTCTTTGAATATTAGGAGATGTGGTTACAACACTGATTGTTTTAAAAGATATGGAAATAATATAAATATGTGAATAATCAGGTATTTACTGAATCAGAGTACGTAAATTTAGTTATTGAGACCTCTCCGATCAAACCAGCTTATTTTATTGCACTTCCCTGAACAATTTCCAGTATGACAAGATTTTGTTGGTGGTGAAACACATAAAAGGTGAATACAAAATTCAAATGCTACTGCATGACAGCCCTGTGGTGGGAGACTATTAAATCCCTGCTCCATGGTGCGGTAAGATGCCTTCTTCCCGCCTGGGGAAATATCAAAAAGTCTTTGTCCTTTTTTTCTACACTTTATCACGTGGCAGACTCATGTCTAATTTACTGCTCATTACCAGACTGAGATTTTTCTAGGTTTTTGGTTCTAATTGAATAACAGAGTTTTAGACAACTTCCCGGAGTTATGAGTTAAAGTGACCATCTGTGGGGCTAAAAGAGTCATTAACTTTCCATGGCCATTTCCACCCATTGTCTTCCTTTGAGACGACCCCTAAGGATTCCAGTTAGCAACCAAATGTAACAATGGGTTGGGTTTTGGTGTCAGGGGAACACCTGTCCATTAGGAAGAAAACGGAGCTGTCAACTTTTTTTTCAAGTAGATCAGTGTAGGACTGTCAGTTGGGAACAACATTTGGTCGCTAGCAATCTGGTACAGGCTGCTTCAAATCCATGACCCCAAACTGGAAGATGGTGTTGGCTGATCAACCTGCCTCTTCAGCGAGGACGGTTTAAGCTACAACATAATTGTTTTCATTGGGCCGTGAAATAGCGCTTGCATAACTTTAAGTAAGCTTGGCTATGGTTTTAATGGTCTCTTTCTACAGAATTCTCACTTACACGTGACTGAGCTTTTTTTGAGTGCATATATCTGGTGGGGAATTGGGGTGTCATCAAGCATAATATGGACCAAAATTAATATTTCACTACAGAGAGATTCTACCTCCTGGTTTATTAATTGCCTTCATAATTAACTGGCAAATTCAAGGTGAAAGAGAACTTTATTTCTTGTTTTACATTTGCGCTTCCTAATAAGAAGTCATTTGGTTTTCTGCTTAAGGGTCAGACAAATACTTTGCCTTCAGTACCTGCATTGCTGATCTCTCTTTCCTCAGGAGCTGCTGTGTCACTTGTGAATTTCAGCTTTATTAATGAATTCTTCTGACCAATTAATCCTCCTGCATATTTTACTTGTTCTGATCTTTACTTTTGTCCTGAAATGTTGTTGATTGTCCTGTGCTTATAGGAGCTGTATTCTACCGCGGTGACATCTGCATTTCAGGAACAGGATTTCCTGTTCTTTCTGGTGCATAATTTCCAAAGTGGGCTTGAAATAAGGGAAATACAATTGTCATTTTTTTTTTTCTGCAGCACCTACATGATTACAAGTGCTCTGTGGAAATGATGCAAAGCCTTTTTCCCTGCCCAAAGGACTTTTCAGCGTTTTTTAAGAGTAATTTAGCAAGTGGAATCAAAAAATAGTATGGAAAACATGGGGATGAAGTACTCTGTAGCAATTATTTCCTTTGACTGATCAGTTTGGATGCACACACAGCTGCAACAGAAAGATTTTCTTGCAGCAATATTATTGCTCAAGAGCTCTTGTGAATGTTGTGGAAATGGTTAGCGATTGAAGTAAGAAAAAGGTAGTGGCTTTTTGGAGCAATAAAAAAGGAAAAGTAGAAAGAAAATGTAGCCCTAATTTATCAAATTGGTTTTTGGTGACTGTCTTTTAGGCGTATGACTAATTTAATGAACTTTTTACACTCTGGGACTTTCAGAAAGTTAAACCTGTGTTAAAGACCGCTGGTGAGAATGTGATTCCCTGTACTAAGGCTGAGAGAGGGAGGGATGAGGTACTAGAGTTCGTTATTATCACATCCTGTACACAGAGAAGAGAAAGAAAACTTACAGTTGACGACTGACTGGTTTCTTTCGATTTGCAATTGGTCTGGTTTTCTTGAGGTCCCTCATGATAGACTCTCTCTCTCTCATGTTAAACTGACATGAAAGTGATGCTTTTTGGAATGATCAACTTCGCTAAGTGGCTGCTGTAATTTTGTAACAAGTGCTTTGAAATCTTTTCTGGCTGACACTGGAAGAAATCAGGCTTAGAAATTCAGAAGAAATGAAACTGAGATTTGATTCAGCTTCTTTGGTTTTGGAACCAAAAGCAACTGCCCATGTTTTAATACTTTTCTCCTTTGTTCCAGCAGTAACTTGTCGTAACTGCTCTCTGAACTGGCTGATTTTACTGCAGTGCAGAGTATTTGACTCTTAAAGCCAGCACAAGATGGACAGTGGAAGGCTTGTGAATTTTCCAGTGTCTTCAGCCTTCTATTGTTACAAGGCATCAAGTTCCTCTCCATTTTATTATTTTTTTCTTTTTTTTTGATTCATGCTTGCTTTCTTTTGGCAGACAGCTTTGCATTTCCTTCTCTTTTGTAGAATTTGTGGCCACATAAGTTATCAGCTATAAAAAGGCAAGAGCAGGAAAGCTTGTCCTTGACATACCCGGTGGAATTAAAAAAAAAAAAGCAGCAAACCATTTCCTATTACTTTGTTCTGTTGGTAACTGCTGTAGGAGGTTGCCAGAAGGAACCGTGTCTGTCTTCAGGTCAGGATGGTAAACTGCGGTGTCCTGCCATACTAAAGAAAATAGAGGTTTTGTTTCCTGCCGAGTGAGGTAGAGCGGATGCGACTTCTGCCAGCTAACCTTGTGAGCAGGGCTAACCGCAGGAGGGCATGCAAGGTCTGGGGCGCAAGTGGATGAGGACAGCAACTGCGAGAGAGCAGCGGGATGAAGAGGAGTAGCCCCTGTGTTTGAAAGAGGCTCTGTAGCTTGTAGTGCTATTTCACAATTTAGAGATTCGCAATTTAAAGCTTTTGGTCTGGACTAGTTGTCTAATATTGTGTCTCTGTGACTGGTGAGGAAGTGACAGAATCACTGTCAGAGGATCAGTCAGAAGTTAAATACAGCAATTTATGAGTACCTTAGGCATTTATTGTTGGATAATGTCAATCGTTCCTTAGAAACACTTCTTCCCTTCCTTGTCTATAGAGAATGCCTACCTGGTAGGTCTGAGCTTTTTGGCTAATGTATACAGTAGTTAAGACTTGGTCAGACACACTTCATTCTCCCATTTTCCTACTCTGTGAAACATGGAGAACTGACAATGAGCTATGAGTAAAACACTTTGTTAATTACACGCAGCAACACCTTGCTCTGTTGTTGCAATTCTTGGTGTAGCATCGCAGGACTTCAGACCGTAGGCATGGACGGGATTGCTTTGTGTTAACTGCCCTAAAAACATAGAGCAAAAAGATGGTCCCTGCTCTAAAGAGCTTCCAGCAAAGTATGAGAGATGATGGATGGATGCAGCCTGGCCAGTGGATGACTGCAAGCTGTTGCAGAACTGGAGAATAATTTCTCGTAAGATGAATTTATGAAATTTCCACCTATTTTCTCTCTTCTGGGGATCTCACAGCTAGCTGCCTGTTGGTTTTGGATTTGGATGTTTGAAGGCTTTATGAATCCAGGGATTATTTCACAGTTTGTAGAGTTCTGTTGCAGGGCTGATGACACCCTTCAGAATGCCTGTCAGACTGTTCACAAGGGATTTCTGCTGGCTGGCTTTAATCTGAAAGCCCTGTCCTACTTCTACAAGGCTTGTTTATCCTCGAATGCAAGGTAACTTTTTAATCTGTTTTAGAATAAGTGATGCTTTCAGGGGCCAGGAAGAAAATTTTCTTCCCATCCAACATTAAATTGATTTTATCTTTAGGGAGAATTCTTTTGAATAAGGGTGTTAAAATAGAGTTATGTGGGGGGTCTCATGGCCACCGCTTTCCTTAAATTGCACTTGAACCTTGGGGATTAGCCGGGAACTCTACTTCACCAAAAATTCCCGTGCTCAGTGAATTTTCTGAGCTGCAGATTTGTAATACCCATCAAACCAAAACAGATAATCTGTATGACTGTGACTACTGGAGGTTAAGAATAACTAATATTGATATCAAACATTGCACATTATCTATCAATACTTTAATATTTCTCAACCAATATTATAAAATATTGGCTTGTAGATGCTTTTCGCTTAAAGAAAAGGCTTACCATCTGTGAACTGAGTCTGTTTTTACTTTGGACCAAAGCACATCAGCTGGTGTTTGAAGATTGCAAACAGAAGCGGTTCAAAACTTGTGAGTTAGACCTTCAGAAAGGATGAGGCTGGCTTAGAAATAGCAAGTTTATATTGTGAATCACTTAAAGTTTTCTCGCTTTGAACTTTTTTCAAGCTTTGGAACTTGTGAGGGGTAGTTATTGTATGACAAAAGACTACTCAACAGTTGGACTTGATGATCTTAAAGGTCTTTTCCAACCTGAAGGATTCTATGAGTCTACTGTCAGGAACTATCAGAAAATACCAATAACCTCCAACAAAGCTGTGAAAATTGATACCAGTTACAGCTCTGAATGACTTCTGCAGAAGCAGGATCCCTGCAAGGGGGACACTCGGATGACTTAGGCTCACAGGAGTGAACTGCACGGGAAGGGGTCACAAACCTGTGCCACTGTTGCCAGCTCTGCAAACTGTCCAGCTTGAGGGACAGGAAAAAGGTCTGAATGTGACTGATTCTGCTTTCAGCTTAGCTGGAACATTGACAGACCTCAGGGACAACAGGATCATGCCACGTACACCAGGAAAGCACAAAGCAAAATAAGTTTACCTTAATGCTTGGATAATAATATTAGTAAACTCTGGTGGCTTAAAGCAAGAGGGAGCGGGGAGAGGAGATAGCAATCTTCTCTCCTGCCCGGTTTATACAAGAAGCGCTTCCTTCTGTGCTTCCCCATTTTCTTGGCTAGTGAACTCAAGGCACTTTGTTTCAGTCGTCTTTAATCACTGCTAAGGAGGAAATTGCTCTCTATTCCTCCACTGCTTACATTGCATTTACATTCAGGATGCAGAGTTACAGCTAATATTCCATGGTTGGTTAGTCCTCTGGTGTTAAGGAAAAATTGGAACTTGTTGGGTTACATTTCTTCCCTCTATAGGTAGAAGATATGGCCTGGGGAGTGACTGACTGTGTAAAAAAGTGTAGTCTTACGACTGCTCTTTTTGGTCCTAGAAACTGAGCAGCAGCAAACTGCAGACCCCTGGGCCCTTTTCTGCATGCCCGACAATGCAGACTGAGATACCCACCGTGAATGGTGTAACTTTCTGTGCTGTCTTGGAAGGAAGATGTTATTTTTAAATGCCAACCATCCCTAGAAGAAGGCTACGCTTGCTGGTTTTACGTATATGGTTGTCTCATGGCTTCCCAACAGCACAGATAAGACTGAAGAGTTGGCCGTGCCTCGCTTGTTGTTAGCAGGGCAAGGGGAAGGGGGACAGGGACCGATGCCGTTGGGATGAAGCAGCCTTCCACCAGCTGCTGCTGTCCCATACACACTCATCTCCCGTGGCAGTAACAGCCAGGTTGGCTTGCCGGGGCTGTGCTGTCCTAGAGACATGGCCGTTTTGGTATTTCCTACCCTGTCTTACATCTAAGAATAGCAAAAATAGTACCAGCAGTGTTAGTATTAATCTGTCCATAATAATAGTAATAGTAGTAGTAGTAGTAGTAGTAGTAGTAGTAGTAGTAGTAGTAGTAGTAATAATAATAATAATAATAATAATGAGAACTAAATAATTAAAATAATATCAATCCAGAAAACTGAGTACTTTTAATAAAATACCATGCTGCTTTCTGTTAGTTGATACAGTGTTTGAAATTTTCAAATATTTTGAGGCTTCTACTAGGTGTTTAAAGAAAACTAGTACTTGAATAATAGGTTTTCTACCAGCTTTAGAATAATGAAGTTGCTACCTAGGCTGCCTTTCTCTTGACATGCAGCTGCCAATCTGTAAGTATTCATAAAGATCTCTTTTGTGTGCCTGTTGTTACAACTTGATATGTGTGACATAAACTGGGGAAAACAAGCTTCTTACTGCAGGTGTCCATTTTGATAATGCAGACCAAATGACCAGATTTTTAAAGGAAGCATAGAAACAAGCAAGTAGGTTTTATCCTTCTTTTTCCTTCTATCCTTGCAGATATGCAGGAGGTTAAACACAACGGCCATAAAACATGTAGAACTTTAGCAATATGGATAATGGCAGTACAAATTATTGGAATAAATAAATGTAGGTCTTTGTCTTCATATATGAATTAAAAGATATTTCTGAATTTATTGAACACGTTCTTTGCCTACAGCAAAGTTTGCTAAACTGTTGCCCAGTTATGCTGGCATTTTTTTTCCTGTGTTCTGGACACATCTGTGAAATGCTGGTTCATTTCAGGTAGGGCATTCAGCACTCAGCAAGTGAGAATGATTTTCAGATAGATCATTCAGAGGCCATGGAGTGGAACAAGTGTTCATTTAGGTCAGAGTCATGCTGATGATGCAGTGGTTTGTAGCCTACAGGACCTTATGGTAAATTCAGGTACTCTTTTTAAGATAATTCCCTGCACGGGTATTTTTTTTTTCCCACCAACTATTTGTTTCAATCACCCTTATGGCTAAAAGAGCTTAATATTTCTCTATTTCAGTTCAGAAATGAGCAGAAACATCTAGAGGTTTGGATGAGTGTGCTGGCTCTGAGTTTAAACAGGAGCTTAACTTTAAGCATGGCACCAGTCTCGATGACATCAGTAGGGTTACTCATGTGCCTGGACTTAAGCAGGGCTCAGATGCTACAGTGAGTCTGAACATTGGGCCTGACACCTTACATACTAGAAAAGAAATGGGAATTTCCTGGCTGAGGTATTGCAAATTCAAGCTAAAATCCTGCCGCGTTCCTTTTTAATAAAACATACAATTACAGGTTTTTAGTCCCCTATATATTTATTTTATTTTGCTGGCCATGTTTTACTGACATGAAGTCCGAGGCTGAATTCCTAAAGAAATAATATTCTGCTTCCATTGCCTGTTGCTGTTGATCAAGACTGTTATCTCTGGGTGTTTTGGTGCTAGCAGTATGGCATCACCGTGGGTCTACAGTGGCTCCCCTGTGCTGGATCAAGTCTCTCTTTTTTCTTTTTTCCTTTTACAATGGGTGAGATGTGTTTTAATTTATTGTAGGAAACTCTTAAAGATGCAAGATCCTTTTTAGAGGCTTCTACAATAGCCGTGAAGCACTTATTTAATCCCATTGAATGGAGGCTAGATTTACTAGCTGGGCTAGACATGATTTTTGTTCAGGAGTCATCTCGGAGTACATCGAAGTTTAAAGATCTTTGCAGAAAACCCAAGGAGAAACAAAAGGAGTAAATTTTAAAAGGAACTTTGTCAAGGAGTTTTAGATGTTAAACAGATAGAAAAACCATGGTGGCTTGACTGAAACGAGTGTTGGGTTAGCAGAATCGTTACTGATCTGGTGAGACATGCTAATGAGGCACTTTAAATGCAAGTTTGATGGAAAAAGGGGCAATTTCATAGCAAAGTGCAGCAAGGTTACCGAATCAAAGAAGGTACACTTCAGTTCTGCAAAAGGGGACAATGCTCCATTGTCAGATCCTTTTTCTTTTGACTTTAAACATGTTTTAACTACACTATTTACGAAATTGTACAATGTGGCTTGCCCACTGATTGAGAATTTATGACCAGAAACAAACCTGTTAGGGGAAAAAGAAAAACTGAGTGTGATCCATACTGTAGCTGCATGAAATAGTTTGAATGAACTTAACCTGAGCACGGTGGGGGGTGCACAATATGGTTTTCAAGCCCGGGGGCCTAGGATCTGAGTTTAAATAGAATTTCGTCTTTCAATAACAATTTAAAAAAAAGGGAGAGTGTTTGGAGACATCTGTGGCCTCTCAACCTGCGTTAATATAGATGTCTCCGTTTTGTCTTACAAAGCCTACTCAGAATCATGCCTTGTCAGCCCATCCAGCAGGCGAAATTCCTCAGATTGCATCATGCCTGAAATGCACAAACATCTTGTTTTAGTTTCAGTCATTACCAGCTCTTTTGGTAAAAATAAAGACTAACAACATCAGTACTTGCTCTTGCTGCCACGAAAAATCATCGCACAGATCTTTCACTTCCATGAAGGAGAATTCAGGCTCCTTTGTGAGATTTATTGAGCAGCTTTTGGGCATGATTATTACAGAAACACAATGAAATGGCCTAATTTTTGCCATGCTATTTGTTAAAAGAATGGACAAAATTCAGTTGCAGCGAAAAACAGACTTTTTCCTCATCTAGTTTAGTGGAATCGCAGTGGATAAATTGTAGAACGTATTACTCTGTCTTGGCATAACAGAGCCTCAGCTATAACGGTTATAACAAATTTCAGTTATGGGCATTTTTAAATTTTTTTTTAAAACTGGAACCTGCCTGTGGCAATATATTTATTATTTCATGTCTTGTGAAAAGTTGCTCAGCTGGGTTCTGATTTTAACCTTCAACTTCCACGAGTTGCCACAGGTGCTCCTAGTCAGAGTCAGAAACCACAGAACCAGCATATAAAATGAAAATGTCACGAATCAAGAATCTTAACGGTTCCTTTCTCAGACCTCCAAATGGAATGTATGTGAAGTTTCAAAAATTGCTTTAATTGTTCTCCACCTTTCTCTATGTTTTATTGCTAAGCTTTTAGTTCATATCTTGGTGTAAAAAAAGACTATCCCAATATAAAGGTTCTCTTTGTACATCTCAAAATGAAAAATACATGGTATCTCACTGAGGAGTCTTATATTGCAAGGCCTTTCTGCAAGATTTTGATAAAGCACCTACATTAAGTGGGAAAGTTTTATTTGCCAATTGCAATGAAAAACGTCCATAATAAAAGTTACTAGATTCAGTGTCAGCTGGCAAAGATCAACTGGAGATCTAGAAACTTCTATGATGCTGCAAACTTGGCTCTTGTTTTGATCCTGCATAGAAAACTTGAGTTGGATTTTCACAAGGTGTTTATATTTAGGACTGGTAATTATGTATCCTTAATATGTATTTCAAGTGACTGCCTCTTGTTGCACGTAGATTTGTTCAGTAAAAGTCTACCATTGTACAATTTTGTCCTGTTTAAATACATCACAGGGTATGTATCATATATGACTAGAATGAAAATTTTCTGGGTTTATGTACGTCCTTTTTTACTATGGAAAATGCAAAACTCTAGGTAATAATAATAAAAATTGAAAACTAGGTGGCAGTAATACCCAGCCGTACAGCCCTCCTATGAGCGATGGTGGGATGACTCACAGTTTTCTTAGGAATTCTGAGGGTGCTGCAGTCCCGTACTGAATGGCTCAGCTATTAACAAACAGAAAAAGTCCAGGACCAAGTGTTCCTATGGGTTCATTGACTTAAAAACACAGAGTTAGTTACAGCTAATCCTCTTCTAAAAAGCAATAACAAGAAGAACTAAAGTGAATGTCATAGGAGAACTAATTAATGCAACTAAGCTTGTTTAAATATATATGTTAAAAGCAATTGCCTTCCTACTAGTGCTGAGTGACAGAAGAGGAGGAGCTGTGATTACTTCTGAAACCCTTGTTTCTTGCGGTTGTGGCCAGGAGCCAGCAAGCGTTCTAAAGTCCATAAGCAGATTGCTATTCACGTCGATGTTATATATAGTCTAGGGGATGGGTATTCCGCTCATGCCAGAGTAAGCTAAAAGTAACATGACTAAAATCAGTGGAATCGCTCTGTAGCAGGACTGTTATTGGCTCTGATCTCAGGAGTTCATGATGAACATCCTCATTTATTGAGAGGCATGGGTTGAGGCTACAGTCCTAGAAGAATTAGACAACTGTAAGATTTATTGGCTGAATTTATTGTTTAAATGCAATATGCTCTCCTTAGATTCATACAATTTATTTGATGTGCAAAGAAGAATGCAATGTCCTTTTCTGGTTAGCTGAGCTGCTTGTGTGGCAGGACTGTACAGAAAGGTTTGGGGAGCCCTGCCTCTTGGATGTGGTTCTCTGTCTGACAGTACTGGAAATACGAAGTATTTGCTTTATTCCCATAAATTGTTTTGTTTGAAACTGGGTCACCTAAATATTCTCAGAACTGTCTGAGCTGCCACAAACTCATCTTACTTCAGCAGATATTGCAGAGACTTGTTCTGTATTTGATTTGAATTTATGTAGCTCTGTCTATGACAAAGATCTTTGGATATCTGCTCCTTTTCCAACAAATAGTTCTGTACGTTGCACAATCTTGCTGTACAGTCTTAAACTCAGAATAAGTCAGTGGCATTCCTGCCTGTAATATAATGAAAATTGCTGTGCTTCCCCTTGTTCTTCAATGAGAAATATTAAATATATTATAGCTCCTTCTTCTGTGCCATTTTTTGGGTCTAACTAGGATATAACAATGAGCTCAATGTCAACACTTGTGCTTTTTTTGGTGGGGGGGAGGATATTTGACAGACCCATTTCTATTATTACTTCTGCCCTTCTGAAACACGTGCAAGTAGAATATGATGAGGTCACAACTATTGGTCATTGAAAAAAGGGTCTCTTTCACAAGTTACCCAGAGTAATTCATAAAACACCTTTGCTTAGACCTAGCAATAATAGAAAGGCAATTCATCTTAGCTGAGGGATTGTGTGATAGCTGGTGGGTACCAGTCACTGGTTGACTTGCTAACTAATAGATAACTGTTAATAGGGAAATTTTTCCTTAAAACTAATACTTCATTTTACTTTCTAAACAACTTTTGTTTTCCAACGCCTCCGTTTTCATTCTTCCTGACCCATTCTTTATTTGCATAATAGCGAAGCCTATCAATCCAGTTTTTCTAGTGCTTTATGAAAAGTGTGATAAGATTACTGTATTTGTGTAATTTTTTGCATATGTTCAGGTGTTCGTTATATTAGGGAAAAATTGTCAAGTCTTTTGTACCTGAGCCAAACTGAGTCTAAACTTTCCCAAACTAGATCTCCTGCAGGGATGGGAGGAGTTTTGACCTACTCCTAAGGCCATGAAGAATAGGATATGTTTTGGGGTAAGTTACTAATTTTGGGGGTCATGCAAATAAGCACAGCTGGGGCCCAGCATAAATTTCTGCCTGTCTGGAATATAGGCTCTCTTAAGTGATTATCCCCACTTTTATAGGTATGTAGGCAACTATATGCACTTCACCTCTGCAGCTGGAAGCTTGCTTATAAGCACTAAAACCATACCCATGAATTTTTGTCTATATATATTTTATAGGCTTAGAGTGCTCTTGATGATAGACTATAGGCTTGTTCTCGCTCTCCTGGAGGCTTAGAGGAGAAACTTTTCCGTGACGCTGGTGGCACGGGGTCAAACCTAATGCATACATGTGTGGACTTTTGCCCCAGTGAGATTGCTGTCTTCTTTTGATGAACAGAGCTAAGGGCCCATTGGATATGTTCCAATGTTTTAAACTTGAAAAAAAAATATTTCTATAGAATTATATTGTCGAGAGTTCCTGTTGTTACAAGAATGCAATTTAAAACAAACAAACCAAGCCGTGATAGATATAGTTATCAGCAATACAGAAAAGATCTTAGCAATTACTTTTATAACATCAGAGATCTGCTGAGGGTAATTAACATGTATTGCCTTAAGATTGGAGCACACTTTACACTTTACAATCACATCATAAATAGTAGGGTATCTGTGATCTCTTTCATGTCTGTGACTCTGCTTTTGCTTTTACTTAAGAGTGTTAACCAGATGACACTTCTGTCCCCTAATTTATTCTAACAGCCTCTCGAATGCCAAAGCTCGTGTTGATGGAAACCTTGTCTAAGCAAGGCAAAACCGAGCAAATATAATCTCTGGGTGAGTTTCCTGGGTTGTGTTCTCTTCCACACTCTATGCAATTATACCTTGCAGACGTCAATGTTACATTTTCCTGGAGGGGGGTTGCAGAATGTTGCATAACAAAAGGCAACCGAAGAGAATTCTTTATCCTTTCTGGGAAAGGCAGCAGTATCTTTCATATTTACGGGAAACCGAAAGTAAATCATTAACTTCAAAAACTTGGAAGTGAAAATACTATTTGGGTCTATATATGCTGAGGGACAAGAACCAATATAAGCGTGTAGGAAGGAAGATATTTTTCTGTGCACTATTTCCCCAGTTACCCTGCATAAATTAGTAAAGAAAGGTGTCTCTGTTTCAGGTAGTTGTACATGGCTTTGAAGAAAGTGAATATACTTGCCTTAAAATGCAACATATATCTTCACTTTTTGAATCTTCTGATGAGTTCAGGAAAGTAACTTACATGTCTGGAAGTCAAAGACTATTTTGCCTTTTATCACAGCAGGATCATGATTGAACCCTAGCATTGCATTTCCATAGCAGTCACTTGTGCATTACATCAAAAAGAGAAATGGAAGTTTTCCAGCAAAAGAAATATTTGTTTCTAAACTAGTCTTTTTTTTTTTGGCTTTGGTTCTGTGGACATGTACAGCCATTCTTCACACACATGCAAATCCTTAGGGTCCAGGACAATAGCCCTTAAAATCTTTTTTTCATGTGGTATAACACTAAGGTAATAAACTGGGCAATACTGTGAATGGTATACACTGATTGCGATGAATGCCTTAAATATTCCAAGCAGAAAGGTGCCAATTCCTATTCTATTTACAGAAACATTAATCTGAAAACGTTTAAAACCTTCTGCACATGCAGAAAAATAAGCACATATTTACCACGGCAAACCTACGTGTGGGTATGGTTTTAAGAGAGTAGCATTTGCAGGATCGGAAGCCTTAATCTAAACGTACACTAATTTTGCTGTTGTCTTTATGGGAGTTTTTAGCTACAAAACTTTTCTCTGAGCTGTTGTTCTAAAGCAGTGTAATATTGATAATGATGCACATGTATGCTTTAAACAATTGTATAAGTCTTTCATCATAAATGATCCAAAAGCCTACCTTTAACTGAAAAAGAAATTCAGTTTTTTCCCGGGACAGCCACCCTGCGACACAAGAAGATGTCAGAAGATGTGGGGAACACCTCTGAAGGCAGCATTCCAGCGCTATTTCCCAAAAGAGAATCTGGCGGGGATCCTTAGGTTAACTTCCCCATCTCCCGTGCACGCTCTGAAAGCAGCAGGTCCCAGTGATGGTGTGCGGACAGGCCACAGGACTGCTGTTCGGTCTGAAAGGGCGCCAGTCCTCCTAAGGAGTAAGAGAGCAGTGGTCGTGAAGGCTGAACAAAGTCTGTGCTATACATTCTTTTCTGTTCACTGAACAATTTCTGTCATCAACCTTTTTTCTTTTTGAAGTGCTAAACACAGGTACAGCATTAATGCAGATCTGAAGTTATACAGAGCCAAATAAACCCTGTGTAACTTATTTTCCATCTTGACTAGATTTATCTATAGATGCCTAAAGTATCTGTATACCACTATAGTATCTGTATGCCACTATAACTGTGGTATGAATACACCGTACTGAGATGCATTGTGTTACGCCTATCTCTTTAACTTTACTAGCATTCTTTTGTATATAAACACTATAATCTGATCCTGAAAACCTTTCTCACTCCCCCTGGAATCTGGATTTTCAGGCTAGAGGATTGCCTTAAAAAAAAAAAGCTACAGATAATACCAAGGAAGACTTCCTTAGGCAATCCATGTAGGAAATGTCTTTTTTTTTTTTGTCTTTTTTTTTTTTTTACATTCAGAACATTTATAGATTTTTTTTTTCTTACACTTAGATAACAGAATTAACAGTCTCATTTAGCTCGTGTATGCCAGTTAAAAGGCTGACCCTTGCAAGAGGTTTAATGGATTCAAAAGGCTCTAAAGCACCTCTCATGATATTTCAATTAATATATCACATGTTTTATGAAGTTTTCTGATAGAAACATCATGTGGAAACTATAGATCTTTTCTGGTTTCTTGAATGGTGTGGACAATAAAGTGTATTACAGCTTTATTCCGTATTTCCCAGTGAACTTGGTAACAGTACAGACAAACCTCTTGGTTTTGTCTGTAGAAGAGTACAGAGGGATCTGCCTTGCATCGATTTAGTTTTAAGCTACCGTAGTTACACAAACATCTGTTGAGTTTACTCATGTCAAATTTGTAATCTTGTATTGTATCTCTCATACTGGTCCTCTTATGATACCTGAATGCTGTCTCTGGGGACTGATCAGTGACTTGGAGACTGTCTCCTGTACAGAGCATAAACTTCATTGTTCGGTCTCGCCAAAGTGCTTCAGTTCTGGTCTAGATTAATCACCCTTAAAAATAAGGGGGCATAACCTCACCAAGTTATTTGCAGCTGACTCATGTAGGTCCCTGCGCACCAACCTCCCACCAAATCCAGCAAGAGGACGGTTCGCCGCCTCTCTCAGGACTGCGTCTGATGTGGCAAGAACAAAACAAAAGGGACAATAGGTCACGATGGAAAAGGCAGTAGAAGAGTAAGGGGAAAACTGTGAGGAGTAAGGAAAGAAGCTGTTTTTGCATATGTTTGCTTGCTTGTTTTTACCCTATGTCCAACCCAAACTTAATTTAGCGTTTTCAAATGGTTTTGTAGAGGTTTTTTTCTTCTCTGACCTGATTGGAGATGGCAAGTAACAATAATCTCTTTTGAAAACACAGCAGCCTCAGATTTCCATTTTGATCTTTTTTTTCCCCATGTTTGACAGTTTGGGTGCTGAAGCAAACTGGTGAAGCATCTGCTCGCAGTCTGCTTTGCTGTTGTCCTGCACTTTACATCTGGCTTTCAAGGAAAATACAAGCTCTCGTTCTTCACTGATAGCGCTCTACACCCACTTTAACGGCTCGCTTTGCATTTTCCTGATATACAACATATGCACATATATGAATCACTGGTCTTAGTTTTCACTGCTGTGCTGCCTTATTTCTAAGGCTATCCAAAAGCTTTACAGATTATAATAAAGTATAATCCTGAGTGTCACTATGGCATGTGAGAGGCATTGGTCTAATTTTACAGATGATGATCTCCCGCAGAAAGTTCTGGTAGGATTTTATCAGATTAGTAATGTTTTTTCAGGTTTCTGTAGAAAAAAGAAGAGGGATATTTCTAGTAAGATGTTCCAAAATTGGCTAACAAGACCCCCAATGCAATAAAATGGACAACATTCCTTGTTAGACTACAGATTGGCTTAATCCTTACTACAAGCTAATACCTTTTTGCTTACAGGAAACAGACACAGACAAAAAAATCTTTCTAAAACACAGAGTTGTTATGAGTTTTTTAGAAACTGGTAAGGACAGAATCAAAATCTCCCTTCTCTTCTCGTTTCTTGTATCAGGCAGAAATTCATCTCTTTCCCCATAATCCAAACACGTTCAGATCACCGGTCCCATGCACTCCTAGCATTTTGCTGCTCTATGTTTTTATGTGGTGTGATATGGCTCATTGGAACCGATGCTGCGAGTGTCGCTTATGTGTCAAACAGATCTACCTCCGTGAATGTCTTTTTAGAGGTGGATTACTTTGGTAAAGGACTCTGCCTTTGGAATATGATGCCCTGCGTACGTGAGTGCGTTTGTCAGCGGTGCCTCTTCCACACCTGCAGCCACGCAACCCTGGCCCTTCGTGTCAGAGAGCGCAGCCTCCACAGCACAACAAACTGCCTGTAGCTTTTATTCCTGGGCACCCTTGCTGCTGTGGGGCAGAGCAGGGGGCCCGGACCAGCGGCTCTCCGCCAGAGCTAACGTGGAAGCAAATGCCTCTCCTGCCCACACACTTCCAACCGCTGTTCCTCCAGGTGGAAAGGCAGCCTGGATGGATTTACTTACACCTCATTGCCCTGGAGTGCAGATGGGTGGGGTGAAAGTAGCCGCTGAGCAAGGTATTGCAAAGGCTGTTTTCTGCAGAGTTCTTCCCCTTTGGTGTCAGTTTTCAAATGGAAAATATTTCATGTGCCACCACGAAATAGAGATACTGCAGAGTTACAGAACATTGCTCCTGAAAGCTGTTGTGAAATAAATATATATATGAGGTTATAAAAATGGGTTTTGTATAAACTGCCCTCTTTTGGCAAACATTTCACTTCCTATAATTGTGTGCGCTTTTGTTTGAACTTATCAAATATGTGATTGTTCTGCTTCTCCTTCAGGGAGATAAGAAATCCACCCTCCGGATATGCAGAATGATGTTGTTGTAATCACTCTTCAAAGGGAGATCCACAGTAAACAAATGTTGTTAGCCTGTCGCCTCTGCAGCTTCTTCTGGTGAGCTGCAGAACTTCCAGAAGAAGGCTGGGACTAAGAGGAGAGGAGAAAATCAGCTGAAGTAGATAATTTTTCTTTCTTCAGTCCCAGGAAAGACCAAAATGTATAGGTCTGTGTAAGAACACCTCAAAAATATTTTTTTTTTTTTCCTAAGAGGAAAGTGTTTTGCCTCAGAATAGGTTGACTCTCTGAAGTTTGCCAGCATTGCTATAAACCAGCAAGACTGGGTAACAAAATTATGCCTTAAGGAAAAGCGCTTGGACCAGATAACACTATAGAACAGCAACAGGGTTTCAGTGCACCAGGTACCTAAGAATTTTATTGTTGCAGTTACACCTGCCAAAATCACATCACAGCTATGCTGGCAAAACTTTTAAATGCGGACTACAACTTATAGCTGTCTTGTTTGTTTGTTTTCTGCACAGATAAAATTCCTACAAGTGATCAGATCAGCCTTATGGAGCCAATCTCTCCAGCCCAGTTCAGCAGCACCAGCCTGCAAGGTTTCCCAGCCTGCCCAGTGTTTCCCCTTTGTCACGAGGAGACCGTCTCTGAATGACAGAGCTGACTCTCTCCACTCTTCCACCCTAGGCCTTCTGCGTTGAAACTCCCAGCAAAGCCACACAGTGTTAACGCAGGGGCGGTCGCTTTGCGGACACACAAGTGAAGCAGGGCAGGGCTAGGGCTGCTGCCTCACTCCGCTGAGGGTTTGAGTCCGCTGGAGGGCTGATGCGGAGTGTTTGTAAGCATGAGGTCGAACAGGGTGACTAGGCTCAGAAGGTGCCCATGCTCTCTCTCATGAGCAATGGGGCAGATGCAAATTTTCACCCATCATGGAGACACGTGGCTCATTTCCATGTTCTGCACGCAGCCAGATTTGTGTTGGTATGCGGCAGATTTCTGCCCACAGCTGCTTATTACTTAAGGAATTGAAAGAGCACAGCCCAAAAGCCATGCGTGGTGCAAACCCTTGTCTGTTAACAATGCAGTCTCCCGCTAGAATAGATGGAAATTTGCTCTTTGATTTTGTGCCCACCACCTTAGATTCATATGAGCTGGAGAGATATCTCTTTAGGTCTTGTGAACTGTTAACAGTGAAATTTCAGGTTTATAAATTAGAGGTTTGACATGACTATGACATTGTCAGATAGTTTGAATTCCTACCCAAATCTGATCTGATCTGAATTCTGAAACTTCTGAGATTTGCTGATCCCTAACATAAGCCTTAATTCATAAGACAGATCTTTAAGATCACACTGAAGTCAGTGAAGTTAGGTGTTGCTTAGGTCAGAAACAGTTAAAACCAGAAGGCAATTCAGATGTTACAGGACTTTCTGCATAACTACTGTGGGAAGAAAATCATCTTCTTTTCTCCACCCCCCCCCCAATTTTTTGAGCTCTTCCTGACAACAGTAGCTGAAAAAAGGTTGGATAGTAAATCAGCGAGAGGTAAATATTTAATGCTATTGTCAGCACTTAACAGGCTTCGATCTCAGTTAGAAAAGTGCTAGTCTAAATGTATTGCTATTCGTGAAATGTATTCACGTATTGCTATTCTGGATGTGCTTAATCTTAGCATGCTTAAAGCCACCATTAGTTTAAATGGCTTCCTGAATTTGGGCCTCAGATTTTTGAGTAAGAGCCTTCTGTACTGTCACGACGGCTTTACTGAGAAGATGAATTATGCAGTATTGTCTTTGAGAAAGGCTTTGTTTCTTCCCTGTTTTGTAGTCTTTCTCCTGAGAAGTGTTAGGAACATTGAACTTATTTACATTTGAAATAAGATCTAACCTAGCAAAGTGTTTAAGCAAAACTACCCATATCCTTCGAGTTAAGCATATACATATATATTTTGCAGATTAATTATTTTGCACTTTAATTTTATTATTTATGCTGTACTCTTGGTTACCAATCTTACCTATGACTAAAACCTGTCGGCTACTATTAAAGATCTCGTATTCGGGGTGACTGTCATTGCCCCTGCACTCAGATCAAACAAACCCATTCAAAAATGTAAATCCAAGTTGATTTTTCTTGCTTTGAAAACAAAGGCTCAGTTGTCAGAATTGTCTATTGTCTAAGCATTTTTGCAGAATGTACATGGATTCATGTCCCTCAGCATAGTGCATCCTTTGTTTGATTAGCTTTCAACGTTTTTGATGCAGGTGATTTTTTTCTTTTCTATGCTAAGAAAGGTAGTTTCATTTTTCATCACTTCTCTTCCAAAGAATAAAATGTTTGTCTTTACAAAGTTTTCATTGAATGATGATCTGTAGCATATTAACTATTAATTCGTTGGAAGGATACTTGGTGGCTACAATAGTGAAATACAAGCCTTGTCTCAGTGGAATCTGGATTTCCTCTCTTGACGTTGGTTCGGTTACCTAAAGATCAATGAGTAGGAATTTTGTAAACACTTTCAGAATTAGATCACCATCTGAGCACCCTCACCAAATTCACTTTTAAAGTTTCTAGCCCATCCAAATCCTGCCCGAGTCAGTGGGAGATGTAGGGTCTCAGCAATTTAAAAAGCAGGCTATTGCTTTTTAAGTGCTTAAAGATGGATTAAGGAGGATAAATCTAAACACTGAGATTGAGTATGGTGGGTTTAATGCCTATGAGCCAAACTTTAATTTCATTGTCCCTGATAAAATGAGGCTGTAGGAATTATGGCTGCTATTATGCCACAAGCGTATGGATATTACAATCTTTCTCTTCTATGAACACTGAAGTTTTGTAATGTTTGATAGCTTGCTGAAGCTCTCCTGGACTCTAAAAGTCCATGAAAATTCCATTATTAATGTTTCTCTTTCCAATGGTACCTCTAGACACAGAATTCTTTCAAGTAGCTGCATTTTCCATTTGAGTCTACTTGCACAAAGGCGCATACAGGTACAAATATCCATTCTCAAAGAAATTCGATTGCATGTATATAACCTCAGCTGTTGCATTTAAAATTTTCCTGAGAATCCCTTTGTTTTCTTGTTCTCACTTTCTTTGAATAGTTCATGTCTATTTTTGCAAAATCAGCTTGCATAGACATTTTGTTCAATATGGTGGTCTTGTCTTCCTTGTATTATAATTCTCACACAAAGAAAACTGAGAAGAAAATTTTCTTCATTATAGTAAGAGGATTTTTTCAAAGCTTGAGTTTCACGTACCTTTTATCCTTGGGTTTGCAGTGTCTTGTTTGGCTGACTGTTGGCAGATGCTGCAAGAAAAAAGCAGGAGTACAAGTTAGTATGTTTAGCTACCATTTTGAATAAAATCTAAAGCATCTGGGAATCATTAGCTGGAGTGAAAATCAAATTGGCTGGTCATTCTTAAGAAACAAGCAGTAAAAAGAATACAAGTAAACTTTGCACAGTGACACAGGATCAGTTCCAGGAATCCAACACGCAAATATTTATAACGCTGTTTCACGCTGATGTCCATATTCTTCCGCTGTTCTCTAAGCGGGAGATCTCTCAGGAGCAATCCATGCTCAAAGGAGGTTCTGGATGCTTCCACCCATGTAAGAGTGGAGAGAGTTACAGGTGTACATATTGTACAAAAGCACGGCCAGAAATAAGTGCCTGTGGCAGCTCGAAATCCACGATCTAGTTCCAGTACCTGGCTAGATCTGCTGTAGCCATATTACCACATGTATTGGTTACACACCAAAATGTTCTGTGAATTCAACCATCTTCACAGCCGCTTGACTAAGTGAAAGTATTTATGCAGACCTTGGAGAAATAGGGTTGAGCTTATATAAGACTCGACCAAGAGCTGCAATAGCAAGGATGGACAGCACATTGTTAAGCGCAGAAACCACAACCACCAGAAAGACTTTCTGTTTTATTTACTGACCCAAACCACAGGAATTCTTTCATTACTTTCTTTCTGTTCATGCAGGTACCATATCAGGATGGGTGAGCTGTCTCCAGCTAAGCAAATTAACCTGAGGAGAAACAAAATGAAATGCAAGTTAACAGGTTTCTGATTTTTGCCTATGTAAATTAAATGTAACCCCTCGGTAATAGAAGATAACTCCGCTTGGGCCACTTAAGGACAAAAACAAGGATAAAAAACGTGCTAAGGGTCCATGCTGCAACACCAGATTAAGTTACCTATTATGTGAGAAATAAATAAATAAAAATAATTTTACAAGCTTCCCTGTCCTCCATCTCTTACTTGAAATTAGAACAAAGATTCTAGTGCAATGATTTCTCTCTTTCCTTTCACAGTGCTAGCTTGGAGCTGCCTTTTGCCACTCAAGTTTATTGCTTTCTTGGACTTTAAATTGGTTTCTTCTGAGTGAACCAAAGATTGTACTGACCTAAATGTCACTTGAATTAATGTATTCTTGTTTCAGTCTTTATTTTTCTCTTGGAGCCGCTTCTAGCTTAAATTACGTTGTATTTCAGGGCTTGAAGACAAGGTCACAGTCATGCAAAGAATTAGAAGTACGGGATGTTTCAAGTTTGCTTTCAGTATTTTAAGAGAAACAAGTTTGAACACCATTATTCCTGAATTTATGAAATAAAATAACTGGATCAGTACTGATAGCCATTATTACTACATAAAACCACTTGCTCAGTGATGTATTCTTCAGCAACAGTGAGGGGGAGTGACTAGCCCAGCCGTATAAAGAACAGTGTGTAAATCATAGCTGGAGCTGGAGAACTCCTCAGCCATGAGTAATTCTGCTGCCGATTTTCATCTTATTTTTCTGATGAACATTCCTTTCCCTTTGCAGAGACCACAGCCATCCCGAGTCCAATTGCACGGCCGCATAGCCTCCACACATAATACTTGGTCTGTCAGCTGCTCGTGAGTGATATATTGCAACAACTCAGTGTGCACTTTTGCCGGTTAGAATCATGGCTCTCCTGGCATGTTCTGGACTCTTAGTAGAAAAGCAAAATATTACTGTCTAGTATCCAGAAATATTCTTCAGGGAGAATAAGCACCGTTATTAAAACTTACTTTCTATGAGAATAACCAAACTATTACATTCTGCTGATTACATGGTCATGGCAATTTTCCTGGAAAACAGAGGCTAGAGGCACCATTCTAGCATAAGCAGAGCTTTTCTAAGAAGTGGACTCTGATATTTTGTAGCCTTCTTTTAATGCTGGCAGTATTCTGTGTGCTCTCTGCTTTTTCAAAGTACGTTGCTACTTCTTGCCTTATTCTTGTAGCAGAGCAGTGTCAAGGTTTTCTGACATTATATGGAAATATTTGTCTGAGAAAAGAACAGCAGAAAGTAAGGCCAGGCTTCTCAAGAGTGGCCAGCTTCATCAGACCACAAAAAAACTCTTGAAGTCTCGGGATTTTGCTAGTGGTGAATAAAGTCCTCTTCCACAATTTTCATCAGCAGAAGCAGCAAGGTGTGAACTTCAAAAGGGTGAAGCAAAAGGGGAAAAAAAAAAAAAGTCCAAGGGGGGTTCTATATTTCATTTCTGGATACTTTATATTTCACAGTTGCCAAATATAATATGCAAAAGAGAAAATGAGCCCTACAGCTCACATTTTAAATACGATTACCTTACTAAAAATAGCTTATATTAATATTTGGCATAAATCAGTTATATAATGTTATGCTTCCTGATCATTAAACTTCCAAATAGCAGGGTGTGCAGCTTCAGGATGCAGAAACGTACTAGAATACTAAGGCAGGCACTGTTATTCCACAATTCTCTTGTAGCTTTTTCTTCTATTGTCCTTCTATAGATCAGACAAGTTCATCTATCATACAATCTTTCTGTGAAATAAGTAGATAAAATGAGTAGAAACAGCTAAGGAAGAAAAAGAGAGGCATATAAACCAGATAATAGGAGAAGCTGTTGCTTTTTTATGTTTATTTTCTGTTTATATTCAGTTTGTATTTGTCCACTTACTGTTTAGGCCTCTTGTCTCTCAGAAGGTAATTTGCTTTTTTTGCCTTGGTTTTCTGATTCTCCTTATGGAGACAGTTCCACGTGCTGGATACTTTTTAAATTAATTAAGATGCCTGAATTCACTTTCTGCTCTCAACTTCCACCACTTAAAAATGACAAACTTTTTGCTGTTTCTTGTGTTTTCCTGAAGTAACAGCAGCTGGGACAAAGAATCCCTAACCCATCTCCACTTCAGTTCATAACCTGTTCCCCCTGTGTGTCACTCTGTTCTCTCACCTGACATAGCTGTAGAGTACAGACTCCCAGGAATTGCTTAAAATCATAACTTCTGAGTGTTTTTTCCTCTTAGAATACATCCTCTTTTTGTTAAGGGGCTTTTAGCAGCTGCTAATAATTTCTTATGGACACTTTTAAAGTAGAACATTAAATGGAAAATTTAAAGTGAAGATTGAAGATGTGCCCACTTTTAACTTAATATTTTGCTTATAAGGTGCTCATAAACATTAGGAAATTGAAAAATTATCAAATAGCAAAAAGCGATTCAATCATTTGCATATGCCAATAGAAAATGATTTGCATAAGCTGATTTGAATAGAAAATGCTGTAATGCTGATAATTCTGGATACATTAGGAGAATTGGCTAGATCTGCGCTCCTTTTACATTTGATATGTGCCTCAGATTAGAGTCAGAAGGAAGTTGGAGGAAATTGCTCCCTTTAAATGTCCTGTTCCTTAAGGAGCTGGGTGGGTCCAATGTCTAACAGTCTAAGCTATAAAGTAAAACTATGTTATGTAATTTGCAGCAAATCCTAAAAGCTGTGGCTCATCAAACTCCTAAGTGCAGTACTCAGGGAAATACGATGTCGCAATGAGTGTTACATCAGTACTGCAGATACAGTACACTTGGTACTGCTGTTGCTTGAAACTGCTGACTTGTCATTTTTCTTCTGGATCAACTGAGTCAGCAAGTTCATTGTATTTGGAGTTGTTTTATTTCCACAGCAATTCTGCTTTCAAGTGGTTGCAATGAAAATACATCACAACATTTCCTGCATTCCTTAGCGAAAGTCGTTGTTTTTGATTCTACCTTTTACTTTGCGTGCAGCTGCGACCCCTGGAAAAGGAGGAATCTTCTTTACTCATATTTGACAAGCATGAGAGCCTAAACGTTAACAAACACCAGGGCAGTACTTGATGGACTAAATATGATAAAGAGAAGTAGTTGCAGGGACCTTCCTATCCGTTATTCTTGGATGTGGGATTTTGCATGGGATCGACATCCTGCAATTCATAGAATCATAGAATCAATCATTAAGGTTGGAAAAGACCTCTGAGATCATCAAGTCCAACTGTTATTGAGCAACACCTGGTCTTGTTTCACCTCCTTTCAGACTTGAGCTGTGTTATTAAATGTTATTACTTAAAGCCAGAGAGGAGGGCCTGCATTTCACCCTACCCGGTCATTTTTAATATAAAGAATGAGGAATAATGAGGTGAGGGCAAGGAAGAAGACCAAAAGAACATTGGGGTTATGTACTGCTGACAGAGTTGCCTTCTTTATCGAGGCACTCGCAGATTCAAGCTGGTTGCATGTCCTGGCCGTGTTGTCGGGTTATTGGGGCCTAACGCCACCTTTTCGCTTGGAGAGCAGGAGCTGCCTGGCAGCACATGCTTGCCTTGTGGTCTAGGCATAGCCTGGAGCGGCACAGGTTGAGGAGGTCTGGCTAGAGTGCGTGAACATTTGCATTTTGGATATAGAACTGAAACTTGCAGGAATAACCACAGCTAGGAAAGTCTATGTCTGCAGGAGGGAGGCTGCAGAAAAAGAGATGTCTTGCAAGACCTAAGAAAACGTGAAGGAATGATGTATAACTTTAAAAGGTTTACAGCAGAGGGAACAGGCCAGGCTTATGAAAGTCACTGCTATTGAAGGCACAGACAAAGCACAGCAGCTACATGGGAGGAGAAGGGATCACACCAGCCATGGAGTGGAGGCAGAGGAGAGAAGAGAATTAATTGCAGAGAAATGCAGCAGAACAGAATAATCTGGCAGTCTGCAGAGCTAATATACCACTGATCACTGAAGCATTTTTAAGCAATTTTGTTGGTCTTTTTGTAAAGCATATGTGCAAAGTAAATATGCAAATAATACTTGTTTTCTTAGAATAAGAAAACATTTAAGTTTGGTGTAAGTCACAGAAATATTTGAGAATATTCAAGAGTAATTACAGCCTCAGAAATCGTGAAGTTAGTAAGAACAACCGTAGATACCAACGTGAGGGAAAAAGACTGCATATTCACTTGGCAAAAGATGGGAACATATTTGTAAAGATGGTTTAAAAGCTTCTGGCATACAGCAGAGCATAGACTCAGAGCAAATATATTCCATACATCACTGGAGCCTAACTTGCAGGTTGGCAAATGTCCTGCAGGCTTGAGCTGGAGTTTTAAATTTGATCTTTTGCTTGCATATTACCTGTGGTTATACAGTTGTCATCTCACTGCTTTTAAGCATTTCCTGGCTTGTGTAATTTCAGCCTGCATTCTCTCTGCTTTGGGGCTACAAGCAGATCCCCATGTCTTATAATTTTTAGTGAAAGCCATGGAGGTCTTCCTATTTAGCAAATAGGCTCAAAGGCTGAGAGCCTGGTGAGTGAAGGATATTCAGACAGAAGAAATAGGCAGCCTTCAGATCTTGTTTCCTTATATGATATGAGTCTGAATTCTCATATATCTGCAATCTGCCAATCATTTGTAATATTTTACATGGAAAATGCTTGGCTTAACCATGGTGGATATCACTAGAAAAAATCAGATTACATATGTTCCATGTGTTATATGTAATTAGTGGAAATCAAAGCTCTGTTGCAATGACTTTTGTCTTTGCTTTCATAGTGTCAGCTTTCTTGCACGTTCCTCTGAAAGAGCTGGTGCCGGTCATTGCCCTTTGCAGAACGGTGGCCCAGGTGGCCCAGAGCTGTGACACCGGCTGCGGAGACAGAGGGTGAGAGGTACCTTGGGAAGAAAGGGTGAGGGGACCTTATCTACCTAAAATGCTTTTCTGCCTACGTTTGGGTCAAGCCACTGCCATTCCTGGAGTAAGAAAAGAAGATCCACCAAGAGGTACAAGAGGGACTGCGAGGCGATTTGCCATGCTCCAGTTCTCTTGGCTCCCAGGAGGTCAAGAAGTGAGAACAATAATATTCATTTTTCCCTCGTTGTTATCATCTTCTGTGTTTCTGTGTGAAGTATTAGATAAGGTTTGAGTCATAATAATGTGGGAAAAGAGCTATTGAAAATATTCCTTTTGTGGGAGCTAGATGGCGCCGTGGATTAATGCTCCAGCCTTTTATCTGGGGATGTTCTGGGGCAAACACAGTTTGATCAGGTAACAACTTGGCAACTAGTTTGCCTGTGGGAATTTAAGTCTAGATCAACGGAAGTATTTAGATCCTTAAATCCTCCTGGGTGCCCAGCCTCTCCTGGACATCAGCAAGGACTCGTAGCTGGAATCGTACCGCTACAAATGGGGCCATGTCCTTGGCGGACACCAGTGCCTGCTGCAACAGGAGCCACTCGCTCACCCCGATGGCGGGCTCTAAAAAGAGAGGTGAGTCAGATAGCAGAAATCCTGCACTTGCGTTAAGATAGCCAGGTGGAGGAAAGTACAGCTGCTGGTGCCGCACCTGAGTTTAATCTCTGCTTATCAGCCATAAAAGTCGTCTTTTTTTTTTTGAGATTACTTTTACATTAAAAAAAAAGCAAAAGTAAGAAACCAACAACCCACAATTCCTCTGGCAACACTTGTATTTCCGGTTTTTCAGGCTATTTCTGTGGTGGTGGTGTTAAAGGATACTCGCCTGGAATCATCCAAGCTTTCCGCTGAACTACTTAGAAAAAAAAAAAGTAAAGCACAATAGAATAAACTGGAAAGCACATCTCTGTGCACAAATGTCAGCACACTGTTGGGCATGGGATTCGTATTCAGACAAAGTCTTGCTCTTTCTTTTTGTGGGAAAAAGAGTCTTACTTAAAAACAAATGGCTTATAAAACAATGCAAAGAGACCGGGGAAGACCACTTTATTGTGAAAAACTTAAAATTCAAAGAGCACCATGTGAGAACTTAAACAGCAGTCAGCGATGGGAGCAGCCACAGGACAATTTGGAGGACGATCAGTGGGGACTGGAAACCATTTAATGGGGGTTAAATATCCAGCTTAAGCAGATACACTGAATCGTTCTGTGGCTGGTATGAAGCAAATTCAGCGATAACCAGCTTCACACTCTCCACCCCCCAGCCCTTCATCATCATCATTGGCCCCAGCTGTTAGCAGAAAGATGGCTGAATAACTGACCTAGGAAATGAGTTATCCTTTGGCCTCCAGAAAGGTTGAAACACCGTGATGCTGTCACCAGTCTGAGCTGCGTGGCTACACGAAAGGCCTCGATATTCAGCTGAAATGGCAGGCAGGGTCCAGAGCTGCACAGGGGTGTCCAGCGGAGGCTTTTTCACCTTCCTCTCGGGGGCATCTGGTACCGTTGTCGACTCGAGGCGGCAGTGGCAGCCGGAGGGCGGTGAGGTGGGAGGCTCTGCCCCCCCGGGCCCCTTCCCGCCCTTTCTCTTCGGCTGGTTTCGAACGCAGGCTCCTTCGCTCAGCAGGCAGTAAACAAGGCCTGCCCTGACACAAATAACTGCTTTCAAGCTTCTAAAAGAGAAACCAGACAGAAAAATAATATAGCTTAGACAAAGTACTTTGGGAAGAAGCTCCCAAGATTTGTTTCAGCAAAGAAAAAAGGTGCTTATGTCTGTTTACTGACCATGTGAGGGGCAGTACTGAGGGGACAGACATTCATTATGGGGCACATTCTTAAAGCTTTACTTCTTCTTCCTATTTTTTTCCTGACATTTGCTGTTTTATACTCTCTGGCAACCAGCAGAGCTCCACCGATGCTGACTTGCAGAGCCCATAGAGATACTAAGGAAATATTTTTCCTAGCAACAAGCTGCATACGAAAACATGAAGAAATGCTTCCCCTGCTCGTATTTCCCTTCAGTTTTTTTGGTCATCTGGTGCTGAGATAAGAGCTGTGCGGTGAAACCTGCTGCTAGCTTGTGTTTCGCAAGGCAATCTGGAATAGAGGAACACGTAAAAACTTTGTGCCTGCCGTTAACACAGCGCAGAGGCCTGTCTGAGATCATGGCGGTGCGGTGCTGAGCAGGCATGCTGCCCGCCATGTTGCCTGGCCTCGATGCTGCCCCATTCCTACGCTGCTCAACACCGGCTGGTGCTGAGGTTCCCTCAAGCGGCTCTTCAAGCAGTGAAGGCAAAGCAGCGTATGGCATTGCCTTAAGATGGCGGCTGTATCCATGCCTGGTAGTACAGTGGATAAATGAAAAGATGGCGTCTGAGGCAGGTCTCTTGCGAGCGCTGCCTGAGGCACCTGTTACCACAGACCCTGGCTCAGGTGAGGCTCTTTGAGGTTGCTCTAATTGAAAAGCAGCAATTAATGAGGGCTAAAGGCGAGCACTCCCAGGTGCCAGGGATTGGCCTCAGGGAGGCCACAGGTGGGAGCCCTCACTGCCATTAGGCTGCATAGGCGGGAACTCCGACAGTGCCTTTCTGAGGTAAATGGGCGAGGGGTGATGGTGGCTAGTGCCCACAGGGCTCCCAAGGAGGCCCTTGCTGGCCCCCCCGGCTGATGGGCAAGCGTCCACCAGGCAACGTGGCCACAGCAGGTGCCCAGCACATGGGTATGTGTCATGGTGTGCTGCTCCATGGTGAGAGGTACGACCGGATGGCTGTGCTCCTGAGGCGTTTCTCCTGGCTGGGCCTGGTTAGGCAGAGAGATGGCCACCGCTGAGAGGTGAGAGGAAGGGGTTGGCAGCAGACAAGCAGAGCCTGATTGTGGCCCTGCCAACTGAATGTGGTCGCTGGAAGCAGGTTTGAGTCCTGGAGCAAACACGTGAAGCATGGACACTGTTTCCTTTCCCTTTATGCCTTAGGAAACCTGAGAGGGAAACCGGGGATGGTGCTCCATCCTGACATGGTAGTATTTTCTATTTTCTGCCTGCTAGTGGGACAGAGCTAAAGTATTAATGTTATTTTAACTAAAGTATAGTTTTCTGGGATTGAATTATTAGCCATGTGGAGTCAAAGACTGGCACTTGTGTCTGCTTGTGAGTAACTCCCCCTTCTTTTCTGTCCTTGCTCAGCCATGCTGAAACAGCGTTCGCAGATGTGAGGGCAGCAGCCACGGCAGAAAGGCTTTGTCAACACCAGCAAATCACTGTTTCTGCCTCTGCAAGGTCAGCTTCTGAAGGCAACATGTCCGAGACCACGGCTCCACAACCGGTGAGGAACATGAATTGTCAGGAAGCATTTAGAAATTACACAGTATTAGTGGGTAGACTGAAAGCATTCTCATGGTAGAGCCAACCTCTGAATTTAAGGCCAGCCTTGTACCCATAGGGTGAATATTTTGTGAGTAACTTCAGTGGGGTTAGGATGAAGCCCAGGAGGTTCTTACTCATCACTCGATGGGTTACTGAGAAGAAGAACATCTGCAGAACATGTTCCTGTGTCATCAGTGTATTTCCTGAATTTGTCCTCCAGTATTTTAGAAGAATTTATCATTTGGAAAAAGCTTGATATAGTAAACTGAAAAGCTTTGTCTGCAGTGGAACACTTACTTCTGTAGTTGTTTAGAAATAGTTTGCATAAAGATAGGAGCAGATTTGTAAAACTGGTTTGAAAGCTGTGTGTAGGCAACAGAATACACACTTGAGGCAGACATATGTGTCCCAAGATAAGAAACTATCCTGCAGGCTTAAGTTGGAGATCAAAATCTCATATTTTACCTGAACGTATATCTATGTTACAATGTGATTCCTACAAACTCTGCTTAGTACTTCCATGGTTTCTGTCTGTTGAGCTGGAATTGCTTTTTTGCAGAGAAACTGCAAATAGTCCCCAATTAAGATGATTTAGCAAACCTTAAAAGAAACTGAATTGTGAAGGACAAAGTTTTAAAAATAATCCATCAGGGGTTTTTTTTTTTAGCTGAACTTGAACTCTTAACAGGCTTCAGATTTGCCAGTCACTAGTTATAATTTATCCGGGAATTGTATTACAGTGAACATCCTAACATGTAGGGACCAGATAGAAAACCTAAAGACTCTATTGTGTAAGGAAGGCCATATTTTCTGTTTTATCCTTCACTTTGGAGAGGAAAACAATGTGAGGAAATGGTGTGTTGATCAGTATGTTGTACACATCATGCTCTATAGAATGAGAGATACAGGGCAATTGCCTTCTATCGATTCAAATAATGTTCTATGGGTACCTTGGTGAGGTATGTACCCTGCTCCATACACTGCTTAATGGCTTTTTATTATTTATTTTCTGACCTGTTGCTGAAAGATTCTAAATATAAGTCAGAGTAAATTCAAAAGCATGTATCTATTTCAAGATAGAAGTGGAAACAGCCCCTCCTTGCAGCTAATAATAGGATTGACATTGTTAAACAATTAAATTGAAAAATATTAATAATAGGTGCTTCATGCATGTTAAACAAAACTTCAATAAGCACTCTGTTTTATTGTTTAACTGTACGTATGAGTCATAAGGAAAGTGTTAATGTTCAGAATCGGATATGAATCATGTATTTGTGAACAATCTTCCAAGGCCAGCCCTGAAACCCCAAACACATTTATTCTTTGTAGTTAGTCAGCTCTGTGCTTGGAAACTGAAAGTGTAATCAAAGTGAGAGTTTGTTTATTAACTAGTGGATGCTGTGCATCTTATTTACACGGATTGATAATGGGGGGTGAAAAATAAGGAAGAAAGCTGGTAATGCATGGAGCTCTCTGTCCCTGGGGTACAAATCACAAAAGGAACCTGAGCAGCAGTAGCACTAGCCATTAAATGCTGAAAGCATTCTGTGACTTTAAAAGGAAATCTCATATTCATGAAGGAAATCCATATGGCACCCTATTTGTGAGGTGAGGTGCCCCATTCTCTCAAAAGCTGACTTGCAGCATTTATTGTTTTGACTGCTTTAGCATTAGGGTGAAAGAATTCGCTCCAAGGGGAACAAAAAACCCAAGCAAAACGCACAGGAGTAACTTGGGTGTTATTATATATTGTATTGATTTGCATTACAGATAGAAAATTGGAATTACTGAATGACAAGCTTTTTGTGCTGGCTGTATTTGGGCATGCTAAGGGAATCAGGCTCTTTGTTGAAAGTAATCTCACCTGCTAATTATTTCTAATCATTAGTAATAAGTATGTGCTTAATTGCCTCCTCTCCTGAAAGGCACAGGATGAAAGGAAGGTTGAATTGCCTGTTCTGGAGGAGGGACAGAGGTAACTGCTAGGACTTGTGCCCAGTATTATAGGCTAAGAAAAGTGTTTGAGTGCTAGCTGTGGTTTAGGGGAGACCTCTGGAAATCTGGTTTGGTCTCTGATACTGCCTGACCTTGAAAAAATAGTTTTTCTTGTCTATTTTCCCAACTGTGAAAAGGATCCTGAAAAGCATTTGGTCAAGCTGCCCATAGTCCAATGCACAATCCCTCCTTTACTCAGCAAGTTGCTATTGAATTTTATTTATGTTGGGAGTGTATGATTTATGCCATTATGGCATACAGCATGGAACTGCTTTGGGACATGACTGAACCAGCGTGGCTTTTGCAAAGGTATGTGTTAGTTTATCTAGCTCTGTGTTGGCATTCTCATAATTATTTTAAAATATACTTAACTTTTAGAAATAACAGTTTTCATGTTTCTGTGTACCTGAGGCTAATGTAAGATTACCAGTCTAATCTTGCAAGGTAATAAAAATCTGAGTATTAATGATAATATTAAAAGAAGCAAAAAGTAGTTTAAAGAACTTGGCAAGACTTTGACCGAGCCTGCATTTGAATGGAGAATTCCTGGCCCTATACTGCTACCGCTAAACCTCACTTACAGATAAGAAATGACATATATTTGCAAAATGTGTTCATACACAAACTATTCTGCTTGAGAGCCTGAATAACTGGTTTTGCCACACACTGAAATACGACTTGTGCTCTCAGGTGACAGGATGCTTGGAGTCACAGCTGGCACGCTCCTGGCTGGTTTTGGAGGCTACTGCAGCCACCTCCACGTTGCCCCATGGCTTGCAACTTGCCTTCGAAATTTTGTGGAGAGAAGTGTGGGGTTTTTTGACTTTTAGCTTTAAAGGAGGTAATGGTTAGTGTGCTACTCAAAGGAGGTTTAATTGAAGTGAGATTTGGTGGTGGCTGACCAAGCAGAAACACATCTAAAGTACAAATCAACAGTCATTTTACATGTAAACTTCATCGCCCAGCAGCTTCCTAGTCTGTCCAGTTCCTCAAATATAAAATTTTTTCTAATGTGTTAACATTCACATGTTTAAAGCCAGGCAGTTGCACAAGGTTTACAATAACAGAACCAAATACATAAAGGATTAAAGGTACTTCATTTAGCTGTTTTGGTCTGTATTAATGTTCTGATTAAACAGCTGTGCCTTTTTTTGAGTAGGGCCAGACCTAACTATCACTGCTACTTTCTTCTGTGGCAGAAACATAAATTGACGTTTGCTTGGGAATGTTTTCTCCCTCAGCCTGTGTTGATTTCTTTGTATTTCTAAGTGGTATGCCCCATCTGCTATGTTTAAGCAGCAGTAGGGAACTTTTAAAAGAAAAGTAATTCGAACCCTTTGCACATTATTGAATTTGGCCTTTTTAATTTTGTGACACCATATAGGCCTCATCTTTCTTGTGCAGTTTCAATCAGAGTACAAATACAACTGTACAAACCAAAGGCCTGTTGTTGCTTTATAGCAAAGTCCTTTGTGGAGTCTGAAATAAAAACTGTACATTCAAATGTATTAGAATTTAAACATCTTGTTGCAGACACTTGGATCAGTCTGTCTTGCTGTCCTGGCAACATTGATTTTATTGCTTAGTATCAAATAGTGTCTCTGACAATATCTGTGTGTGTATCTACATGTATATCTCCAACTAAAAACTTGCAGTTCTTTGCTGTAGCAGAGATGAGGAAGATGTGTTCAAAGAGCAACCTAGTGTGAGCTGATACCTCTTTCTCACTTACTTTTATGTTTGGTACTGTCCGGTGTGAGAACTGCCTAAAATAAAGGGACCTCCCTGCAGTGCAGAGCTGTCTGAGTTACTCTTAATGCTTATCCTTGTTATTGATGGCGAAGCAAGGCCAGAAGAAGGGATGGAGCTGATGCACTATTGCTCTGTTGGTGGTGTAGTTTAACTCCGTTAGCCTGGAGGAGTTTAAAGATGTCTTTCAACCTTTCCTGTTATCTCTTTTCTGAGTAATGCTGTGCAGTCCATAACCATAATTTAGGATGTAGTCTAGTGGTTTTCCTTATTTGTGGCTTTAGCAGTAGGTCAGATTTATTGAATTTTTTTCTCATTAGAAAATTAAGTTTGTCTGCCATTTCTTGTCTTCAAAGAGTCTTTCTGATTTCTGCCTGCCTTCAGCAGGGTCAGCTAGCAAAGCTTGCCGCCTTCTCAAGGTTGAAAATTTAAACTTTGCTGCCATACATTGTCTGCGGGTTAAATAATGACTGTACTGAGCTGATTAACAGAGAACATTCAGTTTCCTTATTGCTGATGAAAGGGCTGGAATACGTGTCCAAATCCCATTAGCGGAAACCTAGTCACTGCTGAACTATGCAAGATTTTCAGAACTCGTAGTAAAAATGTACAAATATGAGGTATGAAAGAGAAAAAAAGAATTAATTTTATGAGCTGTTTCTGCACTATTGCAGTGTATTAAAGAAAAAAAAAGCGGCCATAATCTTTGCTGGTGTAAGGTTAAATAATTGTTACCTAACATTTTGTTGTTTGAAGGCACGCAGTATCTATATAACATAGTAGTTACACATCTTAACTTAACAGTCTCCAGACTCTTATAACCAATATACCTGCAAAAAAACCAGACCAGCCACCAAACTCTCAGTGATGGGACTACAAATGGAGGCAAACAAAAAAAATGGTCCCTTCTGAGTTGTACTTTTTAGATGCTTATATTTAGTGGTCCTCAGCTGCTTATAGGAGTTGTTGAGCACTTGACTTTATCAGACCCTCTGCTGTGGAGAGAACTGAATGAGCTGTTCTTTTTTTTCTCCTGTACCTATTGAAAGATCCCATGTGAATAATTAATTTGGTCCTAAAGGAGTGCTGAACCCTTGTGCTTCACAGTGGTTACCCAGGAAGGGGAGGAAGGATTGTCCTGTTGTGGATGTTCTTAAGGCTGCTCCAGCCAGTTTATAACATCTTCATTGCTGTATCAAGGCCTCACGGTTGAGGCCCTAGATTAGAAATGTGTGGATTTTTTCCAGAAATACATACATAACTGTTAAATGCAATTATTAGGGGATATTTAATATTCGATTACAAAGAAACTAGTTGAATTCCCTTAGTCTGAGAAAAAAGCAGATGACAATTAGGTATAAATTAGCAGCAATTGAAAAGATACTTGGTTGAGTTTAAGCTTTTGCATGCTGTTCTCAGTATCCAGTAAGAAAAAATGCACATCAGAGGCATTTATTGTTTAGTTAAGTTAAAAGCTGTCCACAATGTGCTGATTACTAAGTCCACTTTACTGAATAAGTATTGGCAATGGCTTGTAGGTATGAAAATAAGTATACCAATAACTCCATATTCTACTTTTTCAGATGACTTTTATTCTGATGGTAACTTTTTCCGGATCACGTTCATTTGCTAAATAAACTTCTTCCTAGAAATAAGACTATAACAACTTTACTCTTATATGACTAAGTTGCTACTGTGTTCTAATACAGCAGCTTCAAGAGTTGTGTATTGTAGATCAACGGCTCTTTCAGAAAGCATTTTATTCTGCACGATGAGCTGTACAATAGGAGAAAACAATGCAGCCACCAAAAGTTACTGCACTCCCTTTCAAATAGGGAGTGTGGGGCCAAAGACAGACCAGAAGGGAGATTTTGTACAGCTCCTTTGTTCTGTGAGGAGTCTTCCTCAACAATGGGAGTGTTTCAGTCAGCCTCTAAACAGTGACAACATAGAGAAATATGATTAGGATGGGAAGTTGGTTATATTTTTTTTTATTCCCTTCCCCCCCAATGCTCATTTTGCTAGCAACAAAAAAAACTAACTGGCATTCAGCCCAAGTATTTTAAATATTGGAATTAGCACACTGGGTTCATGTTCCCATAGTTCCCTGCAGTTGATACCTTTCACTGGGCTATTGATAATCACTGTTTTTTGTTTGCTTCTTCCACTTTAGCAGCTTTGTGGTTTGAGTGGCTGTTTGTATAGTATTATTAACACATATGCCACTAGCTTGTCATTGTGGACAATTATTTCATGTTCATGCAAGGTTATTATCACTCCTTTACAGCCTGCCTGTCAATTTTCAGGCAGGTAAGTGTATTATGCTGAATTGCAGAGAAAGGTACTGATACTAGGAAACAGCTCACGAAGACTTAATAGCTTAGAATTGTTCATAGTGGCAGGTGTAAGAGATAAGAGTGTCATATTTACTGGTATATGAGATTCTAGTGAGGGCCATAAAATCTGACCTCAGGGTCAGGGCATCAGAACAGAAAGTTAGTTATTTTATCTTTTCTTTTCTTTAAGCTTCGTACACCTAACATTGTCATATTTTGAAGTACACTTGTCTGCCTTCTGTTTTTATTGTCTTCAGATTCACCCAGTCATAACATTTTTTCCATTAAAACTAGAAACACAAACAAACTGCTGATTACTCTGAGTAGAAAGTAGAAAAAAAAAAAGTACAAATATTGTGAGAACAGTTTAGAATATATTTGGATCCAACCTGTTCTTTCTTAAACACTGAAACACCTCTGGATAAGGTTTATGATAAATTAAGGGATTCAAAACTATTCCAGGGTAGGGGGCTGAGTTCCAAATTGGAGAACTGGAAGTGTCTGACAGTTGTTCTTATTAGAGCAGGGGAAATCTGATGTGCTTAGGAAAACCTCAGGTCATCAAACTCAGGACAACTGTATTGCCTTTGATTGAAATTATGGCCTGCATTAAGTCCTTATAATGATAGATTCAGTTCCTGAATGGGAATTCCATTTGTGATTTCCCAAAATTGAAAGGGATTTTTAACAAATACTCTGGTTTTGCCTCATTTCTGTTGGAAAGGGCCCCTTGCAAGATTTGTTGTCTTTAAGCCCTCTCTGGTTGCACTGGAAAACATTTACAAGCCATACTTCCTCACACTGGTACTTCAAAATGCAAAGGTGAGAGGTTTTACTCTGCAAATAGTATGTGTCCAGTCCCTCATTCCCCAGGTTGGGTAGACGTTATTTGTCACGACTCTTTAGAAACGTGTAGGCAGCCAGGCACCTGTATGATTGAAAGGAGCAGAGCAGATGTCCCTACTTTTTGTGGTTGTTCCATTCAGGTTATTTCCTCATTACACCAAGACTGTGCTGGCTGAAACCTACCATTGTGTTAAACAGAACATGTAATAATCCATTTAAAATATAACACATTTATTGCTTGACTCGGATCAAAGGTGCGTGGCTTCAAAGGCTCTAATTAAATTCTGATGATGTAGAATGCTGGCTTTATCTATATTTGTTACAGACTGATGGTTAGGTGGTTTGTTTTGTTTTTTTAAAACCTATTGAGTTTAATATTGCAAAACTCTTGTAAGATGTTTCCCATCATTGCTGTTGATCAAAGTGTTAAAATAAACCCAGATTTTCCCATTAGATTCTTTCCTTTTTCCTAGCTAGAAACACTTAGTATATAAATTGTTTTGTTTAGCTATGTCATGGTATTACCGTTCTGCCTTGCTGCCTCAGTCTTCCACCTCCCCCATCTGCTGTCCAAGTTCCCATAGCTTCCTTTCTCTGGCTATCCTAGTGCTGCAGTTTGTAAATCCTTTATGAAGATGCCACAGATGGGAAGCATGTCTGTTTCTAGTTCAATTTTGGATGTGGAATTCAAGCCATACTTAAAAGTTTGTAAACCATTTATGTCAAAATGTGATTGTGTGCTGGAGTCCATAGGATAACTTGAGCATTACCTTGAACCATGGATCCTTCAAGGATTTGGACTGAAATTAAACCTGGTTTGATGGTTCTGTATAAATGCAGCTAAAACCTCTTTGTTCAGGAAAGCAGAGTTAATTATAAAGTATCATCGTAAGCTGTCTCTGTAGATTGTCTATGAATTATATTCCTAAGTACTGTTAATTTAGGGAGATGAATAGTAAGGTTATTTCACTTGGGAAAAGGTAGATAGACAGATAGCATTGAATTGCTGTATTAAAAATAAGAAAAATACAAAGTGTAAGAAAGGTGTGAAAAAGTCTTACGTTGAAGTTAAAACAAGTTAGGTGCTAAACTAGTAAAAAAGTAAAAATGTAGGTAACAGAACTTAAGGTTCTGAAGTAAAGGCTGTGTGTAGCCAAACTCAGCCACAGTGTAGCTTCCCTGAAGTCAGTGGAGCAGCACCCAATTAAGGCAGGTATAACTTTTATAACAGAAATATTCGCAAAACGGAGGAATTAGTTGCAGCTAAATCCAGGGCAAACTCCTTTGCTATAAATGACCCTACTTAATTGAAAGGAAAATGCTGAAGAATGAGGTCATTTGTGGCATTTTGACTCAATCAAGCATGTGCTGCCAGAGAGAACAGTTCTGGGACAGTTGATGTGTTTCCAGAAAGTAAGGTACCCAAGACTTCAGCTCTACAGTCTAATAATTGATAATAAGCTCAGTATTGGGTGTTTTTTACGGTCAGCAGTTTAGAAACAATGATGAGGATAAAGTCAGGATGGAAATACTAATTTCTGTAAATAAAATGTCGTTTTTCTACTTGATTTCGCACTCTGCTATTTTCTCAGTGTCAGTGAAATTCTCCTGAATATAAAGGGACAAGCACTCATTCTCCTATTCTTTCCTTATGAGTAGCCAAGACCATACGTTCCACTTGTCTATGACCAATGAATCACCATTTGCTTCAGATTCCCTTGTAAAATGACATATTCATTTAAGTCTTGTGTGTAAAAACTTAAAAGTCCAGTCTTGCAAGCTTGCATGAGCAACTAGTCAAGCGAACAGTCTTACTGAATTCAGTGAAGATGCTCACATGCATTTTTTGTGAGATCAGGCACACCAAATGATAAGCTGTGTTTTATTACATAGTATAAAACAGTGATGTTTTGTGATTTTTATATATATATATATATTTAATTTTTTGGCAAAAAACTTCACTGATACTCAGAAATCTGGAAAGCAGATACTGCACAAATAATTCACTATTTCAGTATAAAGAGGGGAGAAGCAGGTTTATTATAATTTTCCTCACAACACATTTAGATTTGGTATGTATGGTCTTAAAAAGAGCATAAGTGAGAGCCAACTGCCTACAGAGAACTTTCTCTTTTTTTTTTCCCCCAGTCTTTTCTTTCAGTGCAGCCAAGTCATCTCTTGTAGTAAACTGCTGAGTCAATACATTTAAAAACTCACCAACTGTTTCTTATTTCTATGTAGTTAACAGATAAGGACCTGTTTAAGGGTTACACCCTTCCGTATTTACAGTGTTAAGGCAAACATGGTTATAGGAAGCAATTACATTCAAAATTTACAGCGCGTATTATACGGTATCACAGTATTCTTTTGGCATATATCATTTAAGTTGTGTGTGCGTGCAAATGTAGTGCTAGAAGCTGGAGAGCTGTATTTACGATGACGGATACGGCAGGCTGCTGCCAAACAGCTTCCTCACAAACCTTCTCTCAGGCTTTCAATTGACCTAATCCTTGATGGTCTCAGAAATAGGCAAGTCCTTCAGTCCCCTTTGCTATTTCAAATTCTGGCTGCAGCAAGAAGTTGCTGTTTATTGAAATGAAGAGATAAATCATACCAGAAATGGCACTCCCAGCCATGGGAAATAGTTCCTTTTCTCCCTTTATGTATCTCCTTTATCTCTCTGTGGGAATTTAGGACATTCTTAGATGACTGCAGAGGAACATGGAGGGGTGCTGCAAGTTCCAGGTACAGCGTGAGCTCCCTGCAGTCATGGAGGAGTTCTGCTGAAATAACAAGAATGAGCATCTGTAAAGTTTATAAAAATTACTCCATAAATGTATGCGATGGAATGGAAATGGTGTTTCTCCCAACAGTTTTTAAAACTTTCTGCAGAATTTAATAGATTTTAGATAGAACTGTCAGCACAAATACATTTAGAGTAAGGTGATTTTTCTTTAGATCAAAACTATAAACCATAATTCAGTGGCATATAAAAAGGTCTTGGAAAGCTCTATTTTGGATTTCTAAAATTTGCATGTCAAAGAAGAAATAATAAATATCTTGTAGTTTGGGTGTTTAGTTGTAAACAGTTAAGAACCTTCACCCCATCGTGTCTCCTCGTTTCCTACTCTCATGGATGATGTTTGACCAAAGCCAAAAGACAGTTCTAAATAGCGCTGTTTCCACGCTCCCTCTGTCTCCTCCTTTCACCTTTTGGATAACTTAAGAAAAAGCAGCTGTTGTAAAGGGTGACAAAACTCAAGAACTATCTGGGGCAGGGCAGTGTTAAACAATGTGGAAACATTCAATTTCTGTTTAGGATGAACTTCTAAAGGGAGAACTGGGACCAGGACTATAGTTAGGAAGAAATTTTTTTTTTTAATTTTTTTCCAGTGGATAAAATAGAAGGTTGGAATTCAGGTCTGCTGCTGTCTTCTGTCGTCTTAATTTTGTGTTTGGCTTCTTCTCTCTTCTTACCTTTAAGATAAATATTGCACCAAGTAAACTAATTTATAAAATATATGCAGGTCATTGGTACTGCAGTTTCTCTTCCTCTTGTTTTAAAACTAAATGGTAACCAATGTAAATGAATTTTATGAGACATGATCTTGCAGTGTATCTTAGGAACAATCTGAGGAAACCAATGGAAGCTTCTCAATCCAGATGGGCAAAAAAAGACATTGTGTCTGGACTCAGGCTAGGCTTGGCCGTGACATGTGGGTTGAATTCTTCAGCCCTGCCAAGACTGATGTCTTTGGTGGGTATTGGTGCAGAACAGGATTTTGGATGATGGCATAGGTCGTATCCAAAGCTGAGGCATGAGTGACATTCAGGCACCAGCCGTAAGCACCAGCAGGCACAGCTCAGGTAAGGGTTTCCAAGATTCCCAGCGTGCTCTCATAAATTCGCTCAAGGTCTGCTTGCAGTACTTATCTCTTTCCTGTGCATGACTCCCTTCTTTCCACTGGATTTCACGGGGAGATGGTTACTCTGATAACCTTTATGCCTTTGAAAATCTCCCCCAACAATATTTATCTGATGTACGATCCATTCCATGGACATTATGAAATTTGACTTGACTGTCTTTAGGGCTTTTGAAAACCCTGGATTATAGAAAAGCTTGCAATTATCAATTGTTTTATTGTTAGCTCATTTGCAATTTTTTGCGTGGACAAAGATCAGTATGTTTTTCTGTTGCCTGTGGTTTCTGTTTGGAGTAGCAACCTTAAGCTGATTTTTAGGGGTGTTACAATAAGAGTCCAGATGTTTCTCAGAATGAGACCAAATTACATTTTGTAATTTCGAATTACAAAACCAAGACACATTTAGTCACTTATGTCAAAAACACTCTAATCATCTTATTTTAGTTCACTAAGTGTGCTAATGCTTGAAGCTTGGGTTGAATTTAGTATCTAGAATTCAGCAGGATTGCGGACTCTGTGAAAGATTTCCCCCCCTGCCATTCCTGTGAATGGGACATGTTTCTTAAGTCTTGGGCAAAAAAACCCCAAGTTATAATTTGGATGTGCTTATTAGAGATCTGTGACACTGCCGTTAGTTCATTCCTTGAAGTACGCAAAACGTATTTGGACTCTTCAGGTCCAGAGCTGAACTGGGATCTTCCTAGATCTAATTGCAATCTTAGATTGCTGTGTCCCATGTTAAACATTGACAACTGTACAGGGAGACTTTATTTTCTTTGCTCTTAGAGTTGTTCCTGCACAATGTCAAGGAACAAACTGATTGGAATGCAGATGGGACATAGAGACTGGGAATACAGGTGAAAACCAGAATCTGGATGTTAGTTTAATGGATTAGATTTGCAACTAAGGTAAAGGAGCAATGTTTAGTGGTAGGGTGTTGAAGGCTAAAACAATATAGGCAAGAAAAATATGATGAGAAACCAATGGGATAGTTGGTAAGAAAGGTCTGAGGAAGGATGTGGGCTTGAAGAGAGAAGTAGAACTGCAGTAATGAGCTTGGTATCTGGGGACACTTGGATACAAAGGCTAAAAAGGAGCTAGAAAATGACACGAGGGGAAACAAGAAAGGGCGTTGTGACTGCAAAGAGAATTGGAGTTTTGCCAGGGTGACACTTCTGCGTTCCTAAGTAGAAAGACTGGGACATGGATAAAGCAGGAGAGGCAGAATGGGAACGGAGGTACGATACCGTTAGATGAGCTGATAAGTTTTGCAATGAGCAATGCTCAGCAGTTATTCCCTTGATCAAGGAGCATCAAGATTTCATTTTCATGTCTTCAATTTGCAGCGGGTGTAGTTCTGCAGAAGAATCAAGCCCAGCCTTCCAAAAGCAACAGCAGCAGGTGTAGGTAGGGACAGCCCTATTGTCGCTGGAACTGTGCTCACCTCTTTGTAACCAAAAGTTTCCAATTCAGCTGCAAATTGCATCTCCCTTGAAGAAAGTTGCTTTGGGGAGAGAAGGTGATGATTTGCGTAATGGCTTGAGCTTGAAATGGATGAAGGGGGATCTTTCCATTTGGTTAACAATTGTAGGGGATACTCCCAGCATCTCTGGCTGCTGCTGGCAAATGCAGAATGAAGCTCCAGTGAGCCTGGCTGTATGCCGCTTCTGAGCTGAATCATCAGCATTAAAAACCACATTCAATGCTTTACTCAGAGCGCGCGTGGTATTTCTATAAGGGAAATTACAGTCACACTGGGTGGAGGAACCTCCCTGTCTAGCTATGGGGATGGTGAATACAAGGAAATGCTTGCGGTTCTGGACATGATGGCATCTTTTGGTATTTCTCTGCTATTTTTTGCACTGATGCATTTCATTTGGCAGTTGAGAATTTCATAGCAAACACTCTGTAAGATGCAAACACTCTGTTCCAATGTTTTATGTTTTGGAACGTTAATGGATACTTTTTTTCCCCCCCTCCCTGCTGAATGTTTCTTTTTCTTGTGGAGGTAAAGCTGTATGTGAACTGCATACTGAGGGGGGCTGCTGCCCAACTGAGGCAGCCACACAGATGCCTTTAGTGTTCCTGAGCATCACGAGTGGGCTTTGGGAGCTGCTCACAACCCCTCCTGTCCAAGACTGGACTGTGCTTTACTTTCCCCTCTCTCTAAATGTTGTGCGACATGCATGTGATCCCCAAAGTGTTTCTTAAGATTCAGATGAGGAAAATCATTATTTATTCTGGTCAGCAGCCACGTAGCACTGGAGAATGGACAGTGCTCTGCTTTACATTCTGCTACAATTGCCATCTCCTTTTTTCCCCATCCCAGCAGTTTCAGCCGAGGGTGAGAAATACTCGATGCCCACAGTGTCTGTTCATATTTTCTCTTTAATGAGACTTTTGGGATCTGTAAGGAATATGTTGTGGGACTCAGTAAGTGTAAGTTCCCATGTATTGTGATGAGAAGTGCATATTACTCAAATTTTTGTGGGCTTCATTGTATTGGCCTAAACCTTGACCCTGTACCACTGTGACCTATCTTCCTGGCAACTTCTGAATCAAGGCCCTTTCATCCCAGCTGTGTGATAGATCCCAAGCAGGAGCGTGCAGTAAATGTGGTTTCTTATTCATGAATTAAGCCTTAAATGAATTGAGCAACACTGGTGTATTGTAAAAGGCAAGGAAAGATTGAAAAGGTCTTTTTAGAGGACCAGTGCTGAAGGTGTTTGGATTGAGACAGAATAACTTGGAGGAGTTACAGCTGGGCGGATCAGTTTATTATTACTTCAGATTTTTAAGGGCTCCTTTCACTTATTAATAAATTCTAGTCCGCTATCTTTACCTATCTAATTTTGAAGAAAAATAAAAATGATCTGTGGCATAATTCTCCTTTCTTTAGTCTTTGTTGATGAAAGGAGTGCTTACATGCAACTTAAATAATGAAGGCTTCCAATGTGCACTATTTATATTCCCTCTTGTCTATGCTTATGCTTTCATGAAAATGAAACTTGACTGAATATACTTTTCATTTCCTCTTCAATATTTCGTTAATGCACAACCACAGTTTATTGAATTTTGCACAGAACAAAATGCAGCCCTATAATGAAATTAGTCTCTTTTGAATGTGGAATATTAAGATATAATCCCTTTTGCTTTCTGTGTCACTGAGTCTGAGAACAGACAGTAAATTTGACTTTTAAAATATTTCTGTGAAGTCTGAGAAGTCCTCAATTTATCTTTCAGAAATAATGAACAGCCACCATTATTCTCGTTGACTTCAGTTGAAATTTTGGAATGTCTGTTGTTTAGAAAAACCAGGTCTCTCATGAGAAAGACGTTTATCTAAGATAGAGTGGTAGGCCATGCATAAGCTGGAGAAACCCTCAATAGTTAAGAGACAAGTGGAAGTACAAGAGCAAATGAACATCTGTAGTAATTCGTGTGCCTGTTGCTGGTTGTAAGCACCACACATCACTGCATGGCTGGAACACCTTGCCTCCAGCATTTTGGGTTGGTCTTCATTACTGCTCTGCTGCTAAGAGCTATTAAAATGCTAACCAATATTTGAATTAAACCCAGCCTGTCTGTTCCAGGTAACTAATGTTCTCGTCGCAGACTTACTGTCACATTTTCAGTTGATTTTAAGCTGCATCTGATATGTGCACTTGAATAAAGAGGACCTCCTTCCCACCTCCCAGTGAACTTCTGTGCACTGGAATGGGTCATTTATCTGCGGTTTCAAATCTGTTGGTTTAAATTTATGTAGATAAGACATGTACTTACGTGTTCAAGAAGGCTGTGGATGTATTTCAGTTACTGTTTCAGCACTGGCAAATGGATGCCTTTTAAAAAGATGCACACCCCCCTCCCCCCCCACCTTGTAGCTAGTAATTTTGTGTGGGTGATCAATGGATCCTGTATGCGTGGGTCTGTGGTACTTCCATGGGGAAGTGAATGAAGTGAATGCAGGGGTAAGACGATGATCTCAAGAGGTCCCTTCCAACCTGAACAATCCTGTGACAGCAGGAGTTGCTGAAGTGTATGTGTAGCACTACGGGGACATAAGCTGTTTCTGAAGCGCTATGGGAAACTCTGCCTCTTGCCTCTTTCAAAGCTAAGATGGGGAACAGCTGTTTGGAGAGCGAACAGTGCCCCAACAGCCAACCTCCCCCTCCTGTGCATAGCCTGCAGAGAGCGTGGAGCTGCCGTGGCTGTGCCTGGCCCTGCATGGGCAGGGGTAGCTGGGCTGGGGCGCTCCCCCACGTATGTGGGGCCTGGTGCTCACAGGGGGCTGGCTGTTGGGCCGGTGGGACAGGGCAGTTGTTTCTTTCCAACAGGACTGTCTGTGCAGGCCGAGCAGGGCCGCTGCACTTGAGCTGCTCTACCTGACTTCTCTCCCATCTGAATGCATGGAAACCAACATAGGCAAATGTGAGGCCAGTGGGCTCATACAGGGAGCTTTTGGGTTTAGGGTTTGACTGCTGAGGAGCTTTAATCAAAACGTCTTCTCTCTTTTCAACTATTTTCTGTTTTATAAAAAATAGTTAAATAATGTGAGAATTCTTCTCTTGGATCAGTGTCTCAGCTGAGTTACTGATGCAATACCCTGGGGAACCCTGAGTTTAAAATACGCTGTTGCTGTCATTATAACCTTATATTCCATGTATTTTCACACTGTTCTCAATCCGTGCCTTTCGAGCCTCTAATGCCACACAAAGCTTTCCCTTGGGAAAGTGACCAGAAGCAGCCTGTAGTTGACTTTAGGGACCTCTGGGGAGAAAAACAGAGAAATGGAAACTGACTGTAGCATGAACAATTTCTTGATGAAACAGATATCTTGTGGAAAGTGGATTATTTTTTTCCCAAGCAGACTTTCCCCTCTATTGCTACTGCTGTAGCAAATCTATTTGTTAGTGGTAGAAAGAAAAAAATTTTGTTTAATTCACACAGATCTGACTCTCAGAGCTTCACAGGCCTTACTGTGGCTTTTGCTTTTGCCAAGTAAAGACAAAAACATCTACAGCTTGTCACGAATGGGTGATTTAGAACACTTATGGAATCTCCAACAAAGGTATCAGCAAAAGTGGTTTTAATATGATGTTGTAAAAGTGCAACTTAAGGAAGTTTGATGGCAAGATTCACTCTATAAATTACTGCATGGAAGAATCGTACAAAGGAAAATTGAGTAAAACGAGACCGGAAATGCAAAGAGTAAGGAAGACCCATTGAGTCATGAGGTTCAGAGTAGACCCCCTTGCTTTCTAAACTCCTGATGGAGCTTAGGTGTGCCTAGATCCAATCTTAGTCTCAAACTTGGACAATGGTTTATGTCTAAAGGAAGAAATGCAGAGAGTAAGGAAGACCCTCCCATTGAGTCATGAGGTTCAGAGTAGACCCCCTTGCTTTCTAAACTCCTAATGGAGCTTAGGTGCAGCTAGGTCCAATCTTAGTCTTAAACTTGGTCAACAGTTTATGTCTAAGGGATTGTACATGCAAAGTTTGTGTAATGTTTCATTAGCATCAATTCAGCATGCAATCAGTTACCAAGACAAAATCAAAGTTACCATACCACAAGGTTATGTGCGATACCGGTCACTTACCAAAGATCTGCCGTTGGTACAAGGTCTCTCTGCCTCAAGGAGCAACCTTGAGAGGTGTCCCAGCTCAAGGGGAGATCACTGCCATGCAGCCATGTTGTCTCACAGGGAGAGCTCAAAGAAGGCTCGCTTAGGCTGTCATGTTTGTAGGATAAAGTGGTTGGCTCATAGTCAAATTACATGTGATGGAAAAGGTATGCAGGAGACTCCTTGTACCCTCAACTTTCTTTGTTCCTTGATAAATGAGTCTTGGAAAAGCCACCCGCTATTCATGTGTTAATCGCATGATCGGTGTTCCAAGCTCATATGTATCTGTCGCTCTGCTGCTTTGTGGGTCTTCATAGAACAGATTGAAACTAGAGGGGTTCATGGCCTGGCTGCAGCTCAGGCCTTTACCTCTTCCGGAGCCTGCACCAAACCACCGCCAGTCTGGTCAAGGGGTTGAGCGCAGCCGTCACAAAGATTTGACTCCGTGAAAACATGTGATGGTGATAAACCAATCAAATTCATTATATTGGCAGCAATAACTCTTCTAAGTGGACTTTGAAGGAACTATTATTTTACCAGGCATTAATCCCGGCTGCATCAGCTTTACTTCTATTAAGCAAAGTATCTTTGCCTTTGCCTGCATGTACACTGGTCACTTCACTTGGTGGTAATCATACATACATGCAGGGAAGGAATGTTTCCTGTGCAGTTTATTTCAATAAACTATTGTGTATCAGAATAGATGACTGCATTCCATTGCAATTTAGTTTTCAGCAGTTTGTCCTAAGAAAAATAGAAGATGAAATAGCGGAAATATCTAGCTTCCATGTATCAGGAAATCATATGTAAAAGTGTTGTTATTGCTGGCTTAGCCCAATCTGCTGTTAGCCCTGAATCCTTGTTAGTGACCTGATGAGACCGGATTTCATCCTGTCTACCTGCTGGGTGGAAATGCATGTCACAGCAGCAAAAGCATCTGCTTCCTCTAGTTCAAAGCTTTGGCAGTAGTGTGTTTGATTCTTAAATTGGTCTTAGAAGTTGTTTGGCAAGTGTGTGCTTAGTCATCTGTATTTTTATTTTTGGTTCATGTCACTCAGCAGCAGCTCTTGGTTACATTCTTCTATTAAAAATGCACAGGTTTGCTTGCTTTTATAGTTTTGAATATCTCTGAGTTTGAATGGTTAACACCCTGAACACCTGGGTGCCAATAAGAGGTGAAGAAGCTTTTAATTCGTAAAGCTGGAATTATTGGTATGTGCACCAATAGCTCACCTGCCTTCTGAAAGAAAAGAAGATTTATGAATGGATGAGTCATATTGGTGCAGATGGTGATATCAAAAATAATACCCAATAGAGAACAAATATTTAAAGTGACTTTCACCTGTGTACAAATATACCAGGTGCCTTTCAGCAAACTGAACATTGCGACAGCCAGAAAGATGTGCAACTTGCAGGTTATTTGATTGAGTGATATCTGGTGCAATCTGGTGCATAAAGTACTTCCTCAGTCTCTCCAAGTTTCAGAGCTGCATGTAAACAAAATACCTCACCATCCTTCTGCTTGTATTGATGATATAGTCTCTACCTCTAATGTTTGGGCTGTACATTCTAGCTAATAGGTAAGCCTCCCCCTAGTAGTGTCTGTGGCTCTAGAAGCAGCTCTTTACATCTAATTGAATTAGACTCTCTCGCATACAAGTATTGCGAGAATGTTACTGGTAGAAGGCAAAGTTTTTCTACGTTGCAAGAGAATGTGATAAGGTTTATGAACTAGCACAGATAAGCCAAGTAATGTGGTTCCTACTTGAGAAAGAAAAATGCCGCTGAGGTTTTACCTGAATTTAAATCATTTTACATGAACTTGACTTCAGTCAAAATTTAGTAGGGAGGGAAGGATGCTCGTTGCTTTGCCCAGCCAAAATGTACCAGTCATTTTATAGAGTTTAAGAATGGGGATTAGACCTAATGCCAAATCTGTTCTAGACTTTTACAGTACAGATTGACAAGTAGAATATTCATTGGTATCTATTATGGCTTTTATATATACCTGTGACCAGTAGTGAATGCAGGGAGACTACTAGCTATTTGGACTGACCACTGGGAGTAAATTTTGTCTTTCTATCCACATGAAAGCTCATAACCTGGGCAATGTTGAGTGGAGGAGCCAAATTTCCCAGGTACTTCTGAGAGGAGGAAGGATTCCAGAATTGTGTCCAGTATAAACTTTTTTAAAACTACACATGGTTATAGAAAAGTATATGAATATAAAAGTATATCTGGTAAACAAAAAATGCACTAAGGGGCTATGGTTTTGGTCACATGGAAAACTCTTCAGGGTAAAGACCTTTTGTTTGTGCAGAGTGAAACAGAATGGGAACCTTATTACCCTGAAGATGTTGAGTGCTATAACAACACTGGTAAATACACCAGTAAACTCTTTATTTTGCTTCTTTTATAGCTTTGTAATAAACATTCTTAGTATTCATGCTTAAACAGATATGCATGCTGTCAGATAGGAGCTAAACTACTTCAAAGGACCCTGCAAATGTAATTTATTTTTCCCATCATGTAACTGGGGAAATAAAGAGAGAAAGATTAAGTTATAAAATCTATGTCATTGCAAGCAACCAATGCCTAGAATGAGTCTTTTTCTTCTGGTTTCTAGGCTTATGACAGTTCTTTTGCCCCCCAGTGCCTAGTACACTAATAAGGATTTATAGGTAACTTTGCTTTATAAACTAATACGTGATCATTTTGAAGAAAGACACGAAAACTCACTAAGTCAGTAATGGAAAAGACTTGACTGGTCACCTAACCCAAACCTACCACGTGTTAGTCACCTAATGTGCTCTTCTGTGGGCATAGGTAAAATGAAGAGTTCAATGGAAGAGCTGCTTCTGAAATCTGGTATATTGTAGCTGGAAAACCCGGGACACTGATGTGGCTAGCTTGACATGTACACTGCAAGAATATTTGCAATAGTTTAGAAGGTCTAATATCTTTAGTGGCAAGATATTTGCCCTCTCGTTTACCTCTATCATCACCCCATTCCCCTGACTCGCCCTCAAAAAAAAAAAAAAAATTGTTATTAAAGTGATGAGGTGAACCTACTGGATGTAGATAACTGACCTTTTATTTTATTCTGCTGTCATATCATGCACATGGCTAATCATGAGAAGCTTCATCTTGCTTTGAGATATAATAAGGGCCATTGAACTCTAAAAATGTAATGTCACAAAAAAAGAATGTGTTTGTACTAATTCCTATTAGCTGTGGTGCCGGCACTATAAAAGCTTCTGTACATGTTGCGCTGTTTTATGTTTTAGTTGCAAACATGAGACTCTGCTCATTAGAGAAATGGGAATATCAAAACAGCATTTTGAAATCATTTTGGTGAAAACATTCATGGAATGTATTATCCATACATAAATAACACTAGTAGTATTATTCATTCTGGCCTTATTTCTTAGGAAGAAATTATCTCTTGAACTCTGTAACTAGGCAGGACTGAAAGGCAAAAGGGTAGAAATGGCTGAACTGCAAAAGAAAAGAGAATTCTTTAAAAATAAACTTGCAGCAGTGGGCACTGTGAGAAATGGCAACACTGTTTACAGTGACCCTGAGTGTAATACTTAGAAATTGATGACTTGCATATAAATCTTCTGAAGCATTTTATAATGGCAGCTGCTTGTGCTTGGGTCCTCTTAGCTCTTGTATCAACCTGGCTCTGTTCTAACACAGGAGTTTGCTGAGGGACCTACGATACTGTGAACAGCCACACCAGTTCTTCAGTAAAATAGTATGAACTGAGGCTTCCTTACAGATTTTGGCTGCTGTGGTGCTGTTGAAGTCCCTGGTTCTGAATAGGATATAAAATGGAGATCCTGAGCAGCGTTTGGTCATACTGCAAGGCCAGGGGAGAAATCCTGCTGCCCTTCTCTGGGACAGCAAGTAAATTGCCCTTTATGATTTTGATAATTTGGAGCTGTCTGGGAAGATCCAGCAGGTCAGGACTTTGGTATGCACCTCATAAAAGTAGCTACCTGACAGCTGGACCTAGTCACTAAATCAATTTTCTAAGAACTTTTCATATGTAGAAAAAAATTAGTAGGGTTACTGGTGAGGGCGGGGTAAGTGAAGAAAATGTAATCAGTGTGACACTCACAGATACAAACTGTTAGTTTGTGCCTTGGAATCTGAGTTAGGGGAACGCTATGCGACTGCACAGCTGTAGATGCTGATTATGTGTGTGGATGCTTTCTTCGGCTTTTTTTTGTACTGTTATGTCAATATAATACGATTTATAAAATTAAGTCAATATATTAACCTCATTAACTTATCCACACAAAGCTTTTGTTTGTGCATTAGGGCTGTGATTTTTATGCTGTTTTCCGTTACTGGAGTACCTTCCTTATGTGAACCCTAGGACTTCCTTCAAGTTCTGCCTATAACGACTCCAGCAACCTGCTTTCTTTCTGACTTGTGGCTAGCCCTGCTTCAGTTTGTCACTTTTGGTCTGACTAGCTGCTAATGGCAATTGTCAGGGAGCAGCTGACAGCTTAAACAGAGATCAGCCTGGAAGAAATGAATCGCCTTTTTTTGTACTATTCAGGTAAGATTCTCCATTTCCATGAGTTGAAAAAAATGGGGAAATAAGCAAAATTGTAGCTCTTGTCATTCTCTCAGCTTTAGCTGAGCTCATTTTTAAGGAGTTACAGGTGCTGAAATAGCCAGTCAGCAGGAAACGAAGTACCAAAAAGGGTGTTATTTAAGTTGTCCCACTGCTACATAACTTACTAGTTAATCAATGTTTCCGAGTTCAAAAGAGAGGAAGATCAACATGGATTCTGATAAATTTTATCTCACATCAATAAGTTCAGAGGCTGGAGAAGGAAAATGAACTGGGTACTTTTAATTGCACAGTAATTCCCCACAAAATCAGTTAAGGGGATGCAAATAATACGGACCCGTTTCTAAGAATGTACAGTGGGTTACTTTGTGAAAAGATGAGGTATACAGGGCTGTAGTACAGTCAGTATATTTTTGTAGTTCCTTGTTTTCGTTTTCAGTACGTCCACCTTCTTCATTCTTGTGGATACATTCCAAAAGGTAAAACATGCGTGGGTGCACACACGATACTGTTACGACTGTGAAAGCAAATCTTTTGAGTTAAATATTCACAACTCTTGATTACTTCTGAAGTTAAGTGGCTTGTTTAATTCAGATGAACTGAACACCATGCTAGAAACAAAAACTGGTGAAATTCAAGGCCCATTAAAGCCTGAGGAATTTTCCCAGGCTTTTGCTAAAGGCCTTCTCCACTTGCAAGTAAGATTCTGTTGCTGATTTGCTCTTGGTTCAGAGCGTGGTACTCAGCAGGGCAAAAAGGTTATATCCTAGCAGAGAAGCGAAGTCTGTCTCAGCATCAGAAGAGAACTTGACTGAGAACAGTTTTTTTAGATGCAGTAGGAAATGGATAGCTACATGCATTGCAGCATTTTGCAAAGAGATGCATCTGGAGATGCTGCAAGAAACCCCTTCCATCACTCGGAAAAGAGAACTTCAGAAAAATCTGATCTTTTGCAGTTTGGGCATTCAATACTGAGAGTTGTCTTGACAACAAATGTATTTCCCAAATTATTTTTTTTTTCTAGTGGGAAATATAGTTGATACAAAAGTCAGAATGATGTCAGAGAATGTGGAATGTCTGCTGGTTAACCCAGAGTTCAGAGATTTGCTTAGAAAGACAGACACATAATAGAGATCTGCTTGGGCTGGGGGGGGATGAGTCTAGGAGACTGATTTTTGGGACATAAACTGCTTCTAATACATTTTTTTTCTGGCCACATGTGGAAGCATATAGGGGAAAATGCAGTTCATTAGCAATATTGATATTGGCATGTAATGTTGGAGGTACTGGCAAGTCTCTCTTCATAATTATACTGTACATCTCCAGGTTTCTCCTCGTATTTTTTTCAGAGGCGTAGATTTTCCAGCTAAATATGATGTGATCAAGTAGTTGCTGGAATAAACTGAAGCAGATTTAGTAAGGCAAATGCATTAATTAGGATTTTAAATGCACTTACTCATTAGTAAATAACTGTCTCATATAAAAACCATAGGCTTTATTAATAACTAGGGATGGATTTATTTCATTTAAGGCTCAATTGTTCAGCTTGCTATTCTGGAGATGTAATGATCAAAAATAGGATATTTTCTAGGCTTAGCGGAAAAATTTTTGACTTTTCATTATAATGAAAAAATTTGCCTAACTCTAGCTGAACTCATTCCCTGTAGTTCCTTGGAAATTTTCTGAATATGAAAACCAATTTTCTCAACTATTAATTTCAGCTTGCTGTCAGCATTGTAGATAACATTTGCTTTGTGCCTGTTTTAGCTGTTGTAATGTGAAATTCCTGGACTGCTTTTGTACAATTGTCTTCAGGAGGTGCTGTCTCCAAAGCTGCCTGACTTGTCCATTTGCATAGCAGAGGGAGGTTGATCTGTTCAGGAGTGAGTGGATTTAGTTTAATGCTCATCTTCCATGCCACATTGTGAAACAGATGGATCGTTGGGCCAGTTTATTGGGCATGCTTTCCTGCAGAATTCCTTAAATAGCTATACTCCCTGACCAGAAGCAATTGTGGCTTCTTAAGCCAGAAGGAGTCGTTAAGATCCTCCAGGTTTCTCCCTGGCCTCCCCTTGCAGAGAGCTCTCCCCATGTAGGGTATCACTGCTTCAGCCTGGGGGCAGCTGATGAAGCAGCGTGCTCCAGGGCCTCTCTGCCTGTTCTCCCCAGGTAGCTGCTGGCCTGGGCTCAGCCAAGCCAGGGGCTGTGCTCAATCTTCTGTGGTCTCCTGCTCTCAGGGATGATCAGGCAGTGGCTGTGCTTCTAACACTGCATGTGCCAGCACCTCTTCTGCAGCGGGATGCAATTTCTTGAGCTATGTCTTAGCTGAGTTTGTCTGCATTGGCAGTTGGTAAATAAACCTGAGATGGATCTCAGTGATCAGAAGGATCTAAAAGGGTTTAAAAAAGGATCCTGGTTTCAAAATAGTTTCCTGGTTTCTCTCCTGTATAGCTTCAGCCTGCCATAGCCTCCAACGAAGGCTTTTCTACCTGTGAAGCATTTTCTGCCTGGCTTTCAAATTCCTTATACCTTCTTCTTGATGTTCCTAAAGCCATAAAGTGTCTTTTCCCCTCTCTTTCTTTCCGCACGCAGAAATCAAGAGGCCAGCCCCGCCAGTAGGGGTCAGGGAATGCCTGAGCTAATCCTGCCTTCGGCACACGAAGGAATGGTGGTATAACAAAACTGCGACACCTAAATGTGCAACGTCTACCAGGCTTTGCACAGAAATGGACAGTTTCGTTAGACTGTCATATAAATGGACACTTATACAGACTAAGCACAGAATATTTAAATTCCTTTCTGCCTGTAATACAGGTGTCTAAAAAAAGATACAACTCCAGCGTTTATAAGGTCTAAACCTGGTCTTAGTTTTCTTTAAGAACAAATATGAAAGAAAGTCTATATGTTGGTTAATTCCATGTGTTGCATGGCTACGGAAGATACGTACGAGATGTGAGTGTATGTCATGACCCTGACTTGAAAGGCCTTTCTCTAAACATCAGTTTTTTCATGTCTCCCCAGTAAAGAAACAGGTTTTCCTCCAGTGCTCTAATTTTTAAGAGAGAATTTAAATTCTGCAAAACACATCCACCTTTCAGAATCAGTCTTGAAGCTCAAGCTGTTTCACTGTTCGATGTTGAGAAGTATGCCTAGGACATGCAGTAATCACATTCCATGGCTGCCACATCATCAGCTTGTGTTCCCTTTTGGAATAGGAACTGTGTCGCATAAAGATCCATCTCTTAAACCTGCACTAGAGTCTCAGGTAGAATACAGATTTCTTGTGGCTACACAGTCCTGTGCAGAAGAACAATAAATCTTTAAACATCATTAAACTTGAATGTATGTGCACACACACAGGTTTACACAGTATAACTGTTTATCCATCACCATCTCTCCTTGCTGGGCTGCTTTTTTCTTTTTTTTTTTTTTTTCCCCCCCCCGCTTTTTTTTTTTTAGTCTTCCCTTAGGAATTGCTTTTGAAGGTATTTTGATTAGTTATGTAATTAGCCACTTGTATAGTTAAAAGCAAACTTTCAGGTCACATACTGTATGTTTACTCTTTGGCTTTAGAAGAGCTTCATTCAGAAGAAATTGCTATTGTTTCTTTGCCTTCCCATGGGAAAGCTTTAGTTTTGGAAACCATTCAACAAATGTAAGGTATGCAAAGAATACTGTAAAGACAGTTCTGGAGTTTGCCAAACTTTTTTTTTATAGTCAGTAGTTACCAATTACTTTCTTCTGTATAAAGGCAGAAGTTTTTCTTGTGCATGCTGCCGTGGACTGAGCTTTGATTTCTTGATGACCCGTGAAATTGATAAACTGTCAGTGTCCTCTCCTTCTCCTTCCTACCCCCCACCCCAGACTGCAGCAGCTTTTAAAAAGGATAAAATGGCTTACCTTAGCTGATTCTGAGTGATTACCTCAACCGTTCTTGAGAAAAAGCTAACATCCAGAAATACAGTGATATAATTGTCTGAGCTGGTACATTTTTATGCTCAAGTCTGCCGTATCTCTTTTACTTCCAGTGAAATGGATGTATATTTCAACCATAGAGAACTTTTTAAGATTGAGAATTCGCTGGAGAGCTGAAGATGCTGATGAAGAGCTTAAAATTGTTTTTCATCAGGAAAATGCTCTTTAGATGTCTTGCCCACAGCGATCAGTACATTCAGGACTTCAGGAATCACTTTCCTGAATCTCTGTCATATCATAATACCGTAATGATCCCATCCCTTTTTGATTACAGATTTAATACACAGCTGCACTGAGTCCAAAATATGTTGAATGTATCCCCATCCTAAAATAGACTCAAGGTCTGGTGCTGAAATCCGTGACTTCCAGAAGAAGATTTGGAAGGGCTGAAGATCTGGCAATGGATCAGTTCGCAGTCCCAGTTCTTACAGACCTGCCCTCACAGAATGAGCAAGGCAATGTGTGACACAAAGCCAGCAATGATAATTTTAGGCAACCTGAGGATTATGCTGTATATGGGCAACCTCTGGTCAGCTGCTTAGAGCAGCTCTCCTGTTATTTTTGGTGCATCTGAAATGGGGATAGCAGTGTTGGCAAATAGTTTCACGTGTTCAGTCTTTCTCAAGTGATGTCTTTAGTGGTATGGATGGAATAGTCTCTACAAAGACTATAAAATGTATAGTACAGTTTGCAGCTAGGATAGCAATGTTTGCACATACTAGGTGTGACCGAGAGCCACCATGCTCTGGGTGGGCAGTAGACATCAGGTGTGCGTTTGTGATTTTACTGGAGTGCAGTGGGTATGTGAGTAGCTCTGAGAAGAGCTGCTGCGCTGAACCCACTCGTCAGCGTAAGGCCTCTCTGGTTATTCATTTGTATAGCAACAAGGTCTTTAACGGTGACTGAAGGATTAATATGGTTTGTGAAATATATTATTTCAGTTCAAGTGGATATGTAAACTCTTTGGTTTGCTTTGGTTCTAGGGTGAATTTCTCAGTTATTTAATCTCATGTTATTATAGTGATAAGGTACTTCCTAATGAAAATTCTGAGCATATCTCCTGAAGATAATTTTTGAACGCTTAAACCATGGAGATATGTGCTTCTCATCTGAATATGGTAGACGTTTTTTTAGGCATCTGTTAAGTTCATGGGGAGAAGAGCTTGATTTTTTTTTTTAACTGACAAAGAGCAGAATTCCCTGTAAAATACAAGGAATTATTACATAGTTATATGAAATGAATGAATTAGTGCTATCACCTTATTTTTTTGGTAAATTTCAATCTTGTAAAATCCAGCTATGTTATCTTCTAAATGGAACAGTGGAAAATCAACAGAAACTTCCAATTGCTGTGTTGGTTGGCAAAATGAACATTTCTCAGAATTATATTATTGCTATAGCATGAAAATAAATTTGGTGATTACATTTCCTGTTATAAAGCATAAAAATTCCATCAAAGGCTACACCTTATACCTTGCCTGTTGATTTAATTGCAATGCGAATAAAAGAACCCCTTAAACGTAACAGGTAACACTTCCTAACTGCACCATGATGGTTTGGCTGTGAGAGACTGTCATGAGGAAGCACTTGGGCACCAGGGTTACATAAACTCTTTTCTATTTAAAGTCTTGAAGCTCTGCATAACTGTCATACATGTGATGACCTTTCCTTCTATTGCTGTATCCCAGCAACTGAACTTTGACAGACTGCATGGGACACCTCTGTTTGCTTGTTAGTTCACCTTTTCTTCTTCTGTGCACTAAAGAAACCCTCTCTGAGTAGAACTGCCCAAATTCTCAAGAAGAAAACTTATTCCTGGGTGACCACAATTCATGTCTTCTCTATTTGAGTTGCTGGAGGTGACTGAAATACAGCATCTATCTTGTGCTGCGATTCATGTTCTCTTTAGCTTACTGTCACTGAATGCGTGCTTTTCATGGACTATCTTGCTACTAGATCATTCTATTCTGTGTAAAACTAATTGCACTTTAAAGTTTGCAGGGAAAATTTTCAGCAGTATTGAAAGTAGTGTTCCTGACTGTGGCTAATCTGACCTGATTTAGCACAGAAGGAAATCTAATAGCTGCTGATATTCTCCTGGAAGTGCATGACCATTGCGTCTGTCATTGTCTTGAAAGCTTTCAAGCTTTCAACTCAATGTTGAGTAAAAGACTTAATAGCACTCTGGCTAACAGACTTGGAAAGAGCAGGATAGGGTTTGTTGGGGGCAGCTAATCCCCTGAGTCAGGTAAGGACTCCCTCAGCCAGACTGCGGTGTCTCTATTTCACAAGGTCCGTATGGCCCAAGAGAAGGTTCACCGGTAGGGATGAGTTACAGTGCTACCAGGGGGCTGGGTGACTTCGTTATCCAACACCTCTGCTAATGACTGGATTTTGCATTGCTCCTGGTCTGAATTGTATAGTCGTACTGAAGCGCCTTATGCCTTGTCCTTGTCACTAGGACAGAATGAACGGCAAGCCTCAGAGGAAAATAAAGCAGAAGTATAATGAATCTGTGGGTGTTTGTGTATATAAAGCAGGGACTCCATATCAAATGACCCTGGGGGAAAGCTAACCATTCCCAGGCAGAGGTGTGGTGGGAACTCAGATAAAGGTTTGTACATAGCCTGCAGGAAGAAAAGCTTAGAGTAAAATCTAGTCTATTTAAATTCATTGCAGTCTTGCAGCCTGTAGTGCTGTGGCAGGCTCCCGGCTCCATAAGCCAGGACTGACACCTGATTTCAGGTAGACCCCAGTGGAACTAGCAGGGAAGGGGTGCTCCATGCAACAGAGACTATAGCATCGTGTGAACGTGTATGTGTCATCTTTTCAAGAATATGCTGATTATGCTCATTTCCTTAACTATTCCTGTACGCTGTTCTTTCCCCAGCTTGTGTGTGTGTGTTTCAATGAGACCAGAGGAATCGTGTCTCCTTGCCTTTAAAGCCTATACTTTGGGATTTGCTTACAATATATTGATCTTGCCTATGAGAGCCTGTGCCCAAAAAGAGGGGAATAGAAAACAGAGCCTTGCAATGAATATCTGTGAATGTCTGTTTTATGCATTGATTTGGGATATTCAGTTATTCTGAGGATATCCCTACTCTGAGGAAAAGGGAACAGGCTGCCTCCTCTCACCCGCTGTAATAGTTTTATAGAATGCTTTGCTTTAATCATGACTTAAGTAAACAGTATATCTGTGAAACACTCCAGATACTGAGAACCACATTGTAATGCAGCAGTTTAGGAGGTGGAGCAATAGCAATTGTTTCTTCTGCTTCCTATTAAACTAACTGTTACCAGTCCTCATGGGAGTCTCTTATTATTCATAGGTGGGGCAGGGACAGAAGTATCCGAGAGGACTTCTTTGGGTATTGCATTTCCGTTTCGTCAAGTATAGAAACTGCTCACGCAGATCTGACCAGAGTTCTTTTAATCAGTATCTTATCAGGCCCCAAGTTATTGACCAGTATGAAGTACAGCAGGGTTTTATGAATGGAGCCACATAATGAATTTGGTTGTTTGAGAAATTATGTGAAGCTGCTGAACTGGAATTGCAATAATCCTGAACATGCATAGAGTTTCCTGGTCTCATTAACACTGAGGTTCATTGTGTTAGGATGCACAAAGCTTGGGTCAACAATTTTTATCTCTAACATAGAGGAGATTCAGAGGTCCGTTTGCCTAACAAAAAATTCATTTATAAATGAAATCAAATACCAATGGTTAGTGTTTAGGAAATGCTTTTGGCAATTGGGAGGTCATGGTTCAATTCACTGGAATCAAGCAGGGAGGGGGAAAGGAGTTTGATCTTCAGTGCAGGTGACCACCAAATAGGGGTTATTTGGGGTTGAGGCACACGTGATCCTTCCTTTTAAGTCTGTTTCATCCTAAATAATAAATTATCAAGGAAACAGTGCAGATTTCTAAGAAGAAACGTGTCTTTTTACAGTGATGCTCTTTAAGGAGTTGCAAATTCTAACTTTTAACCCATAACCTAAATATTTAAAGTAGATCAGTATCAACATGAAAAAGTGGAATTTCTTTCCTTCTTGCTGTCCATCATCCTCCCTTCCAGAGTGCTATGGAGAAGCAGTTCCTAAACTGTTGTCCCAAGGAGAGCCATCATTTTTCTGAAGGTTAAAAACTACAGCCAGTGAAAATTAATTGAGGTTGGGGCTTCCTGCAGGACAGACACAGAATGCCTACCGCAGTTGCTGCTGGTAGAATTACAACAGGAAAACATAGGAAGTGAAGGCATTTGGCTGGGACGCAGGTCCCCTAAGTTTAGGATCTGATGGGTTAGAGGAGAGACTTGAAAGTGGATTTCCTCAGACCTGAATGGGCATTTTCATCACAGAATTGATGAATGCACTGAGCAGCTTTGTTGTTTAGTAGTTTTGCCCATCAAACCCTTAATTTTCTTTGCTTTTTCTACAATGGTCTGAAAATAATATCTTTTATGGAATGTGACATTTGAAGCAAAAACATTTTGGTCTTCATTTTAGCAGCAGAAAAGTAACAAATGTAAAATTTTCTTTGAATGGAACTGATTTTATTTATTTATTGGGTCATCAACCATACCAAAATACCAACATTTCATTCATTAGATCAGTGCGCTGTAAAAAATCAACTTTTTTAATTAAAGACACATTCCTGTAATACCTCCCTGGAAAAGCCTTGATGCATTAGTTGAAACTTATAGGATTTAAAGAAGCTCCAAGCTTTGGTTTTAATCTATTCAAATGCTCCAGCATGTATTTAAAGTGTTGAAATTCAAATGTTTAAACTTCCGAGTTCCACAACATACAAGTGGATGTGCAGAGATGGAGCAGAGGCGCATCTAGTGAAGTACACTGAATCTGATGGTGGATGCTTAGGGAAGAGAAAAAGAACATGGTAAGTGTAATGGTGATACTCTTTCAGAATGCTCTCCTGAGCCAGAGAAACAAGAAGTATTAGAATTATTCTTTTGCAAATGTTTCCACTAATTTTTTTTTTGAACACGTGCAAACCCTTAGCCTCAGTTCTGAGCTATGGTAAGGAATTCCTTAGGTTAAACACACTGTATGAAGAAATATCTCCTTTTGGTCACCTTAAATTTGTCACCTGCAAGTTTCATTTGTTGTTCGTAGTTCTTTTATTGGTAGCTACAGGGAGTAATTTTTTGCTGTTCACCTTTTCCACGCTAGTCATGATTTTAGAGGTCTTAACCACGTCTCTCATAATTACCTGTTTTCCAGGCTGAGGACTCTGAGACTATTATGTTATTCATTGTGTGGAAGCTGTTCCGTACCCTTGATCATGATTGTTACTTTTCTTTTTCCATTCTGCATTTTATAAGATGGGGAAAACCAAAATTGCAGTATTTGACCTGGGGGCACATTGTGGACTGTTTAGGGAATGTTGGGGAATGTTGTTTGTTTCCTAGTATCTGCCATCTATTTGTTTTCTGACTATACTGGTAGACTTCTAGAGCCTGCGTTATGGCTGATGTGCTGGAATGAATTCACTACCATTTGGTGAGTAATTCAATAGGTTCTTCCTACTGTTTACCCTAAATAACCTTGTTCATCTCTGTTTCCTACTTCAATTTCCTCTACTAATAACCCCCACACATGCACTTGGCCAGGCTACTTAGAAAAAGCACTAGTGCCATTGTGAACTTTGGTGTTTCCTGTACTGAGCTGTTTACCTACAGCTAAAACAAATGCCTAAACCCATGGGACTAACCTGTCATGTATCAAACATTGTGCTGCTTTCTTAGCTTTCCTTTCCTATATTCCTTTCCTAGCTATATTATACGTGCAAGTTCCCTAGAGCAGGGATCTTGCCTCCTTCTTTAGCCCTGCAGCCACAAAATAATCAACTAAAATGTAAAATAAAAGGATAATTAATGTGGGCTAATGTAATTCTGATACAAGGTACTAAATAAATAAATGTTTTGTAACTAAAAATGATATGAGCACTGTATATGTCCCATGCCATTTGCTTGCCAGCGTTGGTATTAGTTTTTTGCACTTGCCCGTGTTTTTCAGCATGCTGTGAGTAGGAGAATGATCAATCGTTATCACCTTGGTCTTTTTGCTCAGGTTGATACCAAAAGCCGCTTTCACTGTTAATGTGGATGATTGCCAATGGGAACTGGCTAAAACCCTCAAACTTGCTTTACATAACTCATTGAATAATTGTGCCAGCTACCAAGATCTCGACATCAGCTTAGAGATTAAAGGATCTATTGTCCATGCAAATCTCATGGTGAAAAATTATTTCTTAATGATATAATATCTGGCAGTTGCTCTTGCAAACCATACCAGATGTACTTATTTGTTGCTCTTTAAGAAATGTGTCTTGCAAGCAGCTTCCCTGCTCTTATATATGAACTTACAAATGTGCCTTGCAGAAACAATTCTGCTATATAATTGCATTCTATTAGTAATTCTATTAGATTTACATCTCTTTGAGGGCAGACTTAGCCTAAAAGGAAGAACTGCATGAGATTCAAATCCGTGCATTCAGACAGCAAGAACATTTTGAGACCACAAGGAGGGGAGAGAGTGTTACCTTAGCACGCAATGCTCACTTGCTCTCTCCTGATCTCCCTCCCTCTCTCTCCCCTCCTATAAAACCAGATTGTTCTCTGAAATGTAGTTATGTGATGTTGCTGCAGGCAGCTGGTTGAGTTACAAGTAAATTGCTGCTTTCTTCCATACCTGTCTTTCAGATGAGTTCACGTATTAGACTAGATTAGGATAAACAATGGAGGTTATTAATGAAAGACAGGAAGGATGGTGGGAAATCACACACAAAAACTTTGCTGCTTTTGTTTTCCCCTTATCTCTGTTATATTTTGCTGTGGCACAAAGATATGCAAAGAGCATAGCACTAGGTAAAGGTGAGAATCTTTACTTGATATCAGGTGGACAGTAATTAGTTTGTTATTAAAAGTGCTCACTGCATAGAATAATATTCTTTCCACATAAAAAGGTATTGATTTGACTATCTTACTGGTAGAGATCTCCATGAACTTGTATGCTTTTCAGCTTACTTTCAGTCTTTTGGGAGGAGACTTGTTTGGAATAATTTTTAGATCAAAGTAGTTAAAAATAGCCAGCCTAATTCAGACACTAGCCTGGAGCATTCTTTAATGGTCTTTACCTTTTCTCTGGATAAACATCACATGTATATTGGTGAATTTAACTTTCTTATAATATTAACTTAAACCCCCAAGTTATTCCTTTGTTTCATTCTTCTATCTGTAACTGAGGTAGTCTGTATTAAGAATTTAATGTAGGTAACAATTTGAATTGATGTAGGAGTTGTCATTAAAGTACAATCTGAGACCTTGCAGTGCTCTCTTCCAAAGTGGGAAAATAATGCATCTCATGTACTGTAACATTAAAAACAAACAAACAAACAAAAACAATTGACTTTAAAATCTTGACCGTTTTATAGCAGCTTCCTAGTTAGGACAATTTTTTTTCAAATGTCAGTGGATTCTCACAGGGGTTCTGTAGGAGGGAAGTTATGTGAATTATGGAAGAAGACACACAAAATCTCTGGCACAAACTGGGAACAATCCCTGACTCCCAGTTTTGTGTAGTAGCCGTAAGATCTTCTTTCACCCAGCTGTTCCTTTACAAACATGGAGAGTTTGAGACGATGAAAAAAATATCTAAATGATAAGTAGATAAGCAAATAATAATAATATGCTGCAAATTAAGGCTGATGGCATTTTTTTCCTGAGTTCAGAGTGATCAATGGCAATATGCTTTATTAAGAAAACACAACCGAAAACCTGTAATGATGTTGCAGGACATTTTATTGATACTATCTTGAGCAAACCTGCTTGCAGGATTGAATTGCAATGGACCAGCTGGTAGCTTTGCTTGATAAGCAGAAATATTTGTATGGGTATCCCATCTTCAGAGCACTATCTTTGAAAATGTCTCTGTCAGTGTGAAAATTGTATGGCATCAAGCTGCTCAGACTAATTATGATCATGTGGAGCTGGAGAGAGTGACACAGTTTTTATTGACAAATAAGGTGTGTGCTCTTAGCTTGAGAGGATTATCACTTTTCACTTATGGGGTCCTTTGAATTTTGAAACATTCTGTGAAGGAGGAAAGTAGATGAATCAAATACCATAGCCTAAACCCAATCAAATCTAACATTCATCCAAAAAATCCTACTGATCTAAAAGTACTAATCGTCAAGAGAATTGCTGTTTGATTTTAATAAATATTGTGTTAAGGAAATCTCTAGAAACAAGACTTGATTGCAATGATAAACTGAGATGTCAGCTTTTGTCCTTATTTCCGTCTCACTAGTACACCTCTGTGACTAAAACTGATGTGATTTATAATTTCCCTGCTACCTGTCTGGCTAGCATTTGTATTGCAGGGGTGCAGCAGTAGGGTTCATGAATATAGACTTGTATATGGCCTCTTCTGTGCTGGAGCTCATAGTCCTGTTTGGTTTACTTTATTTTTTTTGAAGCAGCATGAAAACCTTGACAATGTGTCTGCTTACAAATGCCTGTCAGAGAAAGGAGGGATGTCTAGCAAAATCGACTGCAACTTCATAAGCCCGACACAGGCCAATGGCAAACTGGCAAATATCCCTTCTCCCCAGTATCCAGGAGGAAGTACTTTGTCATACGTGGCAGGCTGCACTAAATGGTCAGTCCAGTTAGCCTTTGCCCAATGAAGTCCATACATATGGAAATGGCCTCTTGCGTGCCTTTAGGGACCTATTTAAATGAAACCTAGAGGTAATAGTTTCCAGTCATAAAGGAGCCTTACATTCAAATTCATTTTTCTACTCTGTGTTACAGTAGCTGAAGTTTATTCATGCTGTTCTTCAGTCACCCAGAGGAATGAGATATACATAGCCAATATTTTACGGTGGTTATATATCTGTTATTCATGCTTTTTGTTTTGATAAATTTTTTCATGAATATACTGAAAAAAAATCTTGAAGCAAATTTTTTTCTACTGTGCAATCTTCTTTTCCTGGCTTAATTAAAAACCAAGCAAACAAAAAAAAACCTTCAATACTTTGATGTTAGCTTTCAAAAAATCTGGCTAATTTTGATACCTATTTTCAAAGAAATGCTTCAAATACAAAAGATTGAAGAAGCTTCATTTTCACCTGTTTTAAAAAAAAAAAAGGGGGGTGGGGGTGGCATGACGTGTAGATGAAAAATCAATCAAACATTTTTACATCTAACACGGGCAACAGTGATAACTGGCTAGTTGTGAATAAATTTATGTGCATGTATGGTAATAAATGCAGAGAACAGGTAATACATGCTATAGAAGTAGCACTCTACAAGTATCCTTAAATTCACAATTGTTTTTTGAATAATTGTGTACTCTCTGAGTTTCTCAGTTTTCCATCTCAAAATGATGACTCCAGATATTGTATTTTTTGTGGGTAAATTCTGAATACTCTGAACAACATGCCTCTCGCTTCAAGAGTTCATGATCTAGAAGACCAAAAATCAGTGACAGCTGAGAAGGGCATAGCAGAAAGGATTCGCTCCAGTTTTGAACAGTGAAAATTTGTCTTTCAACGTAATAAAGCATGGGTAGCACACCAGTTACTTTCCTTGCTGATAAATTACACACAACTTACGTGACTGGCAGTATATTTTAAAGGAAATGTAGATGCTTGTTTGGTTCTTCAGTGTAAATTTGGAGATATTCATACCATTAATAAGAATTCAGTATTTTGAAAGGTTTTTTTCCTAAGATGAGCCTTTTATATACACTCCTTTTTCCCTCGGATTAATGAGTTTCTTGTAAAGTTGTGTGATATGATGTGCTAGGTCTTGACTTCACTATCGGCAGTTCTAGTAACTCGAGCAGCCAGTGTAGGCAATTTTACTCAACGTCCTCCTTCCAAAACTCACTGCATCCAGGGCTAAGCATCATGTAGGCGCTTGTAGCGGTCGTTTGGGTCATGAGTGGACATAACAGCAGATCTCAGCCTGTGCTTTTTTACGAAGAAATATGGCCACAACCTTTAGTAACCTTTAGTTACACCAAAGGTTTTGAGAGGATGTACCAATGATGATTTGTGCCAGGATTTAAGATATTTTAGCTCCCGTTTAGCCCCTGAAATGTTCTATCTGGAACTATATACATATTTGGCACCCAGTAGTTCTTTCTGAAAAACGCAGAAGCTTAGAACTAATGTCTGGCCCTAATATATGGTGGTGAAAATGAAAATGATGATGAAATTCAAGATAGCTGTTAGAGACTTACATAGAAATTTCATTAACTGAGTGCTAGTTAACTGAGGTTAGGCCTGTAAACCTATACGAAGATGTGTTCTGGAGCATGAATTGAAGCAGAGAGATCGTTGGCTGGCTTTTCAGGCTGACTGTCAATCGCTTCTCAACATTTCAGGCCTAGGAAGCTTGGGGAAGAGAGTTGTGTAGATGTGCGGTTAAGCATCTCTTGTGGCTGATTCTCTGCAGTTGCATTTAACTGGAAGCATAGCACAGCCATAGTAGGTCTCTAGTAATAGTAGGAAAGTGTCCTCATTACCTAAAGAAAACAAATTAGAAAAAGCCTGTCACTGTTAACATCATTCCCATTCACTGACTGTTTATTTTGTTATATACACAATGAATCCCATTTAGCTTTCTGGTTATTAGGGATTTGGTAAAAAGTTTGAATCTGTGGTACATTTGTATTCCTTGGATAAAGTTCACACCTTCAGTAGATCTTAAAGAAGGCATAAAGCCTGTTCTGGGTTCTCAATCAGGATTTAAGTGGAACTTAAATGGAGCGTAGACCATAGATTGGCATAGAAATAGTCATGAATTGCATACACAGTAGTACCTTGTATGCAAGGACTGACTGATAATACTTTATACTCCAGGTACAATTTGAGATGCTAATGGCAGTGACGACTATGGTATGTTTACCCGAAAGTCATGGGGGTGTATGATACAAATAGCTGCCTGAAGGGCAGAAGGACTTGGATCCCATGGGGCTTTCTACGAAATCCTTAACACTAAAAAATATTCTTAAGTGATTTTATTTTGCTATGAAAAAAAGTAAAGCCCGCAGATTCTACTTAGCCAACCATTTTTTTTAGACAACTGTACAACAGTATGTGAACCACAAAGATACAAGCCAATAATTAAAGGAAAAGGATACACCCTTTTAAGGCTTTTTTTTTTAACTACGAACTCTTTCCATACTAAATGTAAGCATTGTAAAGAATGATAATGATTGTCCCCTTCCCTTTAAACTCCTTCCTACAAAGAGGAAAGCACGAGTGTCTTACAAGGGCCTCTTCCTTCCTTGCCTCTCTGGGTTACTTGAGAAAGATGAAATTCGTCCTTGTTTGAGAGGATTTGGAAACATGGCAAGTCTTGTGCTATTAGTGTGCATCAAGGAGAAATCAGCTCAGATACCTTAATTCTTCAGCACGTGGTATAAAGTTAGGAATGTTGTTGGCCCATATGACATAAGACCAATGCTATAGAGAAAGAGGAGACCAGAGTGGTGAAGTTCTCCGAAACTACGTTTGAGTTCCACTCTTTCCAATGGATTAAGAGAGTAGTTACCGTGAGGTTATTGCAAAATCCTGTGAAATATTTTTGGTAGCTGAATCTCTGGCACCAGCATAGAATTCAGCTCATTTTTCAAAATGCCAGCTCATGTTACAGTGGAACTGAGTATAAAATATCTATCTGTCTTTGCTTTTATTTTATAGACCCTAAACTATTTAGCTTGCTTATGCATTGTGGTCCAAATCATTGTGTGTTTTGGATTGTCTAAATTTATATTTTGGCTTTTTTAAAGGTACACTATTTATATGATTTAGGATGCTTAGTGGCATGCATACTAATTGTAAAAAAAAAAAAAAAAAAAAAATCCATCAGATATTACCCAGTAGACTAGGCAGGCTCCTTCAGGGCTGTTATGGTCCATCAGGTAAATACATACATTGGAACGCATACTAATGGTCAAAACCATGAGTTATTTACCCAAGAGATGCTGTTCCAGTATACGAGGCAAATGTGTATCTAGGGTTTTTTTTTTTTAACAGCTGATTTTTCATTTTTTCAAACTGAGAGGGCTATATCAATTTTGAGAAAGCTGCCATGACCATTTATTGGAAAAATATACACATTTTCAAAGCTAACACATGTGCCAAACTGCTAAACTGTATGCTGTTATTAATACGCATTTATATAGCACTGTAATGTTGCATAAAACAACCTCTGGAACCAGGTTCCTAATAAGCCTATATATTACTGCAGTCTTATGTAATGCTGGCTTTGTTTTGCTGGTAATGGAACAGATGGATTGTTGTTTCTCACTCCCAAGCACTTTGGGTAGTCAGACTAGTGCCAGGTCCCCACGTTAATTCCTCAGTGTTGCTGAAGTCCTTATGAGAGATCAGAAACAATATAAATACATAGCATACATAATATAAACAGTGTGTTTTCTGCACATTAACCACTTCATCTCTGCATCTGAGGTAGCTGTATGCACTTAGCTTTGTTTTACAGCTGAGTAATCTGTGGTATTGAGAGATTTAATGACTTGTCCAAGTTTAACCAGCTGGGCCTGTTGTGGGGATGCAACACCTTGTTTTCTCAAAGTAAAACTTTCTGGGCTTTTCTGTAGGTTTTGTCTCACCCCCTCCTATTTTTAAAATAAACATGCATGCAATCAGACAACAGACAACTTTCTGTTCATGTTACTAAGCGGTGTCTCAAAACACATTTTCTGAAAGCATCTGAAACACAAGTGTATAGACCAATACGTTTGAATTTGCCTTCTGAATTTGGGTGTCTTATTTGAATATTTTCAGTCTATCTTTTAAGACCAGTTCTGTGGTGATGCACTCAGAGATGTATTCAAATGTGGGCACCGCATTCTTTTTCCTCTTTGATTTTACTCCTTTCTCAACGGCCATCCCCCTACTCTGATTTCTCAACAAAATGCATCCTAACGTGGCACCTTATTTACAAAGTTCTAGCATGCAGCTTCGTTTTAATGGACAAACCACGATGCCAGCTATGGCAGTGCAGGGAGGGGAAGAGGGTCCATGGTAAGTGTGCTGATGCAGTTTTTTCCATAGGAGTGCCAGCAGCATGGCTATATTAAATTATATAGTGCTAAAGCCAGAAGGTCATTAAAATGGTTTGAAAATTCCTCTGTTATACAGTTATCTTTATAACTTAGTCCTATCTATAGATGGCGGTACTATAACTTTCATTCATGTGCCAACCATATACTACAATAATTATAATACTACACTCATAAAACCCGATTGCTGTGTGTGTGTACAGCTCAACTAAAGCTCAGCAGATGGGATTGTGATTATAGCCCGAGCCACAAGAGGAAAAAAACCTGTGATATTTGGAGTAAAAACTGAGGCTGATGGTGTTATTATGCTACATGTTCAAAGTGTCATTACAAGCTGGTAATTTATGTTTTGCATGCTAACTGAGCGGCCTTTCTTGTGTGTGTTAGTTTGAACGACAATGCATTTTTTCATATGGGAGGAAGCAACAAAATAATAGAGTGAAATTAACCAATCAAAATCATGGTAAATAAAAGTCTCTCTCTCTTTCTTTCTTTTTAAGACTCAAGAGGCAGCTGGCACTCTCAGGCTTTGTTATATTGAGGAAAGAGAACAGCAAACTGCATGCAGTATAGAGTCAGTCTCATTGAAACTAATGGCATGAATGATCTCACACTATTGTAGTAAGACGGAGATTTACTGTGCTTAGTAGAGAACCCATATTATGGAGAAAAGCATCGATCTACTTCCACATTTTATTCACATGAACGACAAACAAGTTATTCACTACTATGCAGTCACATTCAATCCCTTAGTGTCTAAGTCACAATGCCTTCCAAGTCCCTCACACTTTACAGCTGTGCAGAGCACCTAGCCAATAACTACTTGTCTCCACTTTACTACCAACAGAAAAGGTTTATTAGCCCCTCTTACTTGACCAGTTTACAGTTTAGATCTGTTTGCTGGACAATTTTAGCCACAGCCTTTGATTCCTACAATAACACATCCATTAATACAATGTTCTCTCTCTCCCCCTCTTTTTCATGTTAGGCATTAGGCAGGTGGAGAGAGAAGCTGTGACTACATTGCCAATTTCACTTTTTTGGTCAGATTATGAAATTTCTGACACCTAGGCATTCTCCTCCCAAAGTCCCAGTGCCTGTTTTCTATGCAAACAGAGTGCATGTAAAAACAGCAGGGATAGGCGAAAATAAACGAAGGTAGGAAAGGCAAGGAGAGATATTCAGTGCAGTATGGATGCTTTGTTCTTGGCCTTTCTGTATTTATTGACTAATGCCACCCGATACAGTTAAAAAGAAAGGAAAAATCTATAACTTTGCTATCATAATGGAGCTATCATAGTGGTAGCTGTTTCAAAAGTAGGAAAATGCTGGCAAATTGTTTTACTTCTGTTTATATTTCCTTGTCATTGGAGAGAGACTAGATAATGGTGAAGAACAGTTGAAAAGTGCATGGATAAACCACATGCAGAATACATTTGTGCTTCAACTCTCTGATTCTCTACTTTAAATTACAGCATCTGTGCAAGTCCTTAACCATAGGAAGATGCTCTTGGTACATGAACTTTGGATAATTCAGAGTCCCTGCCACCATCCTCCTCATCACTTTCAGTGTAGCCTTCAGGGTGGCAGGTTAAGGATCTGACTGGGAAATGTGTGTACTGTACTACCATTCATGACTTTTAAGGGTCTTTTGAGAAATGTGAAGTTGATCCATAGGGCACCTTTAAATAGGACATCTTAAAGTCACCTTTGAGCCCTCCTTCTTTTTCTTGCGTACCTGTATTTCAGTCAACATCATTGTAGCTCCATTTGTATAAGACTCTGCATAGTTGCCTTGTCATCATAAACTCCGTTGCACATTCCTTAATTTCACACATTTTCTATAATCTCTAAATATGACACACAAAAAGACTGCAGAAAACCATTGCTTTCTAAAATTACATCACACCAAATCTATAGGTACTGGTTATCATATAATTTATGCTTATTCTTCCCTCTTCACTTTCAGGTCAGCTATACTACTTAGGGAGTACAAGCACAACAGATTTCAAAATATTAATGTTTCATAACATTAAATGATTTGTCCCAAAGGAACTGGTGGCCAAGTCAGGAATGGAATCTGTCTTCTAAACTCCTGCTCTCATTCTTAAAGGGCATTCCCTTGAGCTTCTGCATTCCCTTGATACAAACTCTGATTATAGCATGGAATAGATGGAAAAAATATCTTAGTATCCCCAGTGCTCTAATGTAACACTCTATATGCTGTATTTCTGAGTTTGCCTTTTTAATGTATATTTTTGCTTGGTTCTTACATCCCTCTTCTCAAAATCGTATCAAATAACTGCAAGATCTTGATTATAAGAATAAGAAACTTTTTGTTTTAAAACAGGCACTTTCCTGGGAGCTGAGTGCAGTAATCTCAGCATAAGCAAGATAGGCTGTTGAATTTCTTACTCTTAAAGCCACGAACATGGCTGATTTGAATTACAAGCAGCACAATTTCATGATTTGGAAACCCTTGAGATACATTGGGACTGCAAATGGAGATAGAGGAAAAGAATTTCCAGTTCCAGGAAATGAAGGTTGATGGCACAACGATCTTATCAAATCATTTAATAAAGGAAAATAACGCAAAAAGAATTCCTGGGAAGTCGGCTCTAGACACACGAAGTGCTTCATGCGTGCCCTTCCTGAGGGAAAGGTGGCTTTGTCCTTTTTGCTCTTCGGGAAAGAAATAGTGTAGGAGCTGAATGGGTTTAAGAATCTAATTTTCAAAAGGATGCCTTCATACCTTTCCTCTCTGATTGAGGAAATACGTGGGAGCATAAGTTGCTGCAAAAGGAGCTGATTGGTGCATGTCATAGCCTTAGTTTTCAGACATGGCTTTTATGCTTGGGCCTGTATTTCAATATAATCTCTCATTTGTGCCTGGGATTATGCCCACTTTGAAGCTTTAGCTATAAAACACATGACTTGTTTTTCCTTTTCCTGAGGCTGGACACACTCAAGAAAATCCAAGCTGATTTTGAAAACAAAGCTAAGCTGTGCACAGGCTTCTCAGAGGTGACATACAGGACATGTATGGCAAACAAACATTTGCCTTCAATTCCACAACAGGTTTCTGAATTCTGGTTTCCCTTGCTTTTTTCAATCTTTCTTTTGTCTCAGTTATTCTGTACTATTGTATCTTACTAATTCTAATCCAAATGTAACATGGAAGTTGCAATCAGTTAACAGTTTGGTCTCAATTACACAATTACTTTTCCTCCTGTTGTTCAGACATTTTCTGTGATTCTTTGTTTTTCCATCTCCACACCTTGGAACTGAAGAAAAATAGGATTGGAAGAAGCCTCAAAAGATCTTCTAATCCATCCCTCTGCCCCAAGGCAGGATCAAATATACCTCCGTCATTCCTAGCAGATGTTTGTCTCCTTTACTTTTAAAATCTTCCAGTGATGGTTACTCCACCATTTTTCAAAGCATTACATTAACTCCTTAAGTTAAAATGGAAAGTCCTTGGGTGTCTGGTTTAATTTTAAACCAGCACTGCAAAGGACTGGATGTAAATGTGCTGTGGAATATGACTTAAATAGGGCATAAATTGCCTGTAACCTTTGGGCATATAACTGAAATTAATCTTTGCAGGGGGCTCTACATAGGACTTAAATTCATTTTTAATGAACTCTGCTATCATGAATCTTTCACAGCTTTTGCTATCCTTTTAAACATGATAGTTCTTGCCATTTGATTACAGAAATTAGTTTAATTATAAATTGATGCCAAATGTATGATGAAACACAAATATACATGCAGAAAATTTAAATACAAATTCTTACCCACTCAACACAAACAGATTCCTATTAGATAAATGCTTGTTTATAGGAACTGCCAATTTTATAATTCTAGTCTTATTGAGAAAACTAGCATGCCGGTACGCCACGGGTGGAATATTCTTAGCTTCTGTGTACGTTGTATGTTTTCCATTTATATGGAATTTGTTATTAGAAATGTGCTGTTGCTACTGCATTTACAATATAGCTATGGTGACACAAAGAAAACAACAGTTTTAGTGTTTTAAGACCTGTGGGATGGACTGTTAATCTTCTGTAGCCAGCACATGATACTTCTGGTGTTGAGGGTCTTGGGTGTAAATAGTATACTCTGCTAATTCCTGAAGATGCTGACATTTTATTAATAGAAATGTATTAAAATTGTAGCAGATCAGAAATCGGTCACCCTTTACAGGGGAAGTTCCTGTTTGTGGGTTTTGTTTTTTTTTTAAATGCTGAAGACTTAAAGAAAACCCACATTCTATGAAACCTTCAGACTTGGTAAGGAAGATAACCAGAATTTAAGGCTTTATTTACTGCTTAACATTATCCAAGATACCTCTAAGGAGGTGCTCAAATGCCTAAGATGTGTATGTATTATTAAAATTTTACAAAGACATTTGTGGGCTCTCAGTTGCAAAAGCTGGAAAATTAATAACCACTTTATCCTGTGAACTTGCATATTTGATTATTAGTTTTCTTTTGTAGGTTGCTACAGTTAGCTAGAGATAGTTCCAAATTTTCCATACCCATTTCTCTTACCTTTGCTTTCTTTTATGGGGTGTTTTCTGTTTTCCTGAAATTATATTCCTGTTCATTCTTTTATTTTCAGAAACTGTTTATTGTCATTCTGTGCTTGGAAATGAGTGTATGTGCTTGTCCCAGGACTGCCTTCCGTTCACAATCTTTGCAACATTTGGAGTTACCCAAGCCAGGCAAAGAATGGAAAATCTTCCCTGGAGGAATGGGTGGGATATGCGTAGGCTGGGTCAGCCAGTGGCTATGAAGCTGCTCTTGGCTAACAAGGTAGGCTTACTCTAGTGCCTGCTAATCACCAGCTGAGAGAGTCCAGGAGGTCACCTGAAATCCATATACTCCTTTGGTGGTGTTCTCCCTCTAAGAGCTCTGAGTGTGTTAATGGTTTCTTAGCAGCAGACAAAAGGAGGAGGAGAGATAAGAAGAGCACATGGCTATTATTCAGTATGGCAGTACACGTGTGACTTGTTTTCTCAGGCTATCGCTTAGCACTCATGCTACGATACTGTGCAGGAGGGTTCTTTGGATGGACAGTAACCAAGCAGCACTAGCTTGGAAAGCAGAGGATACCTCAATGCTGCTTCCATTTTTTTGGTTCATGAACCAGAACAGGCTCCTCTGGCTACATTTTTGAGAATGGACCCTCAAAGCGTGACTCTCATTCTTCTCTCTCATTGTACAGTCCCGTGTTTAATACCACTTCCAGCTAACCTTCATAAAAATGTATCTATGTTTGCAGAGGAGTAGAAAGAAGAGATTTTGCTAAGATGTAGAATGCATTTGATGTGCTAAAAGAGCAAAAAAACTCTACAAGCAAAGAGTGTTGACATATCTTATCTCGGTTGTCAGAAGTGGCTTGTGAAATACAGTGAGATGAAATCCATGCTCTACATATGGACAGTACAGGCATTTCTTGAGCTCATTCTAACTTCATTAGGCAGCCTCCAGACTCACAAAAGGTGCTTGCTGTGACAAATGTAAGTAGGTTCTTCCTTGTCTTTCAACTTGTTTGCTTTGTTATTTCTTTCCTCTCAACCTCCCTATTCTCCTGTCCTACCCTACTTTCTGACAGCCTGATTTTGTTGCCTTTCCATACCTGTAATAGTTTTAAGCTAACAGGGAAATGAAGTCGTATCTCATAACATCCATGTTTCATTGTTATTTCTGATTTTTTTCCTTAGAGAGTTAGGGAGTATCTGAACACAGAACACAATACCCTTTCCACATACTATCTAAGGATGGAAAAGCAGTCAAAAGGACAGTGAATTGAAGGGAAGTGACACAGAAACTAACAAAGTGTTAGATAGGCACGCAAGTGCAAAGCTGAAGTTACACCAGTGCCAGTTAATGAGTTTCTAATAAGGTATGCAGATGGTATCCAGGAGGGCCGTGCCTGCAGGGAGCATAGGTCCTAATATGCATCAGCAGCTTCATGAAAGAAGATGCAGAAACATTTGTGCTACAAATGGATTGTTAAACCTGGTGCCACTGGTGGAGAAAGAGCTCCTTTACCTCCATCATTTAATTAAAAACGTTCTACTTGGGTAGTTTGTTCTACATAGGAAGTTTGTTCTACATAGGTAGTTTTTGCTGTGGGCTTTAAGATGTAAGATATTGGCCTCACTGCATGTGATAACATTGCATCAACAGCGAGCCTGTTCTCCAGTGTGCCCAGGCAGATCTTTCATTGAGGACAAAGGAAGTGTGGTTTGTGTTAAAGATATAGTTCAACTTTCATAATAAAGCAAGTTGTGAATGATGAATGGAAGCACTTATTGAGCTGAAAGTACACACACCAGATTGAGCAATGTTGATCTTTGTGCAACAATCAGCTGAGTAAGAGAAAGCAGGGACTGAATTTTCGACTGTCTGTTTGACCTTCATTTTGTACTTTTTTAGCTGCAAATTCATGCATCCAATTCTTAGGCAAATGACTGCTGAAATTTTGCCTGTTACTTACTTGACGGTGCAAAAAAGGTAGATATGCAAATTGCACTCACAAAAAGGAAGGCCAGTCTGCTGACAATATAAGCAATAAAGTCCAGTTGTATAAATTGTTATGCAATCAACATATGCAGTTATTCAAATTGTTAATTTAGAGGGAAAGATTCCATACTCCCTGGCTGACTCTGAGCCATTTCTCCTCCCTGCTCCCCCCCCCTAAATTTTTTTCTACAAAATCAAACACTGTCTTTTTAGTAGGTTATTTACCATGAAGAAATACCTTGATTGGAATTAAAGCTGAATAAGATTTTAATTTACAAGGAGTGTTTGAAACAGATTTTTAAATGGCATAGCAACACAAAGGTAATTCACAGAGGCGTGTGTTTAAAATAAGGGGCTAGTTTATAGGAAAATCCAGAATGTGGGCTGGAACGTGTTCCAGAATTCCACCCTCTTGTCCTGGCTACACAAACAATGTGACCGAGGCCTGCCAAGAGTTGTCATGTTTAAATAGAGAGAGAGAAGGAAAGTGGCAAGAATTCCCTCGGCACCATAATCCCCGCAGCCTTGCTACTTAGCACTTTTAAGAGAAAGGCGGATACAGGAAACAAGAATAAGACATAGCACACTCCATCTCTCCTCTCCAATAAACACTGCTTAGAATTCTATCTAATCTGGGAGAATAAACATTTTCAAGGCTTTTCTCTGAACATTTGATCTCAGTGACTAGAGTAGTTTATTTTAATTTTTTTTCTTCTTTTTTACCCCTCTCCACTTTTCCACTGAATGCTGCAGTGTCCGCTTTGCACATCTTGCACTTCAAGACATAACTTGAAAACTAAATCCTGGGGTCTTTACTCAGATGAAATTCTATGAATTTTAACAGGATATTGGCTTTAGAAAAACTACGAAGCTTGGCGTTGTAACTGCTGCTGCGTTGACAATTATGGAAAGAGTTAAAGAACCTATTGCTAAGGTGATGACTGTTGCATAAGAGAGTCTTAACCTATGTTGAGCTAAATTCCTCACAAGGCAATTTGAATTGATGGGATTTTATAGCCACTTAGTCAGAAATGAACACATAATGCACTGGCACAAAAATGTCCATCCCATCGGGAGGCTGGCAGGTATCCCTATGTTTTGAAGTAACCAATTTTTTATGAACTGTCTGCCTCATTTCTAATTGAAATGAAAGGAATGGTTTTATGGTCCCCTTTAAAAGGTTTTGTAAGTTGATTGGCTGCCCTTTAGCATCACGAAAACTGTGTTTGGGGATGTAGCAGGAATTCTTTTTATGGGCTGTGGCAGTGAATGGCTGAAGTTTTAGAAGGTTTGATGTTTTCCTTTTAATGGTGTCCAAAAAGCTGCACACCACACCGCAACTGCCCCCTGTTTTCCCACCTATATGGTAGGTTTGCCACCCACCACGCCCTTCACAAAATTTTCATTGGCTTTTTCCATGAATAGTGTCAAGTTCCTCTTCAGACAGGGATGTACTGAAGGGTCAGAATACTTACCTAGGCAGAAGTTATTAATACAGATTCTCTCTTAGACTGAGCACGGAGCTTCAAATTCATGTAGGGAACAGCAAATCTTTCTCTCTTGTTTGTATGTGCCTCAATTATGTGTGTCTTCAGTCTTGCCTGGGGTCTTGAGGTTGTTGCTGTCTTCTAAATATTCGCCTTTCTACTGCTACTTTTTAATGGATATACAGGGGACTGGGGAGATCTGGGTCAGTGATAGCTTTTACTTTAGATTTATTGTTAGAACAGGTACTTTTGCCTTTGTTTTTTCATCTATAAAGTGGGAAAACTAGTGGCCAGCTTCCCAAAAGCTATTGCTAGACTTAAGCAACTAATGCTGTAAATTACGAGAGACACTGAGTATGCTAAGCATTGCATTGCTATTAATCTCCAGGCCAGGTTTTTCAAGGAGCTGAGCACTCAGCAGTTGTTGTCGACTTCCAGTTCAACTCCTAAAGGAAATGCCAAAATAATCAAAACTTCTGCTGGAGGCCTAGTGCTTCAGGAAATCTAGTCATCTGATTTGGAGATGCACGTGGGCAATTGAGTTCTTCTGAATATCTGGCCCTTAACAGCTATATTTAAGGTTGGCACATCCTTCTTACACAACTGGCATATTAAATATTTTGAAAGGCTCTGCTTTCATTTTAATCTGAAAAAGTGTTTAAAATACAAGCCTTGAAATATATTTTCATCTTATTTTGCTCTCTGGGAGACCAAAGTCTCCTATTTATGAACTGAACAAGCAACTACAGCCTGCGGTTCCCCAGCCAGTTCTACCAATATGCCTGCAAACTGACCTGGAGGGTAGGAAGTGGTTTGTTCTTTATGCCCAATCAGTCCTTGGCCTCTCTCCTCAGCTATCAAGAAGCAGTTTTTCTCATGCAATATCTCCAACTAGTAACCAAATTGAAGCAATTAAACAGCTTTGCACATGTATCGTATAGCAATGACTTTAGATTGTCAAGTGAAAGTCTCCAGAACCCATTAACAACATTTTGAACTAGCCCATACCCCTCAAAATAACTTTGAAGTATTTTGTCAGGCAATTGATTGTGTCTTAGTCTTTCCCTTTTGAACCCAAAGCACAGAACAGTGTTGTATGGCCACTGCAGTTGAAAATTAGTTGCCATGCGTAACTCACTCTATCTCTGGTATATTTGTAAAAAATCACTGTTTCAAAGGATCATATTTTTTTTTCTTCTCAGTTTTGCTGTTGAAAATGGAACAATTCAGATGAATATATAACATGGAACTGGAACCACTAGTAGGCTCTTGCTTTTATTAGCTTTGAAGTTGTTTGTTTTGTTTTGGAAAAAAAGTACATTCCAAGTGATCAAACCCTCAAATATTTGTTAGGAAGAGCCTTTGTTATGCCTGTCCTCAGTTGTGAAAGTACTTTATGCTTTCACAAAAATGATCTATAAGAATGAACTATGAAAGCTATGACTGATGCTGAGAAAGGAGAACAAGTTAAACTTGTTCTTAAAAACTCCCCCACTCTCCTGGGAACTTATGACCATTGCATAACATATAGTAAGATACATAGCAGTATATATGCTGCTGTATTACCTCGATACAATGGAATGAAAGGGTCTCCTATCTCTTTTTTTCTTTTAATTTCTTGTATTCTAACATACATTTTTTGTGAGAGATTTATATGGATTATATTGACTTGCCATTCTGTTGGCAAGAGTGTTTCTTCCTATATTTAATCTTCCTTAAAACTGCTCAAATTGTTATATTAGGCACGCCTGTTACATTCGTTTTCAGTGCAGAGAAAAGGGCAGCTGCTTTAACAGTTGTCTTTTCTGTTACAGTCTTATCAGAGGAGCTATAAAAATATGGATGTCTTTTTCGGTATGCATGATTTTATAATCATGAATAAGCTTTGTGCTGCCCTGATTCCTGAGAAAATGAAAATTGCCACTCTAGGGCTCGGTGTTGTCAAAAGCACGTGTGTACATGCGCACACAGGCACATGGTAGACTAGAGAGAGCTGCTGCGAATTCATCTAATAAGTCTTCCTATGTACATAATATGTCCTTTAGGTGGTGCCATTGTGTTTTTTTAAGATAAGATTGCACACGCGAGAAAGTGTAAGACCCAGTAACAGAAAGGATGCGGTGCACAATACATCCTATACCCGAAGTGACTCGGAAACATCTGAGTGTACAGAGCCATCCCCACGCACAGGATGTAGTGTCGCTAGAGTAAATATAGCGCGGCTGGTGTCGACAATGAAGAAAGCAAAAGCTAAAAGAAGAATGGCAACTTGAAATAGCCAGGAATCTCTTTTTGAAAAAAAGCTTTCTGAGACATGGTTCAGCTTTTAAATGTTAATGTCAGTGAGGAAGGAAAAGTGAAAAAGTGGAGAGAAAGATATGTAGTTATTAGCAACGGGTATCATCCGTGGAGGCTGGATTTGAACTGCCAGGCAATGCTAAACCTATCCAAAACGTAAAGCGTTTGGATATGTCAGTTGGGTTCACGTGGCTCTTGGTTGATGACAAATCATGAGGAATCTTAGAAACATGCACAGAGGAATGTCTAGGGTGGGTCTCAAAGCAAAAGTGAAATATATTTTGTCCATATTTTGTTGCTAAGCGGGCAGGCAGTGTTGCCTCATAGCAGGGGCAGGGGAAGGAGTAGGGGAAAGTAGGAGACCGAATGCCTGGTTTCATGGCCCTGGCTGGCCACTTGCTCTCTGTGCTTTTTTAATACATCTTCTAAATTCTCTGTGCTTCAGTTTGAAGCAGTGTAGTTAGGCTTAATGATTTAATGTATTTTAGATGCTTTGAGAATGTTGGATTAATGGGATCACATACAGAAAAGCCTTGCTGCTGTTGTTTACATATTGTTTAGATGATGTTTTCTTAAAAATCAAGGCACCCTCTGTCCCATGTTTTCTCACTACATACAGGTCAGAAAAGCACAAAAGTGCTGTATGTCTGAAACATTTCCAGCAGCTTCCCTGGACCTGCTTCCAAAGCTCATTGAAATCTTGTTAACAGAACACTCTACCTCCCTCTGATACCTCACACTGCAAAACAGCTTTGAAGGCCTAGACTGAATAATGAAGGAAACAAGGGCATCTGGGGTCCATTATTTACCCCATTTCATAAGGCGCTTCTACAAAGTCTGCTGCCTGCCTTTTCAGATCCATGACAGAAATAAATACAAAGCCTGGAAAGAGCGAGCAAGTCAGAGTTGTCTGCTGCCCTCTCCACTGCCCCCCTCCCCTTTTCTTCCTGTTTCACAGGACACATTTGTTTCATCGCAGCTAAACGTAGTTCTCTTTCTGCCCAAGACACTTGTTCTTTCCCCTTCACAGATTGTTTATTCCAATGAACTCCTTTTCGCTTGGGAATACTTCTCAAACACCTTTGGGTGTTTCTAAAGGAGACTGGTGTGAAGCTACAAGTTTTTTCTTTTTTTTTTTTTCCTTGTCAAACTGACAAGGACTTGAAGACTTGAATTGCGACTATGGTTAGGAAAACACATGTGAAATGTCAGTAAAGTGATTCCCATCTCTGTGTGCTAATTCACAGGAGGGTATTTTAAAGTAATGGGAGTAATCTGAAATGTTAATGCATCCCAACCTCTGGAGCTGTCGCAGAGGGAAGAACTTGTGGAAATTTTGTAAATTCTAGAGTGCCTGAGCGTTTCCAAAAGGGCTGGCCCAAAAAGCCTCTACATTTCTTGTGAAAATAAACCCCCTGCAAAGCTGGCGTTCCAGTGAAAAACCTTTCAGAATGCTCAGTCAACACTAGAGCACTTTCTCTAGGCACTTAGCACGGCTAGTATAGGTAAAGTATCTGGGTGGCTACACAGTCAGAGGAACTGTAAGTTGCAAGCAATTTCACAAATTTTTTTTCTGTGATTTTTTTTTTTTCTGACTAGGTGATAATTTATACTAATTTGTTAGCTGCCACAGTTTGATGTAGTCATCTGTATTTGATGACTATATTGACTATATTGATCAATATTTGCACCTGTGGCTTCTATCCACAAACTTTCAAGGGATTGGGGGGGACAATTATTTTCAAGCTAAACCCTGCCCTTATTAAAGCCCTTTGCAAGAACTATCACTAAAGCTCCATAGATTTTTATTTTTTTTTTCTTTACCCAGATAGGACATCTCCTTTATACACTGCTTCCGCTTTGAATTAGTTAAACTGACAGTTCCAAATTAAGTTCATTTCTTAAGTAAATGAATGTCTGCAATCCATCTGAAATGGACTTTTCCTTTTGCAACAATTCGGAAATTGCAATTATGTTATTAATGTGTCAAAAGAGGATGAAAAAAATAGGAGAGCTTTGGATAAGTAGTTATTTAGTAAGCTCCTAAAACTAGTTCTAATAATAATTTATTTGTCCTAAATGAGGGTTCAGGTCTGAAAAAGAAGCCTAGACAGTGAATGTCCTGAATTTTAGGGCTGCTACAGCCTCCACTGTTTAGTCCCAGCCATTCAAGCCCTTTTTGAAATGCGATAAGGTTTGTTTTTCAATCTCCCTGCCTATTGTTCAAGGAGTAAATGATCTTGTGATTTCTAGGTTGGGATCAACTTTACTGGACCTTATGTGCCTGAAACGTCATCCAGAATTAATCTCTGAGGTGCAGAGGCTGTTGCTGATTTCTTTTAAGTGCACAAAGCTGCTTCCTGGTTATATTTATAAAACTAATGGGTGACTTTTTTTCCTCTCAGAGAAAAAGATAAATCTCAGAGTTCACCAGCATGTGTTTCACGGGCAGTTACCAACCTGTGATCATGTGCATATCATCTAAATAAGTGACAGAAAAATCTCCCAGAAACAGCATGAGTACCATTTATCTTTCTACCATAATAATTTTAGGTTTAGCCAACAAAGTATCTCACAGGATATTTAGCTGACAGCCCACACCACCAGCCTCTGCTGAATCATCGTCATATTACATGTGCCATTCCTTTTTTTTTTTTTTTTTTCTTTAAGTATTAGAGAGCATGTTGCTTTGCCACTAAAGTAACTGCCAGGCAAAATAATGAGTCATTCCTTTTAAAAAGCAAACTGAAAAGTTATGTTTAATTCAACCATAACATCTCTTAGCTGGCTCTCAAGCCTCTGAGGTGCCACATAAAGATTTACCTGTTTTCAGCAACATGCTACCCACCCGTCACTGTTTCTTTATAACAACAAGCCCCAAAGAGAACCCCAAAAAAATTAACACTGCCAAACAGTGCTCCATGTTCTGCTGCCTAGGTTTCTTGCACAGACAAGAAAGTAGTGGAAGATTACCACATACCTGTTCTTAATCAAAAGCTTTTTGTTGTACTACTATTTTGGAGGTATGTGTGAAGGCTATTCACGTGAGCAACGTGAGGTGGATTTAAAACACTGTTAGTCCATCTCTTGCTACACAAGTTAGAAGAATGCCACGGGCTGCACAGGCAAAAAGTGGGCACTTACAGGTTAGCAAGGTTGACTTGGACGAGGTACAGGGGACTATAATATTCCGTGTTCTGATTACAACCTCTTTTCATATTTACAGGGAAATTTGCCTCATTTTCACCATACTTCTTATGGAGTAAGAAGGGTATATGAAAACCAGTTAGCGGTTATATGCAAAGCTCTGTGGAAATGCCAGACATCGTCCCCTTGAACAAAAGCTGGTGGACTGCACAGACAGTTAAATCAAGAAGGTGTTTGCAGTCTAGCTGTAATTACGTACTTGTTGCTGGTCTGACTTCTCTACATACCTCCTCAGGTACAGCGCTTGTTAGTTAGGCTGAAACTATGTGGTGGTCAGTACCGCACACTGTTATGTGCTTTGCAGGCGTTACTGCATTATTGACTGGTAACTGCAGTTGCTAGACTTTGAAACCAGTAGGTTAACTAACTCTCAAGGGAGCTAAGGGTATGTGGCATCCTGCTGTCTCATGGCTTTGGAGCTGTTAAGTGTACACGTGCTGCCTTCTCTATTAGCTTCAATTTCCCTGCAGTTCGCAGCCTTGCTTTGCTCTTCATTGCGTGGTTCCTCTCACATTAGTTCCCTATGTTTTTTGTCCATTTAATCTCAGATTCTGAAAGAACTTGGTCTTTCTTAGTGGATTTTCAGTATGATCCTTGCTTGTTTCCTCATACTTGTTATTGTCCTTCTTGTCCACTGTCCATTTGTTTCTTTCTGCTCTATTCAGTTTAAATGAACTTCACAGTTTTTGCAGTTTGAGTCTGCTTTTCAGAAAAAGAGAGTAATGGGCTACTAACAAAGGCCCTAAGAGTTGTACAGTTTTCAGTTGTGTCCATAATTTGTTCTGATTAACCATAGGGTGTAAAATGAATGAAGAATAGCTACAGCCCTAAAATGTTATAACAGTTACCCATCTTGCTTTGAGGTACTCAGGTAGGAATCGCAACACTGTTGATTACTATGGTCAGAGAACACTGCTAAGAACTCATCTCGTCTAAATCCCTGCTTTGGGAATTAACTCTCCCTGTGGTGTAGTAAATTGTTCACTCTATTAGTCTCAATTTTCTTCCATGTTAAATGGAGGTAATACTAATTGCTTAGTTATCTCATGGAGTGTTGCGGGGGGTAATTAGCGCTTGGAAATGAAAAGATGTTGTTTAAACACCACAGGGACCAAGAGAAGAAACAGTGAAACTGGCTGGATTCATCCCAAAAGTGATGGCTCCATCACATTTACCTACGTGTTTTTCTGTGTGCTTTCATCTTGACTCGTCAGCTTGCTTACAAATCTCAGTACACACCAATACAGGTGGATGGATGGTGGGGGGAGAAATAAGGGGAGAATTTAGTGGAGTGAGCAGAAGAAGAAAGGAAGAGTTTAGTCATCTGTGAAATTAGTAAGAGCCAGTGTGGTCTGAACTGTTGTACATCCTCCTCCTTTCACAGCACACCTGATTTGGCCCTGCTATGGTGATATGTGATTTTTTTAAAAAAAATAAAAATTAGAAGCTGCAATAATGACACAAGCTGTTACTGGAGCTATTTTTAAACTTCCTCTTGTCATTCTCTTTCATGATCTGCCTGCCTCTTTCCTTTTATCTGAGCCTTCTGCATCTTTCTCAACCACATGTACGTTACCCTGTCCTTACAGTTTCCCTGCCCTCTTGTCCACGTCCTATTCTTTATCCTTCTTGTAGCATTTTCCATTTCCAAGCTACAGGATTATCTTGTGACTTCAATCATCCTACATGTCCATCTCCCATTTTCCTTGCAGAGTTATATAGTGTGAAGTATTTATCATGTACCCCTGATCTGCTGGTTGCCCGGTGGTTCAGGCTTGCCAAGACAGCATCTGATTATTGCAGACTTTGAGATATTGGATGCAGGATTAGCTAGATGGCTGAATGATTAATGAACCAGGCTCACAACCACATCTTGTTAAGACTGAGTTTATCAAATCCATAAGGGAGGTGCTCAAATCCACTATTGTGGATCATTTTTCCTTCCTTAAAAAAAACCCTCTCTCCTTGTTGCTAAAATATTTATTACCTGGTCATATCCCACCTGGTCTCTTGTATCTTCTTGGTCTGCTTTAATGGCCAATTTCATCATTATGGCTGTGTCTCCCTCTTGAATTATTGTGATTTTTTTTGCTCATCTTTGCCACAGAAAGACCTACAATACCTTGGCTGAGTTATGGTCATTTCTAGTTACTTTTCAGATCTTCTCAGGCCTGTTTCTTTGCTTTCCCTTTTGCCGTCGTCTCCCTCTCCTCTTTCCACCCTCCTTTTAGTGCCTGTCATGGCTCACAGCTGCCTTGTCCCTTCTCTGTAAAATTCCTCTTTTTCTTAGTACTGCCTTGGAACCAATACCTTTTTAAAATTTTTCCTCCCATTTCATTACTCACCAGTAATGTCTACAGGCTTCTTTCTCTGAATTCCTGTGGCGTGATCCGTCTTTTATTCTGTAATAAACTCTTGCTCATGTAAGTGGTTCTAGTAAATGTCATCTCCACAGGCTGCAAAGTCCTGATGCAAAGAACTGATTTTGCAACATGTATGCACATATAAAGCGACTATATACATCATTTGCAGGTCCTGGCCTGTATAATATTGTTAAATACATGGGCCTAAGCATAGCCTTACCGCCTGCCCATCAGCTATGATTCCTGTGAGCATTTAGTAATGGTTTGAATTCATCACATGTGAAAGTGCCCTTTAGTTCTAAGGTCTTCATCCTGGTTGTCTATGCTTAAGGTAACATTCTCGTAACTTTGTGAAAGGAACCATAAACTCAACTGTGTTACCATCATAAACCTTTTATCTTCCTCAGTATATTTGTATAAAGATGGTGTGCCCAATAAAGAGTGGCTATAGGATAATTACAGATCAGAAATAATGAGAGCACCAACTCGTGCAGGTCAGAGTCCCTGTAAATCCACGGGGGTAATGATGTAAATGCTCAGTGGTATGAGGAAGATTGTGCAAAGCAACCAAATATCATAACGTGAAACAATACCTGTATGTGCAAGCTCTGAAGTGTTACAAATAATTGCATTATAGCTAACAGGAGTTACCTGCAGCGAGTAGGAATCTTGTGCCCATAATGAGTTTAAGCAGGTATGTGTAGTAAGCAGGTGTTTTCCTATAGGCACATCTCACATGCAAGCATGTGTTACTGGATGTACCACAGATCTGACATTCTTCTTAGTGAACTTGGGAGAAGAATGAGGTGGAAAAGGGAGGGGGAGCAGAAACCAATCAAAGAAAGCAATACTTTTTATCAATCATATTTGATGCTATTCTTTCTCTCTCTTTCATCACTTTGATCTCTCAAATAAAACTGATACTTTGGCTACTTTCCAAACTCTTAGCTTTGCAGTCTGAGAGGGCTCTGGGTTAGCTGCTGAGGGTATGTGTTTGCAATTATGCATTTGAAAGTATTTTCCCCTCCGCTGAGATAACATTCTTTTTGTGTTACCACACACTTCTGCTGTCTCGTTTTTCTTCTCCCATGGCACTGTAGGCTGAAAGGCCTCACTGCGTTCCCCCTCCTCCCCCGATCTTTGCAACTGATATCTGAATAAAATACTTTACTCTGCTGGTATTTAACCTGCTGAGCCTTTCACTTTCTAGCTGTGAAACAGACAAAAAGGGTATCGTGCAGAAACATCCTGGCAGTTTCATTTCTTAGTATGCCTCCAAGGTAAGGCGAGATTGAACAGGGGTGGGAAAATTTATACTGATGTTAAGGATCTTCAGCGTTTTATTTATGGATTAACATTCACTGAGAACAGCTTTACATTTCATTTTCCAACCAATATTTTTCCCTACAAGAGAACAAATTTGAAAGCTCTTCTTTATTGTTTATCTGGCTGTAGTTCAGTGGATAAAGTTTGTAGGAATAATGATCTGCCTTTTATAGATAGTTTTTGGTTTGGTTTTTGTTTTTTTAATGATAAGTTTTGGCTTCACAGTAATGAATATATGGAATTATGTCAATTATTAGCATAAGAAGATAGGCCCTTTTGTATTCCCTGACAAACAGCCAAGTTTCTTGAGTTGAATAGCAAAATTCTGTGTGACCCTATGAGCCCTTTACACTGCAACCTGTTCTACCACACTTGATTTGTCTGACCTTGGACTTGCTCATCATAGTCCAAGAAGGAAATACTATTTCTTCAAAAAACATGTTGCATTCAGTATCAACAAGAAACATCCTACAAGTGTAATTTAAACCTTATATCTGGAGTACAGCATTCAATAGGCTTAAAGTGATTGGGGTCAATAAGAATTTGAACACTGCTATCTTAGGTCTGATGTACCATATTTCATTCTAAGTGTCTGTGAAAATTAAACATGTGGGGTCCAATCCTATGATAATCCTTCCCTCCCACTGACTTAGAAAGTTGGTTATACGCACTCTCTCCCTTTCATACATGTGTGTGTGCTTGCAGCCACATGCACCCACACACGGGATTTTAAAAGAGTAGCTGCCTCAGTGAGAGACGTGTCCTGTTTGTTTCTGTCTCGCAAAAAGGAATCCTGTAGGACGGTGTTTGGAGAGCGGAATTATTCCAGGTGCTTAGTACTGAAATGCCTGAGCATTCCCTGGTTAGACTAAAGCTGAAACCTTTTCAAAATCTTTCTAGTTTTTAACAGGAAGCAAGGAAGATTTTTGCAGGCCTGCAGATAGCTGGGATGGGATATAGACTTCTCTCTTCTTTCATTTTGTGAAGAACTGGTGGGGGGAGGCTTAAAGTACTGGGTGAAATAAAACTACGAGTCCAAATGAAGTTCCCAGCTAAATATCCCTGATGTTAATGGCAATGTATATCCTAAGTGAGGGCAGGATTCTATAAAACTGGGACCTAATGTCAAAACCTGATGCTAATGATTCCCAAGTTTGTCTTTTGATCATGATCAACTCTTAATGTTTTTCAGAGATCCACACATACACTTACATCAAACTTCACGCTGAAATGTTATAAAGGAAACATAAATCTTACTGGTTTAATGCAGGTCTGCAGACAAGCTTGGCATAAGGATTGTTCACATAATAGTCTTCATGACTTGGACCCAAACCCAGTAATTTAGGGTGGAAAAATCCAAAAATAAAATTCTAAATAAATGGCAAAGTTAACTCTGAAATATTTGTAGGACATGGAAATGGCAGTTAATTAAAGAGTAAACTTTTTCCTGGCCATCTTTCTTCTACTGTTTCACCCAAGTTGTGACATGCTTCATTACTACTAACATCTTACAATTCTTATCTAGCTGAGTAAGATGAATCTCTCTCTAGTCAAAAAGGTGCTTCAGAGAACTAAGGACGAGCTGACTGGGGTCTTAGTGCCTGATCTTTGTGAGGTGCAGAATGCGTTCAGCAGCCACTGACACTCAGGAATGTATTATTTCTACTGAAGTCCAGAGTTGGCCTTAATTCCCTTAAGGAAAGCACAAGGCCAAAAGGGAATCAACAGTGCTGAGTACTTGGCAACATCTGATCTTAAAAGGTAAACTTTTTATGGACAAGTATCTCTTGTTTTCCATGTCACTCAGTCTTGGGTGAAAATGTAGCACTGGATGAGTAAACAGCTCTACGAATACCAGCCATTTTGAATTCATATTTCACAGGGCTGGTTAGTCACATCTGCTAAAAGGCTTAGACTTGCTTTGCCGTAAATTGGTGTAGTCAAAGGAGTTACGCTGACTTACACAAATGAAGGATCTGTCCCCTTGCATGAACCTGCAGCCTATTTCCGCTTGATCTCAGCACTGCTGCAGTCGCATTTACGGTATGCCACATGATAAAGGACACGATGCTGGGTATCACTGAGCCTCCCCTCCCCCTGTTTCTGACTAATGTCTTTTCAGTGTGGGAGCAGAATCCTGATACGCGTGACACAAGCAGAGTACGTGGGAATTAGTTCCATTAAAGCCATGCCATATGGCTCGCAGGGTGCTCTGTGATACCACTATGCTGCTTGACAGTCTTTCCCTATGGATAGGATCAGCGCATATTCCCTGATTTGCACTCTTTTTTAGCGTATCAAACAGGGACAGACTTTTAATTAAAAATGACATCATCACGCTGCTGCTAGCTTGTTGCAGGCAGTCCACATATTAATGCTGCTTGTTTCAGTTTTCAATGATCCTATTATGAATTGTAACCTCATTACACAAACCTTGCTATACAGTGGAATTTCAAATGGGGTTTTGTGGTTTTTAGAACTTAAACAGCTAGAATAAGCACAAAGGCAGTTGCGGTCAGGCAGCTTCCTCTCTTACCGCAGCAGTTGTGGAGATGCCATTCCAGTGACCACTGTTTCTACAATGAGTCAGTTTCATTTTTAACAATCTGACTCAGTTCTCTTCAAAGGGGGCAGCATGTTATTTCTGCATGATTTTTGTGTGCATGACTCTGTACAAAGGGGTCAGTGCCAACTTAACCCTTTGGGATCCAGCCTCCAGGAGCAGCCTGGATTCTCCTGGTTGCGGGGAGGTGTGCTCCTTACGCACCGCAGAATTTGGACTGCTCTCCATGCATCTGTTTTGCCAAACATGCCCTGTGTTTTCAGCCATCGGAAAACATGGTGTTAAGCATAGCTACTTCCACCGATGAGCCAATACTCTAGGTGAGCACCACTGCACCCCGCAGCCTTTGCTAAAAGCTCTTGCAAGGAAACTGAGGTTAAACCGTTGCCTTTTTGAAGTGAAAGCATGAAATAAAAGTGCATAGATCCCCTAAAAAGTAAAAAAAAAAAAAAAAGTTAAATAGGGTAGCCAGTGGCAAGAAGGAGTCCAGTTGTTTCTGTGCATGGTGCGTTATGAATCTGCAAACCCCTATGAATAACTGCCAGTCACCTTCTAGAATCAATGATTAAGTAAATAGTTTATGGAAGTTCAAGCTTTACCCGGCATTCAGCTGCAAGCTCTTAAAGCTCATTCATGTAAATTTTATGAACAAGAAATGCAGCAGTTTTCAACCTTAATGAAATATAAGAATGTCTTTTTCGTTCCGTATGACTCACAGTTTCGTTTTGAAGTATTTGAGCTTCTCCTAAGGTTATGGAGTGGTCAAGCGAAGCGGAACAGGGTTTTTGAAATCGGGAAGCCTGGGCGCTGTTTCATTCAGAAAAAAAAAAGCAGAGAGTGAGAGAGGAAAAAAAGCCCTATTCCTGTGTTTGATTGAAAAATAAAACTGCTGCTCTCAGTGAACCTTTGAAGTCCCCCAGCCCAGTAATTGTTTCACGACATTTGCAGCTTGAGGCAGCAAGAATGTTTGTGGTTGTTTTAAAGGCATCTGAGTGTGGATTCCATATGGTTTATTTTTATTTTGTTTTTTTTCTAATTTTTTTCTTCCCCGCTTGGAGCCTCAAGTTCTTGCTCATTGCCCGATACCCTGTCCCAGCCTACTCTCTTTCTGCATGAACCGTCTGTGAAAGAACTGAGTGGATGCATTGTAGCCCAAAGATTCAAGCGTGCTTAATTCAGACAAAATCTGTGAATGCCTGTTGAGGCAATAGTTGATTTTAGCCATGCTTTATCGATACTATATTTGGAGTGTGGCTTACTAAACAGTGTACAGTTTGCTTTCCTGAACAAAAGACCTCTTCATATGGCCTATACTTAGAGCATGATACTCCAAATGCTCACTATAGAGCATAGTGCTTGCTGTCATGCTTTCAATAGGTAGTTTGCAGTAGGCCTGATAGTAAGCCATTGGAGTCAAATAAAGGGCCTGATTCACCACTGTGTTCCTCCAGTCTTAAAGCAGTGAAACTGTTTTGTTCAGCGGACCAAGCTGAATCAGATCCAAAAATTCTGAAAATATGTGCTATAGAAACCAAAGAAATCTAAAGTCAATTTAAGACACATAAACTTGGAAGTGTCGAGCATACTTGCAACTCCCCCTCGCCTCCCCCCTGCAAAAGACTGCCCATTATATACAATATAATAGGTAACACTATATGCATTGATTATGTGTATTGATAGGGTCTAGTCCTGAGCTTATTTATAAATGACTGTTTGCAAGTTGCCTTTTTTACTTTGCAAGACAAAATGCAGGAGTCAGTTATAATCAGCCAAATGCAGAGCTTGTAGCTTGGGTGGCAGTTGTCTCTGATAACAGTGGAACTCATTCATTTACAACTGGGAGAAGTTATACTGAAGACCAGCGTTAACCTTTTAGTCCAGCATAGAACCAGTTGTAGCGACAGAGGAATTGACCCTCGTCTGTTCTGAAGAGGCAGTCAAACTAGAGGGCACTACAGGCTTCGCCCAGAGTGGTCCTCCACTTCCCTGAAGTGACTACATGACTTCCAGCTCTTAGTCTGACCCGCTTATCTGTGTAGTTACAGTGTTCTTGCGGGGCTGATACCAGTCCATGGGGCCTGAGAGCAGTTAGTATGCAGGCTTTGATGCGAGACACTTGCAAATGAAGGCCATGTCTATATTAGCATGTAGTGCAACGTGATAGGAGCAATTCTACAGAGCAAAACGGCTGCTGCTGAGGACCAGGCTGTCCACATTGCAGGTGTTTGACTTTGGACGGGCTACGGGTGGGACCAGTTGTGTGGGCTGAATGTCTGCTATTGGTTGGAGAGCATTGACACCCTTCCAGTTTTGTTTTGGCTGAAAGGAAGTGAGTCCGTGCTCTTAGTCTGACATGTGATGGGAATTGAAATGTGGTAACTGGGGACGTTTGAAGGAGAAGGTTCCTTCAAAAGCACACCTCTGATTTGAACTTGAACACTAATGCACATACACTTGAAAAGGCCGATGCAAGTAATTTAATTAGTAATTTAATTATTTTCTTTAATGGAACAATTTGAATGAATAAAGAATATGCATTTTCTAAGGGGAGAGGGTGTCACAGAGCTTATGTCTACTAGGAAATAGCACAGCACTGGTCAATATTCCTGTTCTCCTGTGGTGTTTGATTGTTGGAATGGCCCCTGGCATGGTTTGGGCCAACTGGTGCTGTAGACAATTCCTGAGCAAGCCACAGAGATATGAAGAACCAGGGGCTATTCCTAGTAGGCAACTGGAAGTGGCCAGCCTCTTTTGGAGAGTAAAAAGGTTTGATGGTATGGGAGTGGCCAAACTGTGATAGTTGAGGTAAAGGCCAGGGAAGGAGTCCTGGTACTGTTTAGTGCGCAACTGTAGATGTAGCCTGAGTGACCATAAATATAAGAAGAATGATTGCCTACCATAATGAATATCAGATGAATAAAGTAGTCAGATATGTGTTAACCAAAGAGACATGAACATGAAAGTTCCTCAAACAAAAATGTTGTAAAAGCAAATTAATGTTTAATATGATTGATGTCCTTTATTCATGGCTATCTGTTAGAGGGAACTCTGCTGTTGTTTTATGCTTTCACAATACATATGCTGTGTATTACCTTCATTCTAGTCATGTTGTCTTATTTAGTGAAGGCTGGAAAATTTAATTATGAAATAGTGGAGGAGCCCCCTAGAGGGAATCAGATGATCCTCAGGATCAATAGCAATGGCTGGTCTCAAATGACAAGCCTCCACTGCAGTTAATGGTGCTTGGACAACTTTGGTCAATGAGCTGATTTCTAAGTGCACCCATGTCACCTGCAGGCCTAAACTGAAAAGAAAGAAACTGGTGAGGGACAGCTTTTTTCCTCCTCCGTTTTAGTTCTGCATTTGCCAAAATTAAAATCTGTGATGTTTAAAGTATGATAGTGTTTCCAATACCAAGCATGATCCTTTCCATCAACAGACCTCAGAATACTCAATAAATATCAGTTAATTAAGCTTCACCTCACCTCTGAGTGGACAAGTTGGCTACAGAGTGTTAACTTACCTGTACAACTGGACAGAGAAGATGTCAAGAGATTTACCCAAGATTATATAGGAAAATTCTGACAGTCTAGAAATACTGCTGGCTTGAAAGACAGTCACTAGAACTCCTAAAACTGAGCACAAGCAGCATGGCTACGTTATGAGAAGAAATACACAGCTGACTAAAAGCACGATCCCAGAACCAACGCCTATTTTGTCATTGCACCTCATTGTGACAATTTGTTGAGTAAGTGCTAAACAGCAGTTTGAGCAGGGGCTATTTTTATCCAATGTCCTACGCATATGAAGCAGGTCATCCCTTCAGAGAGAACTAATTGTTTGATCAGTTAATCAGGGAGTTATCAATGGAATACAAAACGAAAAATCTATTGCCACTTGGGGTGGAGATTCCATGTTTTGGTAATCCATAATGTATGAGTGCTTAACAAGAATGAGGGCAGCTGTGCATTTCCACTGAGTACTGGAAAGGAGGATATAATGCCCTAATGTGGTATGGATTAAGATAGAGCCAGGCAGACACAACTTCTATATAACATACGCGTGGTCCACGCACACTGCAGTCATACTGATGGGGCACTAGTACCTTCCCTAACTAAAGGTGGCGCTCTGAAGCCCAGCTGTGCTTCTGTATTTTATTGTAGGAAAATAAATTGTACCTACTTTGCTCAGATAATGAATTTATAAGATTGAAAGTTCTCTGGGTCAGATGTGAATACATATCTAACAAAAAATGGATGGTGGAGATACTGATCCTGATCTAATTTATATTTTTCTTACTCTTAACTCACAGAATTAGAGGGTGATTAGTTTCCGTAGTCCTAGAACAGAATCTGTAGCTCTGATGCATCTTTAAAGGTATGTGGTAGAAATGGAATGACACTCCCAATGGGAATTAAATAACAATTAACATAAAAGTTCAGGGCTTTTCGGGCAGTCTGTTGTGAATGGTGACAACATTAGATATTTTTGGAATGGTGGAGAAATATTATGAATATCAGTTCAGTAAGCTATTACAAGACTAATATACTAGGAAGTAACAACTGTGTAAGCACTGATGTACTAATAATTGCATTGAAATGCCAATGTAATACAGAATTTGGGGGTGTTTATATCAGGGATTATGTTTGCAGATTTGAAAAAAAAAAACAGCATGATATTAAGATTTAAGGAACTTAGGTGTATAAGAAAGAAAGGAAGAAAAAAGCCCCACAATTCACTGAACCTCTCCAACCCTGCCTTCTGAAACTAAGACCAAATTGGGCTAAACTGTGGAATTTCTGTGAGTTCAGGGCAAATGTTACACTGCTGAGGGATGTATAAGGGGATAAAGGAGGCAAGTCCAAGCTGCAGTCACTGGAGCACATGGAACACACCACCAGCTGAAAATCCTTCCTGAGAAGTAGGAATATATGGAGGGGTTAGCCTGAGCTAAGCTTCGTGCCGCGCTGCTGAACAGTGATTGAGGTAGCTCATTCAGACCTTGTCCTTTCAGCAGTTGTCATTGCAAGGCTGCAGTTACAGACAGATACACAGGGTAAGAAATAGATCAGCATAACAGCAAATTAGGATCCAAGCCATAATTAATGGGGCCAAATCATCATCAGAAGGCAAGCACTGGAGTTGTGACTCAAATCACAAAAATGTTTGTCCCAATGGAAATAGAATATTGGTAATATTATTACTTGCTGAATGTGGAATGTGCTAGGAAAGAATGGGTCCCATTTTAAGGGTTTTCATTCTACTAATGCAAATCATATACTTGCTACAAATTATAAATTGCATTAGCATTTGCAAGATGGATGTCCACAAAGGCTGAAGGGAAAAGTCTGGTGCAGCCACTGGGCAATCAAATGGCCAGCGTCAACCCACTATGGCGCTGCTGAATACCTACTAGTTCAGTGGGCTGATGTAGTTTTAAAGAGTAGGTTAGTTTGCTGGAGACTTCTGCTATTTATAGGGCAACAGTCTCGTATGTCTGACCCTATGTCCAAAGGAAACACACATGTTTCTCCTATTCAGAAGGGTTTTGGCAGTGGAATGATCTTTAAGACACAATCTCATCCTGAAGTCCTCTCCCTCTTTGTTGGTTTTTTTTTGGTTGGGTTTTTTTTTTTTTTTGAGATGCAATGTTACTTTTATGTTCTGCATGGCTTGGAGTGAGCCAGTTGATAGAGAGCAATGCTTTAGAAAGGAGCCCTTTAAGTCGCATCCATTTTAATTGGTGTGGTTTAATTATTCTGCTGTACTCTAGGATAATCTAACTACCCTGGAGAGTAGATCTGAAAAAGCTGTGGGGGCTCCATTGTGGTTGGGCAAGCTAGGAAATGCCTTATAAAAGGCACACTGTATCTGACAAGACTAGACTACATTTGTTTGGTATTTTAAATTCCACTAATTTTTGCATGTCTTTGAATTAATTATTCTTCTTTCAACATCAAAGGGAAATAGAGGACATTTTTACTTTTAACAGTTTTGTGCTATAATAATTATCCTATTGCTCCAATGACAAGATTGCATGCTTCTTAGGGTTTTGAGATTACAAAAGGAAATGCAGCTAATTCTAGTTTGATAGAAATTACAGATTTTGTTCTTTATTTTCTCAGTGGTGTTTGCTCAAGGTGGGTCAAATCCTGCAAGGTGCTGAGTTTCTAATGCCCATTGATTACATCTGAAATTGATGGGGATTTGAAGACACCTTGCAGAATCTGTCTTTGGCAATGCTTACTGATGTTGTTTTGTCATATGAGCATAAATGTGTATCTACAGAAACAGGTTTCAATGAAGGCCTTGGATTAGAGAACCCCTGACTCTGATGAATTTTGGTTCTACATCCAAATGTTGTAGCTGACTTCTTTCTCTAAAACTGGCCAGGCAGGATGTAAGCATTTTCTTTAGCGTGGGAAAGTTCATTTCAGTTCCAGTTCACCTTTTCACAGTTCAAACCTAGTTCTCCTGAACGGCAATTTTTCACCCTTCAGAAACCATGATGATTCATTTCTGTGAGACATTTTGATGAGCACATAGATTTCAGATGATTCTTTTGAATTTCATGCAGCTCTCCATGCCTCAGTCTCTCAGCAGTCAGTAAAGCTACGTTATCCTTTTGCTCCAAATCTGTTCATAAAATGTCCTTCTTTCAGTTGTTAGTGTTTCAGCATCAGTTTCTCCTAGTCTTATTATGAGAGGGCTCCAAAAATCAACCTTTAGAAACTTGAGGAAAAACACCACCAACCATGAAATATTTTTGTTGTTTTTTTTTTTCTCCTGCGCATAATATGTTGACAGAATGAGTGAGAACACACATAATTTCATCTTCTTTAAGTTTTCTATGGCACTTCTTATATTCATTCTCTAGTCCTCTGTTCCAAGTTAAAGCAAAATTGATTAAGGAAAAAAAAAAAATCCAGTTTCTAATCTAAGTATGTATCTGTAAGTCTTTGGAAATTAGGAGTACTGAACAGGTTGTATATATAATGTAGATAAGTTACTTCTTATCTAATCTCATTTTTAATTAATTATTTGAAATAATATAACAACTGCAATATTCAGGCATATCCATTTTATCCCTTCAAGCCTTCTTATATAAGAAACCTCACCACCATATTACCCACTGAAGTTTTTATGTGCTAGGGGTGGTCACCTGAGTTTCCCCTGCCCATTACTCAGCCTTCTGCCATCTCTGGGAGGGCCATAACCTGACGTCCTTGCCAGGGATGGGTTTTACCTTACTACACTAACTCCTTCATCGGTTCCTGCATTTGAGAGCTCACCAGGCTATCTGGGGACTCGTTTGTTTTGATGTGAAAGGTTTGAGAGGGTGGGAGGCAGGGTAGGAGGCAGCAGGTAGTGGCTACCCTTTTCCTGACCTTGATCAATCTGTGTATGAGCAGGAGAGTCCGGGGCTTCCTGCCCCTGACAGCTGCACCCTGGACAGTAGCAAAAAGAATGATAGACCTAGAGAAGTCCAGGGAAGGAAGTTTATGCAGCATGGAAGAGTCATATCCTGAGGAAATTGAGCGGAATATGTGTGTATAACTATATAGATAAATATAAACTTTTATTTCTAAGGAATTAAGAGCATTAAGTAGAAACAAGAATAGGTCTGAAGAGGGGAAAGATGCAAGCAACAATGGCAGCAAGCCCAGGGTCACTTTTTCTGAAGACAAGGAGATGAATGTTAAAGGAGCAGGGAATTGTGAATAAGCATGTTTTCTATGAAGTGTTTTTTTTTTTCTTTTGATCTTAAACCAATTTGCAGCCATAAAATTAAGCATACTACTGGTCTGTATGAACACTGGGTTTAATCAGTTTTGTTTCTTTTCTTCCATACCCCCTTTTGGTGTGTCTGTAATCTCTAATTAACCCCCGAACCTGCAGCTCGGCTCCGTGTAGAGCCTCTAAACTTCAGCTGGGGCTGAGGTGCCTCCACATGGAAACACAGCAGAAGCAAGAAGGCAGATTTCTCGTTGCACAGGTCGTGACTCCCCGTGTGTTTGTACAGCAGTTGGCATATGAGCATTGAGGCTCTGAATGGCACATTTGGACACTATGTGATAATCTTAATAACAATAGTAAGGATAAACAAGGGCATGCTATGAACTGATCCTAAAAGAAAGTTTTTTGCTCTGTGAAAGCTGACAGGCTGTGTGACCAAGGGACAAAGCTTACCCTCTTACAGAAGCAGTGAGGGGGAGCTGTCACTGGAGCGTTTGCCAGCTGAGAGCTCTCTCCCATGCGTTCTTGTGTGTGCTAACTGCTGCTAGAGGAATGTGGTTGCTGCAGCTTTATCAAATAGGTCATGTGAATTTCAGCAGTAACCTATGATCTTCCTTCCTTTCATGGAGCATAGCTTGTCCTTCCCTCTATCAGCGTTAGCTGCCTGAACTCTTGTACATCCTCTTTGCAAAGTACGGCATGAAGTCATCTTCTGTGCTTCTTCCTAAACACACAATACACACCTGCGTCTTGCATTCTGCAACTGAGAAATGTAGTTAATGGCATAAACGTTTGCTGGTGTGGTGTATTATAGCGTGTGTGTTGAGTTGATGTAGGAGGTCACTAGGCCAAATGTGGATCTAGGGCAATCACAGGAGACATCAGACAGAAGATTACTGCACATTTTGTGGCCTATAAAATTAAGTCATATGCATATATGAAAAAGAGTGGGATGGCGACTGTCAAATGGAAAACATGGGTCTAGACTGTGAAATGAGGGAAGACTTTGCCAGAAAATCTGTTTTGGCCATAATTATTGCAACTGTAACTTGCTGTTTCTTCTGTTGCTTGAGAATTTTTGAGTGCCTTGCTTAGGTCCAGGAGCTCTTGGAGGTTTCTCTGTGAAGAGTCCCCAGCAAACTCAAGTTTGTTAGTCAGGAGGCAGCATTAGGTGGGTTTGTGCATTTAAACTCTGGCTTTTACTTTTAGCAGTTCTGACAGATAAAGAACAAAGCTAAAATCACTGTAATCGGGAGTCATATCCAGCTAGCAGTAGGAGTTTTATTCCTAATTTGAAGGAAACTTTTTATTATTACTCTTACTAGTTTAGAGAGATTTTGCATAATGCTTGACCCGGGGTGGTATCACGCGTGCTGTTGTTTCAGGATTGTATCACTGTCACTGATTAGATTTTTATTATTCTTTCTGAATAACTGAGAGTAACAGGTTGTTTTCAGAATTTTGTTGTGGTGAAGCCAAAGAAAATTCCCCAGTGAAAACAGAGGGGAATAATCTTTTGATGATAAGTTCAAGCCTGGTCTCGGCTGAACTGATGTAAATCATGAGTAAATGTATTGAAGCCATTAGAGTTCATTCAATATAAAGACATAAGGTGGGGTCATCGTCTCTGAGTGGCTGTGTACGTGCCAAAAGACAATATGATCTGAGCGTCTCTTGCATTTTTTTCCAAATCATTTGAAACTGTAAAAGTTCTCAGAGAAAACTGCTGAATGAAAATAATTTGAGGAAGGAAATCTGCAGTTATAAATTACAGAGCAATTTACTCCTCATGGTTTCTTTTCAATTATAAACACTTTTGACTATCTGGGGTATTCATTTTCAAGGATGCATTTTTCTCTGTCTGATAGATGGTTCTGAAATCTTAAAAGTGGAATATTACAAGGGGGTAGGCGTGGGAAGACAGTGAAATGGTTTTTAAGTGTGGAGGAACTGAAAAGGTTTTCAATAATTTTATATCATTTCAGCAACATTCTCTTTCTCAGGATGTCTAGGAATTAAAGAAAGGAAATATTTACATTATAATTATATTTCTGTTTATTTAATTAAGTTATTAAGCAGATCTGGCACATAGAAGCAGCTCCCTTTAGTCCTAATTGTTTCTCCTAATGTTGCAATTACAGCGTTATTGAAAGAATTCAGTGAAGAAAGGCCTGCAATCTCTGTCAGGATGCAGCAGGAGGGCTGGGGGGGATTTGTTCCATGGGAAAGGGAGGCAGTGAAACGGATTGCTCAGCTGCCCCCTCTGAAACAACACAGCAAATGAGTTTTACAAAACGAGACAGAAGTCTGCAAAGGGTGGGGGGGGTGGGGAAGAAAGCTTCTGTCCGAAAACCCTCTCCCTAGTTATTAAACAGTTTACATAGGTCTATATACGAGGAGCTTTTTTCCAGTCCTTCCACAAAGCCTTCTAGAATAGTAATTTTTATGTCAGGGATATTTATATTAAGCAGCCCACAAAGCCACAGTCTGCTTTCCATGCACGTAACTTGCATGCATCCATACATAAAGTTTCCGCTAAAAAAAGCAGAGTGTTGTATTTACTGTTTGGGCTTTAATATCTATTTGTTTGTTTATTTTTCTGTTAGCTTTTTTCTGAAAATCCTTTTTCCATTCAGGAAACCATAGTAAAGAAGAGTGAGGATAAAGAGCAAAAGGAATATACAGTTATGGGTGCCAAAGTATCTTCGTAACTGTGTTTGCAGTATTTAACTTTTTTTTTTAAACAAATTTTCTTGGCTTAAAGGGGGAACTATTTTTATATATATATATATATATATTAAAATGGATTTTTCAGTGCTTTTATGAATTCTGAGCTTTAGAATCAGATGTACGGGCTGTCCATTCTTAGTGGCTTAAAATCTCTGAAGCCTAATGATACATACCTGGCTGGCTGGCTGGCTGTCTATCATACTAGATCGAATCACTTAGTTATTTTCATGCTGATACCAGAGCTTCCCATGGATAATTCAAAGGTATTAAAGGCTACTGGTTTAATGTTCTTCCCAACTTATCCTAAGGTACTGAAGAATTTCTGTTCATTTTTGTGAAAGTAGTCAACTGATGCCATTTACCAAGTAGAAAAGATGCTTTTTAAAGGTCCTTTTTTAGGAGGAAGGCTAAAAAGATTAAAAATCTGAAGAAAGTCTGTGTGCAAAGGGTAAGGCTTACAAACCCTTTAAAAAATTCTCTCTCAGTGGTTGATGTGGGGATATGAGAGAGGAGAGAGATTGGCACTGAGATAGTGCCCGAAAAGTAGATGAAGGATTCAGAAATAGGAAAACTGCAAAACGGAACGGATAGGCATATACACATTTTACAAGAGGCAGCTACGTTATTTTAGAGAAGAAATAAAAAGTTTTTTGTAACTTTTAAAAGCTCACTGAAGATGTATGTTCTTGTAAAACATTTGTCAGTATTTCTTGTGTGTTTTGAATCAAATGAGATTTAATAACCTCACAAATAAATAAGTATCTCCAAAGTAAGGAGGGAGTTCCACAGAAACTAGCTTCTGGAGTTTTGTTCAGTGGCTCTATGGAGAGCTCATTTAAAGAGCTGGAAAGCCTCTTTTGCTGTCATGTTTATCCTATTTGCCAAAGGGGAGCAGTGGGAAAAAGCAGAGCAGCACTGACTGTCAGGGGAAATAGGACCTCTGTGCTTCGCCTCACTGCGGCGCCTCAAACCAGCCAAGTCCTGCAGCAAAGAGCAGTGAGCCACGTTGTGCCATTGGTTTTAAAACAGGAATCCAGTAGGAAGCCACTGATGGAATCTATTGAGTATCATCAATGATGGTTTTTTTTTCATACTGATTATGCTTATTCACATACTGGACCAAGCGTATGTGAAGTAGGGATCCACAAAGGATTATTAAATTGTTTTCCTGATACTCAGCCAGGTGGCCAACAGACATAGCCTGTGGAAAGGCTTGGTGGCACATAGCAGAGCCACATCATGGAGTAATCATGGAGGACAGAGGATTAGGCCCACCTCTGCTGAAAGTGAATGCCTGTTTCACTTCTCTGAGATCCGCTTTCCAGGTATAGCAGTGCTATTAGTATCACGTGCAAATGTATACACAATTATATTCTGACATTATATATAGCCTCAGGGTGGGGGTGATGTCTCAGTGGCCCTGGCTCAGGAGACCCCTCAGGAAGGCAGAGTGAGCCTCTGGCTCTGCTTTCCTTCGCTGTCTCCTGGCAGGGGGAGGCTGGGCTGGGGCAGGCATTTGTCTGCCGGCCCCACGCAGTGGGAGACGATCCACGTTCCCCCTTTGACTCAGCCGGCTTGAGGGTGGTGGAGCCAACCACTGGGCCCGCTCCTTCCCCTCCCAGTTTAGTGCCTAGCATCTGTTTATTAAAACATCTTGGGATCTGTAATCATATGCAGATTAAAACGCATGCAGGATTTAAAACCAGCAGTGAAAATCATCATAAAACCATGTGTTAACTTTGTGAAGTGCCAAACGCTGCTCAGACTTCAAGAGGCCTTTAGTTTCTCTTTCAGTGAAGCTGAGACCATGGCCCTTCTCTGATCAAAAGAGGGGCCAGCATAGCTTTTTGGGCCAAGTACTGCACCTTCGTCGGGCTCCAGCTCCTATGGTCCGTAAGGGACACAAGGGTATGAACAGGGAACTGGAAACTCGGAGACAAGTGCAATTGCATTCTTCTGGGACTGGGCTTTGCTCGCTTCTCCTGTTGTGGGACTTTTCAGTCACTTTCGGGTGAGCAGGAGGGACTGGATCTAAGGGTTTCCCATTTATGCAGCTTTGCCGCCACCCAAGCTGACAGCTGCCCGCTTGGCTAAGAGTGTGGCATCTAGTAGTAGGAGAAACTTCTTGTTCCAGCTGGCACTTTCTTATCTAACAGTCAGAGCTTTGTAAGTGTGGACAGCTGCAGTTTCAGAAATTGGCTCTATCTGTATCAATTGGATTTGTGAAGTCAGTGAAAGGGCATGAGGCAGATTCATGGGATTTCCTGTTAGTATTAGTAAATGGAATCTACTGCAGAATTTTAAAAGAATAGGAGTCTCAGTTGATGACGCTTAAATGAGGCCTGTGGTTAGGGAAGGCTACCAAAAAGAAAAATCACTGGTCAGTGAATATGCTGGGCGTGATGGGCATGATTTCCAGAAATCTTAAATCATGTTGAAACAAAGGCAAGAAATAGCTACAGTGTCTGCGCACCCTGGACGGCAAAGCCATCATTAGGAAGCAGGTGGTGTATCGAGTCGGATGGTCAGCCTGCGATACAGCAACGTTTCAGGTTTTAAAAAGTATGTGCAAAGAACGGCAGGAATGTGGAGCCTCGTAGGGGTTCAGCAGCGGCTCTGTCGGGACCTGTAAGTTCTCCTCCCACCTCCGCCATTGGTTTGCTGCGTAGCCGTGAGCAAGTCACATACCTTTTCCCTGTCTCAGTTTCCCAGCCTACAAATGGGTTTGATCATGCTGAAAGCGGGAGGAACTCTGCAAAGGCACGATGCAATTATGTAACAGCACAGAAATACGAGTGTCCTGATCTTCCACTCCCTTTTCTGCTCCTGTGGGATCGGGGGAGGGAAGAAAGCACTCAAACATTTCTGTTTACTCCTTGAGTATTTCTGTGGGTACTACATAGGATTTCCCCAGGCTGTACCAGATGGGCTATGAGGGAAATCATTGACAATGCGTTTAACTTAGCTGGGGGTTTCCTAAGTTTCAAACTTAGTACAATGTGAGCCGTTTGCAACGGTTTCTATTCATATTTGCTTAGCTGGGCCTAAACTACTGTAAACCCAGTACTGCAACACCAGGCGTTTTTCATACCGGTGCAGATATTTTCCTGGCAATGAATGGGGGGGATGACCAGCTTTTGCATTTTGTTATTTGAATGTCTGGCTGTGAGTAAGAAATTCTTTTCACCTCCTGTGAGATATGTGAAAATTTGCACACGAAAGAGAGATTGCCTGTACCAAGAAAGTCCTATGTTAATTCTACTGGGGCGTTTAAGGTGTCAGTTTTTCCTACCTTCGATTATGCCTAAACCATGGCAGAGGTTCATCCTCCCTATCCAGGACAGCCGGCCAGATGTGCGTCTGCACCTGCCCCCTTTAGCAACACTTTGGGCAAAGGTGCAAAGCTATGAACAGCAGTGGCTGACCTGCCAGTGGAGGTTCAGTTCTCTTGGCTCTACCCAGAGCGTGGGAACATGGCACAGGTGGAGACCCAACAGCAGAGGGGAGTAGTGTCTTCAAACTCTGGAGCTAGGCTTATTTTTATAGCTGACATCTGTCAGAGCCCTTGCTTCATAAATTAGTGGTGAGGACAATCGTTTGAGGGAGGGAAGATATCAGGTCTGGTCCCACGGCTGCTTCTAAGTTTTATTCCCTGATTCTGATGTAATGACAGGATCCTTTTTTTGGTAAGATTTGAAGCCCCTGAATGTTAGTAAGAGCAAAAGTCTCTTGTATCTGCAAGCCTGCTGCCAACAGTAATCACAGAGGAGATTTGAAATTTCACTAATGTAATTCTACTTCTTTCTATCTGTTGTTTGATTAATTTTACAATACCAGCACTTCTTCTGAAACCACGTTACATAGCACGTGATTTTGCATGAGTTGTTACTTCCTAACAACATGACACAACTGCTTCTATAGGAAGTCACAACCCATGGTGGTTGCCCGGCAGAACCCCGGCAGGCAGCTGGTGTGGCCCCTGTGGACTGTACCACCTGAACAACATTGCTGGTTTTTTTTCTAAATGCAATGGTGTGATTTCTTATGCATCCATATTATAAAAGCCGTCATCTCCCATCAATGCTGCAGAGCTGTAAGAGAAATCTGCCTTTTGGTCTTCACACAGCTACAGAAATGGTACTTTTTATCACATGATTAAACAGTGCTGAGAATTTTAAAGAATATTAATCAGCAAAGAGGAAGTTACTATCAGCATATGTTTTGGTTTTTAAGCACTGGATAGTTTCATAGGACCATATGTTCCTCTTGCACCAGGCTGGTGTGTGCAAGTTTAGGATCTGCAAAATGCAAGCTTAGAAAATTGCTGCACAACATTCCCGGGGCCAGTGAGAGATCATATAGAAAGAGTAGCTGTACAACTTGTGGGGTGTAGAACCCTGAGCTTTCTGCTGTCTGCACGATTAAGATGATTTTTATGGAGGATATTAGCCTTTCCTTACACAAAATACAATGAAGGTGTCAGCATGTACCTTTAAGCTGGACTGAAACCTTTCAATCAACAACTGAAGCACAAAATCTTATCAATATCAGCTGGACTTTCTCCATACGGGAGGCCTCCAACACATTTATATTTAGCACCCATGACATACATGTGATTACCATTTGCATTGCATTTCTTGTGATAATCTAATCATATATAGTATTTTTCTGACCAACACCATCTGTACCGTTGTCTGTACACTACCATTTTTCTCTTCAAGCTTTCTTTGGCATGGTACCAAGTAGGAGGTTTCCCACTGTTTGGGCTTTCTAGGTTGCATTTGGAAGAAGTGAATATACTTTTCTCTACAGCACAGTAGTATCGAGGCTGCAGTACAGTGGGAAGGCTCACTAAAAAGAGCAGCCACTTGCTGTCAGACAGAGAGATCTTTATTTTAGAATCATTAAGGCCAGAAGGCAGAAAGAGCAAAAGTCTATGTGTGTGGGGGGGAAGAGGTAATGCACAGTCTTTGTGCCTCTACCTCTGTGCCTGGAAAAAAATGACAGCTGCTTGTGTGGATATTAGACACTCACAAATTTAAACATGCAGCATACAAAAAAGAAAATAAGTGTGTTATAGCTACATCCATGATGGGCAGGTGGATAGGAAGGGTTGCTTTATATGCCAAATGCACTACTGGAAAACCCGTGTTCTGAACATACTTAAGTTTTGGGCAGGTTCTTTACATGCTTTTCTTATCTCTCTTTCTTTGAAGATGTGTTAATCTATATTTAAAAGTATCCTAACCATATAACTTCCAATCGGCGGGGGCCTCAGCACTCTTGGTTCCAGTCAGATGCAAGAGTTAAAGTCACGATTAAATTTTTAGATCGAGTTGCTCATAAACTCAAAGTTCAGAGCACGTGTAATTGTTCTGTCGGCTCCAGGGCAGGATGCTGAGCACCCATTACAATCAAGTTCCTAAAAACTTAAGATACCATTGCTTTCCATGGGAAAGCACTAGCTTTCTAGAAGATGTTACAAGACTAGCCCAAACTGTTCCTTCTATCCCAGGAGACAGCTCCAAGGATTGTGTGGGATCCATCCTTGTATACAGTTGTATACTGAGCCTTGCTACCGTGATCTCAGCTTGTATAATTTTTGTGCTCAAAGTTTTCCCTTTAAGGGATAGGTTTTCTTTTCTATCTTGTTTGAAATTTCAAAAAAGAAAGGAAATTGCCCTGTATTCATTTGGAGGTAAATACATGAACCAGCCTCAGTGGTCAAGTTTACACCTCTGTCTTTTCAGAAAAATGTGGCTGAAATTTTATTTGTAACAAAATTCAGAGCATAATGCTTTTCATATTTTGGGGAGATCTGGAGTGAATATCTTGCGTAGATCTGACATCAAATCTAGCTGCTGCTTAGACGGAGTTTGTGCTATCTATTCCTACACATCGTATAATATTGACACTGATGCTGTGAGCCTGAGCTGACCTGGCAGCCAGCCAAGTGACAGTTAAGCATCTGATGTTCTTTTATCCAGTAAAGCTTTTTTTTTTTCTTTTTTTCTTTTTTTTTTTTTTTTTAAAATATGATTAGGGAAGCTCCTTCTTGCTACTTATTTCCTCTGACTTACTGCAGCCCTTGGCTGTCTCCTGAGCTAAAAGCTGCAGCTAAACAGACTTTTTTTCATGCTGAATAGCATGTCTCAACGTTTTCCTCTCAACCATCATGTAGGTCTAGTTGCATTGTTGATTCCCATTACATGTCTGCTGAGATGTAAATTATTTCAATTCCCCCACACCCCGCCCTTCTGTTCTTGTACTTTCAAGGGGTTTAATCCGTGAAGGGGACTACTTCAAAGCTCTCACAAGAAACTCATTTCTTGATGGATAGAAGGGCCAATAAAACGAAATTAGAGTTTTATCTCATTGTCTCTATAGGAATGAAGTATAATAATTATTTCAGGCAAATACATGTTGGAGACAATAATTAAGATCACTATCATGTCTTTAAGGACAAGCAGATTCTAAAATAAGCATTAGTAATGGTATTAAACATTATTGCGGTGCCCCGGATCTCAGCATTGCCAAAGTGCCTAGCATGTCTGAGTGTACGAAGCTTGCTCTCTGGAGGAAAAAGGAACCCAAAAAAATTCTGCATTTTACAGAGCCTTTTTGGCTTGTGGCCCATTAAATAGCTGAGGCCCCAATCTGCAAAAAAGTGTTGGGTGCCTGAAGGAAGTGGAAATAAAGTGGGATTTAGTATCTGTGTCATCAGCGCAGTCCAGAAAGTCTGCTGCCTAATGGGTTAGGTGTCAGCGTTTTTACCAGCGCAGTTCCCAGAGAATGCTGCTCTTGAGCAAAATTGTCAGCTGCTTAGCAGGGCAGAGTGGTTTGCTATTTGAGCTCATTTGGGATCCACAAATTAGGTGTCCCTGTCTCTAAGTCTCTGAAGGACTGCCATTACAGGAGGCTCAGTTAAACGTAAGCATCATGTAAAGTATGCCACCTGTAAGATATTTATTCCAACCATCCGGACTAAGTTTGTAACAAGCTGACCCTCAGTGCAGCAGCTTCCCAAGTAAACTTTGAAGATGGACAGTTTCTCTTCTCCAAAGATTTGGTCTTTTCTTCTTTCTTTCTTTCTCTTAATCTGCCTGTGTCGGTTGTCTGCACGGGCTCTTATCTGTACCATTCCCTCATACAATTTCCTCCTACCTGTTTCCAGTGCCATTGCTGCTCTAAATCAGAGAGGTATTTTGGCCTGTTTCTGCATACATTCATTTTTGTGTGGAAAAATGTTCAGTTTGGGCCTCATTAATTTTAGACTAATTAGCTGCTCAAAACTGAGAACCCTCCTGTGGAAATACAACAGGTTGTTGTGCTCTGTTACTGCCTAACAGTACACAAATTTGAACCATCTGGCTAGTGGTATTAGCTTTGATTTATGGCAATATATCTTCACCATACCCAGCACCTAGGGGTTTGACATGAAATGCGGGAGGATTCCACAGTCTTGTTTTTCAGCTCTTACTGTCATTTTCTTTCTTTCCAATAGAAGTCAGCCACAGCTCTGATAGCAGGTATCATCTGTCATCTTAAAATATGGCTTTTCTCTTTAGTTTAGTGTTGTTTTATTTTTATTTTTGTTTTTAAATAACAAATTTCCATGATTATCAACAGTCAACAACCTTCCTGGCATGCTGTAAAATACAGAACTGCAGAGGCTGAACTTGTTTCTAAATAGTTTGGGAGAAAATAAGTGGAAGCAGCAAATGCAACTCGGTTGCCCATACCAGCCAACTCATCCCTACCGTGAGTTTCTTCTTCAGCCAGACCCTCCTGCAGGACAGAAATAAATAAATGCTGCTAACCAGCCTGACCTGCTATCCAAATGTATTTAGTGAATTTTTTCGAAATAGTGTAAAACAAATATAAGTGGTAACAGTAAGCAAAGCTCTAATTTCAACACTCACATCAGTCAACAGAGCCCGCTACCATGTCTAATATCTGGCTTGTTTAGAAGACAGGTAGGGCCTAGGGGAAGGGGAAGAGCACAGACTGGACTGACTTGTTACAAAACATAACATTCATTCAGTGGCTGTTCTGCGCAGCTCTTTGGAATTAAACATCAAAAAGGAGGGAAACTAATTTGGCAGGTAGGAGAAGTCAGTGCATGGTAGCAGCTGGAACAGCCCTGCAATGCCACAAAGCTGGACCTCCTCGGCTTCAGCTGAATCTCCCACTCCATTCTTACACTGTTCTTTCTCCAAGCTGGTATTTGTTTTGTTTTCTCCTTTTAATGCTCCTTTCATAGCAGCCTGAGGACAACCAGGGCTTAGAGTCTCAACAGCCAAATTAATTGCCAAACAGGGCTCCTTGGGAATTTGGCCCAAGAGCAATAATAACAGAAATACTTAGCACTTGCAGTATGTAGCTCTGTGCTTCAAAGCATAGTGCAAAAGGTGAGTGTGCCAAATGTTGAGTGGTTTCATCAGAATAACTATCTTCTTTCTGGAGGGGATTCTTCCATTTCTATACCTAGGGGACAGAGACAAAGTGGAATGAAAAGCAGTAAAGTTCTAGAAACATGGGATCAGTCATGTATGCTGTGGGAAGTGTCAAAGGACAGGGTATTGTTTTGATTCTTTAATAGGCAAGAGAATCATATTTTGGCTTTAAACTCCATTCACAGTGAAAGCTGTAGTTCCCGCTGCTCTGGTGGTAGTCCTTAGAGCAAGATCAATCCTTATCTCGTTGGATTTGTTCACCTGTCCTACTGGTATCAGTTTCCCTCCAGTGTGTATAGAAATCATGGCTAATATCCACAAAACCAGGCTCAATGACTGATGGTACAGGACTTCAACCTTTAACAGCAGAGCTCAGTGGGACCGTGCCATCAAGCTGAAATGGTGCAGTAGCTGACTTCGTTTAACAAGCTGACCTGGCACGTGTAGAACAAAGATTGTCAGGGCCACAAAGCAGGTTTCTTATGGTATGTGTTGTGCTTGCTAACAGCCAAGTATTGTTTTCTTTCAATCTCTATACTTAGCTTGGAGACAAAACTTCACTGAAACTATATTTACAGGTCAAAATTTTTCTGGGACAATTAGTGATGATGTCAAATTGCATCACTCTAAGATAAGTAAACAATACAAGAACTGTATAAAGAAGTCCCCTTTTACATCCTATAAAAAGGCCAGGCAGCTTAAAATTCTTTTTGGATAATCGGAAAAGCTATTCTTCAAGAGAAGCCCGGAAATACCTTTTTGTTCGTTAGATGATGATTATTCATAAAAGTATGAGAACTTCTCCTTCAGCATCTGATTTTAAGCTAGCCTGAAGGATGTATCAGCAAAAGGACTGGTGTATTCAACTCTTTGAGTGGATAAACTGCAAGCAGAGACCCAGATGTGACACTTGAAAGTCACAGTTCAGAAGCTGGCCTGCTTCAGAGTCAGCACTGCTCAGGATTTTATCATCTGCTGTAATTTACAGATTGCAAATCCTGACTCCTGCTCAGTTTGAATGAATGAATGGGTGAGGACTGGCAGAGCTCAGGGGGCTTTATGTGCTTATGAATAGTGGCAGGAAAAGATCCCTTCCCATAGGAACAGAAGAAACATTCTGTTTCTCTTTGCCATCAGTGCAAGATAAGAGTTTGGGCTTATACCTACCTATGGCTGCGTTGCTAGCACTGAAAAACTGTGTCCGTCTGCTGTGTGCCAGCCTCTGTGAAATGACATAGATGGTTTCAGTCCAGTTCCTGACAAACGTGTTCGCACTGGCCAAAACCTACAGCTAATGATTTGTGCTTGTTACCTGTCATGTTAAGAGGGCCAGTGGCTGAATCAGAAGAGGAGAATGAATCCTCTCTTCCCTTGAATAGTAAGTGCTGCTTCTTGGCTTGGTGAAAATCTGTTCCATTTTAGAAATTACTACACACGCCATTCCCTCTGCTGTTCAGTATTTGTTCACATTTATAAGCCCCTGACAAGGGGGAGAAGTTCCTGCCAGAAGATACAATCAAGCAAGCAGGAGTTGGAGTTTCAAAAAGGGGTATGACAAAAACAAACCAATCAACTCATCTTACTGTACACAACGTGGTGATTTTTGAAAACATATCTAAAAATGCATAAAATAATTATAGGATAGACAATTAAACTAGATCATCTAGTTTGAGTTCATATAACAAATACCATAACATTTCAGTCAGTCCTTGAGGATAACTGAATCACATCTTCTGGACACACATCTTATCTTCAGCTGAAGATGTCAACGTACAGGGACTTCTGTGTTTCCTTTGGAAACTTTTTCATTAGTTGATTGCCATTGTTAAAAAAGGAAAAACATATAACTTATTTCTGCTTTTGCTTTATCTGGATTTAATTTTCAGTCATTCTGAAGAGCTTTTTTAGTATCCAATTTCTTTTCCCTGTAAATGTAATTATACTCCATAATCAAAGTATCTCTGATATTTTTTTCTGTGACAGTACTATGCAAATTGAACTCCTTAACACCCCTCTCACCAAAGAACTTTTTCTAAAGCTTACTGGAGTTTTGGGGACTTCCCACTGGTATCAGTGGTTTTTGAACAAGGCCTAGAAAATGGCACAAATGGGGCTATAACTGAATAAAGTCTGTAGAGTCAGGTCCCTGATAAAAGCAGCTGGCATCCTAATCTTTTGGTTTGGTATCAGATCTAAGGGAGCTGTTTCATCAATATGTGCTGAAGAGAACTGAAAAGATTTGGTCATGCCTTTGAACATACTAAGGATTTTGAGGAGGCGAAGTGGGGGAAAAATAGGGACAGCTGGAATTTGTTTTGTTGGTTTTTTTAATACAATTTAAGGTTTTTGTTTATTTTTTTAATAGTGTGAATGTAACGCTCATGAAAACGCTCGCTATACACTGCAATCTTCTATGAATCAACAAAACATGTACCAGCAGTACAAACTTCACCTTGCCTAAACAATGTACGTCTCAATTCCGACTTGAAAAGACCACCTGTAGGGGAAAAATGTTAGTTCGGTATCCAGGGGCCATTCATTCCTTTGCCACTTTGCTGAGACTGCCAATTAGTGCCAACTTGTGGTGGCAGATTTTGTGATGTAGACACATGTTCTCTGGAAAGTGGGCTGAGATATTCGACTCATTTCACATGGGGCACAAAGAATTATTTGCTCTGTGCTATACAAATGAGAATTGTCCAAAGCTTTCCTCTGTGTTAGCCTCTGTACGCTTACTGAGTGTAAATACAGGGGAAATTGGTGTTATTGCAAGGACAAATTAGCACCAGAACTGAGCTGTATTTTTTAAAATGTGCTGCTAATTGTGCCCAATTTGTGCTGGAGTACTCACTCAAATGCAAAAGCACAAAACCAACTGAACACATTTCAGGGTGCCAAAGAGAGCTCGCACTTTTCTCTTAGCAAATTATCCTTCTAGTTTCACACTGCAGCAAGTGCCAATTGGTCCCACTAAGACCTTTATCTTGAGTAATCAAATTAGCACTGCATGTTAGCAAATTAGGTTTCTTTTACAATGGTTTATATTTGCTGCAGGTTTGAGCATTAAAAGAAAGCATTTTCTAAGTTTTACTTGAAAATTTCTTATATGAGTGACATTGATTCTGTCTGTGACATTTTAAAAAAGTGAGCCACTGAAATGGAAGAAATGAGGCAAAATTGTTGTTTGTATTTCACTTCCAGAGAAATGTGGATTAGGAATTGCAGAAGTTTCTAAACTTTAAGGTAGAACTGAGCAGGCTGGAAGAGGTTTACTCTTGTTTTCCCAGTAGCTCATTCTTCCCTTTGGTTCACAATGGGCCAAATACGTGCCACTGGTTATACCCAGGAAATCACTGGGGCTATGTGGCTCTTACGGAGGGCAGGATTTGGCTTAATACAGCCATCAGGCACATCATGAAATTTGCTTCTGCCAAAAGGTATGCCACTGACAGAGTGGGAAATACAAACTGCTCCAAGCGTAGGAGTGAGCAGGACTGCCAAAAGGAGAGAGAAAAGAAATCGTAAGCTAAATTTCTCTCTGGCAAATATCCACAAAAGTCATCAGAGTTTTATCAGGGCTGAATTTCACCCACTGAGATTAATTAATTAATGTTTGTAGCATCTGAAGGTTAATAATGTAAATGTTGAGTGTTATTGAGACTTCTGCTTCCAAGATTGTCTTTTGTTTGATGTTTGCGAAACTAGCCCAAAGCTAGATTATTCTCTATTTTAGGAGACTGGTGGCGAGAAGGCAGAGAAGTGTAAAACACAGAAGTGCATCTGACAGTAGGCGCCGTCACCTTCCTGCTTTTAGTTGGTGGTCTTAGAGAAGCACAAGAGCTGATCATAGGGGATACTTTAGCAAATCCTGCTGTAAAAGAAGGCAGAGGAGTTCCCCAACCAGTTACAAATGAGGCTACGTCCAGCGGCGCTGGATGTGCTGGGAGTATGAGAAGTAGATGGTTGCCTTATTCCGTGACTTCAGGGCACAGCAGCCTGAGTCATTATATTTCATTGCCATCAGATGCAAGAATTTATTTGGGCACAAAATTCTGTAGGATCTGTAAAGTGCATGTGTAGAGACTGAAGCGCCTGGGTTTTGTTCCTAATTTTGAGGTCTTGGCCCAGATCACTTGTTTCCTGATTCAGTGCCTTAAGAAGTGTGTGCATATGTAATTTCTAGCCAGTGCTATAAAAGAATAAATCACTTGTAATTGGTTTCTGCAAATAACTTTATAACAATCACACTGTTGATCTGCTCTTCAAAGATCGATATCTCTGAAGTATGCTCTTTTATTGCATCAGATGCCAATACATGATTCAAGAAACAAGCTAGAGAGGTGGTAAAGAGGGCAGGACCAAAGAGGCCGCACAGAACAGCAAGTAAGCAAGCGGCAATCATAGCCTTGCTTATCAGCCATACAATGGCATAAGATAGCTATGGAGCACAGTAATTGAGAGTAGCATCTGATTCAGGAAGTCCCTGCATCATTAATTTCCAGCAATTGAGAGGAAACCAAGGGGGGGGAAAAATCACTTTCTACATGCCCTGGTTTTTATACTCTTTGGTGAAGCATCCTCCAGTGACAACTGCTGGGGACAGGATAGGGGGCTACTTAGAGCTTTGGTCTGACCCAGAGTGGCCGTTATGTTCTTAGACGATGCTATCGCTATCCTCCTCTGATTACATCCACAGGAACCGAATCATATATATAAAAACACATTGTACAATTAAATAAAACCACAAGCTTTGAGGAACAGAATAAACACTTTAAGTTAGCTAAGCTGGATTTGGAATGAAAAAACATTTTTTCAGAACAGTCTCTGAACTTAAGCCCCCTCCCTGAAGTTCATTGCATGAGCCAAGAGAGAGAGTCCATTCTTTCTAACAATGCCCTTTCAGCTACTTTGATGCTAAAAATAAAAAATGTTTGATAGCTATCCAAGCAAAGAAGGTGAAAACAGTAATTTCCAGCTTTTCTAAAGCTCTTTGGCTATATACATTTGACAAAAAACCAGTCACCAGCAGATGAAGTCAGATTGTTTTTTCCTGCTTTGTATGCCTATAAACTCCCTTTCACTTCTAAGCCTGGACAGGCAGGAATAGTAAGTCTACTGAAAAATTAACTGAAAACACCTGCTCATTAATAAACTTGCAGAGCAACACTATGTTTTCAGTAGAGATAATGCCTATTGCTTATAGTTACTGAAGTTTATGGTTTGGCTAAATTTATTTTGTAGCTAGCAGAAGAGTGCCTAGCCTGAGGACAATGACAAGAATTCTTTTCTTAGCGTTGCCAGTCACACGTTACCCTTTTAAGATAAGGCTGGGGAAAAAATCTCATGAAAGCATTTAGTCATTGATTTATAAAAGTATTTCTCCTTGTGATCTGATTTTGCAGCACCAGTGACAGGGTTGAAATGGAACTGACAAGGAGAGTTGCCAGTGTTTTTCAGTTCTGTGAGATGATGTGGGAAGTATAAGCAATTAAACCAAACTGAAATTTTTTGTTGTTGAAACGGTTTCTTTTGTCAGGCTTTGGAAAAAAGAATTCTTTCAAATGGAAATGCATTTATAATTTTGTTGAAAAACAGAATTCTAAAAATGGAAGTATTGGATGGCCTTCATTCAACCACTGTAGTGCTGTAAAAGAGTTAAAAGTTCTGCTGTGTCTCATCTCATTACTCCCTTATGGGTGAGACTCCCCAGGAGGTGTCATTTCTAAAGACACACAGTGATCCTTGGATCCCTGCACCATCTCCCCTGGTCAGGCATGGAGATGGTAATGTGTGAAGGAGGATGAAGTCCTGTCCCAGAGCCCTGTCCAAAGGAGACTGCCAGCATAATGTACAGCAGGAATATCTCCACAGTGTCTGAAATGTCAACTTTTCTGTCTGAGGAAAAAATGTGTTATCATTTTCTGTGGTGGAAAAAAAAATCTTCCTATTTTTCAAGCAGCTCTATTTTAATTATTTCAACTTTTAACAATTTCTTTTATGTACTGAGCTTTGTTAATATCATCAATGCTATTGATGCTGTGAAAAACAAACCATACTAGTATAACAGACAGGCGGTGTACGTGCTTCTCTTGCTGTCAGGCAAGTCTCCAGTTACTCTAGACTAAGGCTTTTCCTGCCAGATGAGTGCTGGCTGCTGCGCTAAATTTTTGATGGGTCGGTGATGATAAATAACTTGTGCTGACTAGGATGGAGGCTATCGCATTTATTTTTCCTTGTTATTGAGTAAGAATTTAAACCCAAGTCTCTGGGAGTAAACCGCTGTGTATTTACTCTGCTACTAAGATCCCTTTTTCCAAATCTGGTGTCAGTAGCAGGAAGTGTAGCCAACATGCTGATTTGTAAACACGTTTCTCGCCTCAAAAAGATTACATAGGGTCTCATCCTCTCTACAGAAAATATACTTTGCCTTGGAATGAACACTAACAGGGAAAAATATGACTGCATTCCAGAAATATCTATTTGCTGCTGATAAATGGTGTTTCCCTCTTGTATGCATTATTATGACGGATTCCTCCTTAAAGTTGAGGAAAGCTGAACTCTTTATATAGGCCAAATACAAAGACTTGAATGTTTTGCTTCACTCATTTATTGCTGGATTTTAAAACCTTACAGAGTATGCTCAAGCATTAAATAGGGTAAGGAAAGTGTAAATTAAGAGGGGTATTTTGTTCATGCATGAGGAAGGTTGGGATGATTTAGTAAGCATTTTTAAGAGGTTTAGGTTTTAAAACAAAAAAGAAGTAGTTTTAAAAAATATGGATAAGAAGTTGTCATTCAGCCACCTCACCAAGGTGCTCTGAGTTGATCTGGGGAAAAGGCTGCCTCTCTCCACTGTAGAGGGAATACAGGAAGACCAGCAGCGACATGAAGGTAGCATTATGTACATTGTGTGCTCCTCCCTGCTGGCAACACCAGTTGCTTTTTCAGACTGAAAAGTTCCTTTTTCAGACTGTTCACTTCACTCACAGTCTAACTGGCTTTTGAAAATGAAATTTAGATGCCCAAGTTGCTTGGATGCTTAAGTTATTATTTGTTCTCTTTACTTTGACCTAGCCTGTTTTGTTCTGAGGACTCTTTGAAAGGTTGGGGGACTAGCGGGATTAAAACAAGTCATTGCATTAGGGAAATGAAATCTCATTAAGAAGGCGGTTGTGATTCTCTAATCCCTCCCTGTGAGTCTTGCCTCTGAGCCAGCGCTTGGGCTGACTGAAGCAATGAGGAGGCCAAAAGGGCGCTAATCCCTGGCACCGCAGTGACATGGAAGGACATCCACAACCGTGACTCTGTGGGTCCAGTCACACCATTAATTTGCTGCTGAGAAGCCGACACGTAAATAAATTCACACCCTCAGGATAATTTCCTCATACGCCCGTATTCTGAATCATAATTTGATTCCTGCTCTGATCCTCTGGTAACATGTCGGACTGGCTTGCCTGGTGCCAGTTACTGGAGCGCTCAACTCCAGTACACGTTCATTACTGGAGCACTCAGCAGGAAACACATAGAAGAAAGAGTTAATTCGGATGCCTCCCTGTTTGATTGCTTTTGGTTAGAAAAGTTACTCATCTCTTGTTCCTGGATGGACAGACTGCAGAAGTGCCGAGAGAGGGAATGGTTAGTGAGAGGATGGTGTCATTTCCCGAATTCAGATCAGGAGTTTGAACCTCTTAGTGGCATTGTGGTTTGCTCTGTCCTAAATACGTTGAAGTAGCTCACATAACTCAGGGCGTTCAGGTGGGAAGCGTGGGTTCAAACCCTTGCACAGAGGAGGGAGCTGAATTCGTGTCTCAATGAATAACAGTTCATCTGAGGATCTTCTTGATCACCTCTCATCTCCAAAAGCTCACCACATCTTTTATCATACATAGGCACTTGAGGGAAGAGTAAAAACTCATTATTTTTTGTTTTCAAACAGTTTTAAATTTGTATGTGGGTAGGGTGGGAAAATCCTTTTTCATTTCAATAGCAGGGATGGGAAGAAAATGTGATTTGGATCAAGCTGATTTTGGACTGACTTTTTTTCCCCCTTCATATTTCACTGCCAAAACAAAACAAATCTTATATGGAAAAGTTTTTCCCAGTCATACACGGGAAAGCTAGTAGGGTTCCCTTCATTGCAATAGGCATCAGAAGAGCCTCCTGCCATAGCATTATCTCTGAGGTTAGTTTTAACAAACGTACACCAAAACAAAAGCTGTTCTGAACCTGGATTAAAGGAACATATTAAACTGTCCCTCATAATGGGGAAATTATATGGATGAAGAAATGCTCCAGAGCTTGTGTGCTAACTCGAATTTGCCTGGGAGGCTCGTTCCTCATCAGCAGTCTAAGTGAGTGGCCTCACCTTGTGGTAATGAACAAGCCTCACAAAGGAAAGCTTAAAAAAATTGCACCGCTATCTGACGATGAATGCAAAACCTTGTAGTTTTGAGGGTGGGCAGAGATAGTGAGACTTTTGAGAATGTTCAGGAAAATAATATCATACCATAATCCAGTTTACATCAAGTGTTGAAACAAAAAGCAAGAATTCGACTCTTTCCATGATCAGCTCCAAGCACTGTTACAGGTCATGACAGGACTGATCAGATGATCTATATGTCTGTCATGACAACATCCCCGGTTCATATTAAATAACAAATTTCATCAATCTTTTTCAATTGCTTTCTGAAATCCTGATAGCAAATCTGTTTTAAGTCTTCCCTCCTGCCTCCCTGACCAAGTTTACTCCACTTATTCAGGAAATGATCTCTAAAGCTTGAATGCTATTTACATTATCAAGATTTACTTATCTTTTCTTTTTTCCATTGAAACGCTAAGCAGCTCTTACATCAATGTAGGTGTGTTTGAGAATTATGAGAGCCTTCAATTCTCATACCAAACTACACCCACACAAGTCAATTCCAGTTCCAATGACTAAAGGTCATGTGAATGGCAAAAAGTAACAGGTAAGAACCTAATTTTGCTATTAAGAGTAACTGAATTTGCAGTTATGGTTTATTAGTGAAAGAATTAATGCCACGAGCAGTAAATCCTTTCCCTACCTTACATTTGTTGGTGTTTGTTCCCACTATTCCTCTTATTATTTTTAAAGACAATTCTAATGGAAAAATAAAAGCATGATGTGTGAGACCAAAGATTCGTTGAAGAGCATGCCCGTTTGCCTTAACCCCAGTGATAAGCAGAGACAGTGGTGGGCTAGCTCCTCACCAAGGGACAAGTAGTGTTCACTATCCAACGACTTCCATAGGCTTTGCTAATAGCAAATGTTAGAGTGGTGGGAATTGTCAGGTTCCCTGAGGCTGATGGCCTCCTATTAGTGCATTGTATCTTTCCCAGGATGACATACTCATATTTCTTAGGTTTAACTGAATTCTCACATTAATTTAGTGGTTCCAGTTCTTAGCACTGCTCTTCGTCTTCTTTCAACCAGAGATTCCCCAGGATAGTGGTTTCTTTTATTCATTCTTCTCCCATACCATACCTGTTTTTAACAGTGTTTAATTTGTGCTGCCCACCTGAGCAATTTGTTAATCTTAAACTCTGAAGACTCTATAGAGACTACGTGCGGTAAGGGTGGTCTCACAAAGATGTTGCCACCCTTAGAGATTTTCACAGAAGATACATAATCTGAAGTGATATATGATTTCCCTGATTTCAGTCAGGTGTGAGCCACTACCCTTCAGTATTCCCCTCAACATTACCTTTTGCTGGTGATATAAAAGGTTGCACTAGGTGGGAAGTCTAGTAATAGTTGCTAGGGGCGACATGAAAATATCTTCCAGGAATTCAAGAGCAAAGCCAGCGGTGTTGCGAATCCTGATTTAGGATTCTGCCGACTACACCAATTTGTCATGAATGGGTGATTTAGAACGCTTATGGAATCTCCAACAATGTATCAGCAAAAGTGATTTTAATATGATGTTGTAAAAGCACAACTTAAGAAAGTTTGATGGCAAGATTCACTCTATAAATTAATGCATGGAAGAATCATACAAAGGAAAATTGAGTGACACTCGAGTTAGAATGATTCACAGAGAGACTGGAGATGCAAAGAGTAAGGAAGACCCTCCCATCGAGTCATGAGTTTCAGAGTAGGCCCCCTTGCTTTCTAAACTCCTAATGGAGCTTAGGTGCAGCTAGGTCCAATCTTAGTCTTAAACTTGGTCAACAGTTTATGTCTAAGGGATTGTACATGCAAAGTTTGTGTAATGTTTCATTAGCATCAATTCAGCATGCAATCAGTTACCAAGACAAAATCAAAGTTACCATACCACAAGGTTATGTGCGATACCGGTCACTTACCAAAGATCTGCCGTTGGTACAAGGTCTCTCTGCCTCAAGGAGCAACCCTGAGAGGTGTCCCAGCTCAAGGGGAGATCACCGCCATGCAGCCATGTTGCCTCACAGGGAGAGCTCAAAGAAGGCTTGCTTAGGCTGTCATGTTTGTAGGATAAAGTGGTTGGCTCATAGTCAAATTACATGTGATGGAAAAGGTATGCAGGAGACTCCTTGTACCCTCAACTTTCTTTGTTCCTTGATAAATGAGTCTTGGAAAAGCCACCCGCTATTCATGAACACATGTGTTCCAAGCTCATATGCATCGACGCTCACCATGTTGCTCTGCTGCTTTGTGGGTTTCCAGAGAACAGATTGAAACTAGAGGGGTTCACGGCCCAGCTACGGCTCCAGCCTTTACCTCTTCCGGAGCCTGCACCAAACCACTGCATGTCTGGTCAAGGGGTTGGGCGCAGCCGTCACAAGTTGTTAGGGGAGATCCCTTTATTTTCTGTTTAGGAAAATATTATGTGTTAAGGGACTTTGCTAGTCTTGCAAATTACTTTTAGTGGACTGAGTTTAAAGAACAGGAAGAAAATTCCTGTTGATGTGGACATCCTTCTTCTATCATAAACCCCTCTCTTCTCCTTGGAATCACCTCTTGACAAGACAAGACTATCATTCAGATAATGAAAAACTTATAAACACTTGAGAAATTATCTTCAGCCTATTAACAGCATTGCTTGCTTTGGTCTCTCTCTTTCTTCTGCTTTTAGCTGTATACTAAAGGGAAGAGTCAGTGGTATTCAGAATGGTGTGATTGATACTGTTTCCGTGTTTCCAGCAAAGTGATGTCTGACACTCTTAGTGAGTGGCGTTCAGTTTTCTTTTAAATTACAGCTACCAGACTTTGATTTTCCTTTCTACAATAAGGTAGGACTTGCTGTGAAGACAACCATATGTAATTATCTGGACAAAATGAAGTTATTCTGTAGCTCATCCTTATTATTTGTGACTGCTACAAAGCTCAAAGGTCAGGCTTTTTTTACTGTCACAAGACTTGCAGTAGATTAAGCAGTGTATTTAGGGCAATTGTGAGCAGGCCAGTGTCATTCTACCAGACAGACTGAGCTTGTTTGATAAGGCATGTGGTTTTCTAAGTTGCTTGCCTTCACTATCTGTCCATCCTTTTCAATTTGTGCTGTTGAGTCTTGGAGTATATTTAATGCCCTTACAAATATTGGTGGGATTTTTGTTTAAATCCATTTTTTAGTCTATTGAATAAAAAAAGTTATCATAATACTCTATCCATAACAGGGAGGCTAACCATTCAACTGGCAATGTCATTAAGAAACACAAAGGACATCAGGGTAAACAGAGGGATGGGAGAGAGAAACTTGGAAAGGACAGGAAATGGAAAGAACTCTTCTCTTACCCAAAATTTGCCTTTAGCACATTTTATAGTGTATGTTGCAGACAATGATGGTTTTAACAAAAGAGTAAACCAAAAAGTAAGCAACAGAAAGCGCAAGGTTACGTAAAGCCATATGCCTCACAGTGAGATCTGAAGTTAGCATTATGTCTAAATTTGTACCATGGTTTATTTGTTACGATCTATGGGATATTTCTTTGCATTTAATGAACTTTGGTATCTTCCAGTAGAAGAAAGAGTTCAGATGCTGTCTGCAACCATTGCAATGTGTATTTTCTGTGTATGACTCTGTCTTATTTTACCTAAACAACATCTTATTTGGAACAGTTAGATGCAAAGCTTAGTCCTAGTTTCCAGCACAGTTCTCAGCCTCCTACCCTGTTTATCTACACTTCCTTGGTGGTCTTGTCTGCGCTGGTGGCATGGAAACCGATAGCTCCCCAATGGCTGCCAAATCCACTGCCCTGAGCTCAATTGGTGGGGTGCTACCAGTAATTACATATCTGTCCTAAGGCCCTGGTACTCCAATGACACGAGGGTTAAGTTGTTGTTTTGAAAGCAAATAAAATGTACTGAGTTTTTGGTTGGTACAGATGTACAAAGCTGCCTTCAATTAGATAATCAGTAGCATTAGTAAATAATAATATGATTATTGTTATTATTAATGCAAGGCCTCATAATATTTTCCCAGATAGCAGGGAAAAGCAATTCTTTCCACTGCAAAAATTAGTTGGTTAAGTTCTATAGCTTTCCTTACACAGGACATCAGGATGAAGGATCATAGCGGTCCCTTCTGATCTGAGTCTTTCAGTACTTTACCCTTTGCAGACCAAACTAGTTAGGTAGATCGTGCTTTCAGGATACGGGGGAGTCAGGATTTGTGTAGCAAAAGGAGCAGCAGCAATGCCATAGTTGACAATTTTTTTCCAATGCCCTGGCAAAAAATTCAGTGCCAGACAATCTGATACCAATTGCAGTTGAGGATCTAATTGATCACCGTGCTGGGAATTTTCCTTCAATGCTTATTAAGTTTCAGTTTCAAGATGTTAACTCCTCTGGCAAAATAACCTGATGCTTTCCACTCTTACTCCAGAAAGTCCAGAAATGAGAAAGTAGCCTTTCTTGAGACTCTTCAGACAGCTCAATGAATGCAGTAATGCAGAAACTCTATTTGCTTAATAATTTATAAGGCTTCTTACTTTTTCTGATAGTCTTTAAGCAGCAGGAAGAACTGTGGCAAAATAACTGAGATAGAAGGTGTGGTTTCCTTTTCAGATTAAAGCAGTGTTCACTTTGAAATACTTGGTGGTGATTTTGTTTCGTGTCTTAGGTGGACCTTTGTCTGCCAGAAGCTGCTACCTTTGCACAGCTAGAGAGAAATTGCTGTGCAGAGCTGGAATCCGCTATGGGGGTGGGAAGACAGAGGAGTTCAAACATGACCAAAGGAAAGTGACAAATCTAAAATAAAGTCGCTGATGCAGGAAGACTTCCATGTTGTGTAAGACAGAAGATTTAAATGCTATTTGCTGGCATCATTTTTCAGAGCCATTTCTGCTTGAAGCTTCAGTTAAATGCAAAACAAATCACAGATATGTTAGAATTTTACTATGTAGGTCAGATGAGCAGTGGTAAAACCCCTGCTGTGGTTTAAGTATGGTTTAAAGTCCTGTTTTTGCTGTTCGCAATGATTAAAAAAAAGCATGTTTGATATGCTTTTGAATTACGTGAATGCTTCTGTTTTAAATAATGAAGGAGAAAATTGTTAACAATAGGTTAATTTTTTGTTTGTTGCTCAGATGGGATATTTTAGTCCCTAAAATTGAATGTTAGCATAAATCACTGTCTCCACAGCATTGATAAGTTTGCTTTCAGATGGATTTATGTTAAGGTTTGGTTTTCTTTAATCTTATATTGGTTTATAATGGAGCCCACACCAGAGTCTTCTAGTGAACCAGGCAAGTATAGCTGTCTTCTAGCTCATGCCTCAGCAGCTGCAATGTACTGGCTCACAGCAGAGTAGCTTTGTGTCTTAGGTTTTTTGATTTAATTCAATTGGTCCCACTTTGCATATTTATTCATAGTAAAGCACCATTAGTTCAAGACCAATAAATGGAATGGTGTGAAGAAAAACTGTATAAAGAAATGCGGTCCACTTGGCTCTCCTTAGACCTAACTTGGTGAAGATTTGCCTGATTCTTTGGTTCAGGAACTCTGTGAAGTCTCTGAATAACATACATTATGCTTTGCTCGTCCTCTCAGTTAACATAATGAATTGAGAAACTTTCCAGTGATGTCAGCAGAGTGACTCTTGAATTATACTCACGTAACTTAGTATCTAGCCCACAAACTAGGTAGGAACCTGGTTACCTTTTAAAAAAATAAGTAGAAGAAACTAATGTTTATAAATGCTAGTAAAGAGCAAATTGAATGTCTTCATCAATGCCACAGAATTTAAGCTGGCAGTTTTATACCTGCTGTATTTTTATTTGCAAATGAAAATTGAATATACAGAAATCACAGTATAAATCATAGAATCGTAGAATAGTTTGGGTTGGAAGGGACCTTTAAAGGTCGTCTAGTCCAACCCCCCTGCAATGAGCAGGGACATCTCCAACTAGATCAGGTTGCTCAGAGCCCTGTCCAACCTGACCTTGAATGTTGCGAGGGATGGGGCATCTACCACCTCTCTGGGCAACCCGTTCCAGTGTTTCACCACCCTCACTGTAAAAAATTTCTTCCTTATATCTAGTCTGAATCTACCCTCTTTTAGTTTAAAACCATTACCCCTTGTACTGTCGCTACAGGCCCTGCTAAAAATTTGCCTCATCTTTCTTACCTGTTTCTGTTTGCAAAAATCTTCACTCAAAACCATTGGTGTTCATCTGAACACTCATCTTAAGAAGTTTGATCCCAGTTATCCGGGTGCAGGTGACTAATACTGAGAAGTTTGTTACAGTTAGTCTTAATGTGCCCCCACGGGGGTCTGCAGTGCTGCTCTTTTGTGCTGCTAGGAGCCTTTTATCATCTTCATAGATGAATCATCACAAGAGCTGATCCTTCAAAGTTCCTTATTGAAACAGTCTTATCTATCTTTCTACCTACCCCTTGGAGCTCTTTGGATGGAGAGCACACTGTGACAGGAATCTTACAGAGGAAGGAAAAGATTATTTTTTAAGTTTTTTGTTTGTTAGTGTTTCTGGCACCTTGCAAGTACTGAACTACTAGAAGCTGATGAAATCTTTGGATTAAAGGAGTCACAACTGAAATGTCCCAGCAAGGGCCAACACCACAATAATATAAGCTACTTATCCCTAGTCCTGGAGGGAGATTAAGATATGGATTCCTTTTTACCAATATTTGCATCTAGTTGTCCAACAAATAGTTAGACCTTGCTTTATTGACACTCTTCCTGAATGAACAAGATGAACAATAGCAAAAGAAGCCATTGCAGGAGCCAACTTTATTCCAGGGGCCTTCAGTAAGGGGGTACAAAGTATCTAGGAATCTATCCCATATTGCTCTGCCTGCTGAAGCTCAAAAGCCTGGTGGTTTATCATATGCTGTGATGGCAGAGGCCCAGCTGTGGAACAACATTAAAACTGTTACAGGTCAGAAGATGAAAGAAATGTTGTGAGAGTCGCTGACTGATTAAGCAGTCCGTCATCAATAATTGATTTGGACAAAATGGACAGTAAATATGTGTGGGAGAAGGAAAAATTAAGTCAAAACTGAACCTATACCTCAAACTGAGGTACAGCTCTAAATAGAGAAATACTGTGCTGTACTGCTGGTGTTTTAATTTATGTGTGTAGATAGGAAGAAGTTGCTCTATTTCCATTTGGAAAATGGACATTGGGCTCTTAATGCACTTTCTGAGTCGAAGTTAAATAAGTGGAGAGGGCCAAGCCAGTAATAGTATAAGCAAATAAACCTCTATTACGTCAATCAAGTTGTGGTTATTTATTTTAGAGCTGATTTTTGGCTAGGGTATTGTGCTCAATATACTGCATTATGGAACAGTTTGTCGGTGCTTCAGATTACTCCTCTGGAGTATGTGGTGAAACTATTAATGCAAAATATAAACCCAAGTGGGGTTCAGTTGTATTGCAGGAACGTTCCACGCTGCAGTACTCCACAGAATGCTAAATGGGTCTGTGTGCAGCACAGCCAAAGCTTGCTGTCACATACTAAGCTCTTACAATGAAAGTGTGGTTTATACTATTGAAAAACACTTTTAAATTGTATAGCTTACATCAGGTCCGCCAGTGAAATAAACTACTTCAGCAAAAATAGTTCTGTGTGAGTATAACTATGTTTAGGGCTTTTGTCCGCATGGAAAAACTAAATTAAAAAATGACACCACTAAATGATTAGTACTCTACCAGCAAAGGTTTCTGCAGTTAACCTGGTCTCAGCCAATTCTGCAGTGGTGTTATAACCATAGGGGAATGAACCTGTGGGTACCTTCCAGCAATTTGTTGGGTTGAGAGAAGAGTGAAGCAGAGGTTTTCCCACCCAGCCTCATTTAAAGCATATGGGATATCAGTATCCATATGGGATGCTTCATGATTGATCGTTGTGGAGATTTGTCTCTGTGGAAGATGTTTCATTTAGCCTAGGACTGAAAAACAAAGGATATGTTGCTGCCACGCTAATCAAAACCACAGACAATCTGCTGTTCATATGTGCCAATTGTTGCTGCAGTGTAATGTAAATGCACTTAAAGATGAAAAAAATAATTATAGGCAACCATTCTGCAGAAAGCTTATAGGAATATGGGCTCTTTAGGGGGACACTTTCAAGTGCATAAAAAGCCTTTCACAAACTTAATTCTGGTTACTGAGTTCTTTGTGCTTCCTGGTGGTAATTTCATCAGACCATAACACCTGAATTGAAAAAGTGCCAAGCAAAAAGCAAAACTGTAGTCAAGGTGTGAGAAAGGTCAGTGCAAATTTCAAACTTTAGATGTTTTTGTCTGTTGTGGTGGTATGACTAGGCACAAACACAAAAACTGACTTGAATCCCAGAGAAACATATTTATTTATAAGGGGGAACATGATAGGTACAGCTGTGCAGACATGGCCACTCCAGTTAGTTTCTGGAAGTTTCTAAGTAACAGAAAGGCGTGAGCACTGCTACTGCAAAATACCTGTAGAGAAATGGCCACTTCTCTAGGTTGAATTGTGTCAGCTGTGGGTAGATTATACCTTTGAATAGATCAGCAGTGGCAACGATCTGATTGGTTTTGTTCACCAAAGTTTCAAAATGTCTTTTGATATTATCGGTTAATATTCAGGTTGTTGCTCAACTGAGGTTCAGTCCCTCTGGTCCCTCCTACTGCAAAAGTAAGAAACAAAGCGTAAAACCACAAAAGGCACAGAAAAGGACAGCAGGAATGACCAAAGGTCTGAGCAAGGAGTGACTGAACTGCCTGGGATTCTTCAGTTCAGAAAATAAATGAGCAAGGTGGGATCTGATAGAAGCCTACAAATCATGAGCAGCATGGGCGGGTGGATACTGGTTGCCATCTCTTACAATACAAGAACTAGGGGCTGTCAAATGAAGTTAGCAGCAATCATGTTCAAAACAAAGAAAAGTAGACTTCTGGAAGCAGACTTCCTGCCAGCAGATGCTTTGGATGCAAAAAACGGCTGCATGACTTTAAGGGGAGATAGGGCAAATGCCTGGAAGGGACAGCTCTATTGAAGGTTACTAAATGGCCACACCAAGCTCAGGAAATATTTGAGCTTAAAATAATTACAGACTGGGAAAGTACTCAAAAAAAGTATCATATATGTTTGCCCCTGTTCTTAACTTACACGAGGTCTGCTTATGGCCATTGTTGAAGACAGGATGCTGAACCAGATGGCCATTCTGCAGCTCTTATATACCTGTCTGCTATAGTTAAGGTTTTGCCAAGATATTTTAACCCTCGGTATTTGAGACCTTGATGGTTTTTTCTTACTTGGTTGGTCTTCCAGGTCCCAAATTTAGTGCTGATGTTTCCAGACTTCTTCCAGATCATCTTTCTAGAGGTATCTGGAGAATTAATACAGTGGGTTTTGGTGTGATTGGAACAGGACTTTTGAAACAAAAATTCTGTGCACGTTGGTCTTTTTTCCACCCCTCAAAGTATTATTGTGAAAATGACTGCATCTTCCTTCATTTCCATCTGTTATTTCTGTGGCAGTAAGTTGCCAAATATGCTGAAAAGAACTGTGGACTTTCTGTATTGGCTATTATTCATGCATTGCTTTGCTACTCATCCCTAAACATCTCTCTCAAACTATCTTTCTCTGGACGTGTAAGCCTCAGTTTCCAAGCTAAATTTCATTTAGGTTTTTTTATCACAAATACTAACCACTACTTTTGGTCATTGGTTCTTCTGGGGCTTTTTAGCATTTCACAAAGGCCAGAGAACACCACCATTTGGGAATCTTACCGGCAAAGTTTTGATCCGTGGTATGTGTGATACAAGAACAGTGCAAGTTTCGCATCTCTGTCTTTGGTAGAATGCAAGGCAAGTACATAAAATACTTCCTTATTATAATGCTTAGTAGTAAGTGTTGCTATTAAGTCATCAGCTAATTTCTGATTCTGTGAAAGAACCATGTTTTGGGCAGAAATTTTCCAGGCCTAGGTTTGTTACAAAGTAAATTGTTTGCTGAATAAAAAGCTTTTAAGCAGACAGACAGCTGAAAGGCCTGAAATTCAACAGTTGCGGTTTGCATGGAAATTGTCTTTATTGTGGAGTTGTCTATAGGTTTTTTGTTTTGGCCTTCGGTTTCAGTTGTCTCCTTTGCACTGCTGCAGCCATCTTGTTTAGGCTTTGCCATTAGAAAACAATCAGAAAACCAGTGTTGCCAAGTACAAATGCATCTCATTTTTAAAGTTCAGCTGTTTTTTCCTTATATGATGAATTTTATAGAGAGGCTGCTGCATGATACCTTTCAAATATGGTCAGCTCTGCCAAACCTAATGAAAGGAGCATTTTGGCCAGACGTTATTGTTGCTGCCATTACAAGTTCCACCATTGCCAGACCTTCTGGGCTAAAACGGCACAATTTTCTGCCTTCATATTTAAGGGGCTAACTGGCATAAAGAAGAAACCTTGCATTTGTCTAGGTGCACAGCAGAAAGAAGCAGGTGCATATAGAACAACGCAGAGAACTCAGTAGGAGAGAGCCAGTATCTCTAGGATTTCCCACATTGTCTAAAAAGCCCTCTAAGTAGAGCTGAGAAATAGCTGCAAGCTAGATCATGTCAAGGACAGAAGAGATTTAGTAGATTATATAAGACCAAGAAGCAGAAGCCAACTCCATGTGAAAAACTAAGCACAGCTGAGAAGCTAAAGGAAGGCGGAGGTGAGCATAGCGGTGTACAGACCTGATCGAGAAGGTATCAGTGTAAGGCTGAAGGCTGAGCATTTGGCAGGTGGAAATTAGTAAAATTTTTAGTTATTCTAATTCCCTATCAAACCATGATACTGGGGCTTAGTTGAACGTGCTTAGTAGAAATAACACCTGTCCTAAGCCATCCTATAAAGCAAGGTTCTGGAAAGGCTTCTGAAGTTGATTAATTTTGTTCCCTCAACTATTTTGCTTTTCATGCATGTTCTGGTTTCACTCAGGGCTGGAAATGAGAGTTGTCAGGAAGGCTAGTTTTGTGGTGCACGAGGAAATGCAAGAGCTTGCCAATGGAAACCTTTGTCTGGCTAGATTTTGTTAAAAATGTGTTCATATAAATTCAAGTTATGAGCCAAACGAGTCAAACTCCTCCTTCATTTTGTGATGCACCAGCGAAGCTTTACATGACTTGACAACCTGGGGATGATACAGAGTACAATTGCAATCAAACTCAATTGTCACAAGCTGGCCGTAAGACAAGCATCACTTCCAGCACTTGTGTCCCTGGTCTCAGACAGTAAACTGGAGCTTTTAGTTGTCAAAGTAGACAAAAAGATGGCAGAGTATGTTTTTAACTGTCTCTGTGGTTTTGGGGGAGCTTCATTCTCTTTTCCTACCTCCTCTCTGCAGCTGGTTTCAGGGAGTCAATATTTTTTAAGCTGGCAAGACATGCTTTTTCTTTATTGCCAAACTGGTGAAACGGCTTCCGAGAGAAAAGAGATGGGGGTTATTTTGGTTTTCAAAGCTTCTGCTAATATTTTTTTTTCCTCACTTCACATCCTTTGCACTTGACAAACAAAATGATTGGATTCAAGAGAAAATGTGCTCAGAAGTCAGTATTTTTTGCAGCATTTGTAAGTGAAAGTGCAATCCAGCTGTTGGCAAATCATAACCTCATTGTTTTGGCAACGCTGTTTTTTTTTTTTTCTTTTATACTAACTTGTTTGCTCAGGTATTGGAATTCAGAGTTTTTCCTTCTTTTTAGAAATTCACACCCTTTCTGGCAAGGTTCAAACTGTTTTTATTGCTTACAATTATACCTACAGGTAAAATAAATACTTTCCCACGGATGCGCTGGAATCCGGTATGGTTATAAGCTGATGTAGCTGTAAGAGCTGAGTTGTACAACTAGTATTTCTGCTGTTCTGTCTTTTCCTTCTGACAGTTCTTAAAGACACAGGGCTTGAATCTGCTCTTGTTCTTGAGTAATCAAAGCAATTCTTTTTAAAGGTTGCAGGGTCTCATGCATGCAAAGCTGGTGTGGATAAGAAAAGAACCAAATGACTTGTAGACAAAAGACTTGTAAGGGAAACCAAGTGTGGAGGTGACTTTGCAACAGAAATATTGCTATAGCCTTTAGCATGTAACTGTCTGAGCAGAGCTCTATACTGTGCACACAAAAATGACATTGAAAGAACATTTTGATGTCACAAAGAAAGGCATGGAAAAGTTAGGAAATGCCCTAATTAAGGTTGCCTGTGTAATTCATTATGATTCATTTTTTAATTATCTGATCACATACTATTTTTTCCGCAGAGCTGTCTACCTCTGTGCACAGGATGTTCAGAGCAGTCTTAATGAGCAGCTATTCAGCAGTTTGTTTTATCTTCATTGTTCCATGTGTGGCCCAAGGCCTTATTTACTGCGTGCTATTAAATCCTGTTTTGAGGGCTAAATCCATAAAAAGACTTTGGCCTGGTGACCTTGTGTGCTGAAGTATCTAACTTTTCAGCCCCCTGCTGTCTAGTGTTGAGAGGTAGAGTTTATGACCCAGGTGTGCTGTTGCAGCTGTACTGCCATCAGAGCAGGGCTACTTCTCCGGCGGTGTGTTGTGTGGACGTGCCAGTCCCAGCCACCCCTAGCTCAGGTAACTTTAGTAAGTACATGCTATTCTGCGGCATCAACCTACTGTTATATAAAATTCAAATAAGCATCTCCTTTCATTACACAGTTAAACAGGAATCTAGGATTTGTGACTCACGCATCCTGTTTTCAGCAATGCCACTTACATGCTGAAAAGCTTTGGAAAAGTATTTCACCAATTGTGACTCAATTTTCCTCTCTGTAGAATGGGAATAATGACATGGGCCAAACCATGTCACAGGAGTGTTCTCTGGCTCCAGTGTTTAAAAGTCCTTTGGAGTCTTGGATATAAAATGTTAAGAAAAGACAATGTATTGCTTCTGCATCCAAAACTGAAGGTCAAAGTTCTGGAAATATCCCCTTTCCTCACTGCCTGAACTAGATTTACATTAGACCTCTTGGTGATTCATTTTTTCCACAAGAAAATGGGCTACTTCTAGTGCTCTTTAAACTGGGATCTTCCAGAGTCGTCCCAGAAGTCCCACCAACACATTCGAGAGAAGGAAGACAAAAGAGAATCACGGAGAGATAGTGAAGCATGCAGTTTTCTTTCAATTCAAACAAATGTCGAGATTATGTTTGTAGCCTCATACAATGAGCCATGGATGATTCTTTAGCCTGGAGATCAAAGAACATGGCATGACTCTTCTTGTATGGCTAAACTCACCCTTCTCCTCTCCCCAAAAGCCAAGATACCTCGTCCACGGTGCCTGGTGGAAACAATTAGTGACCTTTGCTATCTCTCAGATCATGCATAAGCGAATCTGGGGGAATAGTAGTTGGCAAGAGCCAAAACCATGTTTGCGAGTAGGCTAACAGCGTGGACCAGGCTTGCACCTGTGCTCTGGTCCTATTTAGTTTGTCAATATAGACATAGCCTGGGCGGTGTGTAGGGTGCTCAGCTTTCTGCAAATGCATTTGTCACAGTGAAGGCAGGGAAATCTTTATGGTCTGAGATGTTCCATTGTTTTACCTCTGGGTAGTTTAGAAGGGTCTAGATTATATACATCAAAATTCCTTGTGAATAGAGCTGACTAGAAATCCTGTGATGTAATGACACTAAACCCAGTACTCTTTGGTGGGGTTGTGAGAATGTACCATTTCGGATGCTTTATTCAGGAGAAATTTTGCAACATAAGAACGTAATTTCTGATAGGTGAATAAAAAAAGGTTTTCCTCTTTCCAGAATACCACTTGGCTTTATATTTCAGAGAGGGAGGGAGGGTCAAGAAGAAAATGGTAGAGTAGCTACTTGAACCTGAATCTCTTACAGTTTAGGATGATATCCAACCATGGGGTTGTTGGCTATACGATTATTTTTCTGGGTTTGTGTTGTTGTTTGGAGGTGGAGGTGGCAGGGATGGTCGTTTTCTGTTTCGGGGCGGGGCAGGGAAATTGGTGAGAGGTTACTGGAGTTTTTCCTTAATGGGGTTTTGATGATGTTTTCAAGGGCAGAGAAACAATTTGCTGCTTATTTCTACCCTGAGGCCCTGCCAGTGTGACCTCATGTTCATTTTCAGCCAAAAGCTGCATTGATTTTCCGCATTGATTTTCTTTCATTTATATTTAATCTGAATTCAAAAGTGTGTAAATGATACTGGAATTGTTCATCCCATGTTAACATATTGGAAATTTTCATCGCATTGACTGAGAATATGCTTCCAAACACATGCATTCACATAGCAAGTCAAATAGACCACAGTTAATATGTGTAGTAAGAACAGATCCGTGAGAAGCATGCTTGATTGTCCAAAATGAGCATACATTCCTGGAAACAAAACTTTCTTCCACTAAGGGCCTGATTGCTCTTTAATTTAATCCTTGGTGGGCCAACACATGGGAAACAAGCTACATAGTGGGGAACAACACGTATAAGTCTCCGAGGTTCAAACCCTGGATTAATGCAGATTAACAATCTTGCATATTGTATAATTGATCTCTACAGCAGGATAGATTATTATTTTTTTTTTTTAAATCTAGCAAAGAAACAAAAACTATCCAAAATTCTATCCTAAACACCTTTTCCACTAAACAGGACTCAGACCTGAGAAGTTGCACTCAACTTCTGCCATTTCTTTCTGAAGTCCCTAGTGCTTTGCCTCTGACTCCTTCCTTCAGACTGATCAGGAACTGGATTTCAGTGTCGCTAGTACTGACCACGTCCCTGTTTTGCACACTACTTGGTGAATCTGATTTGGGGACTTATGATCAGTGCTCAGATACTTTCCTGATCTTTATTCAGACCCTTCTGAAACTATTTGGTTTCTATAAATGCGATGATTCAGCCTGACTAGATCTTTGTTGAAGGCTATGACACAACTTGGGTTAACTTCAGAATCGGCCCTGCTGGCAGAACAGACTTTCTTGCGAGATTTATAGTACTTCCTGCTTCTAGCTGGGCTGCAAATAGAACAAGAACAGCCTTTCTCATAGTATCTTGGCACTGCTCCTTCTAGAGGGAACCCAGAACAAACAGGATACAATGAAAAATACCAAACTTTCATGAGCTTCTTTAAAAAAAAAAAAAAAAGACCTTGGCTTATGGTTGGATTTGGTGGACTTTTCTTGGGTTGTTGCATACTTTGTTCATGCCAGTTCACTCACCATTAACTTTTATGAAAGTATATATAGTGAATACATAAAGTTATAACTCTATGGACTAGATATAATTCCAGTTGCATCGAAAAGGTGATGTTTTGGCACATCAGGCTCTTAATGTTAGCAACTCTTTTGCTTTTCTTAGCGTTTCATTTGCACTGTCACTTTTTGTACTTGAATCCACCATTGAGTACCTTTTTACCAGTGAGCTAAAACCTTTAAAACAGGCAGTTCCTGTACATCTGCCTGAGACCGACTGATGGCAAAGAACATTAAAGCAACTGCTGAAGGATGCAAAAGTGGGACAAAGAATTTAAAACTTGAGCTGAAAACTCGGATGATGTGCATCATAAATAGTTGCAAAATAATAAGACATTAAAAACATGATTACCTCCTCTAGTCTGAATTTGTTTAAAAATTGTGTGTGCCACCCTCATATGCATATTAGCAAAAAACAGTAGCTAAACAGGTTAATCAAAATCACCTAAGTCCCAAAGTACTCAAGTTTAAAACCTGCTAACGCTAAAAATACACTCTTCATTCTCCACCTGCTACAGAAGCACATGTAAACAAGCAGACTTTGTCTAATAATAAATGCAGATGTTCAAAAATAGTGTTTATATTTACAGTCATGAGCCCCGCATTTCTATTCACAAGCCACGTGGTTTCTTTCCTGACACTTTGCTAAATATATAGATTTTAAAAAAACCCAAAACTTTCTAAAGCTTCTGTGACTCAGGCTGACCTCCAGCTCATTTTAACATAACCTAAGGGATATCCCTTCTCATTCTGCTAAGATCCTTATAGCTGTAGGTCCATAATTAATGAACTGTAAGGCTCCTTCCTTTGCTTCTGATAGACAGCTACATTTATATATGCATGGTTTTCCTTACCATCAAGATGAATGGTAGCAAATGACTGGGTCTTTTTCGTCTGATTGACAAGAGTTCTTTTCTCCTCCTTTTCTTCTCACCTTTGCATGTGATTCTTTAACACCACTGAATAAGAAAGTCAGATGATGACACATAGGTGAAGCTGAAGACAGTGGTGGAAAGTGAGAATGAGTCAGGAGTTTAATTGGCTCATTCTCAGAGCTGTTTTGCAGGGACGGTGCATATGAGCAAGGTCTGAAAGATCAGTTCCACTGAATCAAAATACCCATCCATTTCGTATATAGCAAAGTACATAACCGTTACTTTTTTGTAAGAAACCCATTCTGCACATTTTTCAAATGTAAGTTTGTCGGTTGCCTTTATTTTATTTCAGACCTTTGCATGCTTTGGGAGGCCTCAATGCTCTCCCTTAATCCATCCCTGTTTTGCCCTCCTCTAAAATAAGTAGAAATACTTACATGCGAAATAAACCCAATTAAAATAATTTAATAATAAATAAAAATATATCCTAAATATAAATAAATAAATCCTAAATCCCTTATGAGAGGAAATATTCAATAGAAATTGAATGCAAGAATAAGGACTTGTTTTGATTGTATTTTTCCTTCAAAATACCCACTTGCAAACAAATACTTGCCAAAAGGACCACTCCAGGCCAAGCACTGTTAACTCCGCAATGACAGCCTTCGGGTGGCTGAGGACACTCTGCCTCGAGCCCGGTGTTTCACACTACACCCAAGGCAGGCAATCGTGACAGCAATGCGTGCCCTGTTGTGCCTCATGGCTCGCTGGACGTAGTTTCCTGTATGAATCAACCGTTTCCTGGAGCTCTCCTTTCAGTTTAAATCCTAGTTACTCAACAGGTAATATCAAAAGGAATTAATTTGCTGTAAATTATAGGCTCAACATTTGCTTTATGTAATATTAGTAAGTGGGCAACAAATGGACACGCTACGGAGAAACTGATATAAATGGACTGCTTTGTGATTGCTATTAAAAAATTAAATGCATTTGTTTTATTAGTTCTAAATTTTATGCAATTTAACTGTGGTAAGAAGGTAACAATTAAGGAACACTCTAGTAACACTCAAAAAACCCATGTTTTTTTCTTAAAGTAATAGGAGTAGAATTAAAGACTGTTATAGCTATTTGGATGTAACAACATTCATCTCTCCTTTGTAACTGCTAATGGATTTCTTCTCCAGTATGCCTTGGAGGAAATTATTTTCCTTGCTTTAGTGAGATGAGAAAGAGACTCAGAAAGGCTGGGAATCTGTTCGTCTTTTCTCTTACTCAGATATAAATCAGCTAGATCAGCCTTCAAGCCAATAGAGTTTAAGGCAGGTTTAAATTGTTATTCATGAGATATGAGGTTTTGCAGACAGTTATACAGCTGCTCTGAAGGGTCTTCATCATCTCTTGGTACAAAGCAGGGTGAAGAGCCTTAACAGCAGCTGTATGGCAGCCGGAAAAACCCTTAGTAAGACTCTTGGTATAAAGCAGGGGTTCCCAAACTGTGATATGCATACCATTGGTGGTACGCAAACCATTTCCAGATGGTAGATGAAGGCAGCTTCTCCATTCCTATGTGAAGCTGCATATAAAGCTACGGGGTAAGTATTTCCACACAGTTACTGGAAGTCATTCTGTGCCTTTGTGCAGACACCCTGTGGCACAAATCAGTTCCTGCCTGTAGCGGTTAACTCCAGTCACTGGCAGCGTGGAGGCGCTGACCCGAGCTGTGGGTCGGTGTCTCTGCACAAGCTGTGACCACCTGGTACCTGGTGAGGGTGGGCCAGCTCGGTGGGTGAATGCCGTAGGTGGGACGGGCTGGAGATGTGTGACCACGACATGGTCATGGAACTGGGAGCTGTGGTGTCATTACCGCTGCTGATGCCCACACCTACTGAGGCCAGCAGCATTCATTCAAACTGAGTTAGTACATCCTCAACACTCTGAGTTAGTAAGCCCTTAGTACAGAGGATTAATCTAACTAGAAAATAATGCACTAGAACAGTTGTGCATTAGATCCATAGACACTGAGTAGAGGATCTGACCTGAGTATGTTCCCAAGTCAGGTACAGTGCATGCCTGAAACAGCTATAAAACCGCTTTGGCCTCTCATAATGTTATTGCTTAATGCACCAGAATAAAGTAACTGAGACAGACAGTAAGAGAGACCTGAGGCTGTAACCTAGATGTCTGGCTGTGCACTTGTTGTCAGTAAGGACACCTTACTGCTGGCATGAAGTGGTGTTCAGCGATGCCTGAGCTAGGACGGAGTGGAGCTAGACAGACACAGTGTGACCACATCAGTTTAGGGCAAAGATTGAGCTGATGAACCTGGCTGAGAGGCCTTTGCCAGTGAGGCCTTTGCTTTGTGGTCTGCGGGGTCACGATGGTTTTTGCCAGTTGTCATTGGTGCAGCCAGTAGCTGGTTATCACGACACCCCAGCTCACCTCAGCCAGGGCTCTTCCTGGGATTTCCTGCCGATCCCTGTGCTTCCTCTCTGTTAATCCATGTGGTTCTCCTTTTCTTCATGTGAGGAGAGTTTTCTTTTAGTTGTCAGCTCATTTTTTAAATACTTCTCAATGGCAGCACAGTGTACTTCATTTGAGAAGAGACTATTTAAGATAGCTTTCTAGATATACCTTTGTACATTTTTAAGTAGCGTCGCACAGACTATTTACTTTTCCCCCATTGTTTTCACTGTCCATGATACTGTATCAGTTTTCTGATCTTGTACGAATTTAATGATAACTGATTATTGCAGTGGTGCTATTCTTTCAGCAGTGAAATAGGCAATACAGTTTCAATCTTTGGGAAACACAGACATTCAGATATTTCAAAGACAGTATTTTTCAACTGTCTGACAAGTGTAGTGAACTATTACTGAAATGCATTTGTCTCTGTAGTAATGTAGTGGCCTTAGTTGGCATGTGATGCTTAAGGTATGCACAACAAATAGCAAAATGTAATTAGGTGAATTATATTTCACTCTTAACAAATCTTTACCAAAAACATCTCTGGACTTTTAGTGATCAGCAAGATCTTTGTTTTGCATCTCATTGGTGCATTGCACCTGAATGACATAGATCTCCCCCACCACTGGCTTTTGACCAAGGCTGTAGAAAGCTTACTGCTACTAACTATAATAAATAGACTTTCTTTATTAGAAAACCTCCAACACAGTTTTTAGACTGAGCCAGTTTGCATATTTTCACACTGGTTGATTCTTCAGCTGCAAAATAATCAGCATCTCATTTTTTACAAAAGCTCACCACTTTGGTTTTTTTAGTCTACTCTCCCTTTAGTCTCCCATCAAAGTTTTGGGCCTAGATCAAGAACCTTTTTCATTGTACTGCTTTCTAGTCCAGATCACTTCTCATACCCTCATTTCTGCTGTAGTATCAGAGCGCTTCCCAGTAGTGAGTTAAGCAACATGACTAACATCTGTCACGTGTGGTTTGTTCTCTCTCTCATCATCCCTCCAGGGAGTCTTTCCATTGACTTCAATGGGCTTTAGATCAGGCTCTAAATTAGTCTGAAGACTTTGGGATGAGTGTGTTTTTGGTTTTTGTTGTGTTTTTTTTCTTCATTTTTGTAAATGTCTACTAACTTTGCCAACAACCAGCAAGTAGTAAAGACAACTAGAAAAGAAAAAAAAAAAAAAAGGAGGAAATTGTTGCTAGGATTGGGACTATTAGATGGGGAGATTTTTTTATAACTTCTTGCAGCTGCAGCAGTTATTGCTGATGCTCTAGTACTGCCCTTTCCCTGCTTTTCTGTCTGTCTCACATGGCAGGGAAAGCAGACTTGTACTTCTGGCTGCTGGAACCTCTTCCCCACAGGAATATGAGTAATCATATATTTTTCATAATGGAAGATGGTTTGTGGTTATTAATTTCTATTTGTTCATCTGTGCCTTTCCATTAGGCCTCATCTTCCTTAAATTACTTCTTTACGTATCTATTTTCTTTCTTTTACACCCATTTTAGCTTTCTTTATGGACATAACCTCTGCACGTGTTTTTTTCAACAACATTCAGTGGAGCAGAAGGAATGGTTTATAAGGTGATCCTTTGAAATGTTCATTCAGGTGAATGCAGGGACAATGCTACTGTTTGTCTCTCACTTGCATATATTGCAGCAGAGCAACTTGACCTTTTATAAAATGAAGAACCACCTAAACTTCTCTGGGGGGGGAAATTTATCCCCATATACAGCGTTACCATAATAGTTTTCTTCTGCAACCAAATTAAAAAAGTCTTTGGATGTCCCTTTATAACTTCTCATATTAGCCATCTAGAGGGATTGTGTATATATGTGTGTATGTATCTCTCTCTAGCTATATATGTATGTATCCAGATATTAGTAATTTTGGAGGCTGGCTTTCAATGTCTTTCAGAGCACCTGTGCTCCTTGATCACAGCTAGAGCAATGCTTATTAGAAGGAATGTAGGTATCTAGAACTCTGCCAGAGTCATTACATGGCAGCCTGAATTATCTTGAGATGTGACCCAAAAACCCCACAGAAATCAGTGGTGTCCTTTCCAGTGATTTTAATACCATTTGGAGAGAGTTCTTACTTTTGTACTGAAGTGCTCTTCCTAACCTCTATATGTTTGGTAATGGAGTTAGAGCCGTTTTGTTGCCTTCTGCAGGCCTTGGGATTATTGAAAAACTAATCTCTTCTGAGTATTGACTTTACACACTGTGCAGGGTGTTGCGAGCTATAAGCTGCTTCTCGCTGAGAACTGTTGCAAGATTTGGAGTACCAGTTACTGATCATCTTGAGCTGGCTGTCAGTTTAAACACAGTTGACATTTTTGTTGAAGAATGAAAGCAATTCTCGCCACAGTTTCTGACTTGTTCACAGCTTTCGCAAAGTAGCCCTAGTGATAGCTGTAAACTCTGAGGCTGTCAGGGAATCCTTAACACATGGGAAAACATACCTATTTTTTCCATTCTCTAGTGAACATTGTAAGAATCATGGAATCAGGTCTTCATTGTTCAACTTTGCAACACAGGCCATTCAATTTTACAGTTTATAACTTCACATAATGGCATGTTTCATCCCAGAAATCTTCTACCCACAGATAACAACTTGCGTACACTGAGGCTACAGAAATTCCAGGTTCTATCCCAACCTACACAGTGATAGATGTCTGAAGCATAGCTTAATAAAACTAGCAATTGCACAATATGTGGCTTTTGGCCCTGTTGAAAGAGTGATAAATTTTCCCAGTCAGTAGCGGTTATGAATGTAAATGTACAAGGATGAACTATTTGCGCTTCATAGAACAGTAAATTTGTCCAAAAGAGTTCTTCATTTCATTGTTGTAAAGAACAGTAAGTTAGCAGGTACACACGAGAAGGAAATACGCAGCTGAAAGTCTGGCTAGCTGTAGGAGTAAGGTTGAAGTATTTCAGATTCAGACAGGAACAAACATAGCCGAAGTTGTATATAACCTCTCTCTCCATAGAGATGCACTCAGTACTCTGACCCATTCTTCAGGCAATCACCCCGTAGTTGTGGGTTATAAATGATGCTTGCAAAGATAAAAGCCTGAGCCTGCACTCAGTTGGGTGAACGTGAACCAGGAGCAACTCCATGAAAGCCAAGAGGACTATTCTGAGTGAAGGGAGATGGAGGCCCCTAGAGAGGTCACTCGACAGCTGGATTAGTAACAGCTGAGCGTCCTCCAAGTTGTGGTCACTCTGGCTAGTTTGAACACCTCCATCTGACTCATCTCGTTTATCTGTGTTTACTGTGGTTGCCAGTGTGGTAGTTGATTACCTGTATCGTTAGCTGATCTGTGTGACCCTGCAGCACGTTTCTCTTTTGAAATGCTTCTTGCATTAGTGACATCATGTTTGGATGAGGACTGTTAGCTCCAGTGCAACCTCTAGACAGCTTTTGGTTTCTCAGCTGACTGTACAGAGAATTTCACTGTTGCATGCTGGTATGTTACTTATAGAGTTCCTGTTGGGGCGCTTCTGCCTACGGAAGCAATATTCCTACCCTGTATCTCCCAAAGGATTTTTCGTATTTATTTGGAATTCTTTCTGGCTTTATCTTGCCAGAGGTAGACACATGCACTGAGTAAATAATATTGATAAATAAAATATGCATCAACATAACTTGTAAGCAAGGCCTAATATCTGGAAGTTGTCTGGGTCAAAGACTTGAGTTTTTGGAGAGGTGCCTCCGTAAATATTTGATACGCCAAATTTGTTCCAGTTTTAACTCAAGGAGACTTACCTGGAGTCTTCTGGAAGGGTTTTATTTTGCATAGTTACTTGGTTTTGCATTAGTTTCTTTTTGGAGAGGTAGCCAAGTCCAGCGGTCAGAGCCCAGGATGCAAAACCCGGAGTCCCAGGCTTCTCCCTAGGGCTGCTAAGCTGCTCTGCAACCTCAGAGTATTGTTTCATGTGTCTGCCTCTTGGCATTGCTATTTTTGAAGTGGGGAGTGGTAGTCCTTACATTTGAGACTGACCGTTCAGGGTTGGTGTCAGTATTCAGCAGTTAATGTCTGTTGAGCGTTTGGCAGATATGAAATCCCACATTCTCAGATGCGTAGATTATAAAGCCAAGAGGGACCACTGTTCATCAAGGCTGACCTATTTATTGGAGGTGGGCCCAAATCTAGACATTGGATCAAACATACCCAAACTCTGGGGAAGCTCAGTTCTGAATTCAGATCTGGATGTGAGCGTCATGGCTCAGTCCCATCTCTGTAAACACCAGACAGGAATACAAACAAACAATTTTGAATATAGGGAAAACTTGGATCCAGAACTGAGCCTTGTTCCAAACAGTCCCAACAGCTATAAATAGGTTTCCCATATCTCCAGTTATAAAACTCCAGAAGTTAAATTATTTTAGTGAAGCTTATACATCTGCACAGAATATTGTCCTCCGCAAGGTTACAGTAGCAAGTTGACAAGAATTTGATCCTCAGGATGCTGGTAAAAATCTGGAAAAGCTCCATTACCTTTTGTGCTAGAGATTAGGATCTGGTTCCCTGTGTCTCTCTCCTTCTGTCTTTTTGTATCTCCTGATTTTAGTAAACAAGAAGGGAAGGAGAGAAAAGGAAGGAATTCATCATAGACTTTGAATGATGCAAACAGTTTAATTAGGAAATAATGCTAGATACTGTTTCCCTTCCTTTGCTGTTTTTCAGGCAGGATGCATCCTTAGGAAACAATAATAGAACTGAGAATTACAAAGCCTTTGTACGCATTGCAGCCAAGTGGCCACACAGGAAAGTGATATATGGACAGGCGCTTGTGTAACGTGAGCGGAAGTTATTCAACATTCCTTGAGGAAGTGTAGGACTAACTCTTAGTATCAAGACAAATATTCCTGTCAAGCTGAAAGGGAAGATAATGTGGACACCATTTTACATTGTCTCTCTTTGTGAAGTTTGCTGATTTTGTTCGCTTGTGCTTGGCTTCAAAATAATAGCATGAACTAAAAATAACTACACATTTGGGCCTTAAAATGTCTCTGTGACACAAGGTCAAACAGTAATGGGCATTTCCTACTCTTTAACCTTTGTAGCAGGCAGAAGGAAAAGTGTTCAAAAGGGGCACTGCTATAGAGGTCAACCTGAAACATTTGACCCTGAGCTGTTTTGGTTCTTAAATTCTATATCCAGGAGAAGGTATGTGGGAGCCTGTGAGACACCAGTTTTCAATTTCTGTATCGTGAATTTCTCTCTGTACTATTTATACCTGTCATGATGTTTCACTGCATAATAGCAGTGTTTGCAAATGCTTATGCAATTAAACCCTCACTAGCTGGGCTCTGTGAGCCAGATCCTAAAAGCCAGAGCCCATGGTACAGAAAGCCCTCATCAACATGAATAAGTTTGGTCTGGAAATTGCTGATAACTAGTGATCACAGCTGGGAGCCAGAATGCCTGTGGTCTAGTCCATCTCCCTGCTGGTGTGCCGTGTGAAGGTTAGAAAGGTGAACCCACTTCTGAACCTCAGTTTACCTCAGTTACTACTAAGCTACTGCAATTATGGGAAATTTCTTTTAAAATGCACGCTTCAAAGTCCTCATAGTTTTACACTGGGTTTCTACAGAAATGAAGAGCCTTGAGGAATCATTCTGTTGTTCTCCTTTGGGGATACATAACAGATATATATTTTTATACACTGGTCTCTCATCAGAAATTAACTGCAAAAGAATGCTCTGCTTATGCTCTCATCAGTACAATCAATGTGAAATACCTCTTGCATTTTCAACTGTGATTCCTGTTCTTCCTCAAAAAAATACTTCTGTTTTCCTGCTTTTAATTGTGGAAAAAGTGAATTTAAGGATGGTATTGAACAATATGCCTAAAATACCGCTTTTTTCCTCTGTACAGAGCTTTTGAAAGGAAAACTGTTATCTGCTCATGTTCTGACTACTGCACCCTTTCTTTTTAGTCTCTGAGCACTGAATTTCTTAGTTCCCTCAATAGTATGCATAATTCTTACCCTAATATCATATGCTTAACTCACCAGTCTGCCCACAGCTACTGTCTTTGAGCCCTTCAGAGGCTCTACCTTCAACCTAGTCTTTTACTTTTGAGACCCTGCATGACTTAGAGGTACTCTTCCCTCTTGGCTTATCATAAAAGTGATTCTTCCCACTCATTATCTTTTGTATTTTCATACTGCTTCATCTGGAATGCAAATATCCACCAGGAGCCCAAATCTTCCTTTGAATTTCCCAGTATCACACAAAGGGTGATCAGAACTGATTTTGAGCAGAGAATAGGGTTTTTCACTAACTGACACTTTTCATAAAATTGCTGTGAAATCTACGCAGCTTCATCTTTTACCTGAAAACTTAGAAACCAAAGAATGAATTTTTCTAGGCCAAAATGAGAAACAAACAAACCAACAAACAAATAAATCCTTAAGGCTTGTGGGGTTTGTTTCTTGTCCAAACCAACATTTCTTCTCTTTGCTTTAATGGACATGTTTTTTCTGTCTGTGTTTCTACTTAGACTTTTACGTCTTTGGGACATCTTTTGCGAACATTTCAACATGTAGGCAGTTCACGTCAAAAGAAAGTCCTTGACCACCACTGCATTTCTGGTGATCGTTCTGCTTACCTTCTCAGTCACTGCACATGCCAGGATGTGAAGCATGGCATGCTAAAGCACTTTGGGGTTCCTTAAGCGTAAACGGATCCATAGAAAACCACACTCTTCTGTTCCCTATGATCAGCATTGAAAAACGCTTTTGCAACAGTCTGGTGGGATTTAAGTGATTTATTAAATATAAACCCTGATACCAAGTGGTGTATATGTAACAGATTCTCTCAGTCTTGGGAGCATGAAGGGAGAATGCAACTCTGAAGCTGTCAGCAGCATAAGGCGAGAGCGACCGAGCTGTTCCTCGGCTCACTTCCCAAAGAGAGAATTGCCACCTCAGGGCCAGTGTTGTGGGGAGGAAACACTGAACCAAGCAGCCCCATCGAACAACAATGTGAAGAAGGGGCCTTGCAGGTGCCGGCTCTTCTGTTTCTGACCCTGTATGGGGCACTGTGATCTTGTTTTGCTTGAGACTCCAAAGACTCAAAAGTTAGCTCTGTACAGGGCTCCCAGAGATTAAATAAATTCAAAATGACATGCCCTGCATCCTTAGGGGTCATACCATTATGCATACCATTTTGTGCAGAACATTTGTTTATGAGATCTTTTATTGATGGCATCATTAGTATCTAAAGAGAGAGGGAAGATTGATTTGCTTTGACAGAGCATCAAATATTTTTGCTAGGGTGTAAACACAAATTGTCATCCATGCAGAGAACTGTAGAAAAATTAAAAATTAAATTTTGGAAAAAATATATATAAAAAAAACCTGGAAAAAATTGCTTAGAACCAGAGTTACTCAAGTTTGAGGTAAGTTTGTAGTTTGAAACACAAATAATGAATGAAATCACTACCTTGGTTTCTTACTCATCTGGAAAAAAATAGTTCTGATACAATTCTAAAAATAAAATCTGAGTTTATTTCAAACTGTTGCCATCTCATTATGACAAATACAGGCTCGTTGGGGCAGCTACTCAGTTCTTCAGGTGCTTCTAAATTTATCTTTGGATGACAGGATGAGTTTTGTAATATTTACGTTGTGACGGCTGGTTTTTTGCCCTACTGTTAGTAGCTTGAGTAATTTGGTTTTCATCCTAAGCTGTACATCAGAGAGTCAGTTTTCCTACTTTGGAATCTTTTTCTATCATTTCCAAGCAGTATGGGACTTAAATGAGGCGGAGAGAGGAGGATATACATCTTTAATGCTGAGAGGATAGTATCAGGCAAAAATGATTTATATTTCCTCTCCAAAACCAGAGGTTGTCAGCAATTATATGTTGTAAAAACTGTAGGAAAAGTGAGTCCACAATTTTGTTAAATATTAATTTGAAATCTAAATTTCTACATTTGAAACTGGGTTTCATCCAAAGATATAAAGCTTCAACCAGGCCTATTAATTTTATTTCACAGATTTGCATTAGGCACTATGACTCAAAAAGTTGGACATAACTCAGGAGATCTTGGGCCTAACACTGTCTTTGCCCTGACTTACTTATTCTGCCTTGCAGAACCAGGCTGGAGTCTTGTCCTGGTTTCAGCTGGGATAGCGTTGATTTTTCTTCCTAGTAGCTGGTATAGTGCTGTGTTTTGGATTTAGTATGAGAATAATGTTGATAACATGCTGATGTTTTAGTTGTTGCTAAGTAGTGCTTACACCAGTCAAGGACTTTTCAGCTTCCCAGGCTCTGCCTGGTGCAGAAGAAGCTGGGAGGGGGCAGAGCCAGGGGGGCTGACCCAGGCTGGCCCAAGGGCTGTTCCATACCATATGACATCATGCCCAGTATAGAAACTGGGGGGAGTTGGCTGGGGGGCAGCGATCGCTGCTCGAGGATGTGCTGGGCATCGGTCGGCAGATGGTGAGCCAATTGTATAGTGTATCACTTGCTTTGTATATTATTATTGTATTTTATTATTATTATTATTACTACTACTACTACTACTACTATTACTACTATTCTATTTCATTTTACTTCAGTTATTAAACTGTTCTTATCTCAACCCACGAGTTTTCTGACTTTCAGCCTTCCAATTCTCTCCCCCATCCCACTGGGGTGGGGGGAGTGAGCGAGCGGCTGCGTGGTGCTTAGTTGCAGGCTGGGGTTAAACCATGACAAGTCTCAAAGCTCGGTTGCTCTTCACAAGTCTATAAATGCACCACAAATTTAATGAGTCAAATTTACCTTGCTGGAGCAGAGCAACTCTACAGATTACTGGGATTAGTTTCCTTCCTACGTTTTATAGGAATTCACTGGGCTACTTCTGGTATTTCTGTGTCACTCTGTAGTATGCAGAATAGTTTTCCTTTCAGTCAAACTGTATAGGAGAAGTACCCGAGACATTCAGATATGCAATTTCTTTCTGTTAGGACTTGCTGCACTAACTGGCTTGAAGGAGTATCCTTTAACATCAGCTCCTGTTTCTCCCATCTGTGAAATGAGGAGAGCTCACACTCTTTTGTAGTTCTGGATTTTGGGGATTTATATATGATAAATTCCATGTAAATAATTAACTTAGTGTGAACGAACCGTTTAACCTACTTTGGAATATCATCTTTTTTTAAAAATAAAAGCACTTCTTATTTAGACATGTTGAGGCAGTTGTTTAGGTTGTGAAAGAAAGCGCTGCCTTCAAAGCTGGATTAACGGCCCTTGGGGCTACACAGAGAAGATGGTGGAGAGGCGACAGGGGGTATATGCCAAGATTGAGAAAAATATACATTAAAACTGTGCTGAAAATGCCTGAAATGGTGTTTTTGTTTATTTTGCCAAGATTCTTTCCGGATTTAATGAGCATATCTGACTTGTACTGACTTGAATTGTCCGTGAGCAGAAGCCATCACATTATTTTCACCACATCTAAGTCACATATCTTTCGTACAAAGAGAGTGAGAGTTGCTTGTTGTTTTGGGATGGTGCTCTTTGGGAAAGAGAGCACATTTAGCAGGTTCTGCTCACGATGAAGCTTTCTGGTGGTTACCTTTCCTTTGGGAACAAGGGCAGGTCTTCTATTCATAGGGAGATATTTCAACCAAGTCCATCTGTTGACCTCACCCTAGTATTACCTGTTCTCTCTGTAAGTCAAATCTTATGAATTACTGATTTGCTCTGCAATGGCCTTGACGCCTCTTGGGCCAATGAGAGGTGAGGATACATAGTACCAGTCAAAAGATCCTCAGCACATTGCAGTATCAACCTTGTCATGGCAATTTTTCCTTAAATTTTGTATTAAATAGCACGTATCTTATCTTCTTACCTCCCTGTGAAACAGTAACATGGAAGAGCGTTCAGGATCAATCTTGTACTTAATGAAAATGACCTGGTAATATTCACTTGCCAGATCATTCTCATAGATTTCAAAGCAATACCAAAAAAAACCTCCCACCAGTGAAACACTTAGACTGAGTTTATCCCTGGGGAGATGATGAGAAACAAACAACACGTGACAGTTGTTAATCACATTGTGTAATATATTACTGGAAGGCTCTCAGGCATTGCAGTGAAGGGCATAGTATTCAGAATAGAATAGAGTGACTTTGATCTGAGGTTCATTTTGGGTTATGCCGTGGAAAAAAAAAATCAACAAACCCCAAACAAACCTTGTTCTGTTACAAAGATAAAAATGACTAAAACCTTCACAGTGAACTTTATAAGCAGGTATCTCAGGAGATGCTAGGAACACGCAAAACCTGAGTAGCAGGGCTTAGAAGCACATCCGTAGTATGATTATGCAAGAGTTAATAGCAAACTAATAATTTGAAAATTCCACAATATTTTATTACACATTCATTATTATTTATTGTATATAATAAACTAGATTTTTTATTAATTCATTAACTTTTCTTCACCATTTGCAGTTAGAACAAAATTTCACATGTAGTCAATCTACCAGTGCCCAGTGTAAGCCTTCAGTATCAGAATCTGAGAGTGGCAGAGGATATCGGTGGGAAAGCACCTCCGGTTGTCTAGCCCACCTCCTGCTCAGAGCTGGTCCAGTTAGAGCAAGATGTTCAGAGGCTTTTTGAGTTTTTAATCTCTCCAAGGGTGGAGAGCTGCCAGCCTCTCAGGGCTCCTGTTCCAGTGTCTGACCACCCTTCTGGGAAAAAGTTGTTTTCTTTTATCCTGTCTGAATTTCCTATGTTGCAGCTTGTGCCCACTGCCTCTCATCCAAACCACGGGCACCTTGGAGGAGAGCCTGACCCTGTCTTCCCTACATCCTCCTGTTAGGTTCAGTACAGACCACTGATCTTTTAATTGAATTTCGTTTGGAGCCAAATCACCTGTTGATTTGTCCCTTTGTTTAAAAGACACTGACTTCTCCAGTTTCTGTCCATATAACACAACTTTCTGCATTCTCTTATTTATACCTCTACTACGAAGCACTTTTGGTGAGGGAATTATGAAGCCTATAGAAAAACTAGGCCTGAGAAATGAATGGTATACACCATCTTCCAAAGCTGTCTGCATGATACTCTGGAGCACATTGATTAGGATTCTACTTTTAAATCATTTTTATTTTAATTGTTCTAATATACGTGCAATTGTCATGTGAGCGATACACTCCAATTAAGTGATGGATGCTTCACAAAACAATGTTATTCTAACAAACTACTGATTGGGCTAGCATTTTCCAAAACCCACTATAGTTTTAGATGTTTCGTGTTCTTAAGATACCAGGCACTTTCTTTGGGAATTTTATATTGACTGATTGTGAATATTACTCTTTTTTTCCCCTGTGATTGTGGCTACCAAAGCACTCCTGAACTTGAGATTCATTTGTGATCAGAGTTTTGGAAGATTAAGTCCAGCAATGCCTTTTGAAAATGTGCTGTACGCTGAAGGAGGTAGGGCACAATCCTGCCCTTGGCGGGGCGTATTCACAAGATTACATAAAAACCAGGACTTTCATCTTTCATTTCTCTAATTCTTGGATCCTCAAAGGTGGAAAAATATGCAGAGATACGAGCATGTGGCAGATGACTGTCAGTTATAAGCCAGGAAGCCCTCGTCTTGTTCTTTGCCAGTGCTGCGGTGGGAGATAGATGGCAGTGCAAAGCGAAATGGAGAAACATAATTTCTCACTGCTTTCATTTGATCTGCTTCCTTTCTCACATCTCTGTGTGTGGGTCGAGGGGGAGGGGAAGGAGGGTGAGGAGGGGAGGACGAGGGTGGGAGTTTCCTTCATGCTTCAGCAGTGGTGCTGAATGTGAAGGAAACAATAGTTGGTCTGATTCCAGGCATTCACTTGGGCAAGGGCTGTTTGAGGAGTGAGCACAGGCCTGCGATTCTCACAGGTACTATTGCCAGTGGCTGGGCTACCTGTGGGATATACCGGAACAGATAGAAAAGTAGTATGCAGTTCAGGCTCTGCCCTAAATCTCATCCTCTGAGTTTTTTAGGAAATAGACTTTTTAACTCTGGATCAAGTGCTCATTTTCAAAATAAGGCTTAACAGTCAGCTGTCAAGATGACACTTTCGCTTCTTAAATGATAGTCTTCATTTGATCTGGAAGTACTGAAAGTGCACGTTGCTTTCATGTGCTCAAGGGCAACATGGAAAAAAGAGACTGAGTATGTCACAGGAAGAGATACGTGCCACTGAAAAGGAAATAAATGTAATCAACTTGCTGGTAGTTGCACCGCAAACCAACTGAGCACTGCGCTGCTTTCTCTCTTGCTGGCTATGGTTAAGAGGCCTGAATTAAAGATAACTGCTTCGGAAAAATGCTACAGCAAGCATCCACTGAGGGCTGTAGCCAAAGCAACCGATGGTTCTTCACCAAAAATAATTACTGCCCACCTCTGCCTGACAGAAGGCACATTTTTTGATCAGCTGTTCTCTTCTGTTTTCCCATGCTTTTTTTTCTCAGAAAGATGAGCTTGATTCCTAGGCATGGGTTGTGATTTATGTGGGGCAAAATCATGCAAAACCATGTTATGTTTTATAACATCTCAAAACAGTTTGAAGTTATTGCAATTTACATTATGCCTTATCTACTGAGGGAAAACTTTTATGGTGAAAGGGGTTTTAAAAGTGCTATGTCTAGACTACATGATTTACTATGGCTTAGGCATGAACACAACAGTCTAGATATTGTCAAATCTTATTTGGACTACCCAGGCAGTCTCTCACCTGCAGAATGGGCTCAGGTAGCTAATAATGAGCTTCTTGTTGAGATTCCAAGAGTATCTTCCTTCTGATAACAGCAATATAAAATTAGTCTTCCCTTCACATATTTTGCTACCTTTGGCTCCAGCTGGCATTGTGATTTACTGGAAATGAGAGCAAAATTCTACCTGAACTTTATTTGAACTCTTACACATTTCATTTGGGTTAAGTTCAAAGGCAAGTCAGGCAAATGTTATTTAAGGCTTGATTGTTTGTTCTAGACACAGACCAGAAATAAGGGATGGAAAAGAGCTGCACCATGTTAGCAGGTGGCCGATGAGAAGAGACACTGCCACTTAGAGGTCCTGCATTTGTGGAGACTGCTTTTCACTGCTTACGTCCCTTCATGGTCTCCTCGTGTCTCAGCTCAACTCTGCTGACCAGCTTAGCCCTTCTGACGAAGCAGCATTCGGGAGGTTTGGTGGAACAGCTCCTCTCTCATCTGAGCTGTAATGACTACAATTTTGTGCTAGTCTAATGCAGGAAGCCCAAAGGTGTCAGGGTGGAAAAGAAAGCGATTTCTGTTCTTCCCTCCCAGCTTCTTCTACCTATAGCGTGACTCTGAATGAGGATGAGTAGTCCTGCCCTTTATTTTTAGTGTTTTTTGCAAAGAGGGCCTTTCTTTTTCTTTTCCCCTCTTCTCCCTACTTTTTATTGTTACTAGAGTATGTGTGTTTGAGGAGGAAAAGGAGGCGGGAGAAGGGATGTGGGCAGGAGTGTGTGTGATACAGAAAGCTAGCTCTAAGATAGCTATCTCTTTGGGAGGGGCTTGTGAAGAAAAAAAAAACATGCAAAATGATGCCTTTGTTTTTCTTGGGGATTTTTGTATCATTTGAGATCAATGTTTTGGCTCTGTTCGGGCAGGATAGTTTCTGTCTGTGTACATACACAGAGATAGTTCAGGAGAGCACATTACGTAGCAGCACAGGGACCGTGCCCAGCCATGCTGCCTGCCTGCACGAGGCAGCGGATTCTTCAGCTCCTACATCACTCCCGGCTTAGTCAGACATACCCGGCAGACAGCAGACTACATAATGTGTTGCCGTTGTTTTGATTTCGAGGCTCTGGGGCCTAGCTGTCAGCTGGCTTGTGCTATAACGGGACGAACAGCAAATGCAGCTAACTCAAAGGGGATGCAGGAAATAAAGGAAATACATATATTTTTAAGGACATGGATGATGGGGGAGGAATTGCTGATATAACTGTGAACTCTTGCGATATATTTAGAACTTTGGAGTAAAGCTCTAGTTCCACTGAAGTCAATAAAAATATTGCCACTGAATTCACTGGAAACATTTTTGCTGTCCTCTGTCAGAGGAAAGTAATAGTTGAAAATATACATTGACAACACTTTCACATCTGTGTCTCCAGGGAAGAAATGACACTGTACTTCCATAATGCCTACGCACAGACATACATCTTTGTAAAGATGCTGTCATGAACCCTGAAAACCCTGTCTTTTTTCTGCTTTCCTCAGCTTCCAGGTCAAGTCTTGGGTCAGGTCATAGGTGTTACCACTGGGGAGGAGGAAGGAAACATGTCCTACTCACTCCAATTCAAGCAAGATTTTCTGTTTTTTTCTGTAGGGGTGGTGTGTTTTTGTGTTGGGTTTTGTTTTGTTTTGGTATGAGTTATGTTCTCCCTGCTACTTTAAAAGCGAAACGAAGTGCATATAAGTCACATACACAGCCACCTTCAGGTTTACTTGTGCGAGATTCCCCCAGCCTCTCTGCAGCAAAGAAAAGGCAATAGTATTCCAAGTAAGAAGAAAGCATTTTTGTTTTATCTAAAGCACCTGAGTTCTCTGGATCTGTCCGAAGCAGGCACTAGGGACTAGTGTGTTTCATACCAATATCAAATTGTTTTTAGTATCAGTCACTTGGATGTGGCGCTCCACTCTAGCTTTGTCTCCTGTGGTGTCTTCTTGGGAAATATTAACTGAACTGACTTTGTCATTTTTCCATGGCTGCTCTCTCTGCAGGATGTGCCCTGTGCCAGATGGTTGACTTGAATGAATTCTCTTTACATAGTTAAGAATCACTTTCTTTTATTATTCATGACTTGTTTCTTCCATCTCTCATGTTTCTCAATTTTCTCTCTGCTTCATAGACAGATAGTCATGCCAGATTGAGATGAGGCTGTTATTTCATCTTACATTAGGAAGCCATGTTGGGGCAAAAGCGTGTCAGAAGGACAGAGAGCATTTTCTCAGATTCCAGCTATTTTAATTTCCAATGTCCGTGTTGCAAGAAGGTGTAGAGAGCTGTTGTTTATAAAGTAACCACGCTATCATTTTTAGGCTGCCTCTAAGTTTTTTGTCTGCAATAAGTGAATAAATAAATAGGAAATTTAAAATAAGCTACATGAGAAGTTAAAGTATCTGTAATTTTTCAGTTAAACAATTGAGTTGTAGAGAAGTGCTCTCATTATATTTGAAAACCATTATGTCCCAGTGTCCTTCAAGATACAGCACCTACATGGCTTAGAGAGATCAGTAACTGCGTGTAAAGCTAGCCTGATGAAAAGATTATGCACTCAGTTGCACATGCAGGGCAACTAGGTATTAAAAATCAGGCTCTGAAGTATTTGTTAAAAACAGATCTAACTCCATTGATGTCAAGTGTGTGGATTTTCTTTGGATAGGGATCTATTGCTTTAAGTTTATATTCCATATAAACATCATATGCAATAATAAATCTTTGAAGCACATGCTCAGATTGTTTATTGATTTATTATTTCATTTAATGTAATGCTATTCCATTTCATTCCATTCTTGTATTGCTAGTTCCTCTGTAACAACCTTGTAAAAGTGACAGGGAGGCTCAGATCTTTGCGCAGCAAACAATATATATTATTTGCTACATGAAAGTGGTGCACAACTCTCTTAAATGTTCCCTAGCAGACTCCTATTGCATTCCACAATGTGCCTGCACTTGAACCACCTCCATTCATATCAGAGTCTTTTTATCCCAGCACACATTGAGCAAGCTGCTCTGAAGCTTAATTCTCCTGACCCTTCAGTGCAGTCGGATATTGTCACCTAATCCCCTTTTTTTCCTTCTGTCCCATGTGTGGTTTTGACTTCTTTCTCTTCTCAATTCCTTTTTCCTCTTCCCTTTTTCTTTCTTTCTTATTCTATAAGCCTCTCTCCAGGCTCCACATTCCAGAATTCATCCTTGCATTAGGGCTGCAATACAATGCTCTCCCAGTGTTAAAGGATTAGACATTAAGGAGACTGTGGCAACTCCAGCCTTACTATATGCACAGGGGGAACATAAGGGGATGGAGGAGTGCTGGCTAAAGAGTAAGGAGACTGGGAAACAAGGGGGGAAAATGGCATCTTAGCAAAACCAGAGTGGACGACAAAGAGATTTGTGTGAGGAATAGTAGTTGTTTCTGCTCGGTTTAATACTCTAAGTTGTCACTGGAAGACAGTAAACCAGTTGGAAATCAAAGCAGTGTTACACGTTACACGGTGATTGGTACATTAAATGCAATTTTTATTTTAACATCCATCTCTGAGAAATGGCCAGTTTGAAGCACTCATGTGGTGGCATGGCATTCCAATCTATGTGATGAGAGTGCTACCTGAAGTGCCAATGGTAAACAACATTGCATAGATTTTTTTTTTCATAGATAATTGTACCTCTGACTCCCAGATTTCCAAAGTTCATACTACTCCCAGAGAAGGAGTCTGGTGTCTTAGCTTCCAAATATTTCCTGTAGGTTGGTTTTCATTTGTTTTCGTGTTCCTGAAGGGAGTGGTCTTTGTTAAATGTCTCCTCCACTTTCATTATTGGATTGGAAACAAGTGTATTACTTTTCAGTATACACAGGTTCGTAACAGTGTAGAAAAATGTATTTTGAAGAAATTAAGGTTAAATGCTTTCTTCACCACCACTTCGCCCCTGCAAAAGTAATTCTGTAAAAGTAAATTTAAGAATATAATCATGCTCCATTTAAATTAATTAAAAATCTCCAGAAGCTATTGAAGAATGAAAACCTTGAAACAGGGTTTTTTTGAAGCATGCTAAACAGATCCTGTAGTGGAGCAGTAATTGTCTGTTAGAATCTGTAGTATGACTCACAAAACCCTAGAAGAGTTCTTGTTTTCCATCAAGGTTGTTTTGCTTATTTGTTGATAGGGTGGGAAAACTAAATTGAAGAAGTAAGTTTTGCATTTTGCATTGGAGACGGTGAAGTTCGTGGTCATCCTAATCTGTTACGGAAGTGAGTTCTACAGTCGTGGGCCAGCTGCCGAAAAAGTTTTGTCACCCAGACTCATGAGTCTCACCCTTGTGGCTGACAGTTTCATTGTTCCTGAGGAACGTAAGTGTCATGGAAGGTCATGGTTGCATTATTATTATTCAGCTACATTTGAATAAATGTACTTGGCTCTATAAAGAATGCTACAGGCCTACTTACCCTGCTGTACCCCACAGGCATGTGGTGAGGCTTAAAGATTGTAAAGTGCTTTGAGTTCCTTGGAAAAAAGGCACTATATGAATGCAACAGATTCCCATTTGTTCATATAGCATCTGGTCCCACATCACTGATGTTATGATATACAGGATCAGCCCCAGAGTGCTGTACATGTGTTTGATTATTCACAAACATAAACGGAGATGTGGCCCCAACCCCAAAGTCTTTACACTGTAAAGAACTGACCTGGCAGCCTACCAAACACACCTTCTGTAAGGCACTGGGCAGGTTTTTTTGCTCAACAGCTTGCAAGTTTTGAGTTAGAAATACACCAAGCAATTAAGGATGAGGATTGAGATTTGGACCAGACAGGAAAAAGAGTGCAGACTGAGTATTGGGAAGATGAGCAAAATCAGGGCTGTAGGAAAAAAGACTCAAATCTTGAAATTAAGGTTGTTTTGAGTGCAAGAGTTATGTTTTTACACTTGGGCGCATCGGCGTACTTGCATTCTTTGTGTTTTCTCATGGAAATACATGATGAGATTTTGATGAGAATAGAATGAACAAAAACCAGAGTAGCAGCAGTGAGACAGAGCGCATCATTTTAATAACGAACAAGTAGCAGATGAAGTGAATAATTCTGTTGGCTAGATTCTCACCCTCCATCAACCGGCCCATATCAAGAAAGATTAGTGGTTTCTGGTATTTTATTATAGCTGTAGATTTTTAATTTTTTTTTTTAATAAAAAGAAAGCAAAACTCAGACACAAAAAAGACATTCATGCCATTTACATGTGGAGATTCTTGTGTTAGCAGGGTGCAGTTTGCTGCCTACATGCATTAAGAGCAGGCCATGGCATTCTCCAATGCATAGACTCTGCAGTGGCTTTCAGGCTTTCATGCTGAAAGTTCCCCAGGACCAGCGTAAATGGAAAGTGGGTAAAATGTGGAATTAATACTAAAATAGCACACTCTTCCATGCAATGAAGCTCAAGGCTTCTGTTTTGCACATAAAGCTTCTGTTCTTCACGGTTACTAAAAGAAAGTGTTAAGTCTGTTGATAGTGTTCACAAAAACTGTAAGAGCATAGACACTATGTAATAATTAGCCCAAAAGAAAACGCTCAGAACGACACTATAATTTTCCCCACCTGTTCCCCAAACTGTCAAAAGGAAACACGTCTCTTATTTCACTCTGAATAACATGTAGTATGTTTGTGGTTTGGGAGATGATGGCTTGATTCTCTGTCAGTTGAAACAGCTGGCTGCTGTGATGCGAACTGAAGCCAGGACTGAGAGATCCATGTACCTGCCTTGTTTTTAAGTGTTTGGTCTTAGAGAAATCTTTGCTTGCTGCAGTTGAATATTCACCACTTGAATAGGTCAGGACATTAGTTTGAATGTATTTTAATGTAACTTTGAAATGCCAAATGTGAAAGAAGGGATGCAGCTAATGAAAACTTCAAAGAGATAAGGAATAGAGGAATGAACAGGTTGAGGGTTTTGAAGAAAAGCTTATGTGGTTATTCAGAAGTTCCTCACACATGTTGTTCCAAACTATTACTGAAGAATGTAATAAACTTGCTGTGTGTAGATTTTTTTCTCGGTGCAAAAATCCATTGCCCAGTCTCATCTCCCATTTCTCTCTCACTGCTGGGAACCCCGTAACCCTCTATCAAACATGGAAAATTTTTCCACATGTCCTATCTGCCTTCCCTGCCTAACTCTCTCATCTCTTCATTCGCCTTTGCCTGCTTTCTGTCCTAAATCCACTCCTGTAAAAACATTCCCCAACTTCACAGACCGGTAACATTGGGTTAAACTGTTGGTACGAAGAAGTAACCTGCTGGTGGTGGTGGGAAGCATGCCCAGGCCGACATAGTGCCTGGGAGAGGCTGTCAGGGGTGGAGAAACTGGAATCTCCTTTGGCCTCCCCTTGTCCGAGACTGCAATGAAGCCCTGCTGGGGATCAGTCATGCCACAAAAAGAGCTATCTGGCTGCATCTTGACATAGTCACTTCTTGTACTTTCTGGAAAACCAAAATTGAATGGTCTTGTGAAAACAAAAGTGGAAGGTGAATGACGGGACAATAATGGCTAGATTCTGATTCAGTTTAAATCTTCTAATTACTGCTTTCATATTTTCCCATTTTTTCTTGGCTGTTAAAATTTTAGGGAAAAAAAAATTAAGCTAGAAAAAGAAGAAGGTGTCTGTAGTGTTTGCGTGGTGCAAATCCTAACCATTCTTGAAAGATCTATTCCTACATTAAAAAAATCCAACAAGCCCTTAGTCCCCATTCCAGTCCATGATTTATTCTTTTTACCCTATCTCCCCAAAACAGAAGAAAAAGGGGGGGGGGAAGGAAGAACTAGACTGAGAACTACTCCCAGATGATAATAAACTGACTCAAAAAAGTTGAGAACAAGCTCGATCAGCCCTCTAACAGATGGGAGTCTTTATTGCTTTACTCTTAAGAGACACTGGTAAATCATTTGGCATTATTAAAGATACCAACCACAAAAAGGATCTATAAATATATGTATTTCCAACTTTTCATCATCTGGGATTCTGTAGTTGTTAGTGGTCCATGAGTCACTGCTAATATTTAAATGTAATATATTCATTTGGATAGGTGCATAACAGGGTAATCTTCAAGAATGAAATAATTGCCACCCATAAGAAAAAAATCGTGGTTTCATATGCTGACATACGTAATTGAAACATCTCTTTTACTTGAAGCAGATCTTTTAAGCTGTAATCATAGATACAAAGTACAGTAGATATATCAGGTCTGTCTCACCACTATATTAGTCTGGCTTTATTCAAGTGCAACTCAGTTGAAAAAGCTGGAGTTACACCAGCATAAAATTGAGCATTTTGCTCACCAACACAGCTCTGTGTTGCCTCGTGTCCTGCTTAGTCATTTGCACCACACAAGAGTTATGTATCTGATGTTGACTGTGGGATTTCGGTAGATGTTTGTGGTACATTAAAAGACTACACAGTGCGGTAGGCAACAGAGAAGCTGTCCCACCATCTTTGTCAAATGCTTTAGCTGATGGAGTGCAATTTGTTATCTAAGAACAGCAAGTATTTACTAATGGCAATGGACTAGGATTTCTTAGCGCAGTCAAGGTACTTTCCAATACGTGACCCTTCTTGGTCAGCATCTGGAATTTGGGACTGAGGCAGGTTTTAGGACAGCTGTGGAAATAAACTTTACCAAGACTTTAGAAAACACAAATTATCTTATCATGCTTTGTGATTTTTGGAAGTAGAAGTTAACAAGCAGGAGACATCATTTTATATAATAATTCCGGTCCAGGTTCTGATGAGTAACATTTTACATGCTTTCGGCAGAGGAGTAGGTTCCTGCAAAACTTCGCATCTCCTAGTTTCTTTACATATGCATGCCATCTGTACCTTCCATCAACAGTGCTCCCAAGTAAATGGGCAGAATGGCATTTCAGTGGCTTTCTTCCTGCAAATGTTCAAAGTTACTACGTAAATTACCAAACCTCAAAAAAAAATGCAGCTGAAAAACAAATGAGATGTCTAGAAAGTCAGAAGTTGATTCAACGTTTCCTAGTTATGCACACAAAAATGACAGCTTAATACACTTTTTCCCAAAAGAGGCAAGAGTTTAGTGTGCAGTATCCCCCTAACCACTCAGCACTCTCCAAGCATAAACTCAGTAAAGCTTATATAAACTAACTGCACAACCTCACAGCTGCTGCAAAATTTGGTGGGCCAAACTCCTTTGGTTTAAGTGGAACAAAAAACATGAAGGTCAAAACAGGGTCTCAGTTTGACCCTTCCTTTTTCCAGCTAATGTATGAGGCCTTTCTATTTGCCTGATGCACTTTAAGTCTACATAATGAAAATGCGGTCCACATCCCTACAAAGTTAAGTAGCATATAAACAGAGAAACGTGCTATTTTATCACCAAAGTGAAAATGTATGGGTGAATAACTGTTTTGAGTTACTTCTAAGCTGTGAGATTCCTGGCTGTTTCTTTTAGTCTGAGCTGGAGTTGTCAGCAGGTTGTCTTATTGTTCCTTTTACTATTTCACTTGAGAGACTTCATCTAAAATGCAGCGCTGGTGTGTGTGCATAAGCTAGACAAATAAATATCAATCATCTCCCAGATGGTGATAATATGCCCCATGGGAACGGAGCATAGACTTGCTTTGACACTTCTGCCTGTGTGTGCGTATTACACGCATTGCATTTCTGAGCTCTCCAACAATCCAGCATCCTTTGCTCACCTCAAGTTGTGCCCTCAATTACACTTGTGCTGATGTTACTTTTTGTGTATTTCTTGAATATAGTCCATTGTCTGGTCCTTTTACGTCTGGAAGTCTTTCTCCTCAGAGCCAGGTCTTTCAGATTTTGGCGCTTGCTGGTTTATTTTATTCTACTTATTGCAGCTTTTACTCACCTGGTTTTGAGTGTGTAATCCAGAACCCTGAATTAGGCATCTCTGTTCCTCATAAAATGAACGAGGAAAGTGAACTGCCTCAGACTGGGCCCCGTGGTAGCGAGTGCCCTGAGCAGAGCGACTCCTTTGCTGGTCAGTAGGAAATGACTTCAATTCTACAGCTCCTTCTCCTGGGCTTAAGTGCCTAACTGTGAGCTGCAGCGAGGTATTTCCCTGAAACCTTTCCTGGAATAAGGTACTTATGTCATTTTCTTGGAAACCATCATGGAGATCATTCCTTTCTTTTAAAGTATAGCCAAGAAAGTACTGCCAAACCCTTTTATGCAGTATTCACAACCCCAGAATATGAATAGCCCATTCCCTGCTGTCTTGGCTGTGTTTCAGGCCCATATGGCCCAAGTGCCCTGAGGATCCCCTAACCACTAAACCATACTTGGAGCAGGGAGCACTTTTTATCCCTCCTGTTGAAGCCATTCTACTTTGTAGAAAAGCCTTATGAATCTGCTGGACTAGAGAGGCTAAGAGAAGGTGTACTAATGACGAATTGGAGTCCTCGGTTGGCAACTGTGGACAGGACCTGGGTTCTAGTTCCTGCATTCCTGCACTGGTGACTGTTCCCACAGTTTATAATGAATGGTTGTTGGATGAGAAGTCACTGAACATAAGCAGATGATAGGCCTCTTTTCTCTCAGACAATGTCCTAATCCTGGACAGGAGAGTCTCTCTTCATTTTCTGGCCTCATGAAAAGGTCCCAATAGGAAAGTCAAGAGTTTATCCCTTTCTTCCTGACGCACAAAGCTTGGTAGGTAGCCCCCATGGTAAGAAAGGTCATGAAAGAGCTCATCTTTTACCTGCTTTTGTGAATTTCTGTCCTTGTGCTTGGTAAGTTTGAGCCCTGAGATCTGTTTCTATAAAAAAGAGGCAGCCTTGGATGGGGGGCAGAAAACACGTTTTCCTCTTGCTTTCTGTTATCGCCATTCACTGAGCTGCAAGGGCAAAGCGCTTCTACCAGCATGCAGCCACCCTTCATTTCCACACCCAGCAGACGTTGGAGTATGGAGATTGTTAGAGGCTTTGCTTAATAGACTTTTCTATGAATGGTGCCTATGCTCATCTTAGGGTGGTTTAGTTGTCACTGGTGTGGCAAGTTTGGAAATTGTTTGTATCACTGTACCACCTAATGCCTCCAGTTATTCTCCTCTAACTTTCTGATGAAACTCCAAGCATTTCCATGAAACGATTTCCATGAAAGGATTATTTTGATTATGAATTATAGTTCATAAATATGAACCAAAGTTCAAACACAAAAGGTTGTGAGACAAGTGATCACAGATAAGCCATGAGATTTTTTCTTTCATTTTATTTTCTGAAAAAATAAGGCTGGGAGCAATATATGCCTCAGTAGCCAGGGAAGGGTATCAGTTGATTACTGTTTGTCTGTGATACTTGAATACATAGGTAGGAATCTAGAAAATTCACTGATGCATCCAATGCATAGATGTATCTATTACTTAATGTCTAAGATACCCTTTTGCCATAAGGAGGAAGGTAGTTATTTTTCTGTTTTCAATAAAATTCAGGCTTTCAGATTACAAAAAATGTAATGTATTTTTCCCCATTGTTATGAGTGATTGTGAAATGTATTCCCCATTATCTAGACCATTAAACCATCCTGCATTTATGCAAGGAAAGGAAAGGGGAAGATTAGTCAGTGAATGTAAAGATATTCAGTCAACAGGACTTGAGTTTTATATCTGTGTTAGTAGGTCTGCTACTAGCTACCAGATTTCTTTTTCTATTGTATTTTCTCAATTACAGGAAACAAAATGGTATGTTAGCTAATGATTATTTTGAGAGAAAACCAAAGCTAGTTGATTATTAATACTAAAACAAGCAGCACTGCCTTTTAATTTCCATTGATGGGCTCATCCTTCAACACATACAATTGGCATAGCTCAAGAGTGGAGCTGTCTTAATTTCCATCAGCTGAGGACGTGGTTTATCACAGGTTATCGAGTAATGTCTGACTTGGATTATAATTACAACTTTAAATCAATAGAGACAACAGCAATTTTTTTCAGTTTGCCATGCAACTTGAGTACAAAATATGAACTGAGCTCTGTTGCAGAGCACATGGTACTTGCAAAGAAAATAAAAGGGGTGGCAGGGAACTGCACTCAGAAAGAGACTGCAAGTAATAAAACTGGTGTGGTAAAGTAAAGCACAAGTAGAAAATAAATTTGCTTTGAAGTTTCTACTCAAATATCTTCTTCTGGAATAAGGAAAATTATATCTAGCTAACATAGAAAAGAACAGTAAAGCATTAAAAAGTTGTTGGGGTTTTTTAAATTATTATTTTGGGGAGCATTGATGGGTTTTAGTTACTTTGGCTTTGCATTTCTTTTGCTCTAATAGGTGAAAGATAAAATAGATCCCCTAGGATAGATTGCATTTACTCTGCTATTTTAAAGCAACTAAGTTATTCTGAATCTAGTGGAAACTGGCAAAGTGAACATGGGAGGAAACTCCTGAAAGCATAATAAGCTGGTAGATGAAGATGGTAATTGAGTTTCATGTAAAACAATTGATGTTTTTACTGGCACAATGTACTTGTATCCATCATGCAAGGGCTACTGAGCAAGGTAGCATGCAAGACCTGTCCAGCTGTTGTACAAATGGCTCTGATTCACAAGGAGGGCTGGCTTGGAGAGGGGCATGAGTAGGGGTTCAGGTCCCCAGCCACTTATTCTCTTCCCTTCCCAGGTTGTCAGCCTGCTTTGGGAGGCAGCAGTTGAAGAGCAGGTAGCAGCCCATTGTATGCTGTGGATGCTCATGCCAGGTGTAACTAGTAAGAGTTCAGGGACCCTCTGTGGACATCTAAGTTGTTCGCTCGGCAAGTTAATGATGCTGTCTTAGTGGTGTTTCCCATCACCTACCAAGGAGTACAGCCATTCTGCTTTTCCTCCTTATGCTTCTCCCGTTTGTCTCTCCAAGAGTGCATGAATCCTTCCTGCCTCAGCATTTCAGTCTTGCCTGTGGAGGGACCTGAACCTTGAAGTTCTAACTCCTTCTCAGCAGCACTGCTTTCCACATTATAGGTCACCAGTTTTTACCTCTATTATTTTTCATATAGATACAACATTTTATTTGGTCAAATGGGCCATGCTTACCCCTGCTCCAGATTTTACCGTCCAAATGTTCTGTTCTTACCTTCACTTATTCTGCTAGTCTTTGTCAGAGATACAAGGTGGCTGGGTTTGTTTTGGTTTGGTTTGTTTTTAATAGATGTTAAAAATTATTTCAAAACATTGATAAGAACACTGAAAAGGTTTGGCCATGGGGGAATCCCCTAAAATGCTATCAGGTCAATTGTGATTTCCCATTGATGGATTAAAAAAAAAGAAGTACTCATCCCATTCTTAATGCATTTAACATGTGCTTTATTGTCACTGTGTGACACTGTTTGTAACCACAGTGTTGTACTGTATATTACATCTACAGAATTACTAGTAATCTCCATTGAGAATGAAATCAGGTTTGTCTGACATGACCTATTTCCTGTTAAATACATTGAATGACATGAATTCTTTTCCCTTTCTTTACTTCCTTCTTAGTTGACTCCTGCATCAACTGATCCATTATTTTACCCAAGACTGAGGTCAGCCTTACTGACCTGGTGCTGCCTGTGTCATCCTGCCTGCCCTTTTTGAATATAGCACTCTTGTATTTCATGGGAATCTTCCTAGTCTTCCAAGATACATTAAAAACATGCCGGAGATTTTCTTCAGACAGCTCTACAGGATTGTTTGGGGCTAAATCCATGGGCTGCCAGGTTTAAAGTACTTATCAGTAACTGATGCTCTTTACCATCCTCTACAGTTACTAACAGACTGGGAAGTACTTTATCATCCTTAAGTGAAAAAAGTACTTTATCCTTTTTTATTCCAATATGGGATAGGAATATTTACTGAATGTTTATCTCATCTGCAAAAAGCTTTAACCATTGGAAGCTTTCTCAGATTCTTAAATACTTCATAAATCATCATCATACTAGTTACATATCTCCCAGGTATGGAAATGTGTCTGAAGTTTTTAGCTTCCCTTTTTCTCTGCTCTTCATTCCTTTATATATATATATATATGTTGATTGCTATCTAGTCTCTGTTGTCTCTATTTCATTTCCTGTAAAGCAACATCATACATGTGCAAAAAGAAACAGTGTATATATATATATTTAAGTAAGGTCTCCTTGGTCCATTTTAAGGTTGCCTTGAAATACCAAAAATCTTTACATTTTGCTGAAGGAACACAAAAATTTGAAAGCTTTTGATCCACAGCAGTTACTGTGGATCATTGAGTGAAGAATAAGTCTGCCACACTGAATGTGAGTGGAAGGCATGAAGGATATGAGAAGAGAAGGTAACACTGTGGCTTGCCTATAAGAGAACCACAGTTGCTCCAGCTTGGTGATTTTGGAGTAAATTGCTTAGATTTTGCTTGGAGAGTGAGGCAGCTACTGTTTCATTTATCTGCTTCATTAAGTTTAGACTATATTTGTCTCTGTTTGCTTTTCTACTTGTGCTTGGAGTGTGTCTATCTGTGCTCTCTTTCACAGAGCCTGGAGTTTATTTGCCGGAGTTTGCTTTCCACTGCCTTTGGACCATGTTTGCACTGAGCTCTGTTTCATTCAGTCTGGACTTTATGGGCCCAAGTTTGTTCCACAGCATTTAGACTCTGTTTGTTTTGCTTTCCAGAGCCTGAGAATGTGGCTGCATATGGCTTGCCACTGCCTAGCAGAGTGTCTCTGTCTATATTGCGGTTAGCCTGAGTGTACTCCTGCGCTAGCTTGGCCTTTGCTCACCTGTCTGTTAGCATCTGCCTTGCTTCGGGATTCAGCTAGTTTACAGGAAGGGGATAAACTGAGAGTGGTTTAAACTCTGGGTGGATTGTCAAGATCAGGGTAACCTATTTGCTGTTTCCCAAATACCAGCATGGAAATCCTACCAAAATGTATTGTACCCTTGCAGACACGTAGAAATGCATTTCAACACGTTATCTTTTCCAACAGAAATCAATGATTAAAGGCTATGATGAAGAATGTTCTCTGTAAGCCCGCTAATATAAATGAAGTTGCCTGACATGAAGTATTACATCAGCACAAAATTTGTCCTAGCTCTGGTACAGACAAATCAAATTTATGTGAGGTCACAGGGGGAGTGCCTACCAAATTCCTGGCCAAACACAGACATCCTCAGCTTACCCTATCTTTAATTAAAATAGAAAAGGAAAAAAATTAAGCATGTCCTGTAGTTCTTACTTCTTAAGAATGATGTTAACTGGAAATGCAGATGTTTCTTACTTCTCCAAGATTATTAGCCACCTTTTTATTCTCTTATTTCCACTTTGCCTTTTTTCTTTTAACCTAAATCTGGTTTTCTGCATCTTAACTAGTGTGTTGTCTCAGTGATCACCTCTCCCTGTCTTCTGGAGATAAATGTATTGATACAAATGCAAATGTCCTTTGAGGGTGTTGTCTAGAACAAGTTGCTTCAAGTAACTAGAGACAATTTCTTACCTACTCAAACAACTGTTGTTTGCTTTTCACCCAACATGAGCTGATCCATTGCAGCATACAGTGCTCTGCTACATTCATCTTAAGCATTTTCTTGTTTTGTAAGTTATAACCTTATATGATTTTGCTAATGTACATATTCATGTAAGGCAATTATTTCGAGTGTGTTATCTGCTTTCTACAAAAATTAAACACAACATCATTTTACAAAGTAAAGGTTGGGTACTAACTTGGCTGCATATACCTGTGGGACAAGTAGCAGCATCACCCTCCAACCTCGCACCTTCCTCATTTGGGTTTTCCATGACAGGACATTGAAAAGCTCAAATACAGCCAATTCCATTTTGAAATACATGGCATATTGAAAAGGAATTGCCTCCTGTGTTGTGGAGAACATCAGTTTCTGCCTGTATATTTAATCTCTTGCAGTAGGCATGACTGTTGAACTTGTGCTAAACACTTAAGCTATTCCTCCTACCCCATAATAAATGGAGTGTGTACAAATTTGAAGTGATTGCATGAAAGTATACACGCAAAACCCATTTTCCTTCTCATTTGCACCTATTTATCCAGCAATAACAGAATTAGAATAAGCCCAAAGAATAACGTAAAATAAGGGAGGGTTGGGCTGGATAAGGTGAATTAAGGATGTAGCCAGAGGGACTGACCCAGCGGTAGCACAGAAGGAAAAGCCAGGCTTCAGAGTTAACCAGCCTTGTGGCCATAGTTTTGGAATCACTGAGACTAAAGAAAGACAAGCCTCCAGATGCAGAGAATGTGCCATCTCTGTGGATGTTTAGAAACAGTTGGTCCTATGTAGTGGCCAGGGGATGGACTAGTCAAAGCATGTCTCAATGCAACTATTTTTTGGTCTATAATCATAGAAAGGGATGTGTGATCAGTTTTATTTTTAAGTAGATAACCACACTGGGAAGGGAAACTATTGTGTTGTGACCTTAACATTTGGATTTTGTTGATTTTGAGCAGTTGATGTTTTTACTCTTCAGCGATAAAAGAAAAAATGGCAATAAATGAAAGGGGTTGTGAGTAATATATGGGTTATATAAAATTTGAAAGATTTTAATATATTAAAATGCTAAAAATACATGTAGCGGTTGATAGATCTGAAACATTCACTGGACTGATCTCTAGAAAGGTTTGGTGATCAGCTTTAGATGGCTTGAGTCTGGAAAAAGATGGAAAATAAGGAGGATTGTATCGCATCCAGAGGAAAAAAAAAATCTGATTTTAGATTTTGAATGTGTTACATTGGGGTAACATTTTTCCTGTTAGGGGAAACATCATTTCAGGGTAGGTCTTACGTAGATTTATTGTAAGACACAATAAAAGTCCTATAAAAGTAGGTGAATGGGTTTCCTCTTTAGAGAAAGGGGATGTGAATTTCTCCTGGCTTCAAATTTCAGCTCAGCTAATAAAAGCCTGCTATTACTGTGACGTCGCAGCTACTTTCTGCAGGTAGAAAAGCACTAGTTTTATCAGTCCTTGAGATTACACAGGGGAAATGGAAAAAAATGAACAGCAGCAAAGGAGCCAAGCAGTAAGAAGATTTTTTTCAAAAGCTTTCTTGTGTTATGGAACCCCCTGTTGTACTTTTCCACTGCCATCACAAGCAGTTATCTGAAATCAAACTGGGAAGAGGTTGGAGCAGAGCTGGATGGATCTGGCACACAGGTGTCTGTGTCTTGTCTTGCCAGCGTAGTGACTGGCACTTATCCAGGGGAAGGATGGGCAGGGAATCCCCTGTTGTATGCTGAGAAGAAAAGAGAAAGGACTAACCTCATCTTCGGGCTTAGGACCTACTTCTTCTCCTGTCCAAGACTCAGAATTCAGGATGTTATTTAAGACAATTTTCTTCAAGCTTGTGAACAGTCCAATTGACTTTGTTGCTTCACTTACATGCCTAGATTTAGGCCTAAATTTAGGCATGTGCATAATTATCTTCAGACTTCAGTAAAAGGAATCAGCCCTGGAGAAGAGAACGATTGTCTAGTTTGGGAAACACTGATACTGGCGCTCGGCAATAATTAGCAATGCTGTACCTGAAGTCTGGTTTTAAACCCTATCAAAGTGTGCTGCCACTGTATTCAGAACCTTTCTATGTGGCCATTTATCAAAGCCGTTTTCAAAATATGTCCCAAAATCTAGTTTTGTGTACATTTTATCACTATTTCTTACCAGGCAATAACATTTCTCCCACTAATTTGGATTTTCAGTCCTCATAGCACTGATTTTATTCAGCCAAGAATAAGATTTTAAGCACTTACTGACTAGGTAAGCCCAGTCCTACCTTCATTGCTGAGGTAACACTTCCACTGACTTCAATTCAGCACATTTAATTTAACAAAGGGCCACTGGAATAGATTCAGTGGGCAGACAACTCTTAGCTTATTTTTTGTAATATTTTGTCTTGGCATGAAGCTTAGCTCAATTTTTTTTCCAGGCCTGTAGCCAGCTGTAAAAAAAAAAAAAAGATAGCAATGAGAACTCTCCAAGAAACGACCAAACAACCTAGGAAATGTGGCGAGTACTATGGTTACACTCAGAGAAACATGCTATGGTGTTTGAATCCAAAGGGGAGTAGAAATTTAGCTAGAGGTTGGCATTTCATGTATCCATCTTCTAAACATAGCTACTGTGCAGCTGTGGTTATAAAACAAAGACGGAGGCAATTTAGATGTGTTCTTAATGACATTAGGTGAAATCCAGTCCATTTCTAGCATCGCTAGAGCCAACACTATAGCTTGGTATTTCCACAGCATCTTTTCTGTGGTTGAACTGGTGGCACACGCAGGTCTACGTCTGTTGTGCAACCTGTGTGGACCTACTGCAGAAGGCTGTTTATTCAGTGGACACCACTAGCATGAACTCAGTTGCTCGCGCTAACCACCAGAAATTAGCCCCTTATCTGGTAATTGGCAAAATACCAGCAAACTATTAAAAATGAGGAACTGAGAGTGGGGTTGAAAGGGAGGAAAAGGAATGTTTGTGGGAATATGCAATATTTATGCTTTGCATTTTAGTAGTTTCTGGAAGTCTTTTTGTGCAAAGTGCTTTACAAACACATATTAAGACATACTCCCTCGCTGAGTGCTTAAAAGGCAAACAAAGAGAGACAAGAATATTATTATATCCATTCTGCACAGAGGAACCAGGGGGATTAGCAGAGAGATTAAGTGAACTACCCAAGAGCACGAAGAGGGTCTGAAAAACATAGGCAGAGTCTCCAGTTCAATACCTCAGCCATGATATTTCTTCCTTAGTAGCTGTACTTTCTAATCAGACTTGGGAGTCTTTCCCTAGCCTCAAAACCCCAGTAAAGATTTCAGTGTGGATGTTTGCAATGTGACTGAAAAATCATCTTATTTCTGGTTTTCAAATAGAGAGCAAGTGCTGTCTAATGGTTTATGTATTAGGAGGATATTCTTATTTTCCACATGCTGTCTGGCTCTGGTTGCTGTTATGAGATGTTTAGAGAATGCTCTTTGGAATAAAAAGAAGAAAAAAAAAATCAGAGGGGGCCAAACCTGATGATAAGTTAGACCCAGTGCGATGTATTGCTTTTCCTCAATGTTTTCAATGGCAAGGAAACAGCAAGTTACATGAGACTCTGCCTTACGGACCCTTGGCCAAAAGTCTGAGAGTTACAATTTGTTCTGCGGGAAGTTGAAGCTGGGAGACGCATACAAGAGCAGCCCCTGTAGACCAGCCAGGGGATCCATGTGTGACTTCTGCTCTCTCCCAACAGTCTCGGTATTTTCAGTTAAATGATTACTAGTTAGGAACTGCGGCTTTAGTATGCAAAATCCCTCGGCCTAAGCAGAAAACAGTGGCTAAACATCAAACAAATGAGCAGCTGGGTTAAGAGTGTACACACAGCACATACTTTAAATGTCAGTAACATACCATATTCCTGCCGTTGAGTATCCATTCGGTACCCATGGCAGTTTAATCTTACTTTTTCTTGGCAAGATCAAGTAGGTATCTTGGCTGAATAGATAGAATGGAATAGCCTATACACTTTTTGGATTTCACAGGAGGAGAAAAACCTTGAACTGCTTATTTCTGTTCCTTTTGTTTAATAATTTATTTTTATTACCACCTTTCTTTGTACTGTTAGACTTGAATAGCTATTGGTTGGGTTAGGTGAACTAATGGTCTAATAGGTCAGAGGATCAGAGACCTTCTGAAGGGCTAAGACCACCCACCCCTCTCCTTTCAGATCTCACAGATTTAAAAAAGATATATTTCTTCAGGTTTTGGAAGGCTGTTTTCACAACTCCCAAAGCCAGGAAGATGCTCCTTCGATTGACACAGATTATATTAAAATCCATTGAAAAATCCTGAAAAACCTGAAACATTCACATATTTTTTTCTGTTGTTAAATCTGATGTGTGTTGAATATATTACTTTGAGTGTGTTAATATAAATAGATAAGAGAAATGGTGAAAACAGCCCTTGCAACACACACACACTGGTAAGGATTTTCAGTCCTATGCCAGCTAAACTCAAATCCTAGACAGTAAAATTCCTGCTGTTTGGAGTGGAATGGATTCAGTCTAACATTGTAGTCTAGATTCATCTCAAATAATATTAGATGCCTACCTGTGGTACTTAATATGAGTTTAGTCCCTGGGGAGAGAAAGACATATCTAGAGAGTTAATCTGTCCTGTCATATGGTGGTGCATATGTGGCTCTATACTGACTTCACAGCAAACCTCTTCAAGTGTCCGTCATAAAATATGAACAATGTGATTTTTAAAATTCCAGCCTTAGAGATTTAGACAATTTACTGTTCATCCATGGAGGCAGGGCTGAATCTCATAGGTTTTGACTCTTCTTTTACTTCACATGATACTTCACATTCAAAAGAAAACTTAAATCTCTCAGATACAATTCTGTGCTTTACAAGTGTCCTTGCTGCTGCAAGCATCATTTTGATGGTGGGGAAATGATTTGCTCAGCTGAGAAGAGAGGAAGAGAAGCAGTGGCTTTGAGATAGGATGTGGGAAACCTATGACAGAGTTTTCAAATTCCTGATTTAGAGGGTCAGTCTTGCCCATGTAGCATAAAATCCTCTACTTGATTCCCCCCTCTGAATGAATTAAATATCAAGTCCCAAATATTCAAGACTGAGAAGCTGCAGGACTCACAACCACACAAGACATACAGTTTCTTTGGCAGAGCAGTGGTCTAGCTGCATTTAGCCTTACCCGTGTCCACTTGTTCAATTTATAAAACCAAAAATGTCTCAGCGTTCTTGAGACTTTGCCTAACTGCTTTAATCTTTGCAATTGTTACTCATCAATAAACCAGGAGATACAGAACAAGTACAGATTTTCTGCTAGAACTAGCCATTTACAGGAGCAGTTTTAGATACAAGAGAAATACATGCAAGTGTTAAGATCACACATGGGAGTAAGCTTTACTCCGCCATATATTTTGAAATTTTTAATGGAAATGGACAGACAAATGAGGTATTGAATTGTTACTTTAAAGTCTTTGCTGAGGTATCAGTAGATCATAGCAGCTTTTTTTTCTGCAGCATTCACAGTTCCTTTCCCAATTCCCGCTGGAGGACAGCAGATTACTTCATTGTCTTCAGTGGAGCATCAGATTTGCCTTTTGCTCACCCAGTTACATACCCTAACCAGCAACTAAATGAGAGGGAAATCTGAGGGTGCCTCCCACTGCTTTCCACCCTCTGGCCACTTTTGGCATGTAGCTGCTACTCTCTTCCTACACCTTGTGTAGAGCTGAGCACCTTACTTTCCTTTCAGCAGAGGTACCGAGTTAGCTCTGAGTGCAGAAAGGGAAAAGGTTGTCATCAAACTCAGAAACGATTGGAAATTCAGACTTGGGGAATAGATAACTGAAAATGCAAGAAGGAGAGGTTTCTTGAACTTCCACACTGAATAATAAACATCACCGCTTGAAATAAATCACCTGATTATAGTATCATATTGTATTTTATACCTTTTTTAGTCAGACATTATTACTCATAAACTAAATAATATGATCATTTTTTAAGAGCTGAGATCATGCCTAGAAATAAGTCCAAACATGACTAGACATTGTAATTCATTTTTTTCAAGGTTTTTGCTAGCCAAGAGCCAACATCTGTATTGAAGTGGAAAGGATGTTAGAGAAGATGGGCTGTTTCTAAAGAAACTGGTGTGTCATTTTCAGAATGCTGCTGAAATTAAGTATGAGGGTAATGACAGTCTCCTTACTTTCAAAAGAGCCCATCAGTCCATGCTAGGGCTTTCCAGTGCGAAATATTAGTTAGGAGAATATGATTTTTTAAGCTGTATTTTATAAAAGAAAAAAAAGAGAACTATCTGGTGACTTTAAAGTGAGGTAAATTCCTCACAGTCAACTTTCTGGACCCAGAGGCCTTTTGCCGCACAGGATCCGCACTGCAGACAGAACCCCTCAGGCTTCCTAACCCTAAGCGCAGTTGAGGTTTGGGTCATTTGTATGCCATTGAAATGCTTTTGTGGTGCACTGTAGTGGTTTCCTTTGAAAAACACGTAGACCTCCTGTTTCCCTCCGACCAGTGCTGCTGGGTTTGGAACCGAACTGGACTTGTGCATGCATATCCAGGGGACTGGAACTGATCCAGTACCAGGTCTAGAGCAATTCCAACTCAGGCTTGGCTTTTCCAATATGTTTTTATAATCACGCTTAATTATGTGCATGAGAAATGACTAATTATCAAAGTCCATAGCTCTCCTCCCCCAAGAAAATGTGTCATAATTATTTTGCTTATTAGATTTTGTAACCGATGCAACTATTGTTAACAGAAAAGGTACCAAACATAGAAAATATTATTTCCTTCTGAGTGTTTAGTATAACAATATAAGCATTGACCGTTGTGTACTTTGGTATTATTTTCCTTTCCTGCTTATAGTCCCTTCTCATGTTTCTCCATCATTTTAGGCCCCTAATAGGGATAGGATGAACCCATTGATGTCGGCACATGGAGGCCTGCTAGTAGCATGCCTTTGGTTTTAGTCTCCTAGCAGCAGCCATTCATGTTATGTGGGCTTTCTTTTTTGGGCATTGCCCACCCCTGAAACTGACTTCAGGCATTTTTCACTGCCTGTTCTGCATGAATAGCCACAGGCCTCTTGCCAATTGTCCCCCCTTCTTGAAAGCCAGCCTCAGCCAAAGGCCTTTTCAAGTGTGATCCCAGAGTGCCACACAGGCTTTCAGGGTATTGTTGTCGAGATGAGGGCCCTGCACTGGAAAGTGGGGTCAGAAGAGAAAGCACAATAAGGGGTGATGGAGGCTTCATGCAGTCCTCAGATGCTGGCCTGTTTATTAATTTACAAAACTAATGTCACTGTCTTTAGAGAAGAGATTGAGTGAAAAAGATGCCCTTTGAAGAGAAGAACTGCTTTTGATGCATTACCAAAACATTGCTCCCCTTATTAAATTGATTTTATGGAAGCAAGTACAGCTAATAAAAGTTCAGAAACACCAATAAAATATTGAGGGTCTGGATTCAGTGTTTTCTTTTTTTCCTCATCAGCTCAGACACAAATCATGTCAATGGGTTTTACAAGTTGTCCTTGCGCAAAAAAAATCCTTAAATATAATGGGTGCAAATATCTGGTCTTCCTTATGCATGTCACACAAACTATTAGTCAAGACAGTACAATAGTGCAAGCTCTTTAACAGAGCTCTTCCTCATACATAACATAATGAAATATTCAAGCAGGATTTTTTTATCTTTTGGTGTTTGGGGGGGAACTAAAAGGGTAGGGGTTCAGGAATCTTGAATATAATACACACAAGCGGCTTGACTTGTGAAAGGGTTCAAAGCTGGGCTTGAATGTTGCTCCTGCAGTCACTGTTGGTGCAGATTAGTGGATCTAGGCAAGAAGTTCTCTGTTTTGTTAGTTCCTGTGACATCAGATGGAGTCCTGTTGTCTAGTTATATATAAGGTTTGCGCTGCAGGTTTTAATCTAAGAGCAACCGTGGGAATAAATGTGGCTCCTTGACTTCCTTATTCTTCTTTCCCATAGCTGGTCAAGAGAGATGCTTACTGTATCCCTTCACAGCCGCATGCATGGTGGTTTGATTTTGCTGACCGCTTGCCACTTCAAACTGCGAACTCCTTTCCATTGCTCTCCTACCTTCTAATAAAAAGGCAGAGATGCTGCTCTCCATCCCAGGTCAGCTCACAAAGCAGTGTGTCATACTGAGTTGAATCATGTCCTCTAACTGCCCTAAGAAACCAAACCAGGACAAGTGTCTTTATCCGCAGATGGTTTATTGTTTCCACAAGTGGTTGTTGTCACGAACTGTTGGAGATATGTGATGACTATCATTGTGAATACTACTGAGGATTGAATTTAGGGACTTCTGGTGCCACAACTATGAAACTCTACAGCTGGAACTAAAGACGACTGTCATTAGACTTGTATCCTTTGTAAGCTGGATGCAGAAGGAAGGCATTCCAGTCTGACCAGTGGGTTACAGATGCAAGATTAGGAGTCAGTTTTAAACATGTGGCCATAAATGTGTGATTGAATTTTAAGTGCTTTCAATTAATGTAGATCAAAAGAGACTTTTGTAGTTGGACAGACTTTCAAAAGTACCAGACTTCAAGCATAAATCTGTCCAGTCTTCCTTTGTTTTTCATAACTTGTCTTGCCATGTTTGTTAATTATGGAAGGCATTTAGGACTTGCTCTGTCTCATCCAGTTTCTTCTCTTCTTTAGTGCTTCAGCAGTGAAGTCAGCAGTTTTACAATCCACTGCCTTGAACCTTGAAAGTCATTTATGGCCAGCAAGTGGGTGTAAATTGCTGGTGGTAACATTTTAAGCGTACTCTGTACGCAAAGCAATAGAGATTGATCCACGGAACAAAAATAGTTATAACCTACTCACCTTCCTAGTAGCAGAAAATCATTCAAAGGATTCTTATCCCTTCTTTAAATGATAATGCAGGAGAAATATGTTTATGATGGGGAAAGCTCTTACCTGAAAGCAAATATCAGAACATCACCCAGTATGATAAACACTGGTAACTTTTACTGATAATTTTTTTCAGTTCTCAACTATGCTGCAGACAGTACAGTTCACAGATTCATACAGCTTCAACATTAGTCTCCATGATTCTATCAAATACATGTTGTTAGACTAACGTATTTGGTTACTAATATACATATTTGAATCATAAAAGTGTTTTTTTTTTCCTGAGCAAAACACCGTATTACCATTTTTTGTGTATATATTGATAGCTGATTCTCTACAAATTTTTTTTTTTGAGAAAGACTTAGTGTATTTTCAAACACAGAATTTAGTGAAGAATAAGGAGACTGGTTAGTGAATTATTCCTTTTTTTTTTTAATAATGTCACACAATTTTGTACTTGCAAATATCTGGTGTGAAGATATGCACAGCTTACTAAAAAGGTGTGAAGGGCTTTTGCATACGTCATCCTCTAATTAAAAGTGGCTAATTTGAAAATGGCTTCTTGAATTATGTTTAAGAAGGCAGATTATCTAGCCTGTTACAGTGTTTTCATGATTAGCAGTCTCAAAGTCAAGGTAGATAAACAGGCCAAATATCTTCTTAAGTCATGTTTTTCTCCTCCTATTAATAAAGAATGCAAAAGTAAAATGTTGCTAAGCTGACACTGCTTCAATCAAGGCTGAAAGCTACTGTCTGAAGATTTCATATGAAACATAGCATCTTTGCAAAACAGCATACCTCAAGTGCAGTAACAGGCGTGGAACAGCTCTGCAGCCTGTGGCGAGAAATCCATCACACTCAACCAATCTGGGACTTGCCTGTACAAGACCTGTTTATTTTGGCTTTGGGTGGAGGAGAGGATTTGTCCTCCATATATAAACAACCACAGATAATAGGATGTCAATAGACAAATTTCAATATTTACCTTTTAAAAAGTAATCAAATTAACCACAGTAAAAATACTGAGAGAAATATGGCAAGTACTAGTAAGCTTGTCGTGAATTGTTTTCCTTTTCCTTCCTTATGAACAGCAGTAAGTGGTTAGAGTACCCAGGAAAGCTACTCTGGCAAACTTGACGCTCTCATGGCAGGAATAAGCATAGCCATGACCAGGTCAAGAAAATCCCCAGTGTGGGGAGAGGTTTTATGATGGCCTAGAGGCAGCAATGGATAAAAAAAGGTGTCTGGTAAAGATAGGGGTATGAGTAATTTTCAAAAGTAGTTCAGCATTTTGGTTCAGATAACAAGCTAAACAGATTATCTGAAGTTCTCTGAATCTCACTGAGGTAAAACTCAAGCAGCAATCTTGTGAGAACAAGGCTTTGCATGACATTTCAAACTTCTGCTTCTGGTCCATTTAAAATTAAAACAGAAGTGTAAGCATGAAATATTTCCTTTTAAAAGGAAGTTAATGCAACATGCTTTATAGTTAACTGAGTTTTAAATTGGTTAACTCTGGGTTTAGGTGTGATTTTGGACCATCTTATGCTTATTTTAAACCATTATCTGTTCTCTAAATAGTTGGGGGTTTTTTTGAGCTACCTGTGCAATATCTGTATCAGATTCCAAAGCAATACAGCATGGGGTTAACATTAAATGGGGTTAGCAATGCAAATTTCCATATTCTTTTATTTTTCTCTATTTGGAACTCTCTTACTTCCTTCACAGCTATTTATCATCTGAAGGAAAAAGGAAAGGAGAGAATGGGCAAGTCAAAATAAATTTTTAGAAAAAAAAAAATAAACAAATCTGTCTTCCCTAATCCGATACTGTTTTCTTTTCGCTCCACAAAAAGATAAACTGCCTGAGAGAATTAGGTTAAATGAAGAGTAGTGACATTGTGATAACTGTGGACAGAGACTTCGAACAAAATGGTCAAGCTATGAGGAAAAGACACTGGTGGTATTTTGCAATGGAAAGAATATAGTGTTGCTGAGTTAGGTTTTGGAGACCACATGAAATCCTCCTGCAACATTCTCCAAGGGTGCTGCTTTTGTTAATTTAAAGCTATGCTATTTTATCCTCGATGTAATGAATGTGAAATCTCCTGTGGATGGGGAATATCCCAATCATATCACAATACATAGCCTTGTTGCAGATATGAAGTAGTTGCTTCTCCACTTGTAGATAATCTGGCACAGGATTGTGATGTCTTAAACTGCTTGTAGCATTTGTCTGTCTTTCTGTCTTTTTTCAGCATTTTTAGAAAGGCTTATCATTTTAGCACGTGACTTTTGGAAAGGCTCAGTTTCCCAATAAAGCTAAAGAGGTAGATGGATTTTCAGAGGGAAATCTGGCTCTATATCTTGCAGTGGGAGGTCATGGATATAGACTGGTCTGTAAAATCTGGCTCTCATTTAGTTGCCCAAATGACAGCTGTGCTGTTTTAAAATCTTTACCTCAGCTGTAATGGCTGGGAGCCTGAAAAAAAATCTTATTTCTGCTTTTGAGTCCCTTTAATGTGCATCTCCACTTGTCCTTATGGGAGTCATCTACCAAGTCCTGCCTGCTTCCTTCTGTCCGTCTTATTCACACTGAAGGAGCTCCTGAGCGTGGATCTGCAGATCTGGGCAGAGTTTTGTCACCTCAGAATCCCTTGTGCATGAATTGATTTCTCCTGTCATTGCTTGAAATTACAACAGCAAACTTCTTTGTCTCAAAAAGACTTTGTTTTCTGGTTTTTGTTTTGCAGAGTAGTCTGAAATGACCAGAAGATCCATGGGAATGGAAGTTTTCTGAAGGAGGAAGGTATGGTTTCAATTAATATTGAGCTTTAGTGGAGTCAAAATGTTTCACAAAAATACACTAATTTTGACAGGATTTGGACTTTAAAGTTCGGGTTTGGTTCTGACCAGGGAGAAAGAGTATCACCTGATATGAAAACCTGTGGGATTTTTTAAGAGAATACAAGTTAATTTTGAAAATGTTTGAAAAATTTTAGTTTTATTTTATTGCAAAACAAAAACAATGTCAGGGATTCAGAGCTAGTGTAGAAGCAAATTTGTCATTGACTGGCTATTTCTTTGAAAATTATAAACACGGAAACCAAAGAATCCATGTGATTACGTTGGTATTATTGCTGTCTTCCTCGTTCTTCCACTCTGGAAGTGTGACTGATCTGTAGAGCTTTAAATGGTAATAAAGTGTTAGGAATAGGATTTCTGTGTGGTCCCTGTGCCAGCATCAGAGAAAAGATCCAATACAGCTAATCTGTTCAAATTTAATGAATGTCCCGCTGACTTTTAAGGGAGCTGGCTGCCTGACTACCCTCTGAGACTTTAAAAATCTCCTCCTATTTTTGTAGAATTTTGTCAGGAAACCAGATTGAGTGAGCCCATATAGAAAATGCCATTGCCGTTCCTACAGGTTTCCACAAGACATTTGACCCCTCCCCTCCCTTTCTTTCTTCTTTTTATACCTCTCTGGAATGCAGATATTTTGGTTAATTTTCTCCAGCTGTCACAGAGTCTCACAGGAAAATGACCTCGCAGAGTGACCACTTCCCCTACTCCTTGACTTAAGTAGATTTTTTTTCTTTTGGAGCTTTCACCACATCATCCACATCACTGTCTGGTGTCTTTCATGAGTCAGGAAAAAAGCAGAAAAAAAATTCCATCCTTTAGGAAAAAAAAGGAACCAAATCAGATCAGTTGGGATTGGTTTTATCAATTTACATTGCTATTTCAGATCAGTTAGTGTAGCAGAAAGTTAACATTGCTTATTCCCACCAAACAGTAGGGAGATATTAGCATTTGGATACCTTCCTTATAAGAATGTTTTTCAGCATGCAATTAGTTGATTCATTTAGTAATGACAGCAGTCTCAGCAAATTTGAGAATCAGACTTCTTTATTCTTTTGTTCTTTTAAATATACTATCCAGAGGGGGAAATTTTATTGCATAAACTATGTTTCAAGTTTAGTTTTCTGAAATAGCACTATGAAAAAAATGAACAAAATACCACATGATAAATATCTATGGCTTATGAAATATGGAAATGAGATGCATATACCTCAAAAGGTAATGGTTTATTAAGTACCATGATAAAAATAAGGACACACTTAAGAAGAAAATTGCAATGCATTTTTTGTTGGCTTCACTCACTCCTGAGATAAACGATGTTTTATCCTCTGTTTTACTCCTGCAAGGAATTTGAAATCAATGGGCTATTCGAGGGTGTAATGTTAAGCACATGCATCAGTCTTTGCAGAATCAGGGCCTCCCAATTCTTCATGAAGGTACTTAGGGCAGCCCCTGCATTTTCATTCTCAAAGTCAAGTTCTGCAGTTCTCAAAACAGGACCGAAGTTTTAGTTTGCTATGCATCTCTTCCCTTAGCCTTTTTGTAGTACCTTTTGTTAAGCGTGACTTTCCTCTTCCTGTGAGTGCCTCCTTAGGTATCACGAACAGCTGGTTAGTAAGGCTTGTAGAATCCCACGGATTTCCAACCATAATTTTCCCCCACTGGCGTTCCCTACTGCCTTACACTTTGATACCTTTTTATACTTTGAGTTTACCTTGTCTTCTACCCTGAGTTTTAAGTATTTGAATGAGAAGAGGAGAAAGATGGGGACTGCAAGGAGACTGCAATCTTTACTACACCAGCAAATGAAATTTCTGTGATCTCTCTAAAGGCTGCGTTTACATCTTTTGCGTCTGAAAGTGCTGCATTCCCCTGCTGTTTGAAAGTGATGTAGAGCAATTGCACACTGTAATAACTCTTCATATTCTCTATCTTATGTTTTGAACGAGTATCCCAAAACCTTGGCATTTTCTGTAGCAGTTTGGGAAGTTTCCTCCAGGGAATTTTAATGAACATGTTCTTTTTGAGTGTCTTTGTGTTACATGAGTGCTATATGGAGACTGTTCAGGGTAAGCAGGTTGTAGCTGCGGTTCATTTCTCTAATCTTCTAAAGCTAGTATCACTAAAGGTTTTTGTAACTTAGACTTTTGAATTGTTTCATTTTAGAATTTGGAGATTGATTACTTGGTACAATCCCCAGCAATTTAGGCATTTTAGAAAGAAATTCAAGAAAGATTTTCACGGTCAGTGGTGTCAAGCAGGCTATCTGGTATAAATATATGGCTAATAAAGTCAAGTTCTAAAAGCAGATTAATCTTGTGCAGTGACAAGATTTTGGGCTTTTCTGTCCCACATGCAGCATATACACCTGGCAGAGTAATGAGGTCACATATTTGAAAGAGCGGGCCTGAGGTGCAAAGGGCTAAGTGTGGGTTATGGAGGTCATTATGGCATACGTAACCTCATGGAGACGGGGCGAATGGGGCTGGGGCTAGAAAATAATGAGATTTGATCATGTCTCAAAGGCTGTCACAAAGGGACTGAATTAGAGTTCACAGGTGAGCAAAATCATGGTGTAACTGTTGAATACTTGGCTTTATAACCCTATTGATGGTCCTAGGGTTTGCATATAAACTATAAATCATTACTCTCCCTACATATCTATGACTAGACGTTGCAGGGATGCCTCAGCCTTAAATGGAATCATCCTAGTTTGTGATGGGACTGTATATTCCACCTCCTCATAGACACTGACCACAGTAATGGATGGGAAAAGCAGCTTTGTTTGATAATGCACTCAGCTGGATCACAGACAGCTAGTTACACAGGCTTAGAGCTGATGTGTGACTTCAGCGCTGCTGCTCAGGTTCAGCGTGTGGTCAGATGTGCTGCCTCAGCTGCTGCTGATTCAGGTTACTGTTCCTGTCTATCCCAACCACTCCATTCATTCCCTTAACCCCACAGCTGGAACCAGATTCTGCCAAAAGCTGGGGCAAACCTGAGGAACTGGAAGGGAAGAGGGATGGTGACGCAACTGCTGCAAGAATGTGAAGGGTCACAAACTTTTAACTGGAATTAGCCGTGGCCTGAACAGTGTGTCCAACTGTGCTCTTAGAGGTGCTCGGTCATACACTGATCTCGCTTGCTAGAGATCCCACCTTAGCTGGAGCTGTAAAGGCATGTGCTTTTGGAGCAGCCCTGCAACTTGTGATCCTGCCACCGCTTGACAACTGAAGTGGCCATATTGACTATATTGTAACTTGGGAAGAAGTGTGTAGGAAAATGCTTCAAAATTGCATGCAACGTTCTTCCACTTGCAGGTATACTGAACAGACTTGGCTTTATGAACAGTCCCATTTGTTTAAGTGGAAATTCTTTCAGAATAAGCTTTGGCTGAGATGAATAAAAATGATGGCATCTTTTCCTAAGTGATTCCTTTTTGCATGAGCTGAATTTTTACAGCTAAAACCTTTGGAATTCAAGAAATCTGATAAACAGGTTTCCTGAGTCTTTTTAGCCTCAATCACAGGAGAATGGTCCTGATGGTATAATGGTCTTATATCCACGCCCTGTTCCAAATGCTTGCTTTACACAGGATGGAAAACACTGCTATTAATAATAATGTTAATATGGATGATAGATGTAATAACTATTTTCTTGGAATTAGTATCTGTGAGATATCATGGCTCAATTACTTTGCTTCACCTCTCAGAGAGAGGCACACAATTTCCAACTTGCAGATTTTTTAAAGATCAATCAATATCGAAACAAGTGGTCTTAGCAAATTGTTTAACCTAGAAGGTGAATATTTTACCTCTTGTGTTTATGAAATGAAAATGGGTTCTTTGTAGCTGCTATATACATATAATTACATAAACATCTCTCTGTTAACTTAGATGGATTCTTTGCATTTCAAACTCTAGAAATTCTAGGAGCAAAAGAGGGGATGAACCAGAGAATGAATACCATATTCCAACTGATAAGTGTTTCCTCACATGTATCTGTTTCAGGAAAAGACTTCAGCATATGTTTAACTTCAAGCATGTGCTCAGGTCTCACTGGATTTAAACATGCACTGGTCGAGGATGCTTTCTTAAATAGAAGCAATATGTTGTCCCAGTGAAGTCAACTCGATTTGCCAACTGCTCCCCTCCTGTACATACAGTTGATTTCAACAGGCATCTGTAAAGAAAGGGGAAGCTGAGGTCTTTAGAGCAGCTCCTGCCTCCAAAATGGATTTTGTTCTTTGTGGTACGAAGTGCGGTCTTTCCAGTGCCAAAGCTTTTTCCTATCAAAATAAACACAATGTAGCATAATGGGGCTGCAGTCTTCTTTTGTAGTCTATGGGAAAATAGTAAATCTCTTAGTATGGTATTTTCTGTACTATCCCTTTTTTCCCTGTCTTTACCGTCTGACCACTGTCTCTAAAGACCAAGTAGTTCTGGCTGCACAAAGAGAAGTTGCTTTATTATGGAGGGGGAGAATAAAAGGTGTTGAGAGTGACTAGGTCATATTCTTGTCAGTCTCCTGTATTTAGACTCCTTTCAGCTTAGTTTTTGGTGACAAACTGCACAGCTGTAATGCCTTACATTTACCAGCCTGCATATATGAAAGATGTGTAATGTTAACTAAGCCCTTTCCCGTCCCTCATGGAAGACCACCCTGCCTGCAAATTCTCTAGAGGGAAAACACGGCATATCCTGATCAGAAACTGCCTTTCTTGGCAGAAATACAGTATGTTGCATTAACCAAAACAGCATTTTCTGAAACATTTTTGATGGTGGCTGCTTTTTATTTAAATATTCATTTTGCTTGTGTAAACGGATCTCATTTGGTCCTTACATCCCGACATCACAGGACTATCTGAAAGTCTTGTTTACATTTAGCAGTGGAAATTGTTTCAAGCCTTGCACAAAACCTTCAAAACCTGATACGCTCAGGGCAGAAAAAGGGCTGGATTCTCCTCAGCAGTCCCCTAGACAGCAATTTTCTCTGGGACGACCTTTCTGGTCATGAAAGTTACCTAATCTTTCCTCCCCACTGACAGTGCAGTTTTTCTACCGGGTAGGAGCTGTTATTAAGCAAAAGTCACTTTCAGAATTTGTTCCGCTTCTCTAATATTGGCTTTTCTGTGTCTTCACTTGTTGCTGTGCATTCCCCAGCTCCTCAACTGTGAGTTTATCAACACACATCACTTGTTTTCTGAACAGTAAGTAATGCAGCCCCCAACAATTACCACAGAAACAGTAATAATCATATTGTGCTGAACGCAGCCATTTACTTACTGGTTGTGAACACAATCGTGGCACAACATTTTGGCTCTAATTGTACAGGTAAAGGGAAAGCCTGGGATAATTGACTCCAGGGAAGCCACTTTAAATTCATAAGGGCACAACTGCATTTAGAACCTGACCCCGGGAAACTCATACTGGCACCACCAACACGGTCTGAGGACTTAACAAACATACCTAAACACTATGCTTCTTGTTCCTCCTCAAATCATGGGTATGAAGCTTCTTGCTTCAACTCTTACTCAGCACAGCATAAGATACACTGTCTAGATGATCTACTTAAGCTTGCAAGGTGCAAGATTTGTAGAACTAAACCCTTCTCTCTTTAACACCATTTCAACAGTGCAATTTCACTCAAACAAATAAGATAATTCCTGATTTACCTCAGAATAACCTCAGGGACGCTTGGCTACTCTCAGGTTGTTGGGTTGAATCCTACGCTAGGAAACCATAGCTTGAGTCAGTGTTTCCTGATGAGTGTTTTACCAGTGAGAAAGGTCTGAATTGTGTGGCTCGTGGTGACAATGAGCCACTTCTTTGCTGTGTCCCAGTTTTACCAAGAGTGAGATGGTTGTAATTATGTTAATTTACCTGTCTCGGATACTGTGACGAGTAAATTGCAGGAGGGCTTATAAAGGGCTATCAAATGTGTGGTTCTAGATGTGAAATCTCTAGGTTTAGACAGGTATGTTTTGTAGGTCCCAGGAGAAGTGTCTATTTTTTCCTGTCTGCCAGTGAGTCTTTCATTCCAGAGTGTATGAAGTAGTGACCATCCTACATCAAAATCTTGACCTTGTTTTATGCATCTGTCTAGTATTTTTCCCACTCAGACCGTGGTGAGAAGCAGCACTTTCATCTCTCTAATCCCAAAACTTTTCTGCAAGAAAGGTAAATATTACTCTCTTCATTTTGCAGATGGAAAAACTGAGTAGAGGTTAAATGGCATAGTCTAATAATACAGAGATAACAAACATAGGAACAATACGTATGGGCAGAAATTTCAGGTCTCTGGAAGTGTTCAGGATCACCGTGCAAATTCAGCTAAAGGCTAAACTCTGCATTCATGTGCATCTAGAAGTGTCTGCTTTCCTGCGTATCTCCTTATAATGTGATGGATGTACTCACAGAGCCAGGTGCAGATGTCATTATGGTAATAATGTTATGGAGCTTTATTAGAGCATATTTTCCACTCTGGTACTAATCCACTCAAATGTCCATGGAATAATACCCCAACTTTTCTTTCTTATTGTATGTCATCTCCCACTATTCCTGTGAGATTTAGGACCGGTTTCTGGACATATAGAGGAGGCAGCTGGCATCCTCACCTTACTCTTCTGTAAACTTATGTCTTCAGTGGAAATGGAAGGACCAAATTCTGCCAAGTTTCTTAATTATTTTCTGGACTGTGATGGTTTGGGGCTTTTTTTTTTACTGGTGGTGATTTTCAGAAAGGCTTATGGGTCATCTTGGTGCCTTTCGGTGCGTGAAGTACAAGGGATTTTTTCCATTTTGAAAACTATCATATGTATTTATTTAATCTACTTCCTGTGGTAACGTCATGTACCAATGAAGCTAAAGAGAGCGAGTCAGTGCTGGGCTGACTTTCATTCATTTACTGTATTTGGAAAAGAAGAGGTATAAAACTTCATTAGCATACCACAGTCTGTTAGGTCCCATACTTTCACCCCCCAAAGGTCTTCCTGTTTCCTTGTGTTTTGATAAAATGGCTGATACACTGCTAAATTGCTGGGAAAGTTAGGAATAACATTAATTTAACAAGAGAGTTAGATTAAAAATATGTTGTAGAGCTGGACTGCTGCTTTTGCTTCTTTTTTAACTGCTTGGCATTCCTGATGCTGGGTCTTGGTTTCTGTAGCCATACAGCATATGAATCAGAGAGAACCCACCCTGTGCTTTGGCATAACTCTTAAAGCACTGACAGTTCCTCTTTCTTCAGCAGTAATTAAACAAGTAAAAACTGGTTACTTTGGTTAGCAGATATAAATGTGGAAAATATTCACAAATACATATCACTGGGCGTGTGTGTCTAAGGAATCTGGATGAGCTGTGGTTGGACTCTCCTTTCCCACATACTTACAACAAAGGTGCTTTATCCAACAAAGCAATCTGGCCAAGGTCTTTTATTTCAGCTAATTCATGTTCTCTTTTTCTTTGTAAGGCTTGAAGGTTTGCTGATAGTGCAGTTCAGTGCAACCCTTAACGATAGGAGGCACTGTTGGGGATAAGACTCAACAAGAGGAAAAATCAGTTAAAACCAGTATGAGACAGTCTCGTAGAACTAAGGTCCAGCCTGTCCTTAATTTTTTGCACTGATTTGACTCTTCCAGTTAGCTCTGCAATTACAGAGCAGGCGAACATGGCTCTTAGTTGGAAGCAATTCTAACATTGAAAAGTGTTACCTTTTATTGAAATAAGTTTTCCAGTAAATAACCAGTGTACTGGTGTGAATTTGTTTGTCATGGCACTGGAGGGGTTGTATGCTCTGACTGCAGAGGCAGATATATTTAAAAGCAGAGCTAAAATGAATGCAGACAAACCCTAACTGACTGTTTAAATAACCACATCTTTTGGGAGGAAGTATCAGCTAATGATAAAGCTTTAGCGGTGTTTCAAGAGCAATGTGCTTAACTATGACTTTCTTGGAGGCTGCATTTACGGCCATAGACAGAATAAAAGCACTCCCTTTGCCTTAGTGACTCCTCTGTAAAATGGGAATAATCAAACCAGGGTTTATAAATCCAGAAATCCTTCATGTGATGATACTTTATTATCACCTTCGTTACCCACTCTATAGTGCAGGCTACAGAACTTCCTTGGATTAACTCCTGTCAGAAATAATGCAGATATTTAGGAAAAATATACTATACTGATGCTAACATTTCTGCTAAAACACTTGATAACTTGAACCATATCTAAAATACTAATGTGAGCATAACCCTGATCTAAAGGAGGCAGGCTGAGACCCCTTATAATAAAATATCACAGCAGTCAATACTGAGGTGAGGAGGAGACAGGGCCTAATACTTAATAATTGAAATGCAGGCTCATCTTTTTAGTCTAGAGCAGTTTCACTTAAAATTCCAGGTATACCTAGGACTTCTACGTTGATGATCTGCCTACTGCATTTTCTGTTGCCCATATTTGTTTTCTCCTCACCTTCTTCATGTTAAATTGATAATGCTGTTTCCTGATTTTCTATTTTTCAGTTCGTCTTGTGGCTTTTTTCCTAATGTCTACTTTTCAAAACTGTTGGTGCAACTGGCACCTTATCCACGCACAGGTTCTGAGGAGCCTGCCCAGCACGGGCAAGGGAAAGGCAATGACAGAGGAGGATGAGGTTGCTCAGCACATTATCAGGAAAGGCTCTTCAGGCTTCTTACCCAATGATTCAAAACTTCATTAAAAGTGGTAGGAGTTTCTTTGTAGAATTCAGCAGGTTTTAGACCTGATAGTCCTAGACCAAGTAAGGACAGTTTTAGTCTTTTTTATTTTTAACAAAATAGCTTCAGTTTATTCCCGCAGGCTATTTTATTTTTCTCAAATTACCCAATTCATATTCACCTCCTGCAGGGTTCTCTTTTCTCGCTGCTGTTTATTAGACACAGAAAGTTGCCTCTCCTCTAATTTACCTCCGTGGCACAACTCTGCTGAATAGAGAGGAGAAATTCCTGCTTTATACCAAAATAAGCAAAAGGAGAATTGGTGCCAGATTTTAACTTTGGTGAGCAGTTTGCTTCTCTTTGCCTGGAATCATCCAGCGATACCACAACTGGGAGCTATAGTCAGACATCCAAATATAACAAATATTTCTGGGTTTGCATATTACACTTTCCTGCTCCTTGGATTCAGGCTGGGAGGAAGAGGAAGATTATGAAAGAAAATGTATGCATGAATATTTTAGTAATCTGCTATGTTAGGAAGGAAAAAATGTAAAGAGCAGATGACTGATTCATGGTGTTTTGGTTGAAAATATTGTAGCTTTAAACATTGCCTCAGTGTGGTCGGGGTGCTTACAGTAAATATATTTCACACCAGATGTGGTCTCAAATGTACATGACTTAGAATTTTCCTGCACACAGTAACTGTCAGTTCTGGGAGCCCAAGGATCCCAGGTTTCAAAAAGAGCATTCCTGCTGTAGCTGTCCTGCCCAAGGGGTGCCAGCAAAATGAACGCAAGGGTTGGGGAGGTTGCTGACCCCTAAAAATCTCAAGCTTCAAATAGTCTATAAAACATAGATGCCAGTGTTCTGCTTCCAGGCGCTGAATAATGCCTTTTGTTCCCAAACCATGTGTCTTTGCATTAGGAGGAGCGGGCACCATTAGAAGAGGTGATCTTCCATCGACCCCGTAACATGCAAGCTCAGCAGATGCAGAAGGGCCCATAGGACATTTTCTTTTTCGAATGGATAATACATACATTAGCTATGTTGTTACAGGGTGCAGAAATAGAATGGGGCTTCTGATTCCAGCTGAAAAGCTAGCGACTGCCTACCACGGTTGCCTCTGTTAAACCCCGGCAAGTGATTTGGGCCAGAGAGATACACGTGTTATGATTTCTGTCATTCACCTGGTGCCATACATATGCATGATTTTTAGAAAGAATTAAAAGAAGTAAAAAAAAAAAAGGTTACTGTTGATGAGTTGGATGTGGATATTCAGTTATAGAAAGATGCTGAGTGTACAGAAAGGTTTTGAGTACATTAGTATCAGCAGAGTGTTTAGCCAAGAGTATATTACTTTTGGAACTGAAGCTGGAATTGTACTGGGGAAAATAGGAAGCCGAGCTCGTGCACATGAATGGGCAGCTCCAGTGAGACCTGTTCAGGACTGTGTGTGGAACTACTGCTGCAAATATAGGGCTCATTCTCTGCATCTGTGCAGACCTTATTTAAATGTTTGTGATGCAAGAATTTAAGGAATAAAGGAGCATTATTTCATACTACTTAGAATAAAAATACCACTTTTTCTCCCAGCAGGACTGAGACAGTTCATGGCTGTACCTCAATTAGCACCTTCTTTCCCAGGCTGTACCTAAGCTGCAGTCAGGTGTGTCATTGCAATATGCACTGCTTTAGCTAACATGGCTTTTGGTAGCAGGGAAGCTGCAACACCTTGGGCTTTGGGTAAGCTACAAATGATATTACCTACCTGAAACCATGAGCAAATATTTGCCTGTTTGACAGCTGAAGCCTGTGGTACTCTGACCTCATCGCTTTCAGCACTCAAAGCTAGTTTACAGCTAGTCTGAGATACCTACACATGTAACAGTCGTGCCTTGCTGTCACCATGTGAGTAGATAGTCTGGAGACTTTGCATCATTCTGTTGCAAGAATCAAGCTCAAATCGAGATGTAAGTCTTCGCTGCCTAGGTCTCAAAAAGGCAAATTTGTGTTGCTGGGTCTCTACAAAGTTATATAAATGGCAGGATTTAATCGTGTCTGAATGTAATTTTGGGTAACTAAGTAATTGACGTAATACTGGTCACAATATGTTGGCTGGTGAAGACCACAATAAACTGTGCATGTCAGCTAATCATGATTAAACACTGATGAGGCCAGGCTAAAACTGCACTTAGCTGACATGTGCTGAATGCTATTTGTTCTTGTCTACACCGATTCACATTGCATTCAATGCGGCACAATATAGATAAGCCCTTTGGGGAGCGTGTAGCTCTGGTCAGGCCTCAGTGTTCCCTGACTGGCCAACAGCTGCTCAGAGCAGTTTTATAAAGGGACCACTTACCCATCCTTTGATGGAGAGATAAGCCACTGTAATGTAATTACAACCAAGGAGATGGGAGAGGGCAAAGAAAAAAATATGCCAATCATGAAGGGGTACACGGAGAGCCTCAGATTCCTTCTAACCTAAACATTGTGGCAAGGAAAGAAGTCTTAATTAGGAAACGTGTAGGCATAGAACAGGAGCCCATCCTAAATGAACTGGGGTGTGATGAGCATAAAGAAAATGCTTTTTAAAAAGATCTTTGACTCCCACTGAGTGCTTGTTTCTTAGACTTCCTTGCCTAATAATGTCAGCATTTAAATGGCCCCAACTCCCAAATAACAAGGCTTTGAAGTTAACACCTCATTGAGGTATAGAGTTCATACGTTTGCTATTCCTATTATTTGGCTAGAAACCGTTTTCTGCATGGCTAGCTTAATAGGGCAACAGAATATTAAGTTGTATAGGGATTGAGAAAGCTATTCACACAAAGGAAAGAGCTACAGACTTCATGTATTTGAACAGAACCTGACAATTAAGAGAAAAGAGCAAAAGTCTGGGAAGTGCCCTGAATCACATAATTGCATGAAATTTTTTCATACCTGTGATATTTCCAGTGGCCAGGCACAAACACAAGGGATTTTAGACTTGGACTGCATTAGGGAGTTGTAGTTGTAATTAAGAGATGAGAAGTGGAGTTTTTTTCCATCCTGCCACAGTTTTAAAGCTTCAAAAAGCATTTTGTTTTTTAGCAGGACAAAATCAAGTTGGTTTGGATTTTTTCATTGAAAAAGACAACAAAATGCTGAAAAATGATCTGGTGCTGGTTGGACAAGTTACTCAAGGGATGGGTGATCCAGACCCATGATTTCCTCTGTTCTTTTCTAGCATTACAGATGAATGCCTCAGCCACCAGGCTATCTGCTATTTTAGAGTCTCTTTCTTTTGGTTTTGGCCCCAGCATACAGCATAACTCTCAGAAAGACATCTTCAAACAATATCTTGTTGAATATAGACACCAATAAAAGGGTTTTTCATTCATTTGCATTTTTTGACACGATAATTACCAGTTGTCTTTATTTCTGATAATATGCTGCAGCAGAATAATTAGCACTGTCCCAAAACAATTATTCTAAGTCATAGTTATCTGTGTCATAGAACAGCCTAGAGCCTGCAGTTAAAGAGGGGGATCTTTGGTGCTTACTGCCATGTGGTAGATGTTTTCTTACCCTGAAAAATACATGAATAATCTAAACGGTGCAACAGAGAGAGTAAATGATGTTACTAGGCTCATTTTCACAGGTAGGGGACTGAGTGATAACGTGACTTGACCAAGGCCATACAGGAAACTTTGCAGAGCCGGGATTAAATAAACTTGGCAGGGTGTCCCAGACTTTGCCCACAAGTAAAGCCACCTGTCTCCTCTAAGTATGCCTTACAGAGCATAAAGTAGACATTAGAATGATTACAGAAGTTAAAATGGTTTAGAAAAGATCCGCTTGTTCCAGTGCCCATCTGAATACTGGCTTGTACTTTTTTTTTCCTTATGGTATTTACAATTTAGAAATTGCTGGCTGTAAAATTGGCTGATGTTCAGGATTCAGGGGATTTCTTGTCATTTATGTCACTCTTTCACGAACTTAGGTTAAGCTGATGCTTCAGTTTATGTCTCTGAATACAGATATAAAAATCCCTACCTCCTCCAGGCTTCAGTTAATGAAGGATTCCATCTTCATTCCTACCCAGTGTAATTACTTCACATCTATACCACTGTAAATATCATCATGACTCAGTCCAATGTTTGTAGCCCCTTATCCCATAGCAAAAGGCACATTAGGTATTCAGTTACAAGCAACTGGCATCCATGTATAAATTAGACAATTATTATGGGTATGCAACCAGAAGAATCTTCTGAAAAAATATCTTTTTTTACTCTGTGAGCCCTCTTAGGGCTTGGAAAGCAGATTGAAGGCAATTTCATGTGTTTATATTAACTTGCTGCTAAGAATGAATCACAGTTTCCGCACAAATCCACTGAAGTGTTAATAGCATCTGTTCATTTTATGGTAAGTGATGGATTTAAAAATGGATGAATGGAGAAGAAAAACAGCCCCATCACCCCGGTGGTCCTGTGTCCAAATGACATGTTGTGCTGAACAGTGATAAATTTTTATGCAGCTTCTTTAAAGAAAACCCATCCTTTTTCATGTGTAGACCCTCATTCCTTAAGCACTGTGTCCCTTCTACAGTGTAAAGTCACAATGACAATAATTGCTTTGAGAAACAAAAGGAGTCAGATTTCTCTCTCCACAAAGTGGTAGTTTGACGGGGCGGGCAGTCCAGGTGTCTAAATGCTCTGTTCCCTCCAAAAGTTGAAAATGTAGTTTCCCAAAATCCCTATTCAGCTGCAGGCTGACTGAAAAGTCCCTAGAGGCCTACATTTCTATGCAGAAACCCCTCCCTTCAGCCCACAGCCCAGTGAGTTGATTTCTAACCTGGGAAGCAGGAGATGTATTTCAAATAACAGTTGTGTGTAACCTTGTGGTGATGGCGTTTATTTAGGGGGGGAGAAGACTGGAGTTCCAGCCCCTGCACCAAGGACTGGAAAAGAAACAATTGTTGGATAAAACACAGAAGTTCTCTCTCCCCTCCAGAACAGATTGAAAGAGATTCAAGATGTGATTTTGAACATCAGCTTGGACATATCTGTAATGGGAATGACGAGCTCTTCAGCCTCTCCATCAGGTCCTGTGAGAAATATATACCATCACATTGTGTCATGAGATGGGAATGGGCTCAGAGCTCACAGCGTTAGTGATCGCTGCCCCTGCCGCTGGTGCCCATTTTTTACTATCTGCTGCAGTTGTAATCACTAATGTTCCCACGTGCCATGTGGCAACTTCTCCCTTAGTTGGGGTGGGGAAGTTGGAGAGTGACAGTGATGTGTTGGCACTGGAGATGATAGAGCAAAATGCAGTAAAAATAGAAGCTTAGGACCCTTGCTCCAATATACTTATGCCTGGGTTTGAACAAATTTAAGGTTAGTTAAGTTAGTTAAAGGAGGGAATAAAACCTGTGTTGCACATCCTGTATCAGAGGCAGAGGTTACCTTCTCCAACAGCCCAGTGCTCGCTCCTTCTCCAGCCCTGATCCTAGCCCCTGGCTTGCGCAGGTTCTGCTTTCATCTGACCACATGCTGAGCCAATTTAACTCACTAATCTTGCGGAAAACTATATTTTGATGGATCAGTTTTTCACTGGGTTAGTGAATTGAGTCTCTCACTGTCCAGTCAGATAGGCTCTAGAGCTGACACAAGCAGCAGAGGGGAGGGACTGGAACAAGAAGGAAGTAAGGAGGAAGAAGAAAAGGGAGAAGAATCGTCCCCTTTTGGCAGCAGGGGTGCTTTAGATTAGCTCAGCCATATCATCTAACTGGACTGTGAGAGTAAACTCTGCTCTGTTTTCTGTTATTGCTTGCTTTATGCTTTGTTTGTTTTGGTTTTTGATAGGAAGAAATGTAGCTGTATATGTTTGGGAGAGGGTTTTGGGCAAACATCCTGATCTGACATCTGTTCAACGCAGCTTGGATTGGGATTTCTAGACCCCTCCCTACCAAAAAGTTGGGTTTAAAATGCTTCCCTGTCCAGCACATCACATTAGCAGTGGCCTCCCAGCTATTTCAAGAACACTGAGATGCTTAATTCAGCCCAGGCACTGTGCAGGTCACCCTGCTTGTGGCTTCTTCCCACGGTGCCAGCTACTGCTCCTGGTCCCTTTGAGGAGTAGCTCTAGGTCACACAGAAAATGAGGGCAAAGCCGGGAATTACATTCTCCTTCCCCATGTTACAATCTGGTATCTTAATTATTATTTCAGTTCTTCCTGTTCAGTGTGAGGGTCCCTCCCCCCACTCCCAGATTTGTGTGTATCTTTAAGCATCAGCAGCAGAGGAGAATCATCTGCAGAAAGTCAGCTCGGGGAGGGGGGGGAAATGTCTTGTAAGCATTCATTCATACTTAAGAATGAATTTTCTTCAGCTATGCTGCGACCTCACTTCTATTGTCAGGGCAACTGCTAGATAAATTTAAAATTACACGACAGTGCCCTTCTTAAGTTCACTTGTAAAGTTTTGGGGTGTTGTTTGGAACATTATTTTGTTCAGCAAAAGAATGGAAATGGGCTAAAATAGTTCAGCATCAGAGCCCTTGTGGTCTGCTGGAAAAAATGATTCCAGATATTACTGTCTGTGTGAATATAGTATTTCCCTCATTTTAGCTCATTTCCCTAATGCCTGCCTTGTTTTGGGGAACATAAGCTGAATTATAAATAGACAGATTCTGATTTGTATTATTTGTGCCAGAGGATCAGGCCCTGAAATACTTTGCTTCTGAACTGTTAAGCTATAAATGTGGAAAGGTACCACCTAAATGGGTAACCCAAATATATGCTTTTAGCAGAGGAATCCTGGCAGTCTTGCCTGGAAGTTTGCTCTTTTGTCTTGATTTGAAACATTTAGAAATAAAATTCTCATCTGTTCTTATTTCTTAAAAGCTTCTCTAATAACAGCATGTGGCTTGCTCTCCACCTTAAACCCACCAAAAGCAGCAAACCAATCATCATATTTAATGTGCTTCAAGAATTTCTTGATCAGTGCTTCATCTGCTATAAGATAACAGCAACAACCACCACCGACAACAACAAATAATGAGAACCAAATAAGCCAAAGCACTGCAGGGACCTTACATGCGGTGGGTTTTGTGAAGAGAATTAATATGAAAGAGGGTTCAGTTTGGGGGTAGAGGTCAGGGCAGATAAACTCCTGTGTTCTGATACATTTCCTTAAAGCGGGAAGCGCTTTAGAGAGCGAGGCTGTGGGAAGAAGCTGTCAGCAACGGGGTGGTCAGCGGTGTCAAGGGTGGTGGCCCATGTTTTTCTTCTGTTGCAGCCTTTCATCCTCCATCTGTCAAGCTCCATAATTTTCAAGGCAGACAGTAGATTTTTAATACAAACCTTTAGCTTCCCAGGTCTGAAGTGCCCCTTTTATCTCAGAATAATGCAAAACCAGCAATAACTGCTTGGGACATTGTTTAAAGCTGGTGTCCCCACTCAGGTCTCCTTGGGATGGCACCACATTGCCATCTGGGCAGAGGTATGTGACACAGGCTCCTGTTGCTGTTGAAAGGGCGGGCTGTGTTCCCCTCCACAGCCGTTCGTGAGTGCGGGGACTGATGTGCTGCCGGCTTGCGGATCCCACACGTAGCTGTGATGCAGCACCGAAAGAAAAGGTAGTTGGTCAGGGAAAGGCCTGGAGACAGGCATCCTGGTGGAGCAGGGCTGGACGCGGGCTCCTTACCCAAGCACCTGGCAGTGGGATCAGCATGGCCTCACGTGTCCTGCTGAGCCTGCCCCACATGGCATCACGGCCCCGTTGCTGAATTGTTTGCCCAGTGCTGGCCACAGGATACTACCACAAGGAGCGATGTGCCCAAGTGGGCGTGCGACTGAGCTTGGGCTAAGGACTAGTACAAGTACAGGCTTTCTTCACGCTACACTGCATTCTAGCACTTAGCTGGAGCTGACATCTTAGCATGGCTTGTGTCATATAATTTCGGCATGAACAAGACTTGGCCCACACTCAAAATACACAGTGTTTAAGTGTTTAAATTAAGGCTTAACTGACTCAGACACTGAATCTAGTTTCAGCCACTGTGTTGCTGTATTATTAAATGCTACAAACTGGAGTTCCTCCATTCATCTGCAAGGATTATCACAGCAATAACTGAAGCGTCCAGATGAGTGAACGAGGTGAAATCCTAGTCCCAGTGAAATCAGTGGGAATTTTTCAAGGGGCTGTTTTGAGACCTAGATTTCATCCAACCATCTCAGCTGAAGTTCTCCCAAGGAGAAAGCTGTATATATTCCTTCATTCATTCCCCAACACAAATACATCCCTTAAAACATCTGAGGCATCATACTGAAATACTTGCAATAAATGGACTTAAGTTAAGTGAGCATGGTTTCTTAGCCTGGAAATCTCATCTGGAAAAAAATCTTCTTACATATAAGAAACTTTGAGTATAATGGGGATCATCTTATTTCTTTGTATCTCTTGACATTGCTGCTTGTTGGACTTGTGAGTTCTGCTTTTCTGTGGTTTAACAGAAAAATGACCTGTTATATTCTGTACCTGCTTGTGAATGAACTCATGAATAACAACTGAAAATCCAGGTTGCTTTTGTGCATGTGTTTGCATAATCCAGCGCAAGAAATGCCAAAGACTGAAATCAGGTTTGGGTCCAGATCTGAATGCAAACGCTTGCAAATGTAGAACAGAGAGGGGGTTCTGGTCCAGACATTTAGCTTAGCTTGTTATTGAAACTTGAATTCAGATCAGTTGCAACGTTTGGAGATGGATCAGAATTCTCTTGGCAACAGGAAGTGTTTGGAGGTGCGGGTATTATTTCAGGCCATCAGTCTAGAGAGACATCGATGAGCACACATGCATCAGCTTGCCCACACACAGACGTGCTAACACCTTCCTCTACAGGGGTAGGAAGTGGAAGCTCCCTGCAAAGAAGTGGCATCGCACTACTAATGACTTTAGTTGTAAACATTATCACATGCAACCTACTGCCATCTTCTGCATTGATGTTGGGAGGCAGAATCTTAGGAACATGGAAAAAAGTCCTAACAGTGTACTTTAGTGCTCTACGCAAACTTTTAGGTACTAAGCTTCCTAATCACTACCGTATGGCTCATAAAAGAAGCAATCCGATACCAAGTACCAAGAGAGGTTGTTATTCCTCTGCTCTATCCTATACCACTCCAAATGTTAGAACAATAAATACATTTACCTCTTGTTTAAGATCACTTAAAATAAGTTGTTTTAATTAAACCTCCTAGCAATCTATCTGCACTAAGTGATTAAGTGCCTCTTCTTTCAGTGAAAGGAGAAGGGATTATCACAAGACAAGACTGATTGAATTATGGGCAGAACTAGGACTGGGTAAAACTGCTGAATATTTTCCATCTAAATTCATGTGAAAATACTGAAGTTTGAGTTTGCGTGATGTTATTCTTCTCAAATATTCCTCCTCCTTTCAGTCCTTCCTTCCCTCCCCACTGCCCCAGAGTCAATGACATAGTTATTTCCCTCAGGTTAAAGTTCAGCTTTGAATATCGACTTTAAAAGCTGCCCAAGAAGAGAGCTTTCTTTACTCAATGGGCATCATTTTCAGCAAATAAATTTAAAAAATGGAAATGTAGCAATTGTGTTGATGAACTATAGCTATTTAAAATTGTATCAAATTTGTAAAAAATTTGGGTCGCTTAGCAATCGGTTCTTTGCAGCTGTATCATAAAAAGCGTTTGTGGGGGTGGTTATGCTATTTGTACATTACAACCTGGAATATCTTGTGTGAATTAAAATTCAGTAATTATTCTTTCAAACCAAGCTTCTTAAATCGCTCTCAGCTTAGGAATCACACTGGTGGGTTTGTTGTTTTATTGCTAGCCGTATCACTTTCAGGATGGAAAACAGTCACAATAAAAGGCTCTTTTATGTCTCGTAGTACGTCCTGCGACGGTTATGGCAGTATCTATCTTTTAGCTTTCCTATGCTCAGTTTGCTTTTCAAGTTCCCATCTTTCTTCCCTTTACTGACGTGATGGATTGGATGGAAAACTAAACCAAAGTCTAGATCCTGGCACAGCGCAGGCAGGCAAGCGCTCTAGACATACTGCTCCGCTAATTTATTTGGATTCTTTACCTGCAACCTCCCTGCTGTTTTAGTACTGGGGCCTCTCTGGGGCAGGGATAGGCAAGCATGCTGTGTGGTGGTTTTATTGTGATGTGGACAAATGATCATGAGGGACTAGCTGGAAACTATTGAATATACTAGCTCGCAGTGGTGGTATTTAAAGGTAAATGCATTAACAGTGCGCCGCCACCTCCTTTTATCTCACCCACCAGCATGCTGCTGGCAAGTCAGGCAGGATGCCACCTTGGGAACTGATTGCTGCCGTTTGCATTTTATAACCAAACTCCAAATAGGAGTGAGAGGGAAAAGGTAGACAAAATGTGGGAGCTGAGCTAAAGGTGCAGTGGTGTCTCTCATTTTTAATTTATCTTATTAGTTGAGGGGAGCCTGTGTTGCGGTGAGGCTTAGGGTCCGCCTGGCTTAGGCTCCAGCTTTCACTGAAGGGCAAATGAAAACGACGTGTTAAATTGTCGTTCCTAGTGTCCTTCTGCTGGGCGTGAATTGGGTAGTTTTGGCTCCCACTTTTAAAGATTTCTGAGGTGAGGAAGATACAGTAGCAGTCCCAAATATGATCTTTTTTTTTGCTTGACCCAATACGTGGTGTTGCTAGTTGCCAGTGCTAGTGTGATTTCTTTCTATATCTTTCCAAGACTGCAAACAAAGAAAGAATAATAAATGAACCTGGGGGACCTCTTACTGTGTGGCTCCTCAGAATATATGTGAGTATGAGAGGAGTGAGATGCTACAGCTCTGCTTTAGCGTGTTTCAGCAGGGACTTCAGCAACTGCGAGAATCTGCTCTCTGGCCTCCCGACCAGCTAAAAGGGATCTCGGTTTCAGCACAGGATTGCTGCCATTCTGCCTTTTAAAACACAGTGGGAAGTTTTTTTCCTGCATAATTGCAGCAAAAATTCAGTCTTTCCAGGTTAAGTACAGGGCTATATGTTACTAGAATGGACTGCAGCATAAGAAAACCACTCATGAGAGTCTGTCTTGCAAATAACATTTACAGTTTTGCTAATTGGGAAGAATCAAGCTTTTCTTTAGCTATACAGATATGGTTTGATGTTTTTAAAGGAAAGGAATTCCAGAAGGGTTGTTTCATCAGCAGGGTGAATTAACAAAGAAAAAGGAAAAAAAGAAAGAAAAGAAAGAAAATTGAACGTTCCCTCACACAAATTTTCCAGTTCAGCTGTCTAAAACACATGTGATCTTCCAGCTACATTTTCCTCTTGCAAATCCTAGTGGTTTTTATTAGGACAAGTTTCATTTTATTGCCTTGTTTTCCTGTAAAGCCAACAAGTTAAAACAACAGGATTTAATTTTGGATTGGCAGGCCAGCTTAGAGATAATACATCGTGTGCCCCCCTTTTATCTTTTTCTTTTCCTTCCTCCTCCTGCTTCCCGGTCTCCTTGAGGTGCTCCACTCTCCACCGTTGCTGCTCAACTTATTGGCCTAAAAATCTTTGCAGGTGATTTATAGAACCCTATGGTTATTGTATGGCTAATGATTCATGGAACTTCATTAAATACCAAGTATGTGCCTGCTTACTGTCTGTGCACACTGCATATTAGAACCTTTGCACTCCCTCTTGCAAATTGCCCCCATTAAAGTCGCAGACAAAAGGTCCTCTCAGTAGCTTACATATTTTCCCACATGTGAGAGAGCAATTGGAAACTTCCTCTTGATAACTAAAAACTTTTGAATTAGAATTTATGAGAAGGGTCTTTTGGTCTCATTGCCTAAGGGCTGAAACAGATCCCAGTGTGTACAAGCGTTCCTTTGATGCATGGAGCTGCACAGGGTAACATTTTTTAACAGGATCAAAAAGCGTAATGCAGGGACAATGTGCGGAGGCCCTTACTCTGACACAAGGAGTCAGAGTCTGTGTTTTTCCAAGGCTAAAAACGTAAAAGTATGTGTCCAGGGTAGCAACAACATTTTATATTCTTTTTAATTGCAGTAAAGTCCAAGATAAAATAATGGCAGTCAGTGTTACAACTTCCTTTTCTTTAATGTTCCTCTAAAAATGCTTTGAAGCTGCTTTTACCTTTGGGAAAGTATTGTATATGTGTTAGGGGAAAATATATCAAAAAGAAAATAAAGGGCCAGATCTTTAATTGGTAGAAATCAGCATGGCTCTATTACAGGGATTGGAATTTCTCAAGCTGTGGATATGGCTAAAAACTTTCTGTCATTTCTCACCGTGTGCTAATATATTCCTGCCTACTTACTTACTCAGTAGGACTATCCTCTTCTGAGTTTACTATTGACAAAACATTTTTCAATAGCACTTATTTGCAAAGACAGCAGAAGTCTTAAATGTGCATCTAACTTCCAAATCATAAATATTTCCTTTGGTTTCAGCTGCACTATTCAAGAGCTTAAAAAGAGGCACAGGCATATGTACTGGCTGATCTGAAGTCTCTGCAAAACGGTCTTGATAACTAGAATTTTTCTCACCTAATAGTAAAAAGAAATTACTTGGTACTTTTTCAGGTGCCCTATATATGGTCTTCCATTATATCTCACTTCACACTACGTATGTCTATACACAAACAAGACTGAAAAAAGGAACAGCTTCATGTTATGGGGCCAAAACATCACAGACATTATTATAAAATGGTCACATTACATCAAACTTGATGATGGCATCATTGCAATCAAGATGCTTTTGAGACAGGTATTTTCTGTATTCGCTCTGACAATATTTGTAAAGTCTGTCATGATAATCAAGTCATACATATTAGCTGAGAGGGATGTTTTCACTAAGCAAAAGAATCAGGTTTGAAATACTTAATCTTTAATGTCTTAGTCTTTAATGCAGCATGCTAACTTACTACTTGTTCTGCAGCTGATGAATTAAATTTCTCTCCCTTTACACCATTTGTAGGTCTCCTGTATGAGACAGAAGATTTAACCCTTGATTACTTTTGTGGTTGGTTAAGAGCCAAGTGAACTTTTCAAAATGAGTATAAGTTTGGCTTGGTCTCACTGTTGCACATTGTCCTCTTCTCCCATAACACACTGCCAGAGTGTTTGAATCTCAGTGGTGACCTTTAGAGAGCACAGTATATGGAACATAAAGAGTCCAGAGAAAGTGCTATCTAAAAGACCAGAACGACCTTGCACATAAGTCAGAAAATGTAACGGAATTGGAGAGGGACAGTGAGAAACTTCCTGGGGATGGAGGCTCTCCTAATCCTTGCTTGGATGGTGCCGGCGTGATAGGCTCTTTGTCTAATTTAGGTTTGACTGTTTTCTTATGTTTGTTTATTATTAATATCTCTGACTAGATATTAGTTATATTACACACCATATCATGTATAGACATATATATTATATGCAATATCTGTACAATGCCATCAGATATCATCAGCTTACTCAGAGGGCCATATTTCATTAATTTGGCCCTAACTTTATCTCATTTTGGATGTATTAAATTGCGACTCCCATAGATTTGGGCTGCTAAACTGAGAAAAAAGATCCCTAAATTCCTTTCTTTTTCCATGGCAGAATGGAAGCAGATAAACAGAATAAGGTGGCTAACAGTAAGGAAGCGAGTGAGATGGCAAATTACCTTGCCTCATGTTTCACTCTGTAATCTCAGTGGGAACTTGGAATATGTCCCTCAACAAAAGCTTGGGCGTACATGTGAAATGTATTTGTTGCAAAGCATTCTTTTCCTTCCAGCTGAGCCACGTATAAAGCATTGGCTTGATTGGAGTCATCACTGTCTAAAACTGGGGTGCCCCAGACTAAAAATCCCAGGGCAGTAAATGGGGGGAGAGATTTTTCTTTGTGAAATAGTTTGAAAGTTTCAAATTCAGAAAACAAATTTTGTGAGTTTTGTCCATCCTCAATAACGGTCCTCTGTAAGTACTTCATCAGGACAGATGTAGAAATGTCTGGCTGTTAGATCAATAAAAAGTAAGAAAAGTTTAGAGCAAAATTAGGCAAAAGAAGAGGAGCACTACTAAGTGTAGGTAAACGTAAAGAATTTGTTAATACACTTAAGAGTAGGCAAACATTGTTGCTGTGGGGATAATAGCGATAAATTGTTGTTTAAGCAAGCAAGAGGTCTCTCTGATTCACAGAAGCATTAGCAGGTGGGAGTTGGCCGTGTGCTGAGATTTCTTTTGCTGCCGCTCCAGTTTCAGCTGCAAGGTTTCGTAATTCTCACAGGGAAATCTGGGAAAGCAACATTGGGAAATGCTGGTGATTTTGAAAGTTCAGTCAATTTGGGTGACATTTGGCATCATCTTTTTTTCCTTCTGGTGAGATTCCATTAAGTTTGCTTACTTTGTTGGCAATAGCTAAGAACACTATATAGTTTTTAATTGCAATATGGGAACCTCTACCAGGATGACTTAAGGGCAAAACAGCTGCACCCAGTCTGTTCTTCCTCCTCTTCCTGAGTTTAAATAAAATCTGGGTTTATCTGAATACGCACCCAGAAGACTGGATGGTTATTTAAGCCCCAGTTAGGGAACATATTTAAGAATATGCCTAATTTTAAGCATGTGCTTAAATCAATGCGACTTAAGCAAATGCTTGAAGTCAGGCATGTGGTTGAGGTGTTATCCTGAATGTGGGTCCTAATCCTTAAACAATAGCAAAGCCCAGAGGAAAGGGCAAGCTATCTGGGTTCCATTCTTGGCTCTTTTGTTGGTTGTGTTATAGTCTATAAAATAAGGATCATTATTCTTATCCCTCTTTGTGAGGCACATTGAAAATTATCGGGGAAAAGCACTCTGAATACTGTTATTATTGGCTATACTTCTTGAGACTGAAAAAATTTAGAGACAGACATTCTCAGTGGATTTCTGGTTCTTCCTCCTTTCACTCCGGCAGGAAATACCATGAGAATGGAAAGAAGGATGCGTACCCATGATCACAAATAATCTTAATCTCCTTCTTTGCGCTGCCGCTGTAAATAATTAGATATTGCTACACTATTGTTTCTGGAAGTTCCCGCAGCGTCTGAGATGTACTGTGCACAGACATACCTGCTTCAGATATCACAAGCAAGCTGAAAACTGTGTTGGAAGATAATAGTATAATGGAGAGAGAGAGAGAGAGTGTGTGTCTGTGAGTGTTTGGGGGAGGAGGGGAGGCTGCGTGTTCCCGAGCCCACATTATTAGTAGAGCTGCACTGATGATAGTAAAGAGGCACGGGTTTGTATAAGTTTAAAAGCTTGCTTGAAAAGAGCACTCTGATCATAGTTGCTAAAGGGGCAGCACGTTACGGCAAACAATCCTTAGTCCCATGTAGCCTTATTAAATGCTGCTTCTATCAGTGAGGTGTTGCGGGACCGGGCTCCTTGGTGCTAGGCTCCCATGTGCAGTGCTGTGTTACTGTTTGGCTGAAAAAGCTTGAGGCAGCAAAGAATCTATTATTGATGATAATTCAGAGTTCCTCACATTCTCACTACGTTAAGTCAGAGCTCATTCCCCAGCTTCCATGCGAAGGGCCTGGAGCCAAGGCCATGAGCCTGTGTATATGTGTTCAGGACAGTTAATATTTATGATGCATCTTACTGGGAAAATTAGTATAAAGCTGTGTTCCAACAGTACATTTATCCCATGACCTAGTTTTATGAATAACGTGCTGAAACACGGCCTCCTTGATTTAAACCTTTGTCACCCATTCTGATGGATACAGTGCGTAGCTTAGGCTTATGCAATACAAGCTAGGATTTGTGCAAAAATGTGATGTGTATTAGTGCAAGGTAAACAGATGGTAATGCTTTTGTTAATACCAAGCACATACAAAGATATTTATCAAAGGACCACATGTAAGGTCCATAGTTCTTGGCAGAGATCCCTACGCTGTTACATCAGCTAATAAGAATAACCATTTTACTGCATTACATACAGTTTTTGCTTTAGACTGCGCAGGCGGCTGCAAAACTTGCCACAATTCATAGGTTAAGTATCTGATTCTGAATAGTGTTGAACATCTATAATACCCTGTTGGTTTTTGTTGGGTTTTGTTGTTATTATTTTATTGCTATGGCTCTCGGCATTTCTCCAGATCAACCCCCTCCTAGGGAATTCTGCTGCTGCTTACCAGCTCTGAAATATGTATAAGAAAGCCAGGCAGAAAATACGCTGAAATGTTGGAGTGCAGGTACAAGAAATGGTTACTGAGATACTTCAAAGGGAAAGAGAATGAACCGTAAAGATGGGAAGGGAACTTGGACACTACACCAGCCACGGAGAAATGCGGGCAACTCTGGAGAAGGCAGCAGTTGTTTTTAGAGAAGAGAAGTGTGGCTAAACACAATTTATGCCAAAGAATGTTGCATCTGAAGACTACAAAGCTAGTTTACATTGGCAGAGTTTCCTCATCTGATTTATACTCTCTTCTTCCATCATCATCAGCAGCGGAGATTACTTGTATCGTGTACTGGGGAATCTTGGTCTTTGGAACATAGGCAATGCCCTGGGGGTATAGCTAGTAACTCTGCAGAAGGAGAAAAGAAAGTTTTAATTACTATAACCAACCAACAATAAGAATTTTGATTTTCATCTCATCAAAAAGATGTTACTTCTCTGGAGATAGCAGGTATCATTTTGAAAGTCATTTCACAAGGCTTACTCTTGACTGTGGAGCCATCTAAAGAAGCCCCCAGCCCTGACTCCAAAGCCCTCCCAGTTCCCCTCAGCTGCGCTAGCGCAACTCCTTGTGGGGCCACGTAGGCTGGATCACAGAGGCTGCAGTTCAGCGAACACAAGAACAAGCCAGGGCAGCTGCTGCTGAAGGAGCCGTCCTTTCCTGTCCCCTGGGCCAGGTCTGCTGTTCCCACTCCATAACACCTTGTCTCTTATGCTGGCAGAGCATGACTGGTTCATTGGCTACACAGTGAACCAGTTTGAGAACCAATTTGGCTGAAAATGGACAAATTTTGACATTTTTCTCCTGCCAGGTTTGTTTTCAGCCAGATCAGTTTCCTAATCTATTTTACCGCGAGGCTGTGCCTTTGCTTGTGCCAGGATGAAGAAATGCTGAAGAAGGAATAGGAACGAGCAGGTGAGGAAGAACAGAAGGGCTTCTTTCAGGTGGCAATGCTGAACCACATTGACCTGAAGCATTTCTTGATAAGACAATATGACTTAATCAGCAGCAAAAAGAACCTGGAAGAAAAGAGGAAAGGAATGTGCTTAACCCGGACCATTTCAGTGATGCTGTTTACAGCAGGGTCTTCAGTAAGGACGTAATTTCATTGAAGTACTGACATATCTGAGGGCCACTGAAGCATCATGGGTGCGGGGACCTACTTTGCTGTGGTGGCACGGTTATGTGGGATCACACCCTAAGCACCATGTTTCTGATAGCAGGGAGGCCTGCAGTTTCCAAAGCAGTGTACCTTTGAAACCATGTAGGACAGCGAAGGCAGCGTGGGTAGCATGGAGCTACTCCTCCGGCACCCCACGACCTAAAATTCTGCACTGAGGAACAGAAATGTACACAAGGTCTGATGGAGGAGAGCACAGGTGTCAGCTCCCATTGACCTCAATTCTTAAACACATAATATAATCTTTCCTGGATATGTTTCCCTGAAGCACAGCACACAATTAGTTGAAAAATGAGAGAAAACTGTGTGAGTGGGGACATTTCTGTCAAAAAAGCCACTTTTTCACAGAATTCTCAGCACTGGATGAGTTTTGGATCCCCTTATATTCGTTCAGTAGTACTTTATTCCACAGCATTGAAGTTATTAGGATCCTCACAGGTTAAAGCATTACCAAAAGATAAGCGAGGCTATGACAGCGTGGCCTGTGTTTATATCACACTACTTCTGTCACTAGGACAGTTTCAGGCCAGACTGCCAACTCCTTTTTCCTTGGAGAGAGGCTATGAGCCGCTGTAGTTGTGTTGACTTTACAGATCTGATTATGAATTTTCATCAGAAAGGTAAGATCGTCATGATCTGGACCTTATTTGTTTATTATTATTTATATATTGCTTTCCTGTCATTGTAAAGATAATTTAGTTTACTCTTTCAGAGACTAATTTGTATCATTACTTTAATTCTGTGTATACTTAGATAAGAAGTGGAGCTGAAGAAAGCACTTTTGCAGTGATTTAAGCCTGCTTCAAGACAGCGTTCATGCATGTGCTTCATTTTAAGACCTAAATGTCTGATTTTGGAACGGTGGTGTGACTCAGAAGCAAATAGCGTTAAATTAACTCTGTTACTTTCAACTCCATCACAACCATCTCCCCATGAATTTTATGGCACAGATTTTCCTAAGTTCAAATCCTAAAATCCAGCCCATGATCACTGGGACAGCTCCCAGTAATTGTAAGCAGGAGAAACACAGCAGCGGAGCATATATACTGTTCAAGTCATTTGCCCGCGTATCTGCAGCGAAGCTATTAAACCAGTCGTCTTCTTGGTCTGAGGTTTCTTTTAAACATTTTCTCTATTGTAAACATTCCACTCCATTTTCTTCTGTATTGTGGCAAATGTCAGAATTCAAAGGACTGTCATCGGCTGACATAATGACCACTGCCCCTTCCCAGAAACAAACCATGCCCCAGTATCTTTCCTAAGACTGTCGCTATACTGCATTCATGCGGGCAAGCTTCCACCCCTAGAGTTTCAATAGCTCAGTATTATTCCTTCTGCTGGATTTTATCCCCCAAAGTTTTTTCGGTTTAAAGCCAGCTTGAAGAGACCCGTCTTGGGCTTCTAATAGATGGGAATGAAGTGGACACGCAGTGGGTAAACAGAAAGCTCCAGGCTTAGTTGTGGCCGTTCCTGTAGGGTAATGATCAGTTTGGGCTCAGAGGAGGTTGGATCCCAAACTGGTCACAACTCATACCACTGGAGTTGTTACAGCTTCTATTAGCTGAGGTTCTCCTCCGGGCGGTTTTGATTTCTAACATTTCTGTTATTATTTTACAAGTATTTCAACTACTTGCCAGTAGGTGTGTCAATTGCCTTGTCTAATCTTCCTTTTTGCTGATTCTTGTTTCCCTAGGCACCTCAATAAATTACCAGAACTAGGAAAGGGTCCAAACCAGTAATATTCTGTAATCATGACGTTTGGGAAAGTTTGGATTTAAAATTAGAAATGAAGGTTTCTGCTAAAATTGCACCCAAATCAGAACTTCAGATCCATTTTTTTTCCCCTCTGAAGGCTATAAATAGATTCTCTGAAGCCTGAGTTACACCGTACATCAATGAGATATAGATTTATATCCATCCTAACCAACTCCCTTTTGAGTACCTCATCTTTCCTATGCAGTTGGGTAGGGTAGACCTTCAGAGACCAGGAAGAAACTTGAGGGTTTAGGTGCTAGATAAGACTTGCCAAGACTTCTGTCAGACCTGGATGCTTTTGAAACTGTTACATCTCTGTGCTCAAGTCCGATATCTTTTACAAGAGTGAATCCAGATTTTCAAAACTGAAAGCAAAACTCTTCTTTGCCATCTTCAGACTGTTCAAATGGCTTTGATTATTTTGTGTAGCTGCTCAGCTGAACGTTATACAAATATAGTTATGAGTATATCAGTGTGGCTACACTGAAGCGAGCAGCACCTTATGCCAGTGGAAAGCAGAACCTCAGTCTCTCCATCTCCGCCACGCTTTGCCTCCTGTCATGTCTTCTGTTAACAGGAGAAAATTTTCAAAATGCCTAAATAATTTGGAAACAAAAGTTTAACTGCAAATCAGTGAGTTTCAGGCTTCTAAATCATGTAGGCACTTTAAAAAGCACATCTGTATTTGATATAATAAGTACTACTCAGAATTGGGAACTGCCTGGTCCGTAATGACTTCTAATGGACTCTGTGATCTGTGTGATCATTGTGTAAGGAAAACATTACAGAACTTACTTCCATATCTAAGGGCAGAATTATTACACTGCCCTATAGCTTAGCAGTCTAAGTGCTACAACAGTAAATTAAAATAAATCTATCTGAAATAATTGTTTATACAACTGACATTGCCAGGAGCAGGAATGGACATGAAATAACAGCACTTTTATTTCAGGACTACACACGGTATCTGATTGATTGTAGACCTGATACGACACCCAGGATGCCCAAGATTTCACTGTGGTTTTTCCAGTTTGTTTGACAAGTTGAAGTATGTATTATGATGCCACATGGCAAATGAAGGCCTTGATCATGTAACCCATTTTCAGATGAATGATCCCATTTGGTCAAAATGGATCATTTGTATTTGCAGGAGTTGTAGGACTGGCCTTTCATTTTTATATTAATTCCTTTTTGCATTACTTGATAAAACTCTACTTGTGGAGATGAATTGATATTTTTAAGGCAATTGATAATTATTGCAACTTCATATTGTGGCATGAAGTTTTATTTGGATTTATTTCCTTCAGGGTGCCACGTGCTAGCAGTACTAGGAGATCGAAGGAATAGGATGCTCTTTCTTTGACCCATTCATTTTAGAAACGTTTCTTTTGTTAAAAATTAGTCCAGTGGCCTTGGGACAAGGCAAGGGCAGGGAGGGGATTTTATTTTGCCAGGGGCAGGATGTCAAGACTTATGGGCTCTTCTGCTTGAATGAAGTTGAGAAAATGGATTGTATCAGTGGGGCTGCTCCCTTCACAGTCAGCTTCGTAGGGCACAGAGACCCTCCACCATGAAAGCAAACCTCTGTTTTACAAATCGGTGCCCATCTGCTTTCTGTGGCAGACAGTGCAAAGAGCTGCACTTGAGGTGCAAGGTGTTTACTTCTCCCAAGTGGACACTTAGTTAGTGTCACATTCCACATGGCTCTCACGTAAAAAAAATCCTGTAGTCAGAAGGCCAAAATTAGCTTCTCCTTAAAAGCCTGAAAAGGCAAAGACGAGATTAAAAACTATGTGGGTCACAGTAACCCTCTCAAAATGAAGTGACTGATACTGAATGCTGAGAATGAACTTTCTTTTCCCATTTCCAGACAAAAAACGAGAAAAGGTCCCTCTAGGCTCTGCTTTTAAATGGACTATTTGCGGTGGTTCTGATTCCAGGTCCAAGGCCATCTATTTTGAACTGTCTCGATCATGTTATGTTAAAAGGAGAACCTTTATTAGATTGCAGCACAAAATGAAATGAATGATGAAAACCAACTGAGCCAGGTAAAACTGGAGGGGGTGCAGGGGGGGAACAGTGTGATGACAAAAAGAGAGAGAGTAATAAGCAAAAGAAATTCAGAATATTTTTGGAAAGCACATAGGAGCCTTTAGGCAGAGAAAGATATAGTCCGACGCACCATCAAACAGCCCACTCCATGATGTGGGGACAGGGCTGTTAGAGGGTGATAAACTATGTACCCGAGTAGATAAAACTGTTTAGGCACTTAGGAAGAGAGTACATTGACATTTTATTACACAGGGACCTGGTATGATTTCTGCCCCTTTGCTGGTGGTTAAATACCTGTTTAGAATAACCTAATAACTAAAAAGTTACTTTTAATAGAATTTTTGTGCCAGGATAATGCTAGTAAAATCTAAATATATATGCTTTATGAGTACAGCTGTGCAAATACATTTTCTGTAAGAACCAAAAGTGAGGAAAGACGGAGAGGAAGGAATTGGGCGGGGGGGGGGGTAGTGAAACCAGCTTGCAAGCAAGAAACAGGAGGGGAAATGCATTTCAGACTGAATGAGACATCTCATTTGGGAGATTTCATTTGCCTTTTTAAAAATTAAATATAACTGAAGATCCAAATGAAACTTTCATACAAAATGAAAATCTGAAGTGTTTCGTCTTGAAATACTATGAGGTAAATAATTTAAATTTTCAAAATAAAACAAAGTTTGAAAGAATATTCAACACAAAAGCTTAATCCTTTTGGCTATGAAGATTCCTATATGATTAAAAAAGCATTTGACTGAAAATTTCATTAATTTCTTTTACACAGATACTTTTCTCATGCCAGCATTTAATTGATTGAGCAGCATTCTGGAATGTAGGTGTCAGAATTTAGAGACTGGGGTCTAGGTCAATATATATATACATTATTATATTTCCTCTTCATTCTGGTCTTCGTGTAGTTTATGCCTTGGTGTTACAATTTTGGATCCCAATAGAATCTTCTTTTTTTCTTTAACCAGAGTAATTGTATTGATATTTGTGTGATTGCTATTAAATTACAAGGAATACATTTTATGTATTCCCTTTCTGTACAGGATAAACCAACTATACCTATATAGCTAATGGTGCAAATTAGGTGGGTAGAGAGCCCTAAATCCTGAAGTCATGTAAAACTTCTTGTAGTCTACTGGGTGTATGAGTTATTGCCTTCTCAGCCAGCACCTCTGCAAAGAATATGTGTGATTATGAGCAGTCCCTTGATATTGTTATTGAATTGTCCACACTTTGCTGCTTCTCCAACAGCAATAGGCACCTAAAACTAGTCATACCCCGCACAAATCTCAAGAATGAACACATTAATTGTATACTGGAATCCAGTAATACCACACAAAATAATCAGGGTGAAAAATGTTTCCCAAATTCTCCTGGACAGACACAGGCGAGCGTGGTGAGCAAACATAATGTTTTGGTGAAAACCAAAGGTATTTTTTCATTTGAAAAAAAATTGGCTGGTGTGATTTTTGTGTTCGTTTTTCCTCCTTCTCTTTTTTAAAATTAGAAGGTTAGTTTTCAATGGAAAAATGTGTCAATTTGCCCTAATAAAGAGTCTTTTGAGCTTTGCCTAATGCTTGGGCAGCAGGCCTCTGAGGAATGTCAGGAGATGGAGCAGCAGCATTCTTCTGGCTGCCGGTCAGTGCGAAACCAGCAGCGCAGGACAACGGTTGACTTGCTACGCTCCTGGCATTGCTGTCAGTCAGATCAGATGCGAAACCCAGGGCTGAATCACAGAACATGCGTTGCCTTTTTCCTTAGACTTTGATAATTTGATCTTTGGAGTTGTGTGTTCTCCTACCCAAACTCCTCTTACAATTTCTGTTTGAAATGTCAATGTTTACTCAGCCCCAGTTTCTGTCCATGCTTTTCTGTCCTGTTTGCCAGCTTCTGCCCTTCTTACCCAAGGTGATTTAATCAAACTGGAAGATAAAATTATTTGGTCTGAAAGATTCTGTGCAGACTGAAAAATGCTATTATTTAAATAAAGGGCGTCTGAAGCCACCTTTTATAATTAAACCGGTTTACACACGTGGAACACGCTGGCTGCACTATGGAGAAACAATCATTTTAAATTTAAAACATGCTCTCCCTCATTACAGAAATGTATTCTGCCTTTTTTTTTTTTCTTTTTTTTCCCCCCTCCCCCCCCGTTCGTTTAAACAGAGATGCCATTCCTTTCTCCATCTGAGTTAAATACCACAGTATCCTTTTCGGCAGGCTTCTAAGCTAAATCTAATCAAGCTGTGTCACAGCTCTGTCAGGCAGGTTGCTCTTTCTTTGGCCTTGAATAATTGGAAGAATGTTGGCACTTGTGCCTGGGCCATGAGAACGTGACCCGAGTTGATATTTAATCTACTTCAGTGCTAGGCTGCACTAGGACTGGGGCCTAAGCCAGGCCTCGGGAGCAGCGTGTTAGCCATCAGCAGCACTCATTTTACCTTGAAATGGATTCCATTTGATGTATCATTACACCGCTCCAGGAGAATGCTTTAATGAGACAGATACATGCGCTGGAAAAGATTAAATTGTTGTCCTTTAAACTCTTTTTTGCTTCGCTAGCCTAATAGCTACAAGGTGCTGGGAAGTACCTGGGAAAGGCAAAAAGGTTACAGAGCCGGCCAAAAATAGCTAAAACTGAAGGTCTGTCATCTTTGGATCTGCAAGCACATTGCAAGAATTGCAAATATCTGGTCCGCTCTTCTCTTACGCAAACTAGAAGCAAGCACTGAAATTGTAGTTCCATCCTCACCTCTTTTCAGGGGAAGCTGGTGCTATGAGGGAATTCCAGAGTTGCTTCACGTATTTGTTACTTTGAAGCAGGCCTCTTTGAGCACAAATAAAACATTCATCATCACTTGGGATGCGGGAGAGAAAAGTTTTCATTCCTCATCTCACGTGTGTATATAAGCTCCGGGAGCCCTCAGGAAAGAGGAAATTCCTTTCAGATCTATGGGTTGTTCCTGCTGAGCAATCTGAAGTCACAATGTATTTCAATAGTTTTGTTAACACTTTCATGCAGATTTCGGTGAGAGCTTGTGAGGTAGGGGGTGGTAGAGAAAAACCTGTGTGTGGGGGGGAAATAGCAATTAGAACCTTTTCCAGAGAGAAGCGTTAATTGCCGTTTTCTTGACTCACAAGAAAGTCTTCTGACTTGAATGACTCGCTGAGGCTGAGGTGTCTGAAAATGCCCCAGACTGGGGTCACACACTCAAGGAACTATTTGAACTTTGCCAAACGGGGGAAACATACTCACAAGTTGCAAAGGAGCCCGAGGCAACATTTAATTTGCATAAAAAGAAGGTGATTTCAATGACCCTTAATCTCTGATAATGAGATGTATCCGTGTGGACACAACAAGCTGCTGCACCGGGATCAGCGATTTCCGTGTTGAATCTCAGTCCCAGCGCTTCTTTTTTTGCCGTCCACAATTTTCCACCGGTTGTCCCCTGAGCTTAGGGCCAAAGGCAGCACCGCTCCATCTGACCGCATAGTCCAAGGGATGCGAATAGTGGGAGAAAGGAGCTTTGTTGCCGAGTGAAGTCGTGAGACACTAATCAGGTGTGTTACTGATTAACTCGGCCTCCTCTGGAATGTCAATGACTTCTTTTCTTCCAGGCTACAGTATTAAGGGATGGAGTGTTTGTCCCTTTCACATGTACTCCCCCAGTCTAATTTCCACTTACATTGTTAGCAGGGGCCAGCACCTGCTTTTAAGTCATTCTTGCCCCTGCGATGCCGGGTGCCTTTTACATTTTACAGTATGTCAGTCTTGATAAAAGCAAAGTACTGTTTCAAAATATGATGTAAACTAAAATCTTTTCCCTCTTACTGCGATAAATCATTCTGTGGTCTTGAGAACAATCTCCTCAAACCTTTCACATCAGGCTAAGGGTAATGCTAACCTTTGAAGACAGCTAATAAAACTGCCTTCTAAATTTGTGTTTGTATCCATGAAAGATCCTGGATGCATTAGCAAAGGTAATGTCAAGAGTCTTTTTATACATCTTTTTGTGTACTAAACAATTGGATAAAAATGAAAAACTTTCTGTGGAACAGACAAGAGTACTCACGGTTGTCCATTATCCACAGTTTCTTCTCTCTGTTTATTTTGACTATGAACCCTCATATGACTGGAAAGTCCATTCCTCGCTGGGAATGTTTTCTCCCAAGTAGGACAACAATGTCAGACTGACCTAAAGGAGGTTGTTCTCACTTACATTTCCTTTGAGGTTTTTTTTTTCTCTTGAATATGACTTGTTTCAAATGAAGTGAGGCCATCAGAGATGATCTTCTGTCACTGTCCAGCGACAGCTACCACATTGTTGTGTTAGTGGATATTCTCATTTTGTTTAAGTTCAGCTTCAAGCAGTCCCTTCACTTTATCTACTGACGATCGGGAAAGTGTTTACTGAGCTTATTTGCAGCATGGATTGTTTCCTGGAGTACTTTGATATCCCAGATTTTTTAATAGGTGACCAACCCACCTCTGCCACACCATTGCCTATTGCCTCCTTGCCTGACATAACTGTGATTCATTTTTCCTAAATCTTGAATTACAAAAAGCCTGCAAACCTGGTATTTCTCATTGAAATCAAATGTTTTGGGCCAAATTTTCAAGGACATAAACAAGCCAGAAACCAAAATATTTGCAAGAGAGGACATTCCTGAGGCCAGTTATGGTTACAAAAGCAAACAAACTCTCCCCCAAATGCTAGACAAATGATCACCTTTCTGATCTTTGTCAGATGGCCAGGTCTTTCCGATGGATTTCAGTGAGCATAACGGAAAGCCAAGGAGTGCAGGACCAGAGGCTGCTGCTGCCTCATTTTTTTCTTACACCTTGTGCATAATCTTAGGCAAGACACCTCTTTGTTGCAAAAACACTTTCAGATAAATAGCTGGGGGAAAGTCTATTCTCTACCTGTGTGGCATCCATGACCAAATCAAAATCACATCTGTTTATTATTTAAATTTATTGCATGCACTGGTTACAAACAGAAGACTAGGATTTGTCCTGTTAGTTGATAATATGAGGCATTATTTAATAACTTTCTAACTAACTGCTGTGTTATGTAGAAATATTGTGGTATTTTATTAGAATATGACAGTGCAGTTTATCTGGTGGCTACTTAAGCTGGCAAACACAGTGGCCGAACAATTTCCACTTAAGAAATGTTTGCTGGATTCCCCTTATTTGGCCCTTTGTAGAAAACCGAATCAGGGAAAAGTGAGATATCGCACAAACTGCCAAAATAATGCCTTCTGCATGGCAGCAGCTGAGCAGTCTTCAGGTAGATCTAAAAGCATTGCTGAATCTTCCACACAACTAGAGAAGTATAAAGAGAGCAATAATACGAAAAAGAAAGCTAAGGGAAGCCAGGAGAAATGGAAAGCTGTGAGTGCAGAGGAAGGAAAGGCTGGGATCTGGGTGATTATTCTTCTACAAAGCGGTCAGCAAATCGAAAAGAAACATGGAATATTATGGAAGTGTTTGGCTAAGTGGTGTTCATCCTTACTGACTGTATCACTCAGGGCAGTAACAAACTGTTGAGGCTTTCCCTCACTATGCTGCAATTATATATTTGGAGCGAAGGAAATCCTAAACTTAGGAATTTCTGTGTTTAAATATATGGAAAACCATTTCATCTAACAAAGAAGGCTGTAAATGCAGTAAAATTTTTTTTCTGGAAAAAAAATAAGTGCTTTCACTGTACAGTTCAGAGCTGCTCATTACTATTAACTTTTTTTTCCTGCTAGAAATGGAAATACCTGACTGGTGTTTAGAACTTGGGCCCAAGGTTCTAAATGGCTCTAGTAAATAGAGCCTATCAGAGATTCACTGAACTAATAGCCACTGGGTTTAAAAGGCAATTAAAATAATTTCAAGCATTTTCTCTCATTCTGATGACTAGGCATGAATTTCAGTACCAAGTTTGCAAATCAGTTCATTAATGCCTGGTAATGTTAATAGACATGATGATTCTATCCCTGTCTTTTCATACTAGCAAGCTTATACACAGTGGAAAATTTTGTCTTTGAAACCTTTGAAACACTTCTCTTTCCCTCTCTTTTTTGTTACTATCTTCTTTGCTCTTTCTCACTGTGGTGCAGCTTTAAATATTTACTGTGGTTGGACAACCGAGCTGTTTCTTAATGTGGAAATACTCTTTTTAGTTGCAAATGCTCCTTTTATCATGCACAACATTGTTGTCTTTTTTATTGTTACAGAGTCATTGCAATTAAAGAAGCAAAAGGCTTCTGAGGTCATCTAGGCATATTCATGCCAGTGCAGGATTGTTCTCTGCAGAATGCTTGATCACTATCTAGCTGTGAAAGGTCCATGCGATGGAATGTCTTTGGGTGGTTATTCTTCCCAAATTCTTCCCAATTATATATCTAGATTCTTAGAAAATTCTTTCCAACTGCATCTGTCTTAAAAAGCCCTCTCTGCTTTTTCTTTCCTCTTATCAATTCCTTTGTCATGGCAATACCTTCCTTGTAGCAGCTACAAACTCTGCCTCTTGAACACACTCACCTGGGCCCACAAGAAGTCTTTGCTGACATCACCTAACTGAGTCTGGAAGGGTCACACTCAGAATATGGAGCCTCTCCTGCGAAAGGCAGAGCTCAGATCCCCTGAAGTCTTTTAGGCGCAGCCTGTCCCTGGCCATACAGATTTCTGCTGGGAACTCCAAGGTCAGTCCAGGTGCCCTCTGTACACCTGAGCTTCACGTTTAAGCTTAATAGAGGGGAAAGTGATGTGAATGAAAGCAGACCTGATCCGAAGATGTGCACAGCATCCACAGCTCCCATTCCTTTTAGTGTGGTTGTTCAGCTTTGCATATTTCTTGGCAACATGTCCTGATGGACGGAATGCCAAAAGGAGGCAGTGGTGCCATCAATATCTATGCTTGTAATTCTGCAAGGTTCTGAGTGCCCTCTCTCAGATTTCTGTAATGATGGATCTGAGCAAGGCACAAAATGGCTCCACCCATAAATAAAATGGGGAAGAACCCATTTTCTTAGTTCGGGTGGTAGAATGTGACCACATGCCCATGCAGCTAACCATTCTCCTTCTCTCCAAAGAGGGTGGTTTTAGCCATATTACCTAATGGAAACCATGACGGTCTCATTCCATTCCTCAAACTGCTCTGAAGGGTTGTCCAGGAGAGCATTAGCTGGTCTAGGCCAAAATCATACCCAGGACCATGCTGACAGTTTAACAGGAGGGATAGCTGTGTTCCAGTGCTTTCGTTGGTGTCCTGGCCCCGTTTCCTTTCCATATTTATATATAGCCAGAGAACCCTTAAATATTCCTGCTGTCATTCTTCTCCTTCATATACATACATTGATCGTGAAACAGTTCTATCACATGAATTACTTTATCAATGACTCACATTTAGAAAACCCAAGGAGATAAAAAATTCTCTGTGGTTTGCAGACCTATACATTGTATACATTAATACTACCTTGAGTTAATCTCTGCCCCAAAGATCCTGCAATCTAAATAAATCAGGCGGGCAAGAAATGAAGGAAAGGAGGCATTATTTTCTGTGTTGGGAGATGTAGGAGATTGTGGGTGAGACCCAGAAAAGGATTTAGGACCCCCAAGGTGAAATTTGGGCACCTACATGTAAATTGTGATCATAAGGATCCCAGCTTAGCCCACCCTAACCTCAAAAGAACCTATATGCTATGGACACTACCAGTTCTTATTTAAAATTCCCCACTGACCTAAAATTCTGCTTCTCACGGTACAACTATATCACTCCTGGCAGTCCTGAGCAGCTCAAAGCCTGTTTCTAGCTCAGGTGTCACCAAAACTCAGAAAAGAGGAGTTTGCCCACCTTTGCTCCCTAACAGCAGCGATCTCACATGCTTTATAACACCTGACACATCAAAGTCCCTAAAGAAGGAGTGGTGGCCACTGCTACCTTTAAAAATTCAGCCACAGAGGAGCCTCCCTGCTACATCACAGGCAGTGGTTAAGAGGATTTCAGGAGGGAGTTGCAGTGGGAGCCCCAAACTCCACTTCTAAGCAACAGAGAGACTAAACTATGGTCTGAGAAACCATTTTAAGTTAATGATGGACCATGACCCAGGCACTCGTTAAATTAAACGGTGAACAATATTATCAGGGAAGGATGCCAGCTTCTGGTGGTTTTCCACTTCAGTGTACCACTGCTCACATGAGAAACGCTCAATGAAGGTGATCCTCTCTTGAGGAATTTCTCTCTTTAACATGAACATGACATTTCCAGTGGCAAAGATGACCAAGAGGGGAAGGAGGTGATTGGGTCTCCGGAAGGACAAAGAGGTCCTTAAAGCAAGGCAATTTTAATGGGAATGCCTGTTTCTCTCCCTCCTTTTCCTGCCAGCAGGAGTACACAAGCAGGATGCCAAGGAGGCTCATTACTGTATTTTATTCTCTAGCACACAGAAACTCAGAAGGGACACCAGGAATGTCAGCTCTCGGTGGCCAGAAGGGAGCCGGGAGTGTGAGACTGAGTGCGAAGGCAAAGGGACTGTTTGGGAGGACTGAGTTAGCAGGAGGCTGAACAACCAAAGCTACAACAGCCCTGGGAAATCCATGACATGGGACATGCAGGGGGCCCAAGACCATTGATCTCTGTATAGAGGAGGTCAGGGTTCAGTTTCTTCCTCTGCCTCGGGGGACTCAGGGCTCATGTCCTACCTCCCAGGAGAGCTCTCCGGCCAATGAGCAGTAAGCTGTTTTGGGTGAGGATGCTCTCTGTCCATCCCGTCCAAGCTGTGCCACTAAGCAGAAAGGAATTCATGAAACCAGAGGAAGAATACAAGTGTGTTGGGGTATGCTGCAGGAGTATGGGAGAAACAGGCTGGAGTTAAGAGTAGGGTGACGGGGGTGCTTGTCAGTGTTGCTGCTGTATTTCTGTGAAATAAAATCCTCCATGCCCTCTGCAGAACCATTCTTCTCCCCAGTTGTCTGAAGCTCTATCAATTCAGCACGGACAAGGTGTGACTATTAATCACTGTCCTATCTCCAGAGATGTTACCACCAGCAGCTTTCATTCTCTAACAAAGTGGAAATCTTCAAAGCTACACTTAAGGAAAACATTTAAACATACCAAAAAAAAAAGGGGGGGATTTAACTGCACGAATGTGGTGCTTCTATAGGCAGTTTATAAGCAATTAGTACAGATTAGCATATCTCTGCTTTTCTGTAATAATTTCAGAATGAAAAATGTTAATTTTCACCTTCAATCAATCAATGTTAAGAACTCTCAGTTATCTCTACAAGAAGATAGTATCTGCTAAATTGGGGATTGTCTTATGATGAGCTTCTTCACATAGAAATGGCATATGCAGTTTAACATAATTTCAAAAACTGTTCTTTCCCCAAAATAAAGAATGTAGAACACAGGACTTAAATTTCACTCCTTAATTTGGTAAAACTCTCATTGGCTTCACTGGAATTGCCCACTTGGATATCAGTGGGCTACCAATATAAAATAGTGTTCCTAAATAATATTTCAAGGAATCTAAATGTTGGTAGTCTAAGACATTACAGTAACTTTCGAATAGTTGCGACATTTCAGCCGCAGTTGATCGAGTGAATATTTAGTTGTGAATTCAGGTAGACATTGTAGGATGCAGTCTTACCCACCCATACCCTTGCAATGCATACCCTTGCTGACCTACTCAACACGAAATTCGACATACCTGCAAGAGCCAAAGTTCCTGTTGACAGCAGCGTAGGCAACCCCTTGCTGTAACTGGGGAATTGCAGCCAAGTATTGCATTTGTATTGAAGTTCATCCTGAAATCTGCAAAGAATGATCCCAGCTCTAACGTAGTTTCAAACATAAATTTAAATTTCATCTTTATGTGTATGCATATGTATACATTTACATAAGTGTGTGAAAATGAGTGTAAGCCTGCACTGTCATTTTAGCTAAATTATGCAGGCTGTAACATAAATGCCTAGGAACATATAGCGAACACAAAAACACCATAGAAGAACTTGCCTGTTGCAGACTAATGCACAAACGTCGCAAAATCTCAGAATCAAGGAAATGTTGTAACCTCAGTTCAGCCCGTTACATCTAGTGTATCACTTAGGCGTAGTATTTCTCCAAAGGTCTGTGTGCCTCCAGGCCTTTATAATGTAAACCATCACGCCTTGCAGTGCTAGTTTCATATAGTGGTCTTGTCTTCCCGCAGGTGGAAATTAGTACACTTAGGATGGCACTTCTCCTTGGGGTGCTGCTTCACCAGGAGACTTAATTACTTCCAAAATTGCCTGCTAATTGTGCGTGCCTCGCTTGAGAGGTTCTACTCTTCCAAGCTGCTTGGCTTGGTAATACAGCTTTACATGTAAAATCATCCAGTATCGCTCTGCACACTGAGGACTGAGCTCCAAGGGGCTCTGCTGAGGAGAGCTCACCTGTCCGCCTGGCAGGCCTCCCTCCGCCCCGGGGCTGCCGGAGCAAATGCAGACCTTGGCATTTCTCTGCTCCTCTTCCCAATGCCCAACAGCACAGCAGCCCCCAGCTGCCAGGAGCAACAACTGCATGGAAGCTCCTGAGCAACCCCTGGATCAGGCCAAAGGCTTTTTAGTCCCTATGGCCGTGTCAGGTTGGAGGCTCTCGAGCCCCTACAACCCGTCTCAGGACAGTACACGACATGCTCAGTACCTGCTGAATACCTGAAGCCTTCACCCATGTATTTCTTGTCGGGTTGTCAGAGCACACGGCAGACTCTAACCTCTCAAAGGTTTGTAAGTTAGCCAATTCTGGGCAAAAGGCAACCCTTGATCTGTTATAATTTAAATCCCTTCTCTCAAGTATGGGTTTCTTGAAAGTGCTTCTCTGCAAAACATCTAAATGTTTTTCTTTCCTCTTATCTTGTTTTGGAAAATGGGGAAGTTTCAACAAAAAAACACATAAAACAGCCTGAGGTGAATACATGGAAAATATTGGGCCAAACAATTACAGTTTAATGAAGTAAAAAGTCCAAAAGTCTTGGAGAGAAAATTTTAAGTAAACATGATTGCAATTACTAGTTCCACCTTTGAAGTATTTCCTGACAGTTTTTTCTTCTCTCACACATTAAAATGAAGGAATTAAGTGAAAGATTTAAATGAACTAAACCCAGAGCTTTTATTCCAAACTTGGTCTCAGATTTAATTGTGTGAAATATTTGTCACCAAACATTAGGATTTCGCAGTATCTTCTTGCTTTAGGGCATTATTCAGAAGGCTTTTAGGTTTTATCTTTCTTATTGACAGTAAAGTTTACTATACGGTGGGGTGGCAAACAGATTAGGAAAAGCCCGAGCTCTTCCACCAGAGCTGGATGAGGAAGCGGGGCCTGTGCACTCTGTTCTCAAGACTTCAAACACACCAGATTCTCCCCCCATCGTTTTTGCATAATCCAGTGGAATCTGACAAACAAAAGACTCTCAGAAGTCAGATGGCATTTAATTTGAGTAGTAGGTAATCAGTGAAAGAGAGTATCCTGGAGAGAAGGTAATTTGTCTTGAGCTGACAATTTGAGATGGATGTGCTGGGGTTATCTGCAGTGTCAGTTCAGTCAGAGATGAACTGAACTCCATTTCTCTTGCTAGAAGTCTAAATCAACAGAGACCTCGGAGATAATGAGGTATTTAACGTGTTCTCTCTTCTCCTTGCTAGGAGATCTCACATCTTTTCTCACAGAAAGAGAGCTTGAAAGGAAAAGGAAAGGGAAAAAAGGAAATGACAAAAGGGAAAAGAAAGCAGACGTAAAGGGAAATTTGCTTAGTAAATTAACTATAAGAGCTGCATTAATCTAATCTAACTAATGGTACATTTCCCCCCTCAATTGGAGTAGATCGACGGAGTCAGATAAACCATACCTCTCTTGGCTCTGTTTTCCACGCTGTGGTTCATGGACCACTGGAAGACTACAGAGTGCTTGGAGACGTGCTGGGCCTTTTCTTCATAAATGATTACGTTTTGGGCATTGCCTAAAATAACATATGGTAGAATTGGCCAAACCTGAGCTTCTCTTTTGGGGTAGAAGCCTTGTTATTTTAACACTGAGTACAGTCCAGATGAATTCTGGTCATTTTAAATGGGTTTCAATGCCATCCAATTTGAGTATAAATATATTTTTATATGTTAATGGGGAGAAATGAAATAAAACCCTCATTTTAAGAAACTGAATGCCCAGAGAAACAGAAAAGCTGCAAGAATTAATTTCTAATGATGTTACTTTAGAAAATACATGCAATTCATTTAGAAAAATTGACTATTTTTTTTTCATTGACTTGTGCTGAGGAATGGCACGTACTGGAGGGGACAACATTTGAATAATGTGAACCTATTGTTTGTTTTATAGAGTATAGGTCTAAATCAAGATCGGAGCTATCATAACATAAAGTCTCAAAAAGCTTCTAGCTAAAGGTCATGGCTCAAGAAAAAAAAATATTTAAATCCTGTTTGGGAAACCACTAAAATATGCTCTTGACTTTAGAACTTTAAACTTTAAAGCCAATGGCACTGAAACATTTGCTTAGTATTATACACACACTAAATATCTGTCCTGAATACGAACACTGAATAACAAAAGAACTAAAAGAACATAGAGTGGCAGAAAGAAAGAATATTATTAAACAATGTTCTTCAAACAGCATGGCTTTAATTTCTTCTGTAAAATATGCAAGTCTTTCCGAGAATCTGGCATTGATTTTTGCCTGCCTCTTTGCCCCAGCAACTAGATGAGTATGAATATTCCTATCGATAATTGGAGACCGTGTCCTGCAGCAGTCTGTTTTGCTTCAGAAAAGCAGTATTCAGGTTTCAAAGTGGATGAAATATCTGCTACTAACAACCCAAACGTTTGTTTAGCTCCTTGTTCATACACAGATCTTTGCATTTATACTCTAAAATAAAAAGAAGTAACTCATGTTTTCCTTATGAGTCACAAATCATTCCATTTCCCTATGAGTCTCAGGAAGTTTTGTACATTACAGGCGAACAATTCAAACAAGACCTCTCATTTTCAGTCGTGTTTTAAATATGGCTGGCCAACACTTTTAAAATTGAAAGTTCTCTTAAGAAATGATTTATTGTTATCAGTGCAATGTTTTGCCATAACAATGTGTTTGAAAATCAATTTTTGCTATAAATCTTTTAAAGAAAATAGTTTTTGAGCTCTTGTTGTCAACACATGTTGTGGGGGAAGACGACTTTCTAACCAGAGCTATATTTGACCTCTTACATTTTTCCCCATCAGAATTCTCGGGATTTCTCACCATGCTGGGTGGAAAGAGGCATGTTCCCCAGCAGCTGGCTTTTCTGTGCCAACAGTTAGGGAAATTTCTGTTCCTTGGAAAATTGGTCCCAGTGCATGAAGACTGAACGGCCAGCCTAGGGCAGAGTTTCCCTGACTGTGGGCTATAATCCCCCCAGGGCCACGAAAGAGTTCAAAGGGGGCTCTGAAGTGTTAGAAAAAACAGTGCTGGTCAGCAGCTGCTGACTTTTTCCTGGCTGGAAGAGTGAGGCTGTGGTTTCACGAGATTAAGTCTTCAGCACCAATTCTGGCTTCTGGTATTCCCTTTCCAGCCTTTCCCTACTGCTTGTTTCATCTTCCCTCCTGCAGTGCACGGGCCCCTCAGTTCTCCTGGCGTATTGGTTTGTGGCTCTGCTGTGAAACGGATCAGGAATTTGATCCAATTTGGAGGAAGACACACAAAAAACTAAGTGTTTCTCTGCCAGGCTATTTTTAAGCTGGACTTACTCCCTGCTCCAGTTCATTGCACAGATGCATCCATAGCTGCACTGGTGTAGCAGAGGGAGTGGTGGTGTTGCAACACCGGAGCAAGGGATGAGGAGCAGGAACGTGCCATTCTGGCAGTGCCGCTGGAGGGCTGTGCCGGCAAAACCGCAGCCACAAGAGGAGCTTTAATTACTGGTGGCAAGAGGTTACACTCTCTAGGGAACAACGAATTGCTTTTCAGTGCCTTAATTGCTGGCAGCAGCTCAGTTCCTCCAGAGAAGGGGAGTGAGCATTTATCCCGAAAGCCAAAATTACAGCTGAGTCTTGCTCTCCTCCTCCCCTGTGGGGCACAAATGGGTGCTGACTCAGGGGGCTGCATGAAAACAGCTGTTTCAAAAAGGGGACACCTTTTCCAAATGTTTGGAAACACTGCCCTTGGAATCCCAATGGGATTTTTATCTCTAGGTGCTTATGACAAATCCAGCGCAGCCTGATGGCGAACAGTATCTGAAGCAGAAGTTTACTGATCTCAGGAGGAGATTGATTGTCCTGTGGAGGACGGTCATGCTCGTGTGTCGCTTACCACTGACTTAAATAACTTATGTTGGTGTAAATAAACTGAAACTTTGATTCAGCAAAGCCACTTCACATTCAGAACCAGCTGATGCTGGTCTTAACAGTTTCAGCAAAAAAGGGTTGGTCTGAATTGCCAAGAAGTGGTATAAATAACTTCAAAACATCGTTAGAACACACTGGCTGAGCTTCACGGAAGGACTCAATGGAAACAGCACAGAGTTGGAGAACCTAGAGCACGGCCTTCTCTTGCAGCGCTTTAGGTGTCAGTGTCAGAGAAGAAGCGACACATAAAAGCAAATGTTACATGGTCCCAGCTCAACTTGCACTGTACCTGCCCCATAGGAAACTTTAGCAGACAAATTCATTCTCTAGGTGACCTCAACTTCTTTTGTACTCACGGAAAAAATACAGAAATATCGTTTCAGTGGGGGGAAAAAGCAAGTTAGACGTCAGCTGTGACTGTCGCTGTTCTATTTTTGCTGATTGAATTCTAGCACATGTTTTAGATCATGGCAGATAGTCAAGATTCATTTCATTGTAATAGTGAGGGAAATGAGAAAAAGTTCAGCCCATAAGACAAAGGGCTGCATTTTCGAAATATCAAAGCTACCTAGGAACTTTCCTGAAATCAATTGGATTTATTGCCTAAGTGTGCTAAGTTCATACATTCCTAATATATGTATAAATCCCTTTGGAAAATAGAATTTAGGCTCCTACATCATTTATGTGCCTTTGAAAATTTACCAGGAGCCTGTTTATAGACCAGAGTTGAGAAGTCCATGACTCTGAGCATCACATTGGGTTTAAATTGAGCAGATGTTGTATGAAATCTAAACACCAACTTTATCATCCACATGCAGCCAGAATAGACAGCTGTCTCCAAGGCGTGGTAACTTTGCCCTGCTGCCTTGTTCAGAGGCTGTGCAAGACCACAGTTTCCATTTCACATGGAACCTTTTGTTTGTTGAAGAACCCTATTTCTGCCATGTACATAGGTCAGAAACCCCTCACACTGGTTTCTTACCGCATTCTGCAAAGTCAAATTTTCCCCTGTGATCTCTGCAAGTGTAGGCGTTCAAGGCTCAGGTTTTAACGTTGTCCATAAAAGAAAGACAGGAAATTTGCAAAGTTTGAATCCTGATCTGGATTCCACTTTCCAAAAAACAACTCACAAATTTGCTATGCTTAAACTCAAGGCTTGAGTTTAAAATCTAGGTTCACAAAACCCACTCTTACTTATGATGCTTCCGACCCTGCCAACACAGGGACACATAGGTCAGAAATAGGTCCACAATTCAGTGGACAGCCTTTAGCCGCCACCATTAATCACTCCGACTTTACAAAAACTATTGCTATTACCAAAACATGTCAACAACATAAGCCACATCATTTAAGTGATGCTGATGTTGCTTTCCTCCTCTTTTAACAAAATAATAAACACTTATTTGCCATAGGAATTGGAAACAAAGTATGAATGGTGTGAACTTTTAAAGACCTTGTCCCATAGAGGGGGTGTGCTCTATTTTCATTTGAACTGATACAGTACAGCCAACCCCAAACATTCAAAACTCATGAATCAGACTGTCTAGAATAAGGGGCTTGGCTTACAAAATTAATATTTTAAAAAAATGAATGGATGTTGGGTTTCCTCTCATTTTAGAGTCTTTCAGTGAACGTGGACCAGCATGGCATGTTTTTTTATGGCAACACTGAGGGTTAATAGTTCCCTTTAAAGTGTGAATGAAAGCTGAGATTCTTAGAAAATCTTGTATTTGTTATATATTTGCTGGTTTTTTACATTGACATGTTTCCATTCTGTTCTACACGGAACAGGAATTATCTGTGTTAGCAGCTGTACGTATAGATGGTCCCTGTCCCAAAGAGGTTACAAACTAAACTCAGTCTGAGAAGTGTTTATATATAAACAAAAAAGCTGTTTCAAGCAATCAGTGTGAGGTAAAGTTAGTGTTTCTTCTTTACAAGGTTATTTGTGAGCATTATTTCTAAGGTAGGGTGGAAGAAAGATAACTAAGTGGCTTTACAGATATTTATGGCAAATACATAAAGACAAAAGTGCTTGTTTGCAAGTTTGCCTTATTGGTGAGGGACGCTGGCATCCCTGAACAATGAGTGGAAGAAGTTGACATCTTGACAGAGCTCATAGGCATGGAGGGTGAAGGGAAAAGGTACCATAAGATCTGAGAGGTGGTTGAAGATGCTGCTGAATTTGCAGACCTGTGTGATGGATGGCACGCTGGTGAGAAGAAGGAATGGGATTGCAAGAGACAGCACACAGCCCTGCCTAAGCCTGTTGAGCTTACGTTGATAGCTCGATTGTGAGTTTGTATCTATAGACAGATTATTCATGAGATAAACCACAGATGTATTCTACAATTTTTGTCTGGGAGATGCGTTTTCACAGATTCTCTGTATTCGGATATGAGTCCTTACGCAATTTTAGGTAGAGAAAAGAGTACAGAAACCAGAAGGGACCTGGAGGTGTTAATTCCAGTGCTAGAAGAGAAAATGCCACCAAGTTAAAAAATCAGATAGCAGTGAGGTGAACCAAAAGGACAAACAGGAGGCTAGGACTGGAGTGATAAAAGATGAAAGTAGGAGCGTCCTTTTGCAGGCCAGCAGCACAGCTCGTATATGGGGCATGTGAATCGTGCTCTCTGGGGAGGGCGTGAAGGATGCAAAAATGTCATCCGCTACAAGCAGCCCAGGCAGCGGAGTTGTTCAGAAACAGGATTTGAATTGGTGTTTCTTGTATAGTGATTCAGAGAGCTCTGCTCTTGCCCACCCAGTCCAGCTGCCTCTTTAAAAAAAAACAAACAAAAAAAAAAGCGAGAGACATAGTACAAGAAAAAGAAGCCCAGACTATGTGACAGCCAGTGCCTGGCTGACAGATACTAGGGCAATGTGGGATGCATTGTTTTCCAGAATTCTTCACCTCAGAGAATTATATTTATTTTATGGGTCACAAACGAGGAATTTCTTTTGACTGTCAACCTTGGGCACATTCTTCATTGCCTCCTTCACACAGCCTGACCAGAAGGCTAGCTGTTAATGATCTGAACTATTCCAATTTGCACATGCCAGTGACTTAAAATTCCTGTGTGTACAACTCTTACTGTACTGTATTTCAGTACACTGCAGGCAAACAATCCCATTGTCTCCCATATGTTTCGAACAACAAACATAAAACAGGTGATTAAACTCCATAAACAAACAGGGTTTTCCCAGCAACAAATCAACACCTCTCCACGTCTGGTATTTGTGGAATTTGATAAGCCACCCACTTTGCTCCCTCCCCATTCTTGTTATGTCTGTCCTCAGCCTTCTTCATCTTTTATCCCCACCCTGCTTCACCCAGTCTCCAAAGGCAGGCATTCATTGTTAATTAACTGCTGAAACAGCGCAAGCAGCTTGGTTCATGGGATTGAGATGGGAATGGAGCTTTAGTTCTGAGTTTAAACTGTTTTGAAAGGCCTAACAGGCATATTTTCTCACTCAGAAGGAGTGAGGGAGGCAGGAAGGAGTAATATATAAGAGAGAGAGAGTTAGGGAATGTAACTGGAAAACCTCAAACCAGTAAATTAAGACACATGTCTCAATCAGTTTGAATGATAGTTTTTTAAAAAAATATCAAAGGTTCTGGTGTTTCTGGTACTTACGTGCTCCCAGATGTAAATACTTGCCTTGTATAATGTTTCGGGGCCAGATACCAGCCTCAATCAGAGTGGTGTAAATCTGGAATTATTCAGGATTAGTAAACACTGCCTTCATACATGAGTTATGCTGGCATAACAAATTAGCTTCCTCTTATTGTGCTGCCTTATCAAGAGTACTTAAAATTGCAAGAACAGCCAAAATAGAGAAATTGTTAAAAATTATTGCCCATTCACTTTCCGTCAATGTCTGCAAAATATCTTGCACTGGCACATTTACAGTCTTACAGACTGTGTTTTCTGTTATTGGCAAAATGAAGCCATTCATACGTGTTCAGATTCCATCTCTACCTGTAATAAGCTGAGTTTTGGATAACTGAAATGTTACGGCTATCTGATTATTCCTGTTTAAAATGCCCAATCCACTGGGATGGCTCAGAGTCTGACTTGAGGTTGTCCTCGCTAATTTTAGATGCAGATTCCGGTAAGAAACATTCTTGAGACTTGAGGGGTTGATATTTCTATTCTGATTGTTGAGGTTATAGCTGCATCCACAGTAACACCAGTTGTTCAATATTCCCATTGTATTCTGCCTAATTAGAACATGATCTGTAGTTGTCCCCAGAAATCCATACTGTATTCAGCTTATTTAGATCTAATGTAATATTAATAACTCTTCCATGGAGTATCCTGCAGTGTCGCAAATACATTTAGCCTGTGTTGATCAGAAGTGAAAGTGTTTCATTCCATAAAGAAATTAGGAGCTCTACTGCTGTCAAATTCAGCGGTTAAATGAAGCAGAAACTCAGTTCAAAGGCCAACTCCTGGAAGCATTTTCCTTTGCAACATTTCAAGAAGCAATACTTCCCTTTTGGGATTGTCCAGGAGAACATGCTTATAAACTAAATGCCATGCCTTTTAACAATGACAAATATTTCATGTCTAGTAAAAAAAACAGAGTGTGTGAATTGAGCAAACCAAAAGGGAGAAATTTATTCAAAGGATTTTTGCTGCACTGTCTGTCCTGGGGGAGGGCTGGGACTTGGGAAGTCCAGTTCTCTCCTATAAGCAACATCCACACGATGAAATGCAGGGATTCCCTTCCTACTCTATCACACAGCTTGCCCTGAGGCCAGGTAACGTCAGTCCTACAAACTCATAGATACACCTAAGAAGCAAGACACGGAGCAAGAGCAGTTTGCAGAGAGGCCTCATGTCTCTGCAGATCGCTGTCATGGGGCATGATCTATTCCCAGAGCAGCACGGCTTCCCCCAAACTCTCTCCCCCTGCTGCCTGCTTTTCCTTTTCCTCTTCAGCTTCCTTCTTCTCTGATGTAGGTATAGAGTATAATGCCTGCGAGGACCCGGGCACTATAATTGTAAATAATAATCACCAGCACTGTAACGAAAGGGCAAAGGATCGGGATTTCTGGCTTCTGTTCCCTTGGAGTCTTGGGTGTTCTGCAAGTCTTCTTTAGATGTGCTAATAAGGAGCAAGATGCTGAACTTGAAGAACCCAGATTTAAATATTTTGACCCACAAGCACCGATACAGCAGATAGTTTAAGGGATTTATCTGGGAGTCTTTTCTCAGGTGAGGAGCAGGCGCTGCAGCGCTGTACCCTGAAGGTGCGATGTGGTTAATCTGCCCACGCTGCCTCTCAGATCCCGGGCTGCTGGAACTGAGGCTCTTTTCCTGTCTGCAAGGGAGCGGGGCTTATCAGCAACATCTGAAATGGCGTATGTTTTACCCAGATCTTTTCACCAATCATGGGGGTGTTTTTAATCACTCTGAACAGGAAATAGCATGCTGCATTTAAATACTGTATATAATTATCATGGGAAATATAATTAGCAAGCATAATTAAATGGGCTTGACTGCATATCAGACTGTTTCTCGATTTTTCACTCAATCCAGCTGTTTCTCACAAGCTCTTTACTTTGAATACTGGTGGTCTGTGACGGAACCTCTGCACAGAATGAAGAAAGAATTACTTCTTTAAAAGCTATTCATTTAATCTAACTAGGCCAATTTATTTAAATGCAATCATGACATTTTCCAATACAACCTCCTTTACTTTTTACTTTAGATGCTTAATTTTGGAATGCCTAGATTCATCAAAAATACTCCATTTTGAAGGTATTATAAAACCCCAAGTATATAAAGTCACTGATGGCAGGGACTGGCTGTTTATTATGTGTTTGTTTAAAGTGTAGCACAACGGAGGCCTGAGCCTTGACTGGATTCTCTCTAAGTGCTACCAGTATATACAAATAAATAATTATGATAAAACAAGTGTGGTTAATTACTGAGTACAATGCTGGTTTATGATGATACTTTTTCTTCCTGCTCAGAAAGGAAGAAAGGAAGCATTCTGAATTACTGAAGAAAATATTCTGTCTTCCCTCTAATAAAGACCATAGGCTCCATAACACTGCAATAGTGTTACAAATGTGGGGAAGGATATGCTGAGAAAATGAGCATAACTATATTTTCATTTGAAAAATTGCCCTTTTTTTTGTCCCAGTCCCACATGTAAAATAGCTGAAACATGGAACAGTTTGCTGCCAGTGAAGGAGGCAAATCCATGCCCTCCCCTTCCTGTGGGCAGGATGCTGCCTCACGCTGGGGCTGGTGCTCATATGACCCCTTAGCCCGCTGATTCAGCTCCCTACACCAGCAAAAAAACTAAAGTTGTTTGTTTTTTTTTTTCCTGGGTTGCCTGAGTGAGCTGAATTAGCTCACAGAGGAATCAGATGAGCACTAATGTAAGCGACGGGGGCATGCAGATCCGTCCATGCCACTGCTGGGGTGGGGTGGGGGACAAGCCATTCCCTTTCAGCAGGGGCAGGCGCCTAGATCGGCCCAGCAGCCTCATCTGACTCTACTTATCACTGGAGTCATGTGGTGAAGGGAAAGGGTATCTGAAGATCATGGTACGGCATCTCCGCAGCCAGGAATGTTTGAGACGTTCCCATACGCCAGCGTGCTTCGCTGAATGACACTAATTCTTAAAGCGAAAGAAAACCCATGACTATTTGCTCATTTTTTTCATGAACCATGCTCATAGCCCTTTTTTGACATACACGTATGGCAGAAGTGGTGGCAAAAAATGCATTTTAAAGCTCTCCATTCAAACAGCCACACTGCAAGTGCTTGCAGGACACAGAAAGTACCCTGCGACTTACCTGCTGATTCACGTCTCTTCCAACGAGTAGAGAATTCTATCTGGTCCACAGATAAAAAGTAATGGTTAAATATTTTGTTCTATAATTTTGTCCAACGAGTAAAGTCAAGGAAGACTCTATATTCTCAAGAACATTCAGTGACCGGGGAAAGAAAATAGTGTAATAAATTATTAGTTCAGGATGTGTAACTGCAGATAAAATGTTGTACTAACTATAATTGTAAGACATCATCACATTATCATTAATAGTGGATGCATGAGCTATCAAATCACCCAGCTGTATAAATTTTATTTGTATCAGGCCTGAGACTGAATCATATTTCTATTAACTTTGCTAGACACCACGATATGCAGTTTATGCTAACATTATGCCAGTTGTGAAAGGACAGGCAATACTTGATTGAGGACTAAGTTAAATGGTGCGGACAGACAGTGCCCAGTCCAGTGAGAATCCTGCCTGTGAAAAATTAACCTCTCAACAGGCTGTTGAGCACCTGAGGCCATGAGAATGATCTGCATTTTGTGTCACACAGCTGTGGCATTTTTGGTCTGGTAGTAGCCCCTCTAACCCCAGATTTACTATAATGCCAAGCCGCAGCCTAGGTACATCGTGCAGGTCTCAAAGCCCTGTGCAGCAGGAGCCGACTCTGTCCTTTCTACAGGAAAAGCGTGGTTAAAGTAGGAAACAGCTTCCTCGTGCTCACTGGAGGACCCAAGTCTCCATACTTGTAAACCATCATCATCATCCAGCCAACAGGCTATGCTGTATTCTTTGAACTTTAACAAATATTAAATACTTTATATCTTACTGAATATAAGATAAAGAAACTGGAGAATGTATGGCTGACGTAATTACTTAATACCAAAATGCTTAAAGAAGCTGATTTCCAAGGTGATGGAAAAGCAGCAGTTTAATTTATAGGCATAGTGAAAGGATTTAGCTATCTTATTTCTTCATGACAAAAGCTACGAATCTTTTCTCATGCCAAGTGTGGGAGAAAGATATGATTTAAACAGAAGCAGTAAATTCAACACAAAAGTTTCTTCTAAATCAGAGATGCCAGATAGCTTTTCCAACGTGTGACTTAAGTCAATATTTCCTGCAGTCGAGGGAGAGAAGCTGGCCACAGCACTTTGCAGATAATTAGCTGAAGAGGACATGACTGATGCTGAGAGTCGTATGCCACTTCCAACCAGAGATGCCTGACTGACCTGATAACCACAGAGCAGCAAATGGCAGCCGATAGAATTAGGGCCCCTCTAATTTGCCTGGTGTCAAAAATGCCAAACCCCAAATTCCACGGTTTCTTCTCTAAGCATACAGTAGAACTAGTCAAAACAGCTATAAATACATTTCCCCTGTATCTGCACATTCCATAAATAGTACAAATATAATTTTATAGCAATAACTGAGACTTGAACAGTGGGATTATCTGCTCGGATTCAGACAGTTGTATAGTTTAACTTCTACCGTTAGAGTCAGAACTTGGAAAAGATTATGGAGTATAAATCAGTTCTTGCTTTTACAAGAAAACCATGTGCAACAGGGTGCTTGCTTATTCCTGGCCAGGCTGACATATGCTAGCAGCAAACAAAACTTTTCAAGAGCAGAGATCATCCTGCTTCCACTGAAATCAGAGAATGTTGTCACTGCCTTTGAGGAAAGGGTGACAGCACCCTCTTTTATATACTCTTAAAGGGACTCTTTTTTCTGCTTTTGTTGTTTTTTTCTTTATTTCTTGAGAAATTATTTCATAATATTGTTTGTGTTTACTCCTTTGTAAGTAGTCGTACCAGGTTAGGTCTTTTCAGATACTGATAAACCAGAGAAATTAATTTTACATCAGATTGTGTCCTGTGTGATTGCATAAGCATATGCTGATCAGAAGGGGACGGTAAATACTGGGTGCCCAAAGAGCGAGCAGATGCCACAGAGTTGCCAGACCTTCCTGAAGGGATAAAGGGGAGACAGTCACGGCAGAGAGAGCAGCAGATCTTTCGTTCCCTTTGGGGAATCCTGGAAATCCCAGTGATTTCTGAGGCTGCGGAGCACCGGCACGTTTCAGCGACCAAAGGGAACCAGAGCAATGGTCTGGCCGCTCACTGCCCAGGTGCTGACTCCAGGATGGTGGTTTGTGGAGAAGGACAGTGGCTAGATGTGGAATAGCTTGTCCATTGTGGACAGACTTATTTTACGTTAGGATGAGGTATGTGTATCTCACTTGGCTTCCATACTTACAACTTGTTGATTATCCTCTGAAGTCATCAGTCATTTTTCTGTTCACTTCAGTAGGAGCTGGATAGTGTTTTTTCTGGCAGTTTCTAACATCCATTTTATCTGTATTCTGTCGACACTTAGTTAGTGCTAAACTGAACTTAAATAGACGAGGACAAAATTTGCTGTGTAAGAGAAACTCTGTTTTTTCAGCAACTTAGTGATTAGACCACCAGTCTGGATGCTGGGAGACTCAGGTCGGTTTTGTGTACAAGGGCTGGAATTGACATCATCCATTTCTAATCCGGTTCAAGATTCCTCAGTATCAAAGGCAAATTAAATTTTAGTGGAGACACTGGACCACAGGTGAAGCCAGCCGAAACAGAGAGCCGGTACGAGAAACCAGGGGAGCTGGATTTTGGTCTTGCAGAGCAAATGGTGGGGAAAGAGCTGTTGGCACGGCCCCGAGCAGCTTATCCCGCCCAAGGCACGCGTTGCAAGCTTGTTGGGTACTGGATACCTGAGTATAAAATGTAAGAACTGTAGATGTGCATGCTATACAACTTCAGTCCTCTCTGTGGAAAAGGTCTTCATACCTTACCTGAGATGCATTCATGTACCAACAGTTGAAATATTTTCATATCCTATTTTCAGTCTTTCAACTGGATAACTTTGATGACTTACCACCAGCGAGAAGCCCATGGTGCTTTATTGACCTCAGCGGTTTTGTCTGGGCTACCCCTCGTTCAGCTGTGTTTGGTTATCAGCGCGGTATTGGCAAGGTCCAGCGAGTACCACGTAACGAACAGGGATCGGTAAAGCCAGCAATGCTTGTCGTATAGCTTCCTATACTCGGCACAGAGGAAGTTTCTCCGTTGCTTACAGCAAGCTGTCAGATGGAAGAGAGCCCACAAAGACAGTATATAAAGAAATAATGCTAGCATAGAGCCTAAAAACAATGCTCTTTTCTTTTTTCTTTTGAAAAAATGCAAAAATACAGAAAATACTTTCAAGCGTGCCCTAATATTATCCACCAGATATCCATCAGACATAAAATTCTTGTCTGAGATATCGCCTGAGCTAAAATGATTGTTCATAAACCAAAGGTTTTATGAATTGCCAGCAGTATATCAGCTCCTCTTGCCATTAGGAAAACACTTAAGGACTAAGCTGAAATGGCAAATTTCTCTCTTGTTAATTATACCTTAAATTCTGGAACTAGTAAACTATTTCTAAGAGTTTGTTACACACAACTGAAAATTGTTCTGTATACCACTTTGGTTATTTTTACTCAGTATAACTGCATCAGGAGTTACTTAATCTGGATCACCCACTTTTTCTAGGGTAGAAAAAGGTTTGCATTTCAGGAAATTGTAATCAGCATTGAAAAGCTGAGCCTAATAAGAAGTTGGGTATGGATTATTTATATGAGAAATACTGTATCCACAGGCAGGAGTGCCTGTGTACGTGAGTATACACTGCAGCAGCCTCGTATTAGGAAATGTTCCAATGGTTTATATTCAAGTTCAACTCCTTTTTGTGCGTTAAACTTGTGGGGAATGCTATGTCCATTGAAGTAACAAGTAAAGCGGAGGAATAATAATTTTCTTTTATAGGCAGACTTGGATAGGTTGCAGAAACCTGCTAAATATTGATTCTGTTCAGGTTGAGTTTCAAAATCTGAGAATTTCAGTAGAACCTAGGGAAAGCTTTATGAATTGATTTAGAAAACAAAAATGTATTTCAGTTATTTCAAATTAGAGTAATTATCACTGTAAATAATTAAGTTCATTTTCATTTAATTGTGTGTTTGAGGGAAGTAACAATGCGTGTCTGTGAGAAAAACACACGATAAGGGAGCAGGTGTTTCCCTGGAATCCCTTAAAGTGCTGTTCCCTGTTTTTCATGTGGTTGTCCCTTATTGCTATTCATAAAAGTGGTCATCTTAGGAGAAAGATCAAAACCAATTTTGTATTCCAAGTCCTTACGGAGCCAATGGGTTTTTGCCATAACCCATGCAGAGTTTTTTGCCACCAGTGTCTCCGTACGGTTCATACGGTAACACCATACTTTCCATGCAGGCGGCACAAATCTCTCCCTGCCTGCGGAAGGAGGGTGCGTTCCCGAGGAAGCCCCTCGCTCCCCGGCCGCTCTGACTTCTTGGTGTTAAAACTGAAGCAACATCAGTAACTGGTGGGGAAGTGCTGGGGAGCTAATGCAGTGTCCGTTGAGAAAAATCTGAGAAACTGAGATGTCTGTTTTCTTCTTGTTTTGATGTGGCTGTTGTGTGTGGTTATAAAGCCATATTAAATATCTTACCATTAAAAATGTGTTTTTCTTGGTGACTTCTATTCTGCCACTTTTTTGGATGACCAAGTGGCAATAATAAACACAATTAATTTGAGTTTTTAAATAATTTTGAAATTAAGGATTTGGATAAAATAGGAAAACAACCACCGCCATAATAAATGGTTATTCCTTATATAGGATCATTTTTTTTTTTTTTTAAATACAGCTCCACAATAAAAAGTAAGGGTGAGTTTTAGGGATTGCTTTCTCCGCAGTTGCAATGCAGCACGCTCAGAAGCAGATGAGCTTGCTCAATATCGGCATGTCACAAACACAAGGCAAACGAAACAGCAGAAGGATACCCCGTTGCAAATGCAGGGGAGTTTAGGCAAGAAAATGAGATTAGCTGAGGTTGAATTTACTTAGAATAACAGAAACTACATCCCACCTCATAGCAAAACATCCGTAAGGTCTCTGAAGACCATGGGCAAGGATTTGGTTTATTTCTTACCCAAAGGACAGACACAAATAAACTGGAAGGGTTTGACCCGGCGTTTTCAATCATGCAACGTGTATTTCGTTATTGTGTATTTCAGTATTATGTATTTCGGTACCATGTGTTTCGGTATCGTGTATTTCGGCATTGTGTATTTCGGTACCGTGTGTTTCGGTATTGTGTGTTTCGGTACCGTGTGTTTCGGTATCGTGGCAGGAGCCTCTCCATGAACAAGATGGAGGGAGGGATTGCTGCAGCTTCCCGGTCAGCAGCGAGCTGCTGGCGGGGCTCCCACGGGGGTCGTTCGTGGTCATGGGGTGCATGAGACAAGAGTTTAGCGACAGCCATGGTCTGTCTGTCCCGGCAGCCGCACCTTCCCCCGCCATGCGCCGCCGCACGGCGCCCCGTCCCCGCCGTCCCCCCTCCAGCAGCGGAGCAGCGGCCAGGGCGGCCCCTCCCCGCACGGCAGAGCGCACTCGCCCCGCTGGGGCCCGGCCGCCCCAGCAGCGCTCGCCTGGGGCGCGGGAAGCCGCAGGGGACGAGGGGCGGGAGGGCGGCGGGGCCCGGGCGGGAGAGCGGCGGGGCAGCCCCGCACCGCTCCGCGCCGCGCGGGCAGGGCGGCACCGCCCCGCGTGCGCCCGCGCCGCTGATTGGCGGGTCCCGCGGGCGGCGCAGCCAATAGGGCGGCGCGGCAGCCCGGCCATTCATAAGAGCCAGCATGGCAGCGCGCGGGGCGCGCCGGGCCGGGCCGGGGCCACCGGGGCTCCCAGCGCCCATCGCCCATCGCCGCGGCGAGCGAGTGGCTGCCGGCCGGCACCGGCGAGCCTCGCCCCGTGCAAGGCTGCGGAACCAGCGCTACAGAGCAGCGTCATCCTGCGGGGCCGCTTGTTCGTGTGCTGGAAATCAAACTCTGCCTGCCATGAAGTCATTTTTTGGTGCTGATTGAAATCATCTGTTTTCGGTTCTCTGACAAATTAATTGAACTTTCCTCTGACTCAGGGGCCTTCTGACTTTTGAAGCAGATTTCGTCTACATGCCGCCTCCCAGACGAACACAATTTAATTTTGTAGGCTTTGAATGAACTTCACATTTCCAGAAAGCCAATGAAAGAAGCATTTGTTCTGGTGATAGCATTTCAGCTTTTACAAATGTGGCACAAGAATAGAAGCTTATAAAATGTTGATTTTACTGCAGCCGATAACCAGCTCCAAAACGTGTTAAATCCTGAGATGCACAATACCGATAAGGTTGCAGGCTATGAGTTGCTTTCTTTCAAGTATATTAAAAGAATGCTCCTTAAATAACTGCGGGAGCTCTTGCAGAACTGAGCTGGGACAGTGTCGAGCCTGTGCCCATTTGATGTGCTGATAAAATAACTACTGACTAAGGACATGTTCCCATTCAATTTCATTTCATATGGCTAAGCAGGAGCTGCAAAGTTCAGCTGGAGTCCAAATCCCCCCGCCCCCAAGTCCTGCACCCAGGGTTATGATTTAGGCTCCCTAATGATACGACTTGTTCCACCATTCTCTTGATCTACCCTTGAGGACTTTTAAAACTTGCCTTTCAAACATAATGAGACAAATAATGCTTTCAGGTACCTGAATGTTACTGCCTACGATCGTCCTCTGTGTATATCCAGTCTTTGAAAAGTGACTCAATGCAGTAAAGACAAAGCTATGCCAGGCTTGGGGACTGATGAAGGAACACTGAAGGTGCAGGCTGTTTGCCATGCTCAGCTAAGTCTGTATGCATACTCTGCATTTTTCAGTTATACCTGTTAATTTTCCCTGTTTAGAAAAGCACCAGAGCACATAATTAGCTCTGTGGGCTTCTGCTGTCATTTGCTGGGGTAGATTTAAGCACGTTCTCAAAGTGGCTTAACTATGCTTACGTCGTTGGCTGAACACAGAATGAAGAGAATCTGCTGTTTTTCTTGGCCCATCTGAGTGTTTCTTCCATTTTCTCCCCCCCGCCCCCCCAGTGATTTGTAAACATTAATTAATTTATCTTTGAAACTCTCCTGGGAAATAAGGGTGTTATTTTTGGTCCTTCATTTACATAAAATGCAAGTGATATCAAAAGAATTTTATGAGGCTGTTGGGAATCAAACCCAAATTCTGTCCCGTGCTTTAGCTGTGGTGACCACAGCTCAGAGGGCCAGGACCTCAACCAGCTCTAACTGACTGCCCAACTTTTACCATGGGCTGACCCTCACACCGTTCCTAGTTCTTTATCCTCTAATTTACAGTTGCTACTTTGAAAAGTCAAGTAGAGAGCACCGAGTTAATTGAAAGCCTGTGTTCCGCTGAAGTGTTAGAAAAGAATTAAAACAAAGATATTAAAATCATAATAATAGGTAGCTGAATTTCAACACAAAACCTCAGACCCAAACATTCCCAAATGCCAGGGAAATATAGAAAGGAATCCAGACTCACATGTTATGATTTCCCTCTTTCCATGAATTGGCCAAACCAGCCCCCCCGATTCTGGGGGCATCTGAACCTCTCAGCCAACGTCTTCAATTTCACTAAAGTTTTCAATCTGTTGGCAAATCTGAGCTTTGCAGCTTGCATCTATTTTTAATTCAATTACATTCCCATTTCTAGGACTGTCACTTGGAAGAAATCATCCTTTGATTTCTAAAGGGAGCAAAGTCCGCAGAAGACTCTCAGCAAACCTTTATTTTAGTACCTGTAGTGGGTGAATTTAGAGCTGTTCTGTGTCACTTTTGCACAATCCGGGATCCAAGTAGAGCCGCGGTTTTCAGGCCCGTACCTACCCTCAGGGTTGCTGGTGCTCTCTAGAGAACAGAAAGAAAACGGCAGGAAAACGTCTTAGTCGAATGACGCTTTTTAGGATGCTGAGTGGTTTGCAATCTGCTCGCGTAATAATGTTGATAATGATATTCAGTGTCTTTGCTTAAGCTTTTCTGTATTTATTATGCAAGCCTAAGAGGTCTGTCAAAAACGTAGCTAGAGATTGGACATGGAATCTGCAGCTGTTCAAACTTTTTACTATCCGGCCACAATAGTTACTAAGGCACATTGAAAACTTGCTGTTGTGAGTGTACTATTAACACTTCAGGGTTGTGAAGCAACATGAAAAACAGTCGCTGTTTCAGGCTTTTTCAGGGATATCGTGGAAAGGGATGGCTATATTCATCTGGACCACCCATTCCTATCCAGTATTGTCATTTTATGCAGTGTTGTGAAACAAAAGTGCACTGGATGCATGCAATCCAGCTATGAATTTTCAGATTTTCACTCTATTGTGGCAAACGCCAGGTAAAGGGGATTTTGTGTCTTTTCCAGTCAAAACTCCCATTGACTTTAAAATTCTCCTTGCAGACCCTTACAGTTTTACTTGAATAAGAAAGAAGCACAAACTGTAAGGCAAGGCCATCAAGTTGCTTTGCAGTTCTGGGATAATGATGAGGAGTCATTCTTGTACCCTAGAAAAAGGTTGCTGCTGCATGATTTTGAAGGTTTAAATGTGCATCTTTATGATGTTTTATGTCAATATCAAGTTATAATGTGTGTGAAAGTATGTTGAAAAAGAGAAGACTTGTTTGTGTTGGTCTATAATAATCCTTTAGTCTTTCATCAGATGTCATTTGCTGATGTTTAAGAATGTATTTCAGCTTACTTCTAAAAGATCCGTAACTTTTATTATATGTTCGTACAAAGTATGTTTATATTATGCAACTCTACAACAATAGAGCATACCATGCAATTCTCTTTTACCACAGAATTATAGTTTACGGTCCCAGCTCTTAATACTATGAGAAGTATAGGTATGCAATAAACGCATAGATAGCCGCTAGATATGACCCAAATATCACCCGATAGTGTCAACTGGGAACAGTACAGAACGTGAAACAAAAGGGATTTGACCTCTCCTGTTTAGATGAGTGAGTGATGAAGGATGCTTTTTTCTTTTTCTTTTCTTTTTTTCTTTTTCCTTATTTGTAAGAAGACAGAGAACGTAAAGTTTTTGTCAGTAGTTTTACTCCTGCCTGGCTTCTAATAGTTTCTTTTGCTCATCTTTCTGCAATGGTAGGATCTACCTGAATTTGCCTCTCATTTTCCCCCTTTCCCTGTAGCAGGAGGTTATTAGGTTTGCCCTGTCTCCCTTGCTGAGATCAATAGCAAAACTGTGTGCCAGGATCAACTTGCAGGCAGGGAGAAGCAAGAGAGGAGCAGGCTGGTGACCTGACTGCCTGTGCAGTACCACATGGCCTGGGGAGGTGGGAAGGAAAACCAGCAAAGCTGGCTTCAAACTGTCTTCTTCCTTGGCACAAAGCGGGGAGAGAAGTCTGTGCCGGGCAACTCCGGTGGAAGCACAAGAGCAGACATCTGGGAGTGGAGCCATGCCATCCGAAGAGTGCAACAACGAAGTCCTTGATGATAACCAAGGTATTTTACAACAATCATGACTCTGAGCTGTGAACCATGCTTCAGAATAATCCGTGCAGTTGTGAGGGAGTGAGGAATGAAACGGATTTTGTAACTATAGAAGAATTTTTTACTGTTGTGCTTGTACAGGTTGTCAATGCAGAATTTGGTCCCATTTTATTACAGAGCGTATGGGACTGAGTATTACAGTTCTTTTCTTCTATCACTATGTGCCTTTAGCTCTCCAAAACAGCAGCAGAAGAAAAACAGCCTTCTTGGGCCAAATCTATCTTATCTTTATCATTATGGAACAGTCCCCTCAGCTTCAATGCAATTATTCACGAGTGAGGAAAGTATCCTATGTCCCTTGCAAAAAAGGAATTGAAAGTACCCGTGATTATTCCTTATGACATTGGTATATCTGTAGCAAAACTTAACTAATCTAAACTGAGCAAAGTGCTTTTAGGATGACAGTCGTATAACAAGGGAAACGAACTTGGGGAATCTTGTCCTGGCTTTTAAGTGGAATTTCTCTTCATCTGTGTTCATTCGCCTTTTAATTCAGTTTGTTTGCAAATGGAGCTTGTTCAGGAAGGCAAAGTGTTGATTAGCAGCCAACGCTCATTTAATAATGGAACAAAATTAGTTTTGCCGTGAAGGAGAATTCACTTCAGGAAGAAACAGGAGTAACTTGTAAAGATTACATCAACCAAACAGGAACTGGAAACAGTCCCATGTGGTTTAGGTAGTTTTGATTGCAATGCCAAGGGTGTAAATTGCCGAACAGCTTTTGCTGGCTTGAGCTGTTGTTGGCTTTCCCCTTCCTCCTGCCTGCCCCTAGGTGTCCACTCCTGCCTGAGCCATTCCCCTTCCATCTGGATCAAGCCCCTGGGCTGCCTTACTGTGCCTTCAGGGCAAACGTGGCTGGGGGAGAATTGCTAGCAGCTGCTTGCGCTGCTTAGTCATTGCTGCCACCAAGAACCACTGTCTGAGATAGCTGAAGAAGTATTTGCAATGTGTATTTACAAACAATTGCTAGACAGAATTTGTCTGCACAAAGCATTTGTCAAACAATTCTGGGCAGAAAATAAATTCAGAGAAATAGATGCTCGTTGTGGTATGGACGGGTTTTGACCAAGGAAAGTATATATGCCGATTGGTATGTTGTCTAATATGGCTAATCTTGCTGCTGTAATGTTAAATAAAGGCAGTGCAACTATGAGATGTAGCAGGGTGGGGTTTTTTTGCTTGGGCCTATTCGGATGATGGATTATGTCAGTTAAACATTTTAGGAAACAGAAGTCACTTCTCTATAGGAACTTACCAGCAGTACTCACAGCTAAACCACAGCCGCTCGATGTTTGAATGCGTACTGATGCCAGCCTTGAGTGAATGACTTCTAAAAGCAGCATCACGTAAATGTGTCTGAATAAAATAAGAGCAGATCAGAAGCAGTTCCTGAGACTTAAGTGAATGACCTTTCTTGCTGTTGTCGTTTCCAAATGTTTGGCAGACTCTCCTCTGACCACTATATTTCATTTCCATGCACCCCTGTACTTCCCAGTTCCGGCCAGGAGCAGAAGCAGAAGTAATAAAATACCACAAAAAAAGCTATTCTTGTGATATTTCCGGTGCTACTGGATGCAGCACCAACAGGAAATCTCATGAGAAAGACTGTTCCTTCACAGTTTCCAGGCCCACTCTGGAAACCCAAGTGACTTGGTTGAAATAACCAGCGAATGAGCATCAGCCAGCTTTGGTGAATAAAACTCCTTCTCCCAGCATTTCTGGTCCAGTCCTCCCTGCTCCCAAGGTGCACGAGCCTCGTGGCAGATGGTGGTCACAGGGAAGGCAGTCCTTCACAGTCGGCTCAGAATAGTCTGAACCTGCATTTCCATCCAGTTATCTAACATGAAGTTAAGAGATCTGCCAGCATATAGCCCTCTCCCTTCTAAAATGCACCAGTCTTACTTGAGAGCCCACCGTGCTTCAGGATTGCAGCCTCGCTACCTCCACACGTAAAGGTCTGCTGCTGATGATGATTTGCAGCAAGGAAAACAGAACGTGTCCCTCTCATTTTGCCTGCGTGTGTGTGTTCCAGCAGGACTCCCAGTCTGCCAAGGGGCTAAGATGGTGGAGAGGGAAAAGAGCTCAGAAAAAAAGGGGAAAAGCTGGCAGTCTCACAGCCAGCTGATGCAGGAGCAGCCCACAGAAACCATCGCAACATACGCAATAAAAACCCACTCGCCTTAGGAGCATTCATATGATTCTCATCTTTCCTTTCCTGCTATTCCCCCCACCCCTTGTTGCTTTTGTGTATTGCATACTGTAAGCAGGATGGGGAAGGAGCCGTGCCTCTTCATTCAGTTTGCCTAAAATGTTGGGTTTCGGGTGATAATTCAGTCAGTTTGGCCACGTGCTTGGAATTTTTAATACTGTTTCTAAGTCCAAGAATTACCAGCTAGGGATCAGTCCTCAGCCCACAGAAAGGGGACCTTTCCTTTGACTTCATAGGGTAGCGAGTCAGGTCCACAGTGATCTGCAGATCTTAAAACCTCCCTGAAATGTTTTGCAGAAGCTCTGCCGTTCAGCTTGCTGATGGACACACACATGCTGTCAAAGATGATGACTCAGATGTAAACCCTTCCTGAAGTGTCGCTCTCAAGAACAAATGCCTTCCCTCTGGGTAACTGATACAATATTTCTGGCTCTTCAGCTGCAATACCAGATTGCATTTGCAGTGTCACTTTGGCAGTTAAAAACCCTTGTCATAGTCATCTGCTTCAACACCAAGCGTCTAGTCCAACTGACTGTGGGCCTCTCCGTTTTCCTCGCATGCAGCCAGGATGCAGGTTTCTAGTGATGTTTGATACTCGGGACATTTGGAGATGGAATGTAACCACTTAAAACTGTTTGGTTTGTCACTTTTGGATTTGCTACATAAGGCTCTGTTAATACAAACGGGCCTGTTTATAATACTCATCAGACAGTGGAAGAAATTCCTCTGATGTCTGTATAATGCAGCGAGCAGACTCCTTGATTATTAACATACTGATTGTGTACTCTTATTTCAGATGTTAGCTCAGCACTGGGGAAAGAGAGCTGGGGGAATAAAAAATGCAAGACGCATGACATGCTTGGGATTTGGTCTGTGAAACTGGAAAAAATATTTACACGGTTAGATCGTGTTTTTATGTCATTCTTTCCTTTTATGTAATATTTGGAGAAGCCGCTGAATTTTCAGTTCTTACCCAAATCAAGCCACACCTCTGAGCACTGGAGCAATCGTTGTAGCAGAGGGAATGGGAGCAACATGTCCCCATCTTTTCTTAATCCTTTCATTGATGTACTCATTAGTGTTGGCCCAGCGATCATCTGATGCATCTCATCCCTCCCCCAGCACTTCCTTAAGCTCAGCATTTACATACGTGCTGAACTTCCAGCACAGGGGCCGGGACGCCCAAACCTTACGGCTGTGTGCTTCCCCGGCCCCTGCGCCTGTTTGCGCTCGCTAGATGCAGCGACCTCTCCCACCGCGTGTAGCTAAGCAGATCTTCCTTGCCAGCCCTCAATAAAAGCTGCAGAGTAAGGAATCCTGCGTTGCTTGGTTGTGCGTGAAAATAGTCCCTCAAGTAGAAGTCAGAGCAATCAACGTGCTTAATATTCTCTGGCCAGCAATAACTTTGGTGGGTATCAGTTGCTGCATCCTGTCACCAGTTACTTACCCGTTTACAATACTTTCATTTATTAATAAGGCCTTTTTGATGCCTTAGTCATAGAAAATACAGCAGATACTTTTTGCATTACTCACTGTTTTCATCCCTTGGGTATTATATCTTCTTTTAATTTACTGTTTGTTATTTTTCTGAGGGAACTTTCACTTTTGGTTAGTTTCAGAGCCCACCCTCGATATCCCCTGGATGGGCTGAAGTACATTAGAGATGACATTAACTAGCATTAATGTGGAAAGTCAGAATCCAAATAGAACTTGTCCTGTTGCCCAACAATGAGTCATTGTCCTTTTTCTCTTTTTAGCCAGCAGCAGATTCAGAAGCTGTGAGACAGTTTCCTGCAGATAAGAGATAAATCGAAGGGAAACCTGGCAAAAAGATGATGGTCAAGCTGCAAGATATCATTTCCTCCAAAGCCCCTACATACTAATTAACCATTCCAAGCATATTTTCAACAGCATTTAGGGATTTCCTCATCAAAATAAACTTCCTCCCATGTTATCTTCATTTTTGACATCCGGTGTTATAGTCTGATATAAGAATCAGGGTTAAAAATTCCTAATATCGGGGTGGGCGGGTGTGTGTATATATGCACAAGCGTGCGCGCACACACTCACACGATTGAAGCTTTGCCAGTATTACTTTGGAATTTTAATGCCTGATCCAAAGTCCTCTGTAGTCAGCAAGAGATTTTCTGTTAAGTTCAATAGTAGCAGGATCGAGCCTCTATCCTTCCGCATCCAGATTTTTTCATTTATGCCTTATGACTTGTTTATAACAAACTACAGATGGGCTTGAGTCATAAAGTTCGGAGTATTCGGTTTAGAGGTTTTGCTTTGGGCCCATCCCTTTAATGTACTGCTTATTCCAGACCTGCCTTTTAAAAGGAAAATATTGTCAGAATGAAAGTGTATGTGCAATAAACAAACTTCTCATTTCCTTCCCCTTAAGTTTTTTCTTCTTTTGAAGCTGATTTCTTAACTGGACAATTAGTTTTAGGACTGCCATCGAATGCAAACTTGCCATACCTGATTTGCAATCTTTTCTGTTTCAAGTGCTATCAATTATTTTCTAACTAGATGCTCCTGTGGGATCAGCTGTCACTAAGAGCAAATTTGAACACAATGGGTTGCTTCCTATTTCCAAAAGAATCTGAAGATTGTCAAAGCTTGACAGGCAGCTCCAGTTTTAAGATGAAACAGATAAGTTAGGTTTCCCTGTTAGGCGCTTTTGAACACAAGCAGATAAAGGAAGTATTGTTTCTAAAGAGGGGATGCCATTTATAGTGCAAATTCACTCTTATTAAGAACAAACTGCAGTTGCTTTAAACGCACAGTCAAATACATTTGCACTGCAGAGCTAATAAAATGCTTACGAGTCTTTGCAAATATTTCTGCAGACCCTGCACTTACAAATTTGGCTTTCATATTTTTTTTTTAATGAGAGACTGAGTAAACTATTAAAAAAATCAGTAGATGGTGTAATGTGACTGTTGTGTAGATCAAATACACGAGGTGTTGATTTTATAACCAAATTCACCGACAGTCAGCTAGAGGTTAAATTTATGTAGCTTTGTTTTTGAAGATGCCTCATATATTGTGTGCCTTGGTAATTACTTATGTATGTTGCACATGAAGATCAAGTGCATGCTATTTTAGGCGTATCGTAAGTGAGAAGTGTTACAACTTCTAGGTCTAAGGTAGCAGTAACTTTATTTTGTGCCGTACCACTTTTGTTTCGGGGTGGAAAGGTGCCACTGAATCATTCCTTTGTGCAAAGAAATGTGAGAGTATCATTGAACGTGCACTTAAAAAAAAAAAAGATTATTTTGAGAGATGACACTAGATTAATGGTCCCAAGGTCTGAAGTGTTCCAGTTGTCCACAGAGAGACTCACTGTGTGTACTGGGAACACTCATTACGTACTTCAGGAAAGAGAGTAGTCCTTCCAGTCCTTTTCTGTTTGCAAAGTCAGTCTCGGCCATTTGGTTGGCTATTGGGTGCATCAACAAAGATGCCGTCTAGTGTCAGTTTTTGGCTGGGTCTGTTGTGTGTCCTCACCCACTATGAAGAGGGTAAAGAACTTCTCCTTTGCAAAGCAAGGCAAAACCCTTAATTATTCAGGTGACCGATCAAATGCCCAACGACTTCAAGAATGAGTCGTGCTAATAAGTCTGCTTTTGTCATAAGTGTCTTGCTGAATGAAAGACTTGATACTCTACATAGGAGGTCCTGAGCTTTCAGGTGCACGTGTAAAAACTGGCCGCAAGAGTATTCTTCCTCCCCCTAAAATCTGAAACAATCATAACAGGAAATACGAAAGGAGAACGTGGCCACTTGGGTTTGCCGTTTGTAGTCAGTGTGATATGTTAAACTTTAGTATTTTGAACATTTTCAATTAAGACCAACATCAAGTAAGAGAAAATTTCATTCAGAATCATTACAGTGGGGATAACACCAAGGAACGGTAAATGTCCTTAGACAGAGGAGAATTGTACAACCCGAGTAGAGCTGCCACCATGTTGGTGGATTGTCCCCAGAGCGGATCAAAAGGAGGAATTTTGGCCACGAGGGCAATTCACACGATCTACCAACGGAGAGAAGCAATGTTATTTCCACTTGCAAAATCATAGGGCTCCATTGCCACACTTTCACAATCACCAAATTAGAATCAGGTGTTAATTAGCACTTGTGTTTGGCAAGCTCAGTTTATTGAGAACATTTGCCTTGGTCAGACTTTTGATTATTTTGGCTCTGAAACCTGGTTTACATTGATTTAATCATTAGAATACCCTCTTCTAAGGCTTTCAAGTGATGCAATTAAGTGCAAATACCACATCTCCTGCACAGCAACAGGGATCTGAACAGTTATGACAAATCCAGTAGACAGCAATAAGTGCAATTTTTAACCATTTAATAGGGTCTAATTCTGTAGGAGAGGATCTGTCAAATATTAAAGTAATATATCTTTTGTTTGCCCATAAACATACTTCTACACTGTAACCGTTGCATATCTTTGTATCATACTAGGCGTCCTTACCGAGTTTCTAAATGAAAAATGCAGTTTTTATTGTATGGGGACATGACAGCCCATACCCAATTTATAACCCCAGGCGTTTACAAAAAAATCTCAGTCTTATGATTGCATCCAGAGAGCAAATAGAGGCTGTGGCACAAATGTGATACAAACATGTCAGCATCTACAAGAATTACTCACCCATTCTTAAGACATCTATTAATAAATAAGATATTTAGGTTATTTCCTTTTAGAAGCTGTTCATCTACTTAGCCATGTATATTCTACTTTGCAACGGCTTTGTGGCAGCTCAAGTATTTCAGAGAACTCATTTACACATTTTTGCCACATGCATTATTGTGCCATTTGGAACAATTTGCTAGCAATTTAAAAATACATATTTTAATTAAATTTCTCCATTTCTAACGATCAGTATGAGGGTACTAAAGTAAATCAACAGTGATGCTTTGTCTGCAGTTAAAAAAGCTTCCAGCTGCTGGATGTGGTATTGGGTAATGGTTTAATGTGGTCAAGTTTTTGCTATGAGTCGGATCAAACAGCAAATACTGTAGTAAAATTAATAACATTTTTACTTCTAAAACTGGGCTGGATTCATTTTTACACTTCACTGATGCTTTTGACTCGGACAGGAAGGGCTTTTGTAACCTTCCTCACCTTGAGTAGTACCTTACTCTACAAGCATCACCAGGGCTTCTAATAGACCTACTGGCAGTACTGTCCCACCGGAGTTGAGGTGTCAGGATCCAGCACTCTGTATTTGTTATAATTTCATTCCCATATGACTGAAGAAAAACACCCTGACAAAAGGAAGTAATCTCTCTAAGGAAGGCTAAATCTTTTTTTCCCCTACTCCTTGAATAGCTTTACAATGGTGATTTTTATCAGATGAGTCATCTGCCAGGTTTTATGAATCGGTGCTCATGTTGTGGATCCATTAGGGGTTTGTACTTCTCTCCATGACAATGACGCTGGAGGGAGCGATGAGGAGGCAGCTGCTTAGATCAAGTGGCAGTGTCTGTCCACTCCTAAGCCTGTAGCCAAAATCAACAGTGTGTCTTTACAGTTGATCTAGGGAATGATGTTACAAAAATGGGATGTTTGCACTAATGACTTAGTCAAATACATCTGGAGCCTTTTTCCCTGAAGAAATGAAACTGATGTAATAACACAACACAGTCTCCTTATTATGTAAATCATGAGGCAGAAAGCTGAGGACGTTATTTAAAGAAAACTGAGGAAAGCTGAAGATTTGCTCAAGTAATTTCCCATTTTTACCCCATATGAGATCTTGCAGATGGCAGGAAGGAACAGAAAAAGCAGCAAGGCTCCCAGCTTCCAAATGTGAGACAATTCTCATCTCACAATAAGATTTTAAGCCACCGAAAACCTGGAGTTTTCTACAACAGAAGCATGTGGACATGTTGTAAGAAAATAGAGCTAGACTTTATCTACATATCCACTACGTTGAAAATGAAGGAATAATGTAGGTTGCCACTTGTGATTGGATTTTGGAAGCATGAATTTGATAAAGTGCTTAAAGACACACTCTGGTTTTGAGCCCAGGGAATCTCTCTAGCTTGCAAATAGAAATTTCCTTCTTTTTACACTAACTGAAACTTGGATGCAGTGGAAAAGAGGGAAAGAATGAACTAGAATTTTTTCTGTAATTTTTGGCCGATCGTGCAGATTCATCTTTACTTCCTCTAAAGTTTGTGGTCAAAGTTTTGGCTTATTTTATGCAAGTCATTTGGGATCATGATGTATTTTTGGAAATTTTTTCTCCCACAATTTGATTTTTCTATGCCATTCAAAAGGTACCATCTACATATGAATGTAAAGCTTTATAGGCTGCTGCCTGTGGATGAAGAAAAATGAACCTTCAGCACTCAGCAAAGCCAGGCCAATGCCCTGTCACAAAAAAATCTCAATAGCTTTACTCTTCTGGCACAACAGGGTTTTGCTAAGTAGATAAAGCAGATCTATGCAAGAGACAACATTTCTGAGGGCATGGCTCAGACGTGAAGTTCTCTGGGGAGTGCTGACTGTCACAGAGCTCACCGTCCTCGGCTTGACTGTCAAGGCCCATCCTTTTAGATTTCATGTTCTACAGAGAAAGAGATGTAGCAGGTCTTAGCGCATCACTGCTTGGTGCACTACTGACAGAGCTCAAATACTTCAGAGATGAGTGCATATAAGGATTTACGTAAATGAGAGCAGAGAAGAGTTAATTTAAGACTTCAAGGTTTACTATGTGCTCAGATGGTGCAGACAACCCATTATACTGCTCTGCATTTATTGCCCCACTGAATTTGCAGAGAATATTCTGTGGCTCATTGTTTGTGACTTAGGTATTGGTCAAGACATTGACAACTTTCGCCAACTTCAGTCCAGTGTGACTTTTCTCATAGGAGAACAAAATTTTGCACCTTAAAAGTCTGCCTTTTTCCATATTTCTGATTTATTTTCATTCTTCCTTCTCCTAATTAGCACTGTGAACCTCTTCTCTGGGGACCAGGAACTTCCAATGCATATAAGAAAACTGCTAGTATGAAAGAAAGCTATAGGTAAAAATCAAGAACCATGACTACAACTAGTTAAATATTCCTGTATAGTAGAGAAGCAGGAATTTTCATTCTGCACTTAAAAATCCAAAGACTTCAGTTACCTTATCAAAGACAGCAAATTATCACATATTCTCGCTTTTGCTGCCCTTGCCCTAGCCATATGCTTAGGGCTCCAGGTGACAACCTCTGCTGAATCTCACTGGGGCAGCAGAAGGGGTTACTTGTGCATCTAGAAAAGCACAAGGATCAAATCTGTCTCAGATCCTCTGGTACTGTTGTTTATAGCACAGTGTTTTCAAACAAAATTGATGAAAGCTAAAGAGACAGGACAAGGAGATCATGGTGATACCCTCTCGCACAGAGACAGAGCAAATAGTTGGCAGCAATAATGCCTTAAACCCTTGCTGTTAGCTCCAGCAGGATTCATCTGCCTTCAGTTTCTATAATTTTGCACCTTTTTCAGTGTTTGCCTGCTGTTATTGCTGGTTAAGTGGCATCTGGGTTCCTAATAGCTGTAGGCTGCAGTGTGCGTAATATTCCACTGGTTTAAACACAGTTCCATGTAAAACACACAACAGCTTTTTCACAGGTTTACAGGCATCCGTATAAATACACCATACAGAGGCTCAAGCATTAACATAGTCGAAGTCTATGAGATGTATGTATGTTTTGCACCTTCTAATCCTACACCCTTCATTTAATAGCACGACATTAATTCTAAGAGTACATGAAAATTTTCTTCCTGGCTATGTGAAGATTCACTTGCACAAACAGAATGTTTGCGTACTGAAAGGCACCATCACCTGCAGATGTATGGTACTTCCTTCATAAACCTTAGTGCTAGCCTTTGCTGTTAGGGTATTTCAGTCTTTTCACCTCTGATGAGCCGAAGCAACAGGGTCGGCGTTTCTACTTACGTATATCTTTATTCTTGAATGTTTGTGTGGATTGCAATTAAAGTGTAAGGCAAGGAGGGCATTGGGGCTTTCTGGTATAGAGCAGGGCTTTTCAGACATTACTTGATTGGCTATAACATAGACCAGGTTAGCAACCTTAATGAAATAATGCTTTGCTGAAGACAGCAAAGTCCTTCCTCCTGTAGATGCAAAATCCTTTCTCTGCGTTGATGGGATCTGGGTTCAAGCAAGAACTTATTATTTCTGAAATATGGAATGCATTTGCTCTTGGAACACATGTCCTTTTTATGCCCCTTGGTTCATGAGCTGGTTGCAAAGCTACAAATTTGCTATAAAATTCCTTTCAAGGTGCAGTGCTGCTAGAAATTTGTAGAATAATAGAGATCCTTTCATCCTTTGTATTTAAACATGCAATTTGCTTTAACAGGATCTGATCAACCATTAAAACCCGCTCCGTGTTTTATGTGTTTAACAAAAAACATACTTGCACAAGTAAAATAGACTGCATGCAAGGCTACAATATACCTATTTATGTTTAACATAAAACAAGGTCTTGAAGAATTCCTTTCGTCCTGAGGGGTTTAACAGCTCTGTCCCAACACCACTAGTGGAAGTTCAAGCCCTTGGAAGGAAAACTGCAGCACAACACACTGCTAGCGTAACACGTTTGTTTGTTAGGGCATTGGGTTGGCAGTCCCAAAGTGAGGGTTCAACCCCTGCAAGAGGGATGCTCCGTCACAGTACTTAAGTTGAAATATGTCCGTGATCCACTGCAGTCATCATCTATCCAAGAATGCCAGCGTTTTGCAACAGGAACTGTTCTGTCAGGCAGTGGCTAGTCAAGGGGTCAGCTCAAGGGGTCTCCCTCTTAGCTGAAATGCTGAAGTCCTACTGGAGTATGAATCTTAACCCTGAGGGAAGCTTTAAAGCCCAGAAAGTTTTAAAGCCCAGGAGAGGATGCTAGCTTTTCAGAAACATTTGCATGGAGTCTGTAACGTCGAGTGTCTCTACTGTTGCTAATATGACACTGAGAAGAAAGAAGTTCTCAGTGTTCAAGGTCTGTCTGAAAGACATGCAATAAAATTGAAGATTGACTAACTCTTTCCTTTTTAAAATTCATTAGCCATAGAATTACAGGGTTTGCCATTTTTTTCAATGAAGAGGAAAATGCAATTTTTCATATAGTCCTGTTTGTTTACTTAGATATGCAAAGCTTTGTTTTCTTGAAGGTATCAAGCAGGCAACAAGGGAGAATATTTTGGCTTGTAGTTCAAAGGCCTTTTCACAGGTAGCACATCGCTCAAAAGCTCATTCACTTAGCTTTTCTCAAGATCATTTTTTCCCAGTGTTTCTTTCGGCTTTGTGTTTAGCTTTTTTTGTCCTTAATTCTTGATTGTTTTCTCTTGCCTTTTTTTTTTTCTTTTCCAAAACCACAAAAACCCAATAACAACTAAATCTACTCAACTAACCAGTCCATATGTGTGGATTGGAGGCCCCATGGTTTCAACTGTCAGGTCCTGTGAAGTTATTTACAGAGTACCAGAAGGACATCATAAACATAAGCATTAGTGGAAAGCCAAGAAATTAATTGCAAGAGATACTTCAAAGACATTTTCAGACTTTGGAACTAAGAACTGATAACTTATTTGATATCTTGTCCTCTGTGTTTCTCTAGGAATTTTGTTTTCCTTGCTGTCATTAACATTCTAGAATGAAAGCATTAAAATTGATTTTTATTTTGGAAATACAAAGATCCAAAAAACAATTTTTATTTTGAAGATTTTGAAGATTCTTCTATGCGATGCATTTGTCATATCAAAGATGAAAATTAAAAAGACTTATCAAAACTAAGAGCTACGTTTTGATACCATTTTTATCCTTTTAAGTAATGGACATTGTTTACTAAAGGTTTCATGCATTCTTTCAAGGAAAAGCAGTGTTTAATTATTTTTTGTCTTTGAAATATGTTGTGACCATGAACACCCCAACCTTTCCTATCAGTTCAATGGATATAGCCAGGACTGCAACTCATTGAGTGACTGCAATTTTTAAGATAATAGTAAAAAAACCCAAACTCTTGTTTTTTACACATATATATATTTAATGCTAAGGATTACATCTGTGTAACTAGTTTTAAGAGAATATTTTACCATGGTTGCCACGAAAAATAGCACATACCATACTTGTTGTCTTGTTCTTTTTCAAAGCCCAAATCTTTTGACTGACCAAATGATCCCAAGACCTCGAAAATATTCTGTGATCTTTCTAATTGGATACACTGATGTCTGCTGGAAAACAGATGTGATCAGCTGCAGTCATCTATGAAGCTGAAACAAAATGCAGCATGTTTGCTTCAGGAAAACTTTATCAGTAACTCTACCTCCTTCCAAGGCGTAGATGTAATCCATAAATAAAGGAGTTGCCATTTGATGAGAAGGAGGAAATTCTATCTTAGTCAATGACAGGGAAAGTGAAATGTGGTCACCCAGAGTTCCTGCAATTCAAAGCCAACTCATGCCCATTTTAATTACTATGATGTATGTTCCTGTTCAACTTTAATAGGACTGCTTGTACGAGTAAAGGATCTCAATTGCAAGGGTCACGTTTGCTTCGCTTTTTTCATCTCTAGTTTAGAGTTAGGAAACCTGCAGAAAGGACAAGGATCCTTTGAGAGAGCCATCTGTTCATCTGACTCTGCCTGCCCCAGGAAAGATTAGTGCAAAGCCAGGGTGGTCAGTTGGGGTAGACCCCTGGATAGCGACTGAGCGGAAAGGGGAATAGGCTAGCCTCATATTGTCTTAAGAAGCTGTGGGACTCAAAGCCAAAGCACAAGGTGTTTTTGGAGAGGACTGGATTAGTGTAAGCCTGGATGGCAGAAACCACCACAGACCCACAGGAAACCAGTGACGCCAGATAGATCAGTTGAGGAGGTGACTGCAACAACTGTTACATTTTCATGTGTTTTATTACTTGTAATTTTAGCTTTAATTTCACCACAGGTTTTTCCATCTCAGCGGAATATTAGAAAGCAAAAATTTCACATAGTGAGGGAAGGTGGAGTCAGGAACAGAGATCTACAAAGGGCTGGGAAGCAGATTCATGGTTGAGTAACTTGTTTGTGGGGACTGCAGGATTGGTAAGGATGGAGATTGCAGATGCTAATTATGTTGATTAGCGGAGGATTTGGTACTTTCAAGAAGTTTAAAGAGTTTTGGTTTTGTTCCAAGCTCTTTAGACTCTAGATGGGTTGAGATAGTCTGAGGCTTTGGCAATCATGACGGAGTTGCACTTGGGCCTCACCTCTGCTTTATATGTAAATAGTGAAGTTATCCACATGTAAGCTATCTTCTGTGTTACAATGACTTCTCTTTGGAAAACATTGTGTTTCAATCGACCACTCTTTATCTTTGGGCAGGGTGAGGTCTGTCTCGGAGAGCTCAGCCCCACAGCAGCAGAGGGAGGCCATGCTGGTGACTCCTGCGGGGACTCCTCCTGGGGACACTGACATTGGGAACCACTGCGCTGCCTCTGTTCCCAGGTAGGATTTCAGCCCGTTAAGAGGACTGGCCCAGCTCCCACCCCTATTGTTTTAATCTGCTTGAAAACTCAGACATCAATAAAACCATTAAGGTAGGTGACATCTTCAGGCATTATTTACCTGTGAAGGTTAAGGCATGTCTTGCTTTTATGTGAAAATCAGACTCCTGATGCCAGCATTTGGCTTTGGGAGCTGTGATTATACTGAGGGACCTATAATACGTGTGCTTTTATCTTGTTGCTTTTTAGTACAAAGCTCTTGCAGATATCTAGCATACATAGATAAAATGTTTCAGTACAAATTTATAATTAATTTTATTCACAGCAGTAAGGTCAATAATCAAACTGAAATCAAAGCCCGGTAAGAATTTTACTTTAGACTGTCATTCTTAGCCATCGCAAAGCTCATTCAGAATAAATTAAAAATTATAATAATAAATTAATGAAATAATATTGTATCTTTTCAGAGGACAGAGGCTCCCAGTTTCTATGAAAACTGCTCTGCAGCCAGCTGCTTCTGCAGCTGACATTTGCTTATTGAGCCAAATCCATATCTCAGGGCAGACCAGAGGGAATGTGTCTATTCTGGTTCCTGAGAAACAAAGCAGACGAGAGCTATTTCTAGTGGCCTTTCAGGTCCAGTGTGGGTGGCTGAGAACTTTGAATCAAAGTCCTCCCTTTCAAAATTGAACCCAGTGATATGAATTTTGAACAGGGCTCACAGACTTAAAGCCAATAAAGGAGGACACTGAGACAGTTTTTGATGAAACAAGTAACTTCTCCACTTCTGGAATGAGAGTATTATCTTCAAGAAATGGGAAAAGCAATAAATAAGGAACAAACTCAGAAGAATGAATTTAAATATTAGAGGGCACTAAAATCTAGGAAAAATGTCCTGGCTCGTTTTCTTCAAAACATTTTGATAGACTTCTGATAAACTAGGAAACACAAAAAAAGCTGTCAGCTTGGGCCAACAAACAAAAAAAAAGCTGGCAGATGTGTGGAAAACTTGCTGGTTTTTTCTCTTTACAAAGTTATACAATAAAATCCAGTCGGTGTATGTGACTATGATATGGGGAAGGAGGGAAGGCAGGGAAGAAGGTTAAAGATTTTCAAACCTGGGTGCTTAATTCTAAGTATCTAAATCCGCATTTCTTATACAATTTTTTTTGAGAGGTGCTTATACATCTCGGAACTTCCCCCCAAATCTTTTAAGGTTGAATTTGTCTTCTTATGATGATGTTATCCGAAGTTCTTTATTCAGTGAAGGGAAGCATCTATAAACCATTTCTTTTTTGAATGGCTTTATTTCTGAATCCTTGCTGACTCTAAATAAGATCTGAAATGGTTTCTCCTGAACATTAGAGGATGAAGGAGTAGAGGGTACACTGTGTTTCTAAAAGGCAGTCTAATGATAAACATTGATACATATTTTTAATGCTAAAAGTGATATTGTGTTCCAGTTTTAAAGCATTTTAAAACTATATGCAGTCTGCAAAGGAAGAGAGGGAAACTGGTAGGTATTTCATTTTTTATCAAAGACTAGCCATTCATAAATTGCTGAACAATGGCAACTGCATGCAGGGGTAGCGCCTGGACTTAGAGTGAACCATAGCATTTCATAAACTTGTAGAGCTAGGCATAAAGTGCTACCGTTGGGAGTCTGCATCACTGAGTATTTGCTCACTTAAACCCCAGGGTAGAGGAGAAATTTTCATGGAGCTTATAGTGATTTATAATGGGAAGCATAGGCTTTTTCATAGACATTGTTCTCAGTGACAGTGTAAAGAAAGAGAGCACTAAATCTCTTCTCATCATAACTAATGATTAAGTCAGCAGCTTTTTTGGCGAATACAGAATGCCCTTCTACAAAAACAAAGTATTCTATTGTGATGTATTACATTTAAAAAACCCATAAGTATCCCATAAGGCTATTGCAATATTTTTAACTAGATCTTCCCTCTTTGTCACCATATTGAAATAAATGGAATGTGTCAGACTGAGTAATGCTCTTTCAATAAGTTTTTAGGAGCTCACTTAGAAGTTTGGCAAAATATAAAGAAACGAGGCAAACTTTCTCAGGATCCTCTATGGCCTGAATGAAAGATCGGTCCATTAAGGAGAAAAGCTTATGCTGATGCTGACACTAATAAATGGGACAGGGAAGGATATTCCTGCTTAGTTTGGGCTACCTTGCTCCAAGTTTGCTGCCTCAAGTTGCCCTGTGAAATAAATCAGCCAGCTGAAGATGATTCATTGCATTACAAAGTTCCCATCAATATAATGGGGAAATCAGTTTTGTGTGAGTGTTCAAATGTGAACCCACCCTCAACTATTAAGAGTCAAAGGGCCAGCAGTCGCTGAAAAATTAACTCCCCTGCATCGGCCGTTCAGACCTGGATTTGAACTATGGCATTAGGAATGCCTCTTCCTTCAGAGGGTATTTCTGTTACTCAGTCTGGATACTGAACTTGCTTTATTATCACACATTATTTGGAAGAAAATATCACTATTTTGTTAGGCTGTTCCTTCTCCAGTGCTTTCATTTCAGATGCAATCTTGGCCTCGTTGAAGGCAGTGATAACACTCCTACAGCCATCACCAGGGCCAGGCTTTTACTTTCTGTTTTGACGCTTGAGGCAAAATTTTAGAAGGTGGACCTTTAGAGTTAGATCTAGCTTGGATTTTAAGTCCCTCTTGTAGGGAATATAAATACATCCTCTTTTATAAATATGTTCCCTAAAATATTTTATACATCAAAACATTTACAAAAATACCTCCTCAGTGCTTCTCAGATGGGAAAAATTGCAGTAGAAATTTTGGGCAATGTGAAAGAATTGTGTTTAACCATGATGCTGTCCCTCAGTAATGGTCAGAGTTTAGGACTCCATTGATCTCCATGTTGCAAGTGCTGTAGTTTAATACCATCTGTCTTTCATTCTTTAGAAAAAAAACAGATTAATGAGAATCCCTGTTCAAGAGATTCTTCTCTTGTGACACTGATCCTACAGTGTGTTCTTATATTAGATAGTTTAAACATTTCTGAAATGTTTGGAAATCTTGCCTAGTAGGTCCTTTTTTACATCTCTCTAATACAGACTTTCCTGAGTATCACGTCTGGAATCTTAGCCACAATTTACAAAAGTTACGGTTGGGTAAAGTGGGCCCTCCTCAGACTTAAGAAGCCTTCAGCTTTCCTTCCCCCCACCCCTTTGCCTCACAAAGGTCCTAGTCAAGAGTGGGATAGAAGGAAATCCCATTAGAGCCTAATAATGCTGCTTCTTTCCAGAGGGAGTCACTAGAAAGTAATTTATTTCTTCAGCAGGCAACTGGAGGTACTCATTTGTCAAAGGTTTGTGCAGGCTGCTGCTATAGCCTTCGTTATCCCAGGAACAAGGGACTGAGGTTGTGACCCAAAAAGCCTATTCCTACTGCCAGGCTAGCCCTGTTTGTTCCTTACTTGCTCAAACATCACATGCAAGCCTACTGGTCATATAAGGCTGTGCTCATAGCTGGAATTTGTACAGTTTGTACAAGGTATGAACAGCCACAATTCTGCTGCCTTCCCATATTAGCACCAATAAGACACTACAGGCGAGAGTACCGCTATCAGCTGCATTCCTTCATCTCCTGAGCCATGGGCAGCTCTAATTTTCAGACATGCTTTCCCTTTTTTCCCCCCGCTTTTCTCTATTGTTATGTCTTTCCCATCAAGGGAATTCGCCCTCAAGTTCAGATCACACACACTTAGGAGACGCGGTGGAGAATCAGCCCTTTGTGAGCGTGTGAAGGATGCTTTCCTTGACCTGTCAGAGAACATATTTTACTTGATGAGAAAGAATGCTGGGCCAGATTCCTCCCTACTGTAAGCAGGCTGCTAGAAGTGGACTTACATTAGGGCTGAGCATGGCCTACTTTGGTTGGCGGAACATCTCCAAAGCAGATGCTGCTGTTTACAATGTATTGGCTGCTTTTACTGCTCTTTTAAGTGATGGTGGGTGTTTATACCAAACAATGCAAATAGGAAGTCATTTGTTTGTGAGGGCCTAATCCTGAAGCCCTTATTTGGTGTTTACTGAAATCAAATTCAGCCTTTACTCAGATAAACTCCAGTTGAATTCACAAGGAGTTTGCCACAGCGAGGACAAGAAGAGGACTGTGGGAGCGTGCTGCTTGTTTCTGGCCAAAGCACAAAGATGCTTTACGTTAAAAACACATACTGAAGAAAATAGAGGCACACACAATTACTGCCTATATGCATGCGGCACTGTACGTGTGCACACGAACACAATTGCACACTAATCTAATCAATACATTCATTTCTTATTAGAACATAATTACACATCCCAGGAGGCTGGAACAGAAAAGTCCCATTAACCCCTCATGCCCTTTTCAGCTTTCCTCTGCCTTTCCATCTAACAGACCCCTGTGTCACTCCACTCATTAGCAGTTACTGTCTATGACATTGTTACATAAATAAGGATGTCGACCTGTCAGAATGGGTCACCCAATTCAAGGGTGATGATAAATATCTGTCCCTCTGAATTAGGCCAAAGACACCAGAGTACAGGACAGCTACTGTTGATTATTGGATAGTTAATGTATAGAGGACAAAAGGTGCTGAGGCCTGGTCACTTTTTGGATCATTAATATGGATTTAGGCCTATTGTTAAAAAAAAAGCACACGCACACAAAAAACTAGGTTAGCAAGAACACGCATAACTTTCAGTTTGGGATAGAATGTATAGATGGCGGGGAGATTCAGGGTGTTGAAGGTGTGGCTTTTAGAGGAAATTGACGGTGCTTTTAGATAAGCAAACAAAATATTTTGGGGTCAGGCTGAAAATGGTTTGTGCTCCCCCATGCTTACAAATGCAATGTAAGTAAAAGGCACAGTGGATGCCTTTAAATAAGCAGAAATGACTCCAGGAAGGGGAATACGCAGTAAAGCAGTATTCCGTTCAGAAGCAGGTAGAGAGCTGCTGCTGAGGCATATCACATGGTGTGCACTGAAAACCATCAAGTATTGCCAAGGCTCTTTTCTGAAGCTCTGCCGTATTTTCAAAACACCTTCTTCTACTTAAACAATGAAAGGACTGGAGAGTATCTGTAACCCCAATTCATTCATTTAGTGATTACTATCTTCTTGCGTTAGTGACTGGTTATTCCTTGCAGGTAGCACTTAAGTGTGATGCAACACGCTGCTTTGATTGTAATAGCAGATAATGTAAAAGTATCAAGGCAGTTTTGTAGACAGAGGCTCTTGCCATTCCAAATAAGAATGAATTAAGACCCTTTTCCAAAAGACTCAATGCTGTAACTCACTGAAAATGTTAAGTGCTGGGCAGGAACATCCCTGAGGATTTATCTAAAAGTCTAATCTTCGCACCCACGACTTTCCCTGAATTCAATGTCCCGCAGGATCAGACTGTCATATCACTGTCTAGAATTTATTACAGCAGTTTGCTCTGCATGGAAGATCCAGTCTGGTAGGGAGCTAAGTGTCCTGTAAAGAAGTCGGTGTTAAGTACAGCATGTCTTTGCAGGGTCGGGCCCCTCAGTTAGTTTTACTCCACTCGTCCCTACCTCTTTGTGTTGTTACATCCTTTACAGTCCTGCCGCTGAGCTATGAGAGATGTAGCTACAGCATTCTTCTAGAGCAAGGCTTTGCCAGACAATACCGACACATGCGCCAATTCAGTAGTGCAAGGTAGCTGTAATTCACTCTGTGTTTCCCTCTTCCTAACTTCTTCACCCTCAGGGAAGCAACTGTTGTAAGGAGTATCCCTGTTTTCCTGGCACCCTGGCATATGGAAAAGTTCTGCTAGTTATTGTAGCCAGAAATCTCAGTCTCACTGGTGGTGCCAGACAGCATCTTTTCAGCACAGGAGGATCAACAAGTCAACTCCAGTTTGCTGAGACACCGCACCAGTCCTGAAGTGCTGATTTGAGTAGGGACTGTGAGTGCTGGCTTAGTGGAGTGCATTCACATCTTTATCCAGGTTCAGCTATGCAGATCTGGAAAACGAAAATGCAGGCTGGTCAGAAATAGGGTTACCTACGGCTCCTGAATTTCCCTTGCTGGGGTAAGACTCAAGTGACTTGACGGACAAACTCTGGAGCTGGTTTACGGTGGCAGGTTTATATCCTCAGTGGAAGAGACCCAGAAGAGAATGTCTGATGTATCCTGTACACAAACTGTATATCAGCAAAGGATATCAAAAAGATTTAGAAACACACTGTTCCCAAATCTATTTTTTCCCATTCAAACTGCAGTCACACATACCATTTTATTTAACTGCACTAGGTTGTACTATTTTGTGATTATTACTGGTAAGATCCATACTCCTTCGTGAAATCAATTTTTAGAATTAATTTTGCAGAACAGATTTGTCTGTGCATGAATCTGCAGAGGTGTTTCTGCTGGAGTATACATAATTTTCTCTGCAGACTGAAGCCTTTGGGGTCTGAAAGTTGTAAAAAAAAAAAGAGCCAACCTTTTTGTATCGTTATAACAACTAAAATTTGAAGACGTTTTGATCTGGGATTTCCTCAATGTATTTTCTAATGTACGTTGAAGGTGATGTTATAGGAAAGACATGGTTATTGCATGGCTTGGAAGTGCGCAGTGTAGTAAGGTTACTTACTAATGCCTCTATTTCTTGAAGGCATAGACCTGTCAGCGTTCTGACTGATGTCAGCAGGCATCCTCAGATATCAACACCTATTCCATATAATGACAGATTTTATAGTCTGTGGGAAATATGTAAAAACCATAATTCAGAAAAATACACTAAATTACATTACTTCTTTCTATTTGATTATTTCCTAAATATTGCACAGGACCAGCATGCCTGTATTAGCTCGTTGCCTGTCAGAAACCAGGGGGAACCACGTCAAAATATAAGTTTAAAAATGAAAATATATTTCTTTCCTTTTTAAGGTTGATTGTAAAAAACCTTGTGCATACACACATCCTACATTTATAAAAATAATTCCTAACACCCTCTAAAAAAGTCTAATCATAATATCTCAAATATGTGGCTAATATATATGGGATTATTTTGCAGCAGTGGGTTAAGCATATTGCTGGCAAAGAACTCCAGGACACGATGGTATAAATTCACAGAAATAGTGCTTGCTAATGCAGTAAATGACGACAGCTGCTGTAACTGCTGAACTAAAAGGGAGCTCTATCCAAGAATAATGAATATTTCCCATTGCATTTCAGAAGTGCATGCTTTGCACATGTGAGTTTGGGTCATAACTCAGTCAGTGCTACGTATCCCTCCATTTACAGCATGGTAACATTTAGATGAAATAATTAAAGGTCTGAAATTAATTGCGCACATACTCAGCGTGAGAATTCCAGCAAGGCAGCCCCTCGTAGCCATGTCCTGGGCGCAGTCATGGGCCCGGTACCGCCTGACCAGCGCAGAGCCCCTTGCAATGCCTGGCTCACCCCAGCCTGCTGAAGGCAATGGCACTCCTGCCGTAAACTGCCAGGCCAAGAAAGCCATTCGGCTTCCTATTGCAGCCCGGTAACAATCTGCCCATTTGTGCCGGTGGTTTTTGTGCTGTGACTACCTTTCCAACAGGAACTGGACTGAGATCACTGGCTTATTCCAGTCTAGCCACTGAAAGGCTGCCTGTTTATTAAAACCATACTCTCTGTGAAATGCATCTTTGTCTATGAAATGGCATGGCCATTACATAATGTTTGTGATTTACGGTCGTCAGATAGCGTGTTTGCAGTAGGCAAAGCAGTAGGCCTTGAGGGATCAGGATTTGTTAGCCCAAGGCTGTCCATCTCCAGGTGCTTTCATGCTTGCTTGCTTCATTGAAACATAATAATCGATGGGACTTAGCTTCTTGAAGAGTGAACAGCACTATTTCTACCATTGGATGAGGCAAGCCCAAACCAGCAGCTGCAGCGTAAAACATATCAGAAGCATCTGAAGCACCTGGACACCTGTCAGGGTGACGTGGGAAGCTACCTGGCTTATCTCTAGAGCTCGGGAATCGGTAACAGCCTAGCTGTGGTAGGATGGAGCACCACAAACACTAATTTACCCAACTGAGAAGTGCTTGAGGCTGTGGTTCCACAAACATTTTTCTCTGTGGTAATTTTGGCTCCAGCAGGTCATGCTGCCACCACCCAGGGCTGTTTGTGGCAGTCCCTACACTGCCCTCTTTGTCCTGCGTGGAGGGGTAGCAGGAGCATGGGAGCAGGCAGCAGCAAGCCAGAGCGGTCATCGCCTGCTGACGCTGACTCCGTGTCCTGGAGAAATGTGTGTGTAACCACAACCCGAGGGGCAGGATGAATAAGCTTATGTGGAAGCCTGTGACTAAATCATTCTGGAAAATAGGCTCTAGGCTCTTTTGAAAATGTTATCCATCTCTCGTAGAGACTAGATGTCTAGAAGTAAAGGCAAAAGGCCATTTAGTTTATTCCTTTAAGTGCATAGCGTCATGTATAAAAGAAATCACCAGCACAGCTGCCGTTAGCTGGAAGATGTGAACTCTCTCAGCAAGTAATTGATGGCCATAAAGATTACACTGCCCTCTCTAAAGTGGTTCCTGGTGTTAATCTAATCAGTGCCAAGTACAGTAGCTGTCGATCTGTGCCAAGAACCTCTCTCTTCTATTACCTGGGTTAAGGCTATTCCCTGGATGCAAAAGTAATGTTTTATGAGTATTGAAGCCGAAGCAAAATACAAAAAAGTGGGTATCTGTTACAGGGAGTTAGGAAAGAGGTCTGTTGTGTCTGTTGTATCAGTTTATCTGAAAATTCTGGCAGTGAAATGTTCCTTGCTCATTTAATTGTGTGTTATCAAAGGGTGTGTGCAATGTCTGAGAGCAGCAAACAAAGCTAAATTCCTGTGAGTAAATTATCCACCGTGAATTACTCAACAGCTCCATACCAGTCAAGTTATAAATACTAGTATACATTGGCATGCATGTTACCAGTGTGGTATCAGCTGATGTTGTTAAGGTGTGATGCAATAAATTGCCTAAATGATTCTGTGTACCATTATATGGTAAGTGTGCAAGACCCTCTCTGCCTCCTACGGGTGCCCACGCAGCTCCATGCGTTACACCTTGAAAACATTCATTTGCAAGTTTGTACCTAAGTGGTACGATGCAGAAACTTCCACTCTTGCGCTAAATCCTTGTAAATTAGGTACAGAAGAAAGCAAAGACCTCCTGCCTCCTACAATCAGTTTGGCAAAGGCAGGTGACAAGAGGCTGATACTTATTAGCCTTTTTATAACACTAAATCCGCCATTCATCACGGTCCCTGTGACAAGAATGTTATTTATCTGCCTGACCTAACTCCAGGACCATGCCAGCAAGTGTGTTTTGGGCAGGTATGGCCATGCGCTGCGGTGGTTATCCTGGCTGGCCTTGAACAGGGCCAGCAGCATCAGTCAGGACGATGTCGCAAGCTGTCTTTTACCAAAAAAGCAAGCCAAACTGTTGACAGAGAGATGCCAAAGCCTTTGTAATGCCTACAGCCAAGCGTGCCCCACGCTGTGATCTCATCAGATGTCATGTGCTAACTCGGTACTTCATGGAGGGCTTTTATAGTGTGTATGGGAGGCACTGTTGGTGAATAAATGGCATGCTTGCTTCTGAATCTGGCTTAAACTCAATATTAGTGGACACTGTAGGTGCCTACTCCAGTAACAGTCTTGCTATCAACCTCTTCTCTTGCCGTGGCCAGTTTTCCATCATTTTTGCAAAAGTGCATGTGATAATGTAATTAATGACTACGTTTCGTATGGCAGTGGAAGCAGACAAGTGCTGCAGGGCGGATCTCACATCTAACTGTACAGGACAGGTGTGCAGTCAGGAAACAGAGGGACGTGGCCTTCCCGAGCATCAGGCAGTCCCCATTTCTGGCTGGGGGTATGGGAAGCGTGACATGAAAGGGGCAAAGACCATGAGAGAAGAAAGTAGGAGCAACAGACGTGTCCTGAAGCTGTGGTGAAGACAGGGTGAAGACAGAATGACTGATTCTCACTGTAGAAAATGTGTGTGATAGAAGCAAAGCAGATCAGCAATTAGAGAATAAGCAAAAACAGAATCTGAGAAATTACCCTTTTCCAGGCTATAGAGCCAAGTTCAGGTTCTTTCAGGAACTAATTCCATTTACATTGATAAGAGGAGAAAATACCTGCTCACACTGAAATATGTGCTTTCCATTGCTGAATTACAGTTTTATGCACTCCAACATATGGCCCATGTCCCCCTGACCCCACCAGGAACACAGTTGCACAACTTCTGTCATAGCTGGCTCGATGTGTTGGGTTGGCGGGATTTCCAGATTTGGGATAGAAAGTTTCTGCTCCGTGACCCCACATTTTTGCAGCCCTTCTGGTACGTACCGAAGGGCATCCTTTCCCAGCACTCATGGCACACCAGTGAAATTCTCGCTAATGTAACAAAGAGCAGATTGGCCCCTTAAACTTCGGTTTGTCTGCGTTAGTTTTCATGGATACAGCATACACCTTTGCCAGCAGGTCGGATGCACAGACTTGCAGAGTGTGTGCATTCATTGCTTGCATGGGCTTGTAATCTATTGCATGGACTTGGGTAAGCAGCAGCGTTTTAGATTTAGCTTAACTGTCAGTAACATCTTTAACTCAACTCTTTCATAATAGAGCGGTGTACAGCTCCATCCGTTAGCATCCTTCTGAATTGCCGTAGACATTTTTGAAACAAAAGACACTTTTAAAATAAGTGAAGAATCATGCCCAGTTATTCAAAAAATAACATCATTAATTCAAACTTTATTAATGTTTTGCTCTGCTTGAATTTTGGTGTACTTCCTGCATAGACCCGGATATGTACACATACACATGCACACACACGTGCCCAAATTTATGTGTATGTATGTGTGTAAATATATGTGTATACATGTGTGTGTTCCATATAGATATACATGTATGTTTGCCTGGAACATATATGAATTGCCAGCATGTTTGTAGAATGTTCTCTAAGATGTTTTGGAGTTCACCAGTGCTATGTCATTATTGGTGATTTATTCGTATTACAGAAGTGCCTACAGAACCTAGCCAAAACAGGGATCAGATTGTGTTAAGCAGTCTTCAAATGGTTCCTGCTTTGATGCAAATGTTTTAGAGAGGAGGTGAAGAGAAAGAAAGATGTGAGAACTACAAGGCAGACTAGTAGTTTAGCTGGAAATAAATTTTGGTGTCCTGACTACTGTCTTTCGATTCTCACTGGCTTCACGTATTGCAGTGTGATGAATCCTGTATCAGCAGCAGAATTTGTCTGAATGAGTATTACCACAGATTACTCTGATGCTCAGTCCTGCAGGGCTCCAAGCACTTGATGGCAGCCTTCAGAAACTCCTGCTCTACTGGATTTGAGAGTCCTGACACTGAATTTACTCTGCTCGTGCTGTGATCAGATCTGGCTAGGATCGTGCTTTGCCCTCAGCACTCAGGCCAAGGTCCCTCTCAAGTTCCAAAGATGCGAGTGGCGGTTTATCCCCATTCTTCCTCATTTTCACATGCTTGTTCACATCCAGGTTCCGGAAGAAGCTTCAAGAGGAAGTGCCAGAATCTTATTAGGGAAAGATTGTTGTGCTTTTACTCCCCAAGGAGGCCTGGCGAGATTATAAAGAGAGCAGCATGCTCCTGCAGAAGGCTGAGAGGTGAAGGAAGCAAGCAAGATGGAAAAGTTAATAGGAAGAAGGGAAAGTGTGAGAGAGGTACAGCGCATGGGAATGTAAAGAGAAAGGAAATGGCTGAGGAGGGAGAATGAGTCTTCTCTGGTTCACAGTGTTACGGTATCACTGTCTGCATTTGTCACATCATTTAACAGTGACCTGCAAATGATTATTTTTATTGCATTTATGCTTTTCATCACTTCTTGATGATTTACAATGAAAGCTTGAAAGAGTTCACAGCTTGATTGTTTTTAATATACTCGTTGTTGTTGTTCTGTATCTCAAGCTTTTTGTATACGCAAAATTCTTGCCAGCCCAACTAAATTAGTTTAGATTGATTTTGATACGTTAATGTACAATCCTTCTTCTCCTACAGACACCCAAACCCTCATCAGCATCTGGGGGACACACTTCGGCTGGTGCAGTCATTTTCAATAGCTCTAGTTCCTGTCCATAAGAAATGTTCAAACTGTCAAAGCTTTTGCTGGCAGATAGGCTTTCAAAATGTCAGGAAGATAGAGAGGAGGGAAGGGGGAGAGTGGAATTTCACAGGCGATACTTGCATTTGCTAAATAAAAAGTGGGGAGAGGATTTATTTCCCTGCCTCAATTCCCTTTGCAGTTCACCTTTAAAGGAAAATATTTTTTTAATGCACTGTATTAAATGTGCTCATGTTCAGTTATGATTGTTGTTTAATGAATAGGATATTCATTACATTTAAGCATATTGAGGTTACAGAAACAGCTGGAAAAATATTATAAGCGTTCATTATACACAAGTGAAGAAACAAGCACGTATGTCTCTGTGTTTATGTGAATGTGCACATGTATATTAAACACCACACAGCACATTATCTGAGAGAGGGCCCTCACAAGGACATGGATGACATACATGCATGATGGATTTAAAATAACAGTAAGAGGTGAAAATAAACCCAAAGATCAAACAGAAACAGAACAGAAGAGAAAATAGGGAACAAACTGAGAGGCAGTTATACTAAAAACTGGCTGTATTCCATATTAGTTAACTCAGATTTCCAGATTAAGACAAACCAATTTTTTTATTTCTTTTTTTTGCTTTTTCATTGAAAACAGATACACCCCAATTCAAGGAGATGTTTAAACATGTGCTTAACTTTAAGCATCTAAGTAATCCCAGTGAAGTTGTTTTACTGAGTATTCAGAAAAGCCATGATTAATAGAGACATTCACTGTAGTTGAAAAGATCGACAAGTTCTAGGTTAGTGGAGAGGGGAAAATAACTATTACATTTATATATATTTAATTATACATGTGAAGAAGAGGAAGTTGGAGCAATACGTATGAGAAGCTTAAAATTGCAGAAGAATAATAAGGGAAACATAAGGAGAGCAGGCAGATCTGTATCCACCAGGCTCATTTTTTAGTACATTAAGAAGAAAACCTGAACAATACTAATCTTTTTCACTATCTTAAGGTAGTAGAACAATAAGGTAAAAGGGATAGAACTGGCTTTATTTCAGAAAAAATCCATATCATGTAATGAGTGTAGCGATCATTAAATGTTTTCCTTTCCAACAGGGAATTTAATAAGTTCCTACAGGAACTTATTAAACACAAACTATCAAAATCAGAGTTAAGATCAAAATATCCGTATATCTGTACCCAGGAATTTTAAAGGAGCTCAGTGGTTTTCAGGAGTGCCAGTGCATGCAGTAGCTATCAGATGGGTGCAAGCTTCCAGAAACACTAAGCAGCAAATACCATCTATGAAGAGGAAGCTGTCAAATAGGGATGTAAAAGGCGGGTTGCTTCTGCATTTCTCGAGACTAACATAGTGAAGATTAAGGTGGGTTCTCTACTGCTGCAGGTTTTGAAACCAGAGTACAGATGTTCTGAAATACATGCTCTAGTATGAGTAAGAGTCCATTGAGGAAACCCTATAGAATACATTATATTGGGATAAATGTACCCGCACTTATGTCTAACTTTCTGTTCTCAAAACCTGACTATGTGAAGTGGCTTCGTACTCAATATGCTGAACTTCATGTGTCCTAACATGTATTTTTAAACATGTACATTAAACACGTGTTTCCTTATGCCTTGCATTGCAAAGCCAAGATCCTAACTCAGGGCTTTCGCTGCACCTCCAGCAGCACACCCCAGAGCGACAGGCTGTAACGTGAGCTGAAGTTTCCTTTGTAAATTTTGTCTTGGATGAGCCAAATGCAGTCTCCTGTATGGCTCTATAAAATTAAACATATCGTCTTTGATCTAAACCAATACAAGCTCAGTAATGAGAAACAATGTGGCAGTCTGTGTCATGTGGAATAGATGCTGGATGCTCATTTCTTTTGTTCCCTCTTTTGATGCAACACTAATGCATCTATTATTTTATTAAAAAATCATGTACCACAAAAATTAGTTGTCTGTAAAGCACTTGCTGATGTCCTATGGAGAACTGGTTAGCAAACAGTATTTTTTACATGTATGCACCATATTATTACCTCAATACCTTCTAATTTTTAAGTAACTGTCCTTATTCTGGCAACAGCATGGTAAGAGGAGGTTTTGTCACAGTACTCTTAGATCCTGATAGCAGGATTCTTACTGGAGATAATTAGCAAAACCTCCTCGAGCCCCAGAGATCACCATTTGTAATGAATAATCAAAAGGCTGTTGCGTCCAGAGGATGCCATGCTTGAGCTTATGTGGAATATCAAAGCTGAGACTGATACTGGACTGGTCTTTACATACCAGTGCAGGCAGCTACCAAGAGAAAAGCATTTAATTGCTCTTTTGGTTTTTGTCAGCTGCACCATCACTTATTCATGCTAACAATGATGATATGTAGAACATCACTGATATTCCTTCATTTGCAAGCTTCAGTGAAGCTGAAGGTATTAACACTTGGTCAGACCTTCAGGAGCTAAAATATTTTTCTCCTTTGTGTTAAAAAGGAGATGAGTGAGCCAAAAGCTAATGGTATCTTTATTCATTGGTCCTTCCCAAAATCCGATAATCTAAACAGGGAATAACTAATGTTTCTCAACTTCTTGCTCACTTCCTTGCATGAAACAATATTGATTTATAAGCTGCTGAAATATAAAAGTATTATATGGAGACATCAGAAAAATGGGGATCAGACTGTGTAGGTAGAGAGCTATATAACATGGATGTTATTGGTTTAATTGCATGAATTAAGGTTTCTAAGTAGGTTTCTGTTTTCTTCTGGAGAAGGGAGAAAGAAAAGCAAAAGTACTGCTACAAGGACATAAATTTAAAGAAGCAACAGCAAAGAAAATAAATATTGTCATTTTTAGTGGCAACTTCATTGATTATATAAATTTAGGTTCAACAGAGAAGGTTTATAAAATTAGAGCTTTTCCTTTTTATCTGCACTGTCAGATTGGCGCTAGGTTGCCAGATAAATTAAATGGCTGTCAAAAAAGCTTTCTGTGGATGTAGACAGCTCACAACAAGTCAATCCTGGATTTTTTTCAGAACCTCCTGTCTGTCAAAAACTCACAGAAGTTACAAAAACCCACAACAAACCCAAAGATTCAGTGTAAGAATTACAGTTGGCTGTTTGGGCCTCTAATTGCCTAGTGTCCTTGGCAAGAACAAACACAGAGCCGTATCATTTGATATCTTGAACCATAACCTGCAATAATCCATACTCTTTAATCCTTCATATAGCTGTTGCTATGTCATCACAGTTTATTTTAAAATGGTATTCTTTAGTACTAATCTCATTCCTAATCATTCATATTAATGTTAGCATTAGAGTGAATTAGGGCATTATTTGCCTAATATGTGCCATATGTGACACTTAAGTACTTGTAAGTAATTGCATATCGGAGAAGACAGCATTAAATGTGAATGGCCCATACAGTATGAAAAATGGAAGAGACTAATATTAAACTTTTAATAGAAATAACTTCAGCAAAACTTTCCCACAGGCAACAGAACTCCGATATTTTTAGCTGGTTGAGGCCAATGTATGTTAAGAATAGCATTCACTGCAGTGGGAAAATACACAATTTCTATTACGGGGCAGTCAGAATAACAACATGCTGATGATACACTAGTATAAAATATGTAATTATCTAGCATGCAAAAGAATAAATCACATAAACTGTTTACAGTAGGAATTGTGAAAGGACAATGACACATTGTTGTCTTCTTTGAGTAGCAAGGATAAAGTTTGGCTTCTAAAACTGCAAAATCTAATTCATGGTGTTTATGTGATGCTTCCTGCAAGAAGACTCTGATAAGATTTTTTTATCTCTAATAAATTAGGTTAGATATTAGCTTGGTTAAAATGGCAGATAAAACTGGATAAAATTAGAAAGATGTTAGCTTGGATAACATCTTGTGTTTCTTCACGTTGTGCCATTAGACTAAAATTATACAGAATAGTCCTCTTTTCCCATGCAGCTGCAGCTAACTGCAGTTTTGCTTCTAGAACCATTACTGTATTGTAATTCATAGGGTGCAAAATTCATAATCATACCGGAAGTGAAGTCACGCTCTTTGAGCGCTATGCATGGAATGATTGCTCTTATTACAGAACTCCTAGTCCATCATATTCATAATTATTAATAATGCAGAGAACAAAGGCATTGTGTGTCCTCATCTATCATCATATATAAAAATAGTTTTAATTGATAAGCCCCGTCTGTTCTGTGTGCTATTATTGTATCACTGTAAGTTGTAAAAATAGGGTGAAATCAATATTTTTTATCTGTCCTCCTTGGTAGCAAAGAAGGACCTAAGCTTCAGGATTAGTGGGCAGATATGAGGAGGATTTCTTTCTTTGTGATACAAATCTGTATTAATTGATTTTTCTTGATGTGGATTAATTGCAGCTCTTTATTAGGAATAATATCACAAATAAACTATAGACAAGTATAGATTGCTAAGCCTAGATTTCAACTGAATGAGGCTAATCAATATCTAAGTCTGTAATTTAAAGCAATTCATTAAGGCCTCAGGAAAAGCTAAATAATATATGTGAGAAATGTCTCATCTGGAGCCTTCAAGGAGTTTCTCCCTAAACAGAATAAATACATTTGTAATATATAATTATTGCAGATTAAGCTCGCTCAAATGCTTTTTGTTTGCCAGCTATTGCGCTCAGGGTGCAGAGGAACACCTCTGCAGCTCAGGCTGTGGCAGCAGCATCCTGATGGGCCAGAGCCCCTCTCCGTGTTTATCGTCAGGCTTTCGGTTCAGGAGAGGACGGCTGTCATGCATTGCAGTGCCTCAAGTTTCTGTTTACCTTTTTGGTAACAAAAGTGTTCATATTGTCATTTTAAGGAAGTGTAACGTGTTGTATACTCACTGTGGTTTCTGATGGCCTACACCAGACAAGAGAAGTATACTTCAGTTTTGACCAAGGCATTCAAGCACAAATGATAGCCACCAAGCAGAGCCCACAAACTACTGCTGTGCCAACAGGTAGGGAGGAGTGTCTCCCATGGGGACACCAGTCTCTGGTCCCAGCCTGAAGGATTGCCCAGCCAGGGCCGGCTGGCCAGGCCTTCTGCCACGGGCTTGCTCACTGCCTTCGGGTGCCGGTTCTTCGCCATCACCACTGTACCTGTGTGCTGTGCTTTGGAGGTGCCCAGCACACAGCTGGGACTCTCAGAATCACTTGTGCCTAAAAAGTAGACCCATACAGGATTAACTGTCATCAGTATTGTATAGTAGATACATTTTGTGTCTTATAGGTCATTAAGAATGTTCCTTGGCTATTTTATATGTTGTGTGGTTTCAGATAGACAGTAATTAGACAGTAGGTCATATAAGATTTGAGGTTGAAGTTCGCCAAGTTACAAAAACACCCAGGAGAGCGTAGTGCTTCTGTTAATTTACATTCTTCGTGTACAGCCACACAACATGTATTGCAACGTCTGTATTACCATTGCTTTAGACAACATTTTGGGTATGTGTAACAACTTTGACGTCGTTCGGAGTCTGATTGGGCTGGTGCATCATTCTTGCTCTCAGTTCAGTCAAATGTACAGTTCGGGTTCTGATCTTAAGCATCCATTTAAAGTTAAATACATGAGCAAACATTATTAAAGTTGCTACTCAAAACTACCCTTCAGGAAATTAGTTTAGTGACTTGTAGTGAGTGTGTATTATGCAAGGTGAATTTCAGGGTTCTGTGACTTAAAAGCTTTCAGAATATAAACTGTATCATAAAAGAAGGAAAGTGGCTGTAGCACTTGGTTAATATGATTGCTATACTACTTGAGGCAGATGCTAGGTTTAGAAACACTAAATGTAAAACCTAGGATAAAACACCTAAGTCAGTGCAACAACAATGAACAAAAAAGATACATTTCAAAATAATGTTGCAATAAGTATATTTTGAAAATACTCTTACATATTGGCATATGATCTTCCTGGATGTGTGTGTGGATAATATAGAAACAGACTTCAAGCATATACTAGTAGTCCTGACCAGTTCAAGTTTCAGCACTTAACAAATTCACGAACTACTTAGAAGTTGCAAAGGAGATGCATTTGCCTTAGTAGTCCCACGAGTGCTGCACTTAACAAAAAGTTGCCTTTGTGTTGCTTAAGAAACTTGGTTTTAGAGCTAGAAATCTCAAATTCTTAGTGCAAGTCCCAGGTTTCAGTGGGGCTAGAGCAAGGATAAATGCAAACAGTTTCTGCCTGGAAAACCATGAACACGACTTTCTCTACAGTGGAATAAGCCAGGCAAAACATTCTGTCAGCTCTCCAATGTGCATGTACTGTTAACCAAAGCTGTTATTGCTCTAAGCCTTGTCCTCTTCTTTCTTTGCCTGGGCTAGTATCTATCCTCTTGATACCACCTTGCCTCCCAGTGCTGGAGCCTGTATTTTTCTCCAGTGGAGATAATAGAGCTTGACTCTCGCTATGGAGATATCACAGACTATTAATTCACGTGCGGTGAAGATGAGCTAACCAGGTATTTAACTTGGCTAAATGACTTGACTTTGACTTCTGGTTCCCATATATACTAGTTTGTCCTCGTCCTTGTATTAAGTGTTGTTTTGACAGCTGAATTATCTAATTAAAGTAGCTAGTACCTGAACTAGCTAACCACTTCTTGCAGAAAAGACTTAGCATGATTTGGGATGGAATTTTCTGCATGCTATGGTTCCTTTACACTACTGTATGGGAAATATTTATACTAAGTATATTTAATTATAGAAACTATAACTATAGAAATAATGCCCTACATAATTACACCATGAAAGATGTCAGACAACAGAAATTTCTTGCTTTTTCTCATTCATTTATATTTCTTAGACCCTTTCTCAATTCCATATTGCTTCCATGGCAGCACCATAAACCAAAGCCTAAGTCTGAAGATGTGTGGAAATGGTAGGGCATAAACGCATCCAGGATAGACTGCTCTTGCATTTGACAGCTAACAAAGCCAAGAGAATAAACATCGTAATAAGTCGGTGTGCCCTCTATCTGGCTTAGATTATCTGGAGGCCATCTGAATAAACTCTCAGCTGAAACAGGAAACCCTGGGACTGGATCTTTCACCTTCCTTTGATTGTCATTTTCCAATTGTTTTCATTTTTCAGTGACGCCAGCACACTCGTTCATTGATGTTCCATTTTGGCCTTGACTGCGCCAGATCCACCCAGAGAAGTCAGAAGCCAAGAACAAATTGGGCCTAAATTAAGAGTGGGCTTTCCTTGAGGCATCCTTATATGTAAGGTCCTGAAGTAAGATGCAGACAAGTTGCTGAAGTTTTGTATAAGTGGGGTTAAGAAAGGGTGCTTCAAGTTGATCAGGCTCTTGAATAGGTGGAAATAGCATGTGTACACACACACACATACTCAAAATCAAGGATACCAACAACAGAAATATTTCTGTGAAAATACATTAAAATGTGTCCATATTTTTTTCCAAACTAGAAATCTATCACAGCTGACTAGATAGAGAGATTTTTTCTTATTTTCTAGTCTCTGATGTTAGCCTGGTAGCGCAAAGGAAACTACCACAAAAAGGTGGCACGGTGTAGCAATACAGCAAGTTCAGATATCCTCTCCTCTCCTCTTACGGTTTATAAGCACTTATGGTTTATGGGATATATTGCCCAGGTATCGATGCCTATCATCAACCAAAGACAGACATAACATGCCAGCAAGTTCATCACGGTGATTTCCCATCTCTTGTGTTTTGTTTTGGTTCACTGCCAGCCACAAGGCTAAGCACTGCGCTGCCTTGGTGAGAGTGGTTTGCTCATGTGTGACAAAGGAGAGAGAGATCTGGGTCTTTTATGCACATTGCTCATATTTATGAAGTCCTTGTCATCTGACCAAAACTCATTATTCTTTGGGAACAAGAGAGGGAGTTGGGATGAGTGTTAAGAAGGCTGGACTTTCTTAATCTTACATGTCGTCCATCCATTTTATGCTTGGGACTGGTTGGCAAGGAAAGCAAACCACTGTCCACCCATCTATTTTTCTTGTGCAAGAGATTTCAATTGCACAGGGGTTGTCAGTTTGGCACTCATCATTAACATTAAAGTTTAAAGGGGAAAGGCTGTTCTGGAATGGTCAAACAGAGAAAGTTATCCATGTATTTGCATTTTAGTGCTATTAGTGCTGCCGCATTCAGAGCAGCTCTCTGGTCTGAGGACGGATTTGCAGGGTAACTGCATTTTTGTAGGTTCCCTTTGAAACAGAAACAAAACAGAAAAAGAAGCACCAAACCACAATTTTAAAAATAGGATGCTTTAAGATGCCTCCTGAAAGTCACAGGCTGTCCTTATATCGTTCAATTTTTTGAATTCTTCAGGAGTGAGAACAGACTCGGTTGTCAACAGAGTGCTGTTCACAGAAACTAGGCAGGAAAATGAAAGAAGGCTCGCTATTGTTCAGCGATGTGGTGTAGGCTGCAAGAATGCGTTGGGAATGCAGTGCCTGCATGTCAGGCAGAGAGAGAGGTCTTTGTGTGAAAACACTGAAGCAGAATGCCAATCATATAAATAACTATTATCTCATGTTTTTATCTTGATCATTGCTATCACACTTCTTCAATTGGAGTCCATAAGGATAGTTATCAATTTCCTGGAACATACTGATGTCTAATCGAAGCTGTCCAGATACCGCATGCAGAGGAGCTGACCTACCATGAAGTGGGGAACAGTGTTGGAAGCGTCATACCTCTCATATGCCCTCTGCTTTGTACCGCTTTCTGACATAGTCTTGATCATAATTTATGAATAGGTAACACACAACCACCCTGCTCTGGTGTCACTTAGAAGCAGCATTGTTTTTCCTAAAATACGGATGTCTTTATCATTCCCCAGAAGAATGTGCATGATTTGAAATATTCATAATTGAAAAAGGAAAACGTTGGCTAATAGAAAGGAAAGCTGCACACTTATGCAAATGTGAAAAACATGCTTTATCTCACAATGGTTAACATTGTGTCCGGGTGCAATGATGTAAGAGCGCTGTTATGAAATTCCTCAAAATCCTGAACAAAATAGAGGCAACGTGCCTGAAAAGGGTGCATTTGTGATTAAAGTCATTCTACTCTTTAAACAAATTGACGCTTGAAACAGAAGCTTGCAGAGCTGGGAATAACATACCTGTTATGACCTGAATTAAATTGACCTCCTCTGAAGTCTCGCTTCTCGTGGGTTGGCGTTACTTGGTGATGCTTAAGGCAGATCCACTTTTGAGGTAACACATCACTGTTGTGCTTGCCAGTAATGGGAGGAGATCACACACTGAAAAAATCCACCCCACTGGAAGAAGTTGAGCCAGTATTTTGTTAGCCTACACCATGTGCTGGGTAGCCATCGTAAGGGATCTGTTTCAGTGGAGTCATTTAGGGCCAGGAGGAGCAAATCCTGCGAGCTGCTTTGAACAGCCACGCAGATTCACCTCCTGCCGGGTGAATAAGCAGGAGGTAAGCGGTCCTGAGCAGTACAGGGGACCCAGTCCTGCGCCACCAAAATCAGGGAGAATTTTGCCAAAAGGTTACCTTTAATCACAGTGTTGCTGAGCACTGGCCACGTTATTATTCCCATGTACCAAGGCCCAGATGGGATGGCCTTATCTCACAAACACTTCTTCCTGACATAGTAAATGACTAATCTAGGGAGCAAGGAGTAGAGCAGGAAAGCTAATAATAAATACCTCTTAAGTCATGCTTCCTTAGGCTCCTAGCATACTCCATTCCATTTTATCCTGAGTATTGACAAGCAAGAGAATTTGACCAGAGAATATGGGATTTCCTCTTCCTCAGGTATAACTCTTGGAAACTCTTTAAGTCAGTATTGCTGGTGTTCCCACCAAGAGAAGCTGTCCTAGGTGCCAGCACACCACCCCTAACCCTTTGCCAGCAGAGGTAAGAACTGAGCAAGGAAGCTGACCTCTGTTCAAACTCCCTGATCTTCTACCAAATTAGTTTTAGCCCTACACAGGTTTTTTGGGGCCAAATGACCATCTAGCTGCACAACCAGTTATATTAACAAGAGAGAAGGCGGCATGGACAGGAGGAGGCAATGAGCAGTGAGGAGCTAGGAGAGAGCAGGACAGCTTGTGCTTTAGCTCCATCTCAAGTCAGCACTCACCTGGGAGCCTCGGTACCTGCTCCAGCACACGGTGGCTTAGACCTCTACTGATTCACATCTGTCTCCTCTCTTGCACCCGTTAGCCACCATACCTTCTACACTGCTTTCCATCCTGTACCTTATGCTTGAGAAGGCCTTCTTGAAGGGAGCCTTAAGAGCGTGGGTTTAAGGACAAATCCTGTTACTTCACAACCCTATGCCACAGTTTATTCAGTATAGTGAATAAACTATAGGCCATATCAAAATCTCAGTTCGTTGTAGCGCTCTTCAGTTCAATAGGGCTGTGCTGATTTGTACCAGCTGAAGATTTATTTTGCTACCTCAGATTTCTTCTTCGTTTTTATAGCGACTGTAGCTGTATAGCACTTAATAACAGCATGTTATTATGTTAGGGTTTTCCATGATTCATTTCAGGAATTCAAAGTACACATAACCATTTGTACTTACTGCTTAAATGCTTTGCAGAAAATCATCTTGATTGTAGAAGCGAGTCTTATTTATGTGCAAAAATACTGTCTGTTTGACCAAAACTGGCAATTGCCAAAGTGACCAGAGCACCAAAACATACAGGATGGATGTACTGTTGTGAATGGCCAATAACTGAAGAAAGCCATGTATTGTTTCACAAAATTTTAAAGTATGTTTTTCAGACTAACCCATGAAAAATATTCAGTTTCATTCTAGAGGGTAAAAACCTTCTGAGAAAGATTTTACATCTGTTCTATTTTGGTTACAAAAATAATAATTTATTTTTTCCCCATTAAAACACAAATCAGAATCTATTTTAATATGAAATCCTGCAAAATCTTACTGAAAAAATGTTACAGTTCCTTGGGGAAGAGGGAAGGGTTGTTTATTTTGCATTTGTCTTGTGTTGTGAGGGTGTAAAAAGGAAAATTTCTTCTAATAGCGATATTTTAGTCAGAAGCTGTTTTAAAAAGAAATATGATTTGACCGAGATAGCGGCCAATTCTTGATTTAGATTTTTTAGCTTTTATTAGCACTGTACAAAGCAAACACTCCAGTTGGGGTTCCAAGCTACAACTACCAAAAATCTCTGATGACTAATACTTCCTGGCTGTACTTCATGCTGGCTTGAAGAGAACAAGACTACTTTTTGTCTAAGCCTGTACTAATGTTATATAAAAGGTTGTGAAAAAGGTTTTGTAGGTCTGTCTACAAACATCCGTCTTTTGCATATGCTTGTGGTGTTTTTTGCTAGTGGTTTTGGGGAGAGTTAATCTAAAGTTTAATTAAATCATTTAGCTTTATTCGAAGCATACTTTTTTTCCTAGCTGACAGTATTTTTCGTGCAGGGATTTTCTGCAGTCCCAAAAGAAGAATGAACAATGTTTCCTATTTTGACCACAGAGTGATCTGATCATGCATGCTGTCAGTGGACATTGCTACTGCCTGGCTTCCAGGGAGAAAAAACATCCGGTGTCCACTCTGTCCCAACCACAAGGTCATGTGGCGGCAGGGTGTCCTGCTGGTGGGGAGAGCACGTGGTGGCGAGGTGGGAGTCCTGGATTCTTTCCTTGCCCTGATACTGTCAGGCTGTGACTATGGATGAGTTAGGTAGCCATTAATTAAAATGAAGGTGATAATACCCACATCTCCAAAATATTATGAAGGTCATTTCTGTGTATTTAGGAGGCTCTTTGACCCTCAAATGAAACTGTCAAATGAGCACGAATCAAAAATAACAGCTCAAAGTAGATGCAGGACTGAGCACACATCTGGTTTTCTGTAGGAATCTGGGCCCGCCAACCCGTAGATTCAGAAGCATCATATAAACTCCTCAAGAAATAAAGACTGAGGAAGATCTACAAGAAAATCCTCTTTTTGCTCAGAAGAAGATACTCAGTCTTCCCATTCCTGCTCGCTCCCTTCCATCAAATAAGGAACTTTCATCTAGCTGCTTAATCCCTGCTAGCACCCACCCTCATGCCTTGTTCCTCCCTCGCTCTTCATTAAGCTCTAAATAATGTATTTCCAGTCAACACCGACTGGAAATTTAATACTCCCAACTACGCTGCCAGCAATACTCCTAGTCCTTTCCTCTGCTGGCCTCAGCTGCTGTTACGGTCCAGCTCCCCCAGTTACTTTTCCACACTGGGGAAAGGCTGGAACTGGCGGGAGGCTCCAGCAAGATCAGGAACACCCGTGGTTCAGGAGAAGGCTGGAAGTGGAGGCTGGAGGGAGTGGGCTGGCTCAGAGTTTCCCCCACCTCTAAATTGGCCTCAGTGTCCTGTGACTAAACTCTCACCCTCCTCCCTGCCACAGCACCCTCCCATGGATGCTCCCACATACAGAATTATTACCCACTGTCCTATGGGGAGTTGCAGTTTGTAAGAAACTCACTGGCCAGAAGAGCTCAACTTCCAGTTGGGCACCTTATAATGACCAGATTTGTAGATGTGTTCAGCCTTTTACATTTGTTTGCCAGATACTCTCTTGAAAAGGTTGGTTATAGTAGCCAGAAAGACAAAACTTTATGAAAGGAATAAATAACTGTAGAAAGAACTTGTTCAAAAAATCAACACCCTGTCCAAAGGTCCGATTCCTATGTGCGCTTCAAGATCTTGTGAAAAAGTCACTGATGCTTAATGAAACTTTTTTTTATCACTCATATCAGTTTTACCTAGCTATTTTTCTTTATTGTAGTCTGTCCCTTGTTTGCTATTTGTACATCAAAACATGATATCTACATTTGAAGAGGTCATCTTTGATGTCTTTTCATGTAGCGGTTTTGTGGTTATCTTCATTCTTATACTTCAGATAATTGACAGTTTCTGCAGGCTCCCTTCTTGATTCTCCCTCAATTTTCGCTCTTTTCTTGGGTTGGACTTTTGTTTAGGCAGGTTATGCTCAAAGCAGAGACTTAACAGAGTCGTATTAGCCTAACACACATTAAATTTCTGCTTCTTCGGCCTGTATCGCTTGGGCAGGGCTGTACCGAGGCTCACCAGGAGGAACGCTCCTACGGACGGTTGTGGCTGCTGGGAATCGAGGCAGTGATTCAGCCGCACGGGACCTAACAGCACTGCCTCTAAACCACAGATCCCCTAGGTCAGGGAAACCTTTGGACATACATCCCAGGACTATCTTAATCCTTTGGCACCCCCGAACATGATAAGGATGCTCTAGCTGGGGGTTACGCTACATCTTAGATACAGCTCTGTGTGTGTACACATTTCTTGACACAAAGAGGTTGCTATAAAATGACTGCTCTGTTCTAAAATGTTGCTGGCAAATTGTTGTGAACATGGGAAAGAAACAAGAGTGTTGAGAGCTCTGGGTATCATTGAAATATTTAAGTATTATGTACGGTGACGCCTGTAATTCAACATTTGCTGTGGTAAACACAGAAGAAATGACTGTAGCATAATGTTATTCCATATTCTAAGCCAGATTCTTGAGGTTTGTTTTATTTATATCACATGTGGCTGGGAGAAATAATTCTAGGAAGGCTCATACCATATATTTTCTTTTCAAGTTGCCAAAATATCTCAGAGAAATCAATGGCTGGGGACTCTTCTGTGTGGCTAAAGATTTATTTTTAACCTCTCGGTGTGCCAAAATGAGGAACAATTATTAATCTGTCCTGAAACTGGCGATACAACCTGCTAGCAACAGATGGTGTGAATGAAAAGCCAGAAGTGGCCATTTTTAATATTCAATAGATTAAAAAAACCTTAGTTCTTTAATCTTATCTAACCTCTTGTGACCGAGGGTCTAAGGTATTGACTTAAAGACAATATCAATAGCCTTGATTTGAACCTGAGTCAACCAGGGAACTGGATCTTCTGAGATACTTTGTACCTCTAAATGGTGCTGCGTGTTGCTAGTCTCTGTTGACCTTGGTGGGAGATGAGCACTAAGGGTTGCTCTTCGGCGATGGAAAAGATCGGGCCCTGTCAGAGCACCTAGCGCTGCAGGTTCTGCTCTCCGGGGGTGCTTGTTTAGGTCTGAACTTGCACAGTAGTTAAGAACCAACTCCTGTCAATGCCTAAGGATGGAAAAGTATTACATTACTAGATACTATCTCAGTCTTGCTGTATTTATACATCTCAGTTACAAAATCAGGAAGTATTGCCAGCCATCGTTTGGATACAGCTGGCATAAACACACAAACACATGCACACACAGAGAGAACAAAACAAAAAGATACAAAACTGCAAGCCTGCTTTATTTTTCAGTTGGTTAGGGATCATGGAAATCTGAGTCTTGTAGCCTCAAGTGGTGTCTGGGGTCTAGTTCAGGTACCATTCGGATGGCTGGGTGCAAGTTTAACTGGCTAGCCTTTCCAAAAAAACCAAATCCCAGTCACAAGCAGGGTGATGCTACGCTTCTAGTGAGACTGGTTTTTGCCCTGTGTGCCACTGCTGGGGGGACAGACTGGCAGCAGCAGGGACACAGGATTTCACAGCTTCCCATGAGAGGTGGATCCCAACCATAGATTCAAACTTACCTGACCTATGGGAAACGCTGTGTCTGATTTCAGGTTGGGGACTGCTCGTTATTTTCGGTAACATCTCTGCAGCCCAGATTTATTTGTGAGAAACAAGGCGGGGAGACTCAAAAACACAGCAGCAGCTTGTATGTGAAGGCAGTGCTATTAACATGGCGCAGGTGAGAAAGAGCCTGAAGTTTTTGCACGAATAATTTCCCAGGTCAGGTATCCTGTCACTATGTACTTGCCAAGCAACTGCAGCAGATGTGGACAGATGACAAACTTTGCATGCATGACTCCGGGACAGACAAAACCTCTTTCTGCAAACCAAGGGCTGCAATTTGAGAAGCTGTTACTTTCTCTATTTTTAATGCCTTTATTGATACTTCTCTGCATAGACCCCATATCCTGGCAGGCCAGCAGCTCCTCACCCACAAATCCCAGTTCTGGTCCAGGCGTCCCTCCTGCAGTTGTTCTGCTCTACTCGAGTGCGGACCCTCTGCCCCTTTCCGCCTACGTGTCCGCACACAGAAACCACTGACCACGGTCAGGCAGTCCCCTGACAATACAGCATGTGGGAAAGCTCTTCCAGGGTGAACGGCAGCCTTTCAAGAGCTCAGGCCAGAGAGTAAAGGCCGATGCACCATGGGAGAGCACTGAAAGGACATTAAGTTTTCTGAGGAAGGGAAAATGAGCTCTCCCCTGTGGGTTTTTCTCTGGAGGCTACAAGAGTGAGATTTCTGAATTGGAGGAGTGGAAGAAAAAGAAAAAAACATTAAAAAATAGTCGGCTAGAAAGATGTAACTTTAATTTAGCACATTATCATAGTGATGCTAGGTACTGCTATGAAACAGAAGATGCTGGGGAAAGATTGGCTTAAATATCAAATGATCTCAGACAGCAAAATTTTGTGTGCCCAACACAGTGAGACAAGCACCTAATGAATGAGGGCACAGCTAAACTCACTTAAAATCACTTAAGTGTTATGTCAGCCTAAGCTGTTGCTGAGAGCAGTGGCCCCAGCATACCCTGCCGCAGGGAGCCCGTTCCTGCTGCTCTCTCAGACAGTCCTGCAGGGAGCCTGGTGGGGCACTCATCCAGCGATGAACACGGATCGCCCCGCTGCCCGTCGCATTTTCAGGGAGAGCAGTGATCTGCTCTCGCCACACAGTAATTAACACAAGAATAAGCAAGTAGGCATGGGGCGGGAGTTTGTGGGGAAGCAGGGAGGAGTGACAGGACTCTGCATTTTGTTGGCGTTGTGGATTTCTGCTGGAATGAAGCATCTGGGTAACCATGGCCTGGGAGGTCTCATCTAATGGTCTGAGTAGAAATCAGCAAAGTATTCTTCATTTCTACTTATGGATGAGAGACGGATTCCTTTCTTAACTTAGGATAGGTCTTGCACCTAGAATGTATTCAGTGGTCTGAAAATGGGGTTGTGAAGTGATTTTTTGGGTTTGTAACATTTTTTTTGTCTTTCTGGTAACTCCATTTATGACAGAAACATATTAAAATGTCTGCCTGTGAAAACAACTTTCTACTAGGCTCGGAGATGCGTTCCTAAATATTCTGCACTGTAGACTACCGCAGTAATTCTAGATGCCCAGTGTATATCTTGCCATGCAGGACGTTTGGAGTTGAAGGACGTTGAACACTGAGAATTATTCCGCTGTATGACGATTACAGAAACATCTGTTCTCAGTAACCTTCTGCTGAAGGTTACTGTAAAATCATCTGTAAAAATTAAATGTTTAGTAGTCCCCAATATTTCCCATTTTTAACAGACATGAATTTGAACAGTCTGAACTTCAGATGAGTTTTCCTTACAAACCGCTTTCCTTACATAGACCTGGAATGTTATGTACAGCCCCTGCCTTTGCATCAGTGCTTTACAAATTCTCACGGTGTTTTGCAGCATTCAGCTCTGCACAGTCAGACTCCTTATCTGCACTTGGAGTTTTGGAGTGTTTCATATTTCACGGTCTGAATTTTATGATTTGAGTTTACCTCGGATTTCTAACCTGTAGTGAGAAGACCAGACTGCTGCATGAAAGTGGTGCTGAATGCAAAACACATTGCACTGTCAAAGTCTTTCATGAATATGTTTCATTTTGAAGTTGCATAAAGTTGGAAAAAAACCTCCTCATAAGCACATGCAATGACATCTACAGAATTTCTTACTATCAGGACGTATTTTTTCTCATGATCGTGTTGCAAGTCGCTTTGTCTCCCTGGCTTCTAGTAGAATTTCTGCGCTATCACCAATGAATGAAGTCTGAATATCAGAATATGTATCTCTGAATGTGCCCATAAAACGTAGGTTTCCTTAATATGAAGATATTCTGTATCCATGAAGAAAATAGCTTCAGCACTTCTGTGAATGATGTAGTCTCCAAAGTACAACCAGCTCTTGTAATCACAACAAGGCAATTCAGAAAAATAAATGAGGCGTCAAAGACTTGATATGAGAGTGCTCAGATCTTTGGAGAAGTGGAACTAGGATTATCTTTCTTTTTTTACTCTCTGTGTATGTATTATAGTTCTCATTCATATTTCTCTTATGTGTGGTGGAAAACTGTTAACTATTAAGCTTCAGAATATCACTGCAAATACACCAGATCTCTGCTCTGTCTGCTAGACCTCGTTGCCTCACTTAATTTTTTTTTTGTTTATTCTCAGAGAAGAGGACTTTCCATTCGATACTAGCATTCTAAAAAAGAGAAGTCCCAAACCCAATTAAGCCCTTAGAGCTCAAGGGGAAGATCTCCAGTACTATCTGCAGAGGATACAGGAATCTCACATGGTCCCAGGTGCTGCCCCACCTTTCCCATGCCTAGTTCTGCTGCAAACACGAGCAGTCGGTGCCGGTAAATACCTCTCACTGCAACGCAGCATGGGACCCAACACTGGAAATGAGCTTGGCATGAGTAATTCTGCTAGGAGCTTAGCAGAGATGAAAGGCACCTGGACCAATGGGTGATGACTTATGAGCACCATGGGAGGAAGGCAGCCCGCCACAAGCAAATTCTTCTGCTGTCTAGATGTACTAAGGAAACACTGCAAAAACAGCGAAAAAGCCAGAGAATTGGAAATTATGTCTTGGGAGTTTTTTTTTAAATCATGTTTCAGTCCACTATTTTTTGTTTTTATTATTTAAAAAAACCCCAAAACATTTTCCTTTTTCTTTTAGTCTATGTATTGAACCATGTAAGATATGCATTATACAGAATAGCCCAGCCCCAGTTTGGAGTAAAGGGAAAGGTCAGCATTTTACAGGGTTGAATCCTAAGTACTGCCAGACTGCCTGACATCACGTAAGCTGAAGAAAAGTCTGCAATAACTTAACTTCTTTTTTTGAATGAGTGCCTGGTGCTGGGAGGTATCTAGAGCCATTGACAAGAAAGGCATCTGAGGACACTTAGCGTTATCCAGGCAATATTCAACGTCTTCCAAGATTCAGAGCCTTGGCAGGCAGGAGCAGAGATGTAGATTTTTTAGCATCCAAAAAAAGAAAGGTGAAGGGTTCATCCCAGTTCTAGGTGGTATTTTAAAGCTAGCATGGTTACGGCATGCCCAGTGCTGTTGCCAGCAGCTTGCAAACCATTTAGGTTTGACTTTTCCTGTCTGAAGGACCAGATCAGAGCTGGAGTTGACATTTAGCATGAGTGTAGAGCAAGCTTCAAGCTTACACTGCATTTGTTTCATCATCAGAGCATTCGTATTTTCTGCATATCTTGAAAACAAACTCTTCCATACTTCAGCTCATGTAAATTGCTCTGTAGTCCTTTTGCTACAGGTGAGTGATGACATCAGTTGATGATCTCTTCTTCCATTTGTAATTCTGAGATTTAACCTTCTTGCAACAAAATCACAGAGAATGAAGCCATTTGGGGCCATGACTGTAGCCAAAGACTATGAAATAAAACTAGGAGCATATATAAAATTATCTATGATATGATCATGTATATATGTATATATTTATAAAAATTTCAGCAGCCCACTTGCCAGAATTCTAAAACTGGTGATGAGATGACAGACAGGTGAGAAATATGAAACTTTCAAGTCTCAGATATTTTTATGTTTATGGTTCATGTGATTTTATTTGAAAAAAGATTTCCATGAAACTGGAGAAAGTTGGGTCACTCTTGATTCACGCCCCCCCCCCCCAAAGACATACATGTATATATGCATGTACATATATAGTAGTGATGTATGTGTATATATATATATATATATATAAAAGATACAAAGAAAGAACATTATGGAAGAAAAACACTATGCATGACTGATGAGTCTAATGACCATTAGCACTAAACCCCATAATGTCTTGGAGAGTTCAGATAGACCTAGTCCTAAATAACAATAAATCTACTTTTTGTTGGAACTTTAAAACAACTTTGTTATTTTCTCTACTATGTTGCTTTGAAAATTACAGTATGTTTTCACTGCTCTGCCTTCAACGGGTTTTAGTTGCCATTTAAGTGATGTGATTTACACTCCATTAATTTGAACTTTTCTGGTAGAATAACACCCAGAAAAATAGACCGTGATATTCTGGCATTATTTTGGTCTCTCCATATTGAAGCAAAGGAATCATTTCAATTCCAAGCACTGAGCTGGTAGAACTTATTTTAGCTGCAGGAGATAAAACTAAAGATAGCGTTAAACATGCAGTTATAAAACAGAAGTCTTCTGCACACACAAACCCACATTTGCATGTGTAATATAAGTTGATTCTTGCTCAGGTAATATTTTGCCAGTGTAAGCATGCAAGAATACTGGGTCAGCTGTTAAAATGGTGCACGCACAGAACTTGCAAATTCTATTTGATCTGTTCCCGAACGCGTGAATCTGAACACAGAGCAGCAAACAACTGCAAATCATGAGACGGAGGTAGAGAAGCAAACTACAGTAATAAAATATCTCTTTCTCCATCTTAAATTCTCAAAGGTCTGAGGCAGTTTTGGACCTATTGCATGTCTCTCTATAGTAAGAAAGCATTTTAATGGGAATTCATATATGTGGAATGACATTCCCATTTCCCCTCATCAGGAAGATGTTTACCCATTCTTTTTTATACATTGCTAATAAACTAAAATTGTATAGACTTATAGAATATTTATTGTAGAATCTAGACTAAGCATGCCCTAACAGTAGAATACAAACTGGTTTATTTATATCCTGCAGTTTATGAGAAAAAGTTCCTGTGCAATGCCTAGCCCATTGCAGATCCAAGTGCAGCCACAATACTGCTATATATACTGCTGATGCTATGGGCAGTAAATGTACTCTGTTGCCAAGAAAATAGACAATTGTTTCTTGGTGCTGTGGAATATTCAGGAAATACACTTGGCAACTGAGAGAATTCAGTTGGTTCTACTGTAGTAAGAGACTGCTGTAGACTCAGACTTTCCATTAGATACAAAAGCATAGACTGTAGTTGAAACACTTCATTTTTAATGACTAGTGAAATCGTGCAGTGGCTGGGCAGTAAGCCCTATCACACAGGCACTCTTCTGGAAAAATCCACTATATTCTTGCTAGGAGACCCTCTGCCATTAAGCTGCTGTCTGATCTCAGGCAGGTTCCTGAGTTTTCCGTGTATGTAAAGTGAGAAGAATGATCTTTACCGTCCTTTGCGGGATGCTTGTTTATTTATTACAGCAATATGTATTACTGTAAGTATTAATAAGCCTATTTCCAACTGACAAAAAAATTACTTCTTTAATTTTTATCAGTGAAATATGGTCAGTCATCCAACAATTTGCTTCTTTGGCATACCCTCCGCTCACTGTAATGAGGAATGAACCAAGAGTGTATCTCAAGAAATACATGGTTAGAAACAATGCTTTTATGTTTTCCATATTTTGTTATTTTTGCCTCAAATCACAGTCCAGTTCAGCGTGATCTGACATGGCTGAAATACTGAAACCCCCACTCCTCCAAAGCAGTGTTTATTATAGAAACCCACAAACTTAACCTAACCTAGAGCAGCTTTTCCAGCAGTGATATAATTACAGTAGTTATTGTTGCAATAAACCAGATGTTCCTGAACTGGAATGAAAGCACTTCCCCCCGCGTTACATTTGTTACGTTGCCTCTTTTCAAGTTTCACATCAGCTGTTCAGAAAGCTCTTTCCTGGTCGAGTGTCACTTACAGATTCTTGCTGCATGAGTCTTTTAGCGTAAAAGAATGAAATACTGGCAGGCTTTGAGTTTTCATTGCTTTCCTTAAAACCTCAAACATGACAGTTATCAATGTCACTAATTCTCACCCTGGTTTAAGGACATTTTTTGTCCTTTAAGACACTTTTACTTGGCTAAAAAAGCACTTTGAAAAACCTACTTATCTTGCAGATTGAATGTGTACATTGTTCTGTACGAAAAGAAATGTTCCACTCCTGCAAAATCGATGAAGTTTGCCACAGACTTCAGTGAAACCATCCTTTTACCCCATCGTTTTGAGCAACTTAGTTGTTAGGCAATACCTGTAGCTTTGGAGAACAGCATCTTTTTAACTGCTGTATCAGTTGTGGTTGCAACTGCGAACCATGAACAACCATTCAACCTGGACCATGGATATCTATCATTATTTAAACATTACATGTCATATATTTAACAGCGTGTTAGTCAACATATTTCTAATATTTCCCGGCCCAATCAAGTTCTAACCGTAAGAATATGTTGCCAATAAAGAAATTGACTCTGTTTAAACTACTACGACCTTAGACATGAAAGTTGTTTTATATATTTTATGTGTGCAAGAAAACCTGTCTAGGAACAACGAATAGGAAAAGTCAAGGAGAAGTCAAGAGATTGCTTTATTACACTTATCATGCCATATAATAATACAATAAAGAAACATAAACTAGGCTTCGGGTTTTGTTTACTTACAGGTAAGTTCTCATGAAAATACGCGAACACTAAAAATGAATTATCTTATCAACTACCCGGACACATCGTGGCAATCCTGGAAGAAACCTTTGTAATGTTCAGTTATTCGTGCTGCTCATTTTTCTGTTTGCTAATGGTAAACTATTAGTCAACCCATCCCCGTGGTAACTGTAATGTAACGAGGGAGACGAACCGGGGACGAATTCACCCCGTGAAGTGGTCTGCTAAATTTACACTTTGTAAAATATAAATACTTCTTCTAGACGGAATTTACATGACTCTGAAACACGGTCCAATTTTTCACTGATGTGGTAGGGGATGCAGACATTGTTGGCCTGATTTTACAGAAATCTTTGAAAATGGGCCATAAAATAGCTGAGGAAACCCAAGAGGCACCCACACGTTTGGAAGCAGATTATAAGACAGTTCTGCTGCTCAGCCACAATCAGCTCCCTGCTTTCAAAAGGAATGGTATTGATTTCATGTTTTTTGCTTTCCTAATGAGAATGTGTCAGAGCTGAAATAAATAAACAAGTAGGACCAATGTCCAGGGAGCTTTGACGTCTTTCCCATCCCGGAGGCTGGGAGGCCCCTGTGCTTCCTCCCCTGGCCACGACATGCCCGGCGAATGTTTCCACCACCCACACTTTATTCATTCTTAACTCTCCTCACCCACTCATCATTACAGCTGTGCAAAGCATCCATTACAAACCCTGAAGCCATCTGAAACCTACCTTTATAACTTTGTTATGTGCTTCACACGCAGCTGGGATTGGTTGGACTTTTGGTAAATTAGCTTTTGAGACAATCGACCCCCAGTTCCATGCAAATTTGGGCCCAGGTTAAGGTGAATGATTTATGGGTTGCATATTTTGAAAATCGCTGAGAGAGTTTCACATCACTGCGTCATGCTTCACTGCGTAGATCTCTGTCATATTCATGGAAATCAAAAAAGATATGTATATAGTACACTGCAAAAGGGAATAATAATAGCAGTCAGATCCCAAATGTGCTCCGTGCGTTGCAAACAGTTCCTGGCCTGAAGGACCGGGGGGAAAAAAGTGCTCTTTTTAACTCTTTAACACTTTATTGCTTCAAAGTGTAACTAACTCGTAAATTTTTTACTACATTCCTTCGTTTAGCACATATGCATGCCACTAGCTTTTCAATTAGATAGGAATTGGTGCAAGTAGTTGCTGTAATGATGCTCTCAGACAGAAAGTAGAAGGAAACGCAGACTACAAAATTCAGATTCAAAGCTAGATTTTCTGTAGTCATAATGAGAGATTTATTTCATTGGTGATACAAGTTTGAATTTGCAGAATTTGGATTTGGATCCTCACTGAGATGTTGGCCAGCACGGTTAGCAAAATTAAGCAGTGTATTGCTAAATGGAGACTGGATTACGCCAGCCCTACTGAGGGCCGTCTTGCTCAGTCAGTTTTCAGAACCATGAGGCAATTTGCTCTCAAAACACTGACCGAAATTACAGATAAACAAGTTTTTAAATCAGATTGATTCAAAGGACAGGATTCAATATAAGAGGCTCTGTGGCTTCTTAGTCAAGACAGTATCGCAGAAACTACTTTTGCATTTTCATTTTTAAAGGCAGCCCAGGCTATTTAAGGCAGGAGTACCAACTATGTCACTTAACCTCTTAACTCGTACCGAAAGAACTTCCTTGGTTTCAGTTTGTAGCACGACAACTTTTTATCTGCAAAACAATCTCTCTCTTTTTTATTGTGAATGAGTCCATGCAGAAGATTGTAAACACCTCACCAGATCCCGATGGTGGAACACCGCTTCCTGCTGATACGAAAATATTAATGTGAAAGCCATAGGGACGGGTTTTAGTCTGTGGTGAATGTTGCTTTGTCATCAACTGACTTCGGTTATTTTTTTAAATCCTGTAATCCTCCCATTTATCAAAGTGCCTTCAAGACAAGCGGGGAAAAGGCTTGAGAAGTTTGTATAAATCCTGAAAATGGCTTGAGGTGGAGTTGTCTTGGACTTAAGGTCATACTAAGAAAAGTATCGAGGCATGGATTCAGCTGAGCAAAGGTAGATGTGCACAGCGTAAGCAACAGTATCTGAACTAGTCACCATAGCGTGAGGCACTGTTGGGTCTCAATTCGCATTCTTCTAAGTGTCTAAGATAGGTAAAATGAATCACAGCCTGCAGGTGTCTGTTTCTTCCCATCAGCGACGAGGGGAACGTGAGTGACCAGCTGATGTGTAGCTAAATGTCTGTCTACTTCCCCATCAGGTGAGGTGAGCTCCATTCCCGGTGCCCTCCGCAATGCGGAATTTGGTGAAGGAGGGAGTCAGGTCAAACACTCGTCACTGTAGATGTCAGTGCTTTATCCTGATCTGCTAAAAGCAGAATTCTTCCCTTGGTGAAGAATCATTAAACAAAAATGGTATGTAAAGGATCAGCATGGAAACATTAACAATAAACACCAGGACTGTCAGAGGTACTCTGTGAAGAGATGAGTCACAAAAATAACATAGAAGCAGCCTAGGATTGCAACATCAGAACCCCAAAGTGTATTTATAACAGTCTTTAATCACCACCTTCACCATGTCCATTTGTTACTCGCGCTTGTCGAAACATTACGTTCGCCTTTGCTTAGGGCCTGGTTTTGTGAACTGCTGAGCATCCTCATCTCACAGCAACATCAACACATTGTACACTTACATCCAGGGAGAGAGAAAATATGGCACGCAATGTTTCGTATCGCGTACGTGTGGATGGCTGTGAACCAAGGAAAGGATTGCTGTTAAATAAATTATGTGCGACTAGAAAAGTGATAGCATAATGCATGATTTGAGAGCAAAAACCCAGCCCCTTTGAATTCATTTCAATAACAGTAAAGAGCAGTGCCACTAACAGTGCTGTTCTGAGGAGTCAATTGGCATTTCCACTGTATCATCTCGATTCTGGGGGTTGGTATCTCTGTCATTTCAAGTCATGCCGAGCTATAACTTAGTGGGGAAAAAAAAGTAAATTGCTGAAATGATGGGATTTCTCTCTCCCCCTCTCTCTGCCTCACAAAAAAATAAAATAGAATTTACTTTTTATGAACTATTTGCCAAACTTCACATCTTAAACACCTTCCTTTTAAATGGATGGATAATAAAAGGGAAGACAAAGGAGATAAACAAGTTCAATATTTAAAAGATTTGCTCAACATAGACAGTCCTTCCTTTCCACAAGGCTTTTTGTTAAAAAATGAGAAATACGTTACGAGTCTCATTTAACAATAATATGAATAAAAAAATGCAGGCAATTAGTAACGAATGCTCAAGTAAACGTATCTGTTCCAAGAAGAGGTGTCATAAAAAACGTTAGAACTGAAATTTACTGCCACTGAAGTCAGCAATAGCATTTCCATTGCCTCCAGCTGGGGGAGGACTTGGTTCCTAGGAAGTTCACTTCAGAGATGATTATCTTTATATCAGCAAGACTAGGAGCGAGGGCTCCGTGGCCTTCTACATGAATGCTAAAGGGAATACAGTGCTATAAATCCCTGTTTCTGCAATGATAAGGACTACGGCCCCAGTTGAAATATATAGAGTACAGTTATGTGAGTTTAAAAATCCTACCGAAACCTCTGAGTAACCACATCTGCAGTCCTACCACAGGTAAATCTTGCAAGGCTCTTGTTACAACTGTGGCTTAAGTAAGCAGTCCAGGGCCTGTTTCAGTGTTTGTTATCAGATTGTTCAAATATTTCAGTTATGTTTATTAACTAAAGAAGGTCTCAGACTCTTTGGTTCGGCTGTAGACAGAATTTACCAAATTCACTGTTCATAATCTACAAGTAGGGACTGAATTATCTGGGCACTTTCAAATAATTTTGTTCAGACTGTGACTTTCACTTAATATAAAAGTAGACCTGTAAGGACTTCCTTAAGTTGACTCTGTTTTGGCCTAATAAATAACCAGTCTTTCAAAATTCTCTAATAGTTAAAGGTAGTGGCAAGGTACTTTGGTCATGCATTTCAAGAATATAGGTAAGCAAATTTCTTGATTCTTCTTCCTCTCTTGTGTGTTTTATTCACAATTTTTTGTTCCTTGGGATGACTACAATTGTGTACAGCTTTGAATGGGACTGAATATACGGTTGCCCGCTTTTGAACCACTACTAAATCACATATCCTGACTCATGTAATGAGAGAAGGATTCCTTGTTTGTGTTCCCAAGGTCTTTCCAACAAACCTTGGGACTGAAATCCCTCTCTCCAGGCTCCTCCCAAAGCTGTGCACCAGGGCTCCTGCAGACTGCCCACCTCTCCTCCCAGTCTGCTTCTGAGCTCCGGCTCTGCTGCTCAAGCTGCTCTGTCTCTTTTCCACATGCATCCCTGCCCAAAACAAACTCAACAAGGCTCCCCACCCAGATCTTTTAAATTCCTGGGCAACCTTACATTTGCCTTTGTTTTGGGCAGAAACATGTGCTGAACTGTCTCCTATAGCTCAGAAGAGAAGGGCGGTGGTTCAACCTACCATTTTCAACAAGGCTTAACCCAACCTATAACAAAACCCTCAGTAAAGATGTAACCACTTCACAACCCCGTGTGTGCGTGTGCGGTATGTGGAAAGGAATTTGCAAAAGAAATGGCCATCTTCCCCCGAATTTCCAGCTGGACAGGAGCCACAACCAGGACCAGGACTTGGGCAGTTCAGTTCATTTGAGAGCTGCGCGTAGGAAAAATGTTTAATTCTGAGTATTTCATTTCTGTTGGGACTGGAGATGCTGGCACCCTTACGGTTTCTACTTCAGGCATCAGGGGACTAGGCAGACGTGCAGGCAGCCCCAGCTTTTTGTTCTGAGCTGACTCCATCTGAGCACCAGTTTGGGAGCCAGGGAGGCCAGACTCAGTGTGAAGTTTGGGCACTCAACAGGTCTTCTGGGCTGGGACCAGCCTCCCCCATACCAGCTCAGAGGGTGCAGAAGAGCCCCGCGTGGTCCGCCCTTGTCCAAGCTCACAAGCCAACCTGTGTTAGCAAGCCTAGACCGCAGGATTCAGAATGCTTGAATCACCTGGCGGGGTCTCTACAGATTTTTTGCCACAAAAACCTCAGTAGTGCATAAAGCGTTGCTTATTGAACTTGTGCGTGTCATGTCTGACAATCCCAAATAACGCTAATGTTGATGGTCTTAGAAGGCTCGTCCGTAGGACGTTCAGTTGTCACTTGGCGGCAGGAGGAGTTCTCCGAAGCAGCGTAGTGGCCATTGGCAATGAAAGGGAACAGGCAGGAGGTGTTCCATAACTCGGCATCTTCTTACAGGCAGAGTTTATGTTAAGGTGGGTTATCACACATAACCAACCTTAATCCCTTTTAAATGAAGGCTCTGTTTATAGCATATCAAGGTCAGGATTATAAATCCTGGAACAAATCACCAGGTATAATTACAAGGAATAATGCCAGTTATATTTTCCAGTCATTTTCAGCACTTGAAACGTGGTCTCTGTACTCCTTGGACTTCTCACAGATAAGTACAGATGGTATCTTTGTGAGCTAACAGTAACCTGTTTATTGTAGTTCCTTTGTTTTTACCACTAGCTTGAAATACATACCAGCATTAAACATTGTATATGGCATAACAAACTAGTTAATTCTTTCAGTTTTTCAGCGGTATGCTCAACAGAGCTTTAGAAGCATTTCCAAAGAAATTTCCAACCTTTATGTACGCTTTGTAGATAAATTCACTTTGCTTTTTTCATGCTCTTTTGTGGTCAGTTCCTCGCCGTCATGCCCAGTTCACCGATGGGAATTTCACAGGAATACAGGGGTTTCTCTACATGTCACAGAATATTTCAAAAACCAGAATGTCTTTAATCTTTATCACATAACTTTGCAACACAAAGCCGACTCTGAGAGATAAAGTACTTCCATCAAGTAAAGACAACAAAACAAAATGTGGTACAAAAGTAGCACGTGACCTAATCTTCCTCTGATATCTTTACTATGAAGACATTCCTCAAGAGGTAGTGTCTTCATATTAAACTGAATACTTGAATTAAATTTATAAATATTTTTTAAAAATAACTATGGTAAATAAAAAATCGAAAAGTTTAATGACAAGAAAAAGAGAAAAAAAAAGTGTGGTTTTAGTATGGTTAACTAGAATGTATGTATTCTAGCAGTACAGCCAATTATTGTAGTTAGTACAGCCAGCGGTCCTTAACTAGCAGAAATTCTGCATAGTTAAAGCGTTGGCTTTGTGACAGAACATGCATAAAGCACAGTAAATAGCAATACTATGTACAGAAATGTTTAATTCTTTCAATTACAAAGGTTTATCAAGCCCAGTATATAACCTCAGGCTGGAAAAATGATAAAGATACTTTGCAGGTAGAGAACATTTTCCTAACAGGATCCCAAGTCATATTAATAAATTGCGATATTTTTTTTTTCTATTTTCCACTGAAGGTGTAGGGGAAAAAATAACAGAGTTGTTTTTTTCCTCATTATTTGGTGGTACTTCCTTGAAGCTTTCCAAACCAAAGCCATTTCTCACATCTGGTTGGAACACAGATCTTTAAGACATTGAAGTAATTCAAATCAGATGTAAAAATCTAAGCTACACTATATGAAATTCAAGAACAATATAGTTACAGGGCTAGAAAAGTCTGCAATATGGCACCTCTTTTAATCAATAACAGCCTCAGTTTCAGTTTGTCTGTAAATACAAGACTATAATTAAGAATGATCTACTGCATTAATTATTTCAATACCCTGTGTAGCTAGTTACCAGATTAGTGACACTTTACATCTATAACGTTATTAACAATTTCTTATCCCTGTACTCTAGATGAAGTCCACAGCAATATGGTCTGTATTAGATTACGGTTCCAATGGAAAATATTGAAGATCACTAATATCAATAAGTACTTCCTTATCTCAGCCATTTGTAACTGCTTGTATTGACTTTCGTTACATTCCAGCAGTTCTGCTTATACCCGAATGGTAGTCATTAATTTCCATTAACTAAGTCACAACTATACATAATTTAAATTATTTCCAATAAATGTTCAATTAATGCCTGTTATCTGCATTTAATTTCCATTGATTCCAAAAAGCTACTGTTGAGCTTAATTGCCGCCATAAGAAAAACAGTTTACTATAGGCGTCACTGGGTCTCCATTAATACCAGTGGACAGCTACGGGGACCGATTTCTCTCTTGCTGTCAAGCAGGAGGGAGCAGCGCTACACAGAGACTGCGATGCAAATCAATGGCTAAAAATGCAAACAGCTGCAGCTGGAGTTGACCAGAGAACAGTATTTACCTCATCAACAAATGCGTGCTCGTCTAGGATACCACTTCAGTTGGCCAGAAAATATTTTAGAGGTTTCCTTAGACTTAGCATGTGAAAATAAAAGTGAGCTACAACAAACTGCTGGAAGTAACACAGTATTCTGGCTTGTTCCATTTGAGTTAAAAAATATCATCTGCTAAAGAGAAGTTCTAGACCAAGAGAAAAATCAGGGCAACTTGTCTGATGCTTTTCTTTTCCTTATTATGATTTTGCCCATACAAATACTCTGGCTGACCAAGGAAAAAAAACCCAAACCCTCATCTGTAGGACTGTTTCAGATATTTTTGGATACTATAGGTTTTTAGCAACACTTTAAACTCATTGAGATTAGATCACCATTTAAACATATCGTTAGATATTTTACATACAAGTCCGCCACGTTTAGACTCTCAGAAACTGCCAATTCATGAAAACAAAACATCTGCATAAGAGTGATGATCTTGACTAATGCTCCTTTTGAAGAGAAAAGCAAAAGAATCAGCTTGCTGAAAATTAAATGTTTCTATATTTTCAAAATAACATTTTCAATTTCGCATTGCAGAATTTTTTTCTATTTTCCATACTATTTCAAGTTGAGATCTAAATGCAATATTTTGCTTTTATTCAAACAAATCACTTGATTGACCAACAATTATTTTATTCATAATCATGCTTTGTAAACAGCTTTCTGGATTGTTTTATTGCTTTCATTAGGAGTCGAAATAAAACTCAACCATAAGACATTCCCTAAGAAGGAAAAATCTGGATCCCACTGGGCTTTGGTTAGAGCATTTTGTCATTATCTTCACTTTCAGAGTATGTTCACTGTCTTAGCCAAAAAGGCCCTCCAAGCTAGTCCTGTACAGAAGTTGCCACACATCCCACATTGCAGTATGGTCAAACCTCACATCCGTTATGAAATGACAGCGGGATATGGCTTTTCCTAGAGTTTTATTACAGCCTGCTGTTGTTTAACAGTTCTGCATTCACACAGCAAATATAACGCGTGTTGGTTATCCACATTTGGGACTGGAGAGGCATAAATTACCATAGGATCTAAGACTCCCCAACTCTGAAGACAGTCGGGTAGCTATTATTCCATCTGCATTGGCCAATGCATTCTACAGAAGGTTCAGCTCTGCCCTGGCTTAGAGCGCATCACTGCAGCCAGATCTCGAGGTGACAAAGTCTTGGGTAATGGTTACAAACTTTGCATCTGAAAGAAAAGTGACACCTCTAAGAACCAAACGCAGATGTTGAGGGTTATGGGTACAGGTTAAGAGACAGAGCTGAGCCTCTCCGGCAACCCTGACATGCAAACCTGCATAACAAGGAGCTGATGCACACACCCTGTAGAGGACTGATGCTGTCAAGAGCTGATGTAAAGAACTGAACAAAGGAGACCATTTGCAGTGCACAAAAAGAAGGAATTTTATTGGTCTCAGAGAATTTATCTCCTGAAACCTTATCTGTTAACTATTTACACAGGCACGGAGATCAGTGGTGATAGATATTATCTGCACTTCCTTTTGCTTGCTTCCCTTTCATGCCAGCATTACCTCCGCCTGGCCAGGCCTGCGCCTCTCCGGCTAGCCCTCACTCAAGATCCAGTCTCAGCAAGGCTCCTGTAAAGCACCCTCCAGCAGTTTAGCACAGAAGACAGGGGCAGGGTGGTTCCTGGGACATCAGCGTTTACACCTACTCTCTAATCATCCAGGTATTGCTGAGCACGTTTAGTAGGAGGTCTCACAGCTGACGGTACCATAAAGGACTCAGTCCTTAGAGAAGATGTTCACCATTTCACCCTAGGATGTCTCAGAAAGAAAGGAACAGAGGCACTTCTTAGCAGTGGCATTTATCCCAAGTACGGGTTGAAAATGTGCCAGCCATGTTTCATGCAAATCCTATGTAATAATCAGAGAACACATCAAGCAAGTAAAGCTTAAGTTATTTCTAGTTCTTCTAGGGCCTTCTTATTTCCTTTTTTTTTTTTTGTTTTTGTGGAACAGAGGTCATCTCTCTCCATAGCCATGTTTCAACCCAAGCTTCTCAATGGAAACCTGTCTTCATACTCTTGAAACCCAACCTTCTTCTCTTGTAGGAGTAAGATTCACAGAGTCCCACATCCTTCACATGCAACAGAGATGAGATTTCAGTCTCTTTTTTCCCTGACAGTACAGCTGAGTCTGACCTTATCCACAAAAACATGGGGAAGAGCATATTACAGACAAGCAGAACAAAATGAAAGCAAAATATGACAGATATTAAAGGAAAGTCAGCTTGACGTCACACTTACCACTCGCTCCAGTTGGTGAAACTCATCCCGCGCTCTGACATAGCATGAAAGCACTTGTCATAAGATCCACATCTTTATGCAAGGTGCCGAGGTCAGAAAACTGCACACCGTTCAGTACGCCGCGTACCAACTGTGGTAGAGTTGTGGTAGAACCAAGAACTGTTGCTGTGAAGAGACAGAATTGTATTCACGTTCAGGTATTTTTTTGCCTAACTCAAACAAAAGTGAAGTCCTACCAGGCTGGAAGCAGGTCACCTAAGGAATGAACTGGTAGTCTCCAAAGACAGCTGCCCAGCAGTTCATCCATCCTCAGAATAATGCTGGTGAATAGCTACACGTAGACATCCACAGTGAGTGCGAATAGCTGTTCATCACTCCAAGTTTATGATGATATAACATGCATAGTATCTCCCACTAGTACTTGCATGTCTCAAGCCCATTTCCCCAAATAATTTAACTTTGAAATCACAGAGTATGACCACTGTTTTGGTACACAGCACCAGATAAGGACACAAATGTTTTTTTCTTAATTCCCTTTTCAGTGTTTCTCAGCTCCTCTGGGTATTCAGATTGCCCCTATAAAAAAAATAATTTTGCTCTGCGACATCCAGAGGTTTTAACCTCAATGATTTGACCCTCAGTTATAAAATCTGCACATTTTCCAGGCTCTGCAACCTGGAAGCAAAGAAGAGGATTAGTTAAGTGCTGTGACTGACTCATGAGCAGTTGCTAGTTCTTGCAATGCCGCAGCTTACGCCGTTTTCCTTTCACACTCAAATTACCCTGGAAGCCCTGCCCAGTGGGGCAGGTGCTCTCAGGAGATAAGCACCAGTATGAAAAGTTCGGGAACTTTTATCCCATTTAACAATAAACTTGACATCTAATCTACTACTTAGGTTTGTAACACACCCAGTAAAGTTAAACTAATCAACCACTGCGGTCCGTGCATCCCTCCCAACACTCTTCAGTGGTATTCTAGACAGCCCCAATTTACTGTAACTAGGGATGCTCCATCTACATGTTTTTCAGTTTTGCACATGCAGACATTCACTCAGCCCTGGCCAATAAACTCAGATGACGGTGGCGTGGAGGATTCCTTTCCCAGCTGGATTCCTCCAGCAAGGGAACTCCTGGCGTACGGCTCCTGCAGGGATGTGGTCATACTCGCGGTATCTCGCCACTGAGCTTTATCAAGCCTCAGGTGCCTTTGAGCATGTGCAGGACTTCAAAGCTTGGATACTTTAAGCTGGGAAAAAAACGTCATATGATGTTTAAGTACCTTTGGAGCTAGGCATTAGCTGAGCCAGGGCTTTCAGGATTTAGTTTTAGTTTAAAGAAATAGTACTTGAATTTGACTTCTGTACTGATTTAGATTGCTAAATCTATTTTCTAACCTAGCCCTTAGTGACTAAGGCATGTGAATGAGTGGCAGAGATTAAAATAACCACCTTTGATAATTCTCTAAATTCCTAAATTAAAAGCACTCCTCTGAGATACATAAATGGTTTGCCTGTTTCACATAGACCAGAAAATCAGGACCAAAGTCCAAGAAAAAAATGGCATATCAAAACATCAGCTGCAACAGAAGGTTCCAGCTGTTTCAAATGCCACTAAACCACAATGATTATTGCTAACATAAATAAAGCAAAATCTTAATCCAGCTTTATCAAGGAGTTACTAACCGTATTTCTCTGTTCTTCCAGTACTTTTATGAGAGAGCGCATTTTCATAAGCAAGGAGAAGGATGGTCTATTAGCGACCGCTTTCTCTTGTACTGTAAAAAACCCCAAACACCCAACAAATGCATCTAACAAACAACTGAACTTGGTCAATTCATATAGAGTAGAAAAAAAGCTGTCAAACCAATGTCTAAATGATGTCCTTGCTAAGTGGCTTGACTTGTGGGGGTTTTTTTATTGGACAATGTCACTTCCTTGTGACCACTACAAATGATAACAGTTGCAAGAGTTTTACGGTTGCTAAACCAAAGGAATGGCTGGAATTTTTTTAAAGTCTTTACAGCTTCGATACTCAGTTCAGGCTGACATTTTGTACTTTAAAAGCTATCTTTAAGCAACTAAATAGGTGACAAAGCACTCCAGAATCTGGCACGACAAAGAAAAAAAAAATCAAAGCCTGCAAATGCCAACCCATTGCACTTTTGCTACACTCCATGATTGTGGTGAAGGGTTTGGGTTGTTTCATTTGCAGAGTCGTGGCTCCCTTCATTCCAGTAACAAAAATGCCAATAGCATTTCTAAATTAAACCCAGCATCTTGTCCCTTCTATTTAGGGCAGCTTTTTCTCTGACCCACCACATCTCCAAGCACAATGCCAGCTCTCTCATACCATCTGTGTAAACTTCCCTCCGCTGTTTCCAAAAGTGCCTTTTTTCCACTGCTGGGATCTGCAAACTCAAGGCGAACATTTTCAAGATGTGTTCACTGAGTAATTTTTTTGCTAGTCAAGTTAAACTGATCACACAAAGTTCCCCTTTCCTTTTTCCTCGTTTCTCCACCATTATGTTAATGGCCAAAATGTTCTCTGAGAACCCGAATTCTAGCTCTTTAGAATACAAGGGGGTGAGGGGGTGGAGGGCAGGGAGAGCACTGAAGTTTGATGCTGATTAAGTGTTACTGCAATTCCTTAGCATTCCAAAAGACTCATTACTAATAAAGGAAAGTATTTTTAAGGACACCAAAGAAATGCCAGCAGTAGCACATGGCACAGGGAAACCTGAGCGATCTGGAAATGGCTTCCCTCTCACTGGAGCAGTGGAGCCACAGAGCAGGACTGTTCAGGTCCAGTAGCGTGCTGCCTGGGAGGGTTACATATCAAGAATATATTGTTTTCCATGGAAATAAAATTAATTGGTTTTCTAAATGTAAAGATGTTCTGCTTTTGGGATCCAGTGTAGTATCTCTCCATGGCAGTTAATGAATGGTGTTTTGAATCACAGTAATTGTCACCAGGACTTCTACACCTCTTAGGAGATTTTAATCTCTTGACTCAAGTTGTTTATCCTGGCATTTCTCCGTAGTCTGTATTGCTCCAGTAGCTACCAGGAACTCCTTGGAACTGGCATGGGGATAAGTTAACAGGGTGCAAAGATTTGAAAAAACAAAAATTATTTTTTTGCTGCAGAGGGATTTAGGATGACATGTTTCTACTTGAGAAGTGAGAATGACAGAGCACTGGCACAGATTGCCCAGAGAGGTTGTGGAGTCTCTATCCATGGAGATACTCACAAGATGTCTGGACATATCCTGGGCAACCTGCTCCAGGTGACCTGGCTTGAGCAGGGAGGTTGGACAAAATGACCTCCAGAGGTCCCTTCCAGCCTCATCCTTTCTGTGAATCTGTAAGAAATACCAAAGTTGGACTACTTATTTAAAAAGGCCACGTAGATTCATGGGATGGGATAAGAGACATCGACTGGGTTCTCTGGAATGAGAAGACATGCCTCTGGTAGTTCCAGATCTAAAAATCAAGTCCCTGTATTCTCAGGTAGCGATAGATGAGGTACTCAGGTACCAGAGCAATGAGCATGACAGGACTGAATTGAAGTGAAGCAAAAAAGGAGAGGTTCCAGTAGCTCTGTCACCACTTGCCCAACACAAAATTGTTCCTTTGGGCTCCCATGCTAACTCGTCTTTCCCCTAATATAAGCGACCTGGTAGATCCACTGTTAAAGTGCATGAAAGGCCGGGTCAACAGTAGGAACACACCATCTCTATTGCCGCTCGGTAAAATACAATCTCTTGACGTTAGTTAATAAGTGTATTTCACTGTTTTCCTATTGCAACCAGCCTACATGTTTATGTTTGAATGATAAGGTACCTTACAGAGAAAAATATCTCCTATAATTGTTCTGCAAACTATATTGTTCTTTAATATGAACACAACAATGAAGTTGTGTTCATAAACTTACTGTTACCAATGTAAATAATTACAAAACCATAAAAAAAATAAATGTACGCAATAACCAAAAGTATAAACCCACCACTACTAAATAGCACTTCATAACTGTGGCTCTGAACTATTACTGCCTCACCAACACAGCCACAATATCCGACTTCATAAAACCCTCCACTCTACAAATTAAATGAATTGGATAATTAAGAAAGCCTATGTTTAGTCCACAAAGTGAAACCATCATCACTACAGCACGAGAATGCACCCACATTTTAAAAAATGGTAACATTTCCATTCCCTGTCGTGCATGATCCATACCTCCTTGCTCTCTATCCATTTGAAGCTGTGTGCGTTGAGAATGAAGACGCTGGGCAGCGGCTTTGCTCTCTGGAACAGCCTCAGATGCTCTGCCAACAACTTCAGGTCTTGATGAGAAAATCTTCAGGGCTGGGACTTTGGCTTCCTACCTATCTGCAAGCCACTCCATTGATAACAATAAATAGAAAATTACAGACTAACTGTAGAAGTCTTGGTGGGGAAAAAAAAAAGGCACATAGGTGTGCAGGCCTTGCACTAGGACCTGTCTGGCGGGGCTGGTTACAGAGAGGGGCCAAGATGGCAGCGGCTGTTCACAACAATTCTTTGCTACAGCATCTCCTCGCCGCAGGGAGAGGAGAGGGACTTGATGGAGCAGCAGCTGTGCTTGTCCCTGCAGGTCTGGCAGAGGGGGAGATAACCAGAATTACAGGCCTGACCCCACAAAGAACGCCCGTACCCCACGCCCCTCTCTGCCAGCCTAGAGAAAGGAGGCAAAGAGCAGGAATGCAATCAAAACACAGCGGGTGTGATTCGGTTCATAGCGCACGCTGCGCCTGCTCCCTGTTTTTGCAGGGGGTTGCACGTGAGTGTTTGTATGTCTGTGAGGTTTAAGCAGCGCTCGCGCGTCCCCGCGGCCGGGCAGGCACAGCCCACCTGGGCGCATTAAATACTCGCCTGGAAGAAAACAGGGGCGAGAGAGGGGGAGAGAGGACATTCCTTTTCCGTTTCACTCTTGCAAGCCTTCTATCATCTTTCTGTTGGCAGCCTCCCTTCTTTTCTGCCCGGATTGTCCCAGATTTTAGTTCAGGAACCTGCCCTGCCAGTCGGCAGAGGTCCGGGTGGCTGAGGATTGCCGTTAGCTGCCCTTTCCTCTGAGCAGCATCATCGCTCTTACCGCTGTAGCTGGAGACAGAGCCTTGCCTCTGTGTTTTCTTACCTTGGGCCAAGAGGTATCTATTATAACTCCTAAAATATGTTGGCTGTAGAGCGTTGCCTGATTACCTTCACATTGCACTAGCTCTACAAATAGGACAAAAATACACCTATATAGATGATGTAAGAGAATTACATGTATGTTTTATTCTGAACAGCAGCTCCAGAACAGCTGCTGATACTTTGTCCATTGCATTTTACTTACAAAATTTCAGCATTTGCCAACAAGATTTTTTGCACTGTATGCAGACAGCCAGGTGCTTTTATCACTCCACCCACGTGCCTGAGTCCAGTAACAATCCTGCTCCTGGCAAAATTCAATCTTCTCTCATCTCTTGACCCATGTTCATCTTTGTATTGTTTTTTAATTAATCTATGGTTAGCTGAAGCCCCGGCCATAAATCAATGATTCCCTTTCAATTCTTGTTAAAGATTTTTCATTTTCCTAAATTTGCGGCGCGTTGCTCAGAAGCCGCTAACAGCACACTTTTCTCTCATTATCAAATCAGTGAGGAATGGACTCAATGAAGCAAAAAACATAAACTGGGCACTGAGGACCTTCAGGCTTAAGGGCCTTTCTATCTCCTCCAGACACGCTGCGAATGAAAACAGTCTTTTGCCACCTTGAAAGCTACAGGCCAGATCCTCTCTTGGTGTAAAGCGCCATAGCTCTGCTTTGGGACGCAAGCAAGCTGTCCTGATTTACACCAGCGAAATATTTGTCACTGTACGCTGCCTGCTCTCTAGCCGAGGGAGCAGCTAGCTGTCTGTGAAACTGCCCCTCAAAGAGGAATTGCTGGAGTTCTCAGAGACTATGTATTTCTAAATGCAAGTTTTCCCAATCTTTTCATTTTGCCAAGCAGCATATTGAGGTCAGCACTGAGTTCTTCAGGGGACACTCGCCTTGAGGATGTCTCTGTGCAAATGTGCTCAGTGTATCTTAGCACTCTTATTTAAGAAAGTTCTAATCATCATGGGGTTCAATTTACAAGAGAGCAGTCTTAAAAATCCCAAGACTTTCTAATCGTGTTTGTTTTCAAAAAGAGAAGATGAACAAATGACACAAAAGAGAGTGATGACCATACCTATTCGTTCTGTTAAGTGGCATGAGAGGAAAATCACTGCTTAGTCACTGAAGGAAAATGCAAGCTATAACACATTTTAAGGTCATTTATCAGGGTGACTCTGTGCACGGCAAGATGTGCGAACTGCACACACCAGAACTAGGCCCAGTTACAGCATCCTTCATGGCTTAAGCCCGTGCTCATTATGCATGTGTATTACATTAAACTTTTCCCTTCTCCTTTTCTCCAGCTACCCTTCTGCACATTTTGGTCTAAATTTTCAGAAAATTGCATGCACAGTTCCTAGGATTATGCATGTAATCAATTAGTTATTTATGTATACAACTACTGTGACCAGGTATGCAAATCTCCAAGCAGCTTTTGCCATTTTTCAATAATTTAGCCCTTTGTCATTTATACATCCGCTTTTGTTCGAAACAGCAAGTTCATGGAAATTTAACTCATTTGAAACATATGCGTGGATCCATATGAACTGCCCAAAAGCGTCACAAAGAGAAAGGATAACCTTGTTGTTAAGGCAGGAGAGCGCGAAATCTGGTTTCCATTCTGAGTTCTGCCACGCATTTCCTGCGTAACCTTGGGCAAGTCATGAACTGTAACCTATCTCAGCGGAGCTGACCTCCATGGAAAGCAGAGCCATCCTTACTTTGCGAGGTTACCCAGGCGTTCCGTTTGTTAGTGCACATGAAAAACAGCGAAACAAGTGGAAGGTGCTAGAGAAGTCTAAGCTATCGGTAACAGTATTATATATAGTCACGGTAACAACCATGATAGATGATCTGTACTCCATCGTAAAACAGTAAATTTGGCCATTGAGAACTGAGCAAAGAAAATGGCAGGGAGATGAATGAGAACCAAACAGGAACAGTGAGCATGAGCAGGCACGTGAGTAATTAACCTGCAATTTTTACTGTCCTACTTGGTCTTGTCCTTTTACAAAGGGCCACACTGACAGAAGGCATTTGAGGAGAAGTGAGCTGGTTAACATGGCGCTGACCACCTCACGGTCTGTCTGATCGGCATGAATTATTTTTCATTAATCAGAATAATTCTGACAGTGATATTGATGCCAGGTATTGGCCAAAAGCTGGTGGAGAACATTCTGTTATTGAACCAATTAATACAGCTGTGTTTGGTTATAGGAAAACATGCCCTCTTTGTTTCCTGATACAGCAGAACAGAACTGTAAAGTCAATTCTGTTGCTGTGGTTGCTTTTCTCTTTTTGGATAAAATGCAGTTAGACTTGCACATCGCTTCACTAAAAGTTAGGGGTATGGCCTTGTGGGAGCCATATAAATCATGATATATTCTGAGAGAATATACCTCCTTTTAAAAATTACCTAATTTTGTAGCTGACCTATATATGGCACTCACACTGACATCATTAGGAGTCCAGAGTAGACTGATTGCGGTATCTGGCCCAAATTTATGACTTAATACAGCAAAATGTTCAGTATCTTCAGATCCAACTGGGATAAAATGTTACATCTTAGGCCCCATGTAGCACATTTCTATTTTGATTAACAAAAGCTTTCCTCGTGAGAAATGAAGCAAAGCTTTTGAAAATATGTTAAAGATTCTATCTCTCTACCTCTGCAAAACAATTTGATGAGTCTATTTCATGCGTGATATTCCTTGGGAGGATCTGGAAATCAGAATTAAAAACAAGCATAGAACGAACAAAGAAAATTCTGGTACGTTTAAGGTTTTCTGAGCTTCAGGCAAATGTTTGAAAATATGCCTTGATACATATCTCTAAAGGCAACTGTCATCCTGCGCGTCTGTATTCACACTGCAGCTGAGGAAGCAAGCCTACCGATAGTACACTTGCGTTTGCTACGGAGAGCTTTGTGCTTCCAATGTAAAACATTCAGGTGCCCAGAGGCTGAAAAAGCTGTGAGCTGCTGCAGCAAGTCGGCCTCCTGAGTTCCCTGGAATTCAATCCCTGTTTGAATTGGAGCATATCTTTTGGAAAAAGATATCATCTTGATTTAAAATGTTCCAGTGAGGGAAAATACACTATAAACTTTGGGAAATTATTTCAATGCCTAATTAAGCTCAATTAAAAATCTATGACGATCAGAAGGGAGCTTCACAGGGGTCCTTATCGGCTACAGAGAAGGAGCCTAGATTTACTATTTTTGTATGTGAATTGCACCTCTGTGACGTGGTATTTTTATTAATTACCAACTGCAATACAAAAACACGCCGACTGTAAAAATCTGGCCAGCAGAATGATTAGAAGAGTTACTGTTCCCTTCCAGCTCTTTGTGAAGTGTTTATTAAACCTATTAGACATAACCTGAAAAATAGAGATAATTAATAGGCATGTGCCATGGGAGTGGTTCCACCACACTTTACCTTGTCTTCATTACATCTGAGCGACAGTCAATGGAAAAAACCAGGCACTTCTACAACACGATTCACTTGGTCTTAGGCACATACCTACCTTACGCTGAGATGGATGAATCACATTTGTAGTACGTGTGGTAGTTAAGAAAATTTGGTCCCTGGCCCTGATCCTGAGCAACGAAGAAAAGGTCAGATGAAACAGTGCTACCTGATGGAGAATGATCTGCAAGACAACAGGGCGGAGGGAATCAATCTTCAGCTCAGGTCCATGGTGTTCCTCTGCAATTGACACCGCGCTGTAGAGAAATGCCCTAAAGCCATGTCACCACTAGTAAGTGCTGACAGGTTTGTCCAGCAAAATTCTTGGAGCCGAGGTCCCAACGTCCATGCTTCCAGGGCTTTAGGGATTTTTTTACTCTGGGCCAGATGTAGTTAAGTCCCACTGGCTGCATGTAAGTTAGGTTCACTCCTGGAGCTGGAAGAGACCTCATGGTTTGGATGGATCTAAAAGGAATCGAGTCCATGTGCTCTGCGATGTGAACCAGAGCACAGCAAGGGGAACAACAGGGAGATTCACTTCAGAAGCAAGCTCCCAGACTGTGCTACAGAGCTAGTGTAGAGACATCCCAAGCGTTTTTTTCTTTGTGACAATAAGGTATGTGGATCTGTGCTCAACACTTGAGGCTAGGACTCTGTTAAAGGTCATTATCTTCTCCATCCTAGTCCATAAGCTGCTAGAGACATTCAGTTATACATTCCCAGAGCCAAAGCAAGTAGTCTGCTGCTTCTTCTATCTTGGGATGTGTGGTTGCTGACTCCTGTCAAATACAGCGAGTAAGTTCAGAACTACAGTGCTCACTGGCTTGGATAAAAGTGCCTAGGGAGCTAAGCCTAACACCCGGTGCCTGCAAGTGAGGTATCTGCCTGGGCTTCGAACTATGGTTTAGATACTGCATTCTGAGCAAGTGTTGAATTGCCTATGCTTCACTCTAACCTGAATCCCTGATGAAGCCTGCAGATCAGATTGGCTTGGTCGAAACCAGATGTTCAGCAAAGCTAGGCACTGCAGTCCTTTCTCCTTCTTCATACAAATGCCCTGCTTCAGCACAGCTCAAATACCGACTTCCCTCTCTGCTTGGGCTTTTGTAACTCTAGAGGCTTTAAAAGCATTCGTCACTTTACAGTTTGATCTTGAGTAGAATTTCTTCCAGCACTAATGGAGATAACTCTGGGAATAAAGTTCCTTAAACTGCAAGTTCCTTAAAGGAGAGAGAGGTCCATCTTTCTTTTTTTTCTGTAAGTGGTGTGCTCATCTATGGGCTCTATAGAGTTAACAATAATAATGCAGAGTTACACAGGTGGAAACTTAAAACAAGAGGTCAGATGAGAAACACAGCTTTCATCAATGTCTGGGGTCATCGCTGGAATGCAAAGAGATCATTTCATTTGTAGAAGACTCAGTAATTGTAGGAGGAATATTGTCTACCCCCTTCTCCACTCTCCAAAGAAATTACCTAATAGTTTCCAATTGAGATGGCTTTTAAAAGAATTTTGTTTTGATTCAGTCATCATCTCAGTATAAGGAAAAGTATTTTACTCTTAAATTGTAATTTTCATAGTTGTCTAATGCCAGCTGAAATTCACACCGTTCCTCAACTAACATGCTGCTTAAATTTTATCTCCCTTTGATATACATCTAATAAAATAAATAGGTGAAAATAATAATAATCTGCTGTACTTCTAAATCAAGATCCAAAAAAGTTCCTTAAGAAGCTGGATTTAATTTCCAGACAGGGAAGCTGAGGCAGAGGGAGCTCTAGGGCTTTGCCTGGGATCACGAAGCAAGCCAGCAGTTGACCTGGGAATAAAATCCAGGTGTGATGTTTAATTTCCACATGCAGTCCTCTAACCAATAGCACCGTCCCAATTCCTTCTCTCTGAAGCTATATCTGATTTCTAACAGTGTTCGGGAAGTGTTATTCTCGTGCAAGGTTCTTACCTGAACCTACTGAATTTTAAAATGCTGCATTATTTTGCTTTTACAGATGAGAAAATGTTTATTCCACCTATCAGTTCCTATCACAAGTGATACTCTGATAAATCTCAGTGCTCATGATGTCCGCTGTCAAAAGACCGGGTCACTGAAAAGATGAAAAATGTCATTTAAAATGGTAAAAATGTTCAGCAACTTATATGACAAATACAATCGAGGGAGATTTTCTTCCTGAGTCCTCTGATGAGGCTTTTTAAATGTTAGTTGTTAAGTAAAGAGTGGCCTGTTGGTGTACACATGCAAAAGTAGTATTCAGAGTACTTCTCTGACCTAAGTAGGAAGGGGCTGTTCCGTTTAACGAGGGCAAGGCCCAGCTACAAAGAAGTGATGATGGAGATGCCATTGACGACAGGGATGCATGCAGAAGCCACAGAGATTCCTCCTTTTGTCTCCAGCCGGATCACAAGGACCAGGATTCTTTCACACACAGAAATAAACAATTGCTGGGTGCTTGAAGGAAATTCAGTTGAGTCCCAGATAGTGTAAACTAGGAATCTTTTTGTTCATACAGAAGAAAAATATGCCCAGTGCAAGACTTCACATACATCAAGTTGTTGGGTTTTTTAAATGAGAATTCGGCAAAAGCTTTCTCTGCTTCCTCCCACAAAATGCCTTGGGACCTTGCTGCAGATCCCAACTGTCAAGTTGTTGCCTTTTTCGTTCCGTCTAAAATACATCTATATTTTTCTCCTCCCCAATTAGATAATCTTTATTTTTCATTCACCTCAGGTCTAGCTGCATCACTTTGACCTCTCTGTGAGGCCTGGGTAAATCCTGAAGATGCTGGGCCACAATTCTTAAGAAGGAAACTTCAAGTTCTTTCCGCTTCACTTCCCCTTCACATGTCTGAGGCAGTTAACGTTGCTGCCCCATAGTCTGCGTGGCAGGAGCTGTGTGCTAGCTGTGGCACCTATTGTCTGCATTTTTCCTCTCGTTAGTCTCCTTGACCTTTTATTGTCTTACTCCTGCAGTGTCAGGTCAGACTTAGTGTAGGTCTCCCTTCACTAAGGACCCCTTTCCTTTCGTGGATCACTAAGCAGGACAATTGCTCTATCCATCTTTTCAGGGTCTATTGTCGAGCCCCCCCCTGAGCTGAGAAAGGTTTGATTCACTGGGAAACCATTTTGGTCAAAGGGAAGCCTGACTATGTGTCCTTTTAGGAACTCTGTCTTAATCACTGACTTTTTTATCTGGGATATGAAGAGGATTCAGGAGATCAAAAGGTTTGGGAGTACATGGGTTTGACCACATTTTTCCTGGAAATAATGGGAAACCTCCACTGAAAAATGAGCTCCGTTACAATGGGCAAACAAGAAGGAAAGCCACATAGTGTTCCCAGAGCATTCTGAATCATCAGACCTTCAATAGCTTCCATAGAGAAGGGAAAAAGTAAACAGAAAATGTAAATGGAATGTAATAATTAATGGACCTAAAGAAACAGACTCATTTGATTTGCGCATAATTGGTGCGTTCAAAAAAAAGATAAGTCAAAAGAAATCGACAGAGCAGATGGAGAAGGCTGAAGACTGGAAGTTCAGTTTGGCTGAGTATGCAATGGACTTGTGTGTGGTTACTCAGAATTAGTAGCTCACCTCACCTTTACAAGTCATTATGCCTTCAACGGCCCCATGTGCTGCCCAGGACCATGAAATGTTACAGAGATCTTGCTGGAGCACCGCAGTGGCACTATGTTGGTTTTGAAGGCCCTGGCTTTGTCACTAGGTATTCAGCCACATTCTTGCTAATGCCTGGAAGATTTCTTCCCGCATGGACGAATTATAAGGCCTCATATAAGACAATAATGAAATTTCAGTTGACTGTATTTCCAAGGAAGTTAACCAGCAGCAACCATTCCCAGTCAGGCAATTTCTTGAAATAGAGATGTAGGCACCTCTTTAGATACACAAATTTCAAAGCGTTTGCTTCAGGGACTTAACAAAAAACAGGAAGAATGAAAACGCCTTTTTTCCTGCAATCTAGCTAGAAGCCTTTTACCTACTGGTACGCCAAAATGCTTTCTAAAATGAACATTCCACTCTTCCTTCAACTAGCCATTACCTCTGTACAGAGTGCGCTCAAGCCTTTTCAAAGTGCAAAGCTGAATATTGCTGCGTAAGGATAAAAGAGAGGAAAGGGACTGGTCTTGGGAAGGGAGGCAAGCAAAGGGAGGAACTTGGACAGAAAGTCTTGGAGAGCTGGACTCGTACTCCTGCTATCAATAAGATGAAAGAAAAAAATGTAAGCAGAAGCCAGTGCCTCAACTTTTCCCTTTGACCCAGGCAAAGTCAAAAGGGAGCCACACTGTTTTGTCTTTCTCCAGCAATCTACTTTTCCTAGGTATCACCTGTGCATTTCCTTACTTTTTTTTATACTTTTAACATGAATAATTAAGGATTCTACTTTGGAAAGCACCCCAATTAAGGCAAAAGTTTGTATTTAAACTTCAGTATATGCTGAGATCTTTACCTGAGTTAAAGAGTCAACTGGACACAGTGAGTACCTATGCACCGGTTTTTGGATGAGGAGCTACAGCTAGCTTCAAACAAGGTCAAACTTTCAGATTAAACATTTCTTCTCCAATAAGAAAGTGAGAAAAAAAGCCTTTTAAAATAACTAGTAAACTCAGTTTAAAAGAAAAAGTCTTTCCAGTCATGAAGAGTAAAAAGTGACACCATCCACATCTCTAATGTTTCAGGTAGAGCTCAGTGTAGAACTGAATGAAATGTGAACCATTCCTGTTTTCTACAGTGAAATTTCTGAACCTGACATTTCTTGGTTGGAAAATAGACATAATCCTTGTAATATTTGTATTAAGTATGACCAGGAGAATTCTTTTTTTTTTGTTTACTAGCATGTATTGTCACTGAAGGCACAAAAATATCTACAGTAACTTCTGTGCCACCTTAATTTGCTCCTGCTATTCGACTTCCCAGTGTCAACTGATCACAATGTCAGCAGTGTCACTTTCTGTCAACATTACCAAGTAGAAGTGTCCAGGATATTCAATATGCTTGCATTTACATATAAGAGGAAGGGAAAAAGTGATCCAAGCATTTCCTGTACTGTAGAAACATCTGAATATTGTTTCAGTTGAATTGTGACTGACTCATCGACAAAGTTCTGCTCCAGAAGAGTCTTTAGTCCTGATCCTTAATGACACTAAATATCGATTTTCTATTAATGAGTCCCAAACATATGAGGAAAAAAAAGTGATCAGTGAATGAAAACACAAGTGTATCTGCAGACCTGGTGGAATCAGCATAGCTGCAGTTTCGAGCAAGCACTGTGGGATATATTTCAGCCATACCGGGGAAGCCCTTCGCATAATGGAAGTGCAGTCTCACGTGGCTAAGCTTATTTGGAAAGCTGTTGAATTTTATGTACCCTTTAAGCTTGATACAGAGAGCTTTGCCGAATACATCTAAGGATCTAACCACCCCAGATTCTGAGTATGCAGCAATGCCACCAGCTTTCCCCTGGTATTGCACTGTACCAGTTATTTTCTCTCTACCCCTTTTTGATGGTTATAAGGAAGGAATCTGATCCAGAGGTCATAACTGTGGTGCGTCTTGCGTAGTCAAAAAAGTAAGGTCAAAAACATCTCAGAGGAAATACCTTTAAGAGAGAATGAGGAAGTGTTCTCCATTTCTCTGGTGACTAACGCTGAGGCTACTGATAGAGGTTGCCTTCTGCATCCCTCTGGGTTGTTTGATACCCATTCAGCATAGCTTGGGTGAGCTGCCACACTTCTTACCTGTGAAAGCAGCAAGCTGTCCTCGGTAGCCTCACAGTTCAGTCTTTCTTGATGAGCTAACTTTGGTAAAACTTATTACGGGCCTCAGGAGAAGTTAATTGCCCTGATAGAAAATTAGATTGAGAGTTCAACTTAGCATAGCTAATTTGTTCCCTGTAATTTGGAAGTTCTCATACTGCCTTCTCTGTCAGCAGACTGGTGGAGGCAGGACCTCCAACAAAGTAATGGTAAAAGGAGGAGGGTCACCTCTTCCCTTAGCACATCTGGATCAGGAATAGGATGATTTACTATCCCCAACCCAAACCCCCATTGAAACGAACAATCCCATTCCTCACAAAGGACTAGTGGCTCTGCTGCATATTTAACTGGCATGGTAATATGGTCAGTTGCATAGTTGAAGATGTAAGAATTATAATATGATTGAGCTAATTGCTTCCAGAGGGAAAGAAACAGAAAGAAACTATAAAAAGGTATGCAATATTTGAAAATCAGATTTTTTTCCCCCAAATAATACTGTTTGCAGAGCTTTAAATGCCAGGTGGAACATAAATTATTAACCACTCTTTCTTCTAAGCATGTACATTTTCTGTCTTTTGTTAAATCTTTTCTCCATCTATTGGTTCATGCTAATAGCTTTCATAATAAAATGTGCAGTACATGCAGGTGGGCAAAATGACTGTGTATTTTGAGTAATTAGTTGCAGTTAGTAAGGAACTCTTGATGCTGTATTCAACCTTGTAATTTTCTAATCTTGAGACACTGAGTAAGTGCAAAGCTGTATTAACTCTTCTTTTGTAATAGCTGGACCAGTAGCTGGTTAAAGTCAAAGGAAAGATTCCCATTAACTTTAGTGGTCTGTGAATCAAGCTCTTGATATATATAGAAGGCCCCTGAAAACAAAGTTTCATTTTTTAATGTATTGTCTCATTTGTTGAATAGCATGGCTTACTGCCCAGTGTTATGGCAGTTCACAATGACTATTCTTCCCACCCATTCTCCTTCTCCTCCTTCCATTAATCAGCGATGGGTCGAATTCAAATGTTTTGGAAGTTCTGTCTGGTTTTGATGTGACGTTACATAAAAATATCTACAAAGTAGTTATTAGGGTGCTTGGTGTGGCTGCATTTGTCCTGGGGAAACCTCCCCCTCCTCTCTGAGAGCAGCAGCACATTTTGTGGGAAGGCTGGCAGCTCTACAAGGTCTTCTTTGAGGCGGGCTCCACTCCCTCTGCCCCAGTGGTACATCCATCATTTTTGGTTTTCCTTTCCAAAATGCTTTTCACAAAAGTCACTTCCTTGTTTCACATTACTCCATGCTTTGTGAATTCAGACTGAACCATGCTGTGAAACAGATCTGTTATCTGGTGTAAATCAGCATCATCCTGCTGCTCTCGGTGGAGCTACAAAATTTTCTATCCATGGAGGATCTTGCCCATGAACTTTCTACACAAACAGGCAGTTTTGGTGGAGTGAAAAAGGGTTTGTGTGTTTTGGGAAGAGATATTAGCAGGAACAGCACATGGAAAATCCCACCTAAACAATGAGGTGTTTAACTTCACAGACACTAACATCTCAGTTCTGCCTAATGAGATAGATAATTCTGGATGATTTTTTTCCTCTGACAACCCTCATATGCTTCATTTCTGGGTACTAGAAATAGGTGCAGAGCAAAAAAGGACTGGGCTGCTGACTGTATAAGAGAGCTCAATGAGTATCTTAAACTAACCTATATAAATACATCCTTTGTGCTCCCATTTCCTTCTATAACTGACCACCCCAAGCACCTTTCTGAAAAGCTGCTCAAAGTTTATTCAAGGATGCGTTTGGTTAGATTTACAGTATTTGTCACTTGTTGGCCAAAAGTGACATAAGGGATTTCAATGTGCTACTTTTAACGTGGTGACACTGCCTTTAATTTAGCATAAGTGATTATATATGTTTGACTGTCAAATCACTGTATGTAGCTTTTGTGGTTGGGGGCTTGTTTTATCAAAGAATTCTGCTGAACCCCTTCCAAACCAGAACTCCCATGTGTATAATTATATTGTATTTTCATTATATAAACTTTATTTTTAAGACTGAAAACATATGAAATGATTATGGGAATGTGCATTCTATACAAGACCACCACGTACTTGTGGGAAGCGAAGTTTATAACATAAACCAAATGTTGTCATTAATATACAGGTACAAGATGCATCCATGTGACCCGTAAACCTAACGATGGAACAGAGGGATCTGAAAATACATGCAATTGCACTTCAGATTGAAAGAAATTTATAAAGAATTTTTCATTGAATAGCACCTACTTGATACTCTGTGGAAGTAGGTGTCAAAGATTCATAGCCTGTGCTTGAACAGTACTTGTATAGCCAAGTTAGGTGCTTCCAAAATATCTTTTAAAGTGATACTTCAAAAAACATTTATTACTTCATTAATATGTCTGATTGGTGCAAATACAGCTCTGTTAGAGACCTATTTTAGAGACCTATTTTGTCCTGGGACAACTACTTTGGTGTTTTGCCCTACAACTGTACACTGGGACTACATCCTTAGTTTAATTGCATTGTCTTCTCTCATGACCGAATGAGGACCTAATTCCAGTTTGGATAGGTGCCACAGAGACCAACATTTTAAGAGATCTGCAACAGGATATTGTTTAAGGCAGGATCCAAAATTATATCTAACAGCAAGATCTGGCCAGGAGGGATAAACTGTGTAAGTTCTGAGTAAGCTGTCATCACCATGATGTCCACAGCCATATTCATTCATAGATTTTTTTTTTTTTAAACAAGGCTGTTGAGCGTTGTCCCTATGTTATAAACGGGGAACTGCATCACCATGCAGATTAAGCAACTTACCAAGAACTTACTAAGCATGTCCACATAATTCAGCACTTGAATTCAATTCTCCTTCTGCACCCTTACTCCATTGCCCTAAATAATAAGCTGTCCTTTATTTCAAATCTTTGGTAGCTCTCTATGTAATCCAAGTTTTTTTCTCTCTGCCTCAGTAACTTTTGCTTGACTAATAGTGATTCTTTAAAAAACAATCTTCAAAAGAAATAAAGACTCTAAAGGGTATGTCATGAAAGCAAACCATTTTATATATATATATATATATATGCACATACAAACATACGCACACAGAGAGCGTGAGAGGCGCACACATTCACACACAGAGCAAACTAGAGGACACATCCATCATCAGAACAATCTCTGAGTCATCTAAGAGAAATGCTAACTCTTTCAAGGCAATCCTATACAATAGATCAATAAACAATATCTTCAGTTTGTGGCTGGGAATTTAGACCCAGTCATTTACAAGCTAAAAAATAGGTCAAGGAATAATGGTGATAACTTGCCTTATCGTCAAGCAGTGTGTGTGACCGTTGTCATCTGTAAACTACTGACAAGCATGCTCACATGGGCTCCGATTCTTCTGCCGGGGCGACAGCACAGAAGTCATTGATGTTACAGTGCTGTAAACCTGCGTGGAAAATCAGGGCCAGGCTCTAAAAAACCTCTTATAATTATGCATAACGTATAAATTACGATATAACAAACTTTTCAAAGGACAACAAATGCAGAAAAATACCTGAGTCAAATGAACACAGGGCTTCCTAGTCACCAGAAACGTCACCTGAAGACAGTTTTGCAGGCTCAATGTAGCAAATTCCTGCACAGCATTCTCAAAGTCCCCAGCCTGAGTCACTTTGAGCTCAACTGCTCTTGAGCAGAGAGAGCTTGGAAGCTGATGAATCACTGTTGAGCAGTATGTATGTTTTCATAATCTTCACGTTAAGGAATGCCCATTCAACATCTAAGCTAATGACCATTGGATAAGGGTGCAGATGGAATGCGGTTTCCACATTTGGAAACACGCTCTGATGAATCTGTTCTTTAAGTGTGTTTATGTTTGAGGGACTTTGCATGCAGGCTATCTCCTCAATGGCATGTTAAACTCTGCTCTCCAAAGAGAAGAGTGCAAGAGGCGAGGTAGTGGAGTAGTGGAGGGGGAGGAGAAGAATCCAAAAGGATGGAAAAGCTGCAAAATACATTTCTTTAGAGGCACTGAAATTGAATTTGCAAGGTTTGAAGAATCTTTCTCATTTAAAGGAAGAATAATAAACTCTGATAATTCATCCAAACTCACCACAAATTATTAAACGTAGAGGGGTCTGGAGCTGCAAAACAAGACACCGTGTTTTCCAGAACCTCCACAATTAATCTAATTTGCCAGTACACTGTATGTTCAAACACTGAAATCTCTCAAAATGTTTGCAGATTATTTTTGTAGATTTTCAAATCTCTACTCATTTTACGCCATCCCCTTCCCTCTTTCTCCATGTGCATGCTGATGTGTGCTGTCACTGTTGTCAGTTAAAATTTGTCTTGCACAGTCTCGGCAATGATTTTTGGTATAAGGGACGAGTTTGCGAGCGTACTGTTTTTCAGCGTGGCATTTAGGCCTGTCTCCCATCGTGTGTGTATTTCCACCGAAGACAATCAGTTCACATGAAGTATCCTGCAGACCCAGTACTGCAGTTTCTTTTAGTTTCTATAAAGCAGAGAGACTAGAGCTAGAAACTTAATAACAGGTTTGAAGACAACACAATTACCCTCATGTAAACAACTCCCCCACTCCCAAAATAACTCGCAAACTACCTTTCCCCCTCCTCATACTGATGTATTCCTCTGCACTTCCTGATCTTGGCAGGGATATTTCAGAAATAGCTATTACAATGGTGTTTCCACTCTGAAAGAGGAAACGCTGGGTGGGAGGAGTTATGAAAGGAACAGAGGAAGCAAAGTTGTTTTCATACCATCTCAAGCTGTGCTGTTACAGCAAATAGGTGGAAATGCATCTGGGTGAAGCATGGTATTGAGCCATCAGAGCCCCATCATTGCACAGCACAAGGCCAAAAGTGAATATGCATAAACCGGAGCGTGTGTGGCTCCTTGCATCACTCAGCACAGCTGACGCTGACAGGCAGCTCTAAACTGTTCAACAAACTGAATGAATCAAGGTCAGGCCAGAGTCAGCCGCAAGCTTCCCTCCCTCCCCGATTCACTGATACATGAAAGGTACTGACGGGTTGGCTCTTTAGCGTGGCTTTGTGCAGAGCGGCTGTACAGTAGAAGCTGCTCCGTCACATGTTTGTCAGCAATCCAAGATTTTAATTCTGAACTTTTCCATGAAACCAATAGCTATATTTTCTGGCTCTGGCCCGCTCGAGTGCTTGGCCAGGGCTATGGGAATGAAATGTCAAAGCAGCCTGTCTATGAATTGAGATTGCTTTCATGCGTCTCCACCTGCTGGCTGGCATTTCACTAATTGCAATAGCCCGTAGAGATGACAGCGTACTTTTTGAAGTAACGAGCTTATGTGGAAAATGTAACTCGGTTTCACAAGAAGATGAGCAAATAAGCACGACGAGAAAGATTATTTTCCACCTTGATAAAGAGCAGCATCCTACATCGTAGGTGACAGGTAGAAAGCCACTGAGATTTTTCAAGTCAAGCTTCTGAACTTCTGAAGCCTCAGTTGAGAAGATAAGCAATAAGAAAGATTTTTGGAAGGAATTCATGAAGTGTGGAAACATTAGCATTTTATTTCACTACCAAAACCAGATGCTAAGAATGTTAACGTGCTCTCATTGACACAGTGAAAGAGGGAAATTGTTTATTAATATCTGGAAGCATGAGCGTTCTGGGGCCCACAGCTTAGTTTCTGTGTGGTTAGGAAAGCAGTTACTTAGCAAATGCAGGCAGGCAGCTGTTTCAAATGGAAAGGAATAGAAATGATTAATGACTTCTATGCTTTAAAGAAATGAACCCACAGGATTTGTTTCTTCTACTGTGCTGTCCCACTTGGCCATTTCTGTCATGTGCCCTGGGACTTTCTTTGCAAGTTTTCAATGGTCTGTCCTGAACTACTCTTTAGAAACCTACTGGACCAGATCTGGAGCCAGACAGATGCCAGCTGTGGATCTGATCCATTTGTACATACACTTACAGACTCCGAGCACAGATTATCAACACTTGATATTCCATGAACTTTGTACTGCGACAGCAATAGTGTATCTCGCTCTCAGACACTGCAGTGATGAGCACAGCAAGAAATCCCGTTTAGAGCAGGATCAGTGTTACCTTTTTCCTTTTGCAGCCACATTTTACTCAGGCTATGTTATACAATGTAGAAGGCAAGGGACACTCTCAGGAACCGAAACAATACAAGGAACGAACCCTTCCTCTGTTAGTCATGTCAGATATCAGTACAGATTGTTGATATTTTACCATCTTCTGCACTTCCAGCAACGCTTGTTTTTATGCTGCCCAAACTGCTAACTCGATCATCTGTTTCTTATGTATGCTTTCATTTAGGTTCTTAGGTCTTCTATGCATAGCATGGGAAGGTGGAAAAGGTTAAAAAGAGGATGAGGAAGAGAAAGAGGAATATGGAGAAAAGAAAAAGGACGGCTATACAAAACACAGATAACATTTTCACTGAATTGTTCACAGCAAATCATCCAGCCCATTTTGTTAAAGTAGTCTTTACCAGGGAGAGTAAGTTCTTCTCTGACTTGACTTCATGGAATTATTTTGAGTTTACTTCTATTTGAAAGGGTACACAATTTCACCCACTAAATGTTCTTTTGCCGTATTTTTGATTATGTGTTCAGAACTGCCAAAGCATGAAATGTGAATGGTTGCTATTCCAAAGTATTCTCCCATTTCCAAAGCGGTCTTCCATATTACTAAGCACTGGGAACAGGACAGTAACTACAGAAAGTGGTAAAGGTGTCCATTGCATATCTGTATAATTAAACACAGCTAAGCACATTTATTACATACCCATACAAGTAACATTCCTGGCAGTTCAGCATATTCAGTTATCGCTAGCACTAGAAATCTGACTAAAAAACATCAAGTAATTTAGAAGGTGTATGAGTTTAATACATCCTGAATATGTCTAATACCTCGGCTAAGCACAGGCATGCAGCTAAAGAGAGTTCTCATAGATTACGTTAAGACGCAGCAGGACTGGAAGATGATATTTCCTTGTCTACAAGTATATCACTCTCAAGTCATCGTTTCAACACAGGAAGTTATCTGCTACCTGGGGCAACAATGTGCACTTGGACACAATTACCCTGCTGTCTGATGATATTTAAGAATTAGCCACATAAGGCTTTCTTACAAAGTTGTCAGAAAGGCTCAACTGATTATTTTAACTAAGCCTATTTAAAATACCTGAATAAACTGATGCAAAATAAAAGCAACTTTTGCACGTTTGAACTGCATGCTTCCTTTACATCACTTATTTCCAGTGTAGGAATAAAGACCAGCTCAAATGGATTGTATTTCTTTTTCTATATCTCTCTGTAGATCTCTGTCAGGTACTCAGGTGAATTAGTACTGAGGCCATTCAAAGCTCACAGTATAAGGATGAGCTTTATACGTGTTGGTACACAAAATCACACATGGAGATATAAATTCAGCTCTATATTCAGTCCACTTTACTGAAAGCAGAAGTTGGTCCAATAGCCTGAATCTTCTTTCACGGGCTATTTTTGAAACTGATAGAACTCAGGCAGGAAGTGTGTGTGTGTGTATCTGTGCTGCTGAACACCATATGAGGGCCAGATCTATGTTCTGAAGTTGATTCTTACTCCTGGTTTTGGAGTTGTTTTTTTTTTTTATTGCAAGATACTTCCTGAAAACTTCTCCCTGGTAATCCTAGAGGGTATACTAACAAGTACTGAGGTTTTATTCCTACCTGGATCGTCTAGCTGCTGTGCATATGGATGAATTCCTCTCTTGTTTTCCTGAACCCTTTTATCTTTCAGGCCAGTGCATCACATAATTATTTAGTATATGCTCTCATTTGACACTGTCTCAGTTAACATCATATTTTACTGTCATATTATAAATTCTTTTAAAATAGTGCTCAATCGAAGGTCCCCCTGTATTCTAGTACAGTATTTCTGCTCTGCTGTCCATCCATGAAAAAGCGTATTTAAAAAAAAGGCTGTGAATTTTATATTTTTTCCCGAAAGCGTGTTGATGCTGAGCAGAATGTCAGGGAGGTGAATAGTCATGTGCATCATTTGCAAATAGATCATACGTCAGTTGGTGTTCTCAGGTCTTGGAGCTGCACTAGAAGTGAAGAAACACTGATTTTGAACATTTCACTATGAATACCCTTATTAGTGTTTCTGTTTTGGCAAGAGAATTATTGCCTGCAAATCCTTTGCCAGTCTCTGAGTATAATAACAAACTATTACTATGGAAAATAAAAGTCAGTGAGAAATTGATTGTCCGAGAGGCGATTCAGGAGTGCCTGGTGAGCTGTACATTAGCCTGATAGTGACTATATCTTATTGAATGAAGGACTGTGAAAATTAAGCAAGAACATCAGCATGATGTAGCAATCTGTGTAGAAAACAACAGTATAAAGCTGTCCAATAGTTTGTGCATTGCTCTTGGTATTAACGTAAAAGATGCCTGACAGGAGAGGCAGCCATGTATATCTCCGCAAAATGACTGGCAAGCCGGTATAAGCAGGTGGCTATGAGGGGACTGTTTACAGTGAAACCCCACTCGGGGCTAGAGTGGTCCCTGTCTCACTTGGGCAACCAAGGTGTCAAAGGCAGCAAAACGCCCTTTCCCAGGTTAGGGACACCTTGCTTCTGGCACAGACCCTTATCCCTCTTCTTTCTATTCTGCAGGCTGAGGCTTGTAAGCACCAGGGGAGAAGTAAGCTTTAGTCTAGCAGCACAAATACCGAAGTAACTTACTTCCCTGGCTGGAGCAAGGAGGAACCGTGGAAGGAATTGCAGCTCTCTGAGTCATACTTCCTCCTTGGAGTTTCTCTTGGAGTAGTGCAGCTCTGCACCATGCCTTAGGCTGACATTAGAGTTAAGCTCGTCCATCCTCTTATCCACAAAGTGATAGAGAGAAAGAGAGAAAGAAGGGAAGACAGTAAGGCAGTGGATTATCATACCCTCAAATCTCCCGATTGCAGCTCTAAATATAGCCAAACAAGTAAAAATCCGTTTCTGGAAACAGTACAACTATTTAGCTCCCAACCCTTCAAACAACTTACATGAAAAAAAAAAAAACAAAACAAAAAAAACCCAACCAGTTCTCTCCCAACCAAGATCCTGTATGTGGAGCCATGTTAAGCACATTCTGATCTCCAGCCAGAAAGTGAAAAATTCCCAACTGCCACACCTATCCAGGGTGTGACTAGAGACTATCAACTAGTTTATATTTGCACTTTGATATACAGCACATGCTTAACATCATATGGTGTATCCTTGGAAAAAAAATAGCAACAAGTTTCAACATAGAAATTGTGTTAGATTAGGAGGCCAGAATAAATAAGAGCCAATGAGTTGTAGAATGACTTGAGGTAGCGTATAAGATCTCATCTTCAAAAATAACATGAAGGCAGTACATTGCAGATGAAACACATAATGAAAAAACATTCCAAACTTCTCATTTGAGAAAAGATTACAAATAAAATAGGCTCGGGCATGCCAAGTGTAAAATCTTTGATATGGAAATGCAGTAATGGTTAAATGAAGTGGGCTGAAAATCTATTTATCAACAGTCTGTAATGCCTAGTTGGATCGTCCCATGAGAAAAGCAAATAAGGAGAAGTAGGAGAATATACAGACACTGTTAAAAAGTTTACATACCTCCTGCTTTCATACCTCAAGATACAGTCCTTCACCTTAACTAGAGATTTTGAGAAGTTAAAAAGCTGGTATGAAAACACACCTGAAATGATTCAGGAAACGTGCCCTGAGACCCGGATTTTCAGGAGCCACCTAGTATGTTCAGCCTGAGATATATTAGAGGGACCTGGTCTCTAGACAGTGAAAAGGAGCCCTCTGGCATCAGGGCCCCCGTGAGCATCTTGGACTGATATCCCCAAACAGCGGCACCGCTGCTGATCTCTGAAAATGTCAGCCCAGGCTACCAGCAACTGCGAGAGTGCTCCATAAGGTACGTATTCATGAAAACGCTGCTGTGAGAAAGACCGCCAGATCGTGCTCTATGTGACACTGCCCAACTTCAATGAGCTCCGCGCATCCAACTGAATACAGAATTCGGCCCGTTACTGTTACCTCCGATTCATTTTTCTTTTTATTCACACTAGCCTTCTATTACATTATTGCCAATGGGCATGTAAGTCATTGCTGCACCCTACATGTGAATCACAAATGCAAGTGCCATGGAAATTAAACTCCTTGACCTGCTCGCATTTTTCTCTTTGATGTCAGTCTGAATAGGCATTTTTGACTGGAACATAGTTTTAATTTTGAGAGCTGGCAAGACAACCGCAACCTTTTCTGCAAGGAAGTTCGCCGAAGAATTCTTTGTTGTTCTTCCCGAATTACTTTCCTAAAGAAAGAGTGTCAGCAAATAGCATTACAGAAGGCCCGGGTCGTATTTTCACCATGTTCAAATGCAGGAAACAGAAAAAAAGCTACCGTGTTCCTGTTCACACCAGCAAATACACAGTCCTAACTGCATCGATCTGAGCAAATTGCAAAATTTCCATTAATCTGACACGGAGCTGAAAATGGGAAATATTTTTCATTCATTGCCGAGGACTTCTCTCCACAGTGGCAATCTGGATTCGGGGACATCGCGGCCACGTGCGGCCCGTGGGGCAGCTGCGCACTCCAGGTCTGAGCCCTGAATGTCCAGAGGGGAGCTGGGACAGGTGGAGGTGTTGGGAGCCGGGAGCCATCGTCCAGCGGCAGCTGGGGGAAGGCAGGAGAGGCGCAGCAAAGCCCCTAACCCCAACCCTGCACTCAGGACACAGGCCTGAGAGCCGAAATGATCCCCTGGGGACCAGAGCTCTGGTCTCCTCCGTGCTGCCTGCTTACCGCTGTAAATCAGGAGGTGCTGCTCTTTCAGAGACTTGGGGCTCCCACCGGCACAAAGCTGGGTAATTTGCAAGGGATCCAGGCCTGATATTAAATTTCCATTTAAAATCATGCGATGTTTTGCTGAAACACTGTAGAGACGTCTGTTTTGAAATCTACAGTTTCCCATCTCGCTGTTGCTGACCTGTTTAAAATAATAAAAACAGAAAGCTTTCCAAGATGGATGACACTGGGGCCAGGGATCAAAACCTCACTTGTGTTTCTAAAGGCTCTTTCCATGCTTGGAAACCTGGTTCTTGCATTCATCAAACACAGAGGACCCTTTTTTTTCACTTTCTCAGCCAGGAGACTTCAAAAAGGGAGATGTCTAGGCCATCTATTATGCTGCTAGTCTTTTTCTTCGGTTCACAATATGTTTCTTAAAGCTGCAGGGTTTCAGGTAAATAAATATTCCAGAACTAGAAAATAAGCACGTATTCAAATCATACATCCATGCCATTTAAAGGAACATTTTGTTTCAGACATGTGGCTATCTGGGAGAAATTATTGTTTGCTACACTGTTCTGTAATTTGTCAATTAGGCCTTTCCTAGAACTTTCAGTCTGGCAAAGAGGCAGAAAATAATTTTACAGCTGGGAAGATGGCACAGACGTTGACTTGTTGGGAGTTCCAGATGGACTCAAGGACTCACATAAAGTCACATTTTATAGCTAAACTGCTGGAAAAGGAAATTTTCATTACCAAATCATTACAAGTAACTCCATAGTTAAGATTACAAGAAGATCAGACTATTTATTTTGAGCCAATTTTTCAAACCTCCTCAAATCCACAAGTATAGCTGATTGATCGACTACAAAATCAATCTATCAAAGCCTGGAACAGAAATTTGAGGTTGTTTTCATAAAGATGTAGGAATAGTACTTTTGAAACCTCATGATTTTCAGCTTTCTTCTGAGATTTGTTTTCTGCAGAGAAGGGGGAAAGAAGCTTTGAGAATTATTCACCAGCTACATCACCGCACTGCTTGTCTGGAGATAGAGGGTTAAATTCCAGATTAAGGTAATGCTAGCAACATTTTATAATTGATTTTAAAAGAATCAAGGCTGACAGAAAGTAGAAAGAGAAAGGCCAAAGCAAGTGTCTTGGGTTTAGGTCTTGAAGATGCCACTGCAGGGTGTCTCTCTAAAAACAAGAGTAGAGTAACCATGCGCTGGACACTCTGTATTTCTATATTTCTTTTCAGCAGATGGAAGGAGTCAGCAAGCAGCACAACTTCTGCTTTGATGAGCTTATATTCTATAGGTGCAAGTACATAATGCAGAAGAAACTAATCAGGAAAGGCTAATGGTGACAAAAGTACCTTAGTTATTGCAGCCAAAGTATTTGCCATGTAAATATGTTTTTGAAACTTACTTCCAAGAGATGAGGCTATAACTCTCAGTTGCTTTAACCTAAAAGAATGGGCTATTTCTGGATTTACAAAACACATTTGCTCCCCTTGCAATGAGATTTAAAAACTTCTCTCTACATAGCTGATTTCCAAATGTACACAAAGGAGGCAAAGCTTGGCTCTAGATTTGAGGAAGAATGTATATGAGCTCTTAAACCAAATGAAAGCAGTCAATGGAAATGTGGATGCTCGTGGATTTGTGTTTGAGGCCTTGAATCTCTGCTAGAGAAGCATCATTCCTTACTATAGAGAAGCAGTGTGTTTCACACGGGTGAGATTGATGGGACATAGGCTCATCAACAGCCACAAGAAACCAAAAGCTCTAGCTACAAAATATATATTCCTAGCTATAAGGAATGTAACGTAAAGAAACAAGAGTCCAGAGCTGTCCTGTGCATGAGAAGTCTCCTGGTAAAAAAGGAGTTTGTGCTGGAGAAAGGGCGGGCAGACTCATGAAGTAGATACTGATACTGATGTTGTCTGTTCGCTTCTCAGTCCTGCCAAATAATTCTTATACAGTGTTGGGGAAGACAATTCAATTTCTCTGGGCCTGTTTCTGTGACACGGAGATAATAAAGAATGATTTCTGTCTCCAGTTCTTTGTTTCTTTTGTCTATATGAACAGCAAGGCGTACAAGACCGGGGTTGTATCTTAACGGGCTGTATTTGCAGTGCTTAGTATGGATGGCTCTCAGTCTCAGATGTGGCCTCTAGGCACAACAGTATTACAAAAATAATTAACTGAGAATGTGTATTTATTTAGTTAATTGTAATAACTTTAATCAGGATATTGGACCTAATTTTAGCTTAGTGTAAGTCAGTTCATATTCATCGATTGGTCTGTTCTTTCTAGGCCTCTTGCTTGTGACAATATTGGTTCACAAGCAGGATGTCAACATGCACATGGTCATTTCTATTGTTTGGTTTGTTGTTTTTTTTTTTTCCTGTGAAATGAGCAGGTGAGGATGCCTTACTGCCTGGAAGTTAACTGACTTAGAACATATTTTAAATATACCTCATGCCTATCAATTTGTGAAGATGTAGAAGCATATAATACAACTAAACAACTTCAGGAAGAATGCCTTAATTACTAAGAGGTATGTTGAATGCATGCTGAATCACCTTCACAGAGGCATCCTCCTATGCCTTATCTCACTGTCACAATGTCTTTATCTTACTGGCACAAAAACATATTTTATTTTCCTGGAGAAAATCGTGTCAAAGTGCAAAGCAACAATCAGCACCCAATGGGGCCAAGCAGAATTATTTCTTTGATGGCAAGAAGCACACGGATTTTGAATACCCCTCCTGTGGCTGCTGAGCACTTTCTCTCAAGTCCTGAGCATCCTCAGACTCAGTTGTGTTTTCATATCTTAAGATGTACTTAGCACCTCACAGTTTCCACTCTGACATATATGGATCTTCTCTGCTTAGTTCAGAAGGATCACCAAAATGTTTAATTAGGGAGTGCTAAATATTAGCACTGTTTTCCAGGATGCTGTCTGGTATGCTGAAAGAATCTAGAAGCTCATCTTTGAGAGTAAGTTACCGTAATGTTTAACAGAAGATTTATCACGTGGTTCCTAGTAGCATCCCAGTTTGGTGTTGCATCAAACTCACTTTTTCTTTTTTTTAAAAGAATTCAATGAATTTTCCTCTCCAAGAGTGTTCAGCAACCTACAAGTTACACAGAGACATCAGAAGTCTTTAATGCAGGTTTTCAGAGTAAATGAAACCTTTTTTCGGTGTGGTTGCCGTTGTAATAACAGTCTTCTTATTTGTTGGATACTTATGTAACGTAAGATGAAAAGACATTTTATAGCCTTCTGGCAAGAGGACTTAAAATTAACAGCATACCTGTGGCTGCCCTAAGCCAGGGAGGGAGTCATTTTCAGGCCATGGGAAAACTGCAGTTTTGCATCCTTCACTTCTTCTGACTTACTGGTATTCAGTATTTCCATAGACTTGTTTTTCATGAAAGCATCATCATCATGCACAAAAAGAAAAATTAAGTAATTGACTCTGATGAAAGAACAAGAGACCAAGGTGGTAAGTGATAACTGTCACCATTAGCATTTCCCCAAAGAATGTGGTGGTTTAACTTATTCTTTCATTTTATATTTTCATGCCTGGCTAGGCTCTCACATCGCACACAGTCAATTGGCTCTCTATGCAAAAGCTATTAACTGTCTGATTACCTCTGGCAGCAAAACCAAACAGATGCAGTGCACATCCAGAGGTATGAATCTTCAGCCTCCCGGTAGCTTTATGGGCCATATCCTGCCAAGAGTCCGCAGGCAGGCAGGCTCCCACTGAACTTAAAGGGTGTTTTACAAGACAATCAATGGCCCTTCACACTGCCTCCCTCTCAATATGCGAAAAGGAAAACCACAAAAAGATAATGATCTGGGGTTTGATCTCACCCATACTGGGCTGAGAGTAGGGTAATCCCATTGACTTCAGCTGATTTATTCCGTCAGTCAAATGACTTTCACAGGCTTTGGGCTGGGCCTTTAAACAAATGTAAACTTGATCAGAATCAAGCCCAATCACATTCATGCCCATTCTTGCTTTGAATATTTGTCTTCCACAGCACGTTTCCACCTGGAACCCGACTGACCTCAGTGCAGTGTTTTATTTTTTAAAATTAAGCCGACAACTAGTTTCAAAAAAGGTAATTATTCTCCATTATAAATGCAGAATGCTTTTAATCCTTAAAGAAGCATGCTTGGAGATAGAGTTTTCTACTCATCCACATTGATTATCAACAAATAGATAGGTCAGTGCTACAGTCCACAAAGTAATGCAGCTCGTGAAGACATGCCCGAGCTCGTCGGCTCAGATATTGCTGGCTGCAGTGTGGAGCATACCGTGGCCAGCAAAACCACCCAGGCCTCTGGGTAAATACTTGGGCTACTAGCCTGTCCTGAGCGTTGGGCTGCTCTACTTACGCTGCTATCAATACTTGTGCTAGCTAGTTGGGAGGCAGGTCTGGGGAGCTGGCTACGTAAGCTGCCGTCATCGCAGGGCAGATAAAGACAGGGTTCATAAAGGTGGCTGAATCTAACCTTTGGCTATGTCCCAGGGCTTTCAGCGCCCCTGGAATAGCCCGACAGGGTCAGCAGAGCAAGGGTTTCGCTCTTCTTGCCCTCGCCACTGGAGGTGAGGGATGCGGCGGCCAGCAGAGCGTGGGCAGCACAGCTTACGTGAGGGATATGTCAGGCCCTCGGCTACAATCCTGCCTGGAAAAATAACTCGGCTTTCACAAAAGCCCCGTGAGATCTGTAATGACCCCAGGTGGCCGAGATCCCGGTTTCACGGCTCAAGGAAGTATGCAACTACTTGGTATATTGCATGTATATTGCATCTACTGGGGATCAGACAGACTAATGCTAATACTCCTACGTTAGACATGCTAATACTCCTTTGCCTCTTCAGCCTTTGGGTTGTTTGAACTTTTTCTCTCAGCAGTAACAATTACCCGCAATACTAGAGATGGCAGCGATATTAGATCAGAAAATGACTCATTATTGAACTAGCCCTGTCAAGCAAGATAAATACAATTTAGTTGTTAGCTAATCTATTTTTGTTTGTGTTCTCAATTCATCCAAGACACTGATTACACTGCAGTCTATCATGGTAGCATTAAGTATATGTAGTTACAATGCTCTTTGCTTTGTAAAGCGAACATTTATGAATACAATAGCTGTATTTGTCTGTCAATATTACATCACTGCTGACGTACCGTGCATCAGCTCTCTGTGTCATAACATGCAGAATAATATTTTGGGGTTTCAGGAGTTAAATTATGGAAAGACAACATTTAATTCAACAGCATTTAAGTAACTAGAAGTCTCATCTAAGATACACTTTTGCTATCTGTCATCTTCCTCTGCCAGCTGTTCCTTCCTCCATCTCTATGACTAAAGTTTTGTGGCTTGACACTGCGTTGAATCAGCTTTGGACTTTGGCCTAAGAAGGAAGGCTAAGAGGGGCTGTTTTGAGAGGTCTTGTAGGATGCTTTTCCACCTCCATGCTGAACTTTATCAATGCAAGCAGCTCTCAGGGGTGCTCAGCACCTCATAAGTTCTCCTGAAAGAATTCAGGCTTTGCATTTGAGTTATTTATTTTCATTGCACTTCCTCTCACTTTGTTTTTAGTTTTGTTTAGCACTTACTTAGCCTTTGGGAAGGCTATTTATGGAAATTCAAAATTTTCATGATAAAGAAAGTGTTTTGCAATTAGAAAGAGAGGAAACCATTGATCTTGATAATAGAGAGAGAAACTTTCTAAACTTGCATGCTTGGCAAATCCATTACCAACTGCCGAACTTTGCAAAACAGTAAGTAGGCAAAGGTGCATGGTAAAAAGGAGGTGAAAAACATCATAAAACATGCTATCTTTCTCTATTTGAATTTAATACCAAGTAAGTTGGCATACCAGATAAGGTGTTTATCAACTGTCATATTTTATGAAAGTCTTTACGGAGTCAAGTAAAAGATCTTGCTACAATCACTTCATGATCAAGTCTTTTTCTGAGAATCAGAGAGAGATAACGGATTATTTTCTGCAGGCTGAGAAAAAAATTGTGGCTTTGCAAAGCTCCATCATACATATAACAGGACTTCAATAATCAAGATTGCTGCTGCTTTTCCTAAAACTGACTACAATATTACGCTGGAAGGACTGAAACAAAAATATTAGCAATGAATTTACAATACTTTGGAAGCTAAACAGCTGGGGACATTTTTCAGGAGAGGCATCAAGACACACTTACTGTCCATCATCATGTTTGCCTTCTGCTGTGGTCCTTCAGGTCTTTTGTTGTATTTCTACTGATTGTGAGAAATTCTTGCAGAGCCTACTGGTTAATCTTGATATGTTAAACAAGCTGCTAAGTGATGTGGGAAACCATTGCAAAGATACTTAACTGCGACTGATACGCTACACTATGTATATAACCTCTTTCCATCTGATAGTACTATCATTTGGTATGGGCTGTGTGGGAGCCTGTAGTTCCTATCGGCCTGAGCTGATGGTTCATACCACAGTTCTCATGCAGATGATTCTGTCTCCCAGATTTAACCCGTAGGCTAGACAAGACTCAGAGGATGGGATGAAAATGAGTGAAGTAACTTCTGTTCTTCCTGAGTACATAACACTGCATTGTACTGCTTGTCAGGTACATTTTGAGACAATAGTTTATTTTTCTCATCTCTAGCATAAGATATTATCATCATTATCATTACTATTATTACATGATATCATTTAAACTAGTCCAAAATTGCATACCTGTGTGCAATTCCATCTCTCTCTCGATCAGCTGAGCCAGACGGATGAGATAACTACACCACGAGTGAAGCCAGGGCCCCGAGCTGGTTGGGCTCCGTCAGCTTGGAAGCAAAGGCTGCAGAGAAAGCTTCTTTAGAAGAGATACGTTTGTGAGTAAGAGCATGTGAACTATGTTAACTTCCCTCATCAGAAGAGCAGGAAAGAAGATCCAGCCTGAGTTGAGGATCTGGCTTTCCTAGTAAGAAGATGCATGAGAGCAGAAGAGACCTGCATCTGACTGGCGTTTCCAGCCAACTCCGCTGGACTGAGGACTGGAAGTGTGACAGCGCTGTCTGAAACAGCTGGGCAGCGGTCACTGCCAGCGACAAAATGAACTCAACAGCTCGAAGCGGTGTAACAGACCTGTGGCCTGATCCTTACCCTCTTCTAACTCCTGCCTGCACTTTCCAGTAGGTAAATCTTAAACAGTGACTTTTCCTGACGTTGATTTGTAAAAGGATGGATGCCTTATGGGCTGCCTGGTAGGCATGCAAGGAAAGCCAACATCTGGCTTGGCAAGTCTCCTTATCTTCAGGCTGATACCATCAAAGGTCTCAGTCTGTTCTGGTTTGGGGCTGATTCTTGTAGACAGTGAATGACTCGCAAACGTGGCTAAAGCTTGGATTTTTAGGTGAGTTTAGACACTGACACACTCACTACTGTAGCATCTAAGTTACTAAGGACTGAATTCAATGTAGGACTCAGATATTTGAAGAATAGGTGCCTCGACATCTAGCCCTATGGCGTGCGGTCCCTGGAGCGGGACGACAATCTGGAGCAAATTGGCTAAACTGTGTGGGGAGAGTCCGGCACTGACGATGGCACCCAGAGCAGCCAGCCACTCTCCCAAGCGGCTTTGGTCCCTCTTCATCACCCAGCCGGGCGGCTGTTCCTAACTGACCCCAGCCGCCGAATCCTTCTCAGGACAAAAGGAGCTGAGGTTTCTTGCAGATCTGTGAGACAGCCCTCCCAAAGCAACATGCTCTGGCCTCTCCCTTGGTTGTTGATATTTCAAATAATTCTTTGTTGCTGTTACATTTCTGCTGTAAGGATAACAACCACTAGTCAAAAAATATTTTTATAGCACAGAGGGTGGGCTAGGAACAGGGAAGCTGCACTTGCAAATTCCACACACTGCACTTGAATTTTCACTTCTCGGTGCAGGAACTGTGCACGCAGAGTCCCACTGGGATTCTTGTCAAGGCTGTTTCTCCTTGTGCTGATGGCACTGTGGGAATGGGGGAGATCTTCAAGGACGATAGCACTGCACCGCAGTTATCAAAAGGGCTGCTTAGTACCAAAACGTCAGGCACAATCCAGTGAAAAGCATCAGAAACGCTAAAAAAAAGCAAAGGGGTTAAAATGGCTCAACGTCAGAAGGAGATCCAAGACCTCAGCGAGCCCATCAGCAAAAGTCCTTCAGCCTGCCAGGAAGCATCAGCACCCTTTATTTCTCCAGGGAAACCATGCTGAGATTTGTAATGTTTTCTTCTCCCAGCTACTATGTTCGGAACTAAAATTCTCCTTTTTCATTCTGGCCCTTGATCATCCCAGGACACTTCTCACCAGAGATGGAATTGGCTCCAGTGGCTTTGGATGAAACCATCCTGATCCATGCACTTTGTGCTGAATAGCTGCCACGCTCTGCTCCGGCGCTCGTTGCACGTCAGTGGTGCTGTATTTTATTAGTTTGTAAAGTGCAGTGGGATCCTGTGTGAGGAAGGTTACTATAAACTGCTGGTAACAGCTGCCTGTGCTGTAGATCCGTGGTTAGAATCAGCAGTTTTCTGTTGAAGAAAATCCCATGGATGTCTGTGTGGGTTCCCGAGAGCTCCAGAGCGAGCTGAGAAATGAATCCAAGGTAAAGGATGGTAACTCTGCAATATAAATGAAACCAACACATATTTTCACCTACATTTTTGCTTTCCACTGAAATGGTTCCAACTGTGGAAGCATCAGCAAGGAAGAATATAACCTTAATTCCCCTTTAGGGGATGGGAACAGTTGTAGTAAGGGGAAATCGATGCAAGACCTTTATAAAATCACACCAGCAGAGCCATGGTCAGGAGATAACAAAGAAAAAAACACACCAAAGTCCCTGTTCTTTGGCACTTACAAGCTTAATTAAAGGGTAATGTAATCAAGCCGGTGATTAATCATAAACTTTTTATCAATGGAGAATGATAGATTTTCCCGCCAAAAACTTCAGCTCATAATTTGCTATCACTCTAACTTCATCAAGTACGCGCACTCAATCTTTCCCCACCAGCCCAACATAAGTCTGAAATAGTTTCGTGGGAGCCCATGGAATTATACCGGGTAAAATCAGCCCGAGGAGATAACTGCAAGGTAATAGGATCCTTCGTTAAACTCCGATACCTACACAGAGTCAAATAAATGGATCTGAATCCATATTCCTACTGGGTGATAGGAAATTTTTATGGCACCAGCAGTGCATTGCTTCGTAGATAAACTGCGTGTTCCTTAAAGGCATTAAATTTATAATCCCTGAGGCGAGGGCGTGAATTACCCTTGTTCCCAACAGTACACAGAGTGGCATGAAAGACACCGGCGAGGGAAAGTCATAGCTGATCCTGCCGGATAACGCTGTTAATATAATAGGAGGGAAACAGAGGGGTGATCGTTTGCCACAGCCAGCAAGGATAAAATGGCCAAAAGTTTACATATTCAGATTCCCGTGAAAAGAAAAGAATAGCCTCCTCCATCCCTTCCGATGGGATTCCTTGCGTTATTGCAACAACCCCGCCACAGAGCTAAGCCAGTCTGTATATGAACATGAAGTTAGAACATCATCCTTTGCAGCAAATAAAGCCTGGGGGGGAAATACCTCTAACTTAAAGTCTATGCTGATGTAAGAGCGTACAACAGTTCAGGGTCCCTTTGTAATAAACTCCCACGCTGTAGCCTTAAATCTTAATGGTCTGTGAAAGTTATTATGTGATGTTTTTAGCATTCAATTTCATTCTGACAGGACTTTATGATGTGTATTACAGAAGAATACTGTTAAGCTAATCATATTAATACCAAATCTTTGTAATATAATCGCTTCAAACATTTTCAGTAAGGCACAACTTGACTTTTCATAAATACAGAAAGACAAAATGTTTAATGATGTTATTTTCCTACTGCTTCCCCAAGTCCATCTGTTAGAGTTGCTAAAGATCAAGGGCCATCGTTTCTTTTTTCTACAGACTGAACGGTGGAAAAGATACTTGGCTTCCCAGGGCCTAATTCTGCACTTTTTTATTCCCAGAGACAGTCTCTTCAGGCATTATCAATTTGTCTTTCTCTTTTTCTTTTTAAGACATGCCTAGTATAAGTCATGTCCGAAATATAATTCCTTATTTCTGCTACTGATGACAGCTAAAATTATTAAAAGGAATTTTAAAGTTCTTTTTAGGTTTCTCATTTTCACTTTATTATTATTTTCCTTTCTGCATTTCATTCAGTTTTGGTAGCAGAAGCAGCCTTATTTGCAGTCACTTTTTCCTTCTGTTTATTAAAACTAATTCTACTCTGTTTGCCTTTGATGAGCGGTTAAATCCAAAGAAAAGGAAAAAAAAAATACAGGTAGTTAATACTCTGAAACACTCACCGATGCAGAACTGCATATATTTAAAGAAAAGCTGACTTTGCATCCTAAAATTGTCAAGAAGGGCCCTTTAAGCTTGAAACAGGAGCAGATTCTTTTAAACTTTCCCAGAGAATAGCAGTGACCTTGCAGATCAGATAACCCATGGTCTACAAGAGTTCAAATATGTCATCAAGACTTTATTTTACTGCTCGATGTTCCTTGGCCTAGTTGCTCCGATCAGGCTAACTGCTCCCCCCAAAAAAGAAAAAAACCTACAACAGGACCGTACAACCAGAACCAACGTCAGCAAAGCAGAGCTGGGTGCATGGTAGGACAAGGATAAATGAGACTGTGTGTCGAAGGCTGGATTTTTGCTGAGTGACTGTAATCTGATGGGTACAATATATTAAAACTAATGGAAACATTTGATTAAAAATATGCTAGATCTTTGCACAGAGTCTTATCACAAAGCCGTCACAGGCAGGCAGCCAAGTGCTTAGCTGCAGCACAAATGACCATGACAGAAATCCACAGGCCCCAGTCTTCCTCCTTCCACAGAAAGCTTGCCAGAAGGATACCTGGGGTCCTCAGATTTCTGCTGCCTTTAAATGTTCGCACTGAGAGACCGAGATCTGCTATCACCCCCCTTAAAAATGCAGACAACTCTGCAAGCTTCATCTCCCCAAGCCCATGACTTCCTGATGGATGTCCAGGAAGCCTTAACCTTCCCAAGGGGTCGCCTGCCTTTGTGTCAGGTCCTCTGAACAGCCTTCAATCTCTATGGTTTTATTCCAGAAAAATATCAGTTTGCCAGGAGACGGCGTGGTCCTCTTGCCTGTAGCAAAATCTTCACAGAGGGCCAAACACAAGTGGTGAAGCCCTAATCTGTGGCTGGGTTCAGCAAGGCTGAGAGGCCACCAGTGATGCTGGTGTGCCTACAATATCTTCTGCATCCCACCGTGAAGGGCGAGGACCTCAAAACACCCTGTCTCTTCTTGCTTGCTTTGCAGTCAGCTTGATTTCAGTGACATATTTGCTTTGCTGTTCCCTTACCCTTAGTTATCGCTAGGAGGATGTAGGAGCCCATAAGGAAAAGAAATAAATGCATCCGAGTCCCCGTGAGAACCGCTCCCCTTAATTCTTTCTCTAACAGGCTGTAGCTTGTGCGATCAAATAGGGATTGCATGTTAGTACAAAAACTGACTTCAGTGTATATCTCCATTGATTTTCAGTATTAACTAAGACTTTTACTTGCATTTTTATGAGAAAGGAATGCTTTTCAAAGTTGTTGAGGAAGCAGCAGTTATTGTCAACAAACTGCATTTTTTTTACTCCAGTGTGGGCCATTTCAGGGAAGTAAACCAGGAGAAGACTAATCACTTTCAGCAACAGCTACTGTCTAGATTAGTTTAGCTTTAACTTCAAACTGTACCCTTAGGCTCTGGTTCAGCAATGTATTTAAATATATATTTAATTTTTAAGCATATGAGTAATTCCAGGGTACTTACCTGAATTAGCTTCTAAATCATTCACAATCTGGCCTCATTTCCATCAGCGCAAATCATTGTGCTACATCACTTGATTACTCCAGAAGTAGGAAAAGATATTCTTGGTATTTCTTGAGAAAGTTTTCCTGCTTTTATACTAACATTTTGCTGAGATTCAGCTTCTTTAACCAGTTCCAGCCCCAGCCTGAATTCAGTGGCAAAGCTGGGATTTGATGAAATACTTTGGTTGTGGACAAAATATGCTCAAACTATACACAGATTTTAAAGAGGAGAGACAAGGTGGGGGCATAGCTTTATCATGCGTTTCAAGCAAAAATGCAGCCATTCCCCTCTTCCAGATCCTCCCTTTCCCAGCACAATATTCTGGGAAACCTGCGCATTTCAGGACTGCGCAATTAGCACTCGCGCCATGATACCCATGGATGCAACACAAGTTTGTGCCTGGCAGAGCCTGTGTATATTTTGAGTTGGAAATAAGTATGAAGGTTTACCTTGTTTTTTCTTCAGGTGTTGAAGTGCTGGATCTGCGTGCTGTACCATTTTCCAGTTGAGAATCTCTGTCAGATGATCTCATCTAACATCACTGCTTTCATCCAGACATCTTCTTAGCCCGACGCAATCATGACTAGAGAATCCCATGACAGCATCCTCCGAATTTTTTAGCTGCACGAAAAAGACCGCCTTGCCATGATCAAGCGAATGGAGGTTTTACACATGCTGACTGTGCCTTAGCATTTTCTGAATGACCGGGGATCCTATCAACAGGCAACAGCAGACTAAGCACTTCCATAAAGCCACTTAAGTCCCAAGCCGGGAATCAAGAAAACGTAAAGGACAAAGGGAATTTAGAATGGAATGACATCACATTTTTAATTTTGATTGCTCCTTACTTTAAAAGTGGGCACTGATGCTGCTACAAACTCTAGGCTCTTCCTAAGCCAAGGTGATGTTAAGACCATAGAAAATGTCATACTTTGGAAACAAAGCATCTCTGACGTAGCTGTTAATCAAAACTGACATTCATGTTTTATTTTGACTTTTTTACTTCAATCCCTCTGAAATGTAATACACATTCAGAAAGATGATTCCTCTTCTTTTTTTCCCCCCAAGAAGAAGCATCCACAGTTTAAGGTTGTAAATCCGAGCAATTTAGAAAGCGATGTAAATACAAATGAAAATTAGCCAACAAAAGAAATTCAATTGAGTTAAATAGGAGGCTATTATCATACCTTACATTCTCTTCTGTCCCTAGCTGTAGCTCCATGGAGAGCGAGGCAGGTAAGAACTAACCAGAGGGGACAAAACAGCTACTGCTGACGTTGTGCCCTATTCCAAACACAGCAAAAAGAAACAATCAATATAAAATAAGTATTATACAAAGATGTAACTCTAGGATTATGTGTTTCCACAGAGATATGCTATTCCATACTCATTTTTAACCAAATTGAGCTGCGCCACAAGTAAGTACAAAAATACCAGTTACCACAAGCAGATCAAATTAAGTGTAAATATTTCTGAAGACTTCACTAAAACTATAATCTCATCTTTCAAGGTTTTCAGTTCTTCACTTCCTTTACTGATTTATGGAAACAAGTAGACCAGATTCCCCAAAGCCTGACACCCTGCATCGTTATTTATATTTTTATATTTTTACCAATCTAGTATAACGGCCCCAGATTCAAAATGGTAGCACTCTGGATCCACTCGTTTGGCACACACATAAAAGTGCACACACACGCACACACACACAAGGCAAAAGGTGGTAGAAAACCCAAGCAATAGAAGTTTATTTGATTGTAGTCATTAGTGCTATACATTACAGGTTCAATCCTGCTCCCTTTGATGTTGATGGTAATACTCCCATTGAATTCATGTGCTCTGAAAAATGCCTGAGTTTTGCAAATTTATCATTTTGTCATCTACGCTTCAGGTCAAAATTATAATCCAGTGTTTTAGACTTGGTTTTGAGCCAAACGATTTATACTAAAGGTTCAAAGAACACATATTTGTCCTTCAGGGAGGTGCCAATCCACTTTACAACCAAGGAGTAAAACAGTTGAGGTTTTCAAAACGGTCCGAGGGATGCAAACATCTTGCAGGTGACTACAGCAATCTCAGCTTCCAGGGTCTCGCTGCAGCAAACAGCAAGGCCTTCCTCTTGCTGGGGGATGACAGTGCCCGCCTGCTTAGAAAGAGCTGGGGAAGTCATTTGCAGAACACCAGAAGGGAAGGAGACTTTGAGGGATTGTTCATGCTACTGAACTGCAGCTCTTTCAGTGAAACATCCTCAGTCCAATCATTTATGTTATCCAGTCCACCACTTCTAAGTGAAGCAGGTTTCTTTCTCTCCTCCTCCTCACCTTCTCTCAGCCCCTGGTAGAGAACCATGGTGGGAAATGCTAGGTAGTAAGAGGTTAAGTTCTTCTGGTCATCACGGTCGTTCAATCAAATGTATTCAACAACAATATTCAAGAAGCTCTGAAACAAGGCAGATGAGCTTCCCAAAAATGGGTCTTCGCTTTAAGTCAACGGAAAGGATGAGAGAATCCAGAACCAATTAGGTGGGTGTGTCAGATGTTGATAGGACTTTGATTTTGAAAGCCTCTCTCTTCATCCCATGTTAATGTACCAAGAACTGGGACCTTACCAGAGGACTGGTGAACTGCCACAGGCAGTAACTGAAGAAGCTGAAGAGATTACAGGGGAGCCAAGCGCCTGATGTACAGAACTGACCCCTAGAACTGCCACTGGCTTAAACTGGAGTTAAGAAGTGCTAAGCACCCCAAAAAGTCTGGCCCCAGAGGTTATTTGTACCGCTTTTACTCAGAGAGTGTCGCAAGGATGTGGTGAGCAGATTGACCACTTTCAGGCAGGTGGAGAAAGAGCAGACAGGGCAGCGGACTGAAACGAGAAGTGCAGTGTGTGGCTGGATAGACTCGGTTCTGGACTCTGGGAGAGATGGGGAACGGGTGGTGGAGATGGTGACAAAAAAGGTGCCAGATCTCATTTGTATTTAGACCAGAGTCCCAAGATATCATCACAGCTTTTGACTGCACAGAAAAGTGCACAGGGACGCGTGGTGATCTCTGCAGCTACCTCTCCCTGGAGCCAACGCATTCAGCCAGGAAGCAAATCTGCCTCCGTGGAGCTACCCCAGCAGCCCAGCCTATCTGATAGTCTGGATCACAATTACTAACGCATCTTTTCTGGCAGAGGGAGACAAACAAAATCTAAGACGACGACACCTAAGACATTCCTGAAATAGCTTTTCTGCAGTGTATGTGATACATACTGATTTACTGGCACTTAGTGGGAATTATGCAAGGTACTCCACAAAATTTGATTAGGCCTTTGCCACTAATGAATAACACAGCGTAGGAATCATTCCAGTAAACTCTCTGTCCCCCCGCCCCAAGCAAGTCATCACATCAGCAATCTGCCCTGGTACAGCAACCCAACAGCTGCTGGCTTCAGCGGGAGCAGAACCTATAATCGCCACGAAACATCGCCCCGTGTTTTTTGGTTTGCAATATTGGTGAAAAGTGAGATGAAAAACAATAACACTGTGTTTCCAAAACTACTCCCAATACCCAGTTCAACCACGAAATTCTAATGGTATTTATAATGTGCCTTTAAAGTGCCTTGCAATACTACACAGAGGAAGTGTCAGTTTGGGGAATGGAGAAAATGTTCCTTTTCTACCTTGTAAATCAAGTTTAAATGCTCTGTGTGGCTAGGACATGCCTTTTCATAGCTCACTAATCCATATCAGCCACCTGCGTCTATGTTGGTCATTTTCATGCTGATGTATTACCAAAACGTACTGTCAGCTGAGGACGCTGGGTTAACAGTGCACAGCAAACCAGAAACTGTAGCTGCTGGTTTTAAAATCAAAATATTTTCCACTGAAACATTTTCACTTTGAGGATGTTGGTGCGTAAAGACATTGTCTATTCACCTTGATGCTGTCTGCCAGGCTTCCTTTGGTGCCTCTCCTTCCACCGGCTCGTTTCTGGCATGAACATGAGGTTTCCCTTGATGAAGAAAGAAACGCAACCACCCCTTGTTTCCTTCCTTTTTCTTCCCCTGTCCTAGGTTTTTGCCTCCCTTCTCCACTCGCTTACCTCCACTGACCAGGCTAAACTTGGGCTGATTTCCATCGCTCTGGCAGGCGGCTGTGGTCTGTCCGGTCCCACCAGCGACGCCTCCTCGCCTCGGGACGCCCTGGCCGGCCGCCCCCTGCTCTGCGCCGGCCTCACCCTCCCTCCCACCCAGGCTCGGGCCTCTCCCCCAGCCTGGCGATGGATCTCCCACGGAAATCCTCCGTGAGCCTTGCTCCTTCCAATCCCTCCCTCCACAGGCCCCGTACGGCGGCCCTGCATTTTGGCCGCCGACAGGGTCAGCGCTGGATGGAGAGGAGGGAGAGCTGCCCCACGGCCGCAGCTCAGGGTCCACGTCTTCGGCGATGCCTCGCAGGAGCACCTCGTCCACAAGCACTGGGGAGACGGCCTGGGATCCATCCGGAAGGCGCGCGGCTTCGCGCCAGGCCCCGTGGGTGCGCGACCCAAGGGGAAAACATGGCGCCCCCGGGTGCTCCCCTCACCACAGCCCGCGGGGACCCCATCGCCGGCCAGGGCACCCCCTGCCTCGTCAGCAGGGCTTAATTACAGGCAGCGGGGAAGGAAAGCAGGTGACAGGCGGGCGAGCCGGGGCGGAGGCTCCCCCCAGGGTTTGAAGCCGCGGCCGGGGGGTGCCGCCTCCTCGCCCGTTCGTGCCGGTTCCACCCGCCCTGGGCCGCCTCGCCCCCGCCAGGCCCAGCCCGGGGGGGGGGGGGGGGGCGGTGTCGCTCCGCCGCCGGTGCGCGGCTCTTCGTAGGATTACGGCGGGCGGCGGCGGCACGCGAGGAATGCGCGCGCCGGGGAAGGGCCCGCGCGCGCAGGCCGGCAGGCGCGCGCCGGGGCGGTTGCCCTTTGTCAGCGGCGGCGGCGCGGGGCGGGGTGACGTCATGAGAAAGTGCCGGCCGCGAGCGGCGTCCCCGGCAGCGGCCGCCGCGGGGAGGGGAGCGGAGCGGAGCGGCGGGGAGCGGCGGGAGGGCGGGCAGGAAGGAAGCGGGCGCCGTCGGAAGCCCCCGGGGCGAGAGAGGCGGCGGCTGCAGCCCGCAGCCCGCCCCCGGGAGCGGCGGGGAGCGCGGCGGGCCGGGCGCGTTAGGCAGCGGGGCGGGGGGCGGCACGCCCGGGAGGCGCCCACCCCCGGCGCGCCGGCGTCCCCGGGGGCCGTCGGGGGAGCCGGTAACGCGGGGCGGGCCCCAGGGCGGCTCAGGCGGGGACCGAGCGCTCCCGCAGCCCCGCCGCCGAGCTGCAGGTAGCGGCGGGGGCGGGACCCCGGCGGCACCGCCCCCCCCCCCCGGGTGCGGGCAGGTGCGGGGCCGCCCGGTGCTGCCGCCGCGCCGGTGGCCGCCGCTCTCGTACTTTCGCCCAGTCCCCTTTGTCTCGGCGGGACCGGGCGAGCCCCGCTCCCAGATCTGCCCGGCCCGCCCGGTAACAGCCCGGCGCCCCCATTGGCTCACGCTAATTGCCGCTTCCTGCGGCCGCGCCGCCCCGCGCCGCCCGCCGGGGGCTCCCCCGGGCCCGGGGCCAGCGCCGCTCCCCGCCGCCGGCACCGCCCGCCCGCCGGGGAGCCCCGCGCCCCGCCGGGGAGCTTTTATGAATGAAACACCGGCCTTGCGCCGGGAGGAGGGGGGCGAACCCCTCCGGCGAGCCCACCCCCGCCGGAGGCACCGGGAGGGCGAGGATGCCGCAGGCGTGGGTGCTGGTGCGGGGCTGGGAGAGGGAGGCCGTGCTCGGCGCGGCGTGGCCGGGGACAAATGTTCGGAAGCAAAGTGCTGGCACCGTCGTGGGGAGGAGAAGGGGCAGGGACCGGCTCCCCCAGGCGCTTTCCCTGCGCCCCCGAAGCAGCTGCTCCCCTAAAACAGCGGTGGGGGTGCAGGGACGTCAATTAAATGGGACCCCCCGGTCGGGCATCGCGGGCAGGCCCAACTGCAGCCGGGGAGCGCGGGGTCATGGCGTGTCTCTCCATTAAAAAATAAAACCTCCCCGGCGAACTGAAGTTGTGAAAACAGAAGCGCGCGTCCTGTGTGCGAAGCACAATGGGCAGGCGGAGGGAGGCAGGCAGGGGACAGCTTCCTCGCCGAGAAACCCTCCGGCGTCGCCCCACGGGCTGCGGCGCGCAAGGGGAACCGAGATCCCCGGGCCGCCGACGTCCTCCTACCAGGCGAAGACAAAATGGAGACAAATGGTCAAGCAAAGCGGTAAACGAGGAACGATGGGCAGATATTTCATGCAAAGAGATTACGTAAACACGCAACTGTGTGCAGCAACATGCCCTGTGATCTTTGGCACTGCTTTCCCCGCAGGTCACGCAGGAGAGATGCTGCATGACTCCACGGCGTGTCGTGTCCTCCTCGGCCACGAGAGCCTTCCGCTGCCCTGGCGATGCTGCGGCGAGTGCTGCACCACCGGTAGGTATTCCCGCTCTCGGCGCCGCACCCAGGTGATGCTGAAGCACCGAGGCCGAGGTCAATCCGAGCGCTCGGGTTTGGAGGGGCGGGCAGGCAGAAGGCAGCGCGAAGCCCAGTTTTTGGCCTTCCCGCTTTTCCCTGCTCCGCTTCGGAGCAGGACAACTCGTTCCTCCCATGCAGCGGTGCAGCGGCTTCACCGCCGGTGTTCCCCAGCAGGCCCCAAGCTCCCCTACCAGCCCCTCCAAAAGCGAGGAGTTTAAAAAAAGACTCTTTTTTATTATTAGAAACCATGCAAAGCAAAGTGTGTTCAGGTACAGGCAGCTCGGCCGGGGAATGGGAGTTATTTACGGTGGGGCCCCGCCGTTGCACGTCACGCGTGGACAGGCTGTCCTGGCGGCGCGGCGTGTCGGATGAGGCCCCGGCAGGCTCCGGCGGCTGCCGGCACCTCCCTCCTCCGCCCCCCCTCGATTCATCTCCCTTTAGGTGCTAGAGGAAGCTCTGGCCACCATTTTGCTGCTCTGCTGGGATATTTTTTCTGGGTGGCTGTGAGCGGTGGGGGTGGGGTGCCGAGCGCGGCCTCCGCCGACTGCGGCTCGGCTTAGCTGTCGCCCTGTCCCCTGCCACCTCTGCGCCCCTTTTGGAGGGTGAAACCTTCCAAGTGAAAGGAAAGACGTAAAAATAAAAATAAAAAAGGAAGAGGAGAAAAAGCACCGTCTTGGGGGGGGGGGAGACCCCAATTCTTGTAAAAATTCTGGCGTGCGGCAAAACCATCCAGGCTGGGAAAAAATAGGACTGAGGAAAGGGGGGAAAGCTTTTCCCTCGGGATCAGCTGCGCAGACCGGGAGTTCAGGTTGGGAGCGCGCCTTTTTAAACGACAGATATCGCAGGTACGCGTCGGTGACAGCAATAATAATAATAATTGATACAGAACAGCGGTGCGCCGGTACTGCCCCGCTCCCCCTCCCCGGCGCCCCCGGTAAAATAATACCAACCGAGCCTCCTCGTATTTATATCCCTGCGTGTCTGTGTGTGGCCTAGCCCCATTCATCATTTGGCTCCCACTGCAGAACTCGCTCCATTTTTAAAATTATGCATGATACACTGAAGAGACAATTTGGGTTTCCCCCACCTCTCCCTTGCCCTTGAAGAAAGCAAGCCCTTGTCTCATTTGCATTTGCATTAAAACCCTGCTCTCTATAAGCTAAGCAAAGGGGAAGGACTTGAAGCCTATGGGATGGCTTTAGGGCTCTGCCCCTTGCTTTTGGCTCTCTCTCTCTCTCTTTCTCATTCTCTCTCGTGCTTTGATCTCTGCTTAACAACAGTAACGTCACAGGGACTATACAGGAGAGTTTTGTTGGAAGTTAGAAAGTTTTGCAGCCTCCAGAGGGCTGTAGCGGCAGTAGCAGAAGCAGCATCCAAGGGACTCCTGGAAGGGGAAGAGAGAGAGCGAGCGAGCGACTGACTCAGTCCTGCTGCAGAAAACTGAGTGGAGACGACGGCGGCAGACATGGAACATCAGCTGCTGTGCTGCGAGGTGGAGACCATCCGACGAGCCTACCTAGATGCCAACCTCCTCAATGACAGGGTGCTGCAGACAATGCTGAAGGCGGAGGAGACCTGCTCGCCCTCCGTCTCCTACTTCAAGTGCGTGCAGAAAGAAATCTTGCCATATATGAGGAAAATAGTTGCCACTTGGATGTTGGAGGTTTGTATCATTTCGGCGATTTTTCTTTGCAAGCTTCGGCACCGAAATGCATTAAAGCCGGGGAGCTGCTCCCTGCCGCCCCCCCCCCCCCACCGAAATAAGCTCCCCGGCGCGGCACACGTTGCTCTGGCTTCGGAGACGCCCGCGTGTAACGCGGGGACGCGGCCCGGGCTTACGGTCGCCACGGGCCGGGCTGACGGTGGCCACCGCCGTTATTGCCGCTTCTTTATCCCCGCTGCAGCAGCCGGGTCCAGCCGTGGAGGGGCGGCGGACGGATCCCCCCCCCCTCCCCGGGGGGGGCACTCGGGGGTCGGGGGGTGCCCCCGCACCTTTCCCGGCCGTCGGGGCACGGCGGTACCGGCGGAGGCGAGCGCGGAGCCGAGCCGCTGCCCCCCGTCCGCCGCCCCGCCGGGGAGCGGCCCCGGCTGCGAGCCCCCGGCCGCCCGGTGCGGGGCCGCCGGGAAACCCTGCCAGTTCGTTTTTTCTGGAGATTTTTATTTTAAATTAATATCCTTGTACACGTATGCAAGCGGCTGCCCGTGCCAGTATTATGCGCCATCTTTGTTCTTTTATTTGCAAAGCAAAAGTGTTTATTAATCGGGAGAAAAATTAAGAAAGTCCCGGGGAGCAAGCCAAGGGTGTGTGTTGCGGGGGGGGAGCGGGGGCCGCGGGAAGAAGGTCGGGGGCCGGGGGACCCCGCCGGGGCTGCGGGCAGGGGGACCGGCCGGAGGGGCTCCGGCATTTCTTGGGGGAGTTGCAGGGTGAAAGTTTCTTTGTTCAGCGCGAAGAGAGGCTGGAGCTGTGGTCACCCCTCAAAGGCATGCTTGTGCTGCGGCGGCGATCTGCAAGGTCGCCTGGGAAAAGCGAGTTGGAAAGGGCCTGGTCCCCCGGCGGGACACGGCTGGGGGGGCTCCCAGCGGGAGCCCCAGGAGCCGGGCTACATTTTCATGCCTTTTCGGAAGCCCTGGGCCCCCGCGATCTATTTTTAATTAATTTTTGAAAGCGCAGCGCCCTGCCTTGCTCTGGGAAACGTCGCGCCCGGCTGTGCTGCAGGGCGAGGGAGGGAGGCGGTGGATTTCACTTCGGGGGGCCTCCCCGGAGCCCCCCAGCAGCACCGTGGGCACGGGGCTCGGTAAAGGACCCCCGCCGCTTCATTTTCAACCTTTTTTGAGAGCTCCAAGAATTTTTTAAATATTTTTAAATATTTTTTGAAAAGATGACGTCTGGGGAAATGAGGCTGGACGCCACCTTTGTGTCTCGACCAGAGAGGGGAATCGGCAGCACAACGGCGAATTAGATGAAAAAATAAAAGCGAAATAAATAAATCCGGGGGCAAGCCCGGCTCTGCACCCCATTCCCAGGCACGGGGGCTCGCATTTTCCCCCGCTTTCCTTTTTCTGGCCTTTTTTAAGATTTGTTCTAGGGCCCGAAAAGATGGGGCCAGACCTCCTCTTCGATTCCCCCCCCCCCCCAGCTTTTTACCACGAATCGCCTGCGGATCTCTAACGCCACATTTCTCCCCACTTTGTCACTCGTGACTTTCATTTTCTTTGATGCCTCTGTTTTTCCCTTATTTATCCGTTTTCCCCCCAACTGCATTTTCCCCCTCGTCTCCTTCAACCTTGCCCTGCAAAGCCTGGGGGCTGAGGGGGGGAGGGAAGGCGAGGGCGGCGGGACAAGCCCAGTTTTCGCCTATATTAAATTATTCTTCAACGATCTCTCTCCTTCTTCCAGGTTTGCGAGGAGCAGAAGTGCGAAGAGGAAGTTTTCCCCTTGGCTATGAATTATTTGGACAGATTTTTGTCGTTTGAACCCCTCAAGAAGAGCCGATTGCAATTGCTCGGAGCTACCTGCATGTTTGTGGCTTCAAAAATGAAGGAAACTATTCCTCTGACCGCAGAAAAACTGTGCATTTATACAGATAACTCCATTAGACCCGACGAATTACTGGTAATTTCACGTTTAATCACCTCAGGGGGGAAAAAAAAAAAAAATAAATAAAACCTGAAGTAAAAAGGCGGATTGGCGAGCCCCCGACAGCAGGGGAGGGGGCTGCCTGGGTGCCGGCGGCGGGCGGGAGCCGCTCCCCGCGGGCTCAGGAGCTGCGGCGGCCCGGGAGGGGAGGGGAGCGGGGCCCGGGGTGTCGGGGCCCGGGGTGGCCGGGCCCGGGGTGTCGGGGCCCGGGGTGGCCGGGCCCGGAGCCGCCCCCCGCTTCCCCGCCGCGGCCCTCGGGCTGCCCCGGCCGGAGCCGCGGCCGGGCGCGGCTTGGGCGCCCCCTGGCGGCTCCGCGGGGGAGCCGCGGCGGGCGCTGGGCGGCGGGGGGCGGCCCGGAGCCCTGCGGCCCCCGCCTGCGCCGGGGCTCGGCCGCGGGAGGCCCCCCGCCGCCCCCGGTGGGGAGCGGGCCGGGCTGCGGAGAGCGCTCGTCCGAGCGTGTGTGAGCGGAGCTAACCGCGTTTTCCCTCTTCTCCTTCCTCTTCTCTTCTTCCCCCTTCCCTCCCTCTTGTCTTTGCAGCAAATGGAGCTGCTGCTGGTGAATAAGCTGAAATGGAATCTGGCTGCAATGACCCCCCACGATTTCATTGAACATTTCCTTACTAAAATGCCTCTGGCAGAGGACACCAAGCAGATCATCCGTAAACATGCTCAGACTTTTGTGGCTCTGTGCGCTACAGGTATGAGCCCTGCACGTTAAGCAAAGCGCGTTGCTCCCCTCCACGCGCCTACCCCCCCGGCTTGTAAAGCTTCCCGTAGCTGCGGTCTAAAGCGCGCTCCCAGAGCTGCGGGGAGGTAGTTTAAGCCCCGATTATTGCCCCTTGTTGTTTGCAGAAGGTGGATTACTTTGCAGAGGTAAGTTTTTTTTTTTTTTCAGAAGATATTTTGCTTCTGAGTCGAGTACGCGGTGTTGTCGGGGAGGGAGAAGTACCCCCCCTCTTTGTAGCTTAGCTGTGGAGTCGCAGCTCAGCGTGGCACGATTTCTTCGCCTCTGTACGCCGGGTTTTATGCGGGGGCTGCAAAAGGCTTACTGCCCGTACGGGGAATCCCTCCCCGTGTGGATTCGTTCTTAAGACAGTTTTTTAAAGGCGGAGGGAGATTTTGCTTGTGAATAGCTCTGCGTGGGGGTTTTAAAACTTCCCTCTTCAAGTCGCCTCTTCCCCCCTCCTCGGCGGCTGGTGGATTGGAGGAGGGCCACGCGGCACAGAGGCTTTCCTGGCACAGGACCGAGCTGCTGCCATCTGCACCCTTCTGACCACGTGCTGTGCTGAAGCCATGTGCGGGGCCGGCCTCCAAAGACGCCGCCGACCGTTCGCTAGGCCAGGTTTGCAGAGGCCTGATCTTTGGTTTCAAGGGCACCGTGCGTGCACACGTGCCCCGCTTATTTGAAGTTCCATGTTTGCATGCGGACTGCGTGCGTGCGTTTGTACGTGGACCGGCTTTACCCACTGAACCCTAGCAAGTGGGAAGGAAAAAAAGCTTTAGAAGAGCCTTTCTGTTCTCCAGATCTCGCTGTTCCCACAGGACAGAGCGGAGGAGCAGGGACAGAAGAAGCTCTAGAGGGAAGATAACTCTGTTTAAACAAAACGTGTTCAGCGCGTTTTCTTTTAGTGTGGCGAGACCGGTCCAGGAATGGCAAAAGAATAAGGAAGAAAAAGCAGCCAAAGCAAATGCTCTTTTGCAGTAGCACATAAAGAGGAATGCCAGACGCTCTGTTGACACTGATAAAACCTTAGTGTAAAGGAGATACAGTGCTTTAGTAAATGTTAATATTCAGTAGCAGTTGCGCTAAAAAAAGAGATCAAGCCTGCATTTGGACTTGAGAAGAGGTATCCACACTTGAAAAACCTCGGTGGGATGTCTGTGATCAATGGCGCAAATTAAGGTGGTGTAGTTTATTTTCCAGAGATGGATTTGGTATAAAAAGATGGAAGAAAGATTGCAGGCACTCAGAAGAAAGATTTTTATTTCACAGAATCGGCCCTACTGCAAGGCCTAAAGATAGAACGACCAAGCCATAAAAGAGAAATTTATAAACACTGGCATTGCTCTTCATCTTGGGCCTAACATCAGCGTAACAGGCAGCTCATAAGTTAGATTGCCTGGAATAACGCGCAGCGTTCGGAGCGCGACAACCTTCAAACAGCCTTCAAACTACCTGCAGCAACATTTTGGGAAAATCCGACCTAACTCTCCGTGCCAGACTCTACCAGATAAGGCTGCTGTGATTCCGAATGCGCAATTTGCTAAGTTTGAAGCTTCCTCGGCTGTTAGCTAAAAAGAACAGCTACCCGGCCTCCCCTTTGGATGTGGGGATGTTTAACCTAGGTTGTTGTGTTGGCAATGACAGGGATGAAAACAAGAGTAGTTCAAAGGTTGGAGACTTGCTAAGAGTCCAGTACTTTGATCTACTGTCGGTGTTGTTATGTTTCTTTTAGGAAGCACATCCAGAGCCTTTATTTAACGCTGCTACACACCACAGCTGGAGAATGGATCAGTAAATGAGAACCATGTTCTGGGAGTTTTACTTAGCTTTTTAAAAAAAACAGCGCTGAGCTCACCAGAATTGGGGCCCTCTTCAGCTCCCTACTGAAGTTGGGAATATTGCCTGGGGAAAGAGCGCTCAGGAAGGCTGCCACTAGGCTCTGTATTTTTATTGTTATTCTTGGATGTCAGGATTTTCTCTACCTCTTGCTTTCCTCATGACTTCTTTGTTGGCTAGTGAAGATCGCATGTGGCTTAAGTAGCATCTGGACTTTGCTTTGCTGTTGCTGGGTTGTGTTGTATTTCCCCTTGCCAAAATGAACCTAGATGGACTGCAAACGTGTTGTGCTGCCTGGATGCTGTGGGGCCCAATCCAAAGTCCACTGGAAACACTGACACTCGCTTAAGTGGCCGCAGGGGCAAGTGCAGTATAGCCTTTGCTTCAAGTACGGCCTGTGGCCTCTACTGTAAAGGAGGGTCTCCTAAGAAGAGGCAGCAAAATAACGCTTGCTTAGAAAATAAAATCTCCGCCAGTTGACTTAACAAGGTGAAGGCTGTGGAAGTGTTTGTAGATGAGTGTGCATGTGCTCGCTCCAGAAAGAGGAGGTTACGCTGCAAGGTGAAGTTGAGGGGAATTCCTTCTAAGCTCCCTCTTCAGTTGTCTGGCTAGTAGAAGTGGATTTGTTTGATTCGGTTTAGTTTTGAAAAAATCCATTTTCACCAAAGGATGTCTTTGTGCTGTGGTAGGTTTGGGAGAAAAAGAAAAAAAAAATTACCAGAGGTTGTTTGAAGTTAACACATAATTGAGCTTAATGAATGGGGCTTTGGCATGGCCGAGCAAGGCAGGGAGAGCTCAAAAGGAAGCAGGCCTCTTTTGGCCCAAGTTAAGACCAGTGTTGAGGGAGAACTGCAGCTCTATACAAGCATAACAATGAATAGCAACAAATATTGGAGCTTCAGCATTTCATTATGTTCCTCTGGTTATCAAAACATACCAGGCTCCTTTTATATTATTAGTATTGCTATTATTGTTGTTGCTTTCCTCCTCTCGGATGGAGAAAGAAAGATCCCCCTTTGAAACAAGCGTGTTACAATTCTCCTATTCTCTGGCCTTTATAAAATTGGGAGTCTCAAGGTATGTGACCAGTTGGAACCTGTTGCATCTTGCAGCAAGTGATTTATGTTCGCAGTTTTGATTTGCCTCAATGAAAAGATTTTCATTCATAGCCCCCAGCTCTCCAGACGGATGGAATTGCTGCTCCATTTAAAAAGGAAAAGGGGTGACTCGCCTTGTTAGGAATTTTTTTTAAAGCGCTGCAGCGCCTATATGCCTGCTTTGTCCTCCCTTCAGGGTGGCTGGCATTCTTCTCTCTCCTCCCCCTCCTCTCTCTCTCTCTCTCTCTCTCTCTTTTTAACAACGCTGAAGTTGTTTATTCTTTTTGGATGAAGTCTCAGATAGGCTACTGGGGATGTGTGCTTCAATTGATGGGGCCCCCTACCCCATTGTGGCTGTGTCAGGTCTAATTCATCTCACCGAAGCCCCCTTGTTCCTGAGCGCTCAATAGCGCAAGATGAGGCGATGGAGGCTGACAATGATGCCACACTCTTCACTTGGGGGCATCCAATTACAGGCGAGAGGGGCCCCCTGATTAATATGCTGAAATTAGTGGCCTCTGCCACAAATAATTCCTTGTTGAGTTGCAACAAAAAGGCAGTCCATGCTGCTTGTCTGGAGTGGTTATAGGGACAGACACAAACTGGTCATTTAAACTTCATTATCACTTTTCCACCTTGGAAAGAATGAGGGTGTGACTATGAATTCATGTTCTTGTTTACTGCTCCATTTAAAAGAAGAACGCAAATATTAATCCCAAACATGATCCTGTCAGGACAGACTCATTAAACTGACACATTTCGGTCATGTTCTGTTTGTGGAGCTCAGTAAATAGTGTCGCGAACATGCTGCCACCGTACCCCTCCGAGCAACCCGATCTTGGCGGAATTCACACCTGCCTACTGAAACCCCTCATTTCTGAGGTCTACCTGCAACTGCCTATCAGTATTTCAGTTAGGGGACTGGCTTTGGAATGTGTACAGGGTCAATGAACAGTCTGGACTACTTTGATTTTGGGGAATGACAGAAGCTTGCTAGAAGTTGGGTGTATTTATATCTGCCCGGAAATGGGCAGATTAGGAAAAGGGGATGAACTAAATTTATTTTAAGCACGGTAACATAAATGAGATGACTTTTTAGATCAAGCTTGCCTTTTTGCTGGCAGTGCATCACAAAAGCTTGGCCACGCTTCGTTGTATCAGTTCAGTTTTGAAGGTTCGTGTAACGCTGGGCGAAATGCCCCTTTGAAGGTGGGTATTGGTCAGGGCTACAATGGAGCGTCAGAGGTATATGAATAGGTTCGGAGAGAGGACTTTCATAGAGTCCCGAAGTCTTTAGTTGCACTGGTAAAACATTTACACAAAAGTTATTTTATCATAATAAAGGAGATGCATGATTTAATACTTAAACTGTTCCACTGAGTCCTCTAAGCTGTCCGTTCCTTTGATTTCATTCAAGGGTTTGACAGATGGTTTATATTTTTTCAACCCAGAGGAAGTTGTATTCTGATAAAAGCTGAAGGAGTGTATCTCAGGTTCTCGTGTATAATGTGGCATTTCCCTTTCTTCCTCACAAAATTAGACGTTTGCTTGTGCCACTTACTTCCTTTGTTTCTGATTCTCCTCCAAGGTGTACGCTGCCACGGATCAAACGCATTCCTGTTCGGCAGAAAGAGTCTTAGCATTAAAATGTGGATTATTTAAAAAAAACCCAACAAAACAAACCAAAAAACAAACCAAAACCGTGCTAAATGGCAGAGATAGCCCCTTAAGGAATCATGGGAGTGGCTTTGTGGAGAGACCTACAGCAATGCAGTCTGGAAGGGGGCCCAGCCTCTTGTCAGCATGGTGTCACATCAGAATGTAACTGATTGTCCGCCAATTCTTGGGACCCCCGTCACTTAGTTATGCCACATTTACATTAAATCCCTGTTGCCAGGATGGATGGCAGCCACTGACAAGAGACTAGGTTGAGACAAAGCATTTTTAAGATGAAACCTTAATTTAAATATGGATTATCTGCCTCCTGACAGGGTTAAGCAGTCTTTCTCTTTCTTTCTTTTTGTTGATGTTGTTGTTCATTAAAGCTATATTCCTTTGAATGTCAGTGCAAAGGTTTCTGCTTTAAAGGCCCCGAGGACTCCTTATTAGAGTGCACCTAGGATCCGATCATGCGAACAGGTTTTCTCAGATGTACAGTGCCATTGACCCCAGTGGCATTATTCACACGAGCAAAGTATTTTAACATTTGAAGAATGGGGCCTTGCTTATGATAAAAATACCTCGCAGTGATGAATGGCCTCCCAGGCTTAGCGCTAGGAAGGGCTACTCGCTGAAATACAGTTGCTCATGTGGATAAGTGTTTACAGGTTTGGACCTGTAACAGTTTAGAGCAGGAGGCAACCTTCCTGCTCACAATTTTCCCTACCTTTTCGGGTGCAATAGTTGGCAGCTGAAGCCATGCTGGTAGAAGAGTGTATGTGTATGGGCAGGCTTCTCCTAAAGCAATCATTTCAGTCTTTTTTTTTTTTTTCTCTCTCTTCCTTCATACAGATATTAAATTTATTTCAAACCCACCTTCCATGATCGCAGCTGGCAGTGTGGTAGCAGCTGTGCAAGGCCTGCATCTGGGGAACACTAACACTTTCCTCTCCTATCAATGCCTCACACATTTCCTATCACAAGTTATCAAATGTGATCCGGTAAGTGACTCTTTCTCTCGGTTGATCTCCTGCCTTAGAGTTTAAGAATGAATGCCAGCTTACTGCATAGTAGCTAATCTGACAGTAAATCTTGATAAAAGTCAAACCGCAGAGCGGGGTTTTTGAACGTGTTCTCTTGTGTCCGTCCTAGTTACTTAGCTGTCATTATATCCATTAATAATCGGTGATTACGCTGCTGCAGTTTGCTGATAGGAATGCCACATCCAGCTCTAATGTTTGTAAGAGAGGCGTATCTGACAAAGCAAAGGAAACCCTGCATCGATTTAGGACGTTGCAGAGGCTGTGTTTGGTTGTCGGTAATTAAACCAGGAGCCTACGTAAAACAAAACTTTGAAAATAAGACAAGGAAATAGTCACTGAGACCTCGTGGTATCTCTGACCTTATCTTTGACCATTCTTGAGGCCTTTTATTGTGCCAAGTGGTGTGAAAAAGCCCTTCTTAAAAGAGTTCTAATGATCTAATTTGGTTTATTACGTGCTAGACCTGCACAGTAGCTGGTATTGAATTCCTTTTTGGAACAAATGCTTGTCCCACGACTTTCTGACAAGGTAGATGGTCCTCACAGGACTCTCATTTTGCCCTGCAGCTTCCAGGAGATGCACATCAGTAACTAGTGAGCAATAAACCTTTCATGAGTGAATGGGCCAGGAAGGGAGCCTACAAGGAAGACCTAAAGTCAATGATCCATGTCATAATGGTGTGTGAAGTTGGGGCAGAGTTGAGCTTTGTTTTGTAACAATGTGGAAGACCAATAAATAGATGCTTTAAAAAGGTTCTTGTGAGGTCTCCAAGTGCTGGACAATGAGTCAAATAAAGACAACTCTCTGGTTAGCGGCAGAATCTTTGAGATGCTGTTAAATTATTTTACACGTTAATAATTTAAATACATGGAGAACCGTACTAGTCCAGACACTGCAAAACTAGGTTTGTGTAATTGGACTTTGTTGACAGGATTGAGTGATTTCTGGAAAGATGAATGCATCATAATTAGTTATGCACAAAAGAATATTTTACTTTTGATAGACTACGTGGAACAATTGCTGACAAATATGATATCTCAGCTTATTATTTTGATCATCTTAACAATGCCTCGGTATTGAGCACGTTATTTTTGCCATTTATATTACTGCAGCTAAAGTAGTATGGATCCAGTGCTGAAATGTTAAATGCTATAAGAACTCCAAACGCTGAAATAAAATGCTGCTCAGTTTGGTATGAACATGTAATGCTTTTAGGCAGTTTGTGAACAGTGTAGATATTTCAGTATATGGTTGGCCACTATCCAGTGTGAGATATTTGAAGCAGGTACAGAGGAAAACTGCTAGGCTCGCTATCTGTTCTGACAGTATCTGTTTCAAACAAAAACATTATTTAATCATTCCTGATACAAAGCATTGAAGTAGATTCTCTCACATCTTGGAGAACAACAGCGTGTCCTTATGTGACTTGACTTAGTTGATGACAGAGCTCTTTTAAAAGAAAAGAAAGAAGTTTTAGCAAGAAGGAGAATCTGTGCTTATTTCTTTTTTATTGTCCAGAGTCATTGCAAGGCCCCAATCTGTATGACCTGAACTTAAAGTTAAGAGCTTTAAAAGGAAGTAACTCCCTTCCAGCTTTCATTGCTAAATATATTCATGTGTCAGAGCAGCTAAAGTTAGAAGTAAGGGGTTTGTATAGGTTTTGTGCAGAAAATAAGCATCATAAAATTATACCTATCTATATGTATACTGTCGTGTTTGTAATGGAACAAGGGAACAGCATTTTTCACTTCTATTGCTTTGAGTAGGGAAAACTGCTTGGTTTCATGCCTAGCGTGATTCCCCTGCATAGAGAATTTCCCGTAAGAGGTGCCTATGCAATCCACGGTATCAAATGTCGTTCCTATTATCTTATTTCACTAGCATGTATATGAAGTTTGTTACTCCAGTGATGGTTCCCCTTGTCAGACCGCACAAATGAATACGCTTTATATTGGATTGTCTTGAAATATTAAGAGCATGCATTATAACATGGCTAACATTCTCCCTGATTATCTATTAGCTAGAGCAGCTGGTCTGTTGGATTTCAGGTTATATAATTACACTTTTTTACCTTTAGTCTCAAAGAAAGCTGAATCTAAAGTAAAATGAATATCACCTGATTGGAATTCCTTTATGGTTCATGTTTACGTTGGTAGGAGTCCAATTTCCCATTTTGCCTTTGATCAGGGGTAATTAGAAGTCAGATAATCACAATTAGAAGTCTTGGGCTGTCTTCCATCATTCTATTCTTGACCCCATCATCCAAACAGATTGAATTTTACCTGACATTCATTTCCAGGCCAGAAATTTGCTAAACTAGATTAGATTGGGTTTCCACGCTGTCTGTTAGTACATTGGAATTCGTCTCCTGCCTGCCCCTCCTCGGAGGCACCTTCAAACATGTGCTTGTTATCCAGAACGGGTCAGGCAGCAACAAAGCATTTCCAAGCAGTTTCTTTTTTGTTGTTGTTTGTTTCCTTTAGTATCTGACCCTGGAGTCTGATCATGTCTACTGTGTGTGTTAAAGGTATTTGACCACATCAGTTAAGCTAGCAAGTCTTTTTTTTTTTTTTTTTTTCACTGAGGAGCTTAATTAATCCAGGAAGGGTTTATGACCTTGAACAAACTGTGGGCATTGAAAATTTGGGTAGTGAAGCAGAAAAGTTGTTGGGAGAAGTTATCAGAGTAATGCACAAGTTTTGTATTTGCTTTTCAGTGTTGAGGAATACTGAGAATGAAAAAAGCTTTGCTGAGGTTGTTCGCAGTGAATGTTATATTTTTGCTAGCTCTAATACATTCCTGCAGACAAACTATTCATCTGTCATCTGAATACAAAATGAGTTGAACAAAAATGCCTAAGACATGAAAAAAAATACTCATTCAACTGTAGCTTAAGACATGGTCTGTTCATAATAAGTTGTAAAGATTATGTTTTAAAAAAATACAGTTACAACACGCTGCACTCTGAGAATCTCACAGGAAAAAAATTTCTGTGGTCAGAAATTACCTTTAAATTACATAGTCTAGATAATTATTCATGACTGGACTCCAGGGGGAGAAGAATAGGTATTTATAGAAATTCTTCTGAATGGTCTCAGAGCTCAAACATGCTATATGCAAATTATAGGATTAAAAAAAAAAAACAATACCAAAACCCCACCAAACACCCCCCCACCCCAAAAACCAAAGGCAAGCAGTGTTTGTTTTGCTCTGAAAATAAATTGGCTTTCAGTTTGGAACACTGAACATGCCACCTTCTTAAAACAGAATTATCCTCAAAACTGAAAATACCTAAACTGGTATGCATCTACTACTCTCAATACATCTAATTCCCAGTGTGACTGAGGTGCATGGTACAGGGCATGCAAGTAGAAGCCTTACAGGCAGGATTGATCCGTCATATCTTGGGAAGGGGTGAAAGGACTTCATAGAGATCTTATTGTGAAGGCCCGAGGTATGTAGGAGCCAAAGGCATGATGACTTTAGGATATGAGGCGTTTCTTTTTGTCATTTAAAACGCTGTGTGTCTCTGTCAAGAGGAAATATTACACTAGGGTTTAAACCAGAAAAGGTCATAGGTTATGTGTTTTCAGTGAGCTGTAACTGATGGTCTGATCTGCTTAGAGGTAGGATTAACCTCCCTCTCTCTCAGAAAGGACTCGCAGAGAATTGTTTGCTTGGGTTTCTAATCTTATTTTACCCCAAATGCCATGTGCCCTTATTGGTGGCAGAGGAGATTCTTGTGGTAGTGGAATCAGTGAAAAGCTGGTAGATCACACAAGAAGCCTCTGAATGAAGGCAGAATTGAAACTGGGAAATAAAGAAAACAGCAGGCAGGTCACCCTCTCAGGAAAACAACATTCATTCTCAGTCATGCACATCCTAACACTTTTGACGGCAATTTATCATGGAAGACTGGGTTCACTGCAAGGGCTAACACATGTCATAGGTTAAATCAGAAAAGGCAATACTGAAAGGAGACTTCAAAGTCCTTAATACACAGAGTTAAATATGTTGGGAAAAAGCTTACGATGTTTGTTATAAAGATAGGAGTAAACAGCACGCTGGAGGAATTTTGGCAAAATGTAGTGTGATTCTTTTGCCTATTTAAGGCACCATTTCTGTGTCCTTGCAGTGGATGTACAGGGCTCTGGAGAATACAACCATAACTTGCAGAAAGTTGGACAGGTTGAGCTAACAGGTCTTCTCCAATTCTAATTGCTGTAGCTCAATAAGCAGAATTGGATATATCTGCTCATGGATGGTTTAACGCCTGGGGGAAGTTACCTTTCCCCACCATAGACATGAGCCTGCTTGGTGCTTTATGCTTTTAATTCACACCGAAGTCTGTGCAAGCGGCGAGGCCCTTGCACCCTCCTGAACACTCAGTGGGTTTGTGTGCGCGTTTAGCTCTGAGAAAACTCTTTTGAAGCAAAGGAAAGAGATTTCACCCTGACTGAGGTTTCAAGGTGAATGCAGTAGCAAACCGAAAGCTTGGCAGCACTTTGCAATGCATGGTTACGAAGGTGTTCAGTGATGCTTCTGAAAGATCTCTCCATTTTGGGGTCATGCAGTCCGGTACCTTTTCCTGTTCAGATGCTTTCTGAGTTAGAAATCAGTTAGCTAACTTGAGCTGCCCACTGCTGGACATAGCAGCAGTTGCCAGGCAACTTTGGGCATGTATGTCTAAATATATATATACGGCACTTCCATCTAAGAAATTTGTATTACCGGAACTCAGCCTGGGAAAAATCACTGCTTGTGACCATCACTTCTAGTAGACTGTATTGCTGAAGTGTTTCTGTGGTAAAAGTAGAAATCATTACAGCATCAGCAATACTTGGACCAACTCTGACTCCAGCCCAGTTTCATGTCTTTGCAACTCCACTCATTTCATTTTGCTTGATTCACACTGCTGTCCAGTCAGACTGTTCCTGTTTTTCAAAAGGTATAAAGGACGGCGGGGTAAAAGATAGGATGAATGGACTTCTACAGAACTGCTGAAGTGTTAAGAGTGCAGGCAGAAAAGCAGCAGTGCAAGCTCCAACATCTTACTGTGTCAGGGTCCTGCCCGGCTTAGTTACTATGTGTGTCATTGTAGTGGAGCGTTCATCATATTCAGTCGTAGACCTGTTAGGCTGAGACTAACAACAAAACGGCAGTCGTGGTTTGTCCAGAGGACCACGTATGGAGATGCTCACCTAGGCCATTAAACAGAAGACGGTGAGAGTTAGTTGCTGAAGTCTGGATCCAGGCTAGCATCCTGCAGAAAATGGGGTAGCTCGTCCAAGCCGTTCACTATTCAGCGTTTCTCTTGCTCTTCCCACGCTCCTTTCAGTCTGCTGCCCTCCCAAATAACTTGATTATATTTCTCTTGCTTTTTCAAGAAATGGTATTTGGTCTGTGATCTTACTATTTTTCTAAAGGACCCTGGGTCTTTTTCTCCTTCCATGTAATCTTCTCTAGGATTGTTTACGAGCCTGCCAAGAACAGATCGAATCCCTCCTTGAATCCAGTCTACGTCAGGCACAGCAGCACAACGTATCTTCAGAAACAAAGACTGTAGAGGATGAAGCAGACCTTTCCTGCACACCTACTGATGTGCGAGATGTGAACATTTAAGAGGACTTCTTCTAATGGGTTTGCTTGGCGAGAAAAGCAGACAAAGAAAGGGCATCTGAGAAGGAATCAGCATCAGGATCTCCCCCCCAGAAACCCTTTTCTCCAGGACATTTTTATACCAGAAGGGAAAACCAGTCTTGTTATATTTTTTCTTGCTCTGTCTCCCTTCCATCTGTGACTTCAAACAAACAAATAAACAAAAAATACCCCAAAAACTGTCTTAAAAAAAGAAAAAAATAGTATTTGCATTACCCCCAGGGGTTTGTGCTACAAAAATAGAGGATTTTATACAATAATAATCAACTAGTTTTTATATTAAAGTGTTCTTGTCTGTATGTTGTAAAAATAGGCATTAACACACAAAATGTCTCCAGGGGAGGTATTAGATTTGATTTCCTACATATAAAACCAACCAACCATTTTTAAAGTAGAAGAGGGTTTTTTTTTTTTTTAGATAGTAAATGAAATATTCTTTTTTTTTCTTTAAAAAGCATAGCTTTAACGCAGTTCTAGGCTTTTCTGTATCTTGCTTGCTTATGCATTTAGTCACTTTATAATTCATCTGTAAATGTTTATTTTATTTCCTTAGGTTTTTTTTATCCTCTTCACCTTATAAATGGTTAACGTAACCCATAAGTTAGTGTATGTTAGTATGCAGCATTATTATATGTTAATCTTTTTTTGTGCCTGTGGATTGCCTGTGCATAAGGCATTTGTAGGGTTCCAGCTTAGCATTGTTGGGAAAGGCCAATGTACTACTCATACGATACTCTATTATAAAGAGAAACCGAAATAGTGACATAATATATTATATTTTTGTAATCTTCATATTTTTGTAGTTACCTGTGTAAAATGCTGGTCTGACCCCACAGATATTCAGCCTAATTATGGTCAGGTTCAATCCACAGTTTAGTCTTTTTTTTTTGTTTGTTTGTAATATTCTAAAACCATTCCATTCAAAGCACTTTCAGTCCATTAGATATAGGAAATACATTCTTTATTGTGTGGGAATTTTTTTTTAATGGAATGGTTTGGAAATTTATAAGTGCTTGTTCGCAAACTTGGAATTGCAAAGCAAGTGCATTTAACTATGGTGTTAGAGGAGAGGTGATTTTTTTTTTTTTCCCGAAGGTTCTGTTCCAGTGAGAGAAATTGCATTCACAAATTGCCAGAATATCTTCCTATCCTTTTCTATAGAAAAGTTGAAGTTTAGAAATCCTTTGGTGCCAACTCATCTTTATAAATTAGGGGCCTTAAAGGTGCACATATAGGACACATAGTTTAAGGATTGTCGCTAGATGTTTTACAACTGAAGGTTTTTAAACACTAAAATATATAATTTATAGTTAAGGCTAAAAAGAATATTTATTGCAGAGCATGTTCGTGAGGCCAGTATGATTTGTAAAATAATGCAATCGCCCCTTTTTAAAAAAAAAAATCTTTCTACCCTTGATGTTGCAGTTTTAACACAGCTTATTAAAGAAAAAAGGACACGCTTCAAAGGACAAACCCAAAACAAAGCAGTCTATTTGGCCCCTTCCTATACATTTTTCAAAAGCAGTCTAACCATGAAAACGCCATAGTTAATAGATACGAAAATTGGAGTACTTGAAAGAAGTTCTTATTCCAGTATATGCCCCATTTTTTTATTTAGCTACACATAGAAAATTTGCACATCTTGGCTATGTATCTTTTTATTATTATTTTAGAAAGTAGCTGAAGGGACGTGGACATAGCTGTTGAAGTTGATGCTCGAGGAGAATGTGATGGTGAAATGTATGTGAGAAAACTGCCGCTAAGGTGTTGATTGTAAAAAAAACAAAACAACAAAAAAACAACAAAAAAAGGAAAAAGGAAAAAAAATTTAAAATTAAAAAAAAAGAAAAAGAGAAAAGAAAAGGAGTGGATGCTCCATTTTTATTGAGCTGCTATGGATAAATTCCCAGCATGGTTTGAAAAAAAAAATTAACATTGCTTTTCTGTATCTTTGTCATTGTGTTTTGCTGCTATTTTGTGGATCAGTTTTTTTTTTTTTGTTATACAATGTCATATACTGCCATGTTATAGGTTTTAATTTTCTCATAGAAAATTATATTATTGACATCATTTTTTTTGTAGATTTTTTATGTGATCAATTTTTACTTAATGTGATTACTGCTCTATTCCAAAAAGGTTCCTGTTTCACAATACCTCATACTTCAGTTAACCGTGTCTAGACCAGGTTTTAATGTTCGTACACAGTGCCTCATAGTTCTACTGCAAGCGGAAATGCATCGAACGTTATTCTGAATGGGTCTCGCGATTTGCAACTAGGTTGCATTAATTTAAAAACAGCAGACATTTCAGAAGATCAAGTAATGTCAGTTTTTTTTGTTGTTATGCATTTTATAAAGCTGGATTCTTTGTCTGATCTGGGGTTTATTATCATAGTAGTTTTAAGCTGTGTTATTAGCCACATTGATATATGAAAGGTGCATTATAATATAACTCTTGTATGCCACCTGATGTGGTTTCCCATCAGCTGGGACGCATCATTTGGTATGATAGGTTATCTTCTGGAACTCTAAGTATTTTGTGTGTTTAATCTGTTATGATATACTAGTTTTTTGTTTGTGTTTTTTTTTTTAATTATAGCATAATGCTAATTTAAAAAGCCTGTAAATCTCATAAATAAGCCAGCTAACAGAGTTGTATGCTGAAGAATAATCTAGCTGTTGCCTGTATGCTGCTAAACCAAAACAGAATTAGAACTCATTTTGAGGCAAATGCAGTTAAGATCCTACATAGTGCATAAATAAAGCATTGCAATGCTACTAGCAGTCGCAGGACCCAGGAGGACTGGATACATTCTGTCCAAATTTCAGGAACATTTTCTTACTGCTTACCTCATAAAACACTTCTGTTTGTGGCATCTCTGTGTCTCTGAACCAAACATGATTATTGAGTTAGTGCTTGTTGGTTATATTATGTGTTACACTGAGTGGCAGTGTGTACTGCAAATTTCTTTAAAATATTGTATGTACTAAAAGGCCAAATCCAGATTAAGTGGGTTCACGTGCCAACAGAGATGCTTTATTTGTCACATTATTATATCAATCTGTAGTAAGCAAGCAATTCAGATTTGTACATTTTTATATTGTACTATTGGCATCACTGGTCTGAAATGCACATTTTCACCAACAGACCTGTAACAGACAAGTTTCCAGCAAAAAAAACTAAAGTCTAGAAATAAAATTGGTAAAACCCAATGTTCGCTTGTTGTCGTCTTTTTTTTTTTTTTATTGCCTTCATGAATGCTGAACGGTAGTAACTACCTGATGCAATGAGTAAACCACATGACATTTTCTGGGTTTGACTCTCTGCTTTAATAGTTGCAATGCTGAAAACCTTTTGTTGTTATTTTAGGAAACCGTAGGCGTTTTTAGCAATGGGTAGGTGACTGTCACAGTAATGTGTATTTTTAAAAAAGCAAAATCATTTTTTTGCTGAAGATTTTGTTTTAAACACCTAAGGTAATTACTCAGAGTAAAACACCATTTGGTGGTTCTTTTCAGTAAAAGGTAAAATAAAGTAGGTGTTGGATGGTACAGAGTGCTTGTTTGTATTTATTTATCAGTGTAAGGTTTTGTGTCCTAGAACGCCTTTACAGAAGACAGTTGGTTTTAGAAGCAGTAAGGTTAACCTGCCGCCTTCTCCTTCCCCTCATACACGGCTTTTGCATCTTACTACTGTATCACTAAGATAGATAGTAAGGAATAAACCAGAAAAATGTAAAAGCCTATTAAAATATGTAAAAAAGACCTGGACCTAGAAGGACAGAAATTGTATATGATTATAAATTAAAATGAGAAAAAATTATAAGCTGTGTCCCAATTCACATTCCAAAGTATCTCTGAAAACGGGGGATGTACGTTACCAATTATTACCAGAGCCAAACACAGCAGAAGCAGCTTATTCTTAGTGGAGATGGTCAAGCTGCCAATCTATGTATTTGACTATTCACCTTATGAAAATATTTCTGCCTTTAAAAAAAAAAATCTACATAAAACATCAAGTGCTTGTCTCTTCTGTCGCACATTAGAAATCTAGTATCTGCCGCCTGAGTTTCTCGTCGACTGAACTTCACATTACAACTGATCCTGTGCAGTAAGTACAGCAAAGGAAATGAAAAATGAAACTCCCAAGTTAAGACCTAACATGTTAATTATAGTCTAGTGCAAAATAAGTTTGTCTTAGTGCAGTTACCAATAGATGGGAGACCACCTGCATCAGAAGAATCCCAGTTGCGCCTGTATTAGCTTGTCAGTTTCCCAGTCATTTCAGACAGAAACCCCAACCATGTGGCCTGCTGTAAACCTCATAGGTCAGGTAGGTAAAGTAATATCAGTACATAGCGTCATCTGTCATTTTTTCCGTTCGAAATGGGGAGCTCCTCAACATGGCCAAGTTACACTGGTAGGGCACCAAGGAAGATCCGTATAGTGGTGAAAAGATCTAAACTACATTCACAGTGACTAAATACAGATCAAGCCAAAACTTGAATTGGACTCATTCAAAAAAGACTCATTTTTTTTTCCACACAGATCTTTTATCAGTTTTCTGCAAAATTTCAGCATATTTTAAAGAAAAAACAGGAAAAAAAAAAAGGACTCACTTTTTTATCACTGATGGCTAACCCCTCTGATTTTAAATGTTTGAAATTTGAGTGAAGATATACTTAGCAAATCCTGATTTGGGACAAAAACCTTTTTGCTGATAAAAAAATAGAATGATTCAGTGAGAAATTTAAACCTGCATTTTATTGAACATGTTAAGTGGGTTTTGCCTTTCCTGTCTGTTTTATAAACTCTATGAAACCGACTGAAGTGTTCTGTGGCTGAAGTAGGTTTAAGCCCACATAGTCAGCTCTGTTACTTACATTTTCCTTCTCTCAAACATCATCTCTAAATGCAGGCTACTAAATTTGAATGTTGGGTGAACTATGCCAGTATTACTCACATTGCAAAGGGCAGAAAGACAAGAATGTAGCAAGGAAAACAATTTACTATAGGCTGTAAAAAATATGCATGTTCAGCTAGGCTATGCTGTAGCTTATTAAAGGGAAAATACTGTATTTTCTTACATCAGATTGAGACGTGTGCACAGAAAAACCTCCAAAAGACATCCAAAATACCTCCTCAATTCCATTGCTGAGTTCAGACTGATTGACAAGCTTGGACCCTTTATGAACACTTAAATTCACATACTCTTTATTAAAGAACAAACGAGATCTGTTAAATGTAAAAACTCGGAATCCACTTATGTTCAAGCATATCTGGCATTTTAAGTGATAGAAAACTCCAGAAGAAAGTGAAGTTTGGAGCTATTATTTCAAAGGAGTCATAGGAATGACCCAGACATGCGGGCTAGGTACTCTGATAAAGATTCCTGGCAATGTCACTTAAAAGCTACAATGGGACAAGGGCAGTAAAGCTATAAATGATGGCATTTTAATGAATTTCTGCCAGCATCATTTTATGGGAAATGTATCTCTTCAAACATGGTATTTTTACGATCCCACAAATATAATTGATAATAGTAATTGCATTGGCATGGCAAACATAGATTCCCATCTGGCTTTTGACTGAATTCCACGCAATATTCCAATCAAATGATGAGAAAGGGATTGCAAATTAGTCCACTGGATTGCACTGATAATGTGAGACTTGCCAGACTTCTGATTTTGTTCTTTCAAATTCAGGAGCAAGGCAGAAGTTACCCTTTTGTTTCTTTAATGTGATAGACATTAAAGAAGGAAAACAGACACAGTTTCTTGGCGATGCCATTAGCATCTGCAGAGCCCTACTTAGATCTGCCCTACTCTTTGCCTGTGTGAAGACTATGTATTAAAAAGTCTCACGTTTCAGGGAAGTCACCAAGTATTCACAGCCATCATTTTCCTGAGCGCTCTTACCTGAGGAGGGACCTACTGGCAGAAAAACTGGTGCTCACAGCAGATCAGGAGTAAGGCACACAGGCAGCATCTTTACTCTGCGCAGGCCCTGCTGATGCAGGAGCACCACCCGCGGTGTGTGGGCAAAAGATCTGCTCCCGGAGTACACACCGCTACTTCTACCCAGCTCCTGAAGCTGTTTTTAATGTGGTCTTCAGAGCATCAATTCCTTCACAGCCCAGCCCCAAGCTTTTAGGGAGCAGTCACTACCATACACAGACCAACGCAACAACAGATTTACTTTTCTCAAGTTGCCTCTCTGGACGCAGGAGGCTGTGCTTAGTGGCTGCTAAGGTCCTCCCTCTTAATACAGTAAGAAAAAAAAAATCCATCTGTGTGGATTTCACCTCTCTTCTCATTTTAATTATGGCTTATGTTACTTTTCTTATTTATGACAATATCCTTGAAGAAATACAATTAGCGTTTATTTCAGATTAAAAAAAACACGTAGTGATCCATCTCAAAACCAGAGTACCAGTCTGTCCACTCACTTGAAGACTGCAGTAAAAAATTACATTCCCATCCTATTCAAAATAGGCATATTCAAAATTATGTTCCCATCATATTCAAAATATGCTAAAGTGCAGTCACAGTACAATCTTCCCTGCTAACACGTCTGTCAAGGAGTGAAGCCTACCTGAAAGCCACAGACTGCCCAGTCAAATGAGACCTTGACTACATCTGCTCAGCTCTGACTAATCTGGCATGAACTGGAAAACACAGAAGCAAAATAAGAACTTCATTAGGCAACTGTTGCTAAATTCATACTTGGTAACATATTTGGGGTGGGTGACCAGAGGGTGATAGGAACCTCCTCCTCCCCACCAGTAACTGGCCTTAGATATGGAAAAACTCAGAGAGAATGGCCTGCGACTGCTTGTGTTGGCAAATACATAAAGGAGTAACTGGTTAAGAGGGTAACCCTCAGGGTTGGAAAGAGCCCCAGGTACAGATATCTAATACCATCAAGAAAGCTGAACCAAAGGAGGAATTGTTACATGCACAGGCCAAGCGTCAAGCCAGGATCTGACATGTCGACTGGCTGGAGCAGGAGCAACACAGAATGGAAATTGCTATCCACTCACTATTCCCAACCTGCTAAGTAAATAAATTTTAGATTATATGTTGCTGAGTGGTGAGGTTTTGTTATGTCATCCATCCCACCTGACTGCCCTGTAACACTTGTCTTAACCCATCCACAAGCTACGCTCCATTAAATGCTTGGGCTCCTACGACAGCTAACATGTTACCCACCGTAAGGATGTTATTTGTAACATTAGCACCAGTCTTCAAGAAGCTGGGCTGAGATGGGCAAATCATTTAACAAAGATCACTAAGCCACCACCAGAGCATTACGACAACTCACCTGAGCCAGCACCGAACGAGTGACCTAGTGTCCTAAGTCACTACTCTGATGGCAAACTGGCTGAAACGGACAATTAAGCTTTTTGATGTTTTATTTCTCCTTTTATTAGATTTTATCGCTACAGATTGTTTGAATACAGGGTATTATTTTTTGCTCCTTGAACACCCGCAAACCATAGTTCTTTACATTTGGTTGCTGGCTACTTTAACTATGAAGATTGGATCCTCAGCAAATGTGTACTGTTAAATATAGCTATGTTCTTTTTATATGCGCAGACATAACACCTTCCCAATATTTCCAGAAGGCATCAGCAATTATTTCCTCAAAAGTAAACATTATTTCTTATAAACATTTATTTAATGTTTTTGACTCAATATTTCTGTAGCTGTTTCAGTCATTCACTATGACCGCTTTGTTCGTTTTAGACAATACATCTATCAGCCACATATTAATTCATGTTTCTCTTTTCATGGAGACCCTTGGACTGCAAAGGATCAGAAAGGTTCCTCCCTTATGGACAATATCTTTCTAATATAAGTGAAAGAGTTCATCTGCCTTCACTCCTGCATGATAGCGCTCAACAGCGTGGCAGAGTCAAACAAGTATATGCAAAGCCTCACGCGTTTACGGCAACACAAGTGTTCTCTCATGCTCCGACAACTTCCCCATCACCTAAATATAGTCCTCCATGGTTTTAAAATCCCTCTGTAAACCTGCTTAAGGTGTCTTCAGGGATCTCTTTCCACTTCGCCCATGCTTCTGCTGAAGGAGATTTTCAGGCAAATCACAAGTCAAAGCTCCTTGAAAAAGTCTCTCTATAGTTTTCTCTAGTATGATTTGTTTCTTTCTCATTAGTTTGAGAAATAATGATGCTACTGGATTTCTGTGAAGTTTGTTCTCATCTTATTGCATAAGAGAACTTAAAAGAAGAGCAAGACATATAACGAGCCAGATTCTCAACAAGCGGTTCTAACAACGTGCCTATGGTGAAGCAGGGTTGTGAATTCTCAAATTGTGCTCAAATCATTCTCCATCTCACTCACTCACGATGTAAGTCCATGTGGTTTTAGGTTCACAGTGCACTTGACTAACCACACCATGACCCAAGGTCTCCTCAAGAAGGAAATACACTGCAGACCTAACCTCTAGCTCTGCTTAAAAGTGACATACTATTATATTGATTCTGTTTCAAATAGTCATGTTTTTTACTTGTATTTCAGAAGCTGTCAAGTGCTTATTAACAGTAACTTCTGTATATGTGTTTTTTAAAGGAGGTAAATGGGGTCTCAAAAATTCAATGTCTGCACATACATTACAAAAAAAAAAAAGCCAGTTTAGAGAACAATGTAGGCATGTGTTTTTAAACTACTGTTCGTGCAGTCTGGTCAGGACTGTGTGACACAGTATACAGTGTTTTGTCATCCAAGGAATGTCTTTGATCAAGAGTTTATGCAAGAAGGAAAAAAAAGCCATGAAACCCTAATCCGTTCCCACAGTCCAGTAAACGTGAGCTGGACAAACAGTGGACAATAGCAGTAAAGCTTGCTGCTGGAACAATAGCTGCAACTAAAAAAATTAAAGGGTTGCTGACTCACAGTTCCTACAATCAAGAAAGATTCCATGTGGTGTTGGTTACTCCCTAGAATCCTGAAGATGCTGAAGGTTAAAAATTGTAATTACTATTACGTTGAGATAAAGCAGCAAAATATGCTACTAAACAATCAAAAATGAGAGACGGTGACAAATACTGATGTTGATTCTGTCTAGTGCGGAGTCGGGATGCAGAGACTCAATAATCAATCCTTCTGCCTAAACATTTTGCTAAAAGTAAACTCTATAATTTTATTATAAACAAATATCAGTTTAATTCTTTCAGTCCGTATACCACTATTTCAGATGCCACCCATACAAATTCTGCACAACTACAATCAAGCATTCTAATTTTTCAAGACAAAAGCTATATGCTAGTTCTTATACCTATTCAGAAATCTTCTGCAGGCAATTTTGCCATGCCAAAACCAGACACACAGAATGCCATATTATTGGTCAATTACATATGTATATGAAATACGATAGAACAATTAAAAACATTGTATAGCAAACCACTTCAGAATCAACTGGCACTTACTGTGGCTGATTTTTTTTTTACCTTTCATATATTTCGTATGAGAATGAACGGGTGCTACTTTATGCTAATAAAGATTTCCAGAGTCTCCTATGTTGGCTATGTTTCACATAAGTTTACTGACCGTGTTTCCTTCCACACAGTATTACATCATTTGGTAGAACTTTACATACGTTCAGGAGTTGCAAAGTACTTAAAGAATCTTAGGCTGAAAAATGCTGCAAGAAAGTAATTATTACACTTCAGGAAGAAACACACCTGTGATTAAGGTAGGAATATTCACAGTGTGATGCCAAAGAGATATTCAAGTTAGCTACAAATGAACTAACTGTATAAGCGGTGTTAAAACAGAGCTTATTTGGATATTTAACAGCATTGTACATCAGCTAGATCAGTGTTTTGTTCTAACATAGGGATACTCTTTCTGCTGCATTGAGCTGGCTTTAATTTTAGCCCAGATATCACCCCATTGCACAGTGTAGTCTAGACAATCCCAAAGAATCCCAGAGCTCCAAGTTCTCTTCTCGTCTCTGCTAAGGAAACCAATATTTTCAAGTCTGAGTGCACAGAGTTACATACTTAGAAGAACTGCTTTCAAAATAGTGCACAAAGCTTTTTTATTATTATTTTTAATGTCAAGAGAGGCTGAGCTGGTTCTGCAGTTCCAAACGCTGGGAAGTGCTTCAGTACCAGATTGCTCTAGTTGGTCTTTATACATCAATCCTAGACACCAAAACTTGCAACTGGAAACTCGCCGCAGAACTCATTTCACACCTCCCAGATCTCCATTTTCTCTGGTGATATACACATTTCTGTGGTAATGTGTACTGTCATAACTTTATCCATTAAAAACACAACTCTGGCAGACTGTAAAATGAGAATCTTCATGGTTACTTGCCAAACTATGGAAGCTGAAGTTTTAGGCTGTAATCAGACCAGAACCCATTGCCATAGGAAGCTGCAAAGGGCAGTATTCAAAAGGCACTAACGTTCATACTGAGTAGCACCAAGAATATGAAGAATTATAACGTTAGTAAAAATATTAAAACTTTTGTTTCAAATCAAAGTCCTGCTCTTTAAGAAGATCAGGATGAGATATAGTATCACACACACACATTGCTCTATCTGCCTGATCCAACTTTGTTATAACCTTCTCTGGAGCGCCCTGAACAAACTCCCATCAGAAATAAAGATTCTAATCCAGAAGGACTTCAGATAATTCTAGTATTCCATCAGATTTCAAACTATATCCTTAAGATTATTAGGCACACCAACACCAGCACTTTGTCAAAAATGTTTAGTGCTTCATGCTGCTGTCATTGCAGAAATTGTTTAAGATAGCAATTACCCTGACAAGGAGTCTCATCCTCGTCTTGCTTGCCCACACCTTTATCTCCAGAAAATGACATTAATATCATCAGCAATCCCTTTCAAGCATGCAACACTGCTGAGTAATTACAGGACATTATAAAAAAAAAAAAAAAACAGAAATGTTGAAACGAGCCACCCAGGGAGAAGGCACTCACTTCCATTTGATAAAAAAAACTAGAAAAGAATCTAAGATTATTAAATCAGATCTTGAAACAGAAGGCTGTATTTAATGACATATACAACTTTGGCAGCTTGTGAGTAAATAAATAAATATTAGATCCAGGCCTGTAGTTGCACGATTTTTATAAATAAAAGATTCCATTTTTAATGTTCTTTTCTTGTAATATCTTAATGTGGAGACGGGTATTAAAACTCTGCATTCAAAAAGGACTCAAAAAGGGATGTAGATGCCTACAGAACAAAAAAGATGTAAACAGAACAGGATTTATGGGTTTAAAACCTGAAAAATTCAGATTATTTGATCTCTTTCTGTGGGGTAAGTCGTATATCTTCAAAGGGTATCAGTTCTTACTCTAAAGCACTGTGGAATATTAGGGTGCAGGCAGACTTCGGACAGACAGATCTCCCTTTGTTCCAATAAAGGAAGTTGTATTTAGAGCCGAAGTGTAAACAAGCATTCATAAATACATCGCAGGCCTCAAACTCTCTCTTGCATCTCTTCAAAAAACAAACCCTATATATTTATAAACTTTGGAACTGATCTACCAAAAAATTAAACCTCATAATTTTATCTCAATGTAATCTATCCATTTAAAAATAATCAATAAAAATGTGCTACCTTTCTAGAAATCCTAAAGACACAGACCAAAATGTGTACTTTACTCACCAAAAATAAACCTACAAAACCAGAGTGTTTAGTCTTTATTTCCCTTCCTCTAAATGGCATATATCCAGAAAGCTAGCAACATGAGTTTGCACAGGTTCTATGTGCATACTAGAACACACTGTTGCTTATATATTTCATACCTCAATAGCAACTGGATCAAAAAGTCACATAATCAAACAAGGCATGCCAAACTGGGAAGCCAGACTTTCCTTACACATCCACTTGTAAATTATCATAACCTTGTTTCAGAAAAACATAATAGGATTGAATGAGCCAGACTACTCCTACAGGGTTGGTTTTTAAGCGAGCAATTGCATACCCAGATTTTTTTCTGATTTATTTCAGCCATTTCTGTTGACTTCAGATGTTCATTCAAAGCTGAAATTGATCCCCTTCACATTACAGTTTACAACAAACAGAGAGAAAGTATGCTGCTTAATGAAGACGGACAAGTGTTTTATTCATGAATTTTACTAGGAGGCTTTAACAAACTCCATCCTATTTTTTTTTTACTATACTGACGTAGTACAATGACACAGATAACCCACAAAGTCAGATTTACATGTTCTAGTGATCAGCTAGCCATCAGCTGATTTGGTATGAGCAGTTAATGCCCCCATGGCTGTAAGACAGCATTGAATCAGCATGCAATTCTGCAGGGAATTAATTCACTGTAGTCAGAGTTCACCTTTCTCTGCTGATGCCTCAAAACTCACTATTTCTTGTACTCATCATATATCATAGAAAGAAAAATTACAAGTCTTCTGGACTGCAGTGACTTCAGTGCATTAGCAGTAATTAGCTTCGTATCCACCTTTTATTAAAATTCTGTATTCTACAGCTTCAGCTGAGAGATGATCATGAAAAAGCAAAACAAGCTAGAACGCAGCCCAGGCAAGTCAGAAATTTGTAAGTTAAATGTTTCAAACATTCCTCCCTAACTACTGAGCAACTACTAGAGGCGGTGAATACAGCAATATATTTTTAAGTCTTAGCAACTTCAATAATTTTAGCAGAATTTTTCTATCTAAATGCTCTTACCAGATCACGTACTTCTGCAAAATTTTAAGCCTGTTTGACAATACAGCACAGAGCCACAATCTCTATGTCCCACTTTATTAATAGCCAATATTATAACCTACAAGATTGCATTTTTTTCCCGTATCTTTTCCAGCCAGTCTTTAAAGCAATATTTAAGTTGCACAGTCAAGCGTTCAAACTGGGAATGTCTGAATGACGGTGGTCCACGGAAGCTTTATTCAGCCTCTCTGTGCACAGATCGTCCAACACAGTCTTAAATTACAGTGTAAGACTTGCTTCCACCAGAGTCCTGACCATTCAAGACACAGGATGAGTAAGCAGGATGTGAAACTAATGAAGCCATTTACAAGAATTTGTTTTCATTTGTTACAGATTTTAGGAAGATGTTAACATAACAGGAAAGGCGTTGAAAGAAAAGAAACCATACGCTTATATCTCACAAAACTGCATACTGGTTTTCAAAACTTTGATGGATTTTTTTTTTTCCCCGGTAGCATTCTAGTTGGCTTAAGCACACACCTTTCACAGGTGTTTGCTAACTGTAAAGTTCCTCATTTTCCAGGTGACTGATCTGAGAAAAATACAAACATGCAAAAAAGCCAGGTACTTGGCCACTCTTGATGTTGGCAAGAAGCACATTCTGAAGTATTTAAGTACTCAAAATGCAAAATTATTTGGAACGAGTCACATTAGCCATCTCACATTGGTTAAGGCAAACCAATATTCTTGACGTAACCTGGGCTTTTTACCTCCTGTAAGTAAGGTATAAAAATATCCCTACAGTATGCTGTGAAGACTCCACTGTTAACAGCCCTGAGCATCACAGAAAACCCCACAACTCTGTTGCAGAAAACAGTTTAAAGAATTGGCACCGAAGAAAGTATACGACTACATATCCAACAATTTTTAACCATACCTCATTTAATAAACACCACCAGGCCCATACAAGACATGAAACACAAGATATTCAGAAAAATACACACTCGTGGAATAAGAGACTCCATCAGTACACACATACGGAGCTAAATTAAAGACCTAATAGGCAATCCTAAACCTGGCATACCCCAGTTTGAAATCCTGGCTGCTACAATCTTTATAGTTAAATATGTGTATATACATATATATTTAGATAATAATTTATTCTAATAATATTAATCTATTATAAATAAAATTAAAGCAATACAAGAAAGGTAGCCACCAAACCAATTTTCAAAATGACAGTCACTGACCGCTTGATCTGCAAAGATCCTTTCTCTCCTTAGTCAAACAAAAATAATTTTGTTTTCAATACAATCTCGAGAGTAGCACTTTGCATATAACTTCCATATCATACACTTCTATTAATCAAATGCTTCGCAGATACTTTGAGCTCTCACATCCCTTCCCTTGCTTTTACATACATTTTTGTAAACCATGTACAGAGACTCCAAAAAAGGCTACATTTTAAAACATGAATACTTGGACCTCCAGCGTTTACTTCTCTTTGTACTATCATTCAGAACAACAACAAAACTGCCTTTTTTAGACCAAGATCCAGGGGGAGTTTATTTAAAGCATAATTCATGGATTTCAACAAAAAAATATTTTGAGTCGAAGTTAATCACACATGAGTATCTAGTACCTTTCATTAATTTGAACTAAACAGGTAAATTACTTTGATTTGCAAAAATAAACTGTTTTGTGGATGCAGAGACAACTTTTTCAAATTTGGATTTCTCTGAAGTGATTATAAAGTCAAATTAGCTTTCTTTTCTCTAGTATGTGATCTTTTTGTTTTGTGCCTATCTATTTACTGAGATTACAGGGTATACTATTTTATTTTGCTTCTATTTTCAGGTACTTGCAGTTTGGTGCTTGTTCTGCTTCCCAGTGGTTTAGCCACATAACAATTAAAAGCCAACTGTACTCAAACTGCCCTAAATGAAGAAACCATCAATGCTGCCCTGTCCCTTCCAAGGTCTCAAATGAGGAAACAAGCTACAAATGAATCCTACCTCAATATTGCTTTATTTCAAAGAAATTCACCACATAATTAGAAGAGCTGTATCATGTGTACATATGTTCTGTACTCTCTATTTTAACAACTTCCATCTATATAAATATTTGTGAACTCTTATAATCTGTTTCTTACAGAATACAATGACCTCCTCCACTAGATGGCCCTGACACTCACTATGTGTATCAAAGCTGTTTGAACACTTACACATGGAAGACAATTAAACAAACAAAAAAAAGTACACCAGCAACCACTTATTAAGAAAAGCCTCCGACATTGGCATACTTGCATACTCAGGAAACAGACAAAACGTAAAAGATTGTTTTGAAATAAATTGATACATATGCACACAACTCCCACCATACATTCAGCAAAACTGTTTTTATCTTCAGAGTCCAAGAGCCAAAAACTTTAGCAGAATGCATGTCCTTCATATCCCAGATGTGAATACACAGTGTACGTTTTAAAAATTCAAGTTGCTTATTTTCTTGTATAATAAAAAAGCTGTACAAGTAAAACAGAACCGACATCTAGATGGCGCAAAGTAGTGCTGTTCGAGCTTATGGTCATATTAAAACATTTCCTTCACCTGAGATAGTTTACCCTGCGTACAGCTTCTGATACCCATGGTAGTCAAATCTTTATGAAGCTACACTATGCCATGTAGACTTAGCCAGACATGCATACGTTAGAACTGATGAAAGTTTATATTCATTATATAACTGCATTGCAAATGGTATGCAAAGACATCTAGCAGCCCAGCAGAAAACATTTTTCAGGTAAAATAATTGACTGTATTTCTCTTAAACTAAAATAGTTGAATAGATTTAGCTGACAGCATCCGTTTTTTGGAAGGAGATTGAAGAGTATATTTTCAAGACTGGAAAATAAAAAGCTATTCCTCGATAAAAGGTACTAGTAAATACTAGTATCGGTATCACAGCTCTTCTGGTAGTGACGTTTCTGTCATCGATCACTTAAATTGCTAGGCTTTTTGGGTTTGGTTTTTGGGGGGTTTGGTGTGGTTTTTTTTCCCCCACACTGTGGCAGTCTGCAGAACTCATGGAAGTGCAAATGTCATGTTCTGAGCTACAGCCACTTTACGAGCAGATATCTTAATCTTTCTCCTTCGCATTCTGACTTCATTTGTCATTCTACCCTTTACACACAAAAATGTTTCCTACTGCAAAGTCTGCAGGCAATTGGTTCTATTTTACTTCACCTACAATATCTACACATCGTGTAAACTGAATGATCTGCATACACAGATTTTTAAGTAATATACACCCTTTAAATAAGGAAACTTTGCAAATGCATATGTTTTCCTTTTGAGGAATTAATCTATCAGTGCAAGGCTAGTGAGGAATTAAAGCAAATATTTCTATTTAATGGGTTTACACACTGGCATTTCAGCAATCTTAAATAAAACCTGGAGATAATAAATGTTAAATGACATATGAGAAATACTACTGCAAGTTCAATGGTTTTCCCTTTCCCCTTTAATATTTAGCACCTCTTCACTATTTTGATTTTGTTTAAAATAAGAGGAGATAAACACTTTTCCAGTTATCTGTTCTTTTAATGTTTCTTCTTTGGTCATCCATGTTTATCTTCATCTGTTATATTCAAAACGTTAGTGAAGATCTTTCAATACCGATTCTAAAATCGGACTGAATATTTAGCATTGAACAAACCTAAAAAAGAATACACGAAAGTGTTTCAAAGCACCTACTTTCCAAGACGAATGTTCAACAAAACTCCCAATTCCTCCATTTCTCTTCTTCTCATCCCACTTGTAATTCATTGTCAAATGCTATTTCCAGTTTTCATTTAAAGAATATTTTTCTTTTATTTTGCATTTGCTATCGATTGGGGAATTTTCAACAATCAAGTATTTTCACGTAATTAACTTCAAGTATTTTTACTATGATTGCAAAAGGAGAACAATAATTGCTCTGCACAAATACTGTGTTTTTGAGCAGGTTGAGAGACTAAATATTTTCAGAAATTAATACCATTTTGTGCTAAAATAACAACTTAATCCTACAAACCTGTTTAAATTTTCCTCTGATTTTTTCCAGATCTTCTTGCAGCTTATCATAAGTGGGGTCTTCATATGGGAATTTCTGAATCATCCCTATTAATGAATCCAGAGCCTTTATCTTTTTGCTACAAAAAGAAAAAAATAAAATCAAAACAGAAAAACCAATGAGCCTACTACAGAAGTTTTTTCAATCTGTCAATATGAAAATTATACTAGTACTTATATATAATAATTCAGAGCATAGAACCCAGCCCTCCACCCTTCTTTAATTCAACTTCTCCCATTTAGCTCACTGAGAGAGTGTATTTGGGTTTTTTTGGTTTTTTACCCTTACCTGTTCTTTTCATCCGTGCATTTCTGGAGCAGACACTGCCACGTCAGTGCAAACCCAAGGTAGCAGCCAATCTGCAAATTTATCAGAATGTCACAAGGGGAAAAAAAATACATGTTGTATATATAGTCAAACAAAAACAAGGCACTACATTGTATCCCATTCTTCAGGAAACAAATCACTGGATATACAAATATGTTTCTACGCTGGGAAGTTCAGTGACTTAGGGTAGGATAAATGAGGGCTATCTGTGTTACACAGTACAGAAGTCAGAAAACTTCTTCTAAGAATCTGTTTAGCATCAGAGGACAAAATATTTAAAACACAGCATAAAAAGCAGTTCTGCAAAACACTAGTCATACTTTATATTCTTTGAACCTTCAAATTTATTAAAGTGTGGTAGTAGGGAGACAGTTAGAAAACAACCTATTTAAGATGTTTTGGTAAGTATACATTTTTGCAGCACTGTCAGTTTAAGCAGCCCACACACAGCCCTACAAAAAGGTGTACCAGCTGGACTGAGGGAGCTACTGAGTCAACCAAAGAGGAAAACACATTTGTTTCTGCGTTAATACACAAACAATTTTACCAGCCTAATTCAAGAGGGTAGCATGGCATCAGAATGAAGCACGAGGAGCTGACTAAGCTAGCCTTGCTGCCAGAACTTTTCATTACAACTTTGGACACCAAATGAAATAGGAATATAGGTTAAGTTCTTCAATGCACCAACTGGATAAGTTGGACGGAGTCCCTTTCAAAAGCGACTTAGCGTTCACAGAAAAACAATGCAGATGCCCGAAAGAAAAGTTACCTGACTTTGAGAAATTAAGTCCAAAATTACAGTCCCATCCCACTTCAGACCACACGTGTGATCATGCATACACCTGCCATTTAAATTTACAAAACACTGTTGGACTTGTAAGCTCCTGTGGCCTGCAAACCACTTCAGAGTAGAATGGAAGTGTCTGGCAGTTCCAAGTCTTCTCTTAGTTACGTTTGTTCAAGTACACAGTGGAGGTTCTTTTTAAGGCCCAAACACGGGTTTGGGGCTTAACATCCCATTAAATGCTCAAGCATATTTGAAGTGAGGCTTCCAGTTAATTTTTCATTGACAGCAATTTAATTTGCACGCCCCAAAACTGCTTAGACCTAAGGTAAATGGAGACAACTGACAGATACAGCAGTTACCACTGCTGTAAATGCAAGCTACTATGGCAAAACACACCTGGCCCCTGGACACTTAGCCGCAGACTTCTCAGCTTAATTAGCACTGTTCTACCACGGGGGCGCAGTGCCAATCTTCTGCTTGAGCCCAAGCACATTCTGTCTAAGCCTGCCTGAGGGATGTGCCTGAAAACAGACACACTTTAATTATAATGTCTTACTTTAATTCTCTATCTAGCAAGGCTAGTATCAGATCAGCATAATTTTGCCTAAGACACACAATAGGCTGACAGATGTAAGACTACCCAAGTCACTCTTTCCCTCATTTAACGTGACTCGCTGTCTACAGTCCTACTGTCCTCTGCAGCTTCCCCAATATAAGTAGATTAGAGCACTTCTCTATTATGGTCTGCCTAGGACCATTTTGTATAAAACTACCCAGCTTTGGACGCTGCTGTTTAACTTTCTCATCCTGGAACCACATAGCTGTAGCATAAATAGGAAAATATTTCATCACTATACATCCCTACATCACACCCAAACGCAAACCAAAATTTTACAATAACCATCCTTTCAGAATTTGACAGTTTACCTTCTTCACTTCAAAATGGATTAATACCATTGCTACTGTTCTTTCTGTACATAATTAACTTTCTAAAACCTGAAAATATCAAAAGAGCAAATTGCCACATTACCCAAAGGGCTTCAACAGATCGAACAGATTTAGATTTGTGGCGTTGTACTTGAAATAAGGCCTGCCATGAATCCTGTAGTACAGATTCCCATCAAAGCTGAAAAACTCCAGTTCAGGTCCAAAAATACTGTAACTACATTGTACAGCACTGAACACGCTCCATGTTATGATAAACTTGAGCCGGACATATGAGACAAGTTGAAGTGCCTCACCACCACTCTCCAGTCCTTTCATTTCTAGGAAGGCTAATTGATTCGGGTATGCCATTGTGCGAGTGTGTCAACACACAGAACTGACTCCATGTACTAAAGAATAACAGTGCTTCAACCAACAAACTCTCCCAGTATTAGAAATAACAGAGTGCAACAGAAACACCCAGAACTGCCCCTTTATGCTTCTCCACCCAAGGTGTCTCAATGTTCTGCATTTTTCCCTAATGTGGAGCCACAGGAGATGGTACAGGGGGGCCTCTAGCCACAATTTCAGGTTACAAAAATAAATGAACAGTCCATCATCATTTTTTTCTGAGCAAGCTTGTCTCTTCCTATCCCCCCTTTCAGAAAAAAAAAAATCAAAATCTCATAGAGTAAATAAACTCAGAAAACACTGAGCCATCTATTTAACTGTTCAAATCAAAATACCACCTTTAAACTAGTTTTACGGGCCCTCTTGGATACATACAGAGCAGTATAACATAGCAGGTCTCGGACTACCAATATACTAGGCTCTGCCCAACAGTTTCTGTAGTACAATAATTTTCTAATGACAAACATATTGCGATTCTCAAGTATTTTCCCATTTACCTCAGACCCAATCCTGGCACCGTGGAGAGATCCATACCTCCTTCCCTCAACAACTCCAACGTGACTGCCTTCAGCATACCCTTCCTGATACCCCTCACCATGAAACCTGTAAAGGCAGAATAATAATTTTTTAGCACCTATTTTCATTTCATATCAAACTCACGCTGCACACAAGCAACTCACAGAAATAAAAACATGCTGTATCACCTTGGGAAGGCAATGGATTGTATTTAGAAATATCGCATAACATTGACTTAAATTAAGATGCAATTATGAACACTGTGACCTCTTCAAACAAGGTTACAATAATTTGCCAAGAACAACACACTCTGCAGCCCAGCTCAATACTTTCACCAGAACATCACAGCTAACTACAAGCTCACAACTCCGGGTCAAGTTTCCACAGGGTGGAAGAGCCCAGACCGAGCGGGCCGATCGCTCAGCAAGAGCAAAGAAGAGAATTTCCCCCGCCCTTCTCCTTCTTCGCCCCTTCCCCGGGCTCATTACCCGCCCTTCGCTCCTCACTTTTTCCTTCTCAGATCCTACTGCCGGCTGTGGAAGCCCAGGCCCAGGCCCAGGCCCAGCCCCAGGCCCGGGGCTCCCCTCCCTCCCCCTAGGCCGACGGTTACCCGCGGCAAGCGAGGAGCCCCGCTCCGGCCCCGCCTGCTCCCCGGTGCCCCGCTCAAGGCTCCCGCACCAACCCCACCTCTCCTCAGCCATCACGATCTCATCAAACATATCCGAGCTCGCAGACGCCGCCGACGCCGCCATTGCGCCGCCTCAGCGCGACGGCGGCCCGGCCCCGGCCACGCCCACCCGCTCGGCATGGCGGGAAAGGACGGCGAGCCGCAGGGGCCGCGCGCCGAGTGCGCCCAGTGCGCAGGCGCGCAAGCCCCCCCTCCTGGAGCAGCGAGGGGGCGTGGCCTAGAAGGAAATCGCCACGCCCCCGCAGCGGTGACGCGGTGTCTGCCCGCGAGGGGGCGCTCGAGCGTCGCCGGGGGCCCGGGGGACCGGAGGGGGGGGGACCGGGGTGGGGGGGTCCGCACCGGGGCCGGGGCCGCCGCTGGTCCCCCCCGCCAGCCAGCCCGGTACCGTGGCCGTAGGGAAGGCTCAGTGCCTTCGGGAGCGGGAGCACGGGGAAAAAGCAGCAAAACCAGCGAAAGGATGAATTTTGGTCTTTTCTTCCCAGGAAACCATCAGTAATTGTAGAAGCGGGAAAAAAATATTATTGACGGTGAATTCTTTTGTCGGATTTCTTGGCCTTATTTTCTGGGTGGCCTAACGCAGCCCGCTCAGCAGCCAGCCCAGCTGCTGCTCCCTGCACCCCGAGCCAGGGTGGGAGGCTCCTGTCCAGCCCCACGAGTCCTGCGCTCCGATACACGCCAGGTTCTGAGACGTTTCTGATTTCCAAGTAGTGTACTTTTGATGCATATACCCAAAACGTAAATATTTTTGATGTAAATACCCAAAGCAAACTATACTGTGCCATTCTAGGCTGCTTTGTTACAACATTTGTTTGTTATTACAGATCAACACTGGTAAAAGGAAGCATTTATGCCTATCTATAAGCATATACTTTAACGTTAACTTACACTCTTGTTTTCCAAATAATTAACAAAAATGTGGCTCTGGGTACACCAAAGTAGTCCATCAATCCAGATAGGGGTACAGGGGGTCTGTTATCCTCCAAATCAAACACAGGAGGGCAGGGCACTCGAAAAGACAGCTTTAAAATCCAGAGACGGACCTAAAGAAAAAATAAAACTACATTAGTGTGAAAATAAAGTCACCCTGCTACAGGTTAGCTAACCAGATGCAGCAATCACAGTTCATTAAAAATGCTCCGTCGCAGCAGGCTATACTGATGTAAACAGAGCGGCTGTAGTCAGTGGGCCAGCTCGTTTTCTCATTAATTTAAAGTGTAGATATCACTGGATCTCACGTGAACTCACTGAAGGTTTGCCAGGTGTGAATACCTACCTGCTCTACAACCACACAATCACGAGCAAACACATATTGTTCACTGATGTCAGTGGAAATATAAGGTGTCTTTGAAGGTTTCCTCTAAGCTCAGAGCTACAATTTAAATCTTGCTTTGGAAGTTAACAAAAAACAAGTGCCTTGATCTCAGTAGGTAGCGGGATTGATGAAAAATGCTGAAAATATAATAATGTCCTGGCAAGAAGACTACAAAACACCAGTCTCAATTTGGGGCATTCTTACTTACCTTCAACAATTGGTCTTGTCCAACGGGGTCCCTGATAAACTTGCTGTGTGCCTAGACTGTCACAAATTCACCCTGAATTCAGAGTCCTAATGATGCCTTTTCTGCACTGCCATTCGCTTCCAAAGGAAACGCAGCTCTGCTTTCATTGCGTCTGAAGCTGCCCGAAAGGATGGTTGGCTTCTGTACACTGTTTAGGAAAGAAAGTACATTTATTTAATTTATTGTGTCATTCTCCATTCATATAGAAAGTACACTGGCAGAGTAGAAAGAGTGGTCCCAAGTTTTCCACGAACACAGTTTCATAGAATCATAGAATCATAGAATTGTTAAGGTTGGAAAAGACCCTTAAGATCATCAGGTCCAACCGTTAACCTACCACTGCCAAGTCCGCCACTAAACCATGTCCTCAAGCACCACATCTACCCGGCTTTTAAATACTTCCAGGGATGGGGACTCAACCACTTCCCTGGGCAGCCTGTGCCAGGGCCTGACTACTCTTTCAGTGAAGAAGTTTTTCCTAATATCCAACCTAAACTTACCCTGGCGCAGCTTGAGGCCATTTCCTCTCATTCTATCGCTTGTTACTGGGGTGAAGAGACCGACCCCCACCTCTCTACAGCCTCCTTTCAGGTAGTTGTAGAGAGCGATAAGGTCTCCCCTCAGCCTCCTCTTCTCCAAACTAAACACCCCCAGCTCCCTCAGCCGCTCCTCATAAGACTTATTCTCTAGACCCTTCACCAACCTCGTTGCCCTTCTCTGGACACGCTCCAGCACCTCAATGTCCTTCTTGTAGTGAGGGACCCAAAACTGGACACAGGATTCGAGGTGCGGCCTCACCAGTGCTGAATACAGGGGCACCATCACCTCCCTGGTCCTGCTGGCCACACCATTCCTGATACAAGCCAGGATGCCATTGGCCCTCTTGGCCACCTGGGCACACTGCTGGCTCATGTTCAGCCAGCTGTCAACCAACACCCCCAGGTCCTTTTCAGCCAGACTGCTTTCCAGCCACTCCTCCCCAAGCCTGTAGCATTGCCTGGGGTTGTTGTTTCAGTGCTTTGAGCAGAGGTAAAGTTGATATTATGGCTCTTGAATAAAAGATTTATAGCTTTTTACACTTCCCCGAAGTGGAAATGGAGATGCTCTGTATCTCCTTTCCTACAGCCTTCCTACTATTCTAACAACTCGTATTTGCACATCATAGCTTCTAACTGAGACTTCACAAGGAGACATTTGACACCTAACCTTTAAAAACCTTTTAGGGCTGTAAAATGTACTATTGCAAATGAAAGCACTGCAATTGTCCTAGCGTCTGAGAAACTATGATCAACCGGGAGGTATATCGTGAATGGTGGTAGTGGTGTTTACATTCCCACAGAACCAAAGGCAATGGTGTTTCGAGGTTTTGCACACCAAGTTCCTGACCGAGTCAGGTGTCTGATGGTAGGGAAAGCATTTTCCAGTAATCCTTCCACCTCAAGCTGTGATCTTGTCAGATTTTATAAGCAAAACAGCCAGGTCTGGTCAGAGCTTGGATGGGAAACCTCCAAGGAAAACTAAAGTGCTCCAGGAAGCGGTGTGGGTAATTTAGCTCCTGGCATTCTTCCCTCCGTCTGAATAAATATTGAACCAACCTCTAACCATGCTGTTGCAGTAAGAAACATTGTGCTGCTGGTGGAAGATGCAAATCCAAAGGTGTCAGCAAACAGGGTCACTTGAGAGCTCAAGATGCTGTTCGCGAATATAAGGTTGCTCATCTTTGCGCTCTTGAGCAATATTCACTAATGACGATGTTACATCTACTTAAAAAATCTCTCACTGGCTAAATTAAACAGTGTACCCTCTGAACTCTGTTATTTGCTGTGTTTCCCATCAAAACTGTGCAATTTTTTTAGCAGAAAAGTAAAAGTGGATTTTTTTGACCAAATGTTAGAAGCTCATATTTATTTTATTTTGTTTTCTGTTTTTTTATTTTTTACTAAAAGGTCTTGAAAGGTATCTAATGTTCAGAGAAAATATGCTGTCTGATCAAAACCAGAAATGAAAAACAGAAAAACAGAATGCCCTAAGCCTGAAAACTTTTGGAATAAAACAACTTGAAAATCAGGACTGCATCTCCCAGCACGTGAGGAGCGGGAACCCTCCGGATGTGTGGCAGTGGCTCAGCACAAAGGAGAATGGGAAACACCATGGGAGATGTTCGCCAGCCAAGAAATCTGCAATTCCTGTGACTCACAGCATTTCCAAATGGAAATGTTCAGTCTCTTTTCCTGCCAGAAATTCACATCTTTTTCAGGCAAAAGCAACCCGTTTTCTCCCCCGCTGCACTGTTGACTATGGTTCCCATTTTTGAAAGAGAGCAGCCTTCCACCCACAGGATTTTTTTCATTTTGCAGGTGGATTTTGCGCAGCTGAAGAATCAGAGAAACCACACCTGACTGGGAATTTTTCCATTTTCCCGAGGAATCACCTCCTCCAAGCAGTTAGGGGTTAGCATTCCTTTCACTGTCCGGCACCTCGAAGGCTGCGAGCAGTGTGAATGGCAAGGTTTAATGACATAAATGGAATATGAAAGGGATGTTTTATAGAATAAATGCAAATCCACAACTGCTTTATTGCAGATGAAGTATAACTGATGATGTCTACAAGCAGCACTCGCCGGCCTAGATCTACAACTACCTGAAAGGAGGTTGTAGAGAGGTGGGTGTTGGTCTATTCTCCCAAGTAGCAAGCAACAGGACAAGAGGAAACAGCCTCAAGCTGCACCAGGGGAGGTTTAGATTGGGTATTAGGAAAAAATTCTTCACTGAAAGGGTTGTCAAGCACTGGCACAGGCTGCCCAGGGAGGTGGTTGAGTCCCCATCCCTGGAGGTATTTAAAAGACGGGTAGGTGTGGTGCTGAGGGACATGGTTTAACGGTGGACTTGGCAGTGCTGGGTTAACGGCTGGACTTGATGATCTTAAGGGTCTTTTCCAACCTAAATGATTCTATGAGTCTATTCTATGATTGAATGATGAGGAATGGGAGAAAAACAGCAGGACACACTCACACAGCTTAACGCTGAGCTTCACTCATTTGTTCTATTAAGAGAGTAACAACTTAGGACTAGATGGAGTGACCTTCACATATCCCAAGGTCAAAATGTAATGAGCTGTTTCCAAAACCCTTCCGTAACAGAGATACTTTTCTTAGACTTGCTGTTTCACATGGAGCTCATCAGTAACTGGCAGCAGCCAGACTTGAATTCCAGCCTTGGCAATCACTGCCTAGCTTTGGGAAAACACCTTCGCAACGGACTCCATCTTCACACGGCTGCTACTGAGCCAGATGCCACGGTTTGCTAAAGCTACTTGAAGTCTCTAGACCAAAGGAGTGACAAAAGAGCCATCTAGATTTCTGTGTTGAAGATGATTTTTTTTATTGCAAATGTACACATTACACTATTGATAATGCACAGAAATTTAAAAAGCTATCGTTTGCTAAAATTTTATGATTACAAAATGTCGCAAAATTTGTTACAACTAAAAAACCCACCTTCAAGAGTATATAAATAGAATTTTGAGCATAAATAACAGTAACAAAATAAACAGATGTATGTATTCAATAAATTAATTATAAATATTGCATTGGCAATGAAGTGCTAGGTCAGAAGAACACCAGTATTTCCAGTAGAGCTTTTTTTTTGTATAGAAATCTCTATTATAAATGAACCTTTGGAAATGAGTAGAATCCCTGAACCCTTTTCTCACATTGCTATTTTTTTCTTTTTTTCTTTGGTTTCACCTTGGTTATTCCTTCGTCAAATTGTTACAATGGGAGAACAGAACTGGAGACATCAGACACCCGCGTTTTGGCCACGAGGTACTCATAACCCCTTCCTGCAAAGAGAACGGCGTGACTGACCCAGTTCTGCGGCATTTAAGTCACTAAACTGTCTCTCCACTGATTCCCACAGATGCAGAATCAAGCCTGGAAGGGACTTGAAAGAATTGCTGGTGGTTAAAGGTTAAACACGAAAACCTGTTTTGCAATTGATTTGACCTATACATCATCCATTTTCAGCCTTCCTCTCCGTTTGCTAATGACATGCATGCTTATATACAACAGAACCTTAATTTAAACGCTAATTTGAACTGCTCATTCCCTACCTGATGAACATAAATGCTAGTTCTGTGCACTCTTCCAACCACACGCCGAATTCCCATTAATGTTAATGAGAACTCTCTGCTGGATGATGCTGATCCCACAGTGAACATAAATTAGCCTTTAAAAGAAATCAAAGATCCAGTTTTCCAAAGTACCCTTTAGCAGTAAGGGAAGGAAGAAATTTTTCCCTTTCTTCCCTTATTTCCTAAGGGAAGAAAAAGCACAATATACAAGCAGAATTGTTTTTTCAGTGGTATGCTTTCAATAGAAAGTTTTCCCAGAATGTTGTCAGCAGCTTTTCAAGAAACAGCATTAACTCTAGTTCACATAACCACATTTGCTAGGTTTTCCTTAATCATGTTGTATTCCAAATGTTTGTCTAAGGCCTCTGAAGCTAAGAGATCATTAACCTCCCCGTGACTGGAAAAAAGGTTTTCTGCATTTGGTCCTATGAACAGAAATACAGGTGAAGATATGTGGCAATGAAGTTGATGTAGAAAAATTATAATTATTTTATCATCACCATGGGAATGAAGGAACTCTGATGAAGCTGTTAAACTTTTCTTATTTAATCCTTTTCCAAATAAAACCATGGATAGGCAATTCTTTAGACTATGGAGTAGCCTCTGGGCACTCATCTCTTACAGGTACAACACATGGCAAGGAAAAGGCTGGCTCTGTACTGAAAGATACAAAAAAGTTTGAAATATCACTACATGAAAAGCTAAAAACCCTGCAGTACTCTGCAATATTTCTTTAAAAACACGTGTGTGTGACCACAGTCATTTCTGAAAGCTGGGGCTCTTCACCGGCGACAGTTTGGAGGTGATGCCAAAGGGGTCCATGCTGTCCGTTTCGAGGGGCGAGGAGTACACCTCTGGGTCAAACGCCTGGCTGTAATCACCATATTCACCAAAGTCTGTTGACTCCACGGGCACGGTGTTGATCATAGGTAAGAAGTGAGATAGTGGAAGAAAATCTTTTCCTTTGAACTGTTGTCTTTGCTTGGCACTACTCAAAGACACCGATATTCCATATTTTTTTGATTTATATACATTATAGCCGTCTGGACGAATCTCCTCTTCAAAGGAACAATCCTCAGTGGAATACCTGAGCTGAACAGCAAGGAGTAACGAGAATTACAAATACACCCACCAGACTCATTGCATTCAACCACAACATAAACCTTTGATGCAACCAGCCCTTCTCCCTCTGCTGTCAGTGGGGGTGTCCCTCTGGCTTGTCATGGGTGCCCCAATTCAGTGCACCTTGCAGACCCCACTGCCAGATCCATGCTGGCAAGCTGCCCGCTGCCTCTCTGCCTGGCTGCTGCAGGGATGCAGGTGGGACCCATTGCTCTGGTGACTGCTCTCTCAGGGATGGACCACAGCCACCAAGATGAAGTGCCCTGAAGTGGTCAGGCAGTTGGACTAGATGATTGTTGTAGGTCCCTTCCAACTAAAATTATTCTATTCTATTCTATTCTATTCTATTCTATTCTATTCTATTCTATGCTACCCTACCCTACCCTACCCTACCCTACCCTACGCTATTCTATTCTACCCTACCCTACCCTATGCTATTCTATTCTACTAGAGCTCCCCACTTTTTACATAGTATGCATTTTGGGTTGAGGCTGTTAAAAGACCTAATGCAGAACTCCTGAAGTTTATGCACGTTTGTCACATTAAATAAGGTTTGAATCCTGGATGTGTACTTCTCCACAGCTACCACACTTACCCTGTCCTGAGCACAGGGGAAAAAAATCTCAGATGACAGTGCTCATTTAGATAAACTGTCCTTAATTGCTGACAGTACTTAACTGCAGTCACAAGCCCTAACGCAACAATCCTCGGGTATAAAAATGGCTCTATTAGAGATTTGCCTGTATAAGGGCTTCAGGATCAGGTGTGTAGAAAGGCAGTGCTGTCAAAGACAGCACTTACACAAACATGGCCAAACAGTAAAAGAATACTAAAAAGGTAACTGCTGGGTTTTTTTTTACTCAGCATTTACTGAAATTACAAAAGACCAGTTAACACAGTGTTGTTTTCTCATTACACATTAGTTAGAACTGTCAAATTAATAACAGTGCAAGTTAAAATTTTGTATAGAAGAATGCATTTTCGTAGGTATGAACTTGTCGAATTACATTTGTGATACACTGTACAGATAGTATATTAGGATTTGGTATCACCAGGTCAGGCCTTTCCAGGTCCTTACACAAGCACTGTATTTCTTACAACTCTGGTGCTATTTCAGGCTCAGCCACTGCAGGTGGTTGAACTCACGGTCAATAAAAGACAATTGCTGATTATTTCTCAGTCTGCAGTGATAAGTGTCCTTCCATGAATGCTCTGCCTGGCTGAATAGACAGCATATTTGATACTCTTCAGTCCTTTCTCAAACACGCTCAATAATATGGAGTACAATTAAGTGCACGCATTCGGTTGTCTTTTAAAAGCACTTTTTGAACTAATCAAGTAATTTTAAAAAAGGCATTTTCTCAAAATAAAATTATGCAATATTTATCCTTCTACACGCATTATATCTCAGAAAAATATGTGTCTATGATACAAATTTATGGCTGAATTGTTAGCTGTTTTTATTTCTATGAGTGCTCAGCCTCACTAACAAGGATGATGAAATAAAAAAACTTCTTGAGCAAGTGCGCATTACAAATAACAGTTATTGATTGCGCCCCCCACATCTCACCAATATCATTCCCTCTTCATTTCATTGGGATTGTCTCTAGTGTATTTTTTTAAACAAGTACCAAACACACTTTAAGTATTTCCAGATTATTTTTTCACAGGAGGAATATGTCGGTATATTCAGCAGTTACATGATTTCCCCCTAAACTACAAACTACAGCACATTAAAAAATCAACCCTAGTCATCAGTTTTCCAGTGTTAAAAAAGGGCATGCTTCAGGAGTGCAAGTGGTTGCCGAGATCAGTCCCCAGACACCGTATTTGCCCTTTCGTTTTTCCACTCCTGAGCGTAGCGCTGATAAGGCAAAGAACTGCCTGCAGAGCTGCCTGCCCCGGCTGTTAGCAGGGAGGTGACAGCAGGTGTCCACAACACCGAGATGTGACGGCGTGGCTACATGCCACTGTATTTTCAGAAAAAAACCCCCTGCAATTAATACTATACACCAACAAACCCAGTCTCAGTCAAGGCATATGCATATGCCTTCAAAACAGTGTTATATATTCGCTGTTTCAAAATTCTGTGACTGCTAAAGTCCAGCCGGCAGCTCCGATGGGAGCAGGATCCAGGCTCCACTTTGTTTTCATTGATCATTTTCCTTTGGATATACATTAAAACATTAAGCTAATAATTGACCTACCATATCATCTGAACCTACGCACCTTATCACAGCATCGATTGATTCTAGCCCAGAAAAACAAGGAAATTCATAAAGAAAGGCTTAATTCTATGTTAACTACGCATTCAAAAACATCACTACATCAGTACTGCTCTTACTAAAGATACTGGGAGTTTTGACAATGGGCCAAGTCCTTGCCCGATGGAAATCAGCAGAAATTTTGCCAGAGTAATCAAAGCAGAATCAAGCTGTATCTTTACTGTGGCATAATAAAAAGCCATCGCTCTGTGAAACTCAGGCTCCCGTGAAGCAGATACACACAGACTGAATCTGAATCTTACCCTTCAAATTCTAGAGTTGGCAGCTTATTCGTGTGGCTTAAAAAACAAGTTTAGATCGCTGATAATGACTAGAAGATACCTAGGGAAAAAGCATGACCTGACAACGCGGTGTCAGCGGGTCACTCAACTCCTCAACTTCTTGGAGCCCCACAGGTGTGCCGTTATCACGGGTCAGACGTGAGGCAGGGGAGAAGAGTCCTTCTTCCCCTTGAAATCCTGTTTCTGCTTGGTACTACCTAAGAGATGGCAACCCCGCCTTCCTGGGACTTGTACGCCTGGCAGCCATCTGGCTGCATCTCCTTTCCAAAGGAGTAATCTTGGGTTTTTTCATACCTGACCTGAACCGTGAGAAATTGTTCAGATTCTGCGGCACGACTTAATCTATTCCTGCGGCAGAAACGCAGCCACCCACCGATGAGGCTTTTTAAACTTAAACGCCATTTTGCCCTGGATTTTATTTTCAGTATATTTTGGCGGGGGACATGCAATACATACTTCGCTTTCTATATGATGTTTCCTTGCTGCCTTCTAATAATCCTCACGGCCTTTCGGGCAATAACAGTGACAAGAATCACCGGTCCTATAGAGATAAGGGGTGGTGGGGACCTGAAAGCTTTGTTAACCCATTACCAACCGCAGCGATAAAAAATACTGTCAGCCCTTTGGTCTCGCCTGCCGTTTCAGCGCGGCGGCCGGGGTGGAAAACTCCCTCGGGAAAGGCGATGCCGGGGCAGGGCCACCGGGACCGGGGACATCGCATCTCACCTGCCCGTGCAGCCTCCCCGCCTCGTCCATGCAGAGGTAACGGGAGCTCCGCACGCCCTTGATGGCCACGGTGCGCACCGCCACGGCGCGGATCTCCAGCAGACCTGCGCGGGAAGAGGGAAGAACGGCGTTAACTCCGCGGCCCCGTCCCGCTCCGGTACCGGTACCGCCACCGCCGGGACTCACTCTGCGGGCTCTGGCTACCGGCAGCGTCCACCCGGCCGTCGCCGCCGATCCGTAGGAAGCAGCTGAAGAGCCCGTGTTTGCTGGCGGTGTAGAGGTGCCGCAGCCGGATGGGTTCTCCCCAGCCGTAGTTAACGTGCGGACCGGCGTCGGGCAGCGGCAGCGACACGGCGGCGGCGGCGAGACCCAGCAGCGCCAGGGCGGCGGGGCGGGCGGCGGGGCGCGGCCCCATGCCGCGGGAGGGGGGCGCGGAGCGGCGCGGAGGGGCGCGGAGGGGCGCGGAGCGGCGGCCGGGCGCTGGCTGCGCTGGCTGCGCCGCGGGGATGAAGCGCGGGCGAAGCCAGCCCCCCGGCCTTTTATAGCTCTCCGTTATCAGCCCGATCGATTCGGCTGCATCCAGCTCCAATATAGAGCCCATTTCATAGCGGGAATTGGTCGGATCGGTCACTCCCCCCGAAAATATTGATCGGGTGACATCATTTCGCAGGGGACACCCTGAAGTCGCTCCCTCCCCATCCGCACCTCCGAGCTTCCCCCCCCCCCCGCCCCGCCATGCGAGTCTCCGGCCGCGCCTCTCCCCGTCGGGCCGGGGCTGGGGCCGGACCCCCGCGGTCCCGGCTGCCCCGAGGGGACGGGACGGGACGGGCGGCACTGCCGGGCCCGCAGCCCCTGCTCCGGTGTGAGCGCCGGGAAGGGGACCGGGGGTGGGCGTGTGTAAATCAAACCCCATCCACGGTGAGGGAGCCAGCCCGGGGGTGAGGCCCTAGCGCTCGCCCATCCTTTATTTCCCTTTCCAGAAATAAATTCCGCCTCCGGGGAATGCTTTTTGAACTTCGCTAAGGGAAATCAGCCTCAGGCAGGGCAGGGCAGGACCCTGCCCCGCTGCCGGAGCCGCTGCAGCTCCCCGGCCCCGCAAGCCCCGGTCACCTCCCCGGGCAGGGGCCGTGCCGCCGGCTGAGCGGTGCCGCCGTGCCCTGTTACCGGCAGCCGCGACGGGGCGGCCCGGTACGGCCCGGTCTGGCCCCGCACGGCCCTTGCACGGCCCGGTACGGCGCCTCTGGGCGGGCCGGGGCTGCTCCCGGGCTTTATTGCCGCCCGGCCATCCCCGGCTGGGTCACTAGATGGAGCCTGGCACCTGGGATGCGGGCTGGCCTCGCCTCCGGGGAGCTGCGGCCTGGGGGGGCTCCACAGCTCCTCTTCTTCCCCATTTGTACAAAGAGATTGGGGGGAAAAAAAAATGTGTGCAGTAAAAGAGCGTTGCCCCCAGCCAGCGGCCCGATCTCAGCATCAAACAGATTTTTCTTCTGGGCTGTGCATGGATTTTTCCACGCGGGCTCCTCCCCGGGAGCTCACTCAGCGAGTGCACCAGGAGAGATGGGAAGAAGCAGGCACACATATTTTGGTTTGTTCCATGCTTTTTGCATCTCAGGGGCACTTTGGGGGCTTGCTGCTGACTTTTCTGCTGTCTATCCAAACTGAGCGTTAAAGGAATTTTCTCAGATCTCAAGAGAGAAAATGGGTACCAATGGGATTTCGTAAAGAAAAAAAATCCTTCCCCCACAGGACACATTAAATAACAGCTAAGCAAAACATAATCCCCTGCCCCCAGCAACTTCTCTGAAACAGCAAAGTTTCGGTCAGCTTCCACATACTGTTTTTATATTTTGCTACCTGTTTACTTTCACCCTTTTGTCTGTACACTTGCATCTCCGTCCTGTAGCCACTCATACAAATAACTTTGCTTTATGAGCAATCTTAGCTCAGTGAGGCTGTGCACGTAGGCAAGGTCACACAAAAGTACAGAGTCTTTTAGGATGGTGGCCTGCACTTATATAAATGCTTACACGTATTGTCATGTGTAGCTTATGGTACTGAAGTTAATCACATTGATCGATCAGTGTTTGAATGATCAGGGTCTTGCATCACAAGCTCCCTGGAGCAAGGGATTGTATGTCACCAGCCATTTCAAAAGCAACTCCCGATTTTGACCACCTTTGGATTTTTTTTTTTGATGGTCAGCTTGAGACACCCAAAAAGGAGCCCAGTTTTCTCTGCATGACTGATGAATAATTAATAAAAATCAGGAGCACTTCACTTTCAGGCATCTCCTGCTTCATCCTCCAAATTGTGGCCTGATTTGAGAAATTCAGGCCTTTCAAACATCACACAAGATCGCAATATTATAAACCCAGTAAATAATACTAAGGCATCCGAGACCCTCATTTTTTTCCTCTACAGAATTCTGCAGTGTTATTACATGACTGCTACAAAGGCGGTTCATTGCCCCGCAACCCTGGGCCCCACAGCAGTTGTGCATGTAACTCATCCTGGCTACATGTGCATTCTTCAAGGTATTGAGCACCCACCACACACACAGAGGTTATGGTCTGAAATGAATCTGAAAGGCCTTTTTAGTTCATTTTGTTGTGCATCTCAGTGAATAGATGCTATTTTATGACTACTATTTCTGCTATACTATAGTTAGAATAATATTCACAATCATAAGTATTCATTTTCTTCATCAAGAAGTCAAACTTCTTTCAAGTGGTAAGGAATTGATGCTTGCAACGTGTTTGTTCATTTTTATAGTATTATTATTCCCTTGTGAAGATTAAAAATTGAGGCAGAAAGGGCAAATCATTTGCACTAAATAATATTTCAAAGCAGTGAAATAGCTGGCTACAAGTGAGAATTTCCTGACAATTGATGGAGAGCTTTTAAAAATTATTTTCGTTTTTACTGTTGCTGATGTTATGTGGACTGATGTTTAAAGGTTCATATCAAATCCAATTAAAATGAAAATGAAGCACCTACTTAACTCATTTTTTGGAATGGCCTCTCTTGTTATAGGAAGCTTTCAATCTAAATAATTTTTCCAAGTTCCTCTGTAGTCAGTGACAGAGGTAGGTGCCTCCAAGTACTTATCTGGACTGGATAGTACCAATCCTATCTCAAAACAGCTGTTTAAGAGATATGGGTTAAATAATCTCTGGAAGTGTCTATTTCTTTATTGGCTCTGGAAAAAAAGCCTAGATGATTAACCCAGATTAAGGACCTTATTTTTAGCTAGAGCTAAATGAGCTAATGAGTCTCACTCTTTTCAAAATATAAGAGTTGCAACACGTGATTTTTGTTTCAGTTCCTATCTGTGTCACTGAACTTTATCATTTATTGGCATCTTTTTACCAAAGTTCAATAGAAAGACATGTCTTTACATGTTTCTACAAATGTATTGCAGAAAAAAAAAATTATATGCAGAACAAATGTATTACAGGGTAAATCACACCATTGCTTCCAGTGCTGGACCTGCTCCCTATATAAACAGAGCCTCCAACAAGGAATCCTGGTAGTGTAGGATTTTTGCTTTTATGGGGATAGGAAAAAAAAACCCGAGGAGGAAAGTCTTGTAGAATAAAAATACCTCCTGACCAAATAGTACACAACTGCAAAAGCATTTTCACCTGTTGGAATGAATCATTTATTTCTACTGCACTTTTCTATGTCCCTCTGTAATTTCTTCAGAACAAAAACTTCAGCTTTCTGTAGCACTAAAGCTGAACCGAATGTGTTTTGGCAGAACGTAACTACCTATATTTAAAAGTCAAACATCCAGAGATCCTGGAACATACCAAAAAGGTAACAGAGGGCTTGTGCCTAACTAGGCAATAACATCATTGGAACCAACTGAAATGAAACCAAGGCAGATTGCCACAAACAATGGTCAGAAATAGGGCATGAAGCCACCCATGAGTAGAAGGTGGTCATAGCAGTCTACCTGGTGGTGGAGATTAAAGGAAAAATTACATAGGTGAGTCACGCAAGGCTGACTGAGGGTCAAAATGCGATGAACTAGATGTGTCTAGGATGAAAAGCCATCTGATCAAAACCAGAATAACTTCAAAATATCTACAGAACATCATGGTGAAAACTTTGGATATGTAAGTCATTGCAGAAAGAGGAAAATAGTACAGAAACTTTGAAGACTTCCTTTGGGATATCTTTGGGTTCTCCTGCAGATTTTGGAGTGGGCATTCCATGAACGTGATTCAATATTACTTTTGAGAACAGGTTTGTAAGTCTTTTCCCCTTTTCTCTGAAGTCGGAAGTGGAAGAATTAGAGAGGCTGTAAATACTCTGAGGGAAGTAAGGTCCCAAGCAGAGCTAGAGATGTTAGTGCTAATTCCTTTGGTTTCTGATTTCTGCTGAAGTTCCTGCATGTCATCCCAGAAGTGACAGCAAGAAAAAAGCCTTTATTTCCCCCGTGGCAGAGGGCCAGCAGAACAGTCCAGTCCTTTCTCTTGCTTCTGGTAGAGATGAGTATGTCAGGCAAATGAGGGAAGGCAGACGTGAAGACACAGTACACTGCGATATGCGGTTATTCGAGCATGGGGTTGTTCTATAAAGAGCCTTATCAGCACAGCACAAGTTAAAAAACCTGCCTAAGAAGGAGAGGTTACTCCACCATATGTCAAGGACTTCTCTGCTTCCCAGCTGCTTCTGCAATCCAAGAGGCATAAAGGTGACAATATTTCTCCCTGGGCTGTGAATGAGTGCAGAATTGAGATTCCACAGCTCCCGCTGCGTGCGCCCACTGACAGGATGTCATACGACAGGACAAGCATTCACAGAGGCTCTCCCCAGATAATAATATAGTATAATAGTCCCCGGTGAATTAGTAGGATCCAAATGCATCAGATACTTAAAGATTTTTCAAATGATCAACTTCCTGAGAGGTTCCTCTTCTAAAACTGCTCTGCTAAAGAAGGTCAACGTGCTGGAGAGATTGTTGCTACTGTAATTCGTAGTTGCGTGTGTTATTGCTGGTTCTTTCCAATGAACGCAGCCAGACAACTAATTTCAAATATCTCTCACCATTCTGTTATCTAATGCTTTCTTAACTATTGCTATCAGTCAGTGCATTCCTGAGAGCAATACTTAGCCTGGAATTGACTTAAAGCTGTCACGGTCAAATGATATCTTCTGATTAAGTCTACTCTAAAGCTCACAAAAGTCTCATCAGCTTCAAATGGCCTAAATGTATTTTTTCCTCACAGTAAGTCAGTATTTCATGCTTTGGAAACACTCAAGCCACCCCATCTTTTCTGTGTGCTATGAAATCCTTTGTAATTCTGGTACAGAAGAAGCCTCATTGATTTTCTGGGAACATATTTGGTACAGTAGCTCTCCAGCACCTTATTTACACTAAATCAACAAAAGCTTGAAAACATAGGCACATAATCTAAACATTTAATTTAATTAAAATATTTCAGTACCCAAGGCAATTGTAATCTGGCCTCTTTATGAAGGCTGAGATCCTCATTTTTTCTTACTTTTGTTTTGGACTTAACACAGAAATGTGCAGCGTTGCTGGATTATTATGGGTGGTGATTTCTTCCTTAAAATAATCTTCCATCATGACAATTTTTTGAGCAAACCTGCATCCCGCAGCAGAAATGAATAATTGCAAGTTTCTTTGCCAGTAGATTACATTTTCATTTCTAGCTTGACTTAGGGAGTAATACCCCTGGACTTTTTTTATGCAATGTGGTTCTGAAAACCATGAGGAAAGTCTCTAGCTTTTTCAGAAAAGAGTAATTCTAGATCACCAACGTCTCAGTCAAAAGTGGTAACCATAGAGCATTTATCTGTACTCTTTTCTTGTCAGTGGCTAAATAATGTTGCCATTATGACAAGTTCCAACTCCACTGGAAATATTTTCTCTTTAATAGACAGAGAATGGGCCAGTAGAAGAAGAAGATATACTACAAAAAGAAGGAAACAGATTTGCTACCAAAGTTTTGCTTCAAACTCCCAAGAGTGCGTACTCGGAGCTGTGGTCCTGTTCAAATAGATCCAAAGCCCTGGAGAGCCAGAATTAATCAGGTGATCCTATTCAGTCTGATGCAGTGACAATTCCCACAAAATCAGTCCTAATATTGGCACATCAAACCAAACCTGACCCTGGAGCAATTTCACTGAATTACATCTGGGAGGATTTTGTTCCATAAAGGTCTAACTTCATTTCACTGGAAGTGCAAAATTGTTTTCTTTGTTAACAAGGACACTGAGCCAGGGGCTCTCAGGTGATGATTTTTTGGAAGTCAGAAGGAAGAAGGGGCAGGGGGTGAAAGGAGTTTAGCTCTGTCTGTCTGTTTGGTGAAGCACTGAATCCCCTCCTTCTCTTGAAGTCAGTCCTCCTATATATCACAGAATGTGATTATAACTCTGCTTAAAGACAGACGTTTCCTCCATGCCTCAAAAGCACCTATGATAATAACCCTGATTTGTTGTAAAATTGATACCACGAAGTCTTTTAGTCGTGAAGATGATAATAAACTATATCACTAATAGTATTTGGTAGGCTTATGGCCATCTAAGTGGTACTTCAGCTAGAATCTGTTAGGCTTGACTGAAAACCAACGGGAGAATTGGTAGGACTTACGTGGAGTTGAGGATCAGACTACTCTATAGTTGTCCCTGAGAGCCCATAAAGGTAAGATGCCTTTGAGATGTTCATCTGAGGCTTTACAGCATGTAAAAGTTACACACTGCAGCTGTCTCAGGAGGATGATCCGAGTTGTAGAGTCAGTGGAGCAAACATTTATGTAAGCAGTTGTGCTAACAAAGAGCTAGGTTTCCTCATAGCTGCTGTCGGCTCAAACTACTTGCTAGGATTGCCTTTGTGCTTTCTTAGGGAAGGTTTGAGGGGTCTGAACTGCTGCAGAGCAAGAGACCTACATTCTTTTTCTGCTAGACTGATGTTAAATCACTGTTGTATTCTGCTAAAAGTTGTGGAAGGTTTCTAGTCCAGCCATGGTTTGATGAAGTTGGCACTGCTTTTTTTCTATGAGAATCCTGTGCTTGCCAATATATACATAAGATCTGCAGATACTTGGCACAGGGAGTCTCTTGGAGGACAGAGGTGGAGAAGTGCCTGGCTTCAGATTGTCCCTATACAGGGTAGTTCCAGATTGCTCAGTCCTCTGTTAAGACTGAAGGATGTGAAAGATAAGAATTATACATGTCTGGGGAACTTCTGCTTATGCTCCACTGTAGATAGCTGTGGGGGTTTTGGATCTGGGCTTCAGACACTTGACCAAGGTCACATAAAAGGAGTCGGAGGTCTGTGCTGAACACATTACAACAATTTACCGTGTTGTGGAGTAAAAGAGGTAGAAAGGGAGTTAAGGAAACCAGCTAAGACCTACAGTTTTCTTGCTGCCTATTATTTCATGCTACACTCTGCTGCTTATCATTACTAGGAACTGCAAGTCACCAACAGAACTGCATAAACTGCTAGAGAGATGTAAATGATTAGTGAATGCAGGTGAACGTTGTGTCAAAGTGTCACTTCAGTCCACAAGTGCTTATTCACCTACTGTCATCACTTTTGGTTACTATGATATTGCAGGAAGGATTCTTACTGAAATGATGAAGCCTTTTATAAAACAGTTCTGAACAAATGTAAACTTAAAAAAGTACAAAGTTTCCTAATGGCATCATATAAGGCTGTTAAGAATATTTTGCACACAGCCATATCCTCTGCTTCTGGAAAGCAAAGTGACTCAGCTGAATCAATAGAAGTCTACCTTTCATCCCAGCCCATATCCTGGGCCTAAAACCATGGAGAAATACCTTAGAAGAAATAAAATGCTTGTGCGACTCCTCCAAAATCTGTGTAGTAGACAGAGTTACTTTACCTGGATTTTACAAAGTGTGATGATATCTTCCCTCCCTCTTCGCAAGACACCCAGACTCAATCCTTAATATAGGTGACAGTCATGTAGAAAGTTTTTACAGTGGCTTTGCTCAGGAGGCAAAAGATGAAGATTATTAGCAACTGTTCTTCCACTTGGAGGTCAGAGGAAATAATCTGCTGAAAGGAAGCCTATACCATAGCCGTGGAGTAGCTGCACGATTTACCATGAATCGGGAAAGTGAGTAACTTTCTCTGATGTTCCTTATGGCAGCTTCTTAACTAGTCACATTTGCTACCATGAAACATGGCTGTGGGACATTTGGGGTCAAGAATTGAAGGGCAAAGGTTACTGAAGCATCCTGCCAATGCAACTAAAATTGACCTTTACTTGACAAAGCAGAAGTAACATGGGATCTAAAAGAATGGTGTTCAAATAGCCAGTCCATCCAAAACATTGCATTTGGATTGATCCTAATCAGCCATAATTTCCTAGTTTAAGGGCCAATTAAAAGGCCATTTGAAAGTAAGAGAAGCAGAACAAATCAGCATGGAAAAAGCCTGGATGGTCTTTAGAAAGTAATTCAAGTTTACTTAGGTTTTACACATCTGACTAGTGAAAAAACGAGTAGGTAATGGATGTCTTACTCCAAAAGTAATTCAGATTCATTAAATAACTTGTGTCAGTATGAGATAAAATCTGAAGCATCGCTGAAAAGTGAAGTAAAATACCTGCATTAAACCAAGGGATTTATCTATGTAAACATCACAGCAAATATTAAATGGAATCTAAAATCCCCCACTATCTGGCTATTGTGTATGTTATGTACCTTGACCTGATATAAGAAGCAGAATTAAACTCAGTATTTCTTTTATGTGTATTTACAACTGTAATCAGACATACAATGGCCAGAAGGATTCTAATTTAATAATAAACTAAGGATTCTAATTTAATAATCTAAACCCTAAATGTTTTTATTTTAAATGCATCTTCAATTTTTTTAATTTTCCTGGAAACAAAGTTCCTTAAATATTATGGGCCAAAAGCAAGAGCCAAATTACCTCTGGCTCTTTAATGGCTGGAGTTACAAGGAAGATCCTTGCATGATAAGATGCAGGGACACCTCAGTTCTTGAAGTGAACAAAGCAGACCAAAGTGCTGAGGATGAAAAAGTGGAGTCATCTTATACAGGTCTGTCTCAAGTTCATATACTCTTGAATATGGATCTATTGATTTAGGCACTCATTTTGCAAAGGGAATTATAAAGATAGGCCTCCCGCAACTAATTCTGAATTTAACCCGTTTCAGAAGATTTCCAGAGCGGGGCAGGAGTCCCTCTTATAGCTTTGTGTGGGGCACCAAGGTTTCATTCAATAGTGAAGGCTCCCTGAGACCTGTATATTACTCTTTATCAGAGGTCTCTAGCAGATAAAGCCTGCAACAAAACTGCTACCGATCTCTGCTACTGTAGCCTCACTCTGCAGAAGAGCTGCTATTGCTGGGCCATAGATGTCCCTTTTGCCATTCTCTTGACTAATAGGTCACATATTGCCATCAGTGGGATTTGGATTCAGTTAGGCAGATGTGTCATCGATTGTATAATTTGTAGAAGGAACTAACCAATACTAATGAAATAAAGAGCAACAGAACTATAAATGGACCCTACACAAACCCTTCCTATTTATGGCTCCAGTGGCAATACCAGTATCCCATTCTCAAAAGACGGTAATCCCCAAATTTACTGTTTCCTCCAACACACACACAAACAGCAAAGACAACCCTTTGCACCATCATAGCAAATAGCAGTGATATAAAAATTGTTGATTAATCATTCACACCCCACCCTAACTGCCTGACTACATTTCCTTTAGAGCTGCATTTTAACTCTCAATTTCCTGAGAAAGGCAGTGACAGACATATCAACTACAGCTTTTGCTGGCAATTTATAACCCTTGCTACCTAAGTTCCTTCTATACTGTCATTAGGTAAGATTTTCTGGTTTGTATTTCAGTCTGACTTCATCATATGGTACTGAATAATAATAATCATCATCACCATCATCAGCTAATGTTCAGAACAATGTTGTTAATACTTCGTTAAGAAAAGGAGCTAAGGCCCAATTCCGCCTTCCATGGAAAAAATTAATTTACTTCAGTGGGAACAATCAGATATTTAGCAAAAATTCTTGGTAGTAAATCATTAAAGTATCAATAATATTTATAGTTTAGGTCTGTTAAGGCCTCATAAGAATGAAGGCTCCATTTTGCCTCATATTTTATGTGCATGCACAAATAAGCAACGATGTAATGTTTTCCCTTCTGCTTCCCAGCATAACGATGCACATACAGGGAGTGGATTTTATAGTCTCCCAGCCTGTATGTTTATTCCTAGAGTTTTGCTCATGTTACAGATGTGAACATGCATGGCTACAGCTTTTCCAATTTTAGATCAATGAGCCACACAGCAAAGAGCATCGAGTTGGCAGGTCCTCCGCATTCATCTGAATGAAATGAAAGGGAGCTCAGTTCTTGGCTCCAGTTTTCTGTCACTGCATTGTCATTCAACAAAACGGACCAAAGAGAAAAGCGATCAATCCATAAACTGGTGAAGCCTCAGTCTCCAGCTGTCATCAGCTTTGAGCTCCCTCCACTGATCTTATCTGTTGCAGAGTAATTGAAAGTAATTTGTTTTGGTTGAAAGTAATTTGTTTTGGAGAGTAATTAGATTATCTCTTGGGGGGCTTCCTACCTGGTGACCCAGTGTTTCTCCTTGGCTTGCTGCTCATTAACATCAATTACCATAGAGACACTCTTCAAAGGAAGGCTTGCACTGCCCAGGGTGGGGAACCTATTAAGAAATATGCTTCTCATTCCTGCTAGGAGATAATAAACCTTCTGATGTCAAACAATTATTTGTGGGTCAGACACATATGGTCCCACTGGGGCTTAAGCCTTTCATTTGCCATCCAGTGTGAAATGCTTCGTAATTAGGAAATGAGCTACATCTTTCTATAACGGTGTATATTAACGCGAATGTAACAGGCTCAAGCAAACTGCTACATAACATTTGTGAGCATTTACTAACACTGCCAACGCAGTAAGGTGGACTAGTAGGCAGCCTAGTCTGGAAAATACAAAGACAGACACATATTCCACACTTGCAGAAGTACTGGGACAGCAAACAAAATATGTCTCTGTAGGGGAAAGTGCAGAGAGGCTCAAAAGTTCATGCTTTGACTCTTGTCCCCAGAATCAACTCTTTTTAGCTGAGGCAATTAATATGGTTATATATATGACACAGCACTGATAAGCATCATAATAACACCAGTATCTTTTTTTTTCTGTAATCATGTGAGCTCTAGATGAGTCATTGCCTGACTGTGACATTTACTGGTAGTGATTACATCATTACTACTATGCCATCCTACAGAACATCACAAAGTAAACAAGAACCATAATGATCCACCTTTTGAACCACGTCTCTTTTTCAGACACAGCAAATCTGAACAATAAATCGCCCCAGTTCTGCATTCATTTTACAAACGTTCCGTCTAAAATTTTCCCGTGTTACATCTGATCCTTGTGCTGCTTGGGCAGTAGAAAAGGGTTCTGGGGGGAGCAGAAATGGCCTTTAAAGGTAGGGTTTGGTTGTTGGGCCTTCCCTGGCTGTGTAGAGGTCCTAGTGTCACTGAAAGCCCCCGGGCCAGCCCTGGGCGTGCAGGATGAGCTGGGGTTGACGACAGGGAAGCTGGGGGAAAAACATGGTGAAAATGTCCTCGTTCTGCAGCTGTTGATGGCTACCTGCAGCTGTCCTGGTCCCTAGGGAGAGGAGTATAAGTTGGGGTATAAGTTGGGGCAGCCCAAGAGTCACATTGAAAAGAAATCATCACCAGTGCTTGTAGTCATCAAAACCCACCCCGTTAGGGGATACTGGCTCTCACGTTTTAAATACACAAGTCCTTTAAATCTCTCTTCTGAAGAGCTGCTAAATGCTAACATCTGAAGTAAATAACTGCCATTTTTTTTTCATTTGTCTTGTTTGAGTAATTAGGTCATTATATCTGAAAGTGATTGTTTTATGCGTGCCAAGAGCGAATAATGAAGACCTTTGATGAATCCAACGAGCAGCATGTAAATGTGGGGAAGGAATGCAGAGGCAAATGAATGACCTTTCTGAAAGAGAATTTCTCCCTGCGCCACCATTTTTATCTGCATTAAAGTCAGTTAATGCGTTTACTTTTTCCTGCTGTGTATATTCTAGTTGATTCCTCAGTGCTTCCTTTTCCTAATAAAATGCACATTGTCCAAAGTGTTTGCAATGTTCTTTAAATAGGCTACTGTGGGCCTGTTTATGAGCCAGGCAGCGGCTGCTTGTATAGAGCTAAACATTTCCTCTTCCCATAGTTTTCAAGGAGTGCTTAGAACTTAAATATTTTTTCAGACTGCGTTTACATAATTTTGATATTAATGCTGAGCTATGGATGGTCTTTAGCCACCTCTCCAGCCCTTAAAAATGAATTTAAATGAAAGTAAACTAGTTTTACTACCCATGATGGTATTAGTTAAAAAATAAAAGACAAGGACTCAACAAGCAATGGAAAATAAATAACCTTTTGTTTCTCGGGACTGATCCGCACAGGAAAGGGCGGATCGACTGCTTCCACTTAGCTGCTCATGTGAGCAAGTACAGGATGGTACTCTACAGCCCCATGAAACCAGATCGACTCCATGGCACTCACATTATAAATCAAACTGAGTAAAGCAAAGAAACTGGAAATACCATGAGAAGACTGGCAATGATTTTGTTTTGCAGGCCCTTCCTTTGAGCCCAGGGTGGGAGGAGAGCTGCTTGTACCTGTGAGCATCTTTGCCAGCATGCGCTGAAGCCGGTGCAAGGGTACTCGGTGGAGGGAGGGTGCCCTGACCCTTGCGATGTGGCCGATGACCTTGTAATCCTGTCTCATGTCTGCTGGCTGCCAGTGGGAAATAAAATTCAGTCCTTCAGCAGCACGGCTGGTTGTGAGCGAGGATGCCACAGGAAAATTAAGGTATCCTGAAGAGGGAAGCAAATGCGGCTGCCTTGGTCTGGAAGGCTTCGTGGTAGGGAGGAGGAGCAGGTGGCTGAATGCGTTTTATCTGACGTGTTCTTTGCAGGTGTACCTTCTGCTTGCAGGTGTACATATCTGTATACACTGCCTTCCATTAACTGGCCACGGTGAGTTAGAAGAAACTGAGTTCTGATCACTAGATTTTTTTTTTTTGGTGTGCAGTATGTCAGTGGAAAAAGGGTCTGTTTATGGCAGCATTTTAGTTTAAGTCAAGATAAATGGTTTGAAGGAAAACAGATTTCCCTCCTTGCTGAGCTTCTGTTTGCTTTTTGGAGTGAGTGGTATCAGAGCATGTGGACTGAATTCACTTTGGATTAAACTAAACCTGAATATGTGCTCAGTGAAGTCCCCTGACATGCTATTAACTGTTAATGGCCATTTAGTCTATAGGACCAGTTTAGACCTTGCCTGAAGCAACCCCCTTGAACAGTGTCCAGTGTGGATGCTAGGTCGTCAGCACCTAGGGACAATTTTGGGACAATTCATGATACTCATGCCATCGTTTATTTTCTTAAATAAGTATTTTTTTTTCTGTTCATGACAGACAGCAGGTCCAGTAATTGCAAATCTTGACATGGCATCTGATAAACTCTACTATAGATTTCATTTATTTGCTTAGCAGAAAACATGGTAATGTTTTATTACGCACTTTAGATGCTTTGACTCTGTCCTTCATATTCCAATTCACTGCCCTGCCACCTTAGGCTAATGAAGAGTGTGAACTGCAGTGAATTCTTGCACCTGAACTTTTATATCAGTCTGCCTGCTCTTGGTGTGGGCTGATCTCTGTTTACAAGGTGATTTCTAGCTCTTTGTTCTCAGGTTTCTGAAGTGTAGGTCTAAGGAATTGTGGAGGGGATTATCATCGACTTCTTATTTACTTGTGGGAAAGCTACCAAGGTAGCTATGCAAAGCAGGCTGCTAGATAATAAAATTAAACGTGGATCGAAAGGGATGAAGTCTATGGCAAAAAAACCTGAATTTCCTCTTGGAAAAATGCCAGTTTTCCCAGCCAGAAAATTATGAATTGTACAAAGTCATAATAGGGAAATGAGGGAGGTCACATATCTCAGAAATCTTGTGGGCAGATGCTCCTGTTTACAGCTGGCTTACAGTTTTGAGATTTTTCCAGGACTGTAGAAGGTAGAATCAGAGTTTAAAGAACGAACCTCCTATTTGGAATGCGATACAGCAAGTAGGAGCTAATTCTGAAATTAATTTCTCACCCATGGGATCACAGGACAAGATACTTCCTTAATGGTTTTGTTAAACAATATGACTGATATGCGTTTTAAATCTCCTGTCTACAGAAAACCTATGTCCCTTCTTGATTCTCTGCCACAGTAGTGTAAGAGAGGAAAAGATGGATAAAGTGACAAAAAGGTATCCATTCATATTTTTTTATCCACTGAATACGTTACAAATGTAATTGCCAAATAATTTTCTGTGAACACTACAGAGGAAAAATACTGTTTGTTTGGATGGTTGATGAGGAATGCTTTGGAAGCAAACTCTGAGTCATTTTAAAATGTGTCAGTTACTCACCCAAGGCGCAGAAATGCCAGGGTGTGAATTAGGGAGCCACTTGCCCAGAACGGTAGGAAATAGATTTATCAGCTCATGTTTCCCCTTATCCCAAGATTTGAGCTCTGGCCTTCCAACATTTCCAGTTTACGACCACAGATTTTGCCCTCCATATCCCTTGACAGCTTTGCTGAGTCTGCCTTTTCCCACTTGATGCTGCTGCATAATCCCATTCGATCCCGCATATGAGCAGCAGGGCTGTGAGGGGTCCTAGGGACATTAACAGCTCCTAGTAGAAGAAAATAAAATGCCAGCACTCTCTTTATTTGGCTGACACAATGATCCTGTACTAGCTGGTTCATTAAAGGGATGTTGCAAGATAGTGATTACAGGGAAAGTTCAGCTGGTTTCCCTTTGAAATACATAAAGGTGGTGTTCAGGTAATGGTTTTGAATGTTGTCCTTTTGATGTCTGCAGGCTTTACACTTACACATCTGGAAGCCTGCACACCTAGCTATAAACAGACATTGCAGCTATGTTTCACAGCTGGCTTTACAAAAGATCAGCAGGACGCACATCACTTACAAATGCCACTCTTTTCTTTTTCTTTAGCTTGCTTGAAATTGTATGTTGTTAACTTGTTACTTGCTTTGGTAATTGTCTTATTCATTTTCTTTTTACTCACCTTCAAAGAATAAGCAGTCTGGCCCCACAGACTTTGCCGTGTTGCCATAGGAATAGCCAGGGCTGAGGACCGGCATTTGTTCTCAGAAGCTGATTCAAGACCCGCTGAGGAGCGTGTGAAGGCTTTGCTACGGTCCTGGGTGCCCTCAGCCCACTGTGAAAGAGCTGCGGATATCCTGCCAATCAAAAGAGACATGGTGGGGTCAGTTAGGACACAAATCTTATTAATTTCAGTCTCTCTAGCCTCATATTTAATTACTTTTTACTTCTAGATTCAACTTCAGTCTGTATAAGGAGTGACAAAATGTAATTATCATTCAAAAACTGCTTTATGGAAGCAATGTCTATGGAAAACCTTAGAGTCACAGCTCAAAATCAGTATGCATGTTCTTACCCAGAAATGGGAGTAACCATAATTACTTTTTGAAAGACTTGGCAAAAAATGCCATTGCATTTGAGATACTGTTTGATTTAGAGAGTTGGCCATGTCTTGCCGGGTAAGTGCTGTACTGGTCCTGCTGCCTGGTGCCAGCTACCTACCTCATGAATAAGCAGGTTTGGGGCTTTAAGATTGCTATGTTAAACATAAGAGTTTGCTACTTAGGAAGTAAGACCAAGGATTTTCCAAATTCACAGTTTCCCTGCTTTCCAATTGGGTCTCATGTTGAGCTATTGGAGTTAGGAACTGGATAAATCCAGAACCATGGTGTTAACATCCTTCAAATACTTTGTTATAACTGTAAGAGTATGTCTGAACAGGCTTGCAAGGACATAAGCGTGGCTGGAATGAGTCGGATCAAAGATAAGTTTAGTCCAGGATCCTGCCAATTTGGTAGTGGTTGGCTACAGATATCTACAGAACAACAAGATAAAAAGGACCAATATTTGTTAGAGGGACTTTATGAAATGAAAGTTACCATCTGGATCATTGTACTCAACACCTTATAATGGAAGTAACATTTTATTTGATGACTGCTGATTACAGCTCTGGTATTTTCAGGGAACAGGAGTTCCAAGATGTCCCTCTTACCCCACGGCAGCCTGGGCAGGGGGACTTGTCCAAAACTGCAACTTTCTTCTCTAAAAAAACCTGTAACTTTCTTCTCTAAAATCTTTGTGGTCTCCTGCCCACTCTTTTGTCTTTATCCTTGTGGCTGCTAATAATTTTTCATTACGGTTTCAAACAAGGTGCTAATTATTTACTGATTTCTAGTTTTGTTGTTCTTCCCTTGAGCCCTTTTGAAAGCAGGCATCACATCTGCAATCTTCCCTTCCTCTGATACTAAGGCTGCTGCAAGCACTAAGTTTCATATCCCAGTTAGAAGTTCAATGAGTCCATACCTGAGTCGGTTAAACTCTGACACCCTTTGGTGAGTAATGCAGGTGAATATCCTGTGGTTAATTACCCTGTCGTATTTACCCTAGGATAGAAATAGAAAGAAAATACAATGGATCAACACTTACACAATTAAAACATTATTTATATAGAGCTTTTAGACCAAACTGACAAAATGTCTAGCAGCAATTCATTAGCTCGTGTCTCTGTGATACTCAGTTTGGTCTAAAACCTCCATAAAAATAATGCTTTTACTACATCACTGCCCACACATTGCAGTATTTTTTTAATAAACACAGAAATGAAGGAATCTTATTTTTTCTCTAATTGCTAAAGAGTGGAGAACAAGAAAGTGCTGTATCTTAGACAGGTTTTCAACCAGCCAGTTCCCATCCAAGTCCATCAGTCGTCCCTCCCTTTCTCCTCCCCAGGAACGCATTCCTGCAAAACTTTGGTTGAAATTGCTTTGTTATTTTCAGCGAGCTCTGCCAGTTTGCAGCCCATGCCATGACACAGCATTCTTCCCGCTTTGTTTGGGCTGCTACGATTTTGAGCTGACATTTAGCAAAATTGCATTAATGCCTCCCTAAGACAAGACTCCTTGTTGAATGCGGTTGGCTGAAGTTTCGAATTTTAGGCACAGGCATGAGTGGGGCGTGCAGCCCTGAATCCCAAAAGGGAGCTCCCCTCTTCCTTGGGGGTGTATGGCTTGTTTTGCCATGGAGCTTGCCTTGGGCATGGGTTGCAGCTCTGAAACAGCCAGATGGGACAAAACCATTCCAGGGACTGCCATTTACCATGACATTTCGGGGGCCCAGGTAGTGTGGGGAAGACTTTTCCAAACCCTATAAAGACCCTCATCAAGTACCTGCATGAGGCTGAGCGTAGACTGTTTTGGACTGATGATTTTGGTATACATATCTGGGGGGACATCCTGGGTATATTTATTTTCCAGCATTTGATTTAGGGCTTGACTTCACTGAAGTCAATAGAAGCTTCCCTACTCACTTCAGTAGACCTGAATCAGGGCTGCAATATAAAGTATAGTGCAACTAGAAAGTATATAACTGCAAGTGTATGTTTGTTACTTAGTCAGTGCCGATATGTCTTTAAATTAGCAGCAAATGCTCTTTTAAAGCCATCACAGTAAAAGTATTTCACAACAAACTGTCCACTGCCAAAGGAGGCAGCTTTTGCTAATAGAGGCTTATAGGCGTTAGCTGGATAGGTGAACTAAATAGTAAATGTTTGCTTTCTACTTAACGAATGTCTGTCATAGCCCTGCTAAGAAGCCAGAAACAAATTATGTGTGAAACTCAGCATCCCTCTCCCTCTTTCTTTTTCTCTCCTGTGATTGGTATTTGCTTATGCAGCCCAAGTCCTTAATTTAATTAATGGGAATATGCTTATTTTACAAATGATAACCTTGTAATCTCCTTACCAGGAAAAAAAGGAACATTTTTACCACAAGCTGTTCTTGGTTGCACATCATTTTATTACCAATATTATTGTGGTCCTCTCTTTATTAAAAACTAAATTAGTCTTTCTGATTATTTCCATTAACTTACAAGCGGATTTTATTTACATAAAATAGATGGGAAAACCACAAAAATATCCTGAAGCTGTGTGTCATTAAACAGACTTCTAGAGTAGCTCCGTTTTTTAAGTGGTTGTGTCAAATATAAAATGAATTAACATTGACTGTTTTTAATATTTTCTTTAACAGATGAATTGAGTGGATTCTCCCCTAGTATTACCGTTTTGACCAAAGTTGCCAACTGTACACTTCAGTGAAATCTCACAGATCCCCATGAAAGGTAAAAAATGAATAGATGTTGGTAGCTAGCAGAGGTATTTTTAAGTATGTGTATCTATAGACGCATTCATAGAGCTGTGGCTGTTATATTTTTTTGTGATCCTTGGGCACAGCACATAAAGAATCTGTGCTGGTTCTGCCTTAAATGTGGGTTTATGATTGTCAGTTCATGCACTCTTCCCTTTTATGAGGAATATATCCTTAGTGCACTCCCACCACCAACATAATGAAATATTTTTATTGATGGTCACATGTAAAGGTAATTCTGTTAACGCAGCAACTTGTACAGGTGAGTGCCCAACTGTGTCCCTGTGAAATCAGTAGATACCTGTAAAGCTAGTGGGGCTTTCCGCAGAATCAGGAGGACAACGTGTTTGATGGTCCTATGAATAGAATCAGAATAAATTGGCAAGCAAATACATATTTGCTTCCATATTTTTATTAATTAACTTTTGGAGAGTGTAAACAATGAACAAATGCAAATTTATAGTACATCATCTTCCAAAAATCTAATGGAAAGAAATCTCAGATTTATGTCACCAGGAGAAGTGAATATGATCATTTTCAACCTGCAGCTATGGGACCCAAATGAACACATGCAACTTTTTGTTAAATGCATATATATTCCTTGTTTCTGCATCTGTTCACCTTTCTGTAAGAGTCACCACAAGGCGATTACAGCAGAATATTTTTGTGACTATTAATCAATCATTCAGTGTGGGTCATTCGATGACTGCACTGGTAGCCTGATTTATTTTCTGTGATCGTTCTGCAGAAGAGCAAGAACATTTGTTTAAACCCCGAGCTTTAAACTAATAATGTAGAATATGCTTCCAAGCACATGCATTCCCTCATTCTGTGCGGTCACTAATTTGCACTCACCTGACTTGGAAGCAGAAAGTATCAGGAGATCCTTTTTCCACCAGTTAAAACCTGAAGAAGTATTTGTTGATGTTTCAACCTTTATTCATAAAATATTTTAACTAATCTATTTTTCTGTTCTTTGTTTTGCTGGGTGCCTGTGACTACCAGTAAGCTGAGGCTTAAAGGGTCCAAATAATGATATACGCTAATTATTCTACTAAGGCCACCCAGGTATGCATAGGAGGACTTTGGTTAGAAACATTGTAATTGCAGTTAGATTTCTAGTGTGAACATTGCCATTGTGATATTTATTTGATAATAAAAAGTGTAAAAGCCCCAGACTGAAATGAAATGTCTAGATTTTTAACCTCAGGAAGTATTTTGATAGACTTTCAACACGTTAACCATTGCGGTTGTATTTACTCTTTTATTCCATATTTTGGACTAAGGTGCATTCCAAAATTATAATATTTACTGAACAAGCTCTAGTCTAGTGCAGCCTGAGGAACAACCATATGACGTACCTCATTGCATGAAGTCATGTTCTTTGCTATTTACTAGTCATGAGTGCAAAATATTAACTCAGGGAGTTATTTGCCAAGGCATGAAATAAAATGGTATTTTATGGCTAGAATACCTATTCTATAATTTAAATTTTGTATATATGTATATATATTTAAATGAGCAAAATAAATAACAAGAATTAATTTAAAACAAGTGACTATCTTGGATGTGACTAGTATTACTGGAATAAAGATTTGTGGAAGATGCTAAATTTCTGAACTTTGAGGTCAAAGACTTTCAGTTTATCTTACTGTGTAATTTCTTAGGTTTCCATTTATAGATCTGACTTCAGCAGTGTTCTGCATTCAAATTCCTTAAAATACAGTCACTATTTAACACAAAGCTATGTGTAGAGATAGCCATCTATATAGATATCATTCTGCCTAAAATACACTTTGCTTTGATTATTCCATCAAGGCATACCTTCTTTGCACGGCATAAGACTATCATAGTTGTATTTATAACTTACATAGTTCTATAAATAGATAAGTGCTTTTCCTTGACCATGCTAAGCATGCTAAAAAACCCTGCGCTGAATTGCCCACACTATGATGCCAAAACAGATACGATCCAGTGAATCACATCTGATAACATATCAGGGAGCACAAAGGACCTGTTCTTTATGCTTTTCTGTCTGGTAAACAGACACTTATGGCCTAATTCTGCTTCAGTTTGTGGTTCATACACCTTGCTCTTCAGACAGATGCGTGTGTTCAACTCTTCACCGCCATATCTAGGCCATCACTCACTGAAAGCTGGTTTGATTACCTCTGCAACCCTCAGACGTTGGGGACAGAAACTGCAAAGGACTGAGGGAAAGGAGATACAGGGGTAAAAATAAAACATAGGCAAGTGAGAAGTTCTGTGCTAACCTGAACAGGAGCTTGAACTTAAGGCAGAAGATGAAAACCAAGGGCAGATACCAATCAGAGCAGTAAGAAACAGTTTTAAACTAAAAGAGGGTAGATTCAGACTAGATATAAGGAAGACATTTTTACAATGAGGATGGTGAAACATTGGAACATGTTGTCCAGAGAGGTGGTAGATGCCCCCTCCCTGAAAACATTCAAGGCCAGGTTGGACGGGGCTCTGAGCAACCTGATGTAGTTGAAGATGTCCCTGCTCATTGCAGCAGGGTTGGACTAGATGGCCTCTAAAGGTCCCTTCCAACCCAAACCATTCTGTGATTCTATGAAAATAAACCCACCCTGACAAGAGTATAGCAGATCGTCTGTGCGTATTAACATCTGCGGGAATGAACCCGAGTCACAGGGTTGGATATAGACATGAGTCGCTCCTGTGTTGGCAGAGTTTGCATCGTTGCTGCCAGCCACAGCAGGCAGGTCCAGGTACGTGCTTGGTTAAAGCTCTTTGGCCTTAATGTGATTAATAAGGTCTCAAGAATAAAATCTAACAAAAGATTTCAGGGAAAGAGAAAGAGTAGAAAAGGCAGGAGAGAAAGGGAGGGTGGTTGGAGGTAACACTACTAAGAAACATAAGAAAAGGTGAGTATAAAATCAAAGCAGGAGTATGAGGGAAAAAGAGAAATGGCAAAACAAGAGGAAAAGGTGGCAAAACAGGACAGTGTGGAAGAAGGAAGGGTGCTGGATTGAATGGGTGATGTTTCTGGGCAGAAGGAGCCCACTGCGTGCGAGGAGGAAGCCGGGCACGGGCAGGGCTGCTGGGGAAAGGCAGTGCCAGTCACCCGGCCCCGGTGGAGGAAGGTCAAAAACAAGGGAAAAAGCAACGGAGGTAATTTTCCTTAGGGGCTGTGGAAAAGGTGTAATAAATTGCAGCTAAAGTTATGGCTGTTGGCAGGTTGGACCTGCCTGGCCGCACGGGCACGGCCGCTCCCGGAGCAAGCACCGCAGAGGACCCCAGGTCATCACACGGCAGTAACCTCCCGGCTGCAACACTCATGCCCAGGGAAATCAGCCCGCTTATCTCAAACCTCATTTGAAGGAAAGGCACCGACGAAAAGACACTCTGGCTCCAGAGCGAGACCACACGGGTGAGATAGCAACCTAACTGCTTGGGTTAATGTGTAATTCCTCATGGACAAGCTCCTGCTCTCAGTATCATCAAGGTTTCTTGCAACAGGTATTGGAGAAGGATTCGGCATGGAAGGCGAGTGCCGGGGAGCTGTAACGCGCCCTTTCCCCATAAGGTAATATGGAGCCACCCTGCTGGTTAGCGTTAGCCAGGAGGGAGAGGAGAGGGGTGCCAAGGCCTGACAGAGCAGTGGTCCTCACCCCGGATGGTGTCTGGTGGAGGAACCGAGGCTCTCCCTCGTCTTTCCTGGCTGGGGGGGCTGCCCTGCCGCAGGGCTGGGAGGGGACTTGCAGATGGGAAGCAGCTGTGATGGTGCTGGGTTTCAGTGTTGATGGTGGGCATGGGGAGGCACTGGAGCAGCCTTGGCTTGGTGACGAAGGAGCCCTGTGGAGGCCATTCATCCCACTGTGATGTTCAGGCACGAGCTGCTGTGAGCCAGCCCGGGGCAATCCCCACCCCAGACCGGGGATCAGAGCAGGGGACCCAGCTACCACCTGGCCAAGCGAAAGAGCTTATAGAAGAGGTTTGTCCAACAAAAGCTCAAAAATGTTCCTCATGGATGAGCCCTCAAGCTTGCCGAGCAGCTGTCAGTCAGAGGTGCACAGCCGGACATTTCTTCTAACCTTCTTTAACAAGATCCCCACAAGGCTGGGGTCTCTCCTGTCTCTAATGGATGCTTGTCCCACAGGTGGTACTCCCTTTCTTCTCAAAGCACCCTTAACCTCAATGACATTAAACAGCTGTATTGGCCCCAGCTAGCATTACAAACACTGTTCTTGAAGGCACTGGAAGCAAACAGATGTAGCTGTGGAGATAATGAAAAAGGATGTAAATAGTAGCTCCCCAGAAACCAGAGTTTTACCAAGTGGCTTTGACACTTGCCAAATACCTTTAAGCTGATAAAGATCTGATTTGTACTTCAGAGGTAACCTGATTAGCAACCAATTTGAATCTGGAATATGTTAATTGGTACAAACAGCACTAAATCACTTTCTTTAACCTATATGAAGTAGTGTGAATGAACGATAGCAAAGGTCAACACAGCCTGGGGAGTCATAGAGAATGAGTACTTCTGTATCTACCCACAATAAAATAGTATGATTAGTAATAAAATGTAATTGCATGTACACACACAGAATGACACTAGAAGGTACCCAAGATCAATCCAGCACTCAGAATTTAAGAAAAACTTAATTAAACCTGCCCATGCAACTAAAATCTGGTCATGCACCACCTTTTTTGTCAGGAGCCCTGCCCCATTCGGTGCCCAGTACAGACGGTGTTCACTAAACGAGCACCCATTCCTGGTTTTATTTTGCTCAGCTGCAAGCTATACGGCTTACAGACCCCAAGCTCTCACAAACTCAGTATCTGTGTCTCACAAATTTTAATATATTAATGGATACACTTTGAACGCTGTTTAATGACAGCTTGGAAACGGGGAGCTGAAGCACAGAGATATGATGTCAAAAAGGTGCGGCAATGTAAACTGCCCAGGTTGAAACCCTCCTGGTGTGATATTTCATAGTGCTTGTCATTACCCATCATTTATATCCACAACACAGCTGCAGCTCAGTTAAGCTGCAGGTGCTCACTGTATTTGCCACACTTCATATTCGCGCATACAGAAAGGAAGGGCTGGACCACTTGTTGCACCACATTGCTGGCATCACAGGTTACCTGGTGGCAGAGGTGACACTAACATCTAATTCCCCAGCATGGCACCAAACTATTTTCTCCTTGAAAACTTTCCATTCACTGTATAATTTCTTCCCCTGTAACAAAGCATATAGGGAACCTATTAGCAGCTCGTTTTCGTTTTATTTACTTGCTTCACTCCCAGCACAGGGCTGTTCAGATTGCAGGTCCGTGCATGAGACTTTGCTAAGAAGTGGTTCTCAAAATTCAGTTTGTCTTTAGCATGGACAAGACATATCTTCTAATATCAGTCTCAAAAGGGATTGCAGCATTTTTGGATGTGCTTGCAAAAAGGAAAAAACAATCAGCCTTGGTTTTCAGGAACATTTGTTTGAATTTTATAAATTTTTAAGTATCTATAAGTAGTCTTAAAAAGTAAAAAACAATCAATCTGTTTTACCGACAGCACTAACAAACTTCTTTTTAATGTATAACAAAACTTAGGACATAAGAAATTGTCATTGTTTTACATTAAGTAATTGTCTGCCTTAAGTGACTGGCTGTAGGCATTCTTGGCATGATAGTAAGCTATTGTTTTTGAGTAATCAATTTTAAAGACAAACAGTTCAGGGTAATATTTCTTGTTTGAAGTCCGTAAATGACAGCTGGTGTGCAGGAAACCGAAATCGTGCTGTCCCTCCTTTTTGTATGCTGTATTGCCTGAAAGCAGCTAGGTATAAGATTTTGCACTATCCCATCCATGTTTAGATTACTTGGTAGAAGAAGAACAGGGGGTTTTTTTATTATTATTTTTTTTAGCTTCCGACCAGGTTTTCTACATGAAAAATTTGTTACCTGTGCTTGGCAAGCAACAATACTTTGTGTTGTGTAAAGGGAGCTGCAGTGTTTCAGGGAATCCCTTTTAACTTTCTTGCTGAAGTGCTTGCTAGCCTTTATCAAAAGCCTCCTCACCCCTTAACAGACTCTCTTTAATTGGCCACTTGCATGGTCAGTTAATATACTGCAGTGGAAACCAAGTGGTAAAGTGTGAACAACTGAATCTGGCACTATAAACTCAGTGACTGCTCTGAAACCTGTGGCTATTTATATACAAGGCAGTGTTTTGTCATGCTGATTTTTATTAGCACAGATTAGATACAGACAACTTGGTAGATGTCACAGATGAGTCAGAAAATGTTAAGCACGGACCATTTAAAACATGCAAGTCTGCAAACAAGCGATGGAGCTTGGAGCCTGGTTTCTGCCCTTCCCCTGGCAAGCAGGGGCACGGCGCGGGGCCAGGCTGGCACTGCTCCTCTTCTGTTTATCCTACAGCACAGGCTGGACCATCACTGGATGGGGGGAATTGTGCCTGGCTTAGGGAAGGGGTTAATCCAGCCTCAGGAAAGGTTTTCGGTTGTTCTGTGCAGAGAAATGTTTGGTAGAGGATGGCAGGAGCACTGGGCATGCCTGGAGCACGGCGATGCTCTCAGTGATCTCAGAAATGTTGCAGCACGTGATATATCAGGGCCTTTTTTGGGGGGGTTAAAACTCATTTTCACCTTTAATGCATTTATTTTACTATCTCCAAAGGCAATGTGAGGAAAGGTGGCTTAGCAATGAAGGAAAAATGGGTGATGCCAGAGGAGGAAGAAGGTTTCTCTGGAGTGCTTTGTGACACCCTAAGCTGCTCTATCCGCAGTGGCAACAGGCCCGTATATTTTCGTGTGGGTAGGACCACATGTGCGGCGCCAGTGCTCTAGGTGCTATGAACCTGCAAAGCTACTACCTGAAATCTCACCTTCCTAAGAGCCAAGTCTTAGGATTTATCTCCAATCTTAAAATTATAATTGGATGTCTCCCCAAGGCTGAAACAAATTTTTGTCCCTGGACATAATTTTTTGTTATAATTTTGGAAGACCTGGCAGTAATAAATTTACATTTGTTCTTTTTTACAAACATTGTAAACAAAAAAATTAATTATGAAAAATGATTATATATGTCTGCTTGCCTATTTATTCTGACTCTATTCATAGGAGCATTAAACACACTGCAGCTATACTTGTCCAGTTAAAAAAGCCCCACCTGTGCTATGTATTTATAGAGCCTATACAACTTTAGAGAGAAATTGCTCTTGCTCAGAGTGAGGGCACTGGATATTCCCAGCTCATCTATTGCCTTCCCCTTTCTTGGAACAGGAAAAAGAGCATCACTCAGTGGAAAATGGAGAAGTCTGTATCTCGGGGTCTGGCTTTCTGTTTTGTATGGCCCTGAGCTGGACAAACTCCCTTTGCCATCAAGGTGTGTAAGATCAAACCTGAATATTGTTGTTCCCATTACGTATCTTCCCTAATCCTTGGAGGAGGGTGAGCCATGAGTAAAACTGAAAGTACATAGATTTGACATTGTGTGTGTGTGTGTACACAAGTGTATATGTGCGAGTAATTTATAAATAAGAGTTGTGCAAAAGAATCTTGCCATAAGGTATGCTACAAAGCACTTCATATTTCTATATGCTTATATGAGTATAATAATTAATTGTAAAAAGAGACAGTATCTCAAATCAAACAGGTAATCCTGCAATCTCTTGCATCGATGTAGTCCTTCACGGAGCGAGTGCGAGCAGCACTCATTAAAGCCAAGAAAAAGGCAATCAGGTTTCATTTGTAACGTTACCATCCAGCAACATAAATGCCAAAAGTGGTTTGTGTCTCTGATCATTAATATTAGATGCTGCACGAAAAGCTGCCGTTGTTAATAACCACACAAATAATACAAGTAAGAATACTAAAGCGTGGCAGATGCAAGCATGCGTAACTGTTACCGAGCTCATGAAGCTGGGCTTTCCTGGACGATTTCCAACTTTGGCAGGGTGATCTTTAGCTGAGTAAGAAATCCAGGCTGTCATTCGTGAAGTATCTGGCATAGGTGCAAAGACTCCCTGGTCTTTGGGAAAGTGAAATAGCATTTTTTTTGTCTTTCGTTGCAGGATGCATTCCCTTCTAAAGAGTTAAAATCAATAGCAGGGTGCCATACATTGTAAACATTTATCGTTTATTATGCGTTTAAATGTGCACAGCACATACACCACAGTCTTGAACAGCACCTGTATAAAACTACAGACAGATTCTGGTAAATGGTGAAAGCTCATACCATGTAACATTGTTATCAAGGTTTTATCACAATATTTCAAAGTTACAACAACTACCTCTGAGTATATCTTGTGTGAGGCCGTCGGTTGTGGATTTAATGGAGTGAAAAGTGACAAAGAAGAACCATTCCCAGAGAAAATCTTTGTGATCTGATTTTGCTATCTGAAATCTGGAACAAAGTCATCAGTTGTCAGAGGTAGTGGTGATAATTACACAATGATTACTCACATATAGAAAACATAGAAAGTACAGAAATCCCCCAAATTACAGAAAAAAAAATTAAAAATCCTTAGGCATGACATTTCCTAGGCGCTCTCTCTTGATTTGGCTTCCTTTTTCTAAATTCTTATTTTTGCTTTGACAGCAGCTGGCTTAAGATCTGGTCCTGGTCTGCTCGGGTCTTACTGTACTTTGGTGAGTAGATTTTGTCTTCAAGGTCATGTGTAAGTAGAGGATACAGCCAAGTCTATACCATTACAAAGAAACAAAGGCTTTTGTGTAGGAATGTAAAGAGAAAAAAAAAGGCTGAATTCAGATTTGCATGTAGTCAGAAATAACTAATTTAGATTGGAAGATGATCTGTAAACGTCCTCTAAAGTCATCAAACGTTGTGGTTAGTCCTGGTTCCCACTTAACATATTGATGCCCCAAAGACAACGTATCTTTTAAAGAAAAGAAAGAAAGAAAGAACAAAAAAAAGGACAAATGGATCCTTTTAGTGATTCCCCCTTAATCAAACCTGTCTTTTCCTTCATCACGTTAGAGACATGAGTTACACTTGCAAAATATATAAAGAAAAATATAGGGTTACTTGATGACGATATAGTACTGCAGCCTGACAGCTGTCTGCAAATATTTTCACCATGATTATCCTTACTAAAAGTAAACCACTGGGTAAAGATAGCTCAAACGTGACAAGGCTCAAATAGGATGCAACCAACTCTATCCTGAATACTTTTGGCTACATATGGAAAAAGAGAGATTTGGGATTACGATTGTTCCCCCAGGCCCTCCTCCAGAACCGTAAGACCAAGCAGAAAAGCGTGTACCTTCCTTCCATGCAGATTTTGTTAGGAGACTGGCTTTGAGAGTTAGTGAGGTAGAAATTAATCAACTTTGTCAGGGAATGAGACAGAAAAAAGCAGCATATTTCTCCTTCCAAATACTGCACCGAAAATAATAAATAGTACAAAACAACCACAATTCCTTGTAATTAATCTAAATTCTCTCTGTGGAGCTTGTGTTTTCTATGAACCAGCAAATGCTTTTGCCTTTTAAAAACTTATGAGTATTATAGAGTTTCACAAACTTTGAAAAATGAATGTAGTCTCCAAATGTGAAAGGGAATTTAATTTGAATAAAGTATAATTCGTTCACGGTAGTGCGTTTCACAGTGCGCTCGTTGGGGGAGGGACAGACACTTTTGTTTTTAGCCTGATGCCAAGCAATCGTATCAAATATAAGCTTCCATTAGGGACCACAAAAGATCATACGCTCCTGTTTATCTCAATAGAAAAACAAAAACCCAACCTTGTTGAGTTTATATAGGTGTTTAAGCCTCTCTACCGCCTGGCAGCTCTAAGAAGAGTGACTGCAGGAAAGTTCAAAGTTCAGTACTGGCAGATCTAAAAACAGATTTGTGGGGTAGCTCTTCAGCACCGTGCTTTCTGTACCGAGGTAAACCGATACTGTTCCAATTAAATAGCAACGCCGCACAAAGGAGGTCAGGCATTGTGTGTGGCTCCGCGCTGGCATCCCACCCAGGCACCTCCGCCACCGCTCCTTCTCGGAGGCCAAGAGCTTCTTTGGGAGTCACGGGGGTTTGGAAAACACACAGAGGAGAACAAAGCCACCATAACAAACAAACAAACACGTGTACAACGATAGACACCGTACAACACACAAACAGTGCAAAACATTGTAATAGAGGAATTGAATTTCACCTGGTTTAGGACATGGAGTAGCAGCACACCTGTGATAACTTAGAAACGAATTAAATAAACCACAAAGCAGAAGTCTTCTACTGTTGCACCATGAAATGAAATACCTTGGGTCGGAGGTTTGTTTTGTTTTCAGAAATTAAAAAAAAAAAATATTGGAACTATAAATAAATTTTGTGGCAATATATACAGATTTAAATAATTAACTTAAATATCTTACACCTACTCTTGCATAAAACTCTCCAGTAAAAGTGCACCATGTTTCTTTTCCCCAAACGTGCTCTGCGTCTTCCCCTGTGCTGAGGTAGGTTTGAAGGGAGATGTCTCAGATTCTAGGAAGAAAATGTGTCACTGTCATTGTGGGAGATACTTTATTGCCTTTCTTTGTTCTTCCATTTTTGCTCAGGGCTATGTACATCCCGGGATAAATCCTGGATTCGTAAGCATTGTAGTTGTTTGGCAGGAGAATCTCTTTGAATTTGCACTCATCATTGAAATGGGTCTGAAATGAAAAGGAAAGAATGAGAGGGAAGGAATTTTAAACATCAGGTGTGGAAATATTCTTGCTACCAGGTGTAGAAGGTGTGCTGAGGAGAAATGTGCAGCTGACTCCCTCCCCCTTAGTAATCTTTTGAAGTGGTCGCCCTAATGAAGCTTCAAACAGGACCCAGGAGTCAGAGGATCATTACGGATGCTGTGTCCGGGGCAGGCGTGTACACCTAACGATGAGAAGGACACCCATAGCTATGTCTGCACTCTTGAGGGAGAGGGGCACATTTTAACAGAGCTGCAGCAGGGTAAGGCCCAAGCCCAGTTCTGCTGCCCTGCTCATCTAATTGCTCAGTGGTTGTCCTACCAGCAATAAATCGCCTGAGAGGCTTCAGAAAAATCTGAATGCTAGCACTTTCTCATGTTGCTTGAGGAGAAAGAGGCATTTTAAAGACACTCAGAGTGGACAATATTTTCTGCTTTTTTAGTTTTAAAATTGAAGGAAGGGTTTGGGTTCGCATATGTTAATGGATCAGGAAAACAGAGCGACAAAAGGCACCTTTCCAGTGAAGAGGTTTCATTCGCAAGTAAGTACAAAGAGGGACAGGTGTTACAAGTGTGTTGTTATCTGGAGAGTAAGAAATTAACTCATCTCATTATTGGGCAAAAGCCTAGGGTTTTTTAAGGCAGGTCTCAGTCTGCCAAGCTGAACACTGCACGGGAATTACTTTATCCAGGACACCAAAACAGCAGTCTTCCTAAGAAGTGATGCAAAGGCAGCCCTTGCACTTTGGTGACTGATTCTGCCTGGCTTTTCTGTAAGTCAAAATCCTCTGTAACAGGACTGATGCCCCAGGAAATAATTCTGGATGCCTAATGTGAAAATGCCTTAGTTTGACATAGTTTGGCTCTTCCTCAGCCCAAGTTTCTTCAAAGTGTACGTGAGAAACATGAAACAGAAAGCCATGAGTAAGGAAGGAGACCCAAGAACATGGGTTTGAAATGATGCTGATCACAGTGACTTACATAGAGGTGAACTCAAAAGCAGGAGGACAGCTCAACATGGGCAAAGACATGCGCTGTTATTGTTCACCTCAAGTATATTTTATAAGATGCCTCTATCTTTTCCGAAGATTCAATGTAAAAAAAAGATCTTTATTGTCTCCTAATAGATCTGCCTTCTTACAAATAGAAGTCCAAACCCTGAGGATGCTGAACTGTCCTGGGAACAGGCTTTCCAATCAAGAGCATTAACAAAGAGTGATCAATAGGTATGTGACAGGCACTGATTCATTACATCATAAAGGGTCATTTGTAGGGCCTGGCTGATCACAAGTTCAAGTGCCCTCTGAGAGAAGGGGTAAGCGATTGCCATACCTGCTTAAAGCTTTTTGTACTTAAATATAAGAAAGATATGGACTGAGGCTAGCTTGAGGTCTTGCCACACAGATGACTACTCTGTTGGTCTATGTGGTAGGCAAGATGGGTAGCTATGGTTGGGTGACTATAGTTTTTATGGGGGAACCACACACAAGAGTGGGTTTCACTTCAAAATCTCCGTAAGCAGCATGCCTGGGCAGTACAGCTTCTGTTGGCAAGGCAGCAAGGGCTGCTCTGTGTTGCCTGACCCAGCAGGGACAAGGATGGGGCTTGGGCAGCTTTTAGCACCATGCAAACCTCCCACCCCAGCTGACCATGGTCCCCTCACCAGGCACATACTTGGTGGCTACTTACAGATCCATAGAGTTTGCCTTTGCTATTCATGGCCACGAAGAGTCCACTTCTAACACCAAATATGCTCACCACTCCTCTTTCCACGGGGGAGATTTCCAGCAGACCTACAGAGGAGACAGAGGAATCAGGGGGATAAAGCGCCGTGCCCTGAAGGAGTGTGTGGTGCCAGTGCCGCGCTCACCCAGAGGCTCCCATCCCCAGTGTGGTGTGGATCCCCATGCCCCAGCACTGCTGTGGGTGGCCTCAGAACCCCAGCTTTGCGCTGCACGTGCTGCCCCATGCCCCATGCTGGGACCTCTCTTCTTTTAGCTAAGTATCTATTTTTACTTTGCCCCCAGGCATTCTTCTGTGTAGCCGAGGTTAAAATAAGCCAGAGTGTGCTTGGAGCAAATGAAACATTTGTCATCATGCAGCTTATATTCACACACCCTCCCTCCCTGTATCTTATTGTTTCAGTTGGATATTAGAGTCATGGGGCCATGGGGTTAAGTCCCCAGCAGATGCTTTTCAAGTTTGGGTGAGAGCTGGGCTCTCCCCGGCCCCTGCTCAGAGTGGGCGGCCCACGGACTGCAGACCCTCCAGATGTTGAGGCAACCCCGACACCTGATGCCTGCCGGCGGCAAGGGGACAGCACGGCGCTGAGCAGCGCCGGTGAGCTCCTCCAGAGTGCCCGATGAGCTGCGCCGCCGCCCCGCTACCCCCGGCAGCCGCCGCCCTCGGGGGAGCCGAGGCGGGCAGCACCGCGGTGCCGTGGGCGGATGGACTTTTTCGCGTAGTTAGAGCTCTGCCATGCACCCACCCTCCCTTTGGCGCATACCGCTCTGCGGGGCAGGTGAGCCGCTCCGCGCCCGCGGAACCGCCCTCGGGGCTGTTCCGCGGGCGCGGAGCGGCTCACCTGCCCCGCCGTGGGGGTCGTCGCCGGCTTACTGTATCGATTCTCGCTGTGGATCCCATCGATGCGGCCGTCGGGCAGGACCTGGATGTGGAACCCGATGCCCACGTTGCAGTAGAGACGCCGCAACCGTTTGATGCCCAGGAGGTAGTCGCCGTCGCGGGCGGCGTCGCGGCGCTCGGCCGGGAGGCGAGCGACGGAGCGGGCGAAGAGAGCCGCGTCCCAGCGGCGTTGGCGGGGCCCGGCGGGGAGGCGACCCGGGGGCGACCGGCCGCGAACCGCCCCCGGCCACAGCAGCCCCAGGAGCAGAGCCGGCAGCAGCGCGGCGGGGAGAGGCATCCCGGCTAAGGGCGGGTAGCCACGGGCCGGCGGCCGGTCGCTCCGAAAATACGCTCACCCCCCAGCTCCCACTTTATACTGAGGTCAAAGGGGGGGAGAAAAAAAGAAAACCAACAAAAAAACCAAAACAAAACAAAAAACCAAAAAGCGAGGCGGGGGGGGGGAGGGAGGGAGCCCCGCGCTCAGTCCCCCGAGGATCTGCGGTTTCCCTGGGCTGGCTGCATGGAGAGGAAATCCCGGGAGCAAGAGCTTCTGAACTTGATCTCAACTCCAGGAGTCTTGTCTGAAGTGCTGATCTTCTTCTATAGCTGCTCAGCCATAGCGCTTTAGCCCTAGCCACGATATTTATATATCCATGTGCGTTGGTACCTATTACATCACCACCTACTGCTGTCTGCTGCAGCCCTCCGGTTTAGCTGAAAGTCAAATTATCACCCCTAGATGCTTAACAACTCCGAAGCGTCTTGAAGGGAAAGCATGAGCAGCACTGGTGCTAAACAAGAGGGACAGCACAAACTTTTAAAAAGAAAAGGTCATATTTTGCGTTCATCACAGCAGCTTCCTCCTCTCTCTCGTCTTTCTTTTCCTTTCTTCCTTTCTTCCTTCCTCTCTTTTCTTTCCTTTCTCTCTCTCTTCTTTCTCTCTCTCTACCTCTTTCTTTTTCTTTCTTTCTTTCTTCCTTTCTTTCTTTCTTCCTTCCTTCCTTTCCTTCTTTCTTTCTCTTTCTTTCTTTCGCTTTCTTTCTTTCTCTTCCTTCCTTCCTTCCTTCCTTCCTTTCTTTTCTTTCTTTCTTTCTCTCTCTTTCTTTCTTTTTCTTTCTTTCTTTCTTTCTTTCTTTCTTTCTTTCTTTCTTTCTTTCTTTCTTTCTTTCTTTCTTTCTTTCTTTCTTTCTTTCTCCCCCCCTTCCCTCTCTATCTCCTTCTCTCTCCCCCCCACTTCTTTCTTCTTTTCTCTTTCTTTCTCTTTTCTTTCTCTTTTCTTTCTCTTTTCTTTCTCTTTTTCTCTTTCCTAAGTGCTTACAAATGCTAATGCAGGACACAAAAATCAAAGAATGCCCAGCACACTTTCCCCCCAACACAATGTCTGACTTTGTGGAAATCTGTGGAATTTCGGCTTTTGCTGTATCCAAGCGACATGGTTTACAGTTTGCTGGATGCAGAAAAATTCCCTTCATTAAAAGCCAAAATAGTTGTTGCATGGGAGGTTTAAGAAATGAAAAATGAAAGAACTTGCAAAAAAAAATTAACAAAGGAAAAGGCCAAGGCTTTAATAAAGAGGAAAACATTTAAAGAGGCAGCATGTGCTCAAAAGCTGTAAGAAAGTTTTTGATTCTAAATATCCCTTTAAAAAATCAGAAAGCACAGCATTGCTCTGGAGTACCAGACATGTGGAGCTCCCTCTTGGCCACCGTACTGATAGGGGCTGTAGTCACAGGAGTTTATTCCTGAGCTTTAGACGCTGCCCATTCATGCAAGCATTGCTGTGCCTTTTTAATGGTATGATTATTTCCTAATCTTTACTACGCATGCACTTACTTAGATGCTGCTGTTGTGTCTTAATGATGCAGTTGTTCTTAGGTAATTACTTCATTTGGTTTAAGTTCATGAAAATGAAGCTCAGTATTTAAAAGTAGGAGAGGTTTTGACCCCATCAGCCTAGAATTACTTTGTTTAGAGCAAATCCCATATGTTTTGTCACCTCCCTTAACTTAAGCCTCCGTCCTCAACAGGTTTGCAGAACCAACAGGTGAGGAGACTTTAGGACAATTTTGGAAGGTCCTGAATTAATATGAAAGTGTGTGTGGGGGGAAGTGGTTTGTGACTCAAGTCCTTTATAGCCTGAGGACAGTTTAGTCTTTCACGCCAGTAAAGCTCTCCTGCTGTTCCAGCAAAGGATGCGAGAGAAAAGAGAATTGCCCCAAGCCAGATGACAGCTCACCTAGGTGCGGAAAATCTCTGACCTTCGCTAAACCTAAGCAAACTTAGACGATGTGCTTTTATTTCTTCTTGTGAGGTGCATATACGCTCTGTGTGTGCGTGCGTGTGTCTTTCTCCTACCACACCTCTCAGGATGGAAAAGAGAGTGCTGCTGCTTTGTGGGTGATTGCAATCTGGTGCTACAGAGGTAAAAGACTCCAAGGTGTAGTTTTGTCTAATGTCAAACAAGTTAATTTCTGTCTGTGTGTTTAAAGGCAGCGGAATTTAAATTTTTCTCTGTGGAAATTTACAGGCTGGTAAATCCATTGAGGTTAAATGCACAGACATTTACTACATTTGTGTTTGCATCAGGTCCATCCGGACCCCTCTTACACCTGACAAGCCTGGTGGATCACTTCTGGATGAAAGGGCTGTGCATCAGGCAAAGGCCAGCTGTTCCCGGGCTTGGAAACTGCCCTGCTCTGCGGGGGCCGCGCTGGACACCTTGTCCTCCCCCAGGGTCCTTAGAACAGCGTGATCCCTCCTCACTTCAAAATCAGAATTATTTGCTGTTAGCAAACAGCAGTGGATGAATTTGGGATTAAGTTTATTTACCCTCTGAGGGATAAGGCTAAGGAGTGGTGCTTCTGCCAACACACCTACCCGGCAGCTTCCCTCCTGCAGCAGAAGTACAGTCCAACACCCACAGCTAATGGGTCAGGGACGGGTCTGCTCGGCCTTACTGCCGCTGACAGCGATCGCCCCTGGCCCAAACCAGCACGAACTCTGAGGCCTTAGCCCTGTGAATGTGAGAGCATGTTCAAACTTGCAGTTAGGGACGTGCACTGGAGGCTCAGCGAGCTGTGGTACCTTCATCCTTTTGGGACTTATGGAAATGGGTCCCAAAATGCCCTGTTAGGGTCTGAGTCCATATGTTCGCAAGAACAGGTCGTAAACGATTACACAGAGCACCCAGAACATCAAATTACATTGTCACAATATCACTGATTAATAAGGGATGCTTCTACAAGTTCATTCTTAAACTTTTTACAAAATTAAATGGCACTCTTTCCATAAAGGCTTCAAATGAACCTTTCTGAGAGTAAAAAGCAACAAGTTTTCAGCTAAGAATGAAACAATGAGGTTTGGTTTTGCTTTCAAATTTTAAATATTCATGTGTGTGTGAGCTTGTGCACAGCCTACCTATGAAACACTGGTCCTGATGCTTCAAAGCCCTCCGATGGCCGAGCTGTTTGTACCTGTGGAAAACCCACAGGGATGAAAGCAAAGCAGAATGGCAGCATTTTCAATTTTCTCCAGGTGTAAATGACAGGTGGAAACTGCTGACGTTCGGGGTCTTTATGCTTCAACACAGACATTGTCAGTTGGAAATTATTGTCGCAGGAAACCATTAAAGCAGCCTATTCCCTATGGCAGCCAGTGAAACTGTGCCAGCCAGGCTCTCCAGGGCAGAGCCAGGAACCGACCCTCCAACATGCCACCAGCTTTCAGGCAGTGGCAGGGAGCTGGGTGTCTCCAGATCATCCCATAATTAATTCTTCTGAATCTTCCATATCGTGCCATGCTCCACTGCTGTGTGCCCCCTACGCCTTGTGTCACACACTCTCTCACAGCAATAATTTAAATATTGAAACAGGTAAAATGTCTTCATCTTTGTATTGGCTCTGTTCCCTAAGAAGCATATGGGGATGTCACAGTTCAGACAGCTCTGCTTTCCAAATTCCTCTAGGCTTAAACTATAAAAAAGAAGAAAGGATTCACAGAATTCAGGTCCACACCCAGGTTCAAGGCCCGTATCATGTATTCTGAAAGAAAAAGGGAAAAGAAGAAGGAATCTGGAATATCTTTACAACCTTTATGGAATTATTCTGCAATTGCACTGGCACAGCAGTCATCCGAACTTGGCTCTGTGTCCATATCTCTAAAGGGGTCTAGGTCCACAATTTAAAAATCAGTTTACATATTTATTAACCCCAGTAAATAGATGTAAATGACCCTGAAAGATATTGCTCATGAGCTTTTCTGTTGAAGGCAAATATTGTACTGAGATCCTTTGATCTGGAAGGATGGGGAGTGGACTGGAAGGGGCATGGAGAAGTATATTGTTAGGAAAAAATCCCTTTCACCATGTTTGCATGCTATGAAGACATGGTGAAAAAGCAAGCTGTACCCCAGCTCCCCCTTTGCACACACCCCTTTTAATTATGATTATTTTGGAAGACAACTACCCAGCGATCTGCAGAAGGGACTCGCCTGAGAAAGCTTTCTCACGTTCACGTCTGGCTGCCTCTCTGTGTGAGCAGGGGCAGTGGTCCCGGGAGAGGAGGCAGGCTGGAATGCAGCGCGGTGCTGGGGGCCCAAGCCCCGAATGGCCGGGGTCGCTGGGAGACCTTCGCCATCCAGGCCTCTGCTGCCTGCATAACATGCATACCCACACACAAGCTAGCGAGTCATATGCACTTTTTTTTTTTTTTCTGTTTGCAGCTGGTCTATTTGATCTCTGTGTGCCTGGGCTGTTTGCTGTTGTGAGCGTCTTGCCATGATCAAAACCTTATTATCTTGAGTGGTGTTGTAGTGTTATATATTGGAAAAGGGCAGTGGAGTATAGCAGCAGGCAGCTACAATGCTGGGCAGATAACAAAGGCACCAATAACCTCTCTCCAGTGTATTTGGATTCATTCACTGAGAGGACTGAACATCACTTTGCTTGTGATGGGTATGGACTCTTTCAACAGCTACTCCCTCTGCTGCTGTTGAGCTTGCGCAGTCGTACATCTCTGTGTATCTTCGTATAAAGCAGAGATCAGAGAGAACATGACTGCATCCATCTGTGTGGCTCCTGTAGGTCTTCAGTGGCTTAGATGTCGCAATTCACGCTTCCAGCTTGTGACCATGCTGCTCATATACACTTGCTGCTGCAGGGATGGGCACCGAGGAGCTCCAACTGGAAGACCAAGCCACAGACATTTGACTTTCTGTGAACTACATTCAGTGTCTTAGCAGCCTTTTTCTCAGCTTCTGGGCTTGATTTGTTTGCTTTATTGCTTTTGAGCTGTAAGGTTGCTGTTGCTGCAACATCAGCTCAAAGGGGTGAGGGAGTGGTGTGGTGATAGCGACCCTCTGGGAGACCCAAGGCTGTTCTTAGCCAAGCAACCTGACATGGTCATGACAAGCCATTTCCTTGTACTGCTGGTCCTCATCACTGACTAACGTATGAACAGCTTTTAGGTGAAGAATCACCTCTGGACAATCTATTATACCCTCTGTTTCTCACCCTGTTTCTTCGGGCTACAGCTTTGCTCCTTGCTTTTCTTTCACTATTCATTCCCCACAGCAAAAATTCCCAACCCTACTGTCACTACTGCTCCATATTCCCAGCAGTTTTCTTTGCTCCATTGGCTTTTGCTCTGTTATCAGCTCTTTTCGCTGCATGTGGTTCCTGTGGTCCACTATCCTCTCCCCTTTTCTGTAGCTGTTCTACTCTCTTCTCCATCCTCAGGACAAGATGACAGACTTACAGAAACTTCCTTCATGGAAGTTACATTCATGGTAAAGGATGACTAAAAAACACCCAGACCTTAACTGCAGGGCTGAAGATTGCGTCCTACCTGGTGGATCTTCTGCAGTCGCCTTTATGGTGCTGCTGCTGACTTGAACATGTGAACTATGGCTGGCATGAAAACGAGCTTTGGGGAGCAATGTCAGGGGAACCAGCTAAAGGAGGAACTCTTACCAGCCCTAAGTGGGATTTCTCTCTGATGTTGTGATTAGTGTCAGTTCCTGAAGCCTGAGATGCTTTTCTGTGGGGTGGTGGGATGAGTGGAGAACATGGAGGATCTGAGGACTCCTCAGGAGTATCATTGGAGTTTGCACTACTGAAGAGCAGGACTCAATGGCATGGGACAACGGACATGTCCTGGGAAGTCAGCAGTCAAGCCAGAACATTTTTGAGGGCAATCATATCCTGGGGTCTTGTCATAGCCTCAGAGCCCTCATCCTCATGAAGTTTGAACCAAAGTTTGGAGGGGAAGTCTGCTAAGAACCTAGATGGAGAAATATGTCAGAGGGCTCTGGTTATTAAAGCAGGTCTTTTTTAGAAAACTTAGTTCCCAGCCAGGCTCATTCTTACACTAAAACTCACATGCTTATACTTTCATATTCACTGCTGACCTTTCTGCATATGCTATTTTGTTCTTCCTTGTCCTGTATTCTTTTTACCTATTGAAATTATAAACACTTTAAAACTAAAAATATACATTTTTTTCCTTTTGTCAGATTATGGCACACATACTTTTGCTGATACATTACTTGACACTCTGCCAAACAAAACTGGTAAAAGGAAACATAATAGAAAATGAGTTTTGAGAATCAGGGTAAGTGTTTGTTAAGCTTATTTTTATTATTATTATTGTGGGAAATAGTAGCTTAAGTTAACTTTTTGTGTGAGAATGTTTTAGCTGACTTTGAATGTAGCATAATTGGTTTACACGAGTCTGTTCAACATGTGGCCTCTCTTGTATGAATCATTTTTTACCGGTGGCTAATGTGAAGAAAACTGGCTGTTGTAAGCAAATGACGTGTATTGCTGAATTTTAAAACTTCCCAGCAAAGCACCACTTAAAATCTGTCAGAACATATATGGACGTAGCTGTACAATTCATAACCTCTCCGAGCATGTAGGAGACTAGCTTTTCCAGTTGACCTTTAGTGTCACAACCGTGAAACAAACAGATGTCTCTTTTCCTTATTTACTCTTGGACTTTTCACGGTGCTCATCACTGCAAGGTCTGAGTCCTCTGAGGAGGTAGTGGCCGTATCCTCAGAATACCTCCATGAGCTAGGTGTTGCTATCTTCCTTCCAAGCCCATTGCTCACTGTGGCAGCAAGGGACAGCTATGCTGCTGCCAGATGAGATGCCTTCGCGTACATTTGGGCTGGCAGAGGGGGAATCAAGACCAGAGAGGCTGTGGAAGATCTGTGTGATCTGTCGCGGTTGATGAACTACTGTGGTAGAGGTTCTCAAAGCCTGGTCTAGGCAAGTTGCTTTCCCAACATGGCACAGCATACAGATAACCTATGGTGTTGACTTTTACCCCCAAGGACAGGATGGCTGCATGGGTCCAGCAGGACCACGGCACTCACCTGCACCAGGAGACACAGCTGGGCTCCTTTGATTTTGGATAAGCTCTGCACCTTACGGGCTGCGTGGGGTGGGGGCTGGAGCACAGATATCCTAAAACCTCTCCAAATACTCTTCTTTCTTAACAACCATCAGTGGTATTGGCAGTGGCAAAAACTTTATCATCTGGCACACAAAAGGCCCTGAAAACAGTTATAAAACCAGAGTTTAACAGACAGCTCGCTCAGACAAGTACCCAGTTCAGCACTACGTTACTCCTGATGAAGTCAGCCAGAAACAACTGCATGGTTTGCTGGGTGAGTTTTTGAAAAGTAAACAGCAAGCCACGAAGTATACACAGATAACAGCTCTAGAGCTTGAAGACCAACCAACATGGAGGTTACTCATCAAATCCTGTGTTGCTTGAAGGTAGTGACAGCAGTAATATATTAGGCAAAATATAATTTCTTCCCCTTCAAGGCGTTTGGAAAGAAAAGCTGAGAAGCCAGATATATAGCTAAGATGCATATTGCAGAAGTCTGTAAAACAGGTTATCTGTGAACAAACGTGTCAGTCATCTGCCATCAAACATGTCTAGAAGATTTGTCTTAGGTTTTGGCACATTCATTATTCACTCTCTTTATGCTGTTTAATAACAGGCCTTATAGATTACAACAGTAGCCAATTCTCACTCCAAGTTTGGATCACACGAGATATAAGTAAAAAAGTTTTGGATGAATGATCCTTGCCCAGAAAAATCCCCTTGACACCAAGAAACCTGCAGAGATGGCATACTGCATTGCTTGATTTTTGACTTAATCATTTAATTCCTCTTGCTATTCAAGGCCCAGAGCAACTTCTTTCTAGTCAACCGTTTTAATATTGTCTCTGTTTCCCCTCCATCTTTCTCACTTCACTAATAAAGCTATGAGAGCTACAGTAACATCAGCATTACAGGAACTAATACATGCAGGTTAAAAAATAAACAAGCAAAAGAAAAAGAGAGAGACTGCTTATCTCCTTTTGGACGATTGCTGGTACTGCTCTACGAGTACATTTTTCGCAGGGCTTACTTTTGTTCCTGCAGATGAAAGAAGGAACAGGACTGGACTCTAAGTCAGTTTGTTCAATGAAGCCACACAGTCTCCTTAGCTCTCAGCAATGAACATTCAGTTCATGATTTTTCTTCCATTTCAAAATATGTTTATATTTGGACCAAGAGAATGTACAGTTTCTGTACTGCTAATGTGCTCTGCGGGAAGAGACCCCCAGGAAATTAACTTAGATACTTACCTTGCTTAGGACTGGTTTTTGTTTTTAAGATGTAGAATGAGTTAAATGCAAACTTGAAATGACCATTTTAAAGATTGTCTTGAAAAGAAAACAGCCTTAAGCCAGGCAGACAACAACAGAATGAAGACTTTGGTACTCTTAATAGCTTCCCAGGACTAACCCATGATTCCCTCCATCAGTGGATTGGAAGCCACATGGAACTAAGCCAAGTCTCCTTCCTGAATATGTATGTCCTGCAAACGTTGAGTGTAATAGTGTGGTCATCTAAAACGTGTTAGCTGTCACATGCAAGCAGAACATGTCCCACAACTCCAACATTTTCACTTTGCTGCTACCCAACTGGAATAATGGCTAAATTATTGAATGAAAGACACTGAGCGAAAGTCTATTGTCACTCATTTCCATGTAACTTCTTGAGATAATGGGATAAAACAAAAGAAGCTGAGCCTACAGAAAGTCCGATCCCTACCAGAGATACTGTTTTTACGTTCAGAGCACACCCATTCAGAATGATTATTTTGATATTAATCTCCGTGTACATTATTATTTATATTAATGGGAATGGAGGATGTACACGCGAGCTGTTGGAATCGGGACAGTGGGATGGGAATGATACATAACGAAGGGAAAACTCCCTGCCCAGGGAATTCAGACAGTGCTGTGCAGTCACTGCTATGCTATTTGCCACGTGCTATATACAGTCACAAAATATTCCACTCAGTCAGAGACATGGCCAGAAAAAGCCCTGCGAACCCCAAAGTCTTACAGTCTTATAATAACCACCGAAGCACGCCCTTCACCACAAAAGGAGCACAGCAGAGCTCCTGTTGACCCAGATGGGACAAGCTGCGTGCAATTTATTCTAGCATGTAAAGAACCAGGCAAAATCAGAGGGGCTGGTTTCAGTATATCCGTGGCCATTTAGCATTGCTCTGGAACTGCAAAGCAAACATTTTTGGCTACCTTAATGAAACTTTATAACGCCAGAATGAGGTATTATAAAATTATCTGGAGTTTTCAGAATATCCATTTTTTTCAGGGGATAAAAAACTAATTTGGGTACCAGTATTTGGGTGAAAAAGGATTCTTCCATTAAAAAAAATCCTTTCAAAATTAATCTGTGTTCTTCTCCCCTCTCCTTCCACTTTTTGATTTGTAAATTTATATTCCTGAGAGTTGTTGGACCAGCTTACTAGGAGGCTACTTGTCACTTGGAGTTCAAATTCAGGAACTCAGAAAAACAAAAGGCATTGGAGTCTTCATGAGTGATTGGAAGACAAAGGAACATAATGATGATACAATAGTCCTTACTGTAAAATACCATTCCTGTTGTCTACAACACTGTACATATTATCATTCCCATTATTATTTTTCTGACAAAAAAATCAGTCTAAGGCTTCAGTTACAATCAATCCGCAAACAGGACAAAACAGCAAACACAATGAGCTGCTGACTGACTTGTATTCCAAAATGCCCAGGCAGCTGCTAGTTTTCAATAGTGTTACTACACTCTGTAATTACAAATTCCATTGTCGTTTTCATTTGGCCAACACCAGCATAGCAACCTGGATGAACGGTACCTACCTACTTGTGTATTGGTTTTAAGAAGAGGATGGGGCAGGTCATGTCTTGTCCCACACAAGAAGAGCATCTGCAGAAGGAGGGAAGATGAAGCTGGTCAAGACATTATGCCAGGACTAGAGCACCATGTCAAACCAGAGCCACCCTTGGAGAGATCAGACCAGTCCTGAAGATCTTGTCAACCAAGGGAGCCCAGGGAAGGTGGGCATTTGTTGGTGCTGACTTTGCCCTACGCTAAGAGAGTAGATGGAAAGCCTGGCTCAGCAGCCTTTTTCATGGAGTGCTGGACTGTGACCTCAGTAAAAATCCCACTGGCTGGGGACTGGAAGGTGTCAGAGGGAGTGAGAGCCAGGGAGACCTCAGAGCCACCCTGTCTGCTTGCCTGGAAGTCCCCGCTGAACTGCTGCCAAAATGATTTAATGTTATTTTTGGTGGTAGCGACAGTTTTCACTATCAGTATTTGAAAAGGCAGGCAGTATCATCCGTAACAAACGTATTGCAGTTTGGGGATGTGTCACACCTGCAGGCAGATCTCCTCTTTTCCTTTCCCTCTAGAGCTCCCCTGCTCTTTCTCGCCCTGCCTGAGGAAGGGGTGTACCTGGGGCCACTGCTGGGGAGCTGGGAGGACGAAGGAGAGGAAGGAGAATAATTGTGCTGGCAAGTGGTGTTCCACCTTAGATTTTTGCAGAGCTTAGAAATTTTTCTCCCCCCATCACCACAGTAGTTTATCTAAATTGCAGCAGGAAAATTAGGGAGGATAAATAAAATAGCTACCCCAAAACTCCCTCCTGTAGCAGCTTTGGTGCAAGTGCAATCATAATTCAGAATCATGGGAACAAACCTTGTACACTGCATAGTTTATTATTTAACAGCAGCAATTTGCCATTATTTTTCACCAAGCCTGAGGTGGGGTTTGCAACCCATTCTCACGCTTCATGGTGCTTTCAACTCAACAAGAACACAGGCTGCAGAGTTGGCTCCCAAGTGGCTTCAGGAACTCTTCCCTTTTGGGGCTGCAACAGCTTGTACCCAACACCCTGCCGTGGCACTACTCCTGCTCCTTCAAGGGCTTCAGCACTTCCATTGCCAGCACCATACTCATTTATGACAAAGTTGCATACTACTATATATCATTTAAGCTTCCGTGACGATTAGGGATAAGGGAAAGACATTTCCCTTAGCTGCAGAGGGGAACACACAGAACGCCTTTGCTCATGGACTAACCCTATACTGCTGGAAGAGCTACAATACCTCAGCAGAGAGCTTATAAGAAATCAGCCAGACATGTTTAAACAGCAATTTGGAATCACCAAATACTAGCCAAATATATCTTGCTGTTGTTATAGTATAAATATCATTATTGCTATTATTAGTAGCAGCAATAGTTACTATTACTGGTTATTATTAGTCATAATTTTTACTGTGGTACCACTTAGGAATTCCCTTAGTCGACCAGAGTGCCATTGCAACATGCGCTGTAACGCTGTTACCATGACAATTTTTCTCTGTTTGCCAGTGTGTTTTGGCTAGAGAGCCAGCTGTTGACTAGCTGTGCTCCAAGTTGCCGAGCAATAAATCCCAAACCAAATTCATAACCAGATTTCTGCTCCAAGCCTCAATCTTGTGACTTGCCGCGTAGGCTGCTTTGCAACTCCACCTGACTTCATCAAGTCACTCTGCAAAAACACCACTCTGTCACTGAAACGAGTGGCTCCTAAGTCAAATTTTTGAAAATATACGTTGCATACTCATTTGTACAGGTAAGCACAGGAGATGCCTCTGGTGAGACTGACAATGTAGAATGTATTTATGAAAGGCTCGGGGGAAACAAGTGAAGATGAGAATGATTTCTTTGCAATACAAGAGAAAAAGCTTTTAGAAGCACATTATATTAAGAAAAAAAGGCATTTAACTAAGCAGGACGAAACAAACTTTATGAAATGTCAATGGTTTCTTATAGATGAGGAAATTTCCCTGGCAGATTGTCAGCCTTAAGAGGTCCACAAAGTATTGGCCTGGCTTTTAGCTTGATGTTGAACATAACTAAGGCTGTTAATTTTTCCAAGATGACACAGTCATTTGACTTTTTTTCCTTCTTGTAGCAACATGTGAAATTGGTCACTGTGCATAGAGAATGAATTTCACTGTGGGGTTCACTCATAAATGATGTTCCCCTTAAAGTTTTCATAGCCTCCTGCACAGATGTACCTGGCAAAAAGTGCATCAGGAGCGTGTGGGGAGTCCTCAGGTGCTCACAAAGACGCCAGTGATGCGGCTGCCCCAGGACCGCTGGGGTGATGCAACCCTGTTGTCACCAGGACTGCAAGCCATTAGCCTCTGAGGGCTGTTGGGTGAAGCCACGGTATGTGAACTAATGGTCCCAAGCCATTACCTAGGAGTTGAAATCCTTATCACAAAAGCACTATGGTTGTGATTTGCATCTCTCCAGTGTGCGGGTTCAGTAACTTTTCCATCTGTCATCACCAGTAATCTCTCTTTGTAATCTTCCTAGTACCTCTGTGTCACCAATATCCCTACTATAGGTGTTGTGTTTTCTAATGGTCCACTTAGCACATTCAGAAGTCTTCCATGCTCACACTATTGTTTGATTATGTCTTTTAGGGTTAAGATCTGATCAGTGTATGTACACCCTCTTCTGAAGCTAAACTGACTTTCCTTAAGCCTACTATTCAGCTGTGCCTGCTTTCTTGTTCACAGGCACTCAAGCAAATGTATTCTCAAACACAGCAAACAGGCTAATGCCTCTTGAGTTTTATATTCCTTCCTGCCACCTCCTTTTCTTTTTCTTCAGCTTGCTGTAATCACATCTGAATACCAGGGACAAGTCCTTCCGCAGCTTTGAAAAGCACTGGGAATACCTGACGCTGTCCCATGGGTGACACCTTTGTTGTCAGCACAGCCAGGAGGATGCGATGCTTTGGGACGGCCGTCTGTCTGTCACACTGAGGGCTGGATCCAAGGAGCAATGACTGTGCTCTCTTCAATGGTTTTCGGTCTTGATCCTTGCGGCTGTGCTTGGCACCCCTATTGATCGATCTTTTAAGTTTCCCAGCATAGATTACCAATGCTCTTTTCAACAGGTTTCCATTCTCACTTCTAGCTTCTCACCTAAAGTCCTGAGTTTTCCTGCCTCCCTCTTCAATAAGATAAACTTCTGAGAGACGAGTCGTTCCAACGTGTTTCTGACTGTTCATGTAGAGGTGTGGGACCGTGTGAGGTTGTGACCTACTGCATCTGTCACTCACCTTCCAAAGCACTGAAAAGATCTCTTTAGAAATATTGATGAATTAAAAGTGCACTCGGAACCTGATATTAGATCCTAATTTAACGCATACTCAGCCTTTATTCAGGCTAATCAAAATTGATCTGTATCTTCACACTAAACTCCTCATGTCAAGGGGACTTTGTCCTTGATCAGAGGTTATTTGATTAAATACTGATAAAGGTGGCCCATGACATAGGCAGGCAAAATATCGCATTTAAGAGAAGATGAGCATTCAGACTTAGCTGTTGTGATCAAATGGAAGTAGCAAGCCTTAGTTTTCTCCGTTGGGCAGCTTGGTGGTAGCTTTCTGAGAACGCTCTCCATCGCCAGCAAAAGGCTCTCAAAACTTACAGATATAGTGACCAATCTCCAGAAAGAGGCTGAAATTAAGTTAGGTCTTCTTGAAACCAATGTCCCAGTCACTTCTTGCCAAATATGCCAGCATTACTAGTACTACAAGAAAAAGATAATGAGGAAAACAAATATCGTTTTATTAATTTTTTTACATTTCTCATTGTTCAAATGATGCAAATATCATTGCATGAGGCATCACACAAACATGCAGTGTAAGACACTGATCTGAATAGCTCATTAGCTTGGTTAGGGCTGATGTAGAATAGCCGTACTGCACATTTATAACATTAAGTAGTACTACTCGTGATAAAAGTAAAACCAATTATAAATAAAAAAATCCAAAAGTTATTTATACCAATCAAAAAACAGGCACAATAGTATTCGTGCCTTGGCATTTTAGTGATCAAATCTGTATTTGATTAATTAAATAAAATTAAATTTAAAAATTCTTTCACTAATAAGTGATTGATATCATGTTTAGTAACAATATCTCAGGATCGTGAAGAAAATCTGTGACGTTTTATTTCTACTAGAAATCAGTGTAACGATTAGGGCTTCGAGCTCAGGTTCCAGCGAGACATCTTTCTTCCATTGCGTTTTTCTCTGTTCCTTCTGTGCCAACTCTTATAAAACAAGATACCACAGGATTTAATTCTAAAAATCTAATATTACTGCCTTGTGGTGAACTGAATACTACAGATTCCTTCTTGATAATACTGTCTCATGGGATTCCTGTGCGGTAACAGAATCTCCTGGGATTCCTGCCTGGTAACCATATCTTGCTGGACTTTGGTAGTATTTCTCCCATTGGATAACCCCAGCTCCACCAAATAAGCAGTCATAAACCTTACACTCATTATTTTACATGACATTATTTTACTAATATCAGATCCTGCACTGTTTAAATCAGTGGGGCGGGTTTTTTTTTTCCACTGATTTTCTCCAAGTTACAATCAGAGCTCCAAGAGAAAAGAATATTATGGAATATCTTATTTTTTTTTTTTACAAGAATAATATTAATAAATACTTTTAAAGTAGCAATAATAGAAATATTTCATGGCTGGTTTATCTATGTACCGTTATTCAACTCCTGCAGGACTTGTACTTAGTCTTTAACCGTACATGGACTAGAAAGCTTTTTGTTGTTCTGAAAGTGAAATATTGTCTTCCTCTTCTTGACAGTAAGAGAAATCACAGCTAAATATTTTTAAAAGGAATATACTGAACGGTTCCTCAGAGAGGTTTTCAGTGAATGCCTCTGCTGCAACTATAGTTCAGCAATAAATCAACAGCCATAAATCACCTATTATTCTGCTTGGTTTTGTTATACCCCAAAGGCTCACTGAAATATCGGGACTCCATTGCAGCAGATACTGCACCCTTGAATAACGAAGGCGGCAATCCAGCCTTCCTCTTCTCAGCCAGTCTCTCTACCCAGTTGTTCATAGCATACTGACGGGATAAAATTATTCCGAAAAGCCCATGAACACACAGAATTTTGTTCTTACAGTCCTGCCCAGTATCTCCAGACACTTTTTCAGCTTTTCCCAGGATGTGGGGTCATCCTGGGAAGCAGCAGTTAATCCACTTGCAGGGTAACTCTGGCATGAGAGGCTGGCCCCCACGGTTGAGCATTTCACAGGGTTCAGACCTGTTTCATCAACCTATAAAGCTGAGAGTCATTCAGGAGAGGTCTGCTCAGGTTTGCCCTGTGAGATTTCCAGGCTCAAAAGTTTTGGCTTGAGCTTTCCTTTGAATTATTTAGTGCGTCTAATAGCCCACTTTTGAGAAGATGATGGGATCTTTATGGTTGGGGATCACCTTGATGGAGGGATTGCTGCTGAGCTGAGAGCCAGCCTTGCTATATCATAGTGTTGTCATATTGCCATGATAGACCTCTTGGAGAACCCAGCACTAACAATATAGGTCAAATAACACAGTGATGGGCCCTGCAAAGAATTATTTTGTGTCACTAAGCTCTAAATGTACCAACAGACATGAGGGCAGGTCTTCCCGTCTTCCCAGCATTCTGCTTTAGCAGAGCTCTGACCACCTGAAGCTCTGGCTCAGTAAGAGAAGGAAGGCTGGAAACCCAGACACGATTAGGGCTTGAACCACAATGAAGGTACCTGAAGAATATAAATGTTAGAGGTGAAAGAAGGTAAGCAGGCAACACCTTCTATTAAAGCGCTGTATCTCTTGCTGCATGTTCAGACAAAAAATGGACATATGTCATTTTTCCTTTTCACAGCTGCCTTTCAGTCCAAATATAACACTCACAACTCCAGATCTTACAGCTGTTCTAAGCCCTTTTTTGAATTCAGACTGTGCTTCAACACCAGCTTTTCTTTCGTCTTGATCAAGTCATTAAACCTCATAACTCTTGGAGATACAAGTATCTCTGATAACAATCCCTGGCTACTTCATGTTATTTTTGAGAGGATCAAGAAAGTTTCTGAAGCACTTTCTGAAGGTAAAAAAAAAATATGACTGGCACACTCGATACCAGATCTGCCAAGACACCTTTATCCCTAAACCCTTGAATTTCCATGGTGTTTAGCTGCTTGAAGTACCATTGAAATTGGCAGGCAGATAAGCAAGTGAAAGGCATTCGGGAGCATCAGTGGCTTTGGTCCTGGCTGGCACTTTGGTACCCTCTACGATGACTAGAAGGGCCACGTGTTCTGGCTATTACTATAGGGGGGTGATAAACAGGAACGGTGTTAGATTAGGGTCTGCATCTCTGCTCTGTTGCCTTTTAGGGTACAACTTGCTGCATGGACAATGACTTGAGAAAACCGTGTTGGAGACTTGTGGAAATATCTGCAGGCAGCCTGGACAACGAAAACAGGAAAAACAAAACACTTCTTTCCAGGGGGCTTTTGACAGCCTCTTAAGGGGGCATTCATGACTTTCTTGTGAGTCACCACCCCAAAAATACTGTAAGTGCTATTCGTTCAGCGGGGCTAGCAGTGCAAGCTGGAAACAATCTAGGGAACTCTCATCTTCAGGTCAGTGGGGGCTGGCAGCACGGATGCTCGCTCCCTGGGAACGAGGGGCGAGACGAGAAAGAGCACGGCTTCAAAATTGCTCTCGTGCATGCTGTGGCTGGTGACTGGCACTGCGGAAAGGGAAGGGTTTATCTGCTGCCCAGAAGCAGAGCTGTGGGTCCCCTTTGCAGCTCTCGTGAGAACTGGAATGATTTTTTTTGTGTGCTCAAGGGATGATTATGGCTAGGAAAGGTTTACATAAAACTGGAATAAAAAGAAAAGGTGCAGAGCTTGGGGGAGATGCATGAAAATTCCTGCCATCCCTCACTGCTTAGTCTTCTGCTTGGAAGGGTCAGAGAGCAACTTTGGTGTATATCCCATTTATAGCCCACAGGACCTTCTTGGGGCCTGAAGCCCTCCTGCTATAAAAATAGGGGAGAATCCATAAAAGCAGCAGCATCTCATATATAGCACAAATCTTTTCTTACAAGATAGGCAAGAAGCTAAATGCCTTAATTAGAAGTTCACTGAGTTATTTTTTGTATCTTGCAGCTAACGACACAGAACATGGACTCCTGATTGAATACCAAGGCAGTAAATCAATGGAGGGTCTTCGCTACCGTTCATGAAATGCTCCAGCTGTGCTCCTAAGGATTATAATGTCAACAGAACTCTTGATTTGAATCACAGCCTTGCCTTCACTCAGGGGCCATATATTAGTCTTGAAAAGCAGACAGAGTTTCATTGCTTTAAAAAAAAAAAAAAATCACTGAGCTGAAAATAAAATGGTGATGTAGGGGAGGAACACTGCAACGCAGCCAAAGGAGACGCATGGCAAATTTCAGCAAAAACCTCTAGGAATCTGTAAGTTAAGATATTTCTCCATGTTTGTTTAGTATAAATCTCACAAGACAAATTTAATTTTTCCTAATATGTTTAGACAGTGCGTAGTCACCTGATTAAGTGCTCAGCTGGTGTGACTCCTGGCAGCTCCACCAACACCAGTACAGCAATGCCAACCAACTTCAGCCAAGGATCTGGTCCTTACTCAGAATATGACACATATCAAGAATCTCAGAAAGCAAGACATGGATCATTTTAGACACAGGTAAATTTGTCTGGAGCACAAACGTTTCTGAACATCACTTTTGTTATGCTTCTGCTTTAGAGCATGAACAAATCAATGAAGACTAGGCTGTATTCCATCCAGCTGGATTCCTGAAAGCTGTGTTAGAGGTGTAGTTTTGCCTTAGCAAAACACTTGAAGTTTCCCAGGAATCTTTTGACATTTAGCAGGTGTTCTCTTGCAATGATTGTCATAAATCTTAACAACCCATGTGCATCCAGGCAAAAAAAAAGCTGAAGGCTCTCCTAATGATGACCTTGAAGTTGTTGATGAGGTCACAGTGGTAGTGTCATACTGCAGTTTGCACATGTTCTTACTTTTTTATTCCTATAGGAATCAGCTGCTGCCAAAGTACACATGATACAAACTAGAATCTTGATTATCCAAAGCTCAGTCATAGTCTCTGTTTCCTATAATACAGTTCTATCCCTGGTATTTATTGCTTACCTTGAAAAGTATCTCAGTTATTCAAAACCTCAGTTATTCATATTTAGTAATTGGACGCATTAAATCAATTTGCAATTAACTCAGCTGGCCCAAAACCATTTCCCTTCTCATAACTGTGCTGAAGTTACACAAAATTTTGTGCAAAATTATTTGAAAAGGGAAAGACTTAGCTTTACTTTGAATACTTTTGTTGAAAGCAAAAAAGGAGGAAGAGCTCTCACAGAGCCCTAATATTCCTGGAACTTTGGGCAGGAGCAAGAAAACTGGCCATATGTCCTCTCTGAAATACGGAATTAATTGAAAATGCTGCTTTTCAATAACACCAAGATTGAACAGTAGCTCAAATACAATGGGGTTGGAGAGTTGAGCCAAATTCCTGAAACATAATACTAATTTCTACTGCACTGGCTCTTGCAAAGTCACGATACCCACCGAGGATGACAGTAGCTTGTTTCCTGGCTTGGCATTTTGTTTATTTTGCTTCCCACCATCACACGTGAAGCCTGTGCAGAGCTGCACCAGCTCGTGCTCCCTCTGCCATCTGCAGGACTGCACCCAGGGCTCATGCCCACGCCTGCCATGATGAGCGAGGGATCAGACTCTCCAACAGCCTTCATGCACATAAGTCTCATCTTGTTGTTTCCTTGCATAACATGAACTTCTCTTCTCATGGGATGTCCAAGTACAAATATACATGTGCCACCAAAGTTGAATACACAGTTTTACAACTGTTGAATGTATTACCAGTTTGCCATCACAAACAGTGTAGCCAAATAGAAAGGATGAATTTGTTTCAGAAATAAGTGAACTCGAAGTATCACATCTGCAAGTAAATTATGTCATTGGTGTGAAAATACGCATTTTGTTTGTCTCGGTTAAAGTGCGCTATTCCTGGAAGTGTGTGCAGAGTAAAAACCCACAGGCAGGGTTCTCCAGGGCAGTTTTCTGAACTGATTCTGTTTCTTCTTCGCCCCTACTGCTTTTCTTTTTCCTCTATCAGTCTCATGGAGGCAGCAGCAGCACCATAATAGCAGCTCAAGGTATAAAAGTGTTTTTCTTATCTCTCTTTGCATTTTAATCTGTCCATGTCTCCTTTCTGACTCTGCTTTATCAAGGTTGCATGGAAGAGAGGCACAAAGTGTCTTTCAGTCTTTCCACAGCTTTTTGACCAAATGCTTCATTATTTTCTAAAAACATTTTCTTCCTGTGTTTAACCATACATGTTCTTTATGTGGGCCATAACCTAGATTTGCTCCAAAACTTATCAAGAAAGCAAATGCTTGCCTGCCTTTCTAATTCATCTTTAAAATTGGAACCTTGTTCCAATATTCAAACACCAGAATATCCCACACATAGACTTTATAAATTGTATTATTTTACAAGGGCTTATTTGTTTTATAAGAATCTTGTTCCATAAGTTTAGAGTTTTTCATCTCACTGTAGATAGAATGAGAAATCTATTAAAAAAATTATCAGTGCAGATAAGAATTTTTTGTTTTAAATTTAAGTTTTCTGTGGAAAAGAAGTTGGATGGAGTGTTTGGCTTGTCTCATGAGACAGTACCATTGTGAAAAGCATAAGTTTTTTTTTTTTTTAATATTGACTTTTTAAATCAGAAGAGCTTTCTTATTTTTTGTTCTTGGCAGAGAATCCAACTTTTGTTAGAACTTAAAACAAAAAGCAGTATTAAGTTTATATTAAAGTAATCTTACCTTGTATTGAGCTATGGGGCAGGAGTTCATCCTCATCCTTTAGGAAAAGGTATTAAAAGAAAGCTAGATTGGGTTCCTTCCTCTTAGGAGGTGCTCAACCTGCTATTAAACCTGATAAATTCCAGCTCTTCATTGTCCTGCCCCAAAATATCTGAAACCTAGGCCCTGAGTTCAAACACTGTTACCCCTCTTTCCGGCAGCTGAAGCCTTTTATTTGCACGCAGATCAGGCCTCAGAAACAACTGAGTTGTGGGGTTCATTGCAGCCCCTTGAGGAGACACTACAAGCAGAGGTAGCCACATCTTTTATGAGAATTAACAAGGAAGGAGCTGATTCTGGTTAGAAGATGGTCAACAGCTGCCTTCCTTGGGCACACATGCAGGGAATTAATGAACCTGTGCCCTCCACAGGCTCTAGGAGAGGTGTGCTGGGGCAGCTGGGGCTTTCTTCTGGCTTCTTCTCATTCTGGGGTTGGATCACTAGGCTGCTTGTGTGCTTTCAGGCTTTCTGGGAGCAAGCTGTTCTTACTTTATCTATATAGGGATTCTATCTATGTAGAGCAAAAGGAGAGAAAAAGTAAAGAAGGGATTGTCTTCTCTGGAAACCTATACAGAAGCATTGAACCAGAAGTAAAAACATGGGCCTACGGGGAGGGAAGTTGCAGGGGAGAAGGCTTTGGTACAAATTTTTACTAAAGCTGGGAAAATGCTTAGAGAAGTAGACCGCAGAAAGGGATGATATACAACAAGAGAGTGAATTTGGTCTGTGCAATACAGATACAAGAGGAAACTTAACATTGCATTGAGTCATCTAATAAAAAACAAACAATATGTAGGATCACCTTGCTCCATTTAGATTAGGAAATTTCAGGTGTTTAAAAAAAAAAAAGAAAAGAAGGAAAAACTCAGTTCTGAAGAGCTTTGTTTTACCATCCTGGTCCTCCTCTTGGAAGATCTTAGAGCATCTCAATTTCCTACAGCTATTTTTGAATGCATTTGCAGTAAAGCACTGGAAATACAATGTGCTCTTCATTCAGAACTGGGGAAAGAAAGGGTTAATCTGATCCAGAAGGTTTTCTTTCCATATGCCCTTCTGAATATGGCTAACAGATCCTCAGAGCAGACAGACTATGGGACACAAATAAACTCAGTTTCTGCTGCTGTAGTTTTAGACCCATGTTGCCATGAAAAAATGTCTAAGGATTTAAGAACAATTTTCAGTTGGTTTCATGGTCTGAGCAACACATGCCTGTGAGACTCCAATGTCTGCAGCGTAAACCAAGCATGTACGATCATACTATAACTATGCTGTGCCGAGTAACGTATGTCACCCATCTTCTGGTGCCACTGTCTCAGAGATTGCCAGCAGCCTTCTTCCAGACAAGTTCATTTCTGGCCACATAAAGGAATATTTGTGTGACTTTTCCTAGTAGGAACATAAAAGGAAGGTGGAGCCTTGATCTGCTGTCAGTTTTTTGAGGGAGCCATATTTGATGACGTATCTAAACACACTGAATTCTCATCATACTTTATGAATGAGCCCATTTCTCCCTCCAAAATCCACGCAAGGAATAATTTCAAAAGGCAAAAATCAATTTAAGACAAATTATTATCTTTTGTGGTTGGTCATTACAGGTCATCACATATGATGTTTTATCGGACAGTATAATCAAGCTTACATGAAGTACATCCAGAAAAGGTTATTTCCAAATGAAAAAGACATTCCATTCAAAAACATCTTAGTGTGAGATCTTGCGATATTTTGACACTATCAGACGTAGTTTTCTTTGCTCCAGGAGAAAGATCTGCAAAATCAAGCAGCCGGTGCCAGAGATATTTCCAAGTCAGTAGAACTGCACATCCCACCAGAGCTGGATCCTCCCAGAGCTCTGCAGCCAGCTCCGCTGCCCCGTGCTCCTTACTTATTTTTGCATTAGCATCAGGATGTCTCTAAATTCTTCTCACAGACAAATCACTGTTCTTCGAATCCAGACATTTCAGACTGCAATAAAGATACTACAGTGTTTAGGATTGTTACCGTAGGAAAACATAGCATTTTCTTTAATACGTAAAGTGAAGACCGTGAGCTTGTTTTTGTGGTCAGAAAGGGGATGTTCCCTGGGTTTCAGAAAGGCTTCTCTTCTGCTATGCAATGGTGGCATCTAAACTATTGCAGAACTAAAACGGGACCGAGTTCTCTTTAACCGTCTAAATTTGGAGGTGGCCCGAGAATGCTAACAAAGGAGGACAGTTACCATCAACTGTTCTTTAATTATAGATCTGCTTGTTCACCTTCCCAAATCCTTCAAACCTTCCGAAAGGAAACAGGAGACATTTGAACTTGAGCGCCGCTGCAAACTTCAAAGGCACTATTTAAGATAGCTTAAAAAAAAAACCCAACAGTCAGTTCAATACATTTTCTCCCTACGCAAAGCGTTTTACCACTTAAAATCCAAGAAGGAAGAACACAAATCTTCTTTAATAGAAGAGGAGGCAGATACGTGAACTAAAGAAACTGCTACCTTATCCAAGCTATTCAGTTTTGTTAGATTCTTTAGTTCTCACAGGGGTACAAGTTTCCCAAATTTCCCTAGGGATTTATACGTATTCTCACTCTCTTTCTCCCTTTACTTTGCTAATTCATGCCACTGAAATAAACCTTCCCAACACCGTGGTTATGGGCAGTGCTCTCATCTGAGGAACAGTACATCCAAAAAGCAAGGCACCTTTCACTTACAAATAAATAACTATTTCATTCAAATGTGCCCCTGACCCGTTTACTGCACATATTTATGAAAGGCTCAAAGTACTCCAAAATCTCCTTTAAACTTTCACAATGTTGTAACGTCAGGTGGAAAATGATTCAAGTCCACTGAGAGTAAGAGAAGTCGTCCCACCACACGTGGTGGGAACCAGACTGTGCTGGAGTCAAACCAAGCAATTATAGCTGAAATGCTGAATTGGTACGAAATGGTACGAATTGGTTCAAATCACTCCAACAGAGAGAATTCTTTGGTGTACATTCTGCCCAATAGCTTCCCTGAAGATAGTAACAAGAATGAAATTTGGCCTCAAATTGGAGAAAAATATTTCAAATTCAAGTAAAAATTTTTACACCTAGTTCCTTAGGTGTCTGCTTTTATTCATGTAATATTTTCAGGTCTCTTTTTTGTATTTTAGAAGCTGATCACTTCTTTTTGCTGTCACTTTAATAGCCACAAAATATGTAAAGCAACATTTGCAGCTGCAAATGTTTCCTTCACTGGCTCAGTTTGTCTGTCAGGGTTGTGTCCGTGACACCGTTTCCCATTACAGGTGCCACCTTAGCCTGTACGCCAGCAAGTGAAGAACGTGAAAAACAACCACAAAGGAGGGAACCTGCCTCGCATTGCTCATCTCCACACTTGCAGCCAAGCTTTTCTGTGGACAAATCAAGGAACGCACTACTTGGAAAAATGGCTATAGCAACAGCTAGGAACCCACGACTGGTTTTTAAAATGCCATTACCAGAACAAAGAAAAAATAAAAATTCTTCAATCCTTGAAGACATGTACAGCTGTGGTGACATGCTGAGGAGACCAGAAGCAACCAAGGGGTGACTGAAAACATCTCACATCCACTTCTTAAGCTCTAGAAGATGTAGGAATATCTGTCAGGATCTGGTTCATCAGCAGACACTCTTTGTAGTCTCCTGTTTTTGACATGTTAGCATCCCTCCCCTGTGCCTTGCCTCCCCGCGGAGAAAATGGAGACTGGCAAGACTGTCAGCGACCGCAGCCGTATTCCATGTTGTGACACGGGTAGGTCATGAGTGCTTGCATCCTAGAGTCAGGAAAACAAAGTGAAATACGGAGATGGACCCCATTTCACCCCAGACCACCACAACAGCATGCAGGGCTGGGGCAAAGCCCAGGCTGCTCGTCCATGTCCTGTGCTTGGCAAAGCTTGAAGCCCAAACTCCAACATCAGTCTCTTGTCTGTGAAGTCTGAAGTGTTTGTCGTTAGCTCGTTTGTAAATTGTATCAGATACAGCTTACATTATGTAAATGCTAAGTGACTAATATCACAAGGAATATTCTAACGAGATGGATTTGAATTAGTGGGAGTTAATGCATTTCATCCCACCATATGTTGTTTCACTTGTTTGTTTCTTTGTTGATGTATTTTCCTGGTAAAAGAGACTTCTTTTGTGATACTTCTAAATGCTATATTTATTACCAATAAAAATAGTTTGCATTCCAAAAGGAGAAAAAGAAGAGCTGTCAGTAAGGTCCTTCTGTGTACAGATTATTGTTTTGATAAGACAGATCACAGAAGTTCCTCTCGAGATCTTTTTGGCAGAGTGGCATGATGATCTACTTGCAAATGTTTCATTCTTAGAAAACAATTGTGCACATAAACAATGCATAAATAGTTGTCCTAACTGAACGCCTCTTTTTACAAGGCCTTCAGCGCATTACTGGTAATTAAAATTGAAACATTTCAATTCCAGGAGTATAAAAATATGTAGAATCTTGTTTGCTTTGGGCTCAAAGATGTAATTGTATTTGCTGTATATCTATGACATTCAGTAATTTCATGATGACTAAACTTAGAAAGGTTTGACTGAATTTGTTTTAATACGTTTTCGGAGAGGTACGTTATAAACCACTCTCTTTTAGTACTCTCCCTGAGTTTTTGAGGCCAGAAAAAGGATTCCTTATTTTTAACATTTTTAATGCAATTGATTATACATTTTTCTGAGGAGAATTCCATATGACTATGCAATACATGTACATATAAATATGAAGAATCTTATGTTTTATATCAAATACAAATAAATACTAAGCTTCAAAGTTAGGTCTGAGAGGGAGATTCTGTACCTCCATGCACAATGGTGGCAGGGGGGCTCAAGGAAAAGGTTTTTGCTGTAACTCAAGGAGGCTTTTCAATGGCATTGGTTTGTGATGCCTCATATTGCCCTGCCTGGCTACAACTTTAAATACATTTACTGGTCTGCTCCTCTGAGCTCGTATTTACTGATGAGGCTGTGAATCAAATAGTTGATGATGAATATCAGTGTATTATAACAGCTTTGCTGCCTAGATTTTTTTCAGCCTGAACTGTTCTGCATGGGACTAAACCTTCTGAAAGCTGGGGGAGTAACCACATCCTCAATTCAGACAATTATAAGAAACAGTTAAGCCTTGTCGACTGCATAGTTGAACTAATACCAGCCCCATTCCAAAACCAGGTCCATGCAACCACCCAAAGCAAAGGCACGTGTGGTCAAAAGGATTTCTTTGCCTATTGTCTTGCAGAGGGTTGTACATCTGCGAAGAAAAGCAGAGAAGAAAGAGGAAACATCAGGAAGTAAAGCAGGAAATCCAAGAGATCAAAAAAGGACTCAAAACAGAGAGGGTTTGGGGCTAGGTACTGCCATTAAAAAGTATGAACAAAAAAATCCCCTCTAGCATTATCTCATGCTTGTGGTGACTGAGGAAAACAGATTTTATACATTCTTTGTAATTAAATAAGATTACCTTGAGAAATGTCACCAGTCTCTTTTCTAAACGCTGAGGGTACAAGCGTGAAGCAGTTTCCAAATACACATGGGGTGCGCTGCTATTCTTGCTGAAGCAAATGGGTAATGGTAGCAGGGCTTGTAGAAACGAATATCAGACCTATAGCAAGTGGTGAAACAAAGAGTCAGAAATATCACAAAATTACTGAAATATAATCTCAGCATGGCAGATGAATGACCCCCAAAGAGAGGGACAATACATGTTGAGAAAGTGGAGAAAAATATGTGAGTAAATTGGAAACAATTCATGCTTTGTAATTTAGTTATTCAGCATGGGGTAGCTATCTATGTTTCATGCATATCTCTTGCTTTTTATGAACAGACAACCACAAAAGTAATAACATAATCACCAAAGACCAGAATATTTTACATGAAATTTTTAACAGCTTGGAATATAAGAGCTATGATGGGCTAAAGCAAGGATTAAAGGAACTAAAAAAATTTGCTTCAGATATAAATCCAGAAGTCATGGATCAGGCAGCGTGTCTTCTGTCTGGAAGCAAGTGAAGGAAAACTGCTTGCCAAAACCCCCTGATGCACTGTTCTCTGCCTCATGCCCATGAAAGAAAATGACATTCAAGTCCAGTTCAAGTAATGTGTGAGTGACTGGGAAAGTAACACAATATTTGTATAATTTGTGCAATTTCTACAGAACAATATTTATTTTTTTTAAAGTGCAAAACTGGAAAGAAACAGTTCTATACAGTGCTAGAAATGGCACCAACAGAAAGACTTTTATGATGTGGAGGAGGTGAAGGAGACGAAGAGAACGTACCTTGTGGAGTTCAGGAAAGAGCTGGTGCAGGACAGCAAGCTGAAAAGGTACCTTTTGGAAGTACACACATCAGTTGCTCAATTTTTGTTTGTATCTGGCAATTGAACGACTATACTGAATGTGTAATAAGGGATTTTAAGGGCAGGAACAGCTAGTTAGTACACTAGACTGTTAAAATGGGCTAGAGAATAACTGATCCAAAACTGAACAGCATGCTTGGTTTCAGATGAAGTTTGTGGAGAGAAATCTGAGGGGTTGGGATAGGGAACCAGACTCTGAAATGCACAGCATGAGTCTGAATATCCAAAGGTGAGGGCAAACTAATAATCAGTTTGGATTCAGTAGAACTAATAACTGAATCACTGAATCACAGAAAGATTGAGGCTGGGTGGGATCTTTGGAAGGCATCTGGTCCAACCCCTCTCCTCAAGCAGGGCCACCCAGAGCAGGTTGCCCAGGAACAGGCTATTAATATGTGGTGACCATGCTCTCCTGGCTCCAGGGTGAGAACAGCAATAGTTTTGTGCTCTGGTAACTGACTTGTCACCCAGGATGGAGAGGGTTGAAGTCATGATCTCAAGATCTGGTTTCTGCCCCAAAAGGAAACAGTTACAGGGCGTGAATGAGTGGATCTCGCACAGAGTGCATCTACACTGGCATTTGGTCCCAATCAGAAGCGTGTTTTTGAGCAAGATCTCCTGCTAGTTGGAGTTACATCAACATTTGCTGAGCGCATGATGTGAATTCCTTCTTGGTGACACTCAACCCAAAGACCATCTCAGAGCGCTCCATCTGCCAAAGAGCCTTCAGTCCATAGGGCCAGACTGGAAGTTACCCAAAGTAGCCCTCGCACTCACTCCCAAAATACGCATAGTGTGGACATTGGGTACTTGACTCAAAAGGTTTTGCTCTGCAGATCTGTTGCTGTGGGTCTGCACTATGTGCTAATGCAGATGTAACCGCAGAATGCTGGTGGTGGCCCTGAAATGGACTCTGAACCACAAAACAATTGAAAATTGACCTGGTATCTAACCAAAAGGCTGCAGGAGACGAGCTCTTTACCAGGTCTGGCTTCCCTGAATGACCCTTTCTATGATCTCTGTTTTGTGATGAATTTAAGGATGCCAGTGTACTTCCGGAGTACACGAAGTTTGCAGAAACTCTACAATCCAAAATGAGTAAAGTTTACATCTTCCTCAAAAAAAAAAAAAGAAAAAAGTCTGATAATAGCCTGTACGATGGAAAGGTATAGAGTCACTCAAGAAACTTTTAGAAGAGGAGATACATCTTGACTTTACAATCCTAAGGAGAAAGTAGCAGTAACTCAAATCTATTGCCTCTTGTAAGGTATCCCGTAAGATTCTGGTCCAAATAAATAAAATGGGATATAAGATACAACCTGGATAATTATCATGAATAGGATTTCAGCCTGTCAGTATCTGGGAACTGTGGAATTCAAGGTTGCTAAAAGAATATTAAGTAATGAATGTCTGTAATGAAAAGTATTTCAACAAGAACATTAATATTTCTTAAAAGATAAAAAAAGACAAATCCAAAGCCATCTCCTTTGAATTGCTGCAATGAGACTGGCCAAAGAAAAATTCTAAGAATGTCAGTAAAATTGTTTTAGGTTGATGTGAAAATCATCACTTACCTACAGTAGTTAAAATGCCATCACGTCCAACCAGTTAATTATTTTTTCTTTTGTCTCCCCCCTCTTTTTTTTTTTTCTCAGTGTCAGTATTTTAGACTTTGTTGGGATGGAAACTGAAACTGAAATAAGGATATAGTTCATGTGTTAAGCTAAACTTCATTGCAATTTCCTATGGGAAGGTGGTTAAAACAATACTCCTACAACAAGCATGCAACACAGCTCAAAACAAAGAGAAGAGTAAGCAGGTGTTTTGTAATTAATGATATTCCTGTATACACCAACAGCAATTACCTTCTGTTGCATTATGGCAGGTAGTTTGACCATCTGTAAAAGAGAAGTGAAAGGAGAAAAGAATGAGAGGAAATTTTAATAAAAACAGAGACAGAAAAGCAGGGGATACCATCAGCACAAGCACTTGGCCTTGAGAAAAGCTAAGAGTGGAGACTAAATGTTTGATAGGAAATGGACTTGGAGCCGGTGTGAAGATGCCATCTTTGTGTCATGGGAAACAGAAGTTTGTCCACTTTCTTTAGACAAACAGGATTGTATCAAAAATACCTGGTGCAGCCATTAGTCATTGGCTTTACAACAACAATTTTTAGGTGAGAGAAAGATGAGAATGAATCTTGTTTTTCTTACAAGTCGAAGTGAAGTAGATCTGAAAGCAGGCAAAATAAATATGGCCCAGAAATGAGACATGGGGAAAACCAGCTCTCAATCTTCAGCTGTAGGTGATCTTTCCCTGCCAGCGGGGTTTACTGACACTTCCCTTCCCTTGCATTTTGTTTTTGAAGCTTGAGAGCCATGAGGACTCCCTACGTCCCTCTCTTTCCTGCCCAGTCAAGTTGTTCAGCCCCCACCAGTAGCCTGAAGGGAAATACAGAGCTGAGATAGGGTAGCTGGCGTCGACAACAGTGTGTCCCCAAAACACCCCTGATGCCCAGGATGCAAAACTTAATTTTCTTCACTGATACAACCAACTTTCAAAAGACACCTTCTTCATAGGAGAGTAAACAAAACAGAAAATCTGAATTCTTCTGTTTCTTTCTCAGTCTCTGTGTTTCTTCTTTGCACAGCTTTTCCAGTGGCTCCTGACACGATACTGCCTGATTACTTCTGTGAAGATCCCATCACTATTTTCAGTTATTTTGTAAAAGCAAGAAAATTTGGGAACATGGTTCATGGTTTCCTGTACCCTTTTTTAAACCTATGTCTATTCTGTGTGCACCACATTGCATTATTTAATGTACTTCATTTAAGTGTCTTTTTACATTATTTCAGTGTAAAGGAAAGTGGAGATCAAAGAATTTTAACTTTCTTATCCAAACATAATTTCCTTCTTTGTTAGAACATTACAGAAAAAATATGAAGGTGGAAGGAATGGAGCATACTTTTTGGTACAAAGACACCTTTCTGTTTTTACCTTTATAGGGATGTAAGCAGTGCTAAACCTATAACTACTAGGCTTAGTAAACTCATCCTATGGACTCATTTTACTTCTTTCACAGAGTTCACCCCTTAGTGATGGAGGCTTTTCTCTACCTAGATTTAAATGATCATACTGTTATTCAGCAAGTAGCCCACAAGAAGACCTTTGTGTCGGTACGACCGGGAATGGGATTGCACCTGTCTGTTTCTATATAATGTCATATTTATCTTACAGATCTTTTGTTAAATTCAGATTGAATGTTTATTCATTGCAGTCCCTCTTTTCTGCAGCTGTGCTATATCAAGGCCTAATTCTAGGAAGTGAAGAGCACAAGACAGAATCTCATTGAAATGACCATTATTTGTGCTTGTCAGGCACACCTAAATCTTTGTACTACTCTATCATCTCCTGACTGTGAAGAGAAATTTTTAAAGCTTAACCCCTTGCTCAAAGTTAAACTTGTGTTGTGGACTCCCCTCAACTTTGTAGAAGTTAACTTCCAGAATCAGAGTAGAAAAATTTATAGAAACATATTTTTGTGTGGATTGAACCAAAACTCAAGATCGTTAACCATGGTCTGAATTTGGAGTTTTCAGTCTAGGACTACCTTGTGAAAACATCAAGCATTTGAAAAGAAAGGAAAATCAGAACATAGCAGCCACCTTAAATTAGCAAGTCACTACAGTTTTTGTACGCCCGGTGTGACTGTTCTTTTCCCCCCGAAACAGTTAAAACATATTTAACCTAGAACTAGGACTTCCTGCAGAAAACTTAGCTGAACAAAAGTACCTGATAAAGATTCTCATCCCCAATGCTGAATTTTCCTATATTGCAAGTGCAGTCCACACCACAAACTCAGCTTTCACATCATATTTGGGTCCTGTTTTAGGAGAGGAATCATCAGTTGGTAAACAGGTATATATTGCTGAAGCTCGGCAATGCAAATGCCACTTTACCAACATTCATGTATTTGAACGACAAGGTAGGGTGTCTTGGGTTTTTAATTAAAGTCAGTCAAAAATACTCTAGTAATATGTAGGTCTGTTGAAATGTTTGAAGTAGATTACAATTTTAGTTTTCTTGGACAGTCATGGAAAAAGTATAATTGATATTGACTGATCATAAAATAAAAATAAATATATGTAAATTAAAAAATAAACCAGTTTTCTAACTCCTGTATTCCATAAAAATAGGAATGTAGCCTTTTATGAGGAACTGCCAAAAGAGTCATGAAAGTGCCATGCTTTCTCTGTGGACACAAAATTGGTAAGTGTAAAATATTCATATGATCTGGGAGGACAGGGTCACTGAGATAATACCCCATGGCAAGTTAGAATGAAAACACTAGTAATGAAAATGATTTTTTTTTTTTAGAAAAGAAAATGTGAAAGTCATTGACAAAATTATTACATCCAACTAATTTACATTTGAATGTGCCTTAGTTTATCTCACATCTCTTTTACCACAGATAATAATTCTACAATAGCTAAAAGTAAGTGATGTGACTTTCAGTTATATTATACAGTGTCTAAAAAATGTCCGTGTTAATGCCTGTCATACAATCACAGCTGTTTGTTAGTTTTTTAGTAGTATTTTGAAGACTCTCAGTCACTTCCAGCCCCAATACAAACTCCTTCCATCCCCATCAGCGTCCTCTCCTTCTTCGCTGGTTCTTGCTCAGGGGCTTCAGAAGACTCTCTCGATATTTCACGTTTGTGTGGAACAGTCGGACCATTTCATGGTCTTTGTTATCCAATACTCTGGGCAGAAAGAGAGATGATTTCTGTGTCCTGCGAGTTTTAAAGCCCCTTCTGGGTCGTCCTTTCCCATTGATTGAGACATACCAGAGTCTCTCTGCACTGGCTTTGCGCTTGGTGCCGGCTCTGTTAGGTACAGTCCGGTAGAGACGGGACGCGTAGGTGTTATAACCCAATTCATGGATCCTCTCCACGAACTCACACTCTGCATTATAATTTTCCTGTAAAGTAAACATGACAAAGTTTAAGACAGACTATATGGGCAATAGCTCTCTTCTACCTCAATAAGATCGGACTAAAGTCTTAAGCAAGACTCTACTCAGTTTTAGGATAAGGACAGCAATGTGCCTGTGAACTGGAGGGATGATTTAATTGTTGCCTGTGAACCTTTGACATATATTAAAAAGGTAACGTACTACAGTTTAATGTAAAATGAGGCTCTTTAATTGGTATATTAGTAGTTAGATACACCCGCAGTCTATTACATCCAGTTTGTTACAGATATTTGAGCAGTAAACAACACCTTTATGAAGCTTCTTTGTTTGCTTCAGCATAACAAAATGAAAGTACACCCTGCCCACCAGTGTGTTCCTCCAAAATGCTAGGCTGCTCCTTTATCACAAACTGTAAGAGAGCATACGCACCCATCCTGGGTGCTCACATTTTACATCATCTGTCAAAATTTGCCTCTTTTCATCTGGTCCTCAACTGAGAGAAAACAGTGTGCAAAAGCCTGGCAAGAGGAACTCCTCCCTCCTCCCTGGGAGCAGTAGAAATGGTGCAAATAAAAGGACCTCCCCCACTGTACCTCTTTTCTTAACTACAAAATCATCTTTGCTGTAGCTGTGCGATTAAGACTTCAGTATCTAACGTGTAAAGCACAGACGCAGAGGGGAACTGCTACCATGATCTTTACAGAGGTTTTTTATTTAGCATTGCCTCTGTGGAGGACATGGAAAGGGCACAGGTAGCCAGGCTGGGGCCAGAAAAGCCATAGGCTCCATTAACAGCATGTCTTTAATGCTGTTCACTCACCAGAAATGCTGATAGGCGTTTAACAAGATTTTAAAAGACTCCACATGTCTCAGCTTCACAGCTGTAAAACGGAAGTGCCCTTCCTTGCAAGGACAAGGTTTTCATATGCTGTGGTGCTGGAGCCCATGCAACTACCACATGTAGGTAGATTTGTCCTGCTGTCTGCCTCAGTTCTGGTTGTAGAGGGTTTATCACAGAGGATAACCCTCGAGGATTATCACAATCTGCTAAGGACACGAAGGAATTCTGTAGACTCAACAAGCTCATTTTATTGACATGGGAAAATTGGTGATCCAAGGCATAATGGAGTTATTCCAATACCATTTCATAAAATGCCCATTGTATAATTATCCCTAAAGAAGTCAATCTTATTTGAAATAGGGGCTTTGCACAGGTTCCTGGCATATTAACATCAGTAAAATCATCGGTCAGTTTTTTCTAGGCAAGCAAAGCCAGGAAGTTTCTCCTGAGCTGAGCCCTCACCCTTTACTTCCTCTGTGAAGAAAGCTGGAGTGGAATAGCTGTTCCTGGATTGTCCCTCCAGCTCTGAAACATAAGTCTGAAACAGTCTCTCTCAAACTTGAGCTGGAACAGCAAAAATTGCCTTTTCTAGTTGTACAGAAACCTTTCATGGCTGATATTCCTTGGCACGTGACAGCTGAACAAACCAGGATGGCCCGATGCTCCTCGCACTAGAAAGGGAAGCCCAGGAGAAGAGGACTCTCAGCTATCCTACTCTAGGCTTTTCTCCACTCTAGGAGAGGAGCTTTTTGCTCAGAATTTGTTTAGTCTTGTTTTAATTCAGTTTAATTAATCTGGAGGAAAAACATACCTATTTTGAGCAAGAAAGAGAGAAAGATGAGAAAGAACCTGAAAATTCATCCTTCCCATTAATTTCTTTGGGGCAGACACTGGCGCTGAGCTGTTGGAGGAGCTCTGTTGAAAGAGACATCCATTTTAATCAGAATATTAACTGGAAGCATAGAAGTGGCCAGCCTTAGCTCTGGCACAGCAGAGCTAGTGTGTCCTCATTCCACTTCAGCTGCATTTTCCTTTGCCAAAATTGTTTGTGATCTGCTTCTCTGCACCAGCAAAGAACCATCATCTTTACACACAGGCCCTTTAATCAGCGTGCATCACATGAGACACGTTACAGAAGCCGGGTCGTAAACACTATCAGAACATTCTTGAAAAGGTGGAGTAAAATACATTAAACCAGGGAGGGAGATGAGTTGATTGTGTTACCTAGGTTGCATTCACATGGAAAAAGCTCACATTGCTCGAGGATATATCATGCTGTTCAAATCAACAGAATTAAATATAATGACCGGTTGGAGGAAGCACCTTTCACATAGCCATATTTTACCCTCTTCAAATCTGTTTCTGTACCACAGGATTCCTGGAGAAACTGCACAGTATGGCTGTTACACAGTAAGAGATCACAAGATTGCTAAGGCTGTAATCAAAGACAATGGAAGAAATTCAAGTAGGTAGATAATGTGTATAGTATACCACTGACACATATGCCTTAGTATGTCCCTGGGTGTGCAGAAGTCTAAGCTAAAGTATTTTATTCACCAAGGGGAAATATTGGCTGGGCTGAAAAGGCAAGACTCCCACTAATATCAGTAGAGCCCAGATTTTACCTCGAAGATCAGGACAAAAAATGAGCTCAAAGGAGTAGAATAAGGTGTTTATTTTCGCATTTATCCTCTTGCACCTTCTCATACTTCCTTTCCTTGCTATAGCCCTGCCTTTTAGTACCTGTAAATTCTTTCACTGCCCAACCAAGTGCTCTGTGCAAAGAAATTCACGTCAGTAGGCTGCTTTCCTGTAACAGAGATGCTCAATTGTTTCTGGATATTCTTTATCTGACATGTATATCCTCTGCCAGTGTCCAAGATCCACATCAAATATAAATATGGATAATTTTGAATAGAGATGGATGTTCTGCACTGCAAAGGCTGGCTCCTGAGGTCTTTATCAGTGCACCCAATTGCCCAGAACTTTGGTTGTGTGAAATACCTTTGCCAAATACATTCTTCTGCCTTTGGCTGTACAGGCAACAAGAAGTAAGAACACAGTTTCTTTCCACTATTAAAAACAGATTGATTGGTTGCCTGTAACAATTCCAGAGAGAAATCTGGTTTAACATTACTCTTTTCTCTCGACATGTTTATTTATAAGAAATCAGTGCTTCCCACTGGACCTGCTCTTCCCATAGGAAATGACAGGCATATGCCAGTCTTAAGTAAAACTTACCGATGCATAAAGTCTGCCCCTTTTGTTCATGGCCAGGTATCTGCCAGAGAACAAGCCCTTGATGGCAACGATTCCAACGTCAACAGCAGTTATTTCAAGAATACCTAGAAACAGAAACAATTATGAGATATGTTGTTGCTCCCCATCATGTGTAAGTTTTTGAGATACATTTGAATGACTGCTTACCTGCAGAGTACGATTTCACAGCTATCGCTAGCTCACACCAAAATCATAGTGCAATCATGTGAATGAAACAAGACTATTATTTGAAACAACATAAAACAACGACGATGTGCGAATTGTTTGAGACAAGCTTGACCATAAATCCCTAGATGTCTGATTGAGATTGAACTCTTTCAAAAATGAAAAAGATCTGACACTGAACTAGAGGTTCACTTAATCCTATATGTATATAAAAAAGTTTAAATCCTCTTTAATGCTTAGGAACACAAGAGCTCTTGACTTATTGAAACCAGTCACAAAGCTGTCCATTTCAGGACAAAGCCCTTGCTGAGGTCTCCAGAGGGTAAAACAGAGTGAGTCGGCTGCATTTTAGAGCCATGTATGTAATCATGAAAGGAACTTGTCATTTAGGAGGTCAATGTAGCCCTCCAGACAAGGACAATATGACTGTCTGAGCCAAATTAAAAGGGAGGAGATTTTCAGGCCGTCAAAGATGGGGTCTCAAACACAAGGACAGCGTCACAGGCGAGGCTGGCACAATACCTGCCAAAATGCTTATGTCCAGCCAAAGGTGCCACGATGCTGACGGAGGCACAAATGGCTCGGGAGATGTGGTGTGGTATGTGCAGGGCTCTCTAGCTGCCTCGCTCAAACTCTGCTCTCAGTTGTCCAGCTGCGGCCTAATGGCTCAGTATTTTCTGTTAGTGTTTGGAGGCGAGAGGTGACCCTTGCACCCAAACCCATTGCTGCCTTTCAGCGACGATAAAGCAGAGCCAGGGGCCTGTCCGCTTTGCAGAGCTGGATTGTTGGCCTGACCACGTCTGGGAGAGCTGGGGTGGTTTTGGTACAGCTGTTTTGAATCAAGCACGGGTTGGCTGCTGAAGGATGCCTCCTCCAGGCTTTGATAGCAAGGGGCTTTTCCTCTAGGAAATAGTGGTTTTCCTTTATGGACTTCAGACAGATCCCTGAGGTCTCCCTATCTCTGTGTGCCATCACCAGCCGGGATTTACGCTTCCTGGGGTGGCGGGGCCGGGGCGGGGGCCGGGCTGTGCCCGCCGCCGGGGCCGGGCTGGGTACGGGGGCGCCCGGGGCCCCCCCCCGGGGCAGCGACGGTGCTGAGCCCCGCTCTCCTCCCTTCTGCCGCCCTCGCACAAACCCCCTCACTCCCGACATATCCCGTTTCATCTTAATTACCGTCGATCCCCGGCACATGTCAAAGGGGACAGATGTGATTTAGCCCGTGGAAGCTCAAGCCCCCCACGGGGGGCGAGGCAGCCTGCAGCCCGTCGAGGAGGGCACCGGGGAGGTGTGAGGGCACCGGCTGCCCAGGGCTGGCGTGGGAAACCCCCGGCGGAGCGAGGGCAAGTGCCAGGTCTGGCGGGGTGCGCAGGGGTCCCGTTCCCCGGCGGGGGGAGCTTGTGGAGGAGCTGGGGTTCGGGGGGACTGAGCCCCTCCGCCGCCGGCCGGGTCCCCGCACCCCGCAGGGCCCGCTCGGGAGCCCGCCCGCCCCCGGGGCCGGAGCGGGAGCCGGAGGGTGCGAGGGCGCGGAAAGGGCGCTCCGGGCTCCGGCGGAGCCAGCGGGGCGGCCCCCGGCACGCCGAGGCGAGGTCTCGCCAAGCCCGGCGAGGGAAAGGGGCGAAAGCTCCGGCCGCGGGGGGAGCCCCCGGTCCCCGCCGAGGAGCCCCGGCCGCCGTGCGGCGGCTCCGGCCCCGGGGCAGCGCTGGGCAGGAGCAGAGGCGGGAGCGGCTTCGCCGCCGCCCCGTCCGGCACCGTCCCAGCAGCCGCCGTCGCCCGCCCGTTGCTGCTGGAGCAGAACGCAATTGGTCCGGGCAGGGACCCCCTCCCCGCACAGCCCGACCCGGGGGAAGCGGGACGGGGAAAGGTGTGCCCGGTACTCACTGAAGACGCTGTTTTTCTCCAGGGTGCCGTTGATCTTGCCGTTGGGGTGGACCTGGAGGTGGTACTTGGTGGCACAGTAGAGTTTCCTGCGCCTGGGCGCTCCCCCGAGGTGCTCGTAGACGCCGCCGCGGCCCCCCGCATCCCGGCGCGGCCGGGGGTCGCTCGGGGAGGCTCCGGCGGCCTCGGGCACCCCCGCGGCCCGCCCTGGGGCCCACGGCTCCTGCAACAAACTCAGGAACAAGATCCAAATTATAACCATTGTGGCATGATGGCCGCAGCGCTTAGTCTGCTGGGGAGATGGAGGCTTGGAGCGAGTGACACCAGGGGTCCCATTAAAGACGTCTTGCTAGCAGCACTCCAAAGTTGCAGAGCACAGACTGGTTCGAGCCGCGAAGCATTGGCAAGTTTTTATCAGCCTCGATCTGGCCCTTTTATCTGTCTCAGATTTACTTAAATCAATAGACATCAGCAAAGGCCACCGAGGAGTCCCAGCTGTTTGTATTAGATGGAGCTGCCGTGATCAGCCTTCTCCTTGGGTTTCCAGATAGACAGACGGCATGCATGAGAGACAGAGAGGCAGAAGGAGAGAGAGAGAGAGAGAGACACCCACCGAATTTCGGCAGGAGACTGTGGGGAAAATAGTTGATCGACGGAGCATAGAAATAAAAGCAGCTTCCTGCAACAATAGCCCGATCTGCGACCAATTGATACAAAGCAGAGGAGGCAAAAGGTATCAGTCTCCTGTGAACTCCCAGAGTGCAGCGTGGATAAAATTACACAGCATCTCTCCCCGGCACACCACACACCCGCACACCCCCGCACGGGGGCCGGCTGCGGCCGCCGCCCGCCCCGCCGAGAGGCGCGGACCCTCCGCCGGGCACCGCCGCCCCCTGCTCAGCCCGGGGCGGCTCGGAGCGGGGGGGCTGGTGATGCTCGAAGCAAACATCTTCGGGAGGTGGTTTTTGAAAGTGGGCATGTTACAGGCAGAAGGATAAGAAAGGGGGTGCGGGTCCTGGCTCCTCGGGAGGGGCAGAGCACGTTTTCGTGGCTTTCACTCAGGCGTCGGGGTTTTTTCCAGCGTGCCCCCCCTCCGGCTTTGTCCCCGGTGTGGAAAGCAAACAGTTATTACTAAATCAATCAGTTCACGGTTACAAATAATACGCATTATTTAGATAGGTCTTTCAAGATTTAGTCGTTTCTAGATTAACTTAGACAAAGTAGGGCCCAGCGAGTGTTATTATATACGTCCCTGAGTGCATTTGCAAGAAGTTGGAGCTAATCCTTTTTCTTAACTCTGGTGCCTGGTAAGTCTCATTAGCTATAGCAGATCTGCACTCGCTACCATGTAGCTTCACACAACTGCCTACGCTTTCAAAATATGATGGAGCTACCTATAAATAAATAGAAAAGAAGGCAAAAGGTTCAACAGCTCAGTGAATTACGCTGTCCCTGTGTGCTACTCAAAGGCAGCTCGTTAATTAGATTTGCATCTGAAACAGGCAGTAGGAGTTTTGGGGAAGTGTTTGAGAGATAATTAGTATTAATGTGCTCGAAGGGCACACAAATACACCTTTGAAGTGAGTCACGTCAGAATTCGAGCGTTTGACCTTGATCAATATAAATTTTTTCCAAAATCGGTGAACAAGAAGAGGTCTATAAAATTTTTTTTAAAGACATTCCTACGTAGAGCACGAGGATTTTCTTACGCCTTAAAATGATCTTAAAAAAATAAAAAGGAAGCTTTTACTAGTGGGAAAATAAGGGAAGGGATACGACCTTTTCCTAAAAGGAATGACAGGAGGACGAAACGATCTCGAAAGCTACTCCCTATTTTAAGCTGTGCTTAATATTTAGTAGTTCTCCAAGGCTAAAAGGCTTTTCATTATATGGTCGTCTGGAATAAAAGGAAACACATAAAAAACCCACAAGCACCCCTCTCCGCCATTACCACCCCTTCCTCCCCCTTTTCTTCTCCACAAGTTACGCCCGAGCCTCACAAGGAGAGTTTGATCTGGGGATGATAAATGTTTGTACAATTAATTCTTTATTGCTGTTCTTCTGCAACGCCACTTCCAGGCAGTCATGTAGTTCCAGTGTATTTAGTAAAAGTAAACGACGGGAATTTAAAATAATTAAAGCACTGCATCCACGTGAAAATACGAAAATATAAACATGCAGGACCCCAGCCTTGGCGTGTATGCGGGGGGGAGATTGGTGCTTGCGGGCCAAATCCTTCGGTCCCTCCTAAAAGGAGAACCCCCCTGAAAAACCTTCCTCTGGGGGATGCACCGCACACCGCGTCCTACGGACCCGCCACCCCTGACGAGCTGCAAGGCAAAAGTGGTAGCAGAAAAATAACTCTTAGCATGCCACGAGTCTCCGGAAAGATGCTTCCACCGGCACGGCGCGAAGGCGAGATAAAACATAACTGCTTTCAGCAATTATAGCCATCCCTGCGAGTACATCTCAGGTCTCGCCCCGAGCCTAGCGCATCGCCCTGTAGACGTGCAGCTGACATTTTACGGTTTTGGATTTGCAGGGCATTTTTCATTAGTGCTCTGAAAGAAAAAAAAACAATCCCGCAAGATCCTCCTCCCTCCCCGCCTCCCACCGCAGTAATAAACCAAAAAAGACCAGTGGGTGGAAGAGTAACACGTTAATGACTTTTGCTCAAATTGCTTCCATCTTGATCACATTTTCATAATTAGCACCATCATCTACAAATCTTTCCGCCCTGGGCATCTGACACAGACAGGCTTCCCAAGCGATGTGTATTCTACTTATGAGGGAGGGGAACACTTATAGGTCTATCATTAATGGTTCCCTTTCAAATGAAATGAATACGACCTCCACGGAAATATCAAAGGGCTGCAGCTACCTTGTCTCACTTGATACAACACTGAATAGCAAGCAACCTGAAGTCGTTTTGCTCTAGTCAGACATCTATACAATAAAACATAAGCCCACTCTTGTATATTTTAAGTTGTCTGGTGACCATTTTCGAAAACAAAAAGGGTCCCTTTGATGTGGTCTCATTCTAACAGGGGGTGGGACGTCAGATGTGGTCTACCGATTCTTTCTGGAAATATTTTTAATTATGCCCCAGAGCTCCTTGTAGCCCCAAAGTAGTAATCAGAGAGCAGTTTGAGTCTGTTACTTAATGTGGAGGGGAGAATGGGCTCTAGACCGTATGTAACTGAATTAGGATTACAACCGATAACGATCTATTAATTCGCTCGAAATGTGCGATTTTAAATGGAACATGTTAGGTGTCCATCATTCTTTATCCCTGATCTTGCTAAGGGAATATTTCTAAGCCTTCTCCCAGTTAAGCCACAAACCCAGCATTTCTCCTGGCAAGTCACTGGGTAAAAGTGAGTATATTTGAGACAGATGTTTTCATCCCTACAGCGTGCGCGCTGCGAGCGCACAAAGCGCTTGTATTCTTAACTGGTTGCCCTCGGAGAAGGACCGTATATTCGGATACGTACGTCTGAGATCTTTATGACGAAGCAATGCATATTTCTATTTAAGTATTGCGTAAATGGGAACATGGGGAAAAAAAAAACCGCAAAATTTTGAAAGCTCCCTCCCCAACTTAAAAATACTAACTTTAACCTGTGATAAACTTTCTAAACGCACATTTTTGCAACGATTCAGCCTTAATGCTGCTGTGACTCAGGATCCGATTTTCCTACGCGGTCCAACGCCTCCGCTGCTGCTGCAGCCCCTGCCCCTCGCTCCTCCGGCCCCCGGCGCTGATTTACGACCGGCCCGTTACTCTAACGAGAAGGAAGTTACAATTTGTAGAGCAATAAATACCGAGGCGGTGGGTGGAGCCCCCAGTAGGGGAAAAAAAAAAAATCGCCCTCCTTCACCAATTAAAAATCCATCCTAGCTGAAATGTGGACCGTGGGAAGGTCTCAAAGAAAACACAGGCTCGGTGATTCTTAGGTGTTTGCTTGCAATGTGCTAATGTCATCTTCTGAGCATAACTTTCCTGCCCGATGCAGTTTGCTCACACCTGCTGATATCGGGGAGAGGTTCTAAAATTCGACGGATATTATTCAGCTGTATTTTGTTTTCTTTGTGGTTCCCTAGCGGGGCTGTTCTGCACCCTGTGAACAATATAATCTTGTTTAAATGACTTTCCAGACCACACAGCATCACATTACCCGGTTCTATAGGTGTAGGCAATACCGTTTATTGTATTGTACACTATTAACTCCCAGAAAGCAGGATGAAGGGAGAGTGGAGGAGGAAAGCTCCAGGGAGTAAATTCAGAGCTTCCAAGGTTCAGGTTGCTTTCTCAGGTGGAGAAAATAAGGTTTAGATCTTTTCAAATGAAAATAGATAAAAAGAATTCTCTAAAGGACACGTTAAACACATAACAGGCTTATCATCATTTGTCCCTTTATCCACTCATATTAAATGTTTTTCATGTTTACAGTTACTTTTTATGGTTTATTGACAAACAACCTGAGGTCTTCAGATTTAGGATAATACAGTTGATTCTATACATATTATGTGAGCTACTGCTATATTGCACTTCAGACAATAAATTCATTTAGAATTTTTAAACTTCTCTATTTAGGTTAGGAGCATGTGTGGTTTCCTGATATCATTGAGATCTGCTAACTTATCTGTTGTACGCATATGTATTATTATTATTATTATTATTATTATTATTATTATTATTATTATTTTATTGACATCAAGATGCAAATGCCTAAGTTCCTTACTCCAGGAATTTTCTACTAAAGTTGGCAAGAGTTTCTTTGGCAGAGACCGAGGGATTAATCCTTCATTGAAATTCCATGGAATTCACTAAGAGCCTTTTCTTTAACACCAGTGAATTTGGATCAGGCCCAATCTTATTACTAGAAAAATTATTTTCCCTTATTCTCAGATAATCTCTTAATGGTTTACTGAATGAAAATATTCAAAACAATGAATGCAGCAACATTAAGCAAAAATTGTAAGTCTCCCTCTTCCCTCTGTTGCTTACTCCTTTTCAATAGAAGAAACAAAGGAAACAGTAGAAGAAATGTAACACTACTGAAATATGTGCGACGGTGCAGTTTAGATGACTGTCACGTGGCTTGTAAAGATTTGTGGCAGGCTCAAAACGTGCTACAATAGGGACATTCAGACCAATACAGAACTGTAAACTGCAGCCATGAAAATAACTAAACACAAGGGAGATGGGGATGTCTCAAAGAGGAGAAAGGGAGTGTAAAAACAATAGAAATGTAATTTGTTGATAACTTGGGGACCAGATTTGCATACCTGCTTCACACTTTTGATATCTCAATCATCACTTGATAGCCTGAGCTCTTGGAAAACCTTTGCTCCTTTTTTGGTAATTCAGCATGTGTTTTTGAAATTGGCTTCAAAGCATTTCTTTAGATCTAGAGAGAAGTGTGTCATACCTGAGAGAAGTATCTGGCCCATATCCATGATGTAATTGCGCTTCGTGCCTGAAGGACCTGCTATTCTGATAAATCTCTTACTACTTTTAGAATTTATCCCCTGGTTACTTTCACAATCAGAGGCTTGTTACGATCTCACTCAGCCCTGCAAATCTTTGGGAATTGGGTTACCTGAAGATAAAAGATCTCTCTTTCTCCAAGCTGTGGTTGGATCAACATTTTGCAAAATCAGATGACAAGCATAGGGGTCAGGCCCAGGTCTGTGCATGGGGCTGCCCAAGTGCCAGGGGTAAAACCTGGAAGTAGCTGCCTTGGGGAAATGCCATGTGTGTGAACATATGTCCCTGGAGGAAAAAACCTAGTGCCAGGAACTATCCACTCCGAACTGAAGATTAGTAATTGTTGCTTTTAAGCTTTTCTGGTTTTAGGGAAGACTACTTCAGACCAAGGTTTACATCATACAGCTGAGAAAACCCCATTTGTGGTTATATGTTGTCCTAAGGTGGTCACGGTGCGAAGTATCTTGAAGGTTTGCCTAGATCAAGGAATAAGAAAGAAGGCCAAGAAGGCAGGAGAAGTACAGGCAAGGAGAGGTTATGCAACTTTCAAATCTAAAAAGACAACATAGGGAACAAACAGAAACAAAAATTAAAATTAGTACCTTAGATGAATTTCAATGGAATTCTTTCTTTTGCCTCAAGGGAAGAGATGAAAGTACCTGGCATTTGTCACCAGCGCATAAAGGAATGATCCCATTTGTATTCCTCACACACACATGTGCACAAACACACACTGACACGACACACAGTAAAGGTGGGAGAAAACGTGCAGTGCGAAGAAGGAACAAATTAGAAAGATCTCTCCTTCTGGTACTCCCTGCATCTACTTGTCAGGGCCTCGATGGCAAATAAAATGGATTAATAACTAACTCCTGAGGGTCCTAGGTACAGTTGTAAATATATGAGTTTATCTCTAGACCCAAAGTCACTACGGCCTCTTTGGTTACAGAGTTACTACGGCCTCCTGGTTACACTGGCCAGGACATCTCTATCCTGTCTGTGTTAGGCAGGTAGGAAGCACTCAGGACACAGGGGTCACCCGGAGCGGTCCTGAGGAGTCCCAAGAGGCTCGGGCTGAAATCACTGTTATTTTGCTCCCCTCCAGGTCTCTGCTGTGGTCACCCAGGAGGTCTGTGGTCAAGCAGAACGTGGGACCCGGCTTTGGGGCTTACCCAAGCTAGCGGAAAAGTGGCCTCCACTTGATACTGGGCAGGTATAGACCCTTCCCACAGACTCCCTCTCTAGGGAGGGACTGAAGGTCTCTCTTGCTAGATCTGGAACTCCTTAGAGGAAATTAGCTGCTGAGAAAAAACACGTATGACCTTTCTTCATAATTTTTCCTATTTTGTGGAGGCGGAAGTTCTACTACTTAAATCCTTCTGACCAGCAGTGCGAACAAAGAGAAATTAATCTCTTTTCACTACTACATCCCTCTGCCTTCCTTTGGGAAATGTATACCTTTTATATGGGCACTTTAACGTTGACATTTCAAGGTAGAGCTTGCAGTATTTTTCCCGAGCAGTAGCTGGGCCTAGCAGTACAGCTGTCATTTGAGATGCCACCACACTGAGTTCGCTTTTGCATAACGTTTCAGTATCCCTCCCTGGGGTGCTTGGTGTCTGGGTATCAAAGCTGGCTTCTCCTGCAGCCCCAGCAGCCCTGGCAGCCCCTGCTGCCTCGCTCCTGGCTGCCCTTCGGCACCCGCTCTTCTGTAAGGCAGAGGGCTCCGGCATCAGGGTCCTGTCCTGTCACTGGTTGCCCCACGTAGCAGACATGGCCTCAGTTCCTCTGGCACTCCTCTTTTCTGCAGCCTTTAACAAATTCTTTTTCATAATAATTTCATTAACTAGGTTATTAATCAAGTGATGAATACCATGTTCTAGACATCTTATATCTGCGACAGCGCATCTAAGAAAGTAATGGGTAGATCAAGACAATTTGGCTCTCCTGTTTCAACCCAATTTGACAAGTGGGTAAGGCTGTCAGAGCTGCTAGGTCTGAAGGTATATTTTTCACCTGTAACATAAAGAGGGAGGTTTAATAATTTAATAGTATGTTATCTTAGTGCACTTTCTAATCTGAGACACACTTCTACTACTTCTTCTGTCCTCAGAAAAATTTCATAGAAGTTATGACCCAAATTAGCAATGTGTTAACCAAAAGAAATAAAAGATGTTCCTGAAGAATCTTAGAAGGAAGGTGTAGACATAATTTGTGATAGATGACAACACAGAAACGGACTGAGGACTGCATCTGACACAGCCGGTGTCGCAAAGCCACAGAGCCCCCTCATCACTACTTGCAGCCTCTGGTTTAAATTAGTGATTAATAGCCCTAATAGAATATTTTCCCACTGAAGAGGGCTTTTTGGCAGCAAAGGGATATATTGTGATCAATAAAAGAGGTCAGGGCCATTTTCTTTCCTGGTCTTTACGTTGCACAGCTGCAGCACTGCTGAATGCTGTAACTCAGTCTTAGATACCAGTGCTTAGATACCAGATTGCAGGTGATGCCTGAGCTAACGGCTTGCACAGGAGTGGTCGTGTAAGCATCAGGTATGGGGAATCTCGGTATCACCAACATCCACAGCCAAATTACACGTGTGAATTTGTAATGGATATTTTTCTCATTGCTACTTTGGCAGCTGTCTCCCTTTCCTGAGAAGTTAAGTAACATAAGCTCATAAACTCAGAATAGCGGAACTAGGATCTAATGGCCAAATATTATTTTAGCCATCTCTAACCCTTATTGCCACATTTCACCCCAATTCACCATTTTCTTTCACAGATTTTTCTCACTGGGAAATGAAATCTGTCCTTCTTTCTCCTCTAGATGGGATGTCTGTCTAGTAAGCATAGGTGATTCTTTTTTTCATCATGTCTGAAAACCCCCAGCACAGGTGAGTTGCATCCCATAGATGTAGCATCTTAGATACCTTTACTGAAGCCTTTTTTTAGGTGGATATGTACGGACCAGAATTTTTCCTTTGGCTCATTTTAAAAGTATTGATGTATCTTGCAGAATTGGTTCTTTAGTGAATTACAGAATGCTGGTAAGTTCTTGTTTATATCTTGATGTCTGAGAACTGCTTTCTCCAAAGTGCATTCTTTGCTGCCATGAATCTCTCCTAGGTAATCCAGTTATTTGCTTTAATAATCTATCTCAAAAAATAAAAGTAAAAATTTCCAGAGCTGTTCTTGTATCTTCTCTCACAAACTGTACACAGAAAATTGAGTCCAAATCAACTCCTTCAACCAATTCTGTTTTTTTGGCTCAGAGCCCTCCAAGACTCTAACTTGACCACAGCAGCAATCTGCAAAGTGAAGAAAGCATCTGTTTTGGATGCACCTATTTCAGTCCAGCTCCTCCTTTTCTGGGTTGGTGGCTCTTACTTTAAGACTACAATGAGGATCTAACTAGGATCATTTCACAATCCAAAACTGCAAGATAATCTAAATAAGACTACTGGAACCCCAACGGGTCTCTGGAAACTGTCAGGTTTATTTTCTTCTCTGAAATACACTTGTCTTCTGATTTTAACACTTAACCACAGAAAAACCAAAACACACCAGGAATTTCTGCAACAGGAGGGTATAAACCTTTTTCAGGAAGGCAGAGAATCTTACTGAAATATGTGGAAATTACCCACCATAAGCAGATCTTCCAACAGCCTTTGCAGAATTTCTCAACTGAACATGTTCACAAGAGAGCACAATGCTACTCACAACCTCTCCTTTTCCCATCATCAGGTCTTTAGCAGACATATTCTTCCAGATTACCACTAGCTGTTTTTCAATAGATTCTCTTCAGTTCACAGAGCTGCAGGACTCCAAATAAAGTCAGATACAGGTTGCAAAGAATGATCCCCAAAACAGTTTGGTAGACCAGGTAGCTGCAACACTCTCAAGGTTGTGAACAAGGGTGAATTGTAATATGAAGAAGTCGGATCTCTTCTGTGAGGTCCAGGGCACCATTACCTGTTTGTCTCAGAAGCATCTTGTTTATTCCTATGTGAAGGATATTACCTTGAGTTGTGCTCCAGCTACATCAAAGTGCAACGTTGTTCCCTAAAAAATGGTCTCTGTATCAGACCTCAATCAGGGAATCCTGGAATACTTTTCAAAGACACTTCAGATAATTTGGATATTGCTAAAAGAAGCACAGTTCCCTTTGTACCTCCCCACCCTCTCCACCATGGCTTTTATGCACAGCTGATCCAGGGATAACAAATCCTATCCTGTGTTTGCAAAACCTTGCACCTGATCACAAAAATTCCCTTTTTTTTGACTCTGACCATTTGGCTCTTTCCCTACTCTGCACTGGGAGAAAACTCAGTGTGGAGCAGGAAAAGTTTAGAGACTTCTTCACCAGTTGTGTCATTTCCCCTCATAGAAGTGAAAATATGCATGTAATTTTCAGTCTACCAACCAATCCAATCCAACCTAGCCATTAAATATCCAAAATACACTCATTCCTGGGTAAAGAGAAAAAGCAAGGGAAACACACAAAAGTAACAGAGAGCCTCCTCTGCTCCCTGTGTGCCCTTGCCTTCTGCCACTCAGGAGGATGAAAGTGATGCCCAGCAAGGCTTGCACCTACTCTCATTCAGTATTACCACCTCAGACTGAATTATTTGGCTGTCCTGAGAACAGGAGGGTTGGTCAGCCCACGCCTTTCCCCCCTCGCTTCTCTGCTGCCTGTTGGCAGGGTGTATGTCACGGCAAGTGTCCTCCCCTCCAGCCAGCCGTGCGGGGGCCTCCTCCTGGGCTAAAGAAGATGATTGCCTTTTCCCAAATGAGCTGGACACAGCCTATGTCACTAGCATCCTCCATCAGTTAAGGAATAGGACCATTTGTTTATAACCTAAACCAAGACATTCTTTTCTCAATAATATTTGGGAGATAATAACTGCTGGGAGTGATCTACAGCGGATGGCGATTCACAGAGATCCACTGAAATAAATCACTGAAGTAACTGTCAGACAGACATCTGGATTAAAAGAGAACAGCGGGTTTCATAATCACCTGAATTTTATGAAAGCAGAGTGCAAACAGTTATAGAGATTTGTTTATTTGTTTTTGTCTTGAGTTTTGAGTTTTCAAGTATATAATTTTTTTCAGGTGACTCATTAAAATCTAACCTTTGCTTAGAAAGACAGACACCCACCTCTGAGCAGACACACAGACACAGACACACACAGACACACCTGCATCCCCTAACCAAATGTAATGCCTGAACTTGCAAACTCTTTGTCATGAAAGTAATCTTTATTCACGTGAGCAACCCCACAGGACTATTCATGCAATGGAGAATTACTCACACAAGTAAAACTTTGCAGGATCAGGTCCTGGATCTAACAACAGCATTTTAATTACAGACAATCCCCAAGCAATGTGTACAAAAGAGTTTTTTTCCTGGACAATAACAAAGGTTATTAGCCTGTTCTTTTTTCCCCTTCTTGCTCTTTGGTTTAAAAGGAGGCACCAATAATCCAAACCAAATAAAACTGACCTTTGAACCTTTTCTGCTGTACTTTTTCTCATGCCATGATTTCTTTAGTGTGTTAGTGATCTGAAGGCTCGTTCTGGGCTACAGCCACTTTCCCAGACAGGACTGCCTTTCGTCCCCTGACAAATCACTGCTGAGCCCCTTTTGTCCTGCACCACTTTGATCTCACCTGCCTGTCAGGCAAAAAAGAACTCCCGTACAGTCAGAATGCATTGCAAACAAATTGGCAACCATTTCATTCCCATACACCATTTCAGCAAAGATCAAGATAGAGATAGAGAATTTTTAACCCTTTCATTGACCTGTAGAACCGAGAAGGAATGCTCGATTATGGTGGAGTGATAAGATAATTTCTTAAGGAACTGGAGGATTAAAAAACCCCCCAAACCAACAACCCTCTGTAGATCATAATTGCACGGCATATTAGCAGTCAAATACAAAGGAGTTATTGCACAGTGGGCAGTGCTATGTTCAGATACAAGCTTTGTAGAAGATCAATTCCTTTTAATTGGACAGCTGCTTAACCATAAACTAAAGAAACATAATAGGTATTCTCCAATGTGAATGAAATTAATCCTATTGTAAATAACCATTGGAGTATTTAATGGGCTATCTGAATCCTTTCCAATATACAAACTTAGCCACAGGTGAGTTTCCTTCCCAGTTTAATCTCAGTAATTTTTTTTTTTTAAAAAAATTTTCATTTTACGGTTCCTCATCACATAGAGTTTAGAAAAGGCATTATGTAGCAATTTTAAAGTGATTTCATGCTTGGCAATGACTTACCAAGATCTGTGTATTTCACCCTGTGATATTAAAGGTATCCAGTCCTTTGCTAGGTCGGTTACAATGCAGCTACCAGGCTGGTCCTGCTCCCATTGAGTCATGTTTTGTCTATTATTTTAAAGGCAAAACTCCCTATCATCTTTGATGAACTCAGATTAGCAGGAACATAGGTGCATTTCAGCTGTTTACCATTTATCTGCTCCCAACTATTACCACGTGCCAGCCTCCTGCCCTCTTTCCACAGTAGCAGCCCTGTTTACCCAATAGTCTGCTTTCTATCAAAATACCTCACCACCTTTATTTTAGTTTAAAATGCACTGGCAAAACATTTAGTACTCAGGGAAAGGAAATTTAACACATCCCTCTCTTCTATTTAAAATGACTGAAAGAATAAGTATAGACTTTTGGAGAAAACAAAGCTACACCAGTGATGAAAAGAAGAAAGCGCATTCAAACCTGCTGTCAAACATACATATTAATGAAACAGTGGCATACTGCACAAAAGAAATATTTAAATTACATTTTAGAGCTAAAAGTTGAAAGCTTCTGTTTTCCTGCCACACTTACCTGATACAAACAATAGTGATTGTTTTATTAATTTCAAGATACCACTGCATATTTATTTGATTTAGAGTGTGTAAGTTTTTCTTTCAAGTGTTAATCTGCTAATTCCTTCACAAGGAAAGAGTCCTTTTTTAACAGTATTTATTCTCCGAAATTAAAAGGAAAGAAGCAGTTTAAGAGGTTGTTATAAATGTTAAAAGGAAACTCTTACCAAATCTCAGCTTTGGTTCGTTGTGCTGATGTCCTCATAATGTTCAAATATACTAATAATTGAGGTAAAAATACTATTAACAAATTCTTTTACTTCATGACAATGAAGCATTAGATTTTTTTTTCCGAAACCTGAGCTAGGTACAACTTCATGTTCAGAAATCCCAGTCCCCAAAGCATGAGAGCAGAATCTCAGTATCAGCTAGTCTTGCTGGGTTGGAAGAAGGTGTTGGTCTGGGTTCTTCATGTATGACACATTCCCATCAGAATTTCCTTCAATTCGGTATGTGAAAATGGCCTAGTCATGGTGGAGGAGTTGAACAACCTCTTGTGATCATACTGTGTGGCTTCTTTGATTTGGAAAATGGCTTCTTTGACTTGAAACTGGACAGGCTTTTTGTACTTTCACCTCTCTTTGTTTCTTAACTTCAAATTTCAAGTATGTTTCAGAAAGACTGAATGACTATGAGACACTGTGGCACACCTTCTGACACAGATCTTTGGGAGGAGCTGTCAGAAAGTGTACTCTACTCATGGTTGCAGTGCTAAAGCCACTGTCAAAAAATGAGGGCTAGACAAATGGTGTGAGGGTCCACCATTCTCAAACAGGGTCAGGTGCTCTTCTTCAAAAGGATCTCTTCCCATCTGGTGTTGCAGGTCTACTTCAAGGGTATTTCATGACCACCCTTTTTTTGCAGATGCTCAGTAGCTCCTGAGCTGAGCTCAGCCTTCAAGAAAATCTTTGAGGCTCCTTCCTTATTTGTGTAAAGCATAATTTTGTCCCAACAGCTGTCTAGCAATTAATCCTAGATTGCGTAGTTTTTAACAGCAAAGTGTCTGTAATGAAAATCAGTAAGTTTGGAGTAGGGTCATTTCTCAGGGAATTTCATGGGGTTCCTTGTCCTGATGCATGGCTGGGCCAGATCATCTAAACTAGCTCTGAGAAGGATTAGCCCTTATAAAATTGCTGATGATGGTATATGTAGTAATGCCACTGCTGCTGACCCGAACACAACTGCACTGGTGCAGGTACAGTTAGGAGAGAGCATAAGTAAAATTCTGTAAAGACATACATCTGTGAATACAGCTGCACCCACTGCAAGGAGATGTTGCCAAAAGATGCCTCTGAGAAGTTCCTTTACCATTCTGGTATCCAGATATCTTCACGGCTACCCTGGACTTTTTTTTTTTTCAGCCAGTATACATTAGAGTCTTTCTTAGGGTGTTTTTTTCTCATGAAGGGAAACTACAGCTTGTATTTGACCCAGTGTGTACAAAAGTCAGCTTCCAGTTGCCTTTCATATCAACTGTTTTGACTGGTGTTCTTCTCTATGTAACTCCACATACTACTTTCAAGCCAACTTTAAAAATCTCCCCCCCCCCTTTTTTTAACCTGTTCCCATCAGCTATTTAGGGTGCACTCACTTTTTCTTTTTTTTTGAGCCTGATTATTTATAATTAGCATTTTCTGCCCACATGCAATTGTGCTCTAAACTCTTTCACATTGGGTTAATTCACTGACTTTAAAATCTATTAATTGACATCCAGAGGGAAAAAAGTAAACATGTCTTTAAAGATGGCATGAATGGTTGAATCAAGATTAGGTCCCCACTCTTTTAGTCCCTGATTTTAAGGGAAGGCTGCAGTCTTCAAAAATCAATTGTCTTCAAAGCTCCAAAAAGAAATGGAATGAGCAGGGGTCAGACTCAAGAGCATCCCTTGTGTGCTGGAGTTAACATTACCTAAGTACTTTAAATGATCACTAATTAGTGCTTTCAATGGGCACTCTGAAGACCACGGGATTGAAATATCTTATTTGGGAATAAACAATTGTGTAAGGCAGACTAGATCAACTCTCTAACAGGGGCAGCAAAATAAATCTTCTGTTACAACCTGTAACCAGAGAGAGGTCCTCAAGGACCCGCTAAACCATTCACAATTGCCCTCTTCCATTATTCCCAGGATAAGATGGTCACAGGACTCTTGCCTATACATGCAAGTGTCCTAATAAGGACAAGAAAACATACCATCTGACATAAATGTCCCGTCAATTTTTAAGAGTGCAGTTACAAATACTGAGTATTTTTGACGGAGGTCTTATAAATAACTTGTAAATCAAATGCAGTTTTCATGAAATATGGGAATAATGAGTATACACAAGGACAAGGATCTGCCACAGAAAACCTGAAAATTGGCATAGGAGTTCCATGTGTAAAAGTAATACTTCATAATCACTTGTTTGTTGGGTTTTTTTTAATAATATTTACTCATTGCTGTAATGTAGGATGAGGATATGTAACAGGAAGTCAACAGAGATTCCAAAAGAGAAGGGCAAAGCTTTGACTTGGACCTTTATCCAGAGCCTGCCATATTGCACAAATTAAATTTTCCTTTCTGGCAGCTATCCCTTGCATAAACTGATCCACTTACAACATTTCACCTTCCTAAAGTGCAATACAAAACATATGCAATCATTAAAAAAAAAATCAGAAAAATGAAAGTGGAATTGTGAGTGTCATAAAGAATGGTAAAAACCTCTTAATCCACCAGAAGACAAATTTTCTGTTTTAAAAATAAAAATTGCATGGAGGACAAAATGTTTCTGATTTCACAAAGGCTTAATGCTTTCTTTGGAAAAAAAAATAATTTTTTTAATTTAAAAAAAATGTGTAAAGATAAAATTGTTTCATTTTTTCACTGAAGACTGAAACTCTGGTTTCTGTTTATCAACAAAAACAATGTCCTAGGAAAATTCTGACCAGCAATACTGAAAAGCATAATACCATCAAAATTCTTGTGAAGTTCTGCTGTGGCTTCTAAGTGTTTGCTAGACTCTGCCAGAAATTTTTGTGCTTTACAGCGTATTTGAGTGGAAGAGCTTAGTTGTTAAGCTCTGAAGATAAATAAGAAACTTCCTAACTGATCTCTTCTATCAGGAGTTTGTTTCAGATTCTAGTACTTAAACTGCAGTTGTAAGAACACTAACCTCTGATGTTTCCAGCACTGCTTTTTTTTTTTAATTGAGGAAAATGGCTTCAAAGACGTCACCAGTCCCTCCTATAGGTAGTAAATAAGACCCAGCAGAATCACAATATACCACAGAAAATGAATCCTACAGAAATATCAGCTCTAAGGCTCATGTAAAGTTTAATAATAAACTCTGAATTTCTCAGATTTGATTATATGACCCAGCCTTGGTATTTTCAGATGAAAGAATCATTTTGAAAAATATTAGAAATATATAAAAATTATTCTAGTCATTCCCACTGCCAGAAAACCTATTTTCATACAGGAAAAAAGCCTGTTCCTCCTTGTGGCACTACCTGAGAAATCAGTTGTTAGCTTCTATGTCAAGCATTAGCAGTTAGGCACATGGAAATTAAGTTGCCTTACTTCGGGGGCTTTGTTGCAGTTAGTTTTTCAGGGCATTGTGTTTTAGCATGCCACTTTCACAGATGAATAATGGCAGGGCTGTTTGTCAGCCCGAGTGTGGCCAGGTGCTTTGGGGATGTGGCTTGCACAGCCCCGAGCCGGAGCTCGGGCATTTGCAGGGCTCAGCTCTCCAGTTACCACTGGAAACCCTCTATTATGCCCCATTCTGTAGCCTGGCCACAAGAAACAAGCAATTTCTGAAAAGTTAAAGCAGGGGTCATCTCTAATTGAACCAACTCAATGTGCAGGTCAGATTTGAAGGACCTTTAATGTGAGAGATCATGAAATAAAGAGATTTAAGCAATTGTTGAAACATGTAATTTCAAAAGCCAATCCCACAAAGGGAGATACCAGTTGGCCACAGTGGGGAAAGCCAAGCCGCAGATCGAGGATGATCAATAGCTGATCCATGTTGCCCTTATTCTTTGTCAAAATTAATCTTGTATTTTTCTGGTTTGGGCTACCACAATTTAAAAGTCAGTTCTATAAAACTCTCCTGTTCAGTGGTAGTTAAATGAATCAAATTATTTAGATGTAAAGCTGCATTCTGGATCAAGCTCTTTCCTTCTATGTTCTTATGGATGTTCAAAACTAAATTTGTCCAAATAGAATATAACAGAATTCTGTCATTAAAATAGGTTTGTTGGTTTTTGTATGTTGGAAGGGCAATGCTACCTGTCTTTCATTTCTAGGAACTAGATTCTACAAGTCTAATCTATGCAGAAATGTTTAATTTACACTCTTGAATCAATAACCACTGATTTTGGAAATGTAATGTATAAACTGCTCTGCAGTGCAATCCAACCAGCATTATTGTATTGTTGAATAGGGGACCAGAAACTGAAAATAATTGATAAGCAATTGAGAATAATTGAACTATTTTCATCACCTATTCAAGAAAGTAGGGTTGGAGTCATATAAAGTCTTTATTATTTTAGATGTGCAAACATCAGAACAGTTTGGATTGTAAGGTTTAAGGCTTGATCCTGTAAGAAAGTGGCCCTTTCCTAAAATTTCCATTCCAGCTGATTCCAGTGGGATCAAAATATTTGAAGGTGCTCAGTGTCTCTGTGCATTGTGGTTACCACTGATAGGGTCCAAAGATGGCACCAGGGAAAAATATTCCACAGGGTTTCACATTTTCAGTGCGTCCCCTAGATAGTGAACAGATTGTGGGTCAACCTGACATTATTTCTGTTTCTTTTTCCTGAAGAAATTCAGCATTAAAAAATTCATATAAATACTATTTCCAGCAATGCTCTTTGCAGAAATTTCAGGGGCTCTTCCGTGCTGGTAGTGCTCATTCCCTTTCTTACACATAGCATAGGAGCGACCCAACTAATTCTGACTTTTGGTCTGTCTGGGATCATCCTCTTGTCGTAGCAAAGCCAAGAGTAGCGCGAACTTTAAACTATCACAGTAGGTCACTTGTTTCTAGGCTATGTACAGTCCATGTAAACATTTAGATTAGTAAAATACTTTTTAACTGTACCTCCCATTTCAAAAGCAGACAAAGAGAAATGGGAGGCAAGATAGTTTTCTGGAAAATTAAAAGGGATCCACACACCAATATAACATAGACAGTCTTTTGAATCAGAAGTCTATCAGAAGAAACCCTGTATGTGTGGAATCCGACTGCATAAACTCAGCACCATAAGCTTTGGAGTGTTTGTTTGAAAAGTCTGATACTGATTTTAGAAGGCTCATTGAAGAAAAGCTTTGACTCCGTTACCTGGCAGACCGAATGGTTAGCAAAGTCTTAAGACGAGTTTCAGGAATTTTTTCTTGCTCTGTACAAGGCATCTCTGTGCTGTGGCCATAGGAAGCCACTTACAGGTGGATTAAATCAGCAGCTGATGCTTCCCTAGATATATTGTGAGATGTTTTCCTTTCTGTAACTTCCTTTGGAGGTTGGTGGGTGTGATATGAAAATTGTGTGCATCAAGTCCAATGTTTTGTATTAGTGTCCTGGTACCAAAGGGGTTAGTTTTTAAGGGAGCCTGTGTGACCAGTTCATTTAGCTAAGTTCCACAGCCACAAAGTATTTGGGGTGCAAATGAAAGTTGCTGTACAAAATAAAGTCTTATTAAAACTAACTGCGTATTTTTGCAGCATAAACCAACAGCCCACTTGGCCACAGCTTCCCAGTGACACTCTGTGACAAGGCTTCTGGCAGAGCATCAGTACTCGCGGTGAGCTTTCCCCAAGGCTCACTCCAGCCATCCTTGCTGGAAGAAGGGGGTGGAAACACAGGAATGCCTGTCCCATTTCCCACATGTGAGCTGAATGACCGCCTCTCTTTTTGGAGCATGCTGCCTGCAGTCCTTAGCATCTACCAGCACATAGCCATAGAGCCCACAACATCCCTCTCTCTTGCCATCTCAGGGACCCCCCAAACTCCCTTGTACTGGTAGGATATACAGACTTTTTGTTTATAGTACCATGTCTCCACGGTGAGCCAGACATGGGAGCAACCCTGAAAGTATCACAGAGCTGGAAAAAGTCCTGTGTTCCCCTCTTGCTATAAAAGACTGATTTTGAAAGGCTACCATTGACTAGTGGTGATAGTTGACCACACAGGCCAACAAGGAAAACAGATTTAACTTAAGATTGTAGATTATGATTAAAGGTTACTTTACATTAAAGATCACATTAAAAGCAAAGATGGAAACACTCACTGAAGTAATGGTAACTTTTCTGTTTTGGATAGCAGCAGCTAAATCCACTATGCAAATAATGGAGGTGGTTGCCCAATTTGCTGGTGGGGAAGGAGGAACCTCATCACTTTTGGGGAAAGAGTGAATAAGAAATGGCAGAGATGCAAGCCTCAATGCAGCACCTGGAGAGGACAGTAATGATGAGCCTTGGCTTCCCCTCCCAAAGCCGAGATATGGTCTCTGGCATGAAGCTTGCTGCTTGCCAGCCAAACTCCGCCTGGCTCAGCCAGGAAGGAGTCTCACGCAGGATGACTTTGTGAGACCAGAAGCCCTCCTGGTGCAGACCAGGGCAAAGGTGCAGGGCTTGCATCCTTGCTACTGCCAGCCTCACCTCTAGTCAAAGCATGGGCAGGGGAAGGCTTTTTGCATCTGTAACACTCAGGATCTCCTGGCTGTTTTCAAGGGAATCCAGGATGATATCAGCTGGGTTATAGATGGGGAACTAAGATGTTAATTGACATGTCTATATTATACAAAGAAACATATGGCAGAAGAGAGATCGGACTCGGGGTCTCCCACGACCCCAAATGACAATGTAAAAAACAGTTCACTCCTTCTGCTTGTTAGACTCCCATATGTTGCACTGTTAAATTCTTCTAAATATATGTTTAATCTGCTTTGTACTGTCACACTTAATAATTTGAAGTGTTGGCGCAGGGTCATTACTTACAACTCGTGGGAGGAATTATTTAGTAAAATATTCTTATCACTTATTTGATCTTGCTCTGCCCTTGTGGGAAAAACTTGGGTTTCTATTCCAGTTTTCTACATTTCCCAAGTATGTTAGCAGCAGAGCAAAAGAAGAAACAGATTCTCCAGAAACCTCTCTACTATAGACTTTTTAACAAAAGGATTTTTAAAATAAAAGTGAATGTCACTGTGCACATAGCATAGGCTAAGATAGCAGTTGCATTGCTTAATGTGCTCTTTAGAGTTTTAATTCAGCAGGAAAACCCTCTCAGAGAAATTAAATAGTACTCATGGGAAAGGATCCTTCTTTCAGCAAGTTTTCTTGGGACTTTCAGGGCCATTAACAAGCCTAATACACTGCATTACCTTTCCAGTCACTTCTTTTCCCTTTGTTGTGATACCTACTTAAAATATCAAAGCTGTGAGAAGTTCAATGAGATATTGAAAACTGAGTAACACAGGTTTTATATGACAATCCCAAATCCCTCCCTCTGTCTTTTTTTTTAAAGTTCTTTTTGCCAGCATCACTAGATGAAAAAGAAATAAAAAGTCCATGGGTGGGACATGAAGGACTGACAAGGTAAAGCCAGATCAAAAAGAAGCCTCTGATAATAAATCAAAGAGGCTAAACAAAGGGCAGAACAGAAAAAAGTATTTTGAATCCTGTAACCTAGATGTAAACTGTCCGAATTCAGCATTATTTAGCACTCACAAGATTAATCCTTAGTCATTCTAACCTGAAGAAGAGGGAAGGGGAGAAGCAATATTCCTCTGGTGGTATCAGGAAAAATGGCAAGGTTCGGAATCAGTGGACAAGATCAACATCTTTTTCCTGGAGACAAGGAACGGGGAAAAGTGCTAAGGAACAGGGAAAAGTGCTAGTTCTTGATGTTTCTGATTAAATGTTAACATTTGGTTTTTTTTTTTTAGTATGCACAACTATTGGTCTAATAAAGCTAAAGAAGGAAATTGGAAAAAAGGAAGTGCAGATGTAGCTCTGAAAGTACACCTAGATTATTTGTTGACTATCAGTGGACAGAAATAAATTCCTAGACTAAGAGCTGGAGGTGACAGGCCTATCACATGTCGTTTAACCTGAAGTCAGTTCTACACTTTTAGAATTAGCTTTCTATCAGATCTTTTCCTTTATAACTACTTTGATCATCAGTGTGACTAGGTATGAGATGCCATCGATAAAGCTGTCAGAACCTCATAGTGCAGAGGCAGCTATTAAAAGAAAACCAGGAAGAATGTTTGAAAGAACACTTTATAATGCTCTGACACCATCCAGCACATATTCCATGCTACGCATAGGTTTGTGATCCAGCAAGTCAATTAGCTTTCGCAGTCCTGGTCCAAAAAGTTCTCTGTTAAGGTTTACAACATCTTCTGAATTCAGACCAAATCCTGACTTCCCATTGGTGGATGTCATACACTGAATCAGACTTTATCCTGAGGTTTTCAGTATCCAACCCAAGTCTGATGGGTGGAGGACACAAAATCCAGAAATCCAACCCAAATTGCAGTATAATATGCATAAAGCTCCCAAGAGTCAAAATAGATTCACATAACCATAAACATACAGAAATCTTGCATGACTTATGATGTATAAATATGAATTACTGACTTTTAAAGAGCATATCAAATACAAAATGAACATATGTCCACCTTGAATACACCTTTGGTGGAACTGTAGAAATGTATTTCCTTACGATTATAGTTTTTAGAAAAAAATTAGCAAGTGTCCTCTTTCCATCGATACATTCTGACCAATAAATTTTGTTAGTGAACATGTGAGACTTCTGCAATGCATTGCTGGTTGTATTCAGCTACTTAACCCTGGGAATTCTTCTCAAAACTAAGCTGAGATTCAATCTATACCATCCCACTGAATGAAAACACAGAAGTGAAGATCTGTTAATCCAAATCCAAGCATCCCAGGTCTAACTTTTAGAAACTAACATTAAAGTGCCTTGTTGCTGTAAACAGAGGTCTGCACCTGCTGGGTTTATTTCCAAAGATACAGGTATAAGCCTTTGCAAATGCCTTTTGCTTTACTTATACATTCTATAATTTGACTAGTCTCAATTTGAAATTGAAGGCGAACCTTTTCTTTTTCATCAATAATCTGCTACATCTTTTAAAATAAATATTCTTTTGAACATGCTTATCAAATCAGACATCCACTATGGTTCTTTAACAATGAAACCGTTTTTTTAACCTGACACTTTAAGGTGGACTTGATAACCCCTAATCCTCAACTGCTCCATAATCTTTTCTTGTTTTGTAAATTGCCTTTAAGAAAGTAACCTAGACATGTCTTTGATGTGGTTTTGTCCTTTATTTACTACAGCTTCTGAAAACCTTTGATAAATTAATCTCACCAATAGAATAGCAATGTGTAATTCATACTTTGATGCCTGCTATTGAAGGAACTGCTATTCACCACTGCTACTCAGTGGGTTAGAGGTTCAGGAGAAAATACACAGAAGGCATCCTCATTTAAATGGTTTCATATATCCAGATGAGGAATACTTTTTGTGTGCTTGAGAAGCAAACCATTTCTTCCATAATAACTTCCATATACTTATACAGTACTGTTCCTGCAGTTCTGCATCTGTGCATGTGTGATCCACTATGACTCAGCTTTCAGAAACAGTGGGTTCTGGGAGATTTTTTTTATATAAATACATATAGTTACAAATAAAAATAGGCATTTAAATAAATCAATATAAGCATGTGTGTCTGTGTGCATACTCCACTAGTGTTTAGTTGGCCTGTTGCTGCACGTCTTCCTGCAGTATTTCAAGATGACCTGTTGTACAGCTCTTTACACTCTGTGAACTGACACATTTCAGATTAATCTGGTATTTAGCTCTGCGAAAAGGAAATCTAATTCACATGACATATGGCACACAGGCAAATTTTAACGTGTGGAACCAGATGTACTTGCCTGAATCAGAAGTCATCGGATCTCCAGTACCCTACAGGCTGTATTTGTTTGAATTATATCAGCACTGCCATGGTAAATTGTCACTATGAAAAGATAGTGTATATATGCAAACAGTAAATGCACCCTGCCAAATCATCTCTGCTTTTATTAGCCCTGCCTCCTAGATTAGCACAGCTCAAACGTGACATTGATGATTGCAGGCCATACCTTTGCTTGCAGCATACTTGAGTCTGAAAAAGGACGTAAGAATCAGGGCTTTTAGCATCTTGTACAATTAAACCCTTAGGCACACTAGAAACCGAAAGTGAGTATCAGTGGAAAATAGAAATTTGCTGATGCACTGGTGTTGTTGCCAATTTACATGAAGTAATATGCTCAAAAGTCTCTTAGCAATTACCCAACATTTGAGTTTGTTCTTAATTTTAATATAATGGCTCAAAATTATGATTTAAGTGCTTAGGGTTTTCTTTTCAGAATAAGCAACATTCCAAACATATTTGACACTGAAAATGGACATAAACAACATTATAATTAGGCAAAGTCTATTTTGGGAATGTCAGAAAGAATGTCAAGAGTCTGTTGGGCCAGTGCCCAATGTCATCATTTGGTATAATGACTCTATTCATTCCATTTAATTCCTAGATCACAACATTTTTCTTAACTGTAGGGCAAAAGACAGGAGACTCTCATTCTCTTCTCCCTACATTTTGTAATGATCTTCCTTTTTAAGATACACTCTGCCTCAGCCTTTACTTGTGTTCTCCTTTTTCTTTTTTATTCATACACAGAGAAAAGTTGCAAACTTTTCCAAAAATTGCAAGCACAAATATGAGTGTGAAAGGCTAGGCCTAAAGACACTGTGATGTCTGCTCACTCTCAGAGAAGAAAAGAGCAGAGCAGAGAAGAAAAAAGAGAGGAGAAAAGAAAAAGGAAAGACACTGCTTGTCTTGCTTAATTAGTAAAAATGCTGGTCATATCAAACAGTGAATTTAAGGTGTTTTATGTTTGCATTTACATTGTAGTAAAAAGCAGCTAAAGGAATTTGAAATTTTTTTCGGTCTTCCCTCCTGTGATGGATGACTTTGGAGATTGTCTTGTAGTATTCATATTCAACACCTCAGATCATCAGACCATTTAATCCAGAGTCTCCTGTCCCTAGGAAGAAATTTTTTTTACTGTGAGGATGGTCAGATATTGGTCCGGGTTGCCTAGAGACGTTCTGAAATCTCTGCCCTTGGACATATTCAAAACTTTACCGGACATGAGCAATCTGTTCTAACTGGACTTCCTTCAAGCAGGGGATTGGGCTGGATGACCTCTGAAGGGGTCTTCCAACCCAAATCATGCTATGATTCTGTGCTGCTGATGTATAAGAAGATGAATAAAAAGACATAGTACTTCTCCCTCACACAGCTGTGAAACATGGGAAAAAACTGATGTCTTCTTCTCTATAAATCTTTGGAAGTCCCAGTGAAGAAAGCAGTGCTAAACACATTTTTTAAGAAGCTGAAGGTGTTGGTCATTTAAGTTTTGAAATTAGGTGGCATATTATCTCTCGGTTTGATTTGTGGATGTATGGATACCTGCCTATCATCTCAGATCTTAGAAGATGATGCCTCCAAGTCCTTCTTCTTCTTCCTCTTTACCTTATTCCCTTTCCATATTTTTACTGACTAATTAATAATTCAAGTTCATCTTTTTTTTAATGATTTATATGAATTTATTTGCATAGTGAGTAAACTATTCGTAAACATGAATAGTTTAGTCACTGGTATACATCTTTTTTTAAAAACTTTTTCATGTAAAATAAGGAAACAATAAAAGTTTACAACAAGGAGAACTTCTCAAGAACAAGTCTAGCTGATAAGCAAATGTGTCAGACAACTCCCAACCACTGTGATGACATTTCTATGTCTGCTAATTAACACGCCAAAGTCCAAGAGTCCAAGCAGATGATAGCACATGTAGATATATAGATAAGATTATACAGAGATATCAGCTCAGGCTAAGTTTTGTTAGCAAAGAAAAGGATATTCCAGTATGATCGCATATTTAGAAGACTGATAAATGCCAGCTAAAGATGCCATCCGTAGAAAAAAAAATTGCCCTGAACAAAAACATTTGGAAGTATACTCTTTATTATTTATAATTCTTTTTACTTTTTCCATACAGAAAAAAAAGAAAGAAGAAATACTTAGATCAAGGGCTAAGTTCTGTCATCATTCATGATGATACAAAACCAAAGTTACTTCACCCAGTTCTGACTTCAGTCATACGTTGCACCCGTGATAAACTTAGCACAAAGTGAGGTAGCTAATACACTCTAGTGCTGTATGTGGACTCTTGTCTCCCAACTTTACACGCTGCAGTGAAGGCTTCTACTTCAGAGTTATCATCTTTATTCTCCTTAGAGGTATTGGAGAGAAATAAGCAGAGTTTGTGATTAAATCTCATTCTGAAGTTAGTCATTTAAGTTGTAAGTAAGAGGAATGCCAACCCAGAAGTACCTGTTTTCCTTAAGTCCTTGTAAAAAAAGGATTCAGAGGTAAAAGTGTATACTGTAGACGTCTGAAGCAAGGTGAATTGAACCTCATCTTCTGCCCATGAATCAACACTTTTCCACAGAGCATTTCTGGAAACAGAGGAAGGTCCTTCACGCCTCCAGGGCACTCTGGCCATGACTGTATTTCTGGATCTGAGTCCTTGTGCCTGGCTGCAAACCATGGCTGCATCTTTGCTCCCAGGCACGATGAGACCTGGACCTGAACTGGCCCGTTCTTCCCAGTCCTAGCCTGCTTTCATGGAAAGGAAGCCTAAAGAAGCAGGGCACACAAAATATGTGGTATGCTCTGAAAAATGAGAAGGCCAAGACCCTGTGGCAAGCACCACTAGGTGCAACTTCAGTCTAGAGAGAACATTTGTATGAGATAACTATTGGGCTGTAGACACAGTCCTCTGGGCACCAGAATCTCCATCTAGATGACCCCTTCTTTATGCTCCTCAAAAGCCAGATAAACCCGCTAGCTTCAGGTGATCCTTTCTGGTATATCAGCACAATCAATATCTCTGCTGACATAGATGTTGCACCAAAGTAAGCTGAGGGGAATTTGGCCCTGGGCTGTTCCGCTCTAGAGCTGTCAGAGGGATTGCTATTTGAAGTAACAGCACAAGTTGTGAATTTCCTCGTCTGCAGACATAGACAAATGAGATGGGACAACATTCTCTGACCAAGGAGCCCTTCGTGAAAGGGAACTGGAGAAGTGGAAAGTCTGCGCTCAATTACATTAACAAGATAAATCATTTATGTGCCTCGAATCGAATTTGCTGCATGATTTAAGGGCATCATCACTATATGCAGTGTTGTCATTCCTTGTTAGTTGTTATTTCCTTGTTATTAATTCTAACTCTTATTGCCTCTCAACTGTCCACGCTCAGAAAGAGAAGTGCTTGTATTTTCTGTATTCTGTTGCTATGTAATGTGATATAAAACAAGTTTGGAGTGTCTCCCTGCATGCATGCAACCAAAACTAGGCCAGAAATCCCTTCCGCTGCAGCTGCTAATCATTAAATCATGGACCTGTTCAGGAAGCCCTATATCCTTATGTCAAACTGCATGAGAAACTATAGGAAGGTATTCATATGACAACTAAGAAATCCCCTGGAATAAAGTATATGTGCATCCTCTTCATACTTTTGGATACAAAAGTTTTTTGGTTTTAATAGAATCCCTACAAAATTATGAAGAGGATTTACATGCATGTATATTTGAAGGTACACAGAGAGAGACAGAGGGAGAGAGCTGCTATTATTTTAGTAGAGCTGGTCAGAAAAATTTAGTAGAAATGAGCATTCTAAAAAATTGAGGGGAGGAGAAAAATTAAAATTTCACGAATTTTTGCTATTTTCCAACTAAGGTTTCTACAGATGAAGCAGGCTATTTTTCTCAAAAATTGATTTTATGTTGTATTTTTAGAACCAATGGGGAAAAGATAATTGTGGACATCGTGCTTTCAATTTCAGACAGTGTAATTTTAGGCATACTATTTATATGGTTGTAGTTTGTACTTTAGTCAGCATGTTTTTCCTGAGATATTAAAACCCTTTAGATTTAAAAGAAAAAGAAACAAATCTGCAATGAGATCAGGCTCTGTGTTAACAACCATTTGTAAGATTCAAAAATATTTGCTAAGATTCAAAGATATTTTCATCAGGCCTCATTTCCTGAGTACAGAATTCCAATTTTCAAGACTCGAGTGCTTATTCAAACACACTTCACTTTTACTGAAGTAATTTTGAAATCATGAATGGTTTACATTTTTTCTTAATACATAAAAATCATAAATATTCTGTATCTTTTTAAGGAACATTTTGACAATATGCATATCCTGTTATAAAACTCACTGTGTTAAAACACCCCTAAACTTTAAAAGAAAGAAAAAAAATCCTGCAGTATTTTATGTTCTCAAAATCAAAGGGACATCCTGCCTTGCAAGGAGTATTATGATCACCAGTATTACTTGAAATGTTGGAAGTATTAAAACTTTAAGAGAGGAGAATAAGTACTGTATCAGTAAAACCACAAACTGCAGCTGACTGACTGATAAACTCTTGGATAAATGTATATATATATTTAACACATTCTCTTTTTACTCAAAGGCGAGCTGGATTCTTCGTGTCCCAGTGCTGGAGCCCGGAGCAGGTGGGCTGGCTGGGCTGTAACGCTGGGCACTGGGACTGCAGCTCCCACCAAGCGCAGGGCTGTGGCAAGGTCTGTGCTGCCCAGGGATCCTCTGCTGCAAGGAAGGAGGCAGTGAATGCTGATGGCTGCTGCGAGACAAGCCCAGCAGCAGGACTGCGCCTCTGCCCCCATGCAGGGCTCTGCCATGCGGGAAGGGAGGGCCACCTGCAAAGAGCAGGTTTGGTGCCTCTGTGGAGTTCTCTGTTATGATGAGGACTCTCATTTTCTTTTCCAGCTTGGCAGAGCCATGATTTTTGGCAGGTGTACATTAATATTCGTCTACCTCGCAAGGGTGTTTGCTAGACTCAGTTAATTAATATATGTCATATTTGGAGATAATTAGGAAGTGCTCTATAACTGAATTCCAGTCTCTGTCACCACCCGTAGGATTTTTGCCACTAGCTTCAACAGGGAGAGGATTTTGCTGTACAACAAAAACCAAAGAACAGGTTTTTATGAGACTCAAAGAGCATAGTAAAAGTAGGACAACTCTGAGTGCTTTCTAACATGTAACAATATCGATCTGCTATCACTGACCTCCTACTGCTGCAAGCAGAATGACTAAGCAAAGGCTGTTTATTTTCCTATAGATCAAAGAAAGGCAACAAAAGAGATCTCCCCAAAAGGTGGTTCACTGCAGAAGTCAGTGCTGTTGTTTCCCTATCTGATCAGCAGATTCCTTCAGCTTGCATTGATAAACCCGGCTGCTGCTCAGTCAGCCTCAGCCCTGTCATCAGTCTTGTCGGACAAGATGCCTGACTCTTCCCAGGCTGCATGGGAGAATAACAGTGTTGCTCTGGCATAGCTAAAATACAATAGATGGGAGCTGGAATATAGAGTGGGGAATTCCTCACATACCTTCCCATTTTCATGGACTATTGGCAGCAAAGAAGGAAAAAAAAAAAAGCGCACTTTGGCATTCAGCCAGATATTTCATTCGTTTTCCTTTTAATTGCCTGAAGTCATTCCACATTGTGCTGGGGTCCCCCCTCCCCGACCTCTCTTTTCTCTGCATCCTTTCCCTCCCTCCCCCTTGCAGCCACCCTCAGCCCCAGTGGCACTGCAGGGAGGCTGGGTCCTGCCTCCCGCGCAGCCTCCAAGGAGAGGAGCACCTGGGCGCCCGCGTTACTGGGATGCTGCTATCTGGTCTGATGCAGAACAAGCAAAAATCCCTCTATGGGATAGCAAGTGCTTGCCTTACCAACATTATCAGCCTTAGTATGTGGCACAGGACCACATCGTTAACTTGGGCAAACTGTTGTAGGAAATTAATGAGACTGCAACTCAACCATCAGCTGAGGGTCTTTCCCTGGGTCTTTACTTATATTCATTATCCAAGGCATCTTCCTTAAGGATTTAACTAAATTCTAAATCCCCACCGCAGCCTGCGTACTTAAATTCCCACTACAATGTCAGTTACCTAGAACAGTCCCCTCTCCCAGCCCCGCACTGCTGTGCAGTGCTACTGCGATGTGTTACACAGAGGTGTTTCATTCAGCCTCGGAGCAGTTTGAATTTTAGTGAATACAGTGGGTCTTGCAATGTCTCTATCCTCAGTGAACCTTATTTAATATTTGAAAAATGCAGAGGCAGAAGGTGTGAGAAGCAGTATTTTTTCTGTAGTCAAAGAAACCTAACCAGCTAATTTGTTATTTTTTTAATTATGCTGAAGAGCAAAGCTCTCAAAGACTTCATCTCGTATCTTTTAAAAGACTGCTTTTCTATAATAATTTAATGAAAATGCATTTTAAAGAGCTTTAAGACAATCTTTACTTCCAAATCTTTATATAAACAGTTGGATATGTTTGTATAACAGTCATTTCAGGACAGTGGATTAGAATACATCCACTGTTCATTAGGGATCAGGTCCTTGAATATCGTACAGATTGGGATCTTTTTCCCAAACAGTAGTCAATAAAAAATTGGATACTACTCAAATAGGCAAAAGCCTATTTGATGAAAAATAAGCTGAAAGCAGATATGGTTTTAGTCTGATTATATGACAATCTCAGTTTTCTGGAATATTCTGTAGAATTTAAGAAGAAATTAATATACTGGATTTTGCATTTTAAGGTGATGTTCTGGGTCCTGGAGTAACTGTGGTTTCAAGTCTAACATCTGCATTCAATCTTTATTTATTCTAGATGTTAGTTGCCAATTATATGTCAGTGAATGATATGGTAATATTCTCTACTGGAAAGGTTGTAGCAGAATGAAAGAGAAGAAGAGAAAAGAAGGGAAATCTGCCAACGGAGGGAGGGAAGGGGAAGACTGTTGTCTTGTCAGGAAGTAAAAATGTAGAAAAACAAAAAAATGAAGTATTGTTAATGGAGTTTATAAAACTTCGGGAAAAATGCTTGAAAATCCAGGTTGGTCAAAATATTTTTTTTTCTTAGATTGTTATTCAGGTTCTCACTGTATCTAAAGTCTCAGTCCAGTCTTAAATGAGACTGAGGAACTTGCATTACCACCAGCGTGTGAGAGCACCCTTGACTGTAGCCAGGAGCTAAACCATTTGCTATACCTGCATTACCTGGCAAAACCTGGGTGGGGAGCAGAGCACAGCCCAGTCCCTATCCCGTGCTCTCTGCCTTCAGGCCAGCAGCAAGGGGGTACAGGGAAGTGCTATTCAGGTGTCCCCAAATCACAGGCTGCTACCCTGCAAGCAACTGGAGCCCAGTGGCAGTGTCTGCCCAGCCCACGACATCGAAAGATGTTTTGGCTTTCAGTATGAACTCCAGTTCCTTCCTTAAGTACAAAGATGGCCTGTTGATTTGTATCTTAATGTTACCATTAGAAACACTTTCTTAAATGAAGCCTAGGTAGAGATCTGCCACAGTTGCAGAACAGATGGGGACAGCACTGCATTGGGCAGTAATATGTGTTCAGCCACACTTCCACCAAGCTGCTGCCCATCACAGCAGCTGGGGAGACACAGCAATAGAGGATTTTATCTTGTGTATTTCCATTAGGCTAACAAGAGAAAAGCTTGCTTGGCTTCCCACCACGGTGCAGCCTCACCTCCCCGTAACAGGACAGACACCACCTACAAAGTGGGGCTAACTATGGGAAAGATAAAAGGAACAATAAAAAATGTGGGATGTTCAGCTATTATACAAACAAGAGCTATGAAAGTGTGAGAGAAAGAGGATGGAAGTGCGAGTAGCTAGAGAGGGAGAAATGACGCAAACGTTCAAAAGCACTGCAGTGATGTAGTGTTTAGTGGGCTCTTAGTAAGGGTTAGTATTTGTGCACTGATTATATCTCTGATTTACAAAGCACTTTTCATTCAGAGATCTAGAAGTGTCTCACAGACACTAGTGCCAAAGTCACCACATTTGCCAGTAGAGTGAGCCAGCTCTGGAATGCCATTAAAAGCAAATGCTGTCTAATGTTCTACTTTTTAAGCCCAAATATCAAAGAGAGGGAAAAAAGAGAGAGTTGGAGGGAATGGGAGGAGGGAGGGAAGAGTCAATTGCTTTTGCAGAAACTGCAGTTTCTTTCAAAAAACCTGTCATTGACATCTTTCCCCAGAAAACATTTTGTCATGCACATCAGTGTATGTCTTTAAGGAGATCAATCTAGAGAAGGAGTCAAACCAACAATCATCATGTGACAGATTTTCAGATGGTGTTCTCATCAATCACACTGATAATGAGGTGGCAAATTGCTGTCTTATAGCAAAACTAGAAAGACAACTACCCCAGTAGGTGTCAATGAATATGTCAAAGGATTGTCCCTAGGGGAGTCTGAGAAGGTTCTCAGAAACCTTTTTGTGAAGCCTGAATGCAGAATACTTTATTGATCACTAAAGAACTTGCACTGACATGCTATTTCCCCATGACATTTGAACCACCAATTTCCTAACTCATGGTGAGTACCTATTTGGTAAACACTCTGGGAGTTTTATTTCACCTTTAGAAATACTGAAAAATCTTGCTTTAATATTAGCTTAGTCTTTCATCTCCTAAACAACGTCAAAAGCAAAATTTTACAAGTTATAAGCAAGCAAAATGCCTGAAAATGTTTAATGACCAATAATCACTGTGACCCAGTAATAATAATTCAGGATTAACTTGTTTAGATTATATTCTGAGCTATTTTCTTAGGTTGACTAGTATCTTATATTCTGTCTTCTTAGTGAAGCAAGTAGTCCTGTTTATGGAGTAACCTACTATTAATCTGTGGAGCTGGGTTATCAGTACAGTGACTTTTGAAGATAAAATGGTCCTTTTGTTCTTCTCCATTTCCTAAGTCTCTTAACATCTGAATCAGAGCCCAGTATGCTCCTGCAGCTCGAGACCATGCAGCGGTGAATTGCCATCACTCCAGGTTGTGTTCTAGAGAGTTTTGGTGGCAGACAGGCTGCTGTTTACCACGCCTGAATTTCTGCAGGCCTTGTTTGTCCAGTTTTCAAGCAATCATGGTAATGCTTATTTTCTCCTGTTTTTATCAGAGTGCAAACAGTATGGACTGTCCTTTTAAGTTCCGAGGCAAATAATATTGCAAAAAGTGTAACAGTGAAAAATTTTACACACTGCTTTGATTGCCCTTGGCTCAATTGTGAGCCAAATTTCACAAGATTTCCCTCAATATTTACATGAAAAAATGTGTCCAAACTCCTTCTGAGATAATTAAAATAGTCTTTAAGTATAACACTGCTCAGTTTTGGTAAGAAAATGTAATGTGAACAGATGGAATTTGTTTAAATTTTTCTTGAAAAACACTTTGATTAAAATCTTCATTTAAAATCTGTTACAAAAAGAAAATATCCATCCAATTAAAAATATTGCACAAAAAGTTTAATGCTGAGAAAAGGTCATCTTTCAATAATAAATATTTTAATGCAAACATTTAAATTCAGTTTGGGGTTTATATGGTGCCTAGTACAACTGTTTCTAGTCTTGAGATTAGCAATGCAGAATCATGCCTGGAATAAGTTTTCTAATATCCATTTGGGCTTGTGTGGCTGAGGTCAAATGTACTGGGGACATGGCCAAACTTCTGTATGAAATTGTAAGTGTATGGTTGATCGTTAATAGTGCACGTGGTAATTAAATGCTATTATCTGGTATGCCTTTACATTGCCATTATACGCAAACCCTTGGTATAAAAGCACACAGATTTTACACGTGCAGCTGCCTGGGGTTGCACATGCCTGGGGTCGTCCCACCTTTGAGAATATTTAGGCATTCAAAACTGCTGAAACTTATTTGGTTTTACATTCAGCTTTTGTCATATCGAATTAAACATGTGCAAAGCACATGTAACAATAAGAAATGTAATTGCAAGCAATAATAGCACAAAGGCAAAGAAGACCCAAGCCCAACACATTCTCTGTGTACCACTTATGCTCACTCGCTGGCAAGTTTTGCCTAAAATAAAATCAGGCGTCAACCCAATTTCACATGCATCTTCTGTTAGAAGATGGTTGTGAAAGTCCGAGAAAAGCAGTCCAAAAGATTGTTGTGCCGAATGTCAAAAGTTAGAAACTGGAACAATGTCTGGGATTGTTCCTGCTTGCGACCTTTGACATTCCATGAAACAATATACTGAAGCACAGCTCTACTTCAACATTATGAGTAATGTATTTCAAAGGGTTTATGAGCCTTATCTAATTCCAGTTAGAGTTAATGGAAAAATTCCCACTGAACAATAGTAATAGTAAGTGTAGTCTTGTTGGATTGCCAAGGGGCCAGCTGTGAAAGGACCACTATTGTGCTAGATGCTCAGCGGAGCAGTAGCAAGCTCAAGCCCCAAAGAAGTTATGATCTAAACAGACAAGACAACCCCATGGGGACAGAACAAAATAACCCAGGAACTGAATGGCATCCTATTATACCATGCGTAATTGAATCATATCAGTATTTAGTATCTTGGATCTTAATCTCCCAATTAATACAATTGGCATTGGAGACTTGAACTAGAGCAATCCCAATTGTATCTTAATTGGAAATTTTTTTGGTTTGAATTTCCATTGTATCTGGGGCTCTGTTCATATTCCTTTAGTTTCTTACCTGGACATTTAAGACATGAACAATGTGGCACCTCAGATGAGGTAGCAGGTGTATTTTTTGAAGGCAAGGGACCATCAGAGCCTGAGTAAGCATTACAAGAACGTCAATGACGTGTACCTTGGCATATGGAGTAGCTCTCCATATATTTACTAAAACTCAAAGAAATCTGCTGTGACAAGTGCTGCTGAGACAGGTCTGCTATGGGATTTAGGATTTTTTCCCTTTCACACATGCCCAAACAAAGCAGCAAGGCAGGCAGTGTGAAGATCAGTGACACTACTGCCATTCCTAGCTGAGCTGGCTGTCCTCCTCTCATGCTCCCCTGTGTGCAGCTGGCTTGGATGGTGGTGAGTCTTAATCATATGACATTGTGGACCATTTAGACTCAGGAGGGCTGACTGTTTCTCTCCTTTTTGCAAATTTCACAAATACTTTCAGTATTGGGCCTTCACTTGGCTAAATATGTATAACATACGTACTATGGCTTCTGTACTGGTCAACATCAGCACCCAGGAAAAGACCAGGTCCCTTAGCAATAAAACCTAGATCCTTTTGGTTTGAGCCATGAGAGATATACTATCAGGTATCCTTTGAAAGATATGCTTGCAGTATGGTCAAAGGAGACAATCTGGTTTCATCATTATAAAAATTGTGACGTACAAGGCAACTAGGTGAAGCATGAGACTTCTTCAACCATTCCTTTCCTTAAAGGCTCGGGGTGGGGAGGAGGAGGGCAAGGAGGTATTAAGGAGGTTTCTATCCTGAGCCTGCATTAAGGCCCATTCAGATTCTCAGTCATGTTGTCCCAGTCTGAAAATTTGTAAGGATTTTTATAAGCAGTGAAAACCCACAGCTGCTATTCACATCCTGAAATTAGTCTCTGCCCAGAAGACTGTCTTGGAGGATTATGTGATCCTTTCTTGCCACCCACTCGCTCTGTCATTTCCTAAACTCTGATGTTTTTTACAACATCTCTGGCAGTTAAAAGAACATATGTATGTGTATATCCCTAGAGCAGACTGCAAACATGTTTTTAGAAGTATACAAGAAGACATCTATTTCATAGGTCAACCAAAAGTAACTGGCTTTTATTGTTAAGGGACTCAAGGGAACACATGTACTGCTGTCGGCTTCACTCCACACCCACTCTATGAGATGACTACAGAATCAATTTAATCAAGAATGAAGACTGCATAATTCAAGCAACAAGGTCAAAAGTCTTGTGTCTACAGGAAAAGTGCACTGGTTTAACTTCGGTCAGTTTTTAAATCAACATTATTAAAGCTTGGTTAAATAATTAGGTAAGTAGATTAATACCACTTCTAATTTAATTTAAAGCTCAGCTAATTTAAGACAAAATAATAGCTGTTCTTTTACGCTAAAATGAATATATTCCCACAAGAGTTTGCACTAATTTACCTAAATCAATTAAATTCATATCCTAGGTCAAACCAGTGCAACTTTCCCATGTAACTAAGGCCTTAAAAAAAAGGTGTTTAAAGATAGATATCTCAGTTAAACACTTAAGCTGCAGTTTGAATCCTATTGAATTCAATGAGACAGGAGAGCATGCTGCCAGCAAGGCACACACTGAAGTGTTTTTCTGAATGAGTGGCTTCATTCTGCTCTCAGGAACAAACCTCCACTTCAGTGGGAGTCACCTTAGGATCATGGTAAGTTAATATTTTTACTTCTTCCATGTTGGCAGATGGAGACTAATCATAGTTACTTTCACATTAACTGGTCCAAATCATTTGTACCAGTGTAGCAACAGCCTAACTGAATGCAGGGCTCAGGACAGACTATGAAACCAGAGATATCTGCATAAATATTCAGATAAATGCCATGCGCTGAGTGGTCATGGCTGCCCTGGTATCCCCACTTACACTAACTAGTACAAGAATACAAACTGTTGTATTTTCCAGCAGGAGAGATGGATGTTCCATGGTAGGTATGGGCCCAGCTGACATAATGAGTTGCACCAGATCCTCCTGAGCCCCGAAGCTGTGTTCCAATGTCTTTTATATGTTGTTCCTATCTTTGTTTTTTCTCCCTAAACTCAGGGGAAGCATACACTATTTCATAGCTCAGCTTCTTTCTTGTGGCCCTTGCTCCCCCTGTATGACTCTGGAGCTCATTTGGGTAATAGCTGTTCTCTTCCACCTTCAGTCCTACGCTTATGCTGTGTCCTTATCTTTCTACATGCTCATATGAATTGTATTTAAAACAAGTGCAGTACCGCAGCTGCTTCCAGCAATCCCATTTGGGATTTGCACCTCTTCCCCATGCCAGCAGGTCAGCTATTGCTAGGTGTTTGGGAATTCCCGTACCAAAGGAGGGGGCCCAGCTTTCCCACAAAGCACTGACAAAGTGTTTTCACCTACTGCAGGCCTCTTACTCAGACATTCAGTACCATTTGTATTCAAAGTAGCAGGAAATGATGGATGCTTTGAATATGGTGCATCTTTCATACAAACCACATAACGTGTGTGTTGTAGTTAGACCTTGGCAGTACGGAGGTGAAAAAGTTCTGATGGTCAGAGTAACTGGGTTTTTCTCCTACTTTTTTTGGGGAATGGCACCCCAAACAGCATCAGGGACTGTCAAAATGCAGATGAGTTTGTAGTGCCTTCACACCTGATGCTCTTTACACTGACTTGTGGAGTGAGGCCACTGCATGAAGAGGAGAAATATATATTCCCTCACTAACTGGCTGCTCGTCCCTCTGATATGGGCAAACTGCTGACAGATTGCTCTGCCAGACTCCCAAGTGGGTGTGTTGTGTCTGTGTGTACGGAAAGGTCTAATATAAGAGTGCTGCTAAACCGTGTTTAGATAATTAGCTCTTGGTTTGTGTAATAGCTGCTCTTAGGGCGGGCGATTTACTGGTGAGGGAGAGCCTGCAAAGATTTAGCCCTGCTATCCTTCAGCCTCTTGTCCACTTTTGCAAACCATGCTCAGCCCTGACTATGTCTCCATACTGAGATGAACGCTGTGTCCAACTCTGATTTCTGCTAGCACCCCTTACAGCTTCTCTGGTGCTTTACCTGGTATAAGTGCTACCTCAATGCTTTCTCTCTACCATAGCCCTGTAAAAATAGTTGCATAATCAGTCACCCCCAGGGCTGAAATACAAAAGAAAGGAAAGGAAAGGCAAGTAAGCAAAGTGTTCTGTGACAGGAGCTAAGAGGACATATCTACAATATATGGACACAAGTCAGCACAGGGCTGAGATGCTACCACCTAGCAAGAGAAGATACATGGAGTGGGATGAAGAAGAGAGGGGCACTGAGCAAGACTCTGAACAGAGAATTGGACTGAAACCAACCTTCCCGGTGCATGACTAAGAGGCAGGCAGTTGTATGCAGAACGTGCTTTCCTCCTCTGCTATGTCCGAGGACATAGCCCACCATTTTTGTTCTGCTATTCTTAAATCTCTTCTCTCCTCTGCTTTTTCTGTACAAAAGCATTTGAAGCTCTTCTCTGTTTCCCCAGGTTAATACATGACGGGTTGTCCACATCTAATGTCCATCAGTCGTGTAAGAAAAAATCAAGCTGTTCCCGCATGTTTAGTCACTGTGTGGTCTTCATATGTCTTGCTGGGTCTGTTGCTGTTTGCCAGGACTCAGGTATATGTCAGCTGGATCACTTTTTACTGCACAAAAGCTGAGCACATCATGCAGCACATTTCCATAAATATTTATTTGAATGTTGATACAAATCTAAATCAGCTGTGTTTCAGTTCCTGTGGATCACTCTGAGTGTTCATTGGCAGAAAGAGACATGAATTTTAAGCAAATACTGAAAATAGCTTCAGGCTGTGATTTCTGAATTGCTAAATGTGGGTTCTTGCACCAAAAAGATGCTTCTAAGCCTTGTGGCCATCTAGCTGGGGTACAGAAAGGTCCTAGCAATTCAGCTTGAATTATTGATCTCAACTATTAGCAAGATACATCTTATAGGCAATTTACTGGCTGTCCATCAAATCATACAGGCAATAAAATCAATACGTAAAAGCAAGACAGAACTTGGTGAAAAAATAATGGCGTGCAAATTATTTATCCAGCTCCAGATAAAACACATAACTCATTACCTTTCTTTGGGTTGGGTATATTTTGTACTCACGTAAGATGTTCATAGAAAAGCTCATAATTAATGAAATAAAACATTGCATGATTCAGTCAAAGGAGCGGAGCTATGAAACACAATCTGTAGCACATATGTTTAGGTAACTCCTTGGGAGTTGACAAATAAATTGATTTTTTATAATGAAAATGTCATCTGGAAGAGAAACTGCCAATGAAATTGGTAAGATTATTCACTCTGTCTTTCTGGGAAAAAAAGCATCTTGAATCTGATTCTCGTCTCCCTTGCATTCAGTTTATCCAAGTGAGAACATAATTAGGCCCACTCATTTTGCCTTTAGAAAATAATTTCTTTCATTAGCACTAAATGCTCATAACAGCATGCTAGGTGAGTTAGGGATTTTTATAGTGTGGGTGAAAAGTTAAAATGCGTAGTGACCATATGTGTCTGGATAACTGTACCTAACCCCTTTCTTTAGAGTGCAGATTAATTACAGAGAAGCAGACGAAAATACATCTTTGCAGAGGAATGTTGCAATGTAAAAGCATCATGTAATTTCATCAGTTAATCTGACAATGATAAATAAATCCAAAAGGAACTAGAATACCTCTAATTATATCCCAGGCAAGTCAACATGTACCTAGCTTGATTTCCTGCAAAGGAAACTGCATTGCCAGTGAAGGAATCTCCAGTTCCATGTGCAGATCCCTCAATAAGCTAAAGAATAAAAAAAAGGTTACCTGTTTAAATTTCTAAACACGGACTTAGATACCTGGTTTTATTAATTTTTCGTCAAATATCTTTGCTTGTATCTACTACTCTTTATGTTTTTGCTCATCTACGAAGAAAGGAAGGATATGAACAAAAAAAATTCCTCTAACAGTATTAAAAGTCTGATTGGTCTCACTTAAAGAATCAAAATCATGCAGTAAATGAGGAACTGACAGGTTCTGACATCAATTTACTCTGTAATTTGTAGAGAGCTACTTCCAAGCCTCAGTTCCCTCATGTGTTTAACAGCAAACTGCCTACTTATAACTGAGGGAAGTTCCAGGAGATTTTAGTGATAATAAAATACGACTGATCTTGCACTGGAAATTAAGTGGTTATTTTGTCCTTTCTTCACACTACTTTGGAGATGATGTATGTTAACTGTTATTGCCACTTCACGTGATAAATACATTTACTTTGGAGGAGTCATGAGAAGTCATGATGTCTCCCACCAGCGTGAATTAAGCCAGTTACTGTATTCCATATGTAGCTTTTCCAGCGCAGGTTATACTGATTACAGGGGAATCAAACTATTCCTACTTAGAGATACCTTGCATAAAATTATTGATGGAGAGGAAGTGAGCTTTTAAGCATACTAAGGAAGTATGGTACTTTATCTTTCAGTGTGTTTGGCTCTGACGGCAAAACACAAGGGCTTGCAGATGGTGTTGATGCTTTTACCCTTCAGGTTGCTAATACTTCATACAGAGCTTTAAAAGAAAAGAAGAATTAAAAAATGCTATAGGATCAAAGCAAACAGACTGGGTTATGAACCCAGATAAAAATGTGGGGAGTCTAGAGACAATATGGGGACATTTTGGCTTATAATTTCAAGGATTTTTCTCATGGGAAAAGTAACACTTTGCTTTAATAAAAGAAAATAAATAGTTACAAGCACAACCCATTTGCTGTTTGATGTAACAATGTTATCTGCTCTCTGGGCTTTTTTTGTTTCTGTTCAAGGCATAAAATAATTATTGAAGAGGGCTGTTTCAACTCCATAGAGTACAAAAGTCCTCTTGCTAATTGCCACATCAAATGACTAGAGGACGCCAATGGAAACCTTCAAATGACTGTGAAAAAATTCAGGCCATCACTAAATGCTGGGCACTTTTTTTGTGTGTGTGATTTCCCATTGCAGATTAGGTTACTTGGGTGTGGGCTTATCACACAGGAAAGGCCTGGCTGCAGATTAGTTCTGCACCATTGCAGGTCTGTTATGCCAGCTTCATCCTTGACCAAATCGATGGCTAGCACCTTTATTGTATTTTTGTGATACGAAAGAACACTGGACTGTCCAGGCAACAAAAGAAGCAGCAGAAGGCCTACTGTGTTTCTAAAGTGTTACTTCTCTACTTTTTGTCATGCACCAGTGACATGAGTGCCGGGTCCCAGACTTTAACCTCACACAGAGTCAGAAAAAAGCTGTCAGTCTCGGCTTGTTCAAAGACAATTCCTTTGTGAAGATCAGACTAAAGTGGCATGGTCCATATACTCACTAAAGCATGCCAAGGAGTCAGAAAGTCATAATCCACCTTTGTACTTATGGCCATTCACATTTTCCTCCATAGCTGGTGCCCAATTACCAGTGCTGTAATTTTTTCTATTGTTAGAAAGCCATAAGGGTTTAGCTACCACTTATCCAATCGGGGTCATGACCTGATGTATTTAGGCTTTGCAAATATAAGTAACAGTTCCCTTATCAGTGTCACCAGGACTCTTTAACACTTAGCAAGCAGAAAGATAAATATACTTGGCAGATACAATTTGATCCATTGCTAAGCCTTCCATTTTACCAATGACCCATGGCGCTCTGCCATTCAAGGGTATGTTAACTATTATAACCTTATACCCTTCAGCGCCGGCTCAGAAACTGGCCAACTTATGCTTACAGGAAAGACTTACATATGACAGCCTGTTAACCTGATCTATAACACAAGGATTTGCACTGGGAAACCAGTGATGATTCTGACCTTGCTTGCACTAGTTCTGCTTTGGCCCAGTTTTAGCAGAATTCCTCCTGACTTACGCCAAGACAAGCACTGGGCTCTGTCTCAGGCCAATTCACTTCCAAGAGGAAGCCAAAGCCAGCTGATTTCTATGTTGCTATTATCAGAAGCATGGCTTTTCACTTCTTGACTTCCTTTGACTAACGGGCTAACTTAAATATTGCTTTATGCTGTTTTACAACTCAGATTTATCCTGAAAAGTTCTGATTATTTTCCTCTCCTCTTTCAGATCCTTGCTAAGAGCTCTGCCAGCCACAAGGTCTATAAGAGACAGGACAAGGGCTTGGCTTCAGAAGCTGGAGAGTGCAGATTCTCTCATTCATCTACCCCTCTGGCAGGTACTGAAGTAAGTACTCTTAGCAGGGTTATGTTTAACAGGCACATATTTAAGAAGGGCTGAAGACGCAGCATCAGATCTAGGGAAGCATCTCTTTTAAGCAGAAAAGGGCAAGAATTCAAGTGTGAACCACTAGTGTGAAAATCCTATAATAAAAGTATCAAGATAGGCTGGAACTTTCTGCTATCTTGAAAATGCATCTTGATTGACTAGAGGTCTCAAAGTTTGAGGCATTCAGTTATTGTCTCTTCAACAGTAACTTGAGAAACCTATCCCTCATTTTTCCCAGAATGAAACTTCTAAATGATATTTTGCAATCTAAACATAAAGGAACTGAAATGCCGTTCTTACCAGAACAAGCAGGCATTGACTACCCAGACTCCCTAGGTTGCTTTGCAAATCTGTATCCAAGTTTTCCTTATTCTCACTGTAGAATTTCTTTGACCCGCACAATTAGGTTTTATTAATGTCATCATAAACTGCATGGATGGATGTATGGGAGGAATTAATGATAAAGATATTGTCCTATCAGTTCTCTGTCTTGTGAGACATTTGGCAATGAGGCAGTGCTTTTGCCCATAAGTAACACACCATGAAGACAACCTGTCACTGCTTGAGAGTTGACTAGTTGAGAGCCCACCCATAAGAATCTCTTCCCACTTAGAGCAATACGCACCAGAAAGCACAACACTGAACATTTTAGAGCAGCATGAGACGAAAAGAGTTTTGCAAGCAAGAGGGAGCAGAACAAGATTTTCGTATGTTCTCTAACAAATTTTTCTGCGTTGCTGTGGAACACTGACTCCTAATATGAAGAAATTCAATAGAGTGCCATTGTCAACCACATTTGATTAGACATAAAGCAACACTGGCAAATACCAGAGCCAGCCCTTGCACTAATCATAGAGACTTTACACCTTAAAATGCCCTTTTTTTAAATTACAAAGACTTCACAAGCTGTTATTATTTATTTCAATCGTGTGGGCAATTTTTATGACCACTACAAATATCTTCTATCAGAGTATCCTCCTTCATTAGGTTATAATATGCTTTAATTCTTTAAAGTGCTTAAATGCTAGTTAGCTAATAGAAGAAAGACCACTTATTTTAGGAAAATTAGAAACCACCTAGTACTTACAGTGGAATCTTAACCAATCTAAAAGGATGGCTAAGACTCCTTATTCTTACTAAAATGGCTTAGCTTCTGAGTAGCAGCACCAGCTCATTCATGTATGCAATTGGGTCATGATTGGGTCAGCATTTCAGACACGATTAAAGCACAGAGTCTAACTTCCCACTTAAACATATATCTGTGCACATAAAGGATTGTTTCGCCTTCAGGCCCATGTCTGGAATGCAGAGGTGAACTTATACTCTCTAACAAGGCAAGCTCCCCTGTCCCCTCTCCACATAGAAGGTAAAAGCTTTATCTGAATAAAACCTGCCAGGTCATTTTTATACTCTGAATAACAAAGAAATGTGCTATGACTAGTGTTGTCAGGATTATGAGTCTAACATTTTACCAGTAATAATGTAGTGTCAGCACTATTAATTCTAAGGCAGAGGCCATGAGATGGCTTACGTCTTTTTTGAGTGTTGAGAATTTCCTGGACAAAATGAAGAAGTCAGAGGAAAAAAAATTATTTTGCATTTGCACAGCAACATCAGTTCAGGCTGATGATACTTTTACCATCATTAAGTGCTGTTGTATCTCCACAGTTTTGCAGGGACTTGCTAAACATCCTACATATTCTTGGACAAAGACACTCAGCTAACAAGGTCCTCTTCCTCCTTGGAAAAACTATCCATAGAGTCGTGTGGTTAGCACCCCTAGTTAAAGTCAGCAGAGAAGCATGCCCATTTATTACATGGCTTCTCTAAGTTTGTATTGTTTCTCCTCTGTCTGCTCCTTTCCTTTTTTTTTTGTTTAACACAGTCCGTTCTTCAAAATCTCTAAGTAAGCATAGTTTTTAATAATTCTTAACCCAAGAGACAGCAATGTAGTGCTGGACCCAGCCCTTGCAGTATGCAGCAGGAGTTTTGAAAGGTGAGCAGAATCCAGTCCTCGCCCGGAGGATACCAAAGTCCATGCTTTAATGATCCAGTACAGACTTTGCAAGCATGTCTTTACTGCTGGCCAGCTGAACTTCTGGATTCAGACTCTGTTAGTCTAGCCCAAATTCCAGTAATATTATTATTGTTCAACTAAATCTCTAGTGTAATTTCCTTAGAGTTCATATCCTTTGGAAGCAGCACTTTATGGAAGCTTTCTTTTTAAGTGGCAGCTATATGGGACTTAAAACAGATGATATATTTTAGGCTATCACTCTTATCTGGAACAGAGATGCTCAGGAGAATAGGGAATTCTTTTTTGTTTTTTAATGATGTGTTAGGGCATGGAGTTTCCTGAACATTTAGCAAAGGGATGTCAGGGTGAAACAGCTGCACATATTAAACCAGCAGTGAAATCCAACTCCTTTTCATCTTCTCAGTTATACAGCTCTTTGTGAAATTATTCCACAGAGCAATGTGTGAATAACTGCTAACTAATGTATGATCAATTCCATTTTAAGGTGGTACAAATGGGACTGCCTGCATAGTGCTGACATAGGTGACAGAGCCAGCACTGAGAAAACACAGTGTCATAAATTGATTCAGGTTAAACGGCCTGATTCTTAGCTAATTATTTTATAGTTCATTGACATTCAGCAAATGTGAGAACTGCAAACCTTGTAGCCACAAGGTGCCATGAGATAGCTGTAAACAGAAGGTCTTTGATGCAACAAATGGTATGTAGGGGCAGTTCCATACAGGCATCCTAACACAAAGGCTCACTTACAGGGCTACTGCCAAAATAAAAAATAGGTCAAGCCATAACAGCTATTTTCATCCTGCCTGGAAAACTCTTACATGAAAGAATCTGATGCACTGACCTTACCTTTCCCTCATCAGTTCCTTGTCTCTACTCTAGTTACAGTTTAGAAGATGTTTACAGAAAGTGTAAAGAGAAATCAACCCATAATTTTTATCAGTATAAAAGTAAAGCACTTCTGGAAACAGACATTGTAGTCAAATATCACTTTGTAATTTAAAAGAAATATTAGAAATCTTCAAAAGTCTTGCAGAAACAAGAATACAGCTAAAATAATACAACATGTTTACAAATACCCTTCACTCTCCTTTAAAAGCAGGCAGGGTGCCCTACTTGATAGTACAGTCAAATAGGGCGGGGGGGGGCTAATAAAAATAGTTGATTTTAATCAGGTTTTAAATTAACAAGCAAGATGTGTTGATTTACACGACTGGCTCTGATCTTGTTTGGTGTTTGTTCTTCATCGTTTTTTCATTAAAAAAAGGCTTTTTCTTCAATAAGTGACAAAGCCTCCTTCTCCCTTTTGTTTACCAGAAAGTTTCCCTGTGTCTCTTCATATTCATTTCAGAGTTTGCATTGCCTAGTGTGTATTACTCATGCATTACTCAGATCTATTCAGCTGCATTTAGATGAGAATTTGAAACTAAACTAAACATACAAAACAATATTTTACCAAAATAATGCTACTCTAAATACACTTAAGAACAAGATGTGGTTTTACCAAGATAGGGCATTGACAGATTTCTTAGATAAAGAAATGTATTATCTATGTATTAAACTTAATTGATTGGCTTTTGATCACTACAGATCAGGATTTGAGATTTAATATGTACTATATCTCACAGACTGACTTTATTCACAGACTGGGAGGGGAACACAAACTTCCTTGCCTTCCCAGACCCTGAGGAGTTTCTGAAGTTAGAATCAACTAGTCGTTGTACCAGACTAACCAAATAGACCTAAATGAAAAAGTTTAATAGTGTAACAAACTCTGTTTAAAGAAGCTTACCCAGCAACCAGTTCAATGTTTTGGCTTTTGTTAAAAGGTCAGCAGAATTAATTCACTGTTGCCAGAGAAGCTGACAAAATATCACGCTTCTGGTTACCAATTAGAGGGCCTGACTATGGAGATTCAAGAAGATTGGGGCCCATTTACCTTATTTTTATCTAAGTCCGGGACAATCCCAAGAATTCTATATCCTTCCCTTTCCTTCCTCCTCCCAAGCTGTAACAGTTCAAGATTGTTTTGTGATGTGGCTTAGGACATTCCTAGGATCAAGCATCTGGTATAGGAAATTCGTCGATTGTAAGCACTTAAAAAACCTTCAAGCTTTAAGTTATTGATTCACTGTTAGGGAGTTCAAAACATCAGTCAGACACTGTTTTTCTAGGGCCACTGAGGCTCTGAAACCAGCGCTGCTCCTGCTCTTTGGGGCACAGATGATCACCCAGAGAGATTAGGTTCGAATTCTCCCATCTATATTCACATTCAAATCAGTGTGGTTACTCATGCCTAGAACTGAAAGCAGAAGGGATGGTAAAAATAGAATGTTACATTACCGATGATAATTAACATTCATTCAAGTATATTATTGGGAAAAAAATGACACATTTTGCCACAGTGATCAGGGCAGGAAGGGATATCCACATGAAATGGGATTTGTTGAGGAACAAACATGCATTTATTATGCAATTTCACATGTCAAAACCCACTAGGACTTGCAAATTCAAAATTTTCCCAGATTAGAAGTAGAGGAAAAATGTGATTTATCCTAGAAAATTTGCCTACAAATCTTAAAATAATATAAAATACATTTTGAAACAAGGTTCCAAGTTAAACACAACTTTCAACTTCGTTTTTATTTTCAAAATTATATATTATCATTGATAATGTTTTTTACTATTTCCATTAAAATTATTTTTAAGGTCCTAGTTCACTTATTTCTCCTTTTCTTTCCCTTTATTTTTCCTTGCTGGAAAACGGTGAATTATGAGAAAGAAGGGGAAAGTGCTTGTTTTAAAGAGCAAAAATTTGTGAAAAACTAAATACATCTTTACAGAGTTCTCAGCATTGCCTTCTAAACAAAACCCCAACATGGTGAAAGAAAGTTGGAAAGCATAGAAGAAAACTTACTTTTCTCTGCTCCTGATTTCAGTTTCCTCATTTGTTTTGCAGGAAATCTACTTGGACTGAACAGTGGTTCAAAGTGAAGGATATCAGTTTTGTAATTTTATTAGTTCAACCCATTTAGTCAGAAATATTTTTATTTAAGTTGGTAAATTACACTTCCCAACTAATAAAATAAAACCAGCTGGACTAGAAATGTGTGGGCTAATTCTACTCCCAGCTTTACCATGCCTAAATATCTCAAAGGTTCTTCTGTTCAGGTGCTTCATTTAAATTAACTTTCTGAGAACCTAGATGGGTAATGGCATCAACACAGAGAGTCAATTAATTCAAATAATCTTTAATTTTCAGTTTGAAAATGTTCATTGTCATGGAAGGTACACTATACAATTGTTCAGTTCAGTATTGCCAAGCATGTGACAGCATCATTTCTGTCTGCAGGGGATGCCATGCTATTTAAGCTGTTCACCTTTCCTGTGCTGGTACAGAATTTTGCTTTCTATTTTGTGTCCGCCCAAGTAACCCTACTTTACTTACAAGGACTGTTCATCAGAGATACACGCATTTTGTCATGACTTCTGTGCAGCATCTTTTTGTCGTTCATCATGATATTTTGTGGAAAACCACACACACACACACACACACACACACACAAAGAATTTCTTCTTTCTTACTAAGAAATCACCTTCTCACCATTTTCTTGCTTCCTTTTAAAGACATAGTCCCCTTGATTAGCAATAAACAGATGTTGGGTAATCATAGATAAATGTTGCTTGCTATTCTTATGCCTGTTGGCCAAAAAACCTAAGAATAATGTTTGAAGCAGAAAAGCAAGCTGTAAAAATGAGTAAATTAATGTTTAATACAGACTCAGTAACCTTCTTGCAAAATTAATATTCATTCCCAAAGGTCATGACTCAGTAGAAAACAGATTTCAAACTATTATTTTGGAGTGGAGTTTAAGTGGGGTTTAAGAACAGACGATGGAGACTGGGAATTCAGTCACTCTTGATCCCCTCAGTGGTGCACAGATCTCACTGAATTTGTTTTGTCAGTCTATTGGCAAGAATTTGGCATAGGAGTCCAGCCATCAATCACTAGAGTTTCTTCAGTTTAGATATAAATAGCGTAGGTGAAGGTTTAGGGCTGTTTATAAAGAATCCACAAAATCTTTTTTTAATCTGTTACTGACAGATGGAAATACCACAGCATGTTTTCAAGCCAAACTAAATGCATGTTGCTCGAGACAGCTTGGAGTATAAAGTGCCAGCTAGCAGGTCAAAATACAGGAAAACAGCACTTTTCATTAAATTCTTTAGTCCCGATATGGGAAGAAAGGTGGTTTGGGGGCCTGAAGTGCCGGCCTCGAACACCAGAGCGCCAAGCTGGGTCTCCCTTGGCAGATGCCTTGTGTAACTTTACAAAATATGCAATGTTTCTGTGCCTCAGCTTCTAAATTATTTCTAAAATTAAACATCTTTCCCTTTTGTCCAGCTCATTATCTTTGTTTTCAGGGAAGTTCTTCAAAGTAAGAGGCTCTATTATGTGTACATGTGTGGTGGGTCCACCCTGGCCAGCAGCCAGCCACCAACTCAGCCGCTCTCCCACTCCCCCTCAGTGACACAAGGCAAGGGGAGAAAATGGGATGAAAAAGTTTGTAGGTTGAAATAAAGACAGGGAAATTCCTTACCCTTTCCCAGGCTCAGCTCCACTCCTTCACTCCCGATGCCTCTGCCGGGGCACGGGGGCTGCGATCAGTCCATAACAGCTCCTTCCTCCTCACGCTTTTCCCCGGCTCCACCACGGTCTCTCCACGGGCTGCAGGGGAATCCCTGCCCCAGCGCCTGGAGCACCTTTTCCTCCTCTTCCCTCTTCTTCGCTGACCTTGGTGCTCACAGCTGTTTCTCGCTTTTTTCCTCTGCCTGTCTGGCATTTTTTGCCCTTTTTTAAACACTGTCTCCCTGAGGCGCCACCAGCCTGGCTGAGGGGCTTGGCTGGGCCTAGCGGCGGGGCCATTGGAACCAGCTGGAACCGGCTGGAACCAGCCATGCCCCACACAGGGCAGCCCCGGCCTCTCCTCACAGCGGCGCCCTGCAGCCCCGCTGCCAGCACCTTGCCAGAGACACTCAGTACAACGTGTTTTTACGTTATACGGCAAAGGTAACTCTGGTGGCGGCCATTATCACTGAGGGGCAGGCAGCAAACAGGGAGCCGTGCTCTCAAAGCGTGTCCTGCGGCCCCTCACGTTGTCACCCATCGAACAGGAGCTGTGCAACTCAGTGAAGAGCTAAAGATGGCGTCGTTAGCCAGTTAGTAAGTGATTTTACTGTGAGGGAGTTGAGTTTTATTAGTCTATCGCTGCACCCAGCTGCTCCTAAGACAGCTTGAAGGGATACCTGCTGCCAACATGGAGTCAGGTCTGGAGCTGTTCCAGTACAGCCACAGCTCAGAGGTGCCCGGCGTTCCCGCTGGAGAAAACAGCAAGGCAAAAAGCCAGGCGAGCTCCGGGGGCCTGGCCATGTCTGCCGGGATGGCCATCGGTCCCGGGGGCTGGGACGTGCCGTGAGCCTGGGCAGAGTCAGCCCCACAGCGCTGAGGGGGGCCTGGACGGGGAACCTTCCTGCCACGCGTGGGCATGCCACTGAGACTCCATTTAAGAAAACCCGTTTCTATCTTTCCATAGTGTCTTTCAGCAAAATGTTGCACTATGCTAAAAGACTGGCTGAAAACAAAAATCCAAGTCCTGCACAGTGCTAACTTCCATTGATTTTACTGGCAAAAGCAGTGTATTTCATCTTCCTACTAACACAGATGAGTATTATGTCATCGCTGTTGGTACACTGCTTGTTTGCACAAAAGGCAGCAGGCTGATAGATAATACCAGTATTTCCAGCCTCAGATATTCAGCTGATACAAATTTGTCCCCAAATACTGCTTTTTAATGGCAAATGTTGATACCTTTATGCTTACATTTTGACCTCTCAGCCTTCCTGAATCTTTTTCTAAGCTCTTCTCTCCAAACACATGGCCAAGAAACTCACTTTTCAAAAGTCAGAAGAGCTGAGTTTCTTATGAGAGTCTGACCCACGCCAGAATAGAAACGCCAATTTATGAAAAATGGTATTACAACTGTCATGCTGGCTGATGTCCTCTACTTTTACAACAGAACAATAGAAAATCAATTACACTGACACCCTCCCGCTTTGCAGGGTGAGACTGTGTAAGCTTTCTCAACAGACATAGCAGATGTTTCTTAAAGACCAATTTCTGAAGCGTCGTTCTTTAGGTAGGGAAATTAGGCCTCCTTTCACAAATATTATGTCTTCATTTCCTCAGTTACAAATCACAAATCATTCTGCATTTCCATGAGTGGTAGGCTTTATCACTGAGACACCTGCTAAATGCTGGACTAAAATCACTAATTCTTGGCGTATGGGCCACCAAGAAGCCCACAGACGGTGATGCTTGCCAACAACCTTGGTGAATCAACACTGCATAGAGTTAAAAATGTTTGTCTCATTCCCTTCCCCACCATACCATCCTTCTCTGTCCTTAATTTTTACATCTAGAAAAAAATATAATATTTGGTATTAGGACTCACTTTTGTAAAGGATTTTAGCAGCCCACATTTTTAGAGATGTAGTCTCCCAGGTCAGGGAAGGACTTATTTTCTGAATGCCTAATACATGTTTAAAGTCTGATAATAGCACGCGATAGCTCCAAGAATGTTATATAACTTATAGAGTGTCTGTTAAAAAAGGAGAGACTTTGCCATTTAAAAAAATAGAAGCCTGTGAGATTCCCACCATCTGGATGGAGTCTTTTTTCTTCCCAGATGAATTAGTTGTCAGGGGAGGAATTATTTTAGGCATCAAGTAACCTCTGATTGTGAGTGACAGACTAACACAAGAGCAGATGCAAGGTTACTGCTGCCTATCCATTATGTGGAAAGGAGACCCATGCATGTCCTACTTACTGTGCATACTGACTTGGGTTATTAAAAGAGTAACTAGAGGTAGGTCAGACCCAGAAGATAGCTCATACCACTCACAACAGATGTTCTTTCACAAGGGAGAAAGCAAACACTGGATACTTTCTGGGGATACTATAGAAGGAGGGGTCTTCACTACTTACAGCAACTCACTAGTTCAGATTTTTAACAGAAACACAAAACCAACTTTTTCACTCAAACAACAATTACTTCAGTAAACTTTCTCAGGGTCTGAATTCTGCAGAAATCATGTCCTCAAGGATGTATAACACCCTTATTTGCGAGTATCCTGTGCATAACAGCACCTTGATGAATCCAGATAAATAGAGCAACTGACAACGTTTTGAATGTGTCTTAAGATAAAAATCAGTTTTCACCATCTCCTATTTCAGCTAATGGAGATGTCTTTATTTACATAAATATGGATATCTGTAAATCTCCCTGTCCTTGCAGGCAGTACAAGTCTATTATGGGAACTTTTAATAGTATCTACTCAACAACGTTGTATTTATAGGTTTATGTAATATAATGTAATATAAGCTATAACCCGATATACAATAAAAGAGGCATTATTATAGTAGAAGTGCATGAAATGCTGTCTAGAAATTTTTGTGCCACCTGATTTCTCTGTGAATTCAAAACTCAAACCCTCTCCACCAAGTCTTTACCAAGGCTCCTGAATTTAGGAGAATATCTGGATTATCTGAACCTTTTTTTTTTTATTTAGTAAGTAAGCCTGAGCTGGTCTGAGTCTGAAAATTCAAAAGTGAAATGGTGGGCTGTGAAACATTTTACAGTCTGAAAGGAAACCTAATCAATCAATAAACACTGCAAGCCACAGCCCAGCGTTTTTCAAATGTAGTATAAAGAGAGCAGATGGTCAAAATAAACAGGTATACGAAATAAACGTGTGCTGAATGTTGTTGAGATCTGATGATTTTCTCTTTACAGAGCATGATGAAACACAAGAGGACTGTGGACAGTGCTAGCTGAAAATAAAGAAATAAAAAACAGTGCCATCTTGTGGTAAGTAAAATGCTTTGATAAGAGAAAATCGATTTTTCATACATACTCAGAAATCTAGATGTTAGAATAAAGCTATTTTGAACTTGAGGTGGTGACTTTTCCCCTCCTCTGGAATGGTTTCTTTAACGAGCTCATAAATGCTGCTGTTAGAAAAACAGAAAGCTATAAAAACCATCTGCTTCGACCAACAAGAAATGAACAGTAGCTACATTAAGTTTAAATGAATATATTCACATCTAACTCCTCATTGTGTAGCCCTATTTAACGTAAATCACTAGTCTCCGTATTGGAATTACTGAGGCAGAAGGTGATTAATACTTATGCCCAATATCTCACAGCTGAAATGCCATAAAGCTGAAACTGCAGCTCAGAACAGCTGTGCAGCAGTAAGAAAGTGTCACCTGTGTGGAAAATAATGTTGAAGAAATAAGGTATACTTTTTGAGAACAGCCTCTCTGAAGTTATGCAGTCTGCCTAGGCAAGCGTGTGCTGTTGGGAATGGAGTTGAGAGTATCAGAACAAGAACTTATCAGTGCCTTGCTCTAATTACTGATACCACAGTATGACTAAAAACAAACCTGAAGCTTTATCAGGCAGAGTGACTTTAGCAAAATATTTCTCAGGCCTGACTAAGACTACTGAAATCAGCAGGATATTTTGTCTTTGACCTAAATGGAACAAGACTTCAACCTAGGGTTACACATACTTCTAACATTATCCGACATTTTCTGTCTTACTCCATGAGTTTTTTCTTAAATCATGTGATCTGTTTACCAGTGCAGGTAGTAGTAATAAGATAATAAAAGCCTGATAATTTTTTCAGGAGCCATGGACTGTCTGGTACAGTATCTCCCAGTGAGTAATAAATACTCTGAAGTTACTCCATTAATTTGTTCCTCTTGATTGCTTTTGAGAGGAGAAAAGAAGTCTACAGGCTTTTTATTAAAAATGTCTTTCAAATACCTATAAAGAAAACCTTCTGATTTCTTGGGATTTACCAACTCTATTTATTGACAATAAAAGAATGATGAGCAGAAAGATGTATTTGATGGAATTTTCCAGAGTTCTAATTAAGATTTCTTGGAAATTGTCAAAATTAGCCTTAAGGTTAACATAATTAATTCCCAGTCCTCATCCAAAGGTATTAGAATTAAAAGAATTGCATGTCTTTATCTGAAGTATGTTATTCATCCTAAGTAATAAACATAACTCTTTGCCATAAATGCTAGGCCTACAATATTCTGAGTGTTGCCAAGAGGAAAGAGGAAAATCTTTTATATCAGGAAAAAATACGGGTAACTTCTGGTCAAACCATGAGTAACCTTATTCTCATTCAGTTTCAAGTCTTGATTATACAAACATTGGGTTTATAATCCGATTGAAAAAAATGTATTTTCTTTTTATAACAACACATATTTAAAAATAGCAGTCTATCATTTTTATGTGACCAATTCTTTACTACTGAAGCCTGGCAGTACGTACATTCAACATCTGTCAAAGTCATGTCCATGGTTTCCTAAATTCAGGCACCTGAAAACTGAAGTTTCCAAAATTATGATTTCTTTCTGAAAGTGAAGGTCAAAATATTATTGTCTTTTGTTGTTTTTCTACACACAAAAACAAAGGTACACTTCTGATTTTTTTTATTGTGGGTGATTGGGAAAAAAAGCAGTTCAATGTAACTTAGGAAATATGATGCTTACATATTTTCCTGCAGCAGGCTTTTGCAAAGCATAACTCTTTGGCACTTAATGTAGCAAGTGAAAAGCAAAACAGGGTGCAATTACAGACCCCTGTAAGTCGTTGAACACTAATGCTTTGACACCTAGTCTGTGAAAGAACTCTTGAGCCTCACAAGCACTAATACTTTGTGTATTAAGAATAAGGCTTACTGCATTTGACAAAGTGTGTTGAAGTCTCCTAGCACCTGAACCGGCCCTTCATCGCTCTTGGTAAGAGTGCTCAGATTATCACAATAACAACTGTTCAAGTGAGGGAAAGAAGACTGCAAGTCTCCCTAATGTCCATTTCAACATATTATCTTACCTGATTGATCAAAATCTAGCTATTTGCTGGAGGAAGTGCAGGGGCTACACTCCTGATCAGCTCCATACCAATCCCCATGAGTCAGCATGTGATCTCAGGGTGTATAAAACACATAATGCAGAAGAAGTGAAGAATATGTTGAGCTATGATAGCACTCACTAGCTACCAATCTTTATTCAACAGGGGTTTCCCAAGTGCATAGAACTGTTTCAGAAGGGTAAAGAGCAAATTGGCTGGTTCAATCTGGATTTCTGGGAAAGGTGTTATTGTACCATCTGAAGGATGCAATAACTGATGCAATAATCTACTGCATAAAAATGTACTTGTGTACCTTTAAAAGTAGGCCCAACTTCTTAGGTGGTGCAATGTTGGCATATTGTATTTCTGTCAAAAATGATTCACACCTTAAGCTCTTCCTCCTCTTGTCTCTCTGATGTATGTTGAATGTGTCTTATACCAGTCAGCCATATAAAATTATTATAATGGACTGCTAGAGAAACTAAATTCAATTACCCCTTTGTAAAACAGTTGCCTTTTTGTTTGTTAGAAACACGATGGTATTTCCCAAATGGCTAAAATAAGCCATATTTTTCTCCTAAGTACTTCTCCAGTGACTGAAATAAGTAGATACCATGCTCTTTGCTGATGGGAATAAAATCACACACTAAGACGCAGAGCTTAGCTGAAAGCATCAGGCTGTTGCTCTTCTAAAATACCAGAAATGAATCATTATTTTATTATTTCCAATCTTTGCGCTGAAAACATTCCCCAGGCCTAAAACACAACAGAGTAATTTATTCTAGACCTTGACAGGTATTTATTCACTGACACTAAGAAATACTTGATCATAGCATCACTGGAGGAACTGATGTTAGATTGTGACCACAGCAGGTACGTGTATGAGTATATTACCAGCGTACACAGGCCAATGCACAGATTAAGAGCATTTTAGTCACATTTAGGTCATAATCGTCCAGAAGGTGGTGTTATGAGTCACAGGAACTAGAAGTTTCTTAGGAAACCTTAAGTGGCCTAACTGTTATAAGTAGTTCTGGGCTTTGGGGAACTACTTAGTTGAACTTTAAAATGTAGAACTGTTTTATTAACAATTAGAATTCATTTATATGACAAAATGTGCCCAGTTAATAATGCAGGTGGAGTGAGCCACGTATTGACCCAAACTCATAGTCTGCTATAGTTTGGTTTTTCGTTTGTTTATAAGGCTGAGATTCTACCACAAATCCATATACGAGGCATGAAATAGACCTTTGCCACCTCTGAACTACTTAGTCTGATTTTTATTTCTGAAAATGGAAAACAGACCTGCGTGAAATGTTTAAAGTCAGGATTGTTCAAATCTAGGAATGTGTTCCGATAAAGTCTCTTGTAAGAAATGCCAGGATCTGCAAATCTAATACAAAATCACTAGGAACAATCGGGGTTTTGCCTTCTTAATATGTCAGGATGTAGGAAGAGGTGAGAGATGCATGGGAAGAAAGAGAACAAATGGGCCCCATTGCAAGTGAAAACAGACTTTTGGCTTCTCTAACCTGCTTTGGAAGCTAATGCTCCATAGGGCACTGTCCTCCTGGCTACAGCTGCTAGATCACATCACACTTTGGTCCCAATCCCTTTTTATAGCTGTAACAAGCATTGGTCGGTCAGGTGGTCAGCAGTCTCACAGAAGATTTGCATTAAACATATGCAAAGAGGCTGAGGATCAGTGACAAAGGTTGTGGAAAGACCCTTCTCATTGTAGCAGCGGGGACATTTTCATACAGAAATGAAGTGTTAGAGCAATGGCTAAGTGAATGGAAGACCTGGATTAGAGTTTTTCCTGCTTGAGGGATGCCCTAGCCCCTGTAGTTTGTCCTATTTGCTCTCTCGTTTCACTAACATTGTTGTATTCTTCAGAAAAGGCCTCCAGAATTGCTAAGCCAGGGAAACTGCATTTGTAGGATTGCTTTCTCTAGTAAGTAGACAAAAAAGGAGAGCCCTGAAACTTGTCTCTTCCTTTGCCTATTTTGCATTAACCAGACACCAAGTAAATTACAATGGCTGTTGGTGGAGTGTATGCCAGAATCCAAATTTCTCACACTCTAGATGAGTTCCTGAATCATTATTTGACAGCAGGAGACACCAGTTCTCACCCTGTGAACTTCCAATTCTTTCCTGAATGATGGCACAGCTTCACCCTCTGGTCTGGGTAGCTAGGGCACCTTACATGAAAGTCAAAGATGTGGGGCTGATCCCTCCTGGGAGCATATAAAAGCTAAAGCTAGGCTTCTTGCACCCAGGATGTGTGTCCCAATCCCATGTGTATGATGATGCATATCTCTCTTCTTTTCAAAAGGCTCAGAAATGCTCTGTTTCTTTCCAAAGAACCCTTGCAGCCAGGTATCCAGAATTTCTTGACTTTCATTCTGTTCTGGAACCCAGAAAAGTCAGGTTCTCCCCAGATGAATTTGTAGCTGCTGCTGGCAAGCTGAATTCAGCAATACTGACTCTTCAGATACATGTACTGACTTCTAAAACCAAGTCATAACACAAGAGGAACATGGGCCTCATGCATGAGCCTCATGCATGGACCTTCAAGTCCACCACTTAGTTAAACTGGAAATATTATACCAATCAAATTTAAACAATGACTATTTTTTGAGCATAAAACTGTAGCCCAAAGAGCACAAACCACTTAAAGATGTGCAGCAGAATTTTGTGAGCTTTTAAGTCCTGTTGTTGCGCATGTGTTATTCTGGACATGCAGCAGGACATAGAATAGACACCTTTCTTGTCCCTGAATGTTGCAAGACTGGAAACAAGGTGGAACCTACTCTAAGAAAAGTAAACAAAAAGGTGACCTTTTATGTAGGTAAGAAGTTTAGAGTTACATGGTTGTTATTCCTTAACTGCTTTAGCTGGAACATGAGTTACCCAGTCACTGTGCTTTCTTAGGCATGCCTTTTTTGGCCTGTTGAACAGTTGCAAAGTCATATTGCTAACTTCCTGCTCATTAAAAGAGGAATTCCAACAGATAAGTCAGCAACAGAAAGAAAAGAAATTTATTAAAAACAAAACCATTGATGAAATAACCATTCATCAATTATAAACTACTAATTGTAGGGTTTATCTCCCCTTTGCCTTTCACCACCTGTTACAGATTTGATGGCTTATCATAATTATCTTGTTTATTACTGATATCCCAGGTGAGTAATACGTGAGAGGGCGTATTCCAGGAGTACAATACAGACAAATTGTGTGAGCAACCATTTATTGGGATTAATGAGTGCAAGAACAGTAATAGTTATATGGGAGTGTAGCAGCAGTGTTGGAAATAATCATGAAGAGAAGGACACCTGAGACAATGATTTCATTAAAAATAAAAAAATTGATCACTTGTAAATGTACATCCACATGTTTAGCTAAACTTGACATACCTCTTAACCCCTCTCTCCCCTTAGTATATGTGTCTTACATTTTGTAAAATCAGTATCAAACCCAGTGCAATAGAATTTGCATTTCTCCAAATTTGCTTGAAATGTAGCAATTGTGGCAACTGGCTCGTATCAGAAACAGTGTGGCCAGCAGGACCAGGGAGCTGGGGTTGTTTAGCCTGGAGAAAAGGAGGCTCAGGGGAGACATTATCACTCTCTACAACTACCTGAAAGGAGGTTGTAGTGAGGTGGGGATCGGTCTCTTCTCCCAAGTAACAAGCGATAGGATGAGAGGAAACGGCCTCAAGTTGAGCCAGGGAAAGTTTAGGTTGGATATTAGGAAAAATTTCTTCACTGAAAGGGTGATTAAGCAGTGGAACAGGCTGCCCAGGGAGGTGGTTGAGTCCCCATCCCTGGAGGTATTTAAAAGCCGGGGAGATGTGGTGCTGAGGGACATGGTTTAGTGGTGGACTTGGCAGTGCTGGGTTAATGGTTGGACTCAACGATCTTAAAGGTCTTTTCCAACCTAAACAATTCTATGATTCTATGAATTGATAGCTAGCAAAAAAATTCCAAACTCCATATAGTAACATTTAACCAATCCAGATAGTGAAGTTTCCAAAGAACATCAGCCTGGTTTAGTTTTGCAGGTGCTTCTTAGGTAAAAAAAATGCACTTTGAGGAATACCAACTAACATGAATGAAGCAGAAATCCATCTTGTTCCTCACACGCTTACGTTGCTAAAAGAGGAAGTTTTAAGTTTCAACTTGGAAAAAGCCTTCCAGAGAAAAACAACATTTACCTTACAAACCAAGCCATGGGGGGCGTGGGGAGGTGAAATGGAGTTCAGCAGTAGTCTCAGCTTCCTTTTACACATATACATTCAGCGGCTCAAGAAAATGCTGAGTGGTTTCAGTGCCTCTTAGTACCTCTGAATGTCTATGTTGGTTAGATGATATGACTGTGGATTTTTGCTGTGGTCAGGAATGGCAGAAAACCATCCAAGAATTTCTTTTTCACCCTTGTGTACACCTTGAATCTTTAATAGGCAAATCAGGAATCCTATACAAAATCACAAAATATCTCAAGTCTTAAATTAGCTGATTACAGTCACACTAAAGCAACAGTCAATTCAGTAATCCAGACCATTACTTAAGGAAAGTAAATCCTCCTAAATGTGTGTGGCCTAATATGTGATATTTTTTTTAAGGTCAAAGTTTTTTCGTTTTCTTCCTCTGTAAATTCTTAAATAATTCTGTAGAATTAGTCATAGGCAACTACCTGATTACACAGGTACAGTGCTTATGTGATAAGACTGTAAGTTTAAATCACAAGTGACATCTTGGGTGGGTGCTTCCTTCCATGAAGCTTTCTTTGGAAATCCTAGTTTTTGTCTGTAAAAATGTGATTTCCAGTACTTTGCAAAGATATATACATAACGTATACATGTTTTCTTTAAAAAATAAACTAAAATGATACAGAAAAAAAGCCTATGATTTAAAATATTTGCCACAGGATGTTTCAGAAGAATTTCTGAAAAGAGAAAAGAAGCTGATGTTTGAGACATGATATTCATTCATAGTCCAGATAGCTGTTCACTTTGGGTGTACGGCTGATGGAGGGAACACCTGCTTCCATTCTCTAACAGCCAGACTTTCAGGCTGAGAAGTTCTCAGGGACTTTTGAAGAGACTCGGGGTGGAAGTACATGAAAATATATTTAGAGTACATGAGGAACTGATGTCTTGGCATAATACCAAAGTGGAGCACCAGTATAGCACAATTTGTGGAATGGCCTTAAAATGTGACCATTTTCCTACTGCAATTGTTTCATTCTCTTTTGCTCTAGGCACCTTTCTTTGCAATCTAAACAATACTGCCAGGGATTAGGTTGAATCAACTAGCTGCTAATATTTTAATCCTTTTGCAGCTCATTGACCATAGCTGAACTAAGCGCTGGTCAAGTGCCATGTCACTAGTTCAATGGAATTCAGACTTTGGCACTCTGAAAAAGGCAACAGATGTGCTTTAATGATTATCTAATAACTTGTATTTTTTTTTTCAGTTTGCTGTGCTAATGAAATCTAATCTCATTGACCCAACAGACAAAACCGTAACAGTAAGAACATTAATGGCAAGACAAAGGACCTGAACAATACCACACTTTGGCAAAAGTCCAGAAATCAAAGCGCTGCAAAATGTACTGGGAGCAACAGACAGGTTGACTTCCATTCCATGAGCAGTCAAAAAAATCAGCTCTCAATTTGTGAATTAACTGCGGGAATATGAATTCAACGTGCCTTCAAATAAACACCCTGAAATACCACTGCTTGTCCTGGGGCGGGGAAAGACCAGAGTAAAATTTCTATTAGGAATCAGTAAAAATTCCAGATGTCCAAATCCAAAATGTCAAGTTTAACCCTTGATTGTTTCATTAAGGTCAGTGGAGGTATATAAAAGATTTATTCAGTTTATGATGCCTGCTTTTATATATAAAATTAAAATATGGCAGGCAGCAGTGCAGTTTAAGAGCCTTGACTTCCATTTTTCACTTTATCCTCAATGACTGTCAGATCATGTACTAAGCAGTCTAGAAAACAGATTAATAAAATGGCATTTAAATAAAACTGGGACTACTTTTTAAGGCATAAAGTTAGGGATTTCCAAATCAAGTGGACTTAAAATTTGTCATCCTCTCTCAAATGCGTCTGGATGTTGTGGCAGCTGGCTTCACTGTTCATTACCAATCTCACTGCAAGGACTGCTGCTCAGATGCACTGATTGGGAACAAGCACTGAACTCCTGTTGATTTCCTCCAGGATTTTAATGGGAGTGAAATATGTAAATGCTTTTGTGGACCTGGTGCAAACTTTTTAAATACCAGAATTTGTCTGGAAATCTTTGCAGCAGCACACACAGCTGTAAACACACACTGTTTCAGAATTGTCCCTTAGCTTGTGCTGGCACTGCTATACTAGTCCTTGTGCTACACAGTAAAAGTCCTGTTTGTGAGAAGCTTATAGAGAGCTTTAAAAGAGAGAAGACAAGCAGCTGTCTAAAAGATAGCTTTCACTCATGGGCCATATGGCAGATATTTACAATATATTCTTTTGATATTATTTTATTATTCTTTTATTATTCTTTTTTATTTATAATACATTCTTTTTTTGTCTCAAAATGTCCTAAAGAGCTGTGGAGGTGGTCTGTTCCCTTAGTGATGCCTGGCTTAGTTTAGCAATGACATTGCAGTTGTATAATTATATTGCTAAACAAGATGATGAAATACTTTCTTCAGCCTTATGTGGCTGGAAGTGACTTAATCATGATGGACTGTATGGCATTAAGCAATATCAACAACCTGAGAATCAAATCCAAGCTCATATATCTGGGCTTAAGGATTGGAGGCCCTATCTGAATCACAAAAGTCTTTGAGTCTATTGATCTTCAGGGCTCGTGCTCTGTACGTATATTTCCATGGAAGGCCATTTTCCTAGTGATCCCTCCTTCCTGGCTGTATTTCTTTTGCCTTATCCAGGTTGAATTTGATCTAGCTATCTCTGTCTGGAAACTACTCTTATGTAGGCATTGCGATATCCTATTTATATCGCTGGTGACATTAATGGCAAGTGGGACACAGTAGAAAGCGTCACAAGTGAGTTGTCAGATGTTGAGGCCATGGCTTCTCTCTATCTCTCCAGATGACAGCAAGTAAATATTTTGAGGTAGAGGACTTAGATAGAAGTCTTTGATCTTCATGTGTGCCCTGCAGAAGCTTCTGGACTCTAGCAGAGATGAGCAGACATCCGTCATGCTAATATACAGCTGTCAGAGGAAGCCATGTCTCCTCTAATTGGCAGCAGCCTTCTTTGATTGCTGAAATTTGGCTAGGAAGCTGAGAATTATCATTCTGTCTTCTGCAGGCTTCAAGCCTGTGAAAGGGATAGGGGAGTTACACTTACTGGCATCTCTGAGCATTTTTATTGACTGTGTGGTTGTCAAAGGGGACTGACCGACAGATCAGAGATGACCCGATTGACCGGATGTAGGTTGTTGTTTTAGTTTTAGCTTCTGTGAATCCTATGTGCTTTTGGAGTCACCAGAGATAAGAGGAGGAAAACGTACAGGAGGGAAATGACCTACCTTGCTGGACATAACAATCACTCTGGCAGGAAGTTTTGTTGATGTGAAGTTAGAAACCTTTAACCCCGTTCAGAAAGGCTTTGGCCTGTGGAATTTAATGGAAATTCTGTGTCGCTAATCAAAGAGGTAGGAAACCTCAGTGACAACTGCTGCAAACGAAGCTGTATGTTCCTCTTTCTGTATTTCCAGGTGACAAGTCCAGCTTTCCAGGTACCCTGTAATCAATTAGTGAGAGATTTTTCAGGGAAAGTCTCTGACCCAGAGGCTTGTGAGTACAGCCACACCATTAGAAATCCCCAATAGTTCTGCTGGCCAAGGATGAATTGAACTATGGGATTCAGCTCCAGGTTAGGACTGGGGATGCCTAGTACAGGTCTTGGTATCATTAGTGGCCTGAAATGCATGTAAACTTTGGCAAATAATTTCACCTCTGAAAGTATCCATTCCTCAAGCTGTGAAATTGAAGTCCTTCCCTGCTTTGTAGAGTTCCTTGTTGAACTTTATTTAGGTAAGCATCTAAGTTGTCCAGAATTTATATCAAAATAGATATGAACAGGCATATCGGTCTTTTTTAACTAGCTCCATATTCTCTGTGTAGTTTAAGTTTCTTTCATCAACTAGCAGTGGGCAGGCAGCTCCAGACATGAGAGCAGACACAAGGCTTTTTAAATTCCATCGTATTTTGCAGAGAAACTTTATTTACTATGCCTAAACTATCATGGTCATACAGCAATAAAGCATCCTTTGCTCTAAATTTGATCCTTGAAGGTATCACTGGCTCTTGGAGTATTGGGTTTGTTTTAACAAATTCTCTTTATGTTTTTCTGTCAACTTCTATTTTTTCTGTCAGCCTCCAGTTTCCCACCTCTCCATCTCTGTGGCTTTGAAGCTTATCCCTGATAAAAGACAGCACTTGTGTCAAAATACACTAATGTCATTTTGACACACAAGTGCACAGCCTGGAAGCCATTTCGCTTGGCAGAATTATCTCCTTTGGCAGCCTCACCACAGCTGAGCTGAGCTGCTGGGCACTCATGTGTATTTGTCCCACTCTTTTTGTCAGAGGTAAACCCTTGGGACTTTCATCAGCTCACACGAAATAAACACCAATGCAAATAACTCTGAAAAAACATGCTAGTCTGAGACTGTTTTCTGGGAAACAGTTTCTTGTTAGTTTTGGAGGTTTAATTCAGGGCACCAGGGTAATCCAGAGAAATGAGTAACAATGTCAGACACAGCATTTGCTCCTTTCTTTCTTTTTCTTCTGCTAAAGCAACATATTTTTAGTGAATGAAGGTGATAAACAGTTTGGAATTACTACGGATCATCTCCTTGGTGTTTCTGAATAACTCTGTTGTGCTCCTGACTGCAGCTCATCTCTTTAATTACTCTAGATAGGAGACCTGTATTAGTACCAGCTTTTTTCCTTCAAGAGAAGAATGATCTTATAACTTCGGTACTGGACTTTGGGTCTAGATCCTCCCTTCCAGATCTGACAGCAGGAGCCAAAAATTCTCATACTGTCAGCTACATAAACTGTAGGTCACAGGCCCTGCAGCTCAATTTAAGTTTCCAAATTTTTTCAAAATAAATCAAATAACAGCATTTTTGCCAAGAGCCCTTGCATGTTTCTTCTTCTTACACAGTTTTCGGGGAATATAGCTGCCAAGAAATAGCTCAGCATTTGTATGCACCTACAAAGTGACAGCATCTCCACTCCAGCTGTTTTTCAAAGGAAGAATGTGCTTACACTCTATACTCAGGTTATTTTGATCTTTGTCTTTTGTACCTATATTTCACATAGATTTCCTGAGTGCTAAGTGGAAAGTGACACATTGCATGTGTTTTTGAAAAATTTCTCGTATTTGCCTGTGATCTTGTTTTAATCTCTGACAAAAAGGAAATAATGCTTTCCTTCTTCTACCACTCTCTGTGTTGTCTGTTTAGGCAGTAGTTCTTTGGGACGCGATGTCCCTCAGTGAAACAGGCTGTTCGTTACCTGGCACTGCCCTGGTCTCCCAAGGGCAGGCTGGCTAGTTATTTTGATCTGATCTTTCTCACATAGTGCTAAAACTTGGATTTCTCATTATCTGGTGCCTGACTTGAGATACTGAGTTCTGTGGAAAGACAAAGCACTCACAGGCATAACTGAAGATAACCAGCATTTCACTTTAAAATGTATGTGCTATGTGATACTTACACTCTAAAAAAATCAGATCTTAAGGGTCTCAAACTGAGTACCTACAGTCAGTAAATATTATTGATATTGACCTCTCTGTCTCAGTTGTAAGCTGTAAAATGACAGTATAACACCACTTTGTCACCTCATAAAGATGCTGTGAATATACGCATATGCATGTTTGTGTTGCACTTAGCTATTGTAGTGATAAGCACGATAAAAATGTGTGAGGAATTTGCATCAGACTTTGAATAGTGATGCAGTTAAGTAAGGCCTCAGTGAACACTGCTGGGAAAACATTATACTACTATAGAATTAAAGTGGATATCTTTTTGCATATTGAATGAATTAAATGTAGAGGAAATTGGGTTGTGTAACAAAACAACAAAGGAGGAAGAATACTTTTATTTAAATCTTTCAGATCGCCAGTAAGACTCAGAAACTTGTGGGGTTCCCAGATACTCCAAAAGCAAATATTTACTGCAAATGTTAGAGGCGGTGTGTTTTAACATACTTAATAGCACAGTAATGAATTGTTCATTAAAAGTTATTGCTTTCCATTAGGATTAGAACTAGGATTAAAGTTTAATTCCATTTTTTGAATTCAATATGAATTGCAGACTCAATATGAAGCACCTTGTTGAGTCTGCATCAAGACATGAGGAATGCATAAAAGGAAAAAGCAACTAGAAGCAAATCCTGACTCTCTTAAAGTAGAGGAGTTGCTGTTAACTTCCCTAGAGTTAGAATTCATTCCCTAGTGTGTATTACGAATACAGAATATGCATTATGTGCCAAGGTTGCATGCTTTAATATTCACGCTAAACAAGGACAACCAAGACATCAGGTCTTCTTTACAAGAAGGCAGTGTGGCTGAGAAAACCATGAAAATGAAATCAAGGCTTAAAATTATCACTGAATAACTTTCCATTGAAAGATAAAAGTACTTTCATAATTAGGACAAAATTAGTAATAACTAGTAATGTGAAAAAGTGTCACATTACTCAGAATGTATTAACTCAGAGCCATTAAGAGAACAAATCTCTCACTGCTGCATACAATTCTGATGGAGAAAAGACTCTTTTCTGTTTGGATTTAGATCAGTACTTTGGTCAGTGATTCTTGATATTTCATGCATCATTAGAAATATCTCTAGAAGGAAGAAGGAAGATCCTTGTCTCTCTGAGAGCTGAAAGCAAGTGACTGAAATAAGAAAACAGTTGCAATATCTCAATACGGCATTGTTATTATGGCAATTTATTTTAAAACATGACTTCGAGAACCACAAAGGCCTCGTCATGTTCTCTAACTGTGCCCCATGCCTGGCTCTCTGCCTTGCCTTCATCTGCATCAAATAATGTGTGATGTTTTACTAGGATATCTTGAGAGCAATGAATCAACACATCTACAAAACAGAAACAAAATCTTTCCCACATATTCTGAGAAGTTTTTGCACACTGGAAATCAGTTAAGTATTTTTCTAGTTTCAACTGCTAACACAAATTTGGAAAATAGGCCTGGGTGCTGAGTGGTAGATACGTATTTATACCTACCACTGGCAAAATAAACAGAAACAGAGGTCATAACTTTATTGGCACATTGGCAAATAACAAAGTCAACAAGGTTTTCCTCCTCTTGAATACTTTATAACGCAACTCAATCAATTATGTGTGCCAATATCCTTCAGAAATCTACTGTGAGGATGATTGTTCAGAACATCGGAGCCTTGGGGCTACTGCAATGCTTCCCCAGATTAGTCAGTTTTGACTCAAGTTAGGTATCTTCCAGTAATTCAGAAAATAGTGTGAGTGCAGGGAAGGACCGTAAAACTGGAAGTGCTGTGAGTTTAACTTAGTCTTGAGCCTAGATAAGATTACAGCCAATGACACTAGATGAAGATCATGTCAGAGATTTGGCTGAGGTAACCATAGAATGGTTTTGATACTTAAAAGACACCAACGTTAAACTTCTAATTAGAAAACACTTTCTTGGATGAGTACTCATCTCACAGGTTTGAATATTTGGAATGTTTTAAAACAAGGGAGAGAGGATGAGGGGTTTTACATCTTCTTCAGGTTATCTCTAGTAAAACTGGTTGCAAAGAAGAGAAATAAGGAAAGCAGTTTTAACTAGAATTCTGGGGTTGGGGGCACTTTTCTTGCAAATATTTAGACTGCTTATTTTTCCCAAAGGGTCAAAGAGAAAATATTTCCAATTATTCCCAACAAAGAAAAAATCTACTGCTTGCTTTGCAAAAATGAACTCAGGATGCACATTGATATTGAATCTTTGTTATATACAAAGTCAGCTGTGCAAACAAAATCCCCCTGTTAGTATTTCCCTCCACCCCTTTTTTAAAATAAAGAGCATAAACTTGAGCAGTCAGTCTGGAGAGAAACGGGGGGGTGAGGAGAGCTACCTGCTTTCTCTTGCCCTGTGAATATTTGGTTTAGACCAGACTTAGCAGACTGAAAGACAGGAAACAACTAAGAGCAAGGTGTTTCTGCCAGTATGAAGGGCAGCATAAGAAGTGAGAGGATATAGCCATAATCTTCAGCAGTAGCACAAAGCCTCACGATTGAGTGGCATCTTGCAGGGGAACTTGCATAAAATGCGCAAAGCTCGTTAAACCGGGGCGCAGGGAGGTCTGCTTCTTATGCCGTACTGGTTGTTACAACAGCTGGCTAAATTCAACTGCAATTGTAGTGGACAGCAGCAGTTGGGGGCCTTGCTTGTTGTCTGGCCACGAGGGACCGCTACTATAACCTGTCATCACTCATCTAATGAGCTTGAAACAAGAGCAAAGACTCCTTGGCCGCACTTTGCTATCTTTAGAAGGGGTGGCATGAACCCACAACTGCTGTGTGTGGCAGGCCCAGTTGGAGCTGCGCTCTGGGTACCGATGACAGAGTGTCGGGATCAATTCGCATGCTTACTCCTAGGCTCAAGTGGGCAGGCTCTGTCAATTCCCAGTGTACAAGCACACATGTTCTTCTTCTAGTTTAAGCTTTAAAAGTACTTGTAAGTCTCTGAAGTCCTGGTAATTCAAACCAGAGTAAAACATTCAGCATCCTGATTGTGGAAGCATGTCCTTTTTGTGGCCAGTTTTCTTCTTTTGTTTATTAATTGCTCACTTTTATGGTGGGATAAAACCCAAGACTAAACAAGGTATGTTTATAAATGCCATGATTTGACCTCAGTTACACATGGATCAACCAAGAATAAACATGTTATAGTATCAACAACTGCATAATGATTTAAGAATATAAAGTCCCGAGCAATAAAAAACAATAAACATCCATATCTTTATCTCCAGTCATAGGCTCCTAATATATCAGCTAGATTTTTGTTGCTAGATTTTTTCGTTGCACAATAATTACAGTTTGGCAGTTTTGGTCAATGCCTGACTTGCTGTTTGTTTTCTCTGCTGGGGTGCCTGGGTGATAAGCCAGGTTTCAGGGTTACCTTAGGATTTCATAAACAGACTCCAGAATATGACTAGGGCATTAGCTTGCCACAGAAACAGGGAACCAAAGGATTCTAAGGACGTTTTTGAGGAGGAAGGGGACAATAATTTTAAATCTGAGGAATGATGACATCCTTAAAGTTTCTGCATTCAGAGGTTTTCTTAATTGATAAGCATTTCATTTGGCGAGCAATTTGGCCTCTGTACATTCCTGATTTTTGGATCTGACAAAACAAGGAAAAAAATCTTGAAAACCTTTTTACATCCCTATGATTTCAGCAGCAAGAGGTCTGCCTGCTCTTTAGTTGGCTCATGTGCAGAGCCGGTTTCCACGCTGACTAACGAGCCCTCTTCATTAATTGTGGACAGCTGGCTGCAAACTCCAATTAGGGCCCCATCCTTGCAACTGCGTGTGCATGTGTATGACTTTACACACATGAATGTGCTATTCGCACGCTTAGTTAGCTGCGAGGGTACATGCTTGGAGGATGAGTCTCCCTTCTGGATGTAGCAACACCTTCAGGTGCTGTGCAGGCTCCAATGAGGGCTGTCTCTGCTGTGAAGGCCATCCTGGCCAAGGCTCAGTGGGGCTTGATCTCAGGCTTGCAGAGATGGCACGGTGGAGGCAGGGAAAGCACTTTCCTTGCCAGAAGACAATGCTGTTGGCTTCGCAAGTTCTGTGTTCGCTTATCCATTTCAAACAAGCCAAGGGATATGGCAGTAAAAACAGCAGGGGGAAAATAACTGTGTATTATTCATATCTAAGCATATTTAGCTTCAGGCTCTCACTGAACCTCAGCATGAGTTATTACCCGCTGAATCAAGCCTTAGGCTAGTTTAATTATAGGAACATCTTATTAAAAGGGAAGGAAATGAGAAAGAAAATTAAGACAATATTCCTGGAGTACCATCTGTGTGAGTATCTGGAGCTCATTACAGGTCTCAGATCTTACAATTAGCTATCCCAAATGCATCACCCCTAAGTATCTAGGAATAATCTTTAGCTCAGAAGATGTTCATTCAGATATATTCTCCAGAACTAGGATGCAAGGTCTGCAAGGGTTAATTTGGTATCTTTAAAGTAAAACTGAGTTGCATTTGAAATTGATTTGCGCATAAATTTCAGGACTAGAAAAAATGTGCTTGGCTACATAGAGGTCTTCAGGATGAGAAGTTTGAAAACAGAGATCCTGCAGACACATCCTGGATCTTCATCAACTGAAGGCAGTTTAATAAAGGCGACTGCTTAGTGAGGGCTTTACTAGTATTTCTCACCTCACACTTGTGCAATGTGGCATTCACTGTGAGCTTCTGTCTTCTAATCCAAAGGCACAGGGGGCTCGGGGTGGGGGAAATCTCCTCCTGTAAATATCGGATAACAGTAAATGAAAGATGGCTCAAGCACCAAACTCAGACCATGGTTTGTGGTGCCAGAAACCCCCAAATTTTAAGTATATTCCTGACAAGGGGATAGATTTGGCCCAGTATTATGAAACTAGCTCCAAAATTTGGACCTAGATGCTTGCTTCTTCTAGAAAGTTCATAGGTATTTGAGTCCCTAATTTCATTTCAGACCTACCTCATTCTCTTTTCAGAAGTAACGTGACCATGTTGGCATGGTAGCACAAATGAGAACACTGCTGCTATACCTAATACCTAATATATATACCTAATGTTTCCTTTGCTTTGTTTAAAAAGTAGGGATAAGATCTCCAAAAGTTTAACCCATGGATTAAACTACTGAATTTTTAAGCAAATGATTTTTCAATTTTTTCAGTGACTATAAGAAAGCTAATGGGTACCCAGACCTTTTGAAAAACAAGCCATGAAGTAAATGCTTAACATTATTTTATTTTGAATATATTGGCATTTTCATATAAAACTAGGGAAAACCTGGGCAGGAGAAGACAGCTAAGAATGCAGTCTCGCAATCCTTGTATAGCTGAGTATTATTTACTTATGATGCTGGAGTCATCTTGCAGTGTACTTGTATTAAACTCCATGACTACATGGCGCTGAACAGCCATCCCTGGAGCAGCCCTCAGCCGGTGGCCCCAGTTCCCCCACACAGTGCCTCGCAGGCAGCCGTGGGAGGGCTGTTGCCCCCTGCTACGTTCCCTCTGCTCCAGAGGCCGGCTGCTCATATTCCCAAAATGAAAAGTAGGGCTGTTTCAGCCCCAGGGCAGCCTCAGCTCTGCCTGCTGTGCTCGGTAATCATCGTTGTCCATGTTGCTTAGACGACAATCCTGACTCTTGTATATTTTTTGGTAATTTCCAACCATTCCCTTTTCTCCACAGCAGCATTTGTTTGGGTCTTTTTTTTCCTTATCACTTATTTACTTGATAGGTTATAACAACACCTGCAGAGTGGAATTCTGCTTTTTCTGAGCACATCATGCCTTTCCTTTCACTGAGCTGTCACTCCTTAGCTCTGAATCACCAACAAACTCTTATTTCCCAATGTCATTTTGTAGCTTATGTACATCTGAATGGGAAGCCCAATGCCCTGTGGCTTCCTTTCCCTCATCAAATGCCAGGCACCAGAGGATAATACCATCAGGTAAAGGGAATTTGGGGTACCACTTTTGGCCTTAACCTCTGTATGTCAAGTCTCTGTATGTTTGCTTATTTAAGCTTTCTGTAGCCCAAAGTCCCACTGCCTTGGGAAGCTGCTGTTTCCTACATGAGTTAAATGGAGGAAGCTTCACTTGGCAGGCATCTGAAAACAAGGTCACCTACAAGGGTGAAGGCATCCTCCTGACCCCATAGGTACCTTGTGCCTCATCTCCCATGGGTGCTGGAAGGCTCCCGTCAGCTTCCTCTGCTGAGGCTGCAGAGGGGCTTTGGTAGCATTGGTAACTCAGGCACGTGTTCACATGTGTGAGGAGGATCAGGAGAGAGAAGCCTTTCTTTCCTCACCAAATTCATCCTGCCAGGCGAGGCACAGGGGAGGGGAGGAAGCTGCGGCTCAGTCTGCAGCACAGTAGTGCTCGTGCAACATGGTTCCTTTGCACACACAGGCACGCACAGCTGCAACCAGAGCATGCAAACTTCTCTGCATACAAGCACAGAAGAGAGGGTGTAGAGTCCCAAGCGAGTTCTCCAGGGTTTATCTAATGAATTCTCCATTCTTAGCCTTCACTTGGACCAAAGAAATACACTGAATCATCCCAGCTGATGACTTAGCCATCAGTGCTTTTAGCGATGAAGAAGTAGAGATGTCAATTTAAAGCACTGCAGACAGCAGAACGAGCTGACCTGAGGCTGGCCATAGGCAGGTTGGGCTCAGCTAGAAATGCCTGCAGACCACTGAGATGGAGATATAGTCAGAAAGAGTGTGTGTAGCAAAGAAATCACCACAAAAGGAAAAAGTTCACGAAGACCAACGTTAACTTCACATAAAAAAGCTACTTTTCACTGAAGTATGTCGAGGCTGCCATCTGGTGACAGCAGAAAGAATCTGGGTATCAAGAATAATGCTATTGCTAATGGCTGAATTCATAGTGACAAGGTTTTCCGCCAACGGTAATTTTTGTGTGGACAGTAATGATTGTCCTATATCCATCTTCTGTGCACAGAAAACAGAACAAGTTATGGAGAAGCATTTTGACAGAGTCTTACTCAAGATTAAACAGAACAGGTAGTGGCTGGAAATATTGTCACCACAATGACTGATTTTTAACAAATTTTCAAATCATTAGAAAGTGAGTCTATTGCTTTATCATCTCTTTTTCCTGTATTTTTATGAATATCTCTCAGTGAAAGATAATTTTTGTCTTATAAAAATGCCATGATTTCAAAACTGACTTAATCTTTAGCTAGAACTGAAATCAGAAAGTTTTCTCATCTGAAATATAGAAACAATTTATTTGAACATTTTCATCTGTTGTTTCAAACCAACACTTCAACAGAAATTTTCATTTCCTAACTTGAAAAAAAAAAAGAGTAAAAAATGACCAAAAAAATGGTCTTTCACTTTGAAATATTAATCTGGAATAAAAATATTTGTTTCTTGTTAGAAAATTAACATTTGCCAACTAGTCATATTTCATCTGGAAAAAAAGGCAATGATTTAATGGTTTTTTATGTTTTTAAAAAAAAATCTTCTGAACAAGAAACTTATATTTATTACAATTAGTGGAGCTTGTTGCAGTCAGAGGAAACTGATTTCCCTTGTTGGATGTTCACTGTTTTGGTGTTTTTTTTTGGTAATACAGGTGCAACTCAAGACTTTTTTTCATCCATCAATGATTCATAAGAAATCGGGGTGCGACAGGTGCAAAAAATACACTGGGATTTTCAGGGGACTAAAGCAGGAAGGGACCAGAGAATTTAAACATGAACTGCAATATGAATGATTTTATGTTTGTGTTGTATTTGGCTTAGATTTTAAATCCTACATGCATCTGCGTACAAACACACTAATATATGCAGCCAATTAATGTTATGGGTTAGCAAGCTAATTTTCTATGAGTACACAAAGGACATTTTGCAGGTACATGTGACACGATTTTGCATCCATGTTAGAAATAATGTTTCTGCAGTCCGTGATATTGTCTACTACAACATATACATGTGTCAATTCACATTCTAATTGTAGGGGGGTGTAAAATGGCACTTCTGTGCAGAGAACAGAAAATCAATGGGATACAATCATGGATTGCCAATATGTGCCTTACTCGTAATCGTGACTATTACAGCGCACAGTAGGGCCCCAGGCAACAGCTGGCTAAGGTCTGACCACTACAAAATATTTGTGTTTGGGGCTTAGAATCAGTTCAGAATAATGTGCCCCATAAAACTGTGTTCTGATACTTGCAATTGAATGTGCATGAACATAATCCTGTTTCTCATTCTTTGAAAGATTTTGAAGTTTTATGGTAAGGTTTGGGTTTGCCCTAGAATGGAACCAGATCCTGAAGAATTATTTTTAAGGGAGAAACAAAGAAAGAAACCCAGAACAACATAAACCCAGCATCCAGTGCACTTGCAAGTTGGTTTTTTTTGTTTTGCTGCATTACTTTTTTCAGAATTATTAATTTCTCTGTACAGCATCATTCATAACCTGACTGCCCTTTAGGTAAAAGTATTTTATAAACATGATTGTGACTGTGGTCATGATACTATAGAGACTAGAATGAGAAATCCGTCAACTCTGAGGGCAAGGGCAATAAAAGCACAGACTAAAAAGGTGATCCCTTCATCATAGCATTCAGCTTATGCCTGTTCATGGCAAGCGGGAGGAAGACAGTCCAAGAAGGGGGACAACAATGAAATAACGCTGTTCAGTGCAGGAGGCAGTGGGGTCAAAGAATGTGTGTCAACCAGAATCCAGTTTTTTGTAAGCCTCCCTCATTTCAAGGGAGAGATTAGAAGGAAGCGAAGGAAGTAGCTTTGTACGTGTTTAAAGGACAGTATGGCAGGAAGCAGGACAAACTAAATTTTGAAAATTAAACAAGTTTGCAGTGGGAGGCTGATATCATGGGTTGACTAAAAGTCAGAGGTGATTAGAGCGGATGCTTTGGAACCGTTTCAGCCAAATGCATTTCCATCAAAGTATGTTTTCTTAACTGGAGTCAAACATTTCATATCAGAATAAAAAAAAATCTAGTGAAATTTCCCAGGGAAAGTTTGGTCAGAAAGTGTGAAAAAGATGGAGAGAATGCATAGACATATTCTACTTCATTCCGGTTCAGAAGAAAATGAGTTTTTTAGTCTCAAAATGTCCATGATGTTGCCTTTGCCTACTTGTATTTCAAAAGTGAACAGAGATCAGCAAGGTGGGATTCTGAAAGGGTTCAAGGTGAAGACAACAAGTCTTTTTCATTTGATATAGCAGAGACATGGAATTGTTGAAACAGAGGAGGGCCCCGGTCAAAACAATGGGATGGAGAGAGCTTTGTAGCAATGCTCAGGATGGCAATGGGAAGGGAAAGATGTCAGGGCAAAAAAGAAAACTGTTGAGGCAATTGCAGAGTAAAAGTTATGCACATTAAAATATACCAAGCAGAACACTCTGTAGATTTAAAATAAGCATCACTGACTAGAATGGCAAAATGTGTGGTAAAATATACATTAAATCTTCTCTGTAGTAGACCCTGTTATATGTTACTAGATTAAGTACATCTGTTAAAATCCTTGTTTTTCAAGGGAAAGAAGGACAACAGGAATAAACAGATAACAGATTAAGAAGAATAAAGTATTTTGACTATTCTTGCATTTTTCTCTCATCACACTGTATTTATTTTGATGAGCTGTCAGGGTTCATCAAAATATTCTTGAAGCCCATATTCAGGCTAGATGCCCACTTGTGCAGATGGGAGTTGTGAAGACAAAAAGTACTGCGATTCTGTACTATTCCGCTGTACTTTGAGCGGCAGGAGAGGAGTGAGTTTTCCCCAGCTATGTGTGATCTTCCACTTCAGAAATAATGAGAAGTTGCCCCCAGTCTTCTGGAGGCAGAGGGTCTGCTTCCTTATCAGATGACTTTAGGCCCAGATTCTCCAAATATTTCTGCCCCTATCTCATCCAGATTGCTCTGAAGAAAAATGTGTGCTCATGACAAGTTGGCAAGGCAAAATAAAGAGCATAAAGTTGCTTGGATACTAGATCACAGTTGCTTCCCATATTTGACTTATGAGCTCTCTTCTGAAATTATCAATGCCTTAGGCTGCTCAAGGAAATACTAAAGGAGAGTTTTGCTCTTAGTAAAGACAAATTATGTGATTGGAAATACCAACATTTCCCAGTGAGCACTCTGAGAAAAATGACTGGAATACTATTTCAATATTATGAAACTACCAAAATATGCTCCTTTTATTTAGCTTATTTCACATTCTGACTATTTAAGGATCTCAGTATTAAACTGAAGAGTCCCAGTTGGTTAGTCCCATTTTCTTGAAAGAGATTACCTTCGTATCTACAGCTGAATAAATGCTTATGTATCTTCCAGAATTCTTAAGGCACTCAGAGGCTGAAACATGTAAATCCTTTATATATCAGATGTTTCCATGACATTAATGAAGGTAGGTAAGGTAATACTCAACAGTGAAACAAGAAAAAAGTAAAGGGCTGGAGTGCAGAATTGATATATAAAGCTATACCATATTGAGTCTTTTTTCATCAAGAGTTAGAAGTTTTATAAGACTTAAAGAATTACTCTTCTGCATTTGCATCTAACACCAGCTTTTTGAAGTGCTTATACCTGCAGTCTGCTCTCTAGATATCATCTGAAATTTTACAATTTCTGTTTGTTAAGCTGTTCTGTGCCATTTTTTTCAGAAGAGGATTTTGCCTTCATGTATCTAAAACAGAAACCTGAAGTATGAATCAAGGACCTGAGGCAGGAAAACTGTGTAGCTTGAGACAGACATTTTATTTTAAGTCTTTGTGTTTCCCACTTGAGTTGCCAGAAAGGTTTCCCTCTTTCATGGCCTCTAAGAACAACAGCTTACTCCGTTAGTTAAATGTAGATATCCAGAATTTGGTTTCTGTGGAAACCCATTTCACTTATTTACTCCATCCATTCATTGTGCTATTTCAAGAGATAGAGCCAGGAGAAAAGGCAACTCAGTTAAAAGTTAGGTTTTATTCTCAGTTAGTTATCAATCTGCTGACAAAAAAAAAAGTCTTGTTCTAGGGTGCAGTCTCTTCTTGCAGTAGTCTCTGAGCACTGAATTCAGGGCTGCTTTCTATAGGCAGTCATCATTTGGGATGGAGTTCTTCCTAGAAACAAGATTACTAGTTGAATTGAATATTTGTTTATACCAAATTATTTTAATCCTGCCTCAAACACCATTAGTATAGCAACAGTATTGTCTATGTGTGCTAGATAAATGAAAAAAAAAGGCATCTTATACTTCAGCTTTCCACGGGAGTATAAGATGAAACAACAGAGAAAATGCCAATGAGCAAACTGGGGAATATATCTGTCAAATAACAATGACAAAGTTATGTAAAAAGCCTAATCACAGTTCAAGTTTTGTTGTAAATATTTTACGGCCTAGGATGGTCCTGGAGGAGGGGATATCTGTGGAAATCTCCTCTGAAGAGTAAGGAACAGTTGTGTAAAAATGGAAATGAAAAAAATGAATGGAACAATTTAATTTATGACAGTCAAGGACATCTCTGTAAAACACAGCTCCACAGCTAGTCTGAGAAAAGTTCGTATGCTCAGTAAGAAGCTCTGGTGTCACTTCAAAGACAGAGATTTTGAGCTAGACTGAATGAGGAGGAAGAGTAAGGATATCAGGGGAGTGACATGAGCAAGTCCAGGCTTATGACTTTGCCAAGGATTTTGGAACAGATAAAGGGTGACAGGATAGCATCTGCCAAGAGCAGAGCTGGCCAAAATAGGTTTAATTATTACTGATTTTTTCTTGAAATGAGTGTCTAAGACAAAAGATAAAGAGAAATATAGCAAACAAAAAATCTGATAATGTTTTCACAGTATTTTCAGTTGGCACTTTTATTAATCTTCCCATTCCCATCCCCCAAAATTACTAATAAAATTTGCCTTTATAGGTAACCTGTCCCTCAGCACTGAAAAGGGCTGACAATTATTTTGACCATTGTTTTGATGGCTAATATTTTATTACTTAAAAAAAAAGAGTAAAGTCCGCTTCAAATCTGAAAACTACAGAAAAATATCAACATTTGAAATGACTGTGAGATTTCAAAATTCATTGATTCATCCCAGTTCAGAAAGGTGTCAAAGCAAAGAACTTGGCCTGGGAAGTTCAGCTACCAAGGACCTAGCTTGCCCTCTGGACATAACTTTTTGAACTGATTAGACTGGGAATTTAAGGTGAATAGGTTCCAGATGTAACTCTTGGTTAAAGGCTTTTGGTTTCTGAGCTGCATCAGTACAGGGCTTTTAGACACCATAAAAAGGTCTAAGTCAAAAATAATGCTTAGAGTGTTGTCCTCAGTGACCGAAATTACATAGCTGTTGTTCCTAAGATTGAGAAAAGAAAATAAGGAAAATATTGTGGACAGCCCCATGCTTTGGAATGGGATTCCCCAGAGAATAAAGCTGGTTGAAAAACAGCGGATACATTACTTATGTAGTCACCAGCATTTTTCAGGCGTGATGACTTGGACACTTTTCTAATAACTACACATATTTAGATACATAAAAATACAGTGGGGAAAGACGGGTCAAGAGCTGAGCTTTGTGAGATTCTCCTTGATTCTTGCATTAGGAAGGAGGAAACAATTAACAAGGCGGGAGACTAGCCAGGAGAGGGCAGAATCATAAAAGCTAAGGGAGGAGAAGATGGGAGGGTGAAGACGATGGTCAACAGTGCAAACCACAGGAAAATGGGGAAGGGATTTGCATTTCCAGCTTCGTGCAGGATGAGCTTTGCAAAGTGCTCCAACAGAAAAGGAACAAGGCAGCATCTAGGACAGATGAGCAGGGAGGAAGTCCCAGGCACAACTGGAGCTTGCACATCCACGCAGCTGACACGATGCAGATTAATGGGACTTTGTCGACCTACTTTCCTAATCTTGGTAAATGTAAGACTTCAGCATAGAGGCTTTTTTTGAAACAGGATGCAATTTAAGGCAAGAATGTTCCCTCAAAAGTAAATAAACATGAAACGGATAGGATGTTATGTTCTATTAACACTAATCACAGCCTTTTCTGATTGTTGAAGTTTCTGAACATGAGATTCCTGGCAGGGCTGTTCCCGCTCTCTCCCTCTTTTTCTTTTTTTTGGCTCAACGACATTGAAAATCTATGATATTTATTACACATCATTCAGGAAGAAATACACTTCTTCAAGCCTTGTATATCTTCGGTATCTTGAAGTTAATTTGAATTTGCATGATGCCTGTTACACAAGCCTTGCTGTTCTCTTTTATTAGTTGACTGATTTTATTTTATCATAAATACACACAATTGAAATGGTGCCCATTTAGTCAGTATGACTTTAGCTTGATGTACTGTTATCTCTAATTTATCAAAAGTCCCACCTGACATAAAAACTGCAGGCACAATTAGCCATTGCCGTTCTTCAAAATGATCACTGAATCTGTTTCCAGTCCCTGACATTTTATATTTGAAAACAGGCAGAGTGTATATGAAAAGGCATACAGAATTTATGTGTTTGAGACAATAAATGCTGATGGAAAACCAATTCCCTTTGTCTGCCTGGTCAAAGGATGAGACCGTCTCTATTTGTCCAGGCAACATTTCCTCAGCTGCTGCTGTTGTGTCCTGCTCCCTCACTTTATGGCAGCTGAAGGGAGCTCTCCCCTCCCTGTTTAATTGTTTAGCTAAGTATTTGCAGGTAGAAGTACTTTTTGGTCCTCCCTTGATACCACTAAAGAGTGTTTTCAATGACTGAATTAAGTATGAACTAGGCAGGTCAAAGCCTTGTGGAAATTTGTTTTTGTGATGTGAGTACTGTAAGAAACAGAATGCTAGAATCTTTTTTTGGTTTAGCTGTATGGAAATTATTATTTATGCCTAGCCTAACATCTCATGCAGTAGTTACGAAAGTCTTTTCTCCTATGCTCACATAACTGAGCAAATGGCATAATAGTTTGAAAATACAGCTAATATTTAAATAAGATGGATTAATATATAGCATAATGGAACTGGACTGAAATTCTACAAAGACGATGAATCTACTTGTTTGTTTTATGTAGATAGACCCAAAACTCTGCATGCTGAGTTACGAGTTCATTTTAATAGCCAGTAGATGGAGCTTGACACCTCTTGGCAAGATTCACTCACTTTAGTACAGCATGTGAATTCTTATTTGAAACAGAGAAGTAATTTTTACTTCTTTTCCTTTTGGCTTAATTTGTTGTTGTGGATAAGATTTGTAATGAAAAACTAATGTCAAAACATTACTTACCTGTTGAAAGGCAGATTCAGATACTATGACTGTGTAGAAAGGTAGTGGTGAAGTTTATTAATGCTACTTTAAAAGTATCTTGCCTCTGAATTGTTCTGGACTGTATATTTTGGCATAACTTTTCATTGAGAGTCAACAAAAGTCTTACGCCTCTGTGAAACTGAGGGCAATAGGACTTAGTGTCAGGTTAAAGAAGGCATGCTCTGAAAAGCTGTGGTGCTTACAGATAGAGTTAAGCAAGGTTTTACATGCTTCACTGAATCTTGGCCTTGGTTCACTTAATTTCTTACTACCAAACAGTAAATGACATATGAATGTTTCTGTCTTGTGAACATAGAAAATGCAGTTCTTAGTCCCTAGATTTTAAATAAGTCCTAATCAGAAGGGTTGTCTGTCTGAGGGTTGTCCGTCTTGTTTTCCTGTCCTCAGAGAGACTTTACAAAATTTGTATCTGCAAACTAATAGTACACTCGCTCCCCTTCCAGAATTAGTGAGATATTACGTACGTTCTCACACCTTGGTGCTACAAGTATGGCAAACCGTTTATTTTCACTATTGCAGGTATTTTTTCCTTATTGGATGGATACTTCTTGCTATTCTCTAGGTACATAATACTTTTCTTCACAAAGGAGTAACTTAGAAGTGTTTGGTCCTCTGGACAGCAAGAGAGCAGTTCCAACTGATGTGGCTAGGCGGTTACAGCATTTGGGATGTCCCTTTTTCCTGAGGCTCTGCTACAGCCTTCCCATCCAGGTGGCTTTCCCCCCTGAGGAGTTTGCGAGCAGCCTCGGGGAAAGCATCAGTTCTCCCCACATAGGCCATGGCTAACTAACTTGTAAGTTCTTTGATATGGAGATAAGCAGCTTGTACCAAATAAATCTTTAGCAAATGGTTCTGTAAGGTATGCTGCGGGAAAAAAGTGGCTAGTGAAAAATGAACAAACGCCTGAGAAAAACTCACAACGCTAAACATTTAGAAATTGAATATTACTAAGTAGCCTCCTTTCAGGACCTGATTTTGAACATTCTCAGATGAAAACAACAATACCATAGGTTATCCCTTTTTCAGTTACTAAACCACAGATATTCATCTTGAGTAACATGGGGAGGGGACTAATGCCAGACCTACAAATCCTCAATAAAACATGCATAAGAAATTATGAGAACTGAAGGTTACTGTGGGAAGCTGTATTTCATCTTTAACTACAGCAAATGCCATTGCAATTACAGTAATAGCAACAGAAACAGAGCTGAACCAGAAAGATGACAGATGATCGGCAGTAGGAGGGGGTGTCCGCATTCAGGATGAGTCACAGTGAGTTTGCAGATAAAATGCAGTGAAATAGTTTGGCCAGGACAGTGTGAACAGACACTAGGGGAGATAAAGTCAAGTGATTCTTTGAAGGTGGTCTGATCTTTAAATATGCTGCAGATTAGAGAGGCTGTGAGGGGACTGAGGCCTTGCTGAGTAGGGGCTGGATCGTTATTCCCAACCTTCTCTCAGCATGAGGAAATGAAGGAGTCATGTTCCTACAGATAACGCGGCAGTGCTGCCCTGGCCCTTCTGCCAAGGCTATGCAGTCTTGCCCAGTGTCAATCATGTACAGAGATAGCACAGTGTTACACAGGAACAATCCCGACCTCAAACAATCTGACTGAAGGAGGGCATAGTTTATTGAACTGAAAAGATTTTAAAAAATTCTTTCAAGTAAACTTCTGTGAATAAGGAGAAAAAATTATGAAGAAATCCCAGCTACTATAAAAGCTCATTCTAGTGATCTGGCAGAGGGTACTCAGCAAGCAGCACCAGCAAGTGTCCTTGATACAGTTCTCTGCTTCATTTGTAAGCAACTCCACTCTTCCTCATGCCTTGTCCTTCTCATTTGGAAAATTCATTTTGGTCTAAGCTATCTCCTTTACCATTTTCCAAACTCTTCAGAGAGTTATTTCCTGCCTTGGTAAGCACACAAGAAACAATGTTCGTGGTACAGGCAAATATTCAGAAGTACGTCTTTTTTAAATAAACTAGTAAGAAATGAATGTGACTAATAGCTCGTTCAGATAGCTTCAGTGACATTGGGTCATGGCCTTGCTCAGAAAACACATTATCTCATTGTTCGTTTTGTTATCTTGTGTTTAACCATTCTCTCTATTTTCTGTTGCTCACCTACTCTGTGCTATTACACACCCTTTAATCTGGTGATGGCAGATTATATGTTCTCTGGCAATGGGTTGGTTACTTCTTTTCTGAAGCAGTTAGGATGTCTTCAGGCTCTGGAGCAAAAGTAAATGCTCACTATTTCTTTTGATACAGAGGAATGTTACAACATAGTCCATTACCAGTTGATTAGAGGAGCAGAAATAAACCTTGAGCATGAAGCTGTAGTTCCCTGCTCAAATGACACTAAACCTATTTATAGATACAGAGTAGGCAGAAAGTAGATGAGGAACCAAAACATTAAGGAAATAATTTTCTCAGTCACTTCCAGGCAATGACAGAATTATCTTACTAGTATTTAGCTTTCGATATTAGAGAGCAGAAAGTGTGTGAAGGGCTCCGGGACAGCCGCATCAGACTCCCTGCGCTCCTGAGTAGGAACACCACATTGCTTGGTGGCAAGGGGAAAGGCTGAATGGTCTGAGATGGACAAACGTCTGAACAGAATGTGCAGTGTCTGCGTTTCCAGGGAAAAGACTGAAATTAATGACATTCATCATGATATTTTTAGACATTCTCTAACCCCTTACTCCTGAGGACCGAATGATGAGTATAGTAGAAATGATTGTGATGGGAAAACGCCAACAACCAAGCTGGCAGACGCTAAAATTGGAAGCATTGAATTGGTGCAAGATTTTATAAGATTTGAAATTTTTGGATGAATGTATTGAAAGTCTGACACACTGAAGTGTCAGCAAATGATTTTATTTACTGGCTCCATTCAAATGACACAATTGCATAAAATATTATCCTTGAAGCAGACAAGAGGGCCACTTCTACTATAATCACAAACTTGCAGAATAGAAATGATACAAAAATTGATGGATTTATAACAAAAACTAATTTGAACAGAGAATATTTTGCACAAAAAAAAATACTTTAGGCCTTAGACTGACTGGGATCTGTAGTAAATTTCCATCAACTGCTTTATCGGGAGAGGTCATGAGACATATAAGGGGTTATGGTACCACACAACTCTGAGCCAGTTTTCTGGGAACATTAAAGAAGGATTAAACAGCAGGAAACTCTGACATTTGAATACAGACATGTTTAAGGTCACATGACATGAACTTCTGTTTTCCATGAAGTAAAGCATATCTGCATTATTACATATTTCCACAGCCTTGGTAGAGGCTGCCAGGACATCCCACAGGCTGTAAATGCTGTGTATGACTACCAGATCTTTAATAATGAAGATAAAAGTGGCTGGCTGTGCTCTAGCTCTGCAGGCTACATGCTGCTTCACACCCTGAGCGTTGGTCATTGAAAAGGGGAGGAAGAATTCGACCATTCCCCATGGTCTTACTCTCTGACCAGCAAGAAGTTGTCCAGCTTAAACAAAGGTCGGTCTTTGGAGACTGTGCAGTTCTGCATAGATTTGGTGAACGCTTCACTTCAGCCAGGCTAAGGTCAGTGAAGAAGAGAAAAACGAGGCAATCACCTGCAGCTGAGCAGTCATGTCCAAGCTGATTGCTGCGGATGGTGACTGCCCTCCTTGCTGTTGGTAAACATACAGCTCCTTTCTACAATGCTGTTTTTCTGGGCTTTTGCTAAGAAGAGAGTTTGGCATGTTAGCTAAGACAATTTAGCAGGCTGAATGGGTTTTCCTAGATGATGAAAGTGTTACAATACGAGCTTCGGTGAGACTACTCGAGAAGTTGGCTTCTTTTCCTCTGAAATTATATAAAACTCACTGTTTGAAAGGCATAATGTGAGATAGGTAATTTAAAATCTATTTCATTTGATTTCAGTGGCATTATTCAGGGTTTATGTAGACTTACATGACAACAACATGCAGCCTGGCCGTAGCATCAATTTCACGCAGCTAAATAGGAGTCAGCCTTTCTCAGGAATCCTTGCTTGCTAGAAATCATCAAAAACCTTCTGAAACATAAGCCAGGGTCTACTGGGGGAAAAGGAGAACAGTGAAGAGAGAAGGGTGAAGGGATCAGATTATTTATTTGAAGAAGACAAATAAATTCATTGAAAGAAAGAGGTTTATTTCTAGAAGTGCTGAAAATGTGTTAAGGACACTCATAAAACTGAACAGGAAGCTAAAGTGAGAATGGCACAAGCAGAATGAAGATGGAAAACTAAGGCCAGACTGGGAATTCAAACTGGGATTTCACCCAGGTAGTAAACACAGGAGTAACTTGCCAAGTAAGGTCATTAAAGAAAAGAGAGTTTGATGACTTGTGGGGAAGACAGAGGTTTTTTAATTGAGAGAGTGGATTTAAGGATTTAGTGGCACAGCAGGAACATGGAGAAGAGATAAACGTAAAAGGCTTGTTGGACTCAGCATGCTTTTCCTGCTCAGCAATGCGTGCGCCTGCTTACCTCCTGTCTCTTGATTTGTTGTTCTAAACAGAGACAAGTAAAGGCCAGAGGAGGACAGTTCAGTCAGGTAGGAGAACTGCAGCCAAATGAGCTCTCAGTGTAAACCCGCTGAAATTTAGAGAAAAGAACAAGTTACGTCAGAGAGGAATTTGAACTGATTTGTTGCTTTGCTGGCTTTAGAGAGCAGTCTCTCCAGATTAAGGGAGAAGCATATAAAAAATGTCAGTAGTTAAAACCTGTCACGGTCTGGTGAGATTCTTTCCAAGACTGGGGGACAGGGAAGGAGGTCTTTTTTCCCCTTCCTTTGACAGTTCCTAAAAATGTTTACACAGCTTTTATTGAGTGATTCAAATGGGTTACAAACAGACTGAGAGAAACTCAGGCAGATAATTACATTCTTCATAAACTTGTTATTTGAAAATTAGGAGGAGGTGGAAGGCAGATAACAGCAATGGCGATGTCCCATAACAGATAGGAGAGGCAAAAGGCAGTGAATATGCAGTGGAATTTGCCAGAATAAACCCTGTAAGCCTGTTGTATGGAAACATGCTGAGTAGCTGTTTAGCACCAAGAATAAAGCATCGAAGACTGTCCCAGCACCTGTCTGTGCTGCAAAGGAAGGAAAAGAGTCCAAGAGGTGTAAATCCTGTGGGACAGCCAAGGGCGGCACGAAAAGGGAAGGGGGAGCTGCTGAACCAGTCAGTCGGGACTAGCTGGGATTTTAAAAGCATCACGAGCTTTGAACTCTGCAGATTCCTAAAGGTGGCAAACTCAAAGGGATCATGCGTGGTGGTCATGATGAACTATGCCACACTGTGGAAACAGAGACTTAAGTAAAGGGGAAAAGAGAGAAAGGTAACTGGGGATGTATCTTCTTTTTTATTTATTTATTTTTATTTTTTAAGGAAAACACCTGTATGCAGTGGTTCCCCAGTAAAAGGGAAACTTGGAGGGTCTAGACTTCACCCACGCTACCTGAGAAAGCAATCAATATTGTCCCAAAACTACAAATTCAACCTGTTTCAGTTATCATCAGTCACTTCACAGGAATATTTTGTGTCTGCTACACTAGAGGACAATAATCTATAAGCAAGCCATGAAGAGTCAGCCATTTCCCTACAGCCCTGTGGCCAGAAGCTGATGTTTGACATTAACTTTTGCTCAATTTTTTTTCTGCTTCACAGAATTTTTTTTTTCCCACAGGGAAAACTAATGTATCTTCTGGTCTCCCTACAAGTCTTATTTCTTCTGCTTTCTTTCCTGGACCCCAGACCACTGCCACTTCCTCAGTTTCTATTTTTTCTGTTTCATTCTCTTTGGGAAGTAGCTACAACTTTCAGTGCTGATCACCTTGACTATGCCTGAGTGTTTCCCTGTGACCTCTTTTACACTTGTCCTGTTATCCATTCTACAGCCATCTAGTTGTTTTGTGCAGACGAAGCTGTAAAAAGTGCAAATATTCTGCGAGATACCAAATTTCACACTTGTCTTTTAGTTTTACCTTCATGGATTGGAAACTCAGGACAGCCCGCTGGGGGTTGCATTAGGCTGCTCCTTTTCCATGTTAAAGCTGTCGCTACCAAGACTTAGCAAATAAGACTTGAAGCTCTCTCCTCTGCCCTCCAGCTTATTGGTGATTTCTGCCATGCGGAGCTGTCTTTTCCCAGATCTCCTTCTTACCTGCTTTCTCATCCATCCCTAATACTATGGTAAGAGTCATCATAATTTCTTGCTGTTCTCAGTGTCTTATTCAGATTCCCACTTGGATTTCTCAGCCCTCACAAATCAAATTTAAATCTCTGTCTTTGCCTCAAAGGACCAATAAATCTATTCTTTCATGCATTCTGGCTCTCATTTCTCCTCATGAGCTTTCATGCTATTTTCGCTCCATTTTATACTTTCCATCAAACCTGTTCCCATTCTGTTCTCCTTTTGATCAACATGTCTTCCAGGCTTCCCTCTTTATTGTCTGCTCATTTAAAAATACAAATTCCTCCTTATAACACACTTCTTCCAGTAATCCTTCAATGATAATGTCACCCAAACGCCTTAATCAAAGCCCATCAAAGACTGTGGGAAGACCTTAATGGACTTTGCATCAGGCGCTAAACATGGTAGTCCCTGTGGCTGCCTTGCATTGTAGTCTGCAGGACAGACTTCAAGAAGATTTAGTGAATCCAACTTAGTTTGCTTCCTGGAAACTAAATTTTTGGTATGTTTAAAGTACACCAGCTATTTTATTCAATGTAACTGGATGTATTTGTAAATTTAATCTGAAAAGGTATAAATCTTGGATAATCTTCAAACCCAGAGATTGTCTAAATAAGGAAAGGATTGAAAAGAAAGGAAAACACCAGGAAAGTAATGGATTGAGAGCTTCCTGGAGACAAGAACCAGGTATAGCCAAATGCTGGAGTTGAGGATTATTTAAAACTCCTTTGACCAGTGTACTTCTTTGTGAAATGGATCAAATACTGTTTCTATTAGATGACAGGGGTTCATTTCCTTTCCTTAGATAAACACTTTAAGGTGCCAGACTCCTCTGTGAGATGATAAATGACTTCCTAGACGTCATCATAAAGGAAGTTGTTCCTTATAACTGTTCTAAATCTGTTACATATCAAATTTCCTGTGCACGGCTGCCACTCTGCAATGCTTTCCAAACTGTATTTCACAAATTCTCAGTGTGTCTTGTAACATCAAGACACTCACTTTTCAGCTCCATCTTTGGCACTGTTCTCAAAACACAGGAGGTCATGGATTGGATTTGTGAGTTAGTATAACACATCCTGCCTACCTTGAATTACAAAAAATACACAATTTGGATGAGCGATTTATGAATTTATAATTACAGATGGGACTGTTCTATTTCAGTTCAGCCTGGTGAAGCTGAGAACAGCTGAAATCTGCTTATTTCGGTGATAGGAAATTCAAGAAGAGGGTTATTGCCCTCTTTGTTTTGGAAAATTTGGATTCTGGTTTATATGTCATACTGGAAATAACAATAGAATCTGAGATTCTGCTTGTACTCATGTACTTTCAGATCGCCTGATAGGCCAGTAAATATCATGCCAGGCCTTTTGGGTCTTCACCCATTTCCTTTGCAAATAAATTGTTAAAATAAGGCACACTCTCTTTTTATGGCACTTGACATTTGAGAAATGTTCATTGTCAGAGCATTTGTTGCAGTCTAATTAGTCCACATGTTATCAGATTCATTTCTTCATTGTCATAAAAGAAAGTTGCAGAGTCATAGAAAAGTAGAGACATTTTTGCAAGATTACAGACTTCTTCCTTGTGTCTTGCCTTCCTTATGCAAGGCAATTGCATAAGCAGAAGGCAAAATACCTGATGTCCATCTCTGTGGTTTTTCATCACCAGATACTCTTTAGATTGAGATTTGAGGCATGTGTCTCTGAGAACAGCTATTTTTAATTAAATATTTTTTATTAATTCCTAGTCTTGAGATACATGAGGGACACTTGCTTCCTTTGAGGCCCAGTCTGGTTTTTCCTGGCACTGAAGCTGTGTGCCTGACAGTGTTCTCTGGTGTTCCTTGGGTCGAGTTTCAGGTGGGCTTCAGGAGTCTTAAATTCCCTTCACCAAAAAGTCCTTTAAGAAGAACACATTCGTCAAGCGTTTTCATATGACCTTTTCTTTCATCTAGCAAATTATTCCAGTTTTCATACAGTTCTGCTCTTGGTCTGATTCTGTAATACCATCATTAAACAACATATATATTTAGAACAGCTTTCTGGATTGACGTGTTCACATGCAATTAATTCAAACCACTAAGAGATAAGCATGTCGTAACCTGAGGCACAGGAGCAATCCCTTCAAAGGCAGAAACTGTAATTACTTGATTTGCGTAAATGTTGGGAGAATGTTACAGAGGAGCATGGCTGGAACAGAAAGAAATGTGTGTGGGATGGATAAAGGAATGGTGAAAAAACACAAGTCCTTGACATACGTGTCTGTGTTATTACTTCTGTTTTAGCTTTAAAGCTGTTTGGGACGTGGTCACTCTATTGCTTTGCCTTTCAGTGACAAATCTGAAGGTCTTTTAGAAAATAAGAGTTTAAGTTATTCCAGGCTGGTGTTTATCAAGCAACCTTTCAAACATTAAATATATTAAAGCCCAATCTGGTTTGGCCAGAAAAAAATAAGCAAAGTAAAATGTGAGTTAGCACCAGAAAAAATCTAGCAGTAATGTGATCTACCCCAAGCTATTACAGAGTCATTAAACAGGAGGGCTGAAAACCACCACTCTCTGAACTAAAATAGTACAATCCAAGCACTTGTTTTTGCACTGTAGAGGTCATATTATTTTAACGTAAGATATCTAGTTTGGATATATGCAGGTATTCAATGCAGCTATGTTTAGATTCTGCAGCATTTTAAAGTGCACTCAGAAGCTGCTCCTCAAATTCTAGAGCAATTGGCCTCATTTCCAAAGGCAATGAACAAAGAAGTAATAAGGAAAGCCATATTTAAGCCTCTTGAGTTGCTGTACCTGGCAGCACTGGGAGTCCTGTCTTTCTTTTCTTTTGCTTCCTTTCACTCGAGACTGCACTCCAAAATTTCAAAAGCTAACGAGTACATGACCTTGTTCAAAAAAAAGGAATGCAGCCTTTTGCCAATAATATTGTTCTGATGTTGGGCACGGTGCTGGGCATTTGGATAACTGAATGTCCGATCTGAGCAGGGGTTGTGCGGCCACAGCTACTGCTTGTAAGATACATGCAGAAGTGCCCTTCCCAGCAATGTCAGTGTGGAGACAACAGCCCCTACTTTATCTCTAGCCCAACACAGATGAAACCAGCTCCAGCACTGTCATGCATCTTCCATCTCGAGAAGATGCATTTATTTTCTGCACATATTATTTCACTAAAGGCAACACCAAAGAGGAAAAGACAAATGTATGATTCATATTCTAAAGAGCGTTATCAATCTTTTCATCTACTAGTGAACTTGTTTTGAGACATAAACTGCAAGGAGACCCTACATAAATGCCAACCTGTCTATTAGCAGAATAGGCTCTTTAGTTGTTTTGATGACTTCAGTTTCCTTAGTGGAAGAAAGAAAATGATTGCCACAGTTATGCCCAGTTCACATGGAAAATGAGCAGCTTCAAGAAAGATTTCTTCTGTGGGAATTCAATTCCCTGGAAAAATTCATAGGCTCAGTTTGTGTGGACTGTTTATGACACTAACTTAGCAAAGCTGTCCCTTCAAATCCATAGTTTTATTAGACAGAATAAAATACCCATGGCTCAACATCAGATGATATAACTTAGGGGGACAGCATTTTCTAGTGAGTTTGCAATTCCTTTGTCCCCACAATGTCTCTAACTTAGTCTCCAGCACACTGCCAGGACATTCACAGTGCTCCCTCTCCTCAGCTGGCTGCAGGGCTTGCAGGACAACCAGGCTTGAGGTTCAAGTTCTGAAATCAGACAATTGTGGCACTGCATTTTCTTTCCTTTTTTCTTTTTTCTTTTTTAAAAAAAGCAAGTTTGGACCTTTGCAACAGAATACAGATATTTGACCTGAGCGTAACAGTATCTGTCAGTATAGGGAAAGCCTAAATGCTTCAATCATCTGAATAGCCTGGTAGCTATAAGACCCACTTTCTTGGGGAATCATCACCCAGATTATCAAAGATCAGAAGACAGTTCCAGTGATGTGCAATGCTTGTAATGATTTTACCATAGCTAATAATTACTTCCAGCATTTATTTATTTTCCTTAATCTGTCAGCCTTCACTGATGTGATTAGTATTGTTCTTGAAATCTTGTCCTTCTTTAGCTTTTACCAGTAAAAAAATCCTTTTTATTCTATTCCTCTTACTGTATCTCCAATCAATCTTTCAGCATGTGCCTGAGAACATCCTGCTTCCCACCCTCCAGCTTAGCGGGGCTGCCACTGGCTTTGCTTTGCTCTTGATACTGTAGACATGCTCAACATCAATTCGTTGTCCTTATTTTTCACATCACTTACAAACCCTGAAAATGTCAGGGTGTCTGAGAGTTGGGATCAGGACGCAATGACTGATACTGGCCCTCTATTTCTGCATTTTCACACTGAATGGTCAATATTTTAGTATTGTCTTTTCTTTTACATTTAGATTACAAGCACCCTGGCAGAGGCAAGCTTTCTGGACTATGTGGCACAATGGGTGGGGTAGAAGAGTGACTTCTTACCACTGCAGCTCCCAATATGGGAAAGTATTAGATGAGTACGTGGTCTTACACCATAATATTCCCAGGATTCCAAATTATTTACTTTTATTTGCATGTTTATAACATCTAGTAGCCCCCCTCAAAGATTCCTCTAATAACAAATTGTAGCCCAGGGCTCAGTACAGAAAATGCCTTTCCCCAAGAAGCTATCAAAGAAAACTATCCCTAATGTGACCTCACTTGTGAGACTGGATGTATTCCAGCACAGGGGAGACCTCTGAATCTAAAATGTATATAAACAGAAGTACACAAATCCAGTAGCAATACAGATCTTAAAAAACACCAGGACATTGTCTTTACAAGAATAGTTGAAGAGCAGGACAGTTTATCATGGCTACCCTGCCTAATATGGGAAGCAGTGAGCAACAGCAGCGCTTGGTAGGAGGCAACACGACTTGCTGGAGCCTTGGTTTGTGTGATAGAGCACCACATATGCTGACACCCATGGGGCTAAGAGACTGCCTCTTAATGCATCCGATCTGATAGAGCTTGTTTGCAAATATATTTAATTTTCAGTGTGTGAGATATGGTCTCTTATTTACGATAGCGAAAACTCCTCTGGCATTAAGAAGTAGCACCACCACGTCTGCCCTGAAAGGTATTGAGGTATCTCTCAGTGCCTTGAGAGGGATTAAATATAAACATCTGCTGACAAGTCTGCTGCCATGAGAAATCCAACTGGGCTTGTACCTTCAGTTGTTATGTGCCTGAAAAGAAAATAGACCGCAGCCTTAAGCAATACATTTACGCAGTACCAAAGAGGATATAAAAAAATAACACTTAGGACTAAGAATAATTTCTACATTTTTAGCCCACTTTATTAATTGACAGATCTCCTGTACTGTAAAATATATCAAAGACTTCCCATTTGAAAAATGATGTAGATAATGGTTGAATACTAGCACTAATTGTACCTTGTTATGTTTGGGAAAACTCAAAAACGACTGAAAGAACAGCCAAGAAAAGCTGAGAAATCACTACCACAGTTGATTCAATGATGTGATAAGGCATATATAAAACTCTCTACTTGCAACTTGAAGATACCTCTCATGGTTTTGATTTGTTGCCAAAAGGAGTAAAAGATACAACAACTAAGGAAATACAAAGGCAATGAAGAATGTAGTTTATCTTCTTCATGATCATTTTCCTGAAATAAAACATCTTGTGAAATACAGAAGTACCAGGTTCAAAGCAAAAAGAAACTCGTACATTGATTTGAATATTACTGCATGGAGAAAAAGGAATGGGAAATGATTTTTCCATACGTGTTATGGTTATAAATTACATAATTTAAAATTGTTTGATTAAAATCATATAATGAAAAATAAAAATGGTTACAAAATTTGAGCACCAGGGACTAAAACCCAAGAACATGAACAGAAATTGATTTATTTATTTCCCCATGGCAGAGATGAATGACACCTGGAATTCTAGCTGTACTTCTTGCCTGTTCAGCTTCACTGTTTTCAATGTTCACAATTAGTTTCACAAAAAAAACCCAAAACCCCAAACTTTTTGCTTGTCCAGATAGGATTGTTCTATCCTAGTTTTGTGGGGAGTGCCCTCTTGATAGAATATTCTTCGTATTCTTTCTGCTCTTTAACTTATTTCCTGCAAACAGAGAAGAAATCATAGCACTCCCGGAAATAATTTTGTGATATTAATTTTCTGCCACATGAACAATCACTTCTAATATGTTTTTGTGCATCTTCTTTGGCTTCTTTTCACACCAGGCACTAGAATCTCACAGTAGGCCCTGTCATTATGCCAGAAAAAGCAGTTATAATATTTATAGCTTGTTTTCTAGTTTGTTGCCACTGATTTTTTCCTTTATTTTCCCTCTGTTTTATGCATAGTTGGAACACGATTTTGTGTGTAACTGTTACTGCACGTATGTACATGCACAGCTGCTGTCCTTTTCACAAACACAGGCAGAAATCTGGACTTCCACTTGTTGGTCACCAGCTGAGGCTTGACTGCTACAGTTGCCTGATGTCTGCATCTGTTACTGGAATATAACATAATATCAGGCTATCAGGATGGTAGACTAGCTGTCATCAGGCTTGCTTGACAATACTCCTGAAGATATTTTCCAGGTCTTCTTTCCACAAGAACAGAATTTAGAAGCATGGGTATTGGTAAATCAAATTATCCTTTGCTGCAAAATAGGTTCAAAATGGTTTTTGAAGCTTCTGAGCTAAGCCCAGAGTAAGGGCTGCAAGACGACGACAAGAGCACATCAGATGTATTCCTCATGTCTAATAAGGAACAGAAGTGTGCCCAGGACTAGGTTTAGTGCTGATTGAAAGCAGCTGGGCTATCAGGTCACAGTGTGCCGTAAGTGTGACAGACACTTGCCAGGGAACTGAGCCTAGACTGTGACATCTCCAGGCCAAGAAGATTTTAAAAGCCCAGGGTCCATGTGCTGCAATCCATACACAGAAGCTCAGTGCATGCTCATGGGAGGGAGCTTTAAAGGGCTATTTGTGTGTCATATGTGGAAAAAAACATTGCTGTACTTCTGTGTACACTTCTGGGTATTTTAAAAGAAAGTTGAAGGTGTGTTTTTCAGAAACATTCATTATTTGACTCATTCAAATCCTTATCTAAAATTTCCATACTAAATGCATTTCTAACAATTGCATCAAATATTGCATATGTCTGAAAGGATATTAAATATTAATATTGGGAAAAGGAAGATTGGTCTCTCTTCTTCCTCTTCTAAAGTCCTTCTTTGATTTACTGCTTTCTGTAGTCCCAAATGTAAATAGTGTCACAGCAAATAAGTGTTTAGTGTCTGTGAAGTTTATTCTATTGGTCTATTTAGGTTCTTAAGTCTGAGTTATAATGCATATAAATTAGTGGCCAGTGAGTGTTGTTTAATTATCTAGAAGCCTTGTCATTGACAAAGTGACCTGTGCTGGCTTTCTTGCCAGGAAGAATTGAAGTTGTTATGCTAAACTCTGGACAATTTGATGTAAATATTTACCCGCCCAATAAAGAGGTGCTAAAACTAATTCAGCCTCAGGATGTTAACTCCTGGAGATCACACAAGTTCCCAGAGGAAGCCAACTTCATGTTACACAGGAAAACTTCACATCTCGCTATAGTAAATGAACAGTTGCTCTAACAAGGTGATGATAAGGAGAAGTTTGGACTTGATCATAAGCATGCCTGAGAAAAATTATATACACACGAAGAGGGATCCACCTCTCTGTCTGTGCTCCCATATGGTGCCCATCACTGTGTGCCGTCTGACAGGGTGGATTTTTTTAGTTCTGAGTGAAGGTCAATGCAAAGACATAGATCATGATGCTGACAGTCATCTAGCGCCATCTGAGATGCTCCAAAGCATCCTGCCTGGCCTCCACCTGGAGCTCCAGGAATGTCCTGTAAGTCTTCTAGCACGTGAATATCTTAGCTAGGCTGGAGTGGGTCCAATGGGACGAGACATGGGTGTGTGAGCAAACTGAATCAAGCCCTTACCCTCAGTAAGTCAGAATGATAAATGTCTGCCCAAGGGCTGGAGTTTTGGTCAGAGTTTCTGTCAAAATCAAGGTAGCATATAGTTGGTGATTTTTGTTTTAGCCGTTTGTTTCCCTGTTCCTCCCGTGAGGGACAAACTGACAGAGTATTTGATGGGATGAGTGATTTGCAGTATCCCTCTTTTCTTCTGAGACATTGATAGGGTTTGCTGCTCAGAACAGTAGCAGATTCATTGGCTTCACATTGCTGCCAGAGAACTCAAACCACTCTCTTCTGGATGTCCATCACTCGTGATCACTGGAGTAAGCAAGCTGTCTCCCAGAATGAGATAGCCAGTGCTTGAGCAGCAAACTTTTGGATAGGAAAGGACTTTATGGCCTGTGGACAGTAGGACATCTATTTCTGGGCTCCCCGCCCATTCCCTCTTGACCCGGGAGTGATCAGGCTCTGCCCTTCAGAGCTGCCTGAGGCCAGTTCCCGGGCTCTGCAGCACAGCACACAGCAGTCAAGCACTTGCAGGCCCATGAGGCTGCTGCTGGATAAGGTTCTTTGAACTTACACACCATGCACTTGACTCCCAGAGCCACCATCTGCATCGTCCCGGGTGGCTCTGCTCCCTTTGAGGCAGAAGCCCTGCAAAGTCAGGGTCATCTATGTCCCTCAGGGGAGGGGACAGCTGCTGCATTTGGTTTTCATCTGCTACTTGGCCCCTCTGGTCAGTGAACTCCACAGACGTGGCTGTTAAGCATGGCCTTTCCAAAAATGTTTTCCCGCAAACAGAGTGTAAAAGATTCCTGCTTGCTCCATGTTGTTGCCCCACTGCCACCTCCAAGTGCAGGTTGCACACTGCTGGCTCATGCTCCTGAACATCACATGAAGAATAAGAGGACCACAGGGTTTGCTAGGGCTGGAGTTTCTGAAGAGACATGGCAGGAAAAGCAGTACCTCTCATGTGACATTGCCTTCTAGAGTGCTTTGGAAAGCCTTAGTGCACTGCAGGGTGTGGGTCACCCAGACTGAGGGTCGGGGTGCCCTCAGGAAGGCTGCAGAGCCCCACGCAGTCAGACTGATCCTGGCTCACTCCCCTGGGGACTCTCAGGATGTCCCACGGGCAGGACACAACAGAGTCAGAGGCTTTCATCTTCGTAGCTGCCACTGGGAAAAGCATAAGAGGACACTGGAGAGGTAACCCTTAATGTCATTAGTCAGTGAGCAGGGACTGCTGGTGGTGTCAACCGTTTTGTACAAGTCAAAAAGGGAGCAATGACTGTATCAGCAGCTCTGGGGAGGCAGGTGTGCTGTTGTCTGTGCTGCCATTGGTGCTCCTGCATGGGATCATGGAGCCACAGGATAATTCAGGCTGGAAGGGACCCCAGAAGATCTCCTGTCCAAGCTCCTGCTCAAAACAAGGTCAAGCTATGAGGCTGGACCTGGTTGCCCAGGGCTTTATCCAGCTGGGTCTTGAAAACCTCCTGGTCAACAAGTTCATCTTCACTTCCACCCATTATCATCCATGTTAGATAGATTGAAGCCAGTGTGGATACATCTGTCTATGTTGAACTCACACCTTCCTTTAGAAGCACAGGCTTGTCCTGAAAGCTCTCATTTTTTCCAGTAAATAAACTGGGGAACAGAGAAATTCATTTTGCCTCCAATAAATCGCAAAATTTTTCTGTATATTTGCTGTCTGCTGCAAATCAAGTACCAACGTTGTCAAGATTATAAGGGAAAGCATATTTTCTCTTCACTTTTGGGAAAAAATGTAGACAGAATTAAGGCAGATCTGCTGAGCTTAAGTTGTTTCCAACTTCTTCCAAGAGAGGAACATCCTAGTTTCCAATTTCATCTTCCTAAAACAGTAATATTTCCAGAGAATTATAGCAAGCCCTTTTCTGGGATTTTTGTTAGAAGCCAGTAGTAACCTGAAAAAGAAATGACCTGACAATGAATATGTATACACATATTTGGAATGCCAGAAACTGCTTTGCATGTATTTAAAAACACTCAGACAAAAAGGTTACTGACTCCGTATACTCCAGACCTGCCACTTGCTGATCATACAAAGCAGAAATGTCTGTTTGAATTTCAGATAAATACAACAACAAATAACAATAAAGGAGTAGGGGCAGACTTTTAGCCTATACTAAGAAAATATAGCAATGCTATTCTTGATTTGTTTTTTGCTTGTCCTAAAGTGGAAGGGGAAGATGAAGAACGTAATGAAAATTTGCTTTTAGGGGTTAATTTTTCTCCTTCATTCTTTGTGACATAAAATGCACTTTTACAAGACATCAAAATCATAAATTGACATAACCAGAGACAAGTTAATTTATATCTCCAGAGAATCCGGCTCCACATGTCTCCGATTAGAGCTTCCATTCTGTGACTCTCTCTCTCCTTTTTCCCTTGCTGTTATCTCCCTCGCTGTCTCTCGTCGGCTGCAGAAGGGAAACCAATGGCTCCGACCACCCACGGTGCATGCTTAGCAGCTGTAAAACATAGGTGCCAAGAACCAAAATGCTTTTTCTCTAGCAGTGGCATGTCTTGTGGCTGGTCCTTTGGTTGGCATTAGGAACTAGGTCTGATGGCAGCCAGGAAATTTCTTTTAAAATGCAGAAGGATAACATCCTCGCAATGTTTCCCTCAGTCTGAGTGTTTCCTCTGGGGAATTTGCTACTCTGTTGTATGTACCAAAAGAGGATCTTATCGGGGCGGGGGGGGGGGGGGTAGGGGGGTATGTTCTGTGTTCAAGGCCCTAATGACTCGGATTGAGCGTTCTCAGCACTTTATGGGAAAACAGCCATGGCCCACCTTGGCTTTTATGGGAGAAGAGGCATGCGAATCAAAAATTAAATTCACATAACTTTGTGGGTGGCCTTCTCTGCTGTGCGGAATATCTTTGTGTATGCTCATGTCTGCCATGACTTTGAGAAAAGAGCCCTTTACTTGTATAGCAACAAACTCATAAGTCAGAGTGTTTACGTTCCTAAGTACTATATCATATTTCCCGACTAAGTTAATGAAACAAATTAAGCAAAGCTCCACACAGATTCCTGTATTCACAGAAAACTTTGCAAAATTCATACACATCCTGGTTATAGTGGTAGCTAAGCATGCTGAGCTTTATATTCCGTTTGCTAAAAATCATAAGCTGACTTGCCTACTCTTGACTTTTATATCTCAAGGAATGGAGGATCAGATTATAACACTCTTTGCAACTACAAGCCACTTCTTTTAATTGTTCAAAAGTTACAGTTTTCAAAGTGACCTAATGGATTGGTCAGCTTCACGGGGACCTGACATATGTTTAAAGTTAAGAAAATGATTGATGACAGGGTACTTTGAACACACACTTTCCTGACTTGGGTCATTAAGCAAAGGAATAATTAAATTCATTCGATGAGAATGCTGTAAAAAGCATAAATATATAAATGTTTGCCATGCTGGATTCTTAATGTGGTGTTCTCCAAAGAGATACCATCAGGTCTTAGAAATACCCTATTTATAGTCAGTGAAATGTGTACAGAAGAGCTCATTCATAGTGAATGGGGCTGCACTTCTTCATTTATGTTTTGTTTTTCTGACCAGTTTTGAAACACAAGAAAAATAATGAAGTACCCATATCTGCACCTAAAGAAAAGTGTTTTCATGACATACAAGTGGATCTGCAATTGCAAACTGGTTTTGCATACCCATTTAATGCAGCTTTAAACTGGTTATATATTCACTTTCTGTGGCAAGGCATCATGGAAGAGATTTCAGCATACATATGAACAAACGTTATTCAGGCTATACTCATGTATTTACCTAATCATCCTTCTACAGCAAATACTTTCTTCAGGAAGGGGCCTCAGGAAGTTCCTCACCCATGAAGTCCTGTTGACTGTAATGGAATGGGTCATATGAGTAACCGACCCCAGAGTGTAAAGGCAGTTCAGAAACTGGCCTTTTACGATCATACTTCTTTAGTTGCTCATTTAAGAGTTTCACAATCATGCAAATTTTCTACAGAACAGCAAATTTCAAAATGAAATCTGTATATAAGTTAAGACTATGCAATAAATTCTATATATACACTATGAATAATATGCTATGTTAATCTTAAACAAATCCTTAAATAAATCAGGGTTTGGATAAATTGAAATTTGAATATTTGGATATTAAAATAAAGGTTTTTTTTCCCCTGTCAGCTCAATGATGTCTTATGCCAGCTTTCTGTTGATATTTTATTTTTTCATATATTCATGACATAATGTACTTAGTAAAAGTTGAACTTCACCACTTTTCTAGTCTTTCTCTAACCTCTCTAATCCTTTTCTTAGAAAAAATTACAATTTGCTGAAAAAGTATTGAAACTACTGACCAATATATAATGACAGGAAATGTTATGTTTCTTAAAAATTTTCCTCCAAATTCACCCTGCATCTAACATAAAAAATTGGATTTTAAACTATGCATAGTTTTAAGGGCTTACTCTTACCATCCATTTTTAGAAATACAGAACATCTAACTTTTTAAATAGCTGAGACTTAATGTGCCATAAAAACATACTGTAAATATTTCTGTTGCTGTAATGGTGTCTCAGTTACCACAAAGAGTTGCTAGGATATTATCTGTGTCAGGAAGTTTGTTGTGCCTTCATAAAGGAAAACCAACAGTCATTTTGATACATTATGCAAATAATATCCTGTTTTCTTAACAGATTCCTTTGGAGCAATCAAAAAAACTGCCAGCTCCGAGCAGTGTTCATCTCGATTGCTGTATTCTGCTGCTAGTACCCGTGCAAGTAACACTTTCATTTTTTTCTGCAATGATTACAGTAGTAAATAAACCTATGCTTTATTGAATTTAGTGCTAGAGAACATATTGCAAACATACCTATAGAAAGCATTTTCCAATTCAGAAGCAGGAAAAACATTTAAAATGTTATAAATAAATCATATTCGTCATCAAAATAATAGAGAAGACACTTAAACTGACATTTCTGTTTAACTGATGGTTATCAAGTATGACATACTTGATAGAGATGAGCATAAACAGTAAAGTGCTGAAGTTAATAGTTGCAAAAGAGAAACATGGTTGCAAAACTTTTGCTGACCCCTATGTATATGACATCTTAAAAGAACCTATGATAGAACTGAACATTATTAGAGTACTTATAATAAAAAGAGGAAGTTGTTTTCCCTTTAAGACACATAATTTCCTCTTGACTTGTCTTTGAAGTTCCCAAGGTTTTGTTATTAGATCTGCAGCAAATCACTTCAGTCCAGCTTAACTCTAGGCAAGCCACAACTTTGCTGTGCTGCGTTCGAGCATGCAAGAGTCACAACCAGAAAGTGAATTTTCTATAAACAGAAAATGAACTTGTTGCCTTAGAATCCAATTAGGTTATTAAAGAAAGTTAAAAACCCCCCAGCATTAGTGGTGAAATGTTCACCTGGAAATACTAGCAATATTGAAAGTCTTATAATGTCTGTTGGCATGTTCACATATATACATAAAAGATAAAAAGCAATTGTGGACTTCGCTACTTATTTAGGTGTTATTCTAAACAATCCCTTTAATTAATTTCTGTTCATTAATTTGTTCTTTGTTTACAACTGTTTGAATAAGGACTGAATGAAATTAAGTAAAGGCCTCCAAATTATGCCTATTTTCCCTTGTTACTGAAGACAGCTATGTTAGTCTGATTAAATATATAGGGCATAAACTGTGGCCCAAACTTTAACCGAATGTACTTAATTTTTGTGGAGCTCAGCAAGCCTTTAAGATTGTTTGTGTCCATTGTTTGCATGCTTGTGCATTGCTTGGTGTTGGCAAAGGCTCTAAGTAGCACAAGAACATTTAGGGCAGTGTTTCTGACCCAGCTGGGCGAGGAAATGTCAATATGATGGAACAGTCTCATGAGATCTGCAGTGTGAATTCCAGGGAAAAGTTATTCAAACAAGTATGAAGTGAATGATGCTCAATCTATTTAAGTTTGACTCCTTACTAATGTGGTTTTTGATGACAGTTTTTGTGTAGAATCAGAAAAATGGAAAGGATGAAAGGAAGTATTTTTCTGAGATAATCAAAATGGAACCTGTGGTAAATCTAGTTTTATCCAGCACTGGATTTACGTTTGAGCAATAGCACAGTGGACTCATTATATTTGTTCTTTATACAAAGGGAATTATGAAGAGGAATTAGACATCTTCATAGGGTTTTAGTGGCAGACTTGTTTTTTTTTAATTATGCAGCAGTAAGCTAGGAAAAATTTCATGAGCCTATATCCCAAATATATGTCCTAAATGCTTTTCAGTTTAATGTCAGGTGTAGAAAATTATTCCCGTGTGTTGGTGTTATATGACTGATATTGATTGGTGAGTCAGAATTACTTGGGTTTTAAAGCCACTGCACAGGACATGCTGCAGCAATGAAAGGAGAACATTGCAAAAGAGCTGGGATGTTCTGCCTGTTCTTGAGAAACCAACTTCTCCTTGGCTTTAATAAAATTAACAGCAGGCCCTGAAGAAAACAGTGCCAGGCCTGATGATGGGGTTTTGAAACTTGATCAAACAGGGATGAGGTTTGTGCAAAGCTGGGCTGCGGACAGTGCATCGAGTAGGTACAAGAGCACCTTCTCCCTGCAACACATGCTCTTTATCTTTTGAAACGTTTATCTGATCATCTGCTGCTTGCTTCCTTCATTGCAATGTCAGTTCCCAGCTGCTGAAAGGATTGATGCCATCAGCCTGCATGTCCTTCTGTGGGGCTGAGGCCAAGGCTGGGTGCACCCCGGGGTATCCAGATCATGGGGTGCCGCTCCATAGCACAGCCACAGTCCTTCCGTGCCATAAGAGAGCTTCCAGTAGCTCCGCTTGTCAAGAGTGACCTAGGAGGTGTTGTTAAAATAAAGTTAAGGATGAAAAAGAGATTAATTATTATTTCATCAAAGGAAAACCACTTTAAAAGAATATTTAGGCTGGGAACTTGTGAGCCCCTGGAAGTGCCAGGATTTGGTCTGACAAAGGCAGGAGCACTCAGACATGCATATGCGTGGGTAGCTGTGCGCAGCACACATTTGGGAAGATGATCTGATTCAATATAGTAGTTCAGCCTATAGAAAGCTTTGAAAAGGCACCATTTACTGGCTTTTCACTTTTTTAAAGATAAGCATTTCCCTTAAATTTACGTTATTGTATTACAGTCCATGCTACAGGAGCCATTCAGAAAGACATTTCAGAATACTTACAAATAATCATGCTTAAATACTGTTTGCACTGTGACGGTGCCTAGAGGCGGCCCCAATTAAAAAGTAAGTTTTACAGAAATGCTGGCAACTTAGGGCAAATATTTTATGCTTAAAAGAACACTACCTATAAGAGAAAGGTAAGCTGGAAGTATTCTTTATCAGAACTGAGTTTGTTTTAATTATTTCAAGAATGAGTAACATATTACATGCATATGTTTAGCATGTATATCACTAGATCTATTTATTAAAAAAGGTAGATATGAAGTATTTATTTTAAAACATGCATAGGAATAAAGATGGACCTGTGATGTACCCAAAGGTATACAAACATTTTTTTTTTGTTCACGTTGCCTAAAATAGTAGTGGGGTGGTAGCAGGGTGGGATAAAATACACATACTGCTGTCTTTTAACAAAAGGATTGTATTACAGACATGGAAATCAAGTATAAAAAAAGAGTTTGTATTATAATTCAGATGGAGAAGCAGTTCACATTTGTAAAGGAGTCTGAATAATACACATGACAACAGTGTACACTCTTATTGTAGCATAGTTCACACAGCATATAACTTATTTTATCTGAGAATGTATAAAGAACTATGATTTTCTAAGCTTAAAGGTTTTTAATAAAATCATTTAACTTGAGGAGTTTGAGAATAGAATGTATTTTGAAGGATCAATGTGAAGCAATAATAACATCACACTGAGTATTATTTTCAGGAAGTCTAAATATTTCATCACTGGTAATTCCCACATAATATCTCCCATTTCTTTTAAATAAATAGTCTATTTTTCATTATGTAAGAAACAGAAAATAGAGAAAAAACTTTGGGGTTTTTTTAGCTCTCCTGATCTGTAATTCAGGTAAAGGTTTTTTTTTTCTTTCCCCTTCTGTCTCCATATAAATATACATCATGAGAAACAGCTCTTTCTCAATGTTGCCTAATGCAATTACTTGCCCAGCAAACAGTGGGGTGACATGGATGCATATTATTACCAATATATAGATAAAGAGAGCTGAGACATGGTATATACCTTGCTTTACAAGTAACCTTGTCATGAAGTGAATCCAGATCCTTCTGGCTTCTGTTTCTGTTGGTGTGTACTTTTCAGCCAGCTACCTGGTTATTAGTGCCATACCAGCTTTAACACTCAGTTCTCAGAAAGTCTTTCCAAGGACTATTGGCTTAAAACACTTCCCAGCAAAACTCCTCATGCAACTCAGCAAAGGGAAACCTTTGGAATATTTAATAAGCTAGCTGAATTTTTTCCAATAAACTTAGCCATAGGTATGTTTCTTCCCCAGTTTAATCTCTTCAATATACTCCTCCTTACTTTTTCTTCAGCTCCTCATCAAATCATTACATGAAGTTTAGAGGAAGGTAATATGAAGTGATTTTTAAGGAGATTTTGTACTTGGCAATGACTGAACCAAGGTCTGTGTATTTCACTTTGTGATATGAAAGATATCCACTCCTTTTCTAGACCAGCTACAATGCAGCTACTAAGCTGGTCCTACTCCCAACTGGTCATGCCCTGTCTTTTATTTTAAGGAAAAACTCCCCATCATCTTCAATGAACTAAGATGAACATAAATAGAGGTGCATTTCAGCTGTTTACCACCTATCTGCTCTCAACAATTACTATATACCAGCCTCCAGTCCTGCTTACCCAATATTCTCCTTCTACCAAGATGTCTCAGCACCTTTATTTTGGTTTAAAATGTGTGAAATCTTGATCGTGCTGAAGCAGAGAGTAAATTTCTCTAATGGTCATTTCTCTAATGGGCTCAAACAGATGTCCCAGTTTCTGGGGATACCAATTCCCATTGAAATAAAAAATGAAGCTCAGACATCTGCTGAGGGGTTGAAGGACCTGACTGAACCTTTTTGTAGTGGAAGATGGGTTGATCTTTTCTGAAAATGATCTGGTCTGCTGAAAGAGGGCATATTCACTTTGCCACACTAGAAATGTTTTATTTATTCTCCTAGAAATTTTCTTCCATTTTAATATCAGGCCTTATTTAAAAACAAACAAACAAACAAGAATTCCTTAGTTTCCTATCGAACATGAAGTTGGCTGCAGTTCACAGTAGCAAGGCAGAAGATAAGGTAAGAATCTAGCGAGCAGAAAGGATGCTAGGCTGCATTTAAGCATAGTTCTCTGAAAATACAGATTTCTTTTTTTACTGTCTGCATTTTGGAACAGTTATTTACCATAAAGAGTGAAAATGATAATGTAGAGCTGTTTGTACGTGAAATAAGTAAAACAAATGTCCCCTTCTGCCAGCGCATATGCTCCAAGCACCATGTCTTGTAGACTCTCAGAGGAGAAGTTACTTGGCACCTCTAGTTAGTAACCAAAGTGCCCACAGAAAGGAAAGGAGTTGCATTTGCCTCAGTACGTTTATCCCTGGTGTGACCCAGCTGAAATCTGTAGACTCTCACCAAAGTTGTCTGTAGCCTATGTTTATGCCTTCTTAGTGCATTAGTCCTCTGAGGAGCGCAAATCCACCTGGAGAGCAAAGAGTGTTACCAAATACTTAGTTTGTTTTGGTATGGTGTCTGCAGCATAGTGAGAAGGACTGCAGCTCATCATCAGATTAAAAAATTTCCAAAACACAGTTATATTCAGTCTTTTTAAATTAAGTAGATACACATTCTCATTTCCTTAGGGAAATGCACTTAAAAGGAGGTCTCTCTGCAGTGGGAGAAAAGGGTAATTTCTAAGGCACAGTAAATACGAGAAGAAGGAATAATAACTGCCACCTAAGCTTCAAAGTTAATTTTTCTGTATAGCAGTTTGCTATTAGATTTGTTGAATCCCAAGTTCTGCTTATGAGCAATAGGATCGACTGTGGGATAAATACTTCTGTATTTATGGGATGATTTAAAAAAAGACACAATGCCGGCATCTCCTTCTGCCTACATTGGTACATCTATAACAATGATGGTGCCAACTTTAAGACCGAACAACAAGGTCTAAATACAGGAACTCATACTTGGGCAATAGTTCTGACAACACTAATATATTTTAACTTCAGTAAGGAATTCGGATTTGTAATTTTATCTGTAATTGATGTAAAGTGAAAATCTGAGCTGTGTAAAGTTCTGATAGCAAAATACAAATATAGATTAAGCTTATCTAGTTTTACATTTTCTCTCTACCTAAAGAGCTAGGCTTACAAAAAAGTTTAGAAGAGTTGGTGAACCTCACAAATAATCTGAATTTGTTTTTGAATTCTAAAGCTGATTTGTCTTCCAGGCTTGGAAAAAAGTGTGAATCATTGTGGCATATAGGGTAGCTCTTCAACACCAGGCAAAACTTGATCTGAATCAGTAGATGTAATACTGTCTTATGCTAGAGACATTGCCTGAGGTCCCATTGTGCTAGGTGCTGTATGTAGATACGTATGTTTTGGAAGACGTCCATGCACTACAGAATTATAATACCGGTAGGCAAGACATGGAAAGGAAGCAAAACTACTTTATTTTACAGATAGGGAATGGAAGCACAGCGAATTCACATAGGAACTCTGTGCTGGACCTGAGAAGTGAACTCATTTTTACTGAGTCCTGGTCCAAAGCTCCTATTTGTCCCCCAACTCCTTATTTCTTAATTAATAATAGTTTTGTTGAAATACAGTAATGATAATGCTCAAATATGATTAGCGTTTCTAAGGAGGTACAATCTAAGCAGACCAAGAATAGAAAAAGATATAGGCACAGAGAGATACCAAAGGTCATACATTACGTGAATAACAGAAACTGGGTTCTCTGAGTCCTACCCTGCTCTCCTTTTTCCTGCAACTTTTGCTGTACTTTTAGGATTCCTTTGAGAATCAAGACATGGAAACTCCCATGGACTAGCACTTGGAGACAAGCATAAGAATCTTTAGTAGTCTGTGTACAAAAAAGGCCAGGTTTCTTACAGTTTCATTGTAAATAGTGATCATATTTTAGAACTACTTCATATAAATTCAATTACTTTAACTCAGACCTAATTATACCGTAATGCAAGTCCTTCATATGCACTGTTTCCTGCAACCTGGGTGTTTTCAAAGCACTGCACATCTTATGTTGATAGAACTCATGAAAACAAATAAGCAATATTTTAATGCCTTGGTTAAAGGTCTTGAAATTGGTCAGTCAAGCCTATAGCTTGCATTGACTTTAGAAATGCTCCTGGACTCTCAAGAGCAGCTCCTACATATCAACTGCTGTGAGTAACATACAAAAACATCGTTGGGTAGAGTGATGCAGGAGATCTTCCCCTGGTGTGGTGGAGCTCTCTACAATGAGGGTAGAATTCACCTCCATAGACAGCACAGCTTCTTTGCATGTCACCCCAGCTCCTGATGATTTCCAAAGTAGCTGGTGACCATCTTAAATGTCACAACCCTCCAAACAAAGTGCAGGGAACGTGTCTTGGATGTTGGACTTTCTCTGATTTGCATACATAGCTCCGTGTGCCTTTATATGCATGTCGGTGAGCACATGTGTATATTACAAAACATACTCCACTCTACACTCTTCTCCCACGGGGAAGATGTATTTCTATACACTAGATCAGAGTCTATGATGTGATGAATCCCCCTATTGCCACTGACTCACACTCCCAGGCAGAAGCTCTCCAGAAGGAAAATGAGAAAGAAGAGACCTCAGAAGGAAATGTCAGGGTAGTCATTTTCTCATAGGACTCTTTTTGGCAGCTGGAGATAGTGACTCTGTAATAACATGTTGAAGTTTTGAAGGGGGATTCCTCCAGAACGGAAATGTCCTTAGAAGGACCATTTCCCTAACTGTATTCAAGCCTGTGGGAAACTGTTACCCTATGACGAGTTCTTCTAAAGTAGATAGGATTTATAGTTATTCTTAAATTATGTTTTATTTTCGGCAACTCCCCTGCTGTGACTTGACATCCCAGAAACAAGACCCTTCAGATTCTCAGAAGCCAGAAACACTGCTGACAAAACTTATTCAGGATTGTCTTTGTTAGCTCTGCTCACTTGATAACATTTTCTTTCCATTCAGCTATTCCATTCTCTACTAATTTTGGAACAGCTGTTGTGTGTATTAAAAGCGTAAGACCATCTTGCTGGAGATACATAATCCAAATCAAGAGAAGCAAAGAAAAGAGCTATCTGCTTAACGTGGTTACATTTCTATTTTATGAGGGTTGGATTTTGCATAATGAGACTTAGAGACAGGTGCTGAGCAAATACCATCTTGGAAAGCAGCCCCACTTTGTGGATTTAATTCTGAGTATATGTTGTGAGTTTGGGGGTACCTTAGTTTTGTGTCTAGAAGGTTTTATTCACTCCACTAAATTTCAGTTGTAATTTTCCTCAGCTACATGACTGTAACAGCTCATATTGAATTGGGCTGATTGTAATAGGTTTTTTCCCTTCCTCTGCAGACCTTGCAATGTCAGTCTGAGATCTAAGAATGAGACTGGATTCATTTCTAATTGCACACCCTCACAAGGAGCAACAGATTTGCCAGTTTGCCCAATGCCTTCAGTGACATTTCTTAATCTCCTTAACACCTGGAACTCTATTAATGTGAAGTGTACTCATATATAATAGACCATTCTGCTGATTATGTGCAATGTCCAGACAGATTCTAGCTCAATATTTTAGTTTTACTGGTTGTTCAGATTTGGCAGTAACAATGAATGGTAAAATCTGCTGCTAATGGATGAAGAGTGATTCCACACACACACAGCAAGAAGCTGACACTTTTCCAGACATTCAAAGCAGAAGCACAAAGTAATATTTTGTTTGGTACTTGCCCTATAAGTCTTCCAGTTTTCACACAAGGGTGAGAATTTGGTGACTCCTGGTGTTACATTTCCCACAGGATTCTTTCGCTGCATACACTGTTAGCTATTGGAAAAGTTGACAAATGGACAGCAATTCAGGAGTCTTTTAACTGATGAAGTGAAATCCTCTCCCAAGCGAGGGTCACGCTGGGTTAGGTACTGCTTTATGCCTTCTTTGAGGAGTGAGTAGGAACAAGAGCGAGCTACTCTGCCAGCCCTCTGCCGAGCGAGGGGAAACGCACCAGTGAGACGCTCCGTAAATGATGTGCTCTGATGCCTGCCCCAGTGAGCAAGCCAGAGATTGCAAGGGCCTTGGATAGGCGATTTGGATTGAATCTTATAATGTAATGGGCACAAATCCTAGAGGAAAATGCTCCCACGCTTCAGGTTTTGCACCTGAGTTCAAATATTCCTACTGTCCTTTGTGTTAGAATTTAGCAAGGACAAAATTAGCTCCTCTACTACACATCACCACATCAAATAATTACATTTCAGTGACCATTATTTTCAGAAACAAAACTGAAAAATCTTTCCAAAATGCAACCAAATCACTCTTTACTACTTGCATTTAGCTCATAGTTTAGAGTTCAATTTTTTACTTATAGACAGGTAATCTGGAGGTTTATGTTATAGACATGTTTTCTCATGTCTGTAAGTAGGCAAGAACAATTAAAGCAAATTAAAATAATTGAATTCCCTTTGTTACTGTAATTGAAGTTGGAAAAACAATGCTGAATTTTAAATTTTCAAAAAGGTAAAGAATATTTCTATTTAACTTTTAAGGTTTTTGCTGTTTTTCATAACAATCTTGAATTACTTGCCTGGTAGTAACACAGGCACTTACAGGTAATGTCAAGTATTAACAGTCTCTTGGCAGACTTGATCCCTTACCCAAAACAGCAAAACACCTATGAGTTTCAAGGGAAGAGACAGTCTTTCACTTAGAGCGTGCCAGAATGGCTATTCTCTATATGGTATTTGGAGTGATCCCAGATCATCTGCGAGGGAAAAAAAAGGAGTAAAGCTCAGATGCCAGTGCCTTAATGCAGGGGGCTGAAGATTGTGAACTTTGTCCTTTCACAGTGCTTTTGTACAGGTAGACCCCCCATTTTGTGCTGCAAAACTCCAGTGAGTATCATGCTGGTGGATTTTTACAGCACCTCAAACACTGTGCTGTATATGAATCTTGGATGAGCAAAGTCTTATTGGGTAAATTCTCTCTCCTCAATCTTCCACAATTGTTTCTTTTATTCCACTTTTACACTTAAAACATTTCTAATATGTTCATATAAAGATAGTCATACTTTTTTGGTAATCTAACACCTCTAGAAACCAGACTTGCCACCCAACACATGGGCAAGCATTGACATGTGTCTTGTGAGATCAGCTTCTTCCTCTTGAATAAATGCCATTAACGTGTTGGGAAGGTATGTGGTGATTCATGTCTGAACGCTGTAGACCAGGACAGAGCTTTTAAATGCTACATCTATGTTTAGGCATAGATTTCAGGAGATAACTAACCTGGAAAATGGGACGCAGAGAAATGTGAAAATTCTTACACAGACTAGACTTCCAGTCACTGAATATTGCATAATCTAAGATAAATAGAAATCTTGGTTATGAAGCTTAAAAAACCTCAGGATGGAATGCTTGTTGAACATAATACTGTCTAATTTCTACTTTGTCAGCTGTAAAATTCATCCCCTCATTAAAAAAAAAAGTCAAATAAACCAAAGTTTATGAAACGTATGTTTGCATTTAAAACTGTTTTGCTGTTCATTTTCAGATGACTTTGGAGACATGGCCTGTGTTATAATACCACTTCCATTAAACATTGGAAGCTCAACTTTTTGCAAAAAAATTCACACAAACATTCTGCTCTTAATCCAAACAGAGGGGTTATGAACTGAACCTTCAAACAGAAACTTTCAATATTTGGCTTCTCAGCTCAGTAGCACCAATATGGTATGCCAACTATCACGCACTGTAATTAATAATTGTTGTAAAGAAAGGTCTTTAAGGCAGAATACCCACTGCATATAGCTTGTCTGCTTTTTTAGCCAAATAAGGTAATAGGGCATTTCACTGTTTATAATAGCAACATGAAATACGATGTTTCAAACTGTTAAAGAAAACACATTTAAACTTTTCCTGCCCATTTCCAAGTTTCTTCAACTTCTGAAAAAAAAAAAACCAACTGGCTACGATTCTCTGGCAGATTTATAGAAACCTCCATTTTTCACTTTTCAAAACACTTTAACAAAGCTTCAGAGATGAACAACATATCACCCAAGTTCTGGCATTTATGCAAGGATTGTGCACTCAGTTCAGAAAGAGTAAACATGCAAAAATCAGTTCCAGAGAATGACAGAAAGCGGAACTAATTAAAGACACCCAGGCAAAAAAGATCATTTTCTAAGGCAAACATGTCAATATTTATCACATAAATAAAGTTGGTGCTGTAGTGAATCTCGTGGTATTTATAAATATACATCTGGCACAATAACATTTTGGTAATTATAAAATAAGTGCTAATAAAATATGTACAAATACTTAAGCCCTACACTAGACGACTCTCAAACTACTGCTTTAGCCTCTTATCAAAACTTAAACATTATATTGCCTGACATCATCCTCAAGTTCTTTAATGACCAAACATTTGTTACTATTCCCACTTACCATTGTAACTTTATTGACTTAACCAGAGTTGCTTTTGATTACACCAGTGCAAGGAGACAGATTCAGACCATGTAGTCCTCATTAAACATTTTTCTTTCCTAGATCTTTCTTACCCTGCAAGTCCAGTAGCTATTTAACAGAGCTACCCTGGGCTCTCCTGGTTGTGATACCAGTCCTGCCCAATGCTGATTACCCTTCATTTTGCTGGAGGTTTTCTTGGCATCAGACCCAGGCCGAAGCAGATGAAACACATCCTCAGGATTTTATTCCCTGCTACTAGTTTGCTTTATTTTCTGAACAGAAAATTTAAGTCAGTGGGTTTTCACTCCCCAGAAACAAGGGCAATGAAGCGCATTTAGGGTGAAAGGGTGTCTTCCTCAATCTCGACAAGAATCACAAGAGGTATTATAATTTTTAAAGCTTTGCAATGCTGAAGGTGATGCTGGTATCGTTCTGCCAGGTCAGGTTTTTCTCATCAGCTGAGCGTTTGATGTTCAGTAACAGCAAAGCTACGTGCCGTCAGAATGCCGAAACCACCACTGGCACCTCCCTTTTTTCACAGCCAGGTTCTTTTAAGGCAAGGAACAGATATTTATTACTACTTCGTTTTCTTTCTAGCATGGTGTGCCACTGAAACAGAGCTGCTTGAAGAGGAGGCAACTATTGCCTCTGTCACTGGAAATGGACTTCTGTGCACTGGTGCCAAATACAGAGCGTAGAAAGTGGGGAGGAGGGATGAATGTATGGATGTGTATGAGTTACATGAGTTCTGTGCATTTCTGTGTTCAGGTTAGTTATCTTTTTCTGATTCCCTGGTGTATTTTATTATCATCTAGTGTATTGGAGATCCCTAACTGCTTTTGAGTTTTGCACATATCAAATGCATTCAGGAAACACTGATTCCTTTTAAACTACAGCTCTAGAGCTCATTAAAAAAATTCAGCTTTGCAGGTCAAAGTTCCTTTTATCATCAACACAAATTCAGTATGCAAAACAAAGGGGAAATCTGCAGCAAAGGTGCACAGCACAGATATGAAAGAGCACTATGGCTGGAAAGCTTTACTTTTGAGTTTGAGGTTTTGGGTTTGGAAAGGTTAAGGTACTTTGCTTTGGCAGCATTATCTCTATCACGTCAAAAGCCTCTTTCTATTTTTTTCAATTGTCTTGGGTGGAAATTTAAATATAACAGCAAGAAAACCAGGTTGTATTCATCATTTGACTTTATTTCTACTTGGTTGGTTAGTAAAAGAATTTCCTGTCTGCAGGAAAGTTCCTTGCTTTGGAAAGAACACTTTATTTCAGGTTGATTGAATCATTATATGTCACAGTTGACACAGTGAATGAAATAAAGTTCAGGAAGTTTGCATTGCTGCCTGAAATGAAATTTTATCAGACTTGACATCCATGACGTTAGAAGTTTCAGTATTCACAATGGGGCATTTTCTAACTTTTCTATGACAGATCCCAGTTCAGGCTCTAGTGCCACATTCAGCAGCATGGTTATTTAGGATGTTATAAGTAGCCCTTAGCTCTTTCCCCTTTTCAGAGCTGCCTCCTGCTCTGGACCATCACCAGCACGTATGCTGCCATGTTGTGAAATGGTTTGAGGAACTGATTCAACCAAAAACAAAACAAAACAAAACTAAACTATTTCCCCCCCCCCCCCCCCCCCTTCAGCTAAGTTACCTCAGTAGATTTTCACATGCTTGCAGAGCCATAGTGCAGGGGGAGGAATGAGTGCAGCAATAAAAGGCCCAGCACGTACAGGCAGAGGGAAGGATTAAGCCAGTGTTGCCACCAAAATGTATTCATGTGGAACCTTAATCACCATATAATTTCCTTATCATGTATGGACTACCTTGCTTCCCTAAAACAATGTATCCAAATCCCCAAAGAGTTGATTCATATGTCTGAGGAAGATATATTAAGTACCATGCATGGATGAGAAACAGATGTTTTCTGTGAATGTTAAAAATTCCAGGACAGTTTTTGCAATGATAGAGATTGCTCTGGTGTCCTTGGCTAGCTTCCCTGGTGTTGTCACTTGTATTGTATATTGTTTAGATACACTGCAGAGATGGATGCTGCAGTCATGTTTAACGTAAGGCATCTATCAAAGGCATCCCAGAAGTCCAGGGCACACATGTGAAATATCTGTAGATTAAAAAGGGAAAGAACATAAATGAAAGGAAGGCAAAAAGAATCAAATGTATTTATCTAAGGGAAAAAGAGGCGGTAAACATGAAAACAACTGTAGGAATAATGACTCATTAAAAGTAAGCAAAACAGGAGGATGTCGGTGAATATTGATTACTGAAGCCCTGAACAAAAGCGTCAGGTGATGCTGTTCCGTCGGCAACTGCAGTGAGCGAGCTGACTGTCGCACGGCCCAGCAGCACAAGACGAGAACAGTTCTGCTTGAAGCCATGTTGTGCAGTTCAGCACAAGCAAAACTCAAGCTTTTGGAAGTGCAGGAATTAACACTGCTACCAGCACACACACAAAAACATGCCTGTATCATAAACAGATTTTGAGACATGTGGCATAATGCAAGCAAAACCACTAGTATTTTTGGAAATAAGTAAAAAGAAAGGGAGAAAAAATTCACTAAGGCAACAGGTGGACATTCCCAAACTGACCTTCTCCTCTCCTCTGCTCCATCCCACCAACTATTTAAGTGAATGAAGAAAAAGCCTCTCTCACACACCTACAAACGTTATTAAGCCAGAGTCTTCCCTGATTTCAAAGGCTGGTAAGTGCAGTTGGAAGCCACTGTTGCTGAGGTTGGAAAAGCCAGGCTTTGGTCTCAAGTTTGCAGGAGTGCTGGGTTTTTTTTCCTAGTAACTGGGCCTGTTGTCAGTAATGTACAAGGTAAACATTTACACACGAGACCTAAAGCACAGACAAGTTAGCTGACTCACATTCACAAGCAGGGTAGTTAATGGTGAAAGGATTCACATCTCTTGATTCCCTCTCCTGTGTTTTATCCCTAAAACCATTTTTAAATCATGGGATACTTCTGAGTTTATGATTAACTTAAAGAATACATTACATCTTCAACACTTATATATTTACAAAGCCAAAAGAGTTTTCTCAATTTGGAAACTACTAATTAAGAGTTCTACCTACATTAGATAGGTAAGAAATAAGAAATAATATTTTCATGGCTACAAGCAAATGTATTTTCATGTCTACAAATTGGTGGGTATCTGAGCAAAGAAACTTAACAGCTGTGATTACATGGCAGTCAAGGTTATATCTGCACGCAATTAATGCAGAGGGACTTCTAATCCAGCAGTGTCCTGCTCCTGGTCTCCCCAACCTCCCCAGAGACCTTCTGCCTTTGGTTCTGCACAACCACCTCTATCTTTGTTCTGGGACAGATAAATTGATAGTAGAGGTTATCCCATCTGCAGGTTTCATTATTTGAAATCCACTAATAAATCCTTGCTAAGTGTGGCAGACAGACGAACACAACAGTGAACAGGCAGTTCATAACCTACGTGAACATAGAGAATGGGAAAAGCAATTCTGTGCAGGTCCGAACATGGTAAATTATCAGGAAAATCTTAACAGTGAGGTCTGTGTCATTGTAGAACCATTTTCCCAAGCAGAATAATAGAAGCTCGAAACTTTCATACTTGGATCATCAACATATGAATGGTATAATTGTCCTGTGTATGGTATGACTACATTGCTAAGCCATTTTAACTCTATACAGGGTTGTGCAGGGCTCAGCTGTGATTTTAAATGAGTGAAAATAGTTTAGCACTTGCAAAAAACATATTTCCTCCTTGTGATTTTTACCTGCTGACTTAAGGGTCCCACGTAAATGAGCTCTCAGTTAGGGGAGTCTCCTTTGAGACCTCATGTTCACCTGGAAACTGTTAATTCCTTTGAAAACTAGTTCTACCAATGTTTATTTAGGCTGGGAAGAGGGAAGGGCTAGACGGATAATTGCCTTGAGAATTAGAAGAACATATAAAATCCAGGAAGAATGAGGGTGCACCTAAAAACGCAGGAAACACCTAGGGAGGAAACCCGCAGTGTCTGAAGTCAAAGAAGAGAAAAATGGAAAAGTTAGAAAGAAAAGTACTCTGTCAAAACCATTCACTGAAGTCCCCAAAGTGACTTGCTTTCATTCATTGCACGAAAACATCATGTTCCTTTGAATTTAACCATCTTTTATGAGCAACAGTGGGAAAATGAATAGCAACTGATCTTTCACATACATAACCTTACAACCTGACTCAGGATCTTGCAATGGGACTAGAAAAGCACAGCAGAAATTTAGCAGTTAGAAAGGTGAGCAAGTAGAGCTTAGATTGCCCTTCCACCACACCACAGCCCTGCTCTCAGGATCTACATGGTGTTGGGTCTCGTGCTCACCCTCTGCACTGGGGCAAATTCCACTTGTTGGTATGTGCAGATGCCCGTATTTCAATAGATGGGATCATGCCACATTACGAACTTTCATATCTTAGTTTATACTTCAAGACTTCCTTTTTAATCAGCTTTATTATGGAAATACAAAGAAATCGAAAAGGGAAATTTGAGTAACAAAAACAGCACTGATATTTCTATGTTAAAAAAAAAAAAGCTAATGGTCCTTTGGCTCAACTTTGCATTTTGGGGGGTATTTGGTATTTTTTTACTTAGAAGCTGGATTCCCTCTTATAAAACCAAGGAAACAGGATTCCACCTTCCTAAAGAACTGTCTGTGGTCAGAAATAATCCAAATTCTAGCCAGTAAAAGAAATGAGGCAGCATAATATGCACATGCCAGGAATTACTTTCCCAGTCATTTAAGATGAGGGAACGATAAAGCATTGCCTTGCTTTCCTATATTTTCAAAATCCATCTCACTTGAGAAGACTATCAAGAGCTGTAACAGTCTTTTTCGATTTACTGTATGTGAACAGTTTCTGTCTTGCTCCACTAGCTTGTTGGTGCCCCCTTGTGTTTAAAAGAACATGATAAAGATCAATTGCGTCTGTGAGTCTTAAGACACAAGATTCATGGAGAAGAACTTAAATAACTATACCTGAAAAAGGTATGAAAACTAAGGCAGAGGAAAAAAAAGATTTTTAAAAGATTTTTTAAGAATTGAAAACAGATTTTTAGCTTGTAATTTTTCAGAATTGTTTTTACATATTTCCAGATGTTACCAAAACCACCGATAAATTAAAGGTATTTGTAAGTTTATAGTAAGTATATTTTTTAAAGTATTTAAACAAATATTCAAAAAGAACATTGAGATTTCTTCTCTGTATTCTGTTCAGGTTTATTGTTCCCATGCGTATAATCAATAATTAAATAATACTCTTTATTATCTGATGGTGAAAGGTATCTGAGGACTTGTTTTCAGGTACCATTATTTTAGAGTGTGTGGGTTGTTGGGTGTGCAGGTTATACATGTGAGAAGGGAGTTGGAGCAGAATTGGCCACTGGAAGGTCTCTAACTGTGTCACTGATCCTCTTTCAGACCTTGTGCCGAGTATATCATTTCATAGCTGTCGATATCTGCATCTTCAGTATATGTGTTGGCATCTTTCCATAGGAATTCAACCTGCTGTTAAGAGAAAAGAACTGACTATAAGTCTCTTGGTTTTAATTTAATGTTGGACAAGCTGATTAGGTCAAAGAAAAAAAAGTTACGTATGTGGCAACTAATGACCAGATCTCCCCCTTATTCTTGTGCAGCAACACAGAATGGAGAAAAAAAACCCATGGTTTTCAGTCCCAGAATGAACACAGATGGATTTGGATCAGCAGGCATGCTGCCAAGGACATATTTTGCTGTGGTCCTGGTTAATGGCAGAAAATTGCATCCATCATATCTGTTGTAACTTAGGAGCATAGGACAAAGCATGTCAGCAACCCAGCTGCAAAAGAACTACCAGACTATGGCATCAAGTTATTAGAAGACCAGTGACCAAACACGGGTTGGGCGGGTGGCAACCATCCCAGCACAATACAAGAATCCAGCAAATTTTAAGAGCTGTTGAAAGTCCTATGTTTTGAAAGGGAATATTCAAGAGTTGATTTTGAGAAGAATATGAATCACCAGAAATTTGTGTGAATGTATCTATGGGAAACTTGGATCTACATAAACAATACCCACAGAACTTCCTAAAACCCTTCAAATTCAGTTTTCATCTGTGGTCAGCAAGAAGCTGCTGTGATTCGAGTTCTCCTGAAAGGCAGCTCACCTCTGAAAGAAAACTCTGTAATCTGGTACCTCTTGATTCGCAATCCTGACAAAAGTAGTAGCGAAACACCCTTTCTTCTTTTCTTGCCGATAGATGGCTGTTTGGCAGTCTCAAGGGTAAGCTACAAAAAATTCTCAAATAACAGATTAACTCCCAAGTGCAATTAAAGAGATTTATTAAGATTAGGTGGAGAAGGTGACAATAAAGCTGAAGAAATGGCCTGGATGTCACACCTACCCTGACATGCAGCAACAGCTAATCGGAGAAGTTCTACCTTGGCTTAGTCACGCTGAATAAGACGCCATGAGTTTACAAATTTTTTTTATCAAACATTTTTATCCCTTCTTGTCCAGCCCTCTCCTCTTGCCACTCAGCCTAGCCCACAGTTATAGGCTTTGGCGTCGCCTTGGTTTTGTCATCCCTTCCTGCTTTGCCTGACTTCCCACCCTGACTTACAACGGGTGATGCTTTAAAGAAAGTGGAGACCTGGGCTGCGGGAACACACTGGACCCACTGTCAGTCACTTGCTTTTAAAACATCAGTGTATGCTACGTGCTGTAAGCAATGCATTTTGCTGGTGCATTTGTGTACAAAACAACTGGCATGGCTTTGTTACTCTTATTTACCCAGCTGGATATAGACAAGCTAGCTGTATTTACAGACACATTGCTGAAAAGTATGTAGTGTTCAGTCCGACCAGGAAACAATCACTGCTGCATTATTTTATTTATATAGATTCAAAACACAATGTAAAAATGCCTATATTCTTTCTTGGATCCATTCAAAAACCTGTACATGAGTATACAACCACACCTGATTACCAAGACCAGCACTCATCTACTGCAGGTGATGCCCTGTCTTGCTAAGATCTGCATACCCTGTCCCAGGTGGATGATTGCATACTAAAACACTCTTCAAAATTTTCTTTCTTGCTTTCTTTCTTCCAATACCTGTCCTGCAGAAACACAGAGGTTTGAGGCTGGAAAAGTGAACACTGCTGTTTCTTTAACCAGCTTGTCATCCTCAAAGTGTCTCATGCAGGCCCTTGGATATCCATGTTTTGGAAAATATTGGCGAACCTCTCTGCACTTGTTATTGACTCACAGCCCTGGGCTCAGTTCATTGTTCCCTTGTTTCCAGGGAGTCTTCACAGAGGTCCCGACAGAATTCATGATTCACATGTTTAAACCACAAACACCTTGGAGATAACTTGTGGATATTAAAATAGATAATGTAACCAGTTTAAAAAAAAACAACAAACACACCAAAAAACTAGCAAACACCTGTTACCAGCAGTTGTAACTGAGTATATGAAAGTAGAGAATTTAAACTTAGAATAGTCGTACGTGTAATTTCACCACTAATGTCTGATGACCATAGAAAGACCTTATAATATTTGTGTGTTACCTGGGAAATAATTGCTGTATGTAGACCATTGAGACCTGCACTATAGTAACTAAATTCTGAAAAAGCAGACATCTGACCATGTATAATATTATCCAAATATTAGTGCAACAGATTCTCTGCTGTTATACTACAATCTGGTACTGTTATAACTTCAAGTATTCACTCATTTATGCAAGTCTTAACTTGCTACTTTTTTTGGAAAATAATGGTCTTAAATTGTCAGCTACCACTGCATAAAATGCTCTTGTGACAGGATCACATACACCAGAAATGGCAGCAGCCTGGACAGAGTTAACAGAGGCCTCAGCATCTTCCCAGCTGTGGCCACGCTGCCAACTGGAAACACCTGAGTGGAGAGGGGGAGCCCCACCACCTGCCCTGCAGGGAGGTGGGAGCCATGGGAAGGGAAGGATCCCTGAGCAGTCCCCAGGGAATAAAAAGGCTTTTGGCTTCTTCATTTGTGGCTTCTGGGCTGGATGCAGGAAAGGGAGGTCAGTCTGGGCTCCTGGCTGTCTAGGAGGTGGGATGGAGAGGGTGCACAGTACCATGGTTTGGGGCTGTAGGTGTGATCTCTGTTATCCTGGGGGGAAGGTGGCTGTGCGGAGGGGACAGAAGCACCAGCAGATCCTTCTGGATAATCTCTGAGCTTTTCAGAGTCTCATCTCCAGTGGATATCAAATCTTGAGCTGTTTTGGTGTCATATCTGCTGATAACTAATGAGGATATGAAAGTATTTATGTCCTGGCATGTGAAAATCATTGCTGCTCATGGCAAAACTCCCATTACTGTTAATGAAGTGTTAAAAACTTGTCTCTTAGTGAGCTGCCAGTCTGTGCAGGATGCTATTTCTGCTGTCTCTCTGCCCTGTAGATGTCTTATAGATGACTGTAGCACATGGGCTACAGTCTTCCAGTATCCAAGCCACTTAAAGGGTATTAGTTTGAGTCATTGTTAGTGCCTCTTTGTATCTTATAAGAAAAGGCTTTGCTGCTTCTTTTATAAATGGTGCAACAATTGCAGGTTCAAAAAAGAAGTTACAGTAAACACCTAGACTAAATGTGTGTTGAGGCAGATGCTGGGTCCTATAAATGCAAAGAGTGGCAAGTTGAGTCACAGGTAAATACTTTATTCTTTTTTCCTCTGTATGATTCAAGTGGCAGTAAAGCTATAAGAGTTACCTCTGGTAAGCAATTTTCTTTTTTTAAACTTCATTGCTTAAGACCAAAAATACAGAGGCAGGTCACAGCATGCAGCTGCAGTTTGCACATGGAAACACTGTGGGATGATTTTTGCTTGGGACTGTACACCACAAAAAAAGAAAACCAAAGATATATGAGAACTGTTCTTATTTTTCCCATCCCGGTTACCTGAACTTCAGTTCAAGAAGGTAATCAATACCTGCTGCTAACTGTTAGCCGCACGGATCAAAGAGAAGGGAACATATGCTTTCATGTCTAATGGAAATAGCCATGGACTGATAGACTTGTCCTATAGCAAGAAGGGATTGAGATTAGGATAAACTTTTTCTAAATGCAAGGATAATTTTAAGCACAGCACCAGATTCCTACAGAAGCTTGAAACTGATGATGGCAATCTCCTAAAAGTGAGTCAGGAAACTCAGATCAGCAGTGGCTTGGGTCCAGCTGAATCTGCTTTGGGATAGAGAGGGGGACTGGATCCAAAGACAGAGGGTTAAAAAAAACCCAAAACCCTGGAGTGGGCTCAGTTTCACTCCCCCACCCCTCCAGCCAGCGCAGCTGGGCTAGCCATGGCTGTCATAATTTCCTTCCATCAGTAGCAAGGGGAGAATCGGAGACCAATGGTGACTCACATGGTCTGAGTCAAATCTGCTCTCTTGCTGTTCCTGTGAACACAGTTTACAGCATCTTCTAATTTAATTTCAAAGTCCTGGCTGGGCTTTTGGGTGGTGTTACTTCCAACTGTAAATTGCAGAGGGAAGAAGTGGGAGGTTCCTCTAACTTTTGTAAAATGACACTTGGAAACTTCAGCAGCATTAATAGGAAAACCCTGCGCATATCCATAGAGGCTAAGAGTAACTAGTGAGGACGTGAGAAAGGGAGTAGTCTTCACATATGTGGAAGCAGGGGGTTTTGTCTTCTAATTTTTCTCTGCTCTTATGCAGAACTTCATTTTTCACTTCTCTTAAATTGTCTAAACTTGTGAAAATCAGTCATCCTAAATATTTATTCTTAATTTAGGGAATGCGTGGTGACCCCCAACCCACTTCTGCCATTGGCACAGGCAAAGACCTGCAAAGTAGTGGATGTTTTTCACTATAGATGTTGTTTGATTCAGTCCTTAAACTGCCTTCAGCTTTGAGCATATATTTGGCATACTAGATGTTACTATTTACAAACAGTAACATTTTTCTCGCTCAGCTTTGGCAAAATGTTAAATCACAAAAAAAAAAGCAGACACTGTTCACAAAAGTGATATTTAATATGAGCATGCACAGAAGCACTTGCAAAATTGGGGCATTGATGAAATAATGTTTTTAGCAGTATCTGCTTAATAATTCCAACACAGAACTACCCTTGACCTAAACGAGTTCATAACAAATAAAATATTCTGTGCTTTAGGGACATGAGCTCTATACAAATGCTAAGTGTTACACAGCCAAAGGACTTGCTATACTCGGAGGTCCATCTAGCCCAGGACCCAGTGTCTGTCAGTGGTAAGTAGCAAGGAAAGGAGATAAGAAACAGAACATCCTTCCCCACAAATGCCTTTCCAACAACCAGAGGCTTAAGAGCTTACTGAGCTGAAAGTTATAGCCAGACGACTTTGTACAGTAGACACCGCTGGACCTATTTTTCATAAATGTTTCTCATCCTTTTTCAAAAAAAGCTGTGCTTCTGACTTCTCTTGTATCGCCTGAAAATGTAGCGATGCTCTGTGTCCATGGTTTTAGTGTATTTCCTATTATATAATAATTTGCATAATAATCTTATGGTTTCAGTATATTAATGTGGGAAAAAAATCTCTTGCTGTTCATCTTAATCTTGCCACCTGCTAATTTCTCTGGGTATGCCTTAGTTTTTATAGCGTGACTTTTCATTCCCTGTGTCTTTCCCGCATTGCCTGTGATTTTAGGGCTCTCTGGAACCTGATTCTCTACCTCATATACAACAGATCCATCAACCTTTTTTTTTGCCTGTGCATCAGTGACAGCCAGGGAGCGTGTTGCGTGTCGTGCCGAAGGCGAGGAGGCAGGGAGTACACTGCTGTCATAGCCACGGCCAGGGTTTGTTTCACCATCATGTGATTGTGTTCATGCCGTTTCGGGTGGCTGCCAGGGATATGGGCTCTTATCTCCGGATGCCCCAGCCGAAAGGAGAGCTGGAGTGTATCCCTGACTTCACTGCGTGCCCCTCAAAAGTGTAAAAGACTTCATAAAAATAGTTCAGAGGCAACTGCGAGGCAGAGAGGTGGTTGGTGGGCTGGTTGGTTTGTTTTGGCATTTGGGCCGGTGGGGCCGGTGTCACGCGCAGGCGTTTTCCCAGAGCATGAGCACCCCGAACACCCGGAGCCTCTGCTTGGCTCCAAATCACAGGAGCTGAGAACTGCATTATTATTGTTATAAGGGTACACAATACATTTTGCAGGAGCAGACTATAAATATTTCCAGCAAGTGCACTTACTATAGGTGTGGATGCCAAGCAGCACTGTCTCCTTCTTAATTGTTAAGAAAGCATTTTTGTTTTATTGCGTAGACAGTAGATTCTCCATCCCTTTACCATTCTTCTCACAAGTATGTGTTGAGATGGCACCCTGGGTTTATCACACGCTAAGGAAGAAAACTGTAGCTGGAGTCTCTGCTTCCTATCAGCTCAACAGCCTATTTTAGCTCATGGGGCTCTTGAAAAGACAAATCATAATTCCTCTGCTCTCGTGCGCGGTCAGAGTCTGAGCAGTCCCGCTGCTCGGTTCTGTCACTTCAGGTGCAAGAGTGGTCCAGCCTTTGCTGTTAGGCTAATTACAAAGTCCGTACGCACGCACAGGGAGGAGCCCAGGGAATATTGACAGGTAAATGAAATAGTGTGTGGAAGCAGTACAGAGGTCAGGCAGCCTCTGGCCAGATGCATGATTTTCCCATTATTTCCAACAATGGGCTTCTCCAAAGCAGCTAAGGGAGCTGCTAGAGCTCATCTAGGGGAGTGGGAAGGAAACTTGTTGTCCTGCCTCTCAGTACTACTGGGTGGAGCACAGCTTTTGCAGAACACCGAGATTTTTCCACTTCCACTCAAATCTGGGCCATGTCAGCCCAGGGCCTTCTAAAATAATATTAGGCAATCAATGTATTCTAATTTTCAGGACACTAAAAATAAATGATTGCTCATTAACGCTTAAACACCTGGAATGAGGCAGCAATGTTAGCTTTATTTTTATTTTTTTCCATGCACGGGGCTGGAATACAAGCTTAATTTTTGAAATCCTGCTTGTCAGACTAAAACTTCCTAAAGCTTATTACAAAATGATGTCATCGATCAGCTGGCTTGCCTCTGGCTGGGCTTTCAGCAGAAAGCTACCTGCAGAAAAGGTAGCCCTTTGATGATGAAGGCGCACGCTGTGCCTGCCCTGTGTGTGTGTATGTCCGGGCCGGGTTCCCACCCCAGCTGTAGTCAGCAGTTGCTCACGGAGCTTGTGGTCATTACGAGATAGGATACTGGAATCCAGCATTATTTCCAGATATCTGAGTTTCACATTCATAAAACAAATATATGTGTTGGTCTTGTGCCCGCATTTGGTTCTGTTGCAAATCTCCATCCAAAATAAATTCATTTTAGGCAAAGGAAAAAGAGCATGCTCCCAAGTGCCTTTGATCCCTGGTTAAGCAAGCCGGTAAGTGAGGCTTCGGTTCAACACAATCTACTTGCCTGCTCTTCTGCTAATAATAAACTAAGTAATGTGCATTTTAAAAATAGTCGAAATCCATACTGTCTCAAAAAAGCACAGAAGTTAAAAAGGAGTAAAAAGATATGAAATGTAGCCTAAAAGCATCCCGACTCAGTTTCAAAGCCTCTAGGGTTTATATTCCATGAAAGAAAAGTCTATATGTGCAAATTCCTCTGTTTATATATTTATGTCAATGTGTTTGCTATCCCTTATGTCAAATCTCCAACCAAACCAGGAAAGATGCTTCTACAATTTTAAAAGAACAGTCCCACAGAGGTATCTGAGCCGTAACCTGCTATCTTTTCGGTAACAAAGGAGAGTTGAGAGTAGAATGAGGACAGTGATCGAAGCGGGAGCAGTGTCCACTCGCTGTCATGCGGCGGGGAGCCGTGTGCCCCCCGCTACCCCCCAGTGGTGCTGGGCACCCTGTTTTCTGAGCAAGGGGAGAGGAGGTCGCTCAGCCCCACGGGCCAACTGGCTGTGGCTCAGCTCAGCTTCATTGTAGCTGGGGGGTGAGTACCCTCAGCAAGCTGCCACCCAGTGATGTCCCTTTTGTGGGTGCCAGGGGACCGGGAAGGGCCTGGGTGCAGTGGGAGCAGGGTACGGCGATGGCGGGGTACTTGGGGGCTGCCTGCCAGAAGTCGGGAAGCCTGCTGAGCCTGTTTCCTTCTGGCAGAGCCCTTGCGTACTTCTGTCTTTGAACGCATTTTTGAGGGTTAAGTGCTTGTCTCGGACTAAAAAAAGAGAAAGCAGTCAGGGAATGGCGCAGATAAATCTGCGTCAGTTTTGCCAAAGTGGGTTTCTGCAGCACAGCACGGGATCAGGCAGCAGGTTTGGAGGAGACCAGGGAATCCTTGCGGGGCACCGAAGAGGGGTTTAAGTCCTTGGAGATGAATAAGCCTGGAATCCTGTTCAAAATCCTGTGCAAAAAATGTAGCCATCCAGCTGGAGGTGTGAAAAGTGGGTGGCAGCTATTTTACACCTCACATTTCTAAAAAAAAAAAAAAGTAATGAAAAGGTAACCCGGTGGTATTCTGCGAGGGTCCGAGTTTGTTGGTGTGTACCGTGATATTCCCAGCATCCCTCATGGCCCGGGCCCGCGGAGGGGAAGGCACCGGCCGCCCCGCAGGCGCAGCCCCCGGGGGAAGGGGGGCCGCGGCCGTGTCGGCGGGGATGGAGGCAGATGCCGTCCCAGGTGGGGCAGGGGGAAAGCCGGGGGGAGCGGGGCTGGGGGGAGGGCCAGCCTCTACCTTGGATGAGGGGAGAGTTATCACCGCCAGCCACAAATGACGGCTTCACTGTGGCAGCAGGACCAAGACGTGCTTTTTCTTTTTTTTTTTTTTTTCTTTTATTTTTGTTAAACTGAACGGTGCGGGAGCTTTTAACATTAAAAAAAAAAAAAACCAAAACAAAACCAAAAACAGGAGACGGAGCGGGGAGACGCTTAAACCGCCTTAATGTCAGGGATCGCAGGGGGCTCAGCTCCAGCGAACCGCGCCGGCGGCGTCCCGTCCCGGTGCCCCCCCGCGGGCCGCTCCGCGGGCGCGCAGGGCGCGCTGACCTTTCGCGGCCGCGCTGCCCGCCCCCGCCAGCTGCCGCCGTCGCTCCGGCGCCCGCCGCTCCGCGCCCAAGGTCAGGGCAGCCCCGCCGCGGCCGCAGGTAGGCGCGGAGCTCCGCGCAGCGTTGCGCGGGGGCGGCGGGGCGCGGGCGGGCGGGGAGGGAGCGGCGGCGGAGGCGTTCCTCGGAGGGCCGGCTCCCCGCGGAGGGCCGCGCTCCCGCCGGGCCGGGCCGCCCGCCCGGCGCCCTTATTTAAAGTCTGGCCGGGGGGCGGCGGGGAGCTGCGCGGTGCCGCTCGCTGGATGAACGCGCCCTCCCCGAAAAAAGAGAAGGGAGGGGGGGGAAAGGGAGGAGGAGGAGGAAGAGGAGGAGGGATCCTGGCAAGTTGAGTTTGGTACCAAGTGGCAGCTGGGCTGCGGGGCTCGGGTAGGAGATGGATAAGGATGAGATCCACCTGCGCAGGCTGCCGGCCGCAGCGCCCTGGGGACCACGTAAGTCTTCGGTGGCGGGGAAGGTGCGGGGATGGGGATGGGATGCGATGGGGTGGGCGGCCGGGGGTGCGCTCCTTCCCCGGCTGGGAAACGGGCTCTGCGGGCGGCCCCTCGCGTCCGCCCCCCCCACCCCGAGTGCCCCGATAAGGGATTTATTATTAGCATTTCATCGACTATTTTTAAAAATCCAGAAATAATCTCCGCAAAGTACCACTGAAATAAAATAGCCGTCTCCCCTCTTTCCTCCCTGCCCCTGAAAACGTAAAATAGTGTAAAGTCCTCTTTACCTACATTAATATAGTAATTAAAAGCTTGTCTAACCCCGGGAAGCCAATCTAATTATGAAAAATTGCCGGAGTACAAAGTATATGGAATAAATCCTTGAGTTGATGATTGCTGTTAATTCACACTGTGCCGCGGAAGACGAGTGAAGAAAAAAAAAAAGGTCTTACAGAATGAAATGGGTCTGTCTCAGGTTGTCAGTAATGTTTTTACAGAACTGGCTAAATCATGTATCTCTGTATCATTAACTAATGTGTGCAGCAAAATAAATTATATATATTGGAAGGGGAAAATACATTCCTTGGCTGAGAAGTTACAGAATGTTTAGAGCCAAAGAGCAGATCGTTTAAATGGTAGGGGGTGGGAATTTCCTTGGCTTCCCTCTAGAAATAAATCACAGTTCAGTGTCTGTGTGCATGCATGTGCACCCACATATGCGTTTGTATCAAGGCTTCACTCACACACCCTGTGTGTACGAAACCTTCACGCGCACACACTGGAACACAAATTTTACAAGCACTATTTACTGAAGGCATTTTTCTACCAGTTTAGAGACAATAAAACTAGAACTGAGATGCTAACCAGGAACATGCTGGAACACACTTGATTATTCAGCTGAATTGTATACAAATGAAGTAAATTTAGCATGGCACCATTAGAAATTCCATGCTTTACAATCAAAATTCCAAATCTAACTGTTTGCAGCTAAGAATAGCACGGGGAGCCCTTTTCTTTACTCCCTCTTTCTGGATTCCCACGAATACCGTTATCCTAGAGTCTACTCATTAAATGGCCAAATATTTCACTGGAATTCAGCCCATTTCTAAAAGAAATGCTGTGCGCTCATCAAACCCTGGGCTCGCCAGAGCTCTCAGAATGAAAAGAAAACTATTTCTTTAATGTCTGACATGAAACAGCTGGGCTTTATATGTAAATACTGGGGGACGGGGTTTCTGTATGCCACTGATTGTCCCACCTTAACTTATTTATTAAAATAAGAAGGAGCTCAAACTTTTCAAAACTGAAATGGAAAGCAAGTAAAGCATGGGAAGCTGAAGTCTTATCGCAGTACATGAACAGAGAGATCGGCAAGAGGGCTAAATGATAAAATGGCACTAGAAAGCTCTGCCGTTACTCGTGGGGCCGGTGGCAATTTATCATGAGGTGATCACAGTGACAGGGTGAGAGTCCTGAGAACCTGTTTGAGTGGCTCTTTATCTTTGAGAAACTTTACATAATATTTTACAGTGACATTCTCTATTTAATTTACTGAATCACCCATTAGCAGCATGAACACTGTGTACCAGCTTCATTAATGAGTTCAAGGAGCAGTTTTGTTCTCGGAAGCGCATGTTTGTATTTCTATTGATAACCTATCCAAAAGAGCCTGGTTGTAAAAGCTGTTTATAAGATGAAACTCCTGTCTAATTACATAGCGGATCCATGTATTGCGGTACAAATCCTATCCAGTTCTGCGGTAGCTTTTGCATTATTGCTGCAGAGAGATGTGGAGACCCATCCTTGATGTTTTTACATGGTCTTTATACTCAAAAACCCCTCCTGCAGACAGCTAAGGAAATTGCTTGTTACAAGGAGTTAGGGGAAAGCTGGGGTCAGTGGGAGGATGCTAGAAGACAGGGAAACGGAGGGCAGTCTGTACTCCCCTTAGCTCTGGGTAAATGCTATCGGTTACCTACATCCAAAGTACTATTTTCCTTTTCACTAGCAAGGAAAAAAGTGACCTCAGTACATTATTTTTGGCTCTTTCGGTGGCATGAAAGGACAGGTGTCCTCCGCTACATCTGTGCCCTAAGGACCCAGACATCGCAGCTGATGGCTGCCAGCTTTTTGTATACCGATTCCTTCTGTGTGTTCTGGGGTGACGAGTGCATCTAATGAAGACAGGGCGAGGGTCAGCACCGGGGTGGGCTCCGGGGAAAGGTACTGGCATGTTGGCTTCTGAAAGGACCGCGGTGATATCCTGTCCCTTCAGAGAAAGGCTTAGAGGCACTGGGACGAGTGCTCAGGACTAAGAGCAGGATTAGGAGCCAAGTCTTTACGCCTTAGATTTCAGCAATCAAAAATTCCCTGAGTGAACATCTGACCCCTTTGAAAAGCATGAGAGTCTTTTGTCACCGACTTAAATGTCGTCAGACTATCACCCCAGAAAATGAAATGTTTTCCCCTTTTTCTCTGGAAGATGTTGTTCAATCCGGAGCTGGGATTTCCAGCACAGCTCCGTAGGTTTCTCATATGTACTACCCTGCTTCCCATGGTAGCACTGCAGCTATTTCCATTAACAGTGAAAATGATGAAGCATATTAAGCTAATAATTAATCAGAGATGACAAGGGACTAATAACTGTATTGATTTAATTAGGACTTCTTTTCCAGCTCTGTAACTTGCAGTCATGCACATCATTAACTTATTATTTTAATTTGTAGTAATAAGTTATTAATTTCTGTGGATGAGCACGTACGCAGCCAAAGCCACAGCTCTGACTTTCTGCTGGACTGCAGCCTCGTGCCTCGGTCCACCGAGTAGCTGCGGGAAGCGTGCCTTGTCCTGTCCGAGACTGACAGCAAGCAGGGCAGTTTGTCAGTCCCTAAGAGCTCATACAGAGCATTGAGGTGGTGGGAAACGGGGCATTGCGGCGTCAGAGGTGGTGGATGCGCTGGTGAGGTACGTGTAGCTCTAGGGCTACACGCTGCGGTTGTATGGACGTGACATGAAATATGGGGTAAAAGTAGCATGCCAGAACAGAAGGCAGGAGCGTAACCCTGGGAAGTAGCAGCATTTATTGGCATCAGGAAGGGAAAAATGTCCCTTTTGACTTTAATTACACCCTTTGGATTCTGGCGATTTTGAGAAAAGGAAATGCTTGGGGACGTGCTGTGGTTGGAAAATAAGGCTCGCTTTAAATTAGGATCACTTTGGGGAAAAGGAAGAAAGGAAGGGACTGTAACAGGCATGACAAACTTCAGGACTTTACTGTGTGAAAGGCTGATGAATGCTAAGTTTGCTCATCTCCCCCCCGTTTTAGTGGGGATAGTTAGCACTGGCTGGGGCAGGCTTGGCATCTTACGCAGCTGGGTCCTCAGCAAGCCACCCTCCTGACCAGAGACTTCTCCAGGAGGCAAGGGAGGGAGAAGCTGCTCTCACTGAGAGCACTAAATGCATGGCTGCACCACGCTGTATGGCAAGTTTTGTGACTTCTCGGGAAAGAGATCCCGTTAGCCTCTGCAGAGAGCTCAGTATCCTGCTCTGTACTATCAAGGTACTTGTAAATCCTTACACTGTACCGTCGAAAGGCTGAATCCTCTGCTATATCTTCATTTGCTGCAGAGGGCGGTCAGCACAGAGATGAGATCTGTGCAAGCCAAAAGCACTGAGCAGGCTTCAGAGGAGGGCCCGTCCGAAGTCCTTGGCATTGTCCTTCAGCATGATGATGGGGAGTTTGAAGTACTTAAGCTATCAAACATTCATTTCATACAGAGTTGTTGGGTCACTGTATAGGTAAACCATTAGACTGATGAGCTCCATGAACAGAAGCCACCTCTTCTTTTATTTCCTGCAAGCATCTTCAGGGATTCTGAAAAAGTACTTCTGTGCCCATCCTCATATTTTATTATATAATGCCAAGTTAGTGATAGTGGCATGAAATAGTTCTGCTTACTTTCAGAGACTACAAAAGCAGTTTATCTTGGGACAGTGTGTGCCCGTGTGGGAATACTCACCTTCCTGACCTCACCCAAGTTTGCTGCCAAACTTGAGCTTATGGCAGCACTTGCAGTTCTGTTGTAGGTACAAACCCCAAGAGGTGTTTTACAAATGACAAATTTTCAGGAGTTGGCAACCCACGTGCCTTGCTGGGACCCTATCACGGTGTTATTTTCAGCGGTGCTAAGTCATCTTGTGCCAGCTGTGAGGTCTAAGTAATGTAACGGAGTGATGTAACCGAGCACAACTTTTTTCCGGTACTTTGAAGAGCAAAAAGGTAGTGGTGTCTCCATTGTTGCTGCAAGGTAATTTATGGTAAATATAGGCCTTTTAGGAACAACCGCAATGGCCACCTTGCTTGGGAGGCTCTGAACGCACAGGAAGCAAAGCTCCTCGTGCTGGGTTGCATTAGTCACCGCCGCTGCTTCATAGGCTAGCCCACAGGCCCTCAAGGGAAATAGATTTTTATTTATTTGGTTTAGCCTTTGATTTGTATCCCTCATCCCTCTATTTCTGAAAGTAGTACTACATCCTGGTGGGAGGGCCAGCCCTTCTCCCTGCCCCCTAACCTCCCTGTATCCTTTAGCCTTTCTCTGCAGACAGCTGACCCGTGTCCCTGCGTACATCCTCGCTTCTTGTTCGTTCTGTTTCTTTGTGCCGCACCGCGTGTTCTGCCGTTTCAGCTGGCTTTGTTGCTTCCCGTGTCTTGTCCCCAGAGCAGCACTGCCTCTCCTCTGCGGCTGGCCCACATGCCAGTGTTTTCTTTCTTCTTCAGACTCCCACAGTTCGCATCTTTGAACCTTCTACTGGCAGTTTGTCCTTCCAGCCATTACAGAAACTATTTCCAGATTTGAACTGATAAAAAGATAGTAGTAACGCTAGCTCCAATGCCATTCCTCTTTAGTATCTTTGCCTGCTTACCTTATCTGCATATCTGATTTATTCTTGGCAGCTCTGTATCTGTGCTAGGACCTGGATGTACATTCTCATTCCTATGAGTGGTGTATTAATAATATATATAATCACTGAAATGTCCTTTCAGTCTGCAGCTCTGAAAAACAGAACCTTGGTTTTTTTAAACTGACACAAACATCTATGACTTTTTGCACGTGACTGTAAGTGCTCCAAGGGAGATTTAAAATCTGAAACCTGTTATGAAAAGGCTAAGTGGTTTGCAGGCATTAACTGCTTTTTTTATATCTTATAAATTATTTAACTTATATCATGACATCAGTGATTACAAGTTATGTATTCCTGGCTCCCAGTCCTGCTGTGTTACCTCTCCCTCTGTTTGTATCCTGTGTAGGGAGAAACTTGATGAATATGAACTAAAATGAGAAAAAACGTTGTTTTCTAAACACACTGCAAATATTTGTTGTCTCTTGTACATCTTCATTGACGTCAGCTGATGTCCCGCTTGCAGAACAAACTTGGAATATGCAATAGGGACCTCTGGGTTGATAAGTAAGGTTCACTAAGAAACACATTTCACAGCACTCGGTTAGTAAAAAAGGGAAAAGGTTGGCAACTAAATTAGATTTCCAGTGCAGATTCAGGACACATTTTTAAAAAGTGAGTAGGAAAAGTGAGCAGATACTGACTTCAGTGAGATCATAGAGGTAAAAGTAATGAACACAGAGTCCTCTGAACGCATTTTAAAACTCTTCTTTTTAACATGATATTGTGGGAGTTTTATAATTGCTCTTAAGAAGAGGACCAAGAGCCAAGGTGGAAGTTTCAGGGCTAAGCATCACTCAAAGTTTTAGTTTTTTACTGCTTTGAAGTAAGGAAAGTGCCAGAAACGTGTCCAGCACAGCGTTAACAGTCAAAGAAAAACCTATTCTGTATTTATGTCTGATCGTTTGTACTATAGCATCTTGGCTGACGATGTACCGCAAGATATGTCAATGAACGTGCTTTGCAATTCTTCCCGGATTTTGGCAGGCAAAGATTCAAAATACGGTATGACTTTATGCTTGTGGTATGATTGCCCAGAAGAAATCTACTGCAGACTGCAAAAGATGGAAGCTTTTATGCAAATACCATTAAATTCATCACAGCGTGTTGCGGCACTATTGTCCTGAAAAGGTTTTCTACTGATGGATGCGTGTTATTTTGGCAACCGAGCAAGAGGAGGAAAAAGAAGGGATGCGTGGGCGTGCTGCATTGGCTGCTGTGTTTTTGGGAGCTGAGCGTCCAGGTCCACATTAAATCACCTCTTTGTTTGTGGTTAGCATTGGCATGGTCTATTTATATGGAGAAGTTGATCTAGACCTTGAGACCTTTTCTCTTGTGTTTAACCTGGTATGGACAGTGTTGATGGAAGGTGTGTGTCTAACAGTTTGGGACGTACTGGCTGGTGCCACGATGTATCTGAAGGGAGGTATCAGCTGCAGGACCACTGAGAGGATAAGACTAAGCAGACCATGTCGAAGCAGCTGTAGGATGTGTGGTGAAAGCACCCTTTCCCGAGGCTCGCTAGTGGAAACTACTACATTATTGTCTGTATCCTGTGTTCCTGGCACGGAGTCTGAGACTGGTCTAAAGAAGGAATGGTTCTCTGTGTGTAGTCTGAATGTTGGTATGTGGTCAGCAAACCTCATCCAGATGCTTGTATCTTGCTGCATACTTTTGAATGTTCTTTTTCTGATGAATGGCAAGAACAGGTTTCTAAAAATAAATTAATGGTTTTCCCTTTTTACTTCCTGTGACTTAATATACTTTATTTATCTATATAGCTACTAGTCATCGTCATTCTTCAGCTCACAAGAGTATAAACAGAAATGAGACTGAGTCACAAAGTAAGGGTGTGGAGCCAGGCTTTTTCCAGGTTTTTAGCCAGGTGTAGGAGTTGCAGCCTGGGGCTCATGGAGGGAAAGGGCTGGCTCGGGGGTTGCGCCTCAGGGGTCTCGCACGTGAAATAGGCAGCATGGAGGTGAAAGGCTGCCTGCTGCCGCTTTCTGCGTCTTCTTCCAAGGTGGTGTGACCTTGCAGCTCTGTGCAAAGAGTTAAAAAATAAATTAAAAAAGAGTGGATTTTAGAGGTTAGTTTATCACTAAAATAATAAAACCCAAGTGAGATTCCAGTTAATTATTCCTCTCGCACTACCCCTAAGGTTGGTCAGACCAACAGCCAAAGCAAGTTACTTTCATTTAATCAGCTCAAGCAACATACTTTAACAAATTTAGTTTTATTAAAGGGCATATAGTCGATTCATCATGCTGCTGATAGTGTGCCCCAAGCCAATCATAAACTTGCATCAAATAGATCTGAAAATAAGTTAATGTTATGGGGGTTTTTAGGAAATGGTCTCCTTTCTGTGGGGATTGCCTACTAAAATTTAAGGCTGCTCTGTACAACAGTAGCAGAACATGCTATAATTTTGTTTACTCATTAGAAATGTGAAGTAATCCGACCTAAAAAATGCTGAGCATCATTTTTGTTCCCAGAACATATCTTGGGAGTACCTCACTTTGTTGCTAAGCTGCACATCTGTATGGTATAATGTATGTTAAATAGGAAGGACACCTTATAAGGTATACCGGACAATATGAATTTGTGCTGTCTGGAGCTCTGTGTATACACATACATGTGTTTGCAGGTATGGCTAATAGGACTTGCTAACAAACAAAATAATGCAGAGTGAGCGTCAACATATTCCATTTTTTTATCAGCATGACTGATTGTATAGAGGGCATGAATTGAGTAATCCATAACTTTCATGTCAAATGGTTAAATGCCTTCAGTTCAGCTCTACTAGAAGTCTGTGCAGTATATTGGGATATATCATATGACCTTGTATGTAGTGGAAGATAACATAAGATTCCCCCCCACACACTCTATCCATATATCTTTTCTGATCGTGCCAATATGTACATTTTTCACATTTTCATGTGCACTATGTCTGTTTTGCTTCTTACTGGTAGCTTTGCTTCCTTCCCTTCTTTCTCTTCTCATTAGTAACCATGCTTGTGTAGCTTCATCCTCAGCTATTCTTGCTGTTGGATTGCCTGGTGAAAGCAACTGCTGCTCTGAGAACTGCTGTGTAGGGTATTGCAAAAGATTTCTGTGCTTCACTCCTAAATGTCGAATTAATTAAAAGGAATCAAAGCTTCAAAAACCAATAACCTTCCCCCCCGGATCCATGTTTGCAGTTCCTTGGAGTTAAATGAAAGTCTGCTATAAGGAGACAGGGACAGTATTTAGTCCAGAATACGTTGTTGTCACAGGCTTCTGGAGATACTGGTATCACCACTGAACTAGTAGGACTGTGTTTGCAGGCTCTATCAATTCGTCAGTGAACAGTCTTCTAGGGTTTAGTGTTGACATCGACAGGGACGTAGATCTGAAATGTTATTTCATCTTTACAATTGCTGTCAATAATCCATTTGGCAGATAGCTGAGACCAGCTAAAAGGCACGAGAGAACAGCCTAAGGTACGTTGCGAGGACATACTTCAGCTAACAGAAACAACTATTTCTACGCTACAGATTTGTATTTCAAATTCAGTCACCTTGTAGAAATATTTTACTTCATGTGCCCTGAGATGGAAGATGATGTTTGGGCTCTCGGAATAGGAACAGATCCTGTTTCTGAACAATTGTACTCGAGGACATGCAGGAGATCCTCCTTTAGCTCACATGGTGGGAAGCCAGGTTGAGAGGCAAAGGCTGAACACAGAAATGATGTTCTAGCCCTTTTGTACATGCTTTAGAAGTGCAAAGTATTTCTTTACCCACTGATCTTAAAGGACTTCATAAACTTCAGTGAGCCATCAGGAGAGCCCATCAACTCCTTTTGCATCGCATTTGTTTGCTGTCGCAGAACTTCTGTTATATGGCAAGAATGGATATGTTGAATTTATGGGTTTGACAGGTAACAGAAAACAAGAATTGTCCTTTCAGTTCACTTGAAATGGATTAAGCTGAGAGCAGATAATACTTGTCCAGGATACAACCATGTGCATTGTGTAGGTGAGAGTGGAAGAAGCAGAGCAGCATCCATCTGCCCCAAATTAAACAGGGTAAAATTGTTCTAGGTGCTCCTTAGTTAAGAATTGGAGTTTAGACTACCAGTCTGTGCTTATTCACTCTGCTGTTTACTTTGCAGGGGACTGCTGAGTGTCGTCAGACTGGAAAACCTGGCCTAAATGAAATGGCTTATTTTTTAAAATTGCAGCTGATCATTTTCTTTTGAGAATGAATCTGGTTTCAAACAGGCTATGAGTAATGACAGGTCGTCGACTGCAAGAGAACTTGTGCTCGCCAGTACCATTCTTACACTGCTGTAATGTCTTGTGTGTGTTGTGATACAGTATTTTTAATCTTAATCATTTAAGTCCATCTGACAATATAACTGAGTAGTGGGATAATAAAAAACAAAGACCGCATATTAATTACCAATGGAAGAGCAGAAACAGGTTTTGGTTTAGATTTTAAACATTCTGTTACATACCAGAGGCATATAAATCAAATCTAAGCCTTTTAAAGCTAATAGTTTCTAAATGGCACATGAATGAATTGAATTTTTAAACTTTCTCCTTGTAGCATCTTGCTAACAAGCTTTCAGTTAAATGAGCTGGATTCTTGTTTCCAAAACAAGATCTTTGTTGTCTTGATAATATAAATTAATGAAAGCTTTCCCTTTTCTCTTTCTCTTCAATATATTTTCTCAAAATAGCTCATCGGGACTGTATCCTGCAATTTGCTGTGCCCTCTGGCCCTCATCCAGCAAAGCACTTAAGCATACAAATAGCCCTTGTTTTGGTGGGAAGTGGGCAACTGAGCACGAGACCCTCCTGCATGTCCCACCAGCTTCCATGCCTTTGTGTTTTCAAGGGAAATCAGCACGCTTCCCGCCCCACATGGTGTTTTCTCCACCAAACATGAACAATATTTCACAGTACAGTCCTGATCCTTTATTCGTGCATCTATTTAAGAGGTTTTCAGAACTATTTAGTTGGAGTGGAGGATCTTTGTGTTTCAGGTAGCTTCTCATGAACTCTGCTCTGGAATTCAGCAGAGATGTTGACATCCATCTTCATTTTGGAAGAGAAGCACATGTCTAATGGTAGTTGAGGAGTTCAGCATCTCATCAGTCACGGCACTAAATCTTTAAAGTAAAATCCAGTCAAAGCAGTTCCTGGGAGCCTGCGATTGATTTCAGTCCAGCAATTACTCTGTATTGACTGACTCGAGCACATTGTCCATCTATAGCAGGAGTTGTCTGCAGAGACTCGGTTGCGGGAAGCTTTCACATTTTGCAGGTGGCAAATAAAATCAGGGACCCTAGCAAACGTATTTCAACCTCAACGTGAACAACTTAATGTTAAAAAAAAAAAAAAGGGATTTAAATCTCATGCACTGCGTGAAGGGTGTATACGTGCTGTCGTTTAATAATGAAAGTAGGAAAATAACGATTTCTCATAACTGGATTATTACAGGGGAATGTCCCTCCTCTGGAGTTTGGTATTTGCTGTTTTGGTTTGTATTTGGTTTACTGTCAGACCAAAACGGGGAGCTAATTTCAGCTTTTACCCTTTCCCAAGTTTGATACCGTTGCTCTTTCTGTTTCTTTGCACTTTATTTGCTGCTTTCGTTTTTATTCTTTTATTTTTAAGATTCGAAAGGGGGAGAAAAAAGGATATTAGAGAAACAGAGACCGAACTGGGTAGGGAAAGTGTTTCAGCTATCCACAGGCAGGAAATTTGATCTCCTCTGGAACCTGAATGAGTCCTGGAGCAGTCTTGTTATTTTTATATATTTATTTCCCTGTTTGGCTGTTCTGCCTGCTTTTCCCACGTTATCATCAAAGTGGCCCCAGAAGGGACAGTTGTGAAACAGAAACTATCTGTGACTAGAGGAACAAAACCAGAACTTTTGTTAAGCTACAGATGCCTTGGTTTTAGCAAAACCAAACAACTTTAATTGCCATAAGTATTTGCAAATGTTGCCACTCTCTTCTAAATGTGTTTTAATATGGGGGGAGGGGGGGGGGAATGGGGAAAGGCAAGGAGAGATGTCCGTGGCAGCCCCATCTCATTGAAATTTGGGTTGAGCCAGTACACCCATGGTGGTTTCTCCCTCTTCCTACTCTCTGCCCTGGCCTGAATGCAGATAGGTTTGCAGCAGTGAAGCTAAAGGAAAAAATAGTTTCTTCCCCTGGTTCACATGAACTGCTTTGAACTGGAACAGATGTGGATGTACAGAACTATCTGCTTACAGCAACTGTTCCATTTATAACCACGGGTTTTCTATTCAGGTCTCTTTATCATTTTAACTTATTTTCTGTTTCCACATCCTTTTCCACAATAAAATATTCTTAACTAAATGGTTTTCAGCTCACATCCAAAACCTTTGCAAGTACTACTCCTTGCATGAACTTACAATGCCAGCATTATTGTTCAGTGACTTTTTGCTAATAATGATGGCCAGCGGAGGCAAGGTCGAGTTTGGGTTTGTGGTATTTGTAAGATGGGGTTCGGAATATCAGTTTATTACCAAATTAGGGCAGAATCCAGAGTCTGATGTAATGATGATAAAATCTCACAAAAGGTGTTTGTAATATCTAACTTCCAAATGGCATTTCTGTTAATTTTCTGTTTTGTTGAACTGTATTCAACTTTGGTGTACAAAATAAGTTTGTGTGCAACCCAGGCCAAAATTGTTCCAGTGAGTACAGATAAGAGATTCAAATTCAACCACAAAAATTTGGATGGCAGTGTTGTTTTTGCTTTGTGTTTTTCATGAACTCCTACTTCGGAGTAAGTTCATTCATTGTTTCATTTGATTAAGTGCTCAATAATTAATTCTGCAAATGCTATGCTAAGTAAGGAGGTGAGCCCTGCAGTTCCCATTGACTGAGACACAGGGATATGTCCAGAGATGAAGAAAAAATGCATGTAGTCACAGATGAAATCAGTAGTGGTGTTTGGTTAAGACTAATCAGTTATGCCTCTCCAGTTGTGCGCTCACTTGAGCAGACCATGTGGCCTTTATTACAAAATTAGGAATTCATTTTTTTAGAGTTACTTCAGTTTCTCTGTTCTCTAATTTTCTATGGAAACAGTCAGTTGTTTGTATATTGGAGACTGTATGTGTCAAGTTCTTTGTTTTAGTTCATTGCTTTCGGCCTTGACGCAGAAGACAAAAATTTCATCGAAGTTGTGGACACAGATAGGATTTTAATCTAAACCATATTAAAAGTTGAAACCCTCCTTGACCGTGGGGTTTCTTAGGGTTCAGCCATGAACTACCTCCCGCAGTACCTTTGGGAAGCCCAGAGCTTTTTCTTTGTAATCTGAAGGCACTTGTCTCTTCTGGTTGACTTAATACCAACTCTGAGACTGGATGATACAGTCCTGTGCAGCAATGTTGTGTTGGTGTTGGGATACTCTGAGGAACAGCCTAGGAAGGCAGGGTGTCCCGGTACCCCAGGCTATGGATTCGTCACAGCATCGGGTAAGAAATGCTTTGCTGTTGTCGAGTTACCTTCACATTGCTCCAGTTGCATTAAGGTAAATGAAAATAAAAGTAGATATTCACAGTATGGAAAAGAGAATTTCAAATGTTCCCCAACAACAAATAGATGAAGAAACAAAAGGAAATTTTGTGCTTAACCTGCTCTTAGCTAGGTGAAACGGATAAGATCTCACTCTCAGTCTGTCAAGCTGATACAGTGTAGATGGGTTTCTGACACACAACTTGCACTCAGACTCACTTAAACTCTTGTGTAATTGCAACCCCGGGGTGCACCTTTCAGCACGAAATGTTTCTCTTGCTCTTTTCTCCTTCCCATTATCCATATGCTTTCTATTTCAATAGCTGTAGCTCACTTTATTTGCTTGGTTTAATTTTCATTTAGAGTTTCTTCTAAGAAAAAAATACACATATTCAACTGCAAATATTTCTTTAATCTCTTTGAGTGTTTTTGGTTATAGCGTGTGTTGCCACCACATAGAAAACCCTTTCCACATTATCCCCATGACAGAACTTTTCTCCTGAACTCTCCTAGTGTCCTTGCACTACCCTTCTGCAGCTTTAATAAGAATTAAAACTTCATGGGAATGTACCCAGTCCGCAACCACATCAAAGCTGTGGTTGAAGTCCGGTTTTCAAACAACCCCGAAAGTTGGCCAAGCCTGGTGTTTCAGTTTTGATTTGATATGTTATATAGAGGCCCTACTTGCAACATTCAGCCAAGGCTGGAGAGCAGGCATCAAGTTCCCAAAAGCTAATTGCTGTCTGGACTGAGGCAACATCTCATTTGTCCATTCCTGTAACTTGTCCACATGAGTTGTTTTATCCTCTCTTTCACCAGAGCAGCATGTAATTTGTCTGGTTTTAATATTGACCAGTAGTAATTTCTTAATGTGAAGAATGTGCAGTGAAGGAAAATCCGTTTACAGTTCTTTGATAGATCAGTTCCATTTTTGTTCACATTTGCCAGTTTTATTGACTTTATTTTTAAGGAAAAATAATTACGTGGAGTCTGGTTTTAGTCGAGGACTTTTCTGTTTTATGTGAGGAACAGACAAAGACCTGTCGCATCATAACAGTAAAACTAGGTGGGGAAAAAAGTGTTCTTTCCCTTCAACAAACAAATCAAGTGCTTCCACCGTATAAGAATATACAGCAATGTAACACGTGTGGGCACTAAGGATAAGCAGACACATCAACAGAAGGAAATCTCTGACAAGTTTTAGGTATGTCACTTGGGTATGGGATGTATCTTAGTAGACAGTCTGTCGCTTTTATTCCCTAATAACTTTTGACAAGAGACAGATAATACTGCAGAGTTTATTTTAAGGTAGATTGTTTAATTTTCTGTCTGTTCTCTTTCTTTCTTCCTTTTTTTTTTCTCTCCTCTGGATACTTTTCCTTTTTCATACCAAAAAAAATAGTGCCCTGGCTATTTGTTAAGTTTGGGGATTTGGGGTAAGTAGCTGATTATATGTGGGAAGGAAGCAATGGATGCAGAGAGCAGCTGGATGCTGTCGGAGTGTCAGTTCCTTGGCGGTGGGAGACGTGCCCCCCACTCCCATCCCTCTGCCACGCGATGCGTCCCTCGGAGCCGGGTGGGAGCTCGGGGGTTACCGGGTCTCCATCTGCAGGAGAGAGGTGATACTCCCGAGCTGTCCCCGAGGTTCATGTGGAAGAATACAGCTTTTTTTTTCCTTTTTTTTCCTCTTCTTTTTCTTTCTGGATGCATGTTGTTCTTTGGTCAGGTGAGCACTTGAGAGTATTGGTGAGTACTCTTGTGCAGAGCGGAGTAGTGGAGGTCAGTCGCAGCCCTCGGGTCCCTGCAAGCCCCAAGTCTTCCCTGGCACAACTGAGCAGACTCCCAAACTGTATGGTTGTTCAACAGTGGATCGGATGTCTAAAAACATAGATTATCTGAACAGTACCTGTGACCAAAAAGAGATTTAAACATCGGGGTCTCCAAAACAGAAAGAGTTTGTTTGTTAACCAGTGCCTGAGCATGCTTGATGCAGACAGCTGGTGCTTTGCTGTCTCTCTGCATCCAGCTATTCTCTCACAGCACCGAATACATCCCGAGGCTGAGCACCCCGAGAGGTGCTGAGTGCCCTCGTCTCCCATCGCTTCCCACGGTCAGAGGGCGCCGGGGAGGATCAGTGAGTCAGAGGCAGAGCTAGGCAGCTGTGCGGCAGCAGCGGCTCGCTGCCTTCTGGGGCTGGCTTGTTTGGGATTGAGGATTCAGGACCAGAAGAAACGTAAGAGTCCTCTTGGGACCAATGTGGGAACATAAGGGCTGTCCAGAGAGGCTGCACCTGGGAGGAAGAGGATTTTTTTTAAACCTCTTGAAAGCGGGTAAATTTGGATGATGCTCTGTCTTTTCTAGCTTCCCATTGTGCACAGACTGATTTGTTATACATCTGTGGCAGGATCGATAGATGAGGCATTGGAATATTTACTCACCAAGTTTGAAGGGCACAGAAATTTGCCGTGGGAAACTGCCGTGTTCTTGTAGGCTGGAGCTTCCCCAAGCCACACTCCGCCTCCAAGCACGTCCCACAGCCTCCTCCAAGAAGGGGGCAAGAAGTCTTAGCCCAAACAGAGAGAGGATAATCTGCCCCTGAAGAATTTTCTTTCAGGTTCAAAACATCTGAGCTCCAGGTTGGTTGGTTAAGTGTTGTTTGAAAGGCTGTTTTTGTAAAACACATGTCAAAGCCCTTCTTAAATCCGATAAGCTCTTTGCATCGGTTGGTGTCTTGCAGCGAGAATTTGCCAAAGTTTGCGTGAACAAGTGTTTCACTTTGTGTTTTCTGTATTTTAGTGATGTTTTACAGCAGTGGGAGTGTGCAGCATAGGATCAAGGAACTCTTAGTTAAAAAAAAAAAGAAGAGGAAAAGATCCATCTTGCCTCACTGTATTTGTACAGTAAAATTATGAACTTCGACCATGAGGGTTATAACTGTAGCATTTCTGAGCCCTCACATCAATAAAGTGTTCTGCTTTCCGTTGTCTGTGGTTTTAGAAGCAGGGATCTTAGAGCAATACCATCTTTAGCTCATCAGGAGGTTTTGCTCCATTCTCACCATTCTCTTGCTTAAACACTCGATCAATCATTTATGAGTCTGCTACATGCAGCCTTCACCTTTCCTTGGACTTGGTAGCGTTATTTCTTTCCACCCTAACTTACACAATAATCTTACAGCTTAAAACAACGTTCCTTACTCGATGCATGTAAAACTTAAACCCAATCAAAAAGTCCAGATAAAAGTAAACAGTTGGGTGTGTAGATGGATGCCTAAAACCTGCCGCTATACTAAACTTTTCTGAGAGCACTGAAGAGAAGCTTATCCTTTAAACTTTCTTTATAATGCTTTATGAGGGAATAACTCGTAGACTGTTAGCTTTTATTTTTCTAGGGAGGGGCAACCATCAAGTAAAAATCTGTCTGGAGTAAGTGAAATTGATAGTCACCAAAGTATATGTTACAGTTTGGAAACGTCTGTGAGAGGCAGTCACTGAGAACAGGCCAAAAAGGGAGCCTGAAAGAAAAATTAGAAGGGGGGTGGAACGTTATTAAAGCTGTAATTATAAACAGAGGAGGCACTCTGATATTATTTCTTTTCTTTAAAACTGTTGTGTGAGCAGGAATTGCTGCCTGGGAGTTTGCAGCATGGGATGCAGGAACCCTTTGTTAGGGAAGAGGGGAAGATGCATGCTGGCTCACCAGATTTATGCATTCACATAATGCATGTGGACCATAAGAGTTATGAACTGTAGGGTTTCTAAGCCCTATTATTAGTGTTTTCCCACTCGCTGTAACTCAGCTCCAGTAGGCAGGTAATTGATTAAAAGAAATACAGACTGCCCCTCCTCTGGAAAATGTTTGACTCCTGACTGGTTCTGAAACGCAAAAATCCTGGTCTGCTCCTAGCATCACGTTGTGTGTGGATATGGTCTATCATCCAGCACATAGGTGCAAATGTTTTGGAAAGGGCTTTAGAAAAGTATTTCCACCTCTGTTTTCCTTGATACCAGCAGCTATTGCACCCTGAAAATAAAATGAGAGCCGATTCCTTTGCCTGTTAAGGAAAGGGCATATGCTACTTGTTTGGGTGGCTTCAGAAATGTTGCATTGGAAGATAGGCACCAAAGCTTCACTGAGGTCAAGGGATGGGCTCCAGCAGTAAATAAGTTGTGTAGGTGCTGGGAAGGACCCACCTTGCAGATGACCACCGCGGTCTGCAACCTGTCACCTGGGGCAAGAGGTTGTCTGTCTTGGTGGCCATGCTGACTGCTCAGCGTGCAGGCAGGAGCAGCAACGGGCTTGCAACACTTTTACTCCATGTAATTAAACACTTCAGCAGTGCCAGTGGGCAGCAGCTGTTTTGAAAATAACATGATGGAAACGTGTCGGGACATTTTGGTGGCAGTAAGCCTGTGCATACTTGCAGCTGAGAGCACCCTGCCTCCCCTTTGATGCCCCACTCCGTGCCCTCGTTTCAAATGTCCTTAAGGTTGGCTGCATTAATGAGAGCTAATTTGCTTAACTTTGAAAAGCTGTAGTTCACGGAGCATGTGTATAACCCATTCAAAAGTCTGCTCATGTGTTACGCTCGTCCCTGGAGCTGTTGCGCACTCGCTTAGTCTCCCTTCAGCAGTGTAATTAAAAACCACTCTTGTTGATGGGCAAGCAAGACGGGCTCTTCTCCGTGCTCTGAAGTGTTTAAATGTAATGGCAAATTTCATAAACAGTCCCATAGGCGCTGGCACGTGTTGTTCATGAAGGGTAATCCTGACAGCACACACCGTTTTGTAGTTTATATATAGGGTGTTTTAAAAATTTATGTTAATTTTTTGTGGAGCTCATGGACGTGTTCCAATTGTGCTCTCTGTGCCTCCAGCTGGGGCTTTCATAGGAATTTTGAACTTAAGAATACAGGAACTGTAGATGGGAAATGTGGGGGAAAATATTTTGTGTTGTTAATACCATTTTCAAATTTTTTGTGGTATCTTGAAGATTATTGTGGGGTTTTTGTGACACCTGAGGCCATCAAAGTCACATCGTGTTAGTAAGAAATTCCACTTTCCGTGGCTGGGCTGCAGAGAGTGAAAATGAAGTGTATCACGTGGACGTTATTTGTTGCGTAAATGGAGGGATTGATGGCTGTCGCTGTTGGAATTTTTTTTTTCTCCCTGTGGTGGCTTTTGTGTTCACTTATTTCATTCAGTTGCAGTCCTAGAAAAACTTACGATGTCTTTTTAGTTTTGTCTCAGGTGACTTTCTGGTGAAGGGTGTTTATAGAAAAATATTTTACTACTATATGGGAGTATAAGAAAAAATGGTACGTTTGGAGAAGCTTGAATGACTCCAAATTTCTGTCCTTTTGCTTTGTGTTGTTATTCCTCATCCTTGTCACTACTGGAACACTGATACTTTTGGAAATACCTTTACAGTTTGATCCTACAAGTTAGTCAGTAATGAAGGAGACCTATCTAGCCTGGAAGATCTTCACTTAGCATCAGCAAGACAAATGGCCTGCTTAAATATGCAGAGGTTTGTGTTTTCCTCGATCAGGATTGATATGCTTTGCCCTTAGTACTGTACTTACTTATTTTCAGTTTCTTTATAAAGAAGGCCCTGTAGTCAAGTGGTCAGAGCAGGAGCTAGCCGTCTGACCTGGGTTGTACCCATGACTCAAATTGCACTGAGTCAACACGCATCTCGGCCAATCCAGGCTGCAAACTGAATTATTAAGAATGACTTTACTGAAGTTTTGCATTTGGATTTAGCTTATGTGAAGGAGAAGTGGTATTAAAGCTGTTGGAACAGGGGAGTTTTAACTGGAGGGTTGTTTTATTTTAGTTTTTTTTTAATCCATGTTTGTGTTCTGCTCCACCATGAATTTATTTTAAAATCTAGTTGTGCATCAACACATTCTCAATCTGAAATGGAGATCTCGGACAGAGATGTTTTAAATGTTTGAACTGAATCCAGTTTTGAAGTACCACAGTTATCTAAGAAGTACATCAAAGTTTCCTTCAGTGTTCATTTCTCATTATTATCTGTTCTGGAGCACTGATTGTTTTTCAGTATAATTAGTGTATGTGTTACCATAAGTTCTCTTTCTGATCTTGCATCAAACGTGCTCTCATGTTTACAGAGAAGAATCTCATCCAGTATCTATGAAGCTAAGTTTTACTATGTCAAAACTAAACTTTTGCCCTGATTCCACAATTTTAGATATCAGATCTGTGTACTGTCAGGTCACTCAAAGGTACTGGTTTGGTTTTCTTTGAGTATGGACACATATGGTTTGCATTTCTGTCAAATTCCTCAAAGCACCCACATGAGTTAACGGTGGCTCTGTTCCTCTATGCCACTTTTAGGTTGGCTGTGGCAGGACAGTTGATCATAGATCTAAAATAAAGCCTGCTGATGCCAAATTGCCCCACCAAAAATGTCTTGAAACTTGAACCAATAAAGTGAGTGTATTTACCCTTCAGCGTTTTGTGTTATGTGACTGTGGAGTTTTGGATCCGGTACTAGCAGCCTTAAATCTTACATTGTTAAACCAAACTTGTTGTTGCTTATCTTCCTGGAAAAGGATGTGTTCCCATGGCTTGGGATGAGAACCAGACAAGTGCAAAATACTTGCTCTGGGTAGGAATAATTAGCTGGTAAAATAGCAGTTCCTCGGAAAAGGGTCATAAACTATGCATAAATCTACAATGTCTTATGTTGCAGGGAACATGTTGGCATATGCAATAGATCATGTAGTAATTCTGCTCAGGGCTGGAAAAGCCTGACCTGGAGTGCTTTATCCAGTTTCAAGCATCTTTTTGCAAGAAAAATGTGTATCATACAGCCTAAAGCCGAGAGAAGAGCAACAAAAATGAAAAGAAATCCAAGAAAATACGTCTTAGAAGAAAGTAGTGGAAGAGAGGCATTTGGCCAACGGGGTTTGCAAAATTCCATTTGGGTTTCTAGGAAGAACTGTTGTTTGTGGGGGAATATTCATTATCCTTGTCCTATTCTGAGGTGCCCCATGTTAATGCTGAAATTCCTTTGTAACTTGGAGGGAAAAGTCCATCTTACAGGAGGGGAATGGAAATAGTGGGAAGCCCTCTGTGCACGCATGGCCTCTGTGCCAGCTGCTTTCAGGAACTCCTGGGTCATCATGTCCAAATCTTTGCTATTTCGGGCAACCACATCACAGAATCCCATTCATAAATTTCTCAAGTACCATTATAAAAATAGTTGGATTTTATTTATTTATTTATTTATTTATTTATTTTCTTTTTTGCCTCCATTGCTCTGATATGACCCTCATGCCTCTGACCTGGAGCCTCATCTCTAATGATCGTCTTTGAGTGTTTTAAACATTAATGTAGTCACACGTGCACTTTATTTGTTCTTCATTGCCCTTAGGCTTCTTGAGCACCCGACTGGGGTGGGAGGAAGAGGGTAATGAAGGGGTAGTTTTCTATTTCTTTTATTGTCTTCTAGAAAGACAAGCTTCTCCCTCCATCACTGCCACCACCTCCTCACTCATTTGGCATCTGTTTAAATTTGAGTTCATGTTTCTGAAATAGGGGGTGATGAGTACTGCAGGCAATATGCAAGAGAAACACTGCTGTTGCTCTTTCATCTTTACTGGAAGTGCCTTGCTTCATATACCCTAAATTGTCATTTGCCTTTTTCTGAGCTATGTCTCACGGAGGAATAATTGTACTGTGATCAACTGACATGTCAGGAAGGAGTCCTGAAGTATCTGCAATGCTAGACAGAGCTACCATGTGATGCCTCTGGAGAAGATTAGGAACAGCCTGTGTTTGAGCAGAAACCACGTTCTACAGCACTGAGAGCCCTGATGGGCTTGTAAAGGAATTACAGTCATAGGAAAGATATTTCCGTGGGTGTCCCTTGAAATCGAGAAGGCCCATTGCTCTTGGGCACAGGGTGGACAGGCAGTGGGCGTGCAGTTTGATCATAAGGTGCTAGCTGCAAGTTGTTCTGCTCTTCTGCTCTGAGAGCACTCTGCTTCCAGTAGTGACCAGAAGTTCTCAACAGAAAGTGTCTCCCAAGAACAAGACGCAGGTGCCTGTGGGAGTGGAGTGTTGCATTTACAGTTTCTTACACCATCACGAGGGGGCTCGGGCAATCCAGCAACTTCAAGTTGTTACCTATGGTAAAACCAATTTCTGCTTAATTTACAAGGAAGAAGAGGTTTACAAGGTTGTCCCTTAACTGACATGTGAGAGAGGAGCTGATGAGGTTTTCTAGAGATAGAGCAAGAAAAATCTCAGCTGGTTTTTTGGAGGTGAGGGTCACGAGGCAGTAGTATAAAGGCTCAGAAGATTCCCAGCTAATCACCCTCACCTCTTTCGGTAGAGGGAATCACACACCCTCATTGTGGACAGCAAGTCCAGTTTCTGAGAGGAGGTGTTTCATCCAGGAGTTCAGGCAAGAGATCCAATTTAGAAAACTGAAGAAATGTTTGGTCAGGTGTGGTTTACCACATTGTATGTGGCTATATTTCACATACTTTGAAAAGTCCGAGAAATTTATTGTCACCAGGACTTGAGCAGAAACAGCCTTGTATTTGCATCTACAAAGTAAGGAGAAGGCAGAACTGTCAGTACATGGTAAAACCGTTAAGTATCCTTCCCCAAACCAGAAGAAAGAGACTCCAGCTCAAGGGCAGAATGAACTTCGTGCCAGTGATGGGGATATCGATGCATTTTAGGATTGGAGAAGCTTGGCATCCCAGCTTAAACTGCCAGCCATTGCACCCATGAGGACTGTGACCCATGAGGATGCAACCAGTGTACCTCGTTTGGTTCCTGATGATGAAGCAACAAGGCTCCGTTCAGAAGGGCAGAGTTTTAAAAGGTCATTGCAGGGTGGAAATTTTTGTCTGCTGAACTGAATCAATATTTTGCAATTTATAAATCTTACAGCTGTGTGGTGCGCCCCAGTGATGTTGGTGGATTAATGAAAGATAAATGGCTGTCTGCACAAGAAGATCCCTCCCCCCCGCTCTTTTTTTCCTAAGGCATAGGTTTCCTAAAGCATAGGTTTCCTAAGGCATAGAAGCAGCAGCACAACCGGTCACTTTGGTTGTGCTGCTACTAAGCGTTTCCATATTTAAACAGTACTCCAGATTGTTTATTGAAGTGGGTAAGCGATACGCCATCCAAACCTCTGGGAATCGCACCATAAATTTCCCAAATAAATAGGCATAAGGAGAGAAGCCAAACAGGATACAAGTGCTCAAAAGCCTCAAGATTAGCAAGATGTGTCCCTTTCTGTCAGACCAGCAAGTAAGTGTTTTACTATGCAAAACAGCATTTCAGATACAGATTTTTCTACAATTGGCTGATTTTGGTGCTTGGCTTCTTAAATCTTGTTTAAAAGGTCACAGGCTGAGTCCCTTCTAAGAGCCTGAGGGCTGATTAGCAAGCGGAAGATTAGCAGAGAAAGCACTTGATATTTTCTTGTCCAGGGAGATCCCGATAGGGTGCTGCGGAAATTGGTATGCAGGCTGGAGTAGGTGCAATGAGGCATTTTTTTTCCGCTGGAACATCATGTTCAGGAGTGACAGGGTTGGTCTGTAGATATTTTCTCCTGTGAGAACTGGCACTCCAAAAGCTTTGGGCTGGGTCAAGTCATACCTATGTTTCTGCTTCGTCCAATTTTCAGTACCACTAAAGCATCCAGCCTTCCACAAAATACAATTTCGTGATGTACTATTGCGGGACATTAATCAAGAAGACTTTCTGTGTTTTTTGAAGTCTCCTTGAAGCATCTTGTTGGCCTGCTTTGTCCGGAGCTGTGCTGTGGTGGCATCCACTGTCCTTCCTGCCTTCAGTCACGAGGGCTTCACAGGCAAGAACCAGCCCGCAGGTAGGGAAGGAGTAAGGAATATAAACTGTTGCTCTGAGTTATAAATACTTCCTGAAGGAATATAGTTAGAGATGAAAGCTATCAGGAAAGAAGGCTTAGTTTCATATAAACAAAAATCATGCTTGTGTTAAAATTAGGTAAAGAAAATAAATAGATTCAGAAACATTACCTGTGTTGTAACGTTGAAGTGTTCCTCCGTGTAAGTACATGTAGTTATTGACAGAGGTGCAGTCACTACCCGCGGTTTGGGGGCACTAATATCCTTGATGTACGTACTGGTGGTGTACAAAATGCCTGTACTCCACCCTGCTCTCTTCACTGCTGCCGGAGGAGCTGCTCGGATGGAAGCTGTTCCTCAGGGAGGAGGTCTGATGTAGCTTTCCCTAACCAAGTCCCCCACCAATTTGCACCCCCTGTTCCTCCCCCCAGTATATGGTCTCTTACAGGCTGTAAAGCCAGGGTAATCGATTGCACACACATTTCATCCCAAGCATATCTGCTGCTGCTCCTCTATTGCTCCCATATTGGCAAGAAACAAATTTACATCACTTGGAAGGTCTTGTTTTTCTTGAGGTTTTTATCATGCGAAGGAGGCGACCAGGGCTATGTGTGTGCATTCGCTCGGGGGCTGGCTGCAGTGAGGTGCCTGCCCTTCTGTACGTCTTTACCAAGCAGCTAGTGGAGGGGTGCCTTGATCTTGAGTTGAGTGGGAGAGTGACAGTGTGACAATAAAAATTTGCAGCCCTAGGAATTTTTTTCAACCACTGCAACTGGTTCAAATATTTTAAATATCATATGTCTCTCAAATTAATGCATTGTGCAATAGCTGATCCAGCGTTACGACACCTGTTCCACCGTAACCACTGTTGCTCTGTCACCTCACTTCACAGAGTATCTCCGATACATAGCCAGTCATAATAAAAAATAGCAACAGCTTTGGGTTCCAGACATCCAAAAGGTTAGTAAAGCAAACGGTTGAAGGACGTTACTAGCAAGCTATCTCCACTAGATTTGAAATCAGTCAGAATTGCGCCATCTTCATTTATATTTACCTAGTTGCCCTCTATTCCTTTAAATACCAGTATTGACATCATTACTGTGGTCAGGGAGAAGAACTTTTCTTTCTCTTAATCAGCAACAGATTTATCGCAGGTTTAAAAGCAATCACTTCAAGGTAATTTCTGAAGAGCTTGAATATTTAAAAAAAATAAAAAATATAGAGACTATTCATGAGACTAGAAACCTAGCTGGCAAAAATGCATCATGTGATTTGTAAGCTGGTTGAACTAACCAACCAACATAGAGTATGTGTTATTAAAAAGCGATAAAGTTTGCAAATAACAGTTTACAATATATTTTGAAAAAGTTTATGGAATAACAGATATGCCAAAGGACAGTATCCAGAGAAATCACTTTTCTAAATACTTCAGTAAAACAAGAATTTTTTTTCACGCCGAGTATTGTTTTTCTAAATGTTTCAATGCTTGAAGATAAGCAATATATTAAAGTTTAATTCCATTTTATTCCATTGTTTAGGTTTTTTTCACGGAACTGATAAACATTTACCAGAACATTTTCCTTTTTCAAAAAAAAAAAAAAGACAGCAAGTGAAATATTATTCTGCTAACCAAAACAGAAAAACACAATAAAACCTTGTTTTAAGCTTATAAACTTAATCACACTTTAGAAGAAAATAAATTCCTCTCCTGAATTCTAGGATGAAACCTTGGCCCTCTATAAATAACAAGGTTACAACATCTTCAATGTCTTTCTCAGGAAATATGAAAACAAATAATGTTTTCTCTCTTTCTCTATCTGCATTGATGTCAAATGCTTGCTCTTGGCAGGAGTTGTCGTTTCCTTTCTTACCCAGAATATCTTCAGGCAGAACATCACCAAACTCGTGGATGTGATGCACTTTGGTCTGCTTCACAGTTGGATTTTGCTAAAGTCTGAGAGCTGTAGAAATAATTTAAAAAAAAAAACCCTAAAACATTTTTTGGTGGAGCCTTACATTGTACGGTCCGGGAGCAACCAATACCATTCACTTGCTGGACCATAATGGAACAACTACAATTTGGGAATTAATAGAATATTTGGCTATGAAAGAGACATACCGTTTGAAACTATATCATTTCTAGTTTTTTGGTTTGGTGGGCCATATGTTTATGGTGCTCAGAGTTGTATCCTCAAGGGAGGAGGATTTATGCCTAGTACTAAGGAGAGAGTATTGAGAGTATCTCAGAGGAAGCCTAAAGCCCACCTGGTGATGCTTGTAGTTGTCAGTCTCTTCTGGGGATGATTTCTCAGAGAATAATGAACAAGACAGAAAGGGCTCTCCCTTTTGCTATCTCACACTTTTTGAGATAAAATACTGGGCTATAGTTGCCCTTTATTATTTCTGGTTTCATTAGTGCATTAGTGTCATACATGATCATCTTAATGATTAGAAAAATTATCCTTTTTTTTGGAGGATGTCTCTTTGATTTTGCCAAGATGTCTTTGTTTATACACAGGTTGAACACAATGATCTTTCAAAATATGTCTGTCTTAGGTTCTCATGATATGAACTCATTGGGTGGGGTTTTTTTTGGGGGGGGAGGAGGGTGGTGTTAAGTGCCTACATGCTGGCTGTGGACACAACTGCCTTCATGCAGAAATCTGCTTCTTTAAGGGCCATACCTTTGGTATGAATTCTGAACTCCTTTTGGAAAAGTACTGCTGCAGAGCAAACGAGCAAGTTAGGAATGAAACCTGGAAATCTGGACAGAGATTTTGGCCCAGTTGCCTTTCACCACCTGCGGCACCCACAGAGCCCTCCACGCTCCGCTTCTTTCAGTTTTACAGTCGACAGCAATTTCATGGCAATTTCTTCTCCTTTGGTCTTTGGTAGTAAATGTGGATTGACCAGTGTGCCTTTGGATAATCCAGGCTTTATAGTAAGTCTGTCCCCTCTTACAATCTTGATAGTAAAGATTGTCAAAAGCTCATTAAGGAAGAGACTTGGTGAGCCTGGGCTTGGCGCTGCCATCATTATCAGCTTCCCTGCCAAGGGCCACACTACAAAGAATGTCTATCTCTGCTCAAACATTTCAAGTGTGCCTTTCATCTGGAGGTCTCGACATGCCTTACCAAGGCACTGGCCCAATCCTTTCTCTTGCCGGCACTGAAGGGAAGCTGGCTTTGCTAACAGATTAGTTTTCTGCTCCAAGAATAGTGCCACCTAAGATGGGACCAACAGGAATCCTAAGCGGGAGTATCTTATTTTCCTATAGCGTGTGTTCCTGCATCCTCTGCCCCAGGGCAAGCTAGCTGGCCGGCACGCGGCACCTTCCCGGAGCATCAGCCTCTTTGTGCTAGTCGGATCTCAGCTCTTAGAAAGGAGGAGGAGACTGCCTGGTCGCATAGTCACTTCTTAGGTCTTCTGCCTCTGGTATGCCTCAACTTAGTTCATTAAGCCTGGAGAACACAGGGAATGGTTTTCTCATAGATAGACAAGAGTTAATAGAGCTTTTCCCCTTCATCGATTTGCGTTCACTTGCTCAGGGAGAGAGAGGTACTGTTTCAATTGCCAGTGAAACTTCTCAGTTTATTGTCATATAGCAGTGTTGCTCAGCATCCAAGTTAAAACTGCAGGGGTATGAAGCAAACTTGCTAGAACTAAGCTTTTGCTCAGTGCAGGATTTTGGTTTTATTTCCTCAAATAGCACAGAGCTAGGGGCTGCACTGGGACCTTGGATGAATATCGCCTACCACCATCTCGCTATCAAATCAGCTCCACCTGCTTTGACACACCCAAAGAACGTATAGAACGTGGAGCTCTGCCATACAAAACCCGACCCACCCAGAGTGACTGGCTCTTTCAGTGCGAACGTAGAAGGGCTGCGGTTACTGAACATGGTGACTGTAGTCAAAAAGCATCTTTATCAGGTTAGCAAAACCTTCCAAGACATCCATGCCTAAGCCCTCGTGACTTTGATGCATGGAAATTTAAACATAAGTGCAAATGTTTTAAGTTTAGGACTTTAAATGGGAAACCTCTTGGATCAAGAGCAGCTTTGCCAGTAAGTGTATGCTATGACCACAGCCCCCGGTTGCAGTCTATGGCTGATATTTTAACAGTAAAACTGATAATCTTTGGATCCTCATTTTCACATGATTGGTATAAGGAGCTATTTGTAATAACCTGGTAAAGGAAAATATATTTAATATTTGAAATGCATTTAGATATCTTTAAAACCTGCTGTGAAAGTTTAGGTATACTTCATCCCAATGCATACCAGTACTTTTCCCCATAATCTCTTTTTAGTATTTCTTTCCTTTCATCTTACTGCTTCTATTGGTAACAACTGCCTTCCCTTGGAACATACAAAGAAAAATAAATAGCATCATAACCCTTCAAAACATAACTAACAGGATTCCTGGAGCACGGATTCAGTGGATCTTGTGTCTAGTTCATCCTCCTGTTCCCACGACACGTGTAACTCAGGATATGACATTGCCGAGTGCATTCAAGAAAGTCATCAGTACGCGTTTTGGAAGTCAGCAGTAACTCGCGTAAGAAAGAGGATTATGGTCTTTAGACCTGATGCATTTCAGTGAATCACACCAGTGCTTCTGCTCTCATTAAAACTAATATAAAATGCAAAAAAATGTTGCAAGAATTATTCTGTATGTGTAGCAAACTAGGAGCAGAATTTGGCTCATTTTGTCTATTTTGCTATGAAGCACTATCAAATTACAGAAATACAGAAATAATCGGTAAAACCAGAGTTATAGTTTGCAAAGAACAATCTGCGGCGGACTTGAGCCTGGCTTTAATGCTGCTTTTTGTGGAATAGCAACAGAAGCAAATCTGAAATACTTTTCCAGTGTCTGGTAGAAGAAGAGTGCTTGATGTAAGTTTCTTAGAAATATGGCTGAAAGCAGACATATTTAATAGACCATTAAATAGTTCTTGGTAGTTGGGGGAAAAAAGTGCAATTTGTCTTGGGCGGGGGGAGGCTTTGTGTGTTTTTATAAAATGTGGCATTTTCCAGGGTCTAAATAAATGGGCAGTATGAGTCTCGTTATGGTAGAATTTGTATTTGCTGGTCCGTTATGTGCTGCTGAAAATGCCATTTCAACCAAAATGTTCATTTTAGTATCATTATGGTTTTTAGGTAATTTGCTCTTTGTTTTTAGGTTTCATATTCCACAAGGGTTGTGTCAGGTTAGATGTGTTCAAGCCTAGGGCTACATACTGCAAACAGGGTAAATTAATCTTTAAAAACAAAAATAGAAGGGCAGAAATAGAAATGATGTCATAGTTGTGTGTCCTTCTAAGCTTCTTTTAACATGTTGCTGATAATAATAGATCAATAAAGCTGTAGACAGCCTTCCAGGAAAGCTGCAGCCCTACTCTAGAGACCCACCGTTGGTAAGTCAGTACTGAGAAATATAGCTAAGCAAGCTGGTGTTTCACATAATTCTGCCAGGAGCTGAATTTTCTCCACTCATGTGACAGGAGTTGGTTTTCAGACTCCCAAATACTGGACACACAGTCTCTGAATGGGCTCTGCCACTCAGTGTAATACAAAGTGCTAACAAAGTTGTCAGCGTCAGCTATATTAAGATTGTCCTGCTTTAAAAGTATTTCTGTTCTGTAAAGGAAACTGTCCTTGGAATCCAAATTTTATTTCACTGTTCGATCTTTTTCTTTTTTTAATGGATTGGATCATAACCTCCTGTTTGCTTCATTAAGGTAAGACCCTGTACAGACCTAGGCTACAGCCAAGTTTTAAAATAAATGCAAAAGCAAAGGAGATGGGTGAGTTCCAGGGTGTCCTACTTAGCATGGTGCTACAGGAGATCGAAGGGGCAGGGAGTCACCTCTCTGCAGGCAGGTGGACAGAAGGCGTCAACATCCCTGAAAGCGTTAATCTTGGCCCGTTTGCCTTTCACAGCAGCCCTTTGCCTGCCAGGCCAGTCAATGGTATTAGTGCAACCTCCTGCATCTACAGAAGTAGTGCTGCTAGAGGCAACATCTGGCTGTTCGCAGCTGGAGAGGCGAGGGAAAATTTAAATCACATGGTTACAGATGTGGATCTAATCAGTGCTTAACTTCTGGACTTTGAACAGAACAAAAGTTCAGGACATGTACGAGTGCTCCTTGGAGAGCGCTGCGGTTCCTGACCGGGCTGTTGGTCTCAGGCCAGCGCCTCGTAAACAGGTGTCAGCGTCCCAAAAAAGACCTCCCCTCTTTGCCAGCAGCGGGTATCCTCGCTGGCGTTCCCGTGGCAGAGCTTCGCGGGCCAGGAGGAATGACCCATAGGTCAGGAATGAGACGTGCTGGTGGGGTGGCATACTGAAGCTTCCTTGACATTTGCCTTGCCTTATTTTTCCCGAGGACGAAGCAGGGATTTCAGGCTCCAAATCTGACAACCTTTGAATATATCAGGAGGGAAAAAAAAAACAAAACTAAAAAGAGGAGGAAGTGATAGGTGAGTTGCTTGTGAGAATTATTTTTTTGTGTTCTTAGCCCAAGAATTAACCTGTAGCTTTGAATTTGGAAGATAGAGGAAGTAAAGAAATGGGTAAGAATGTGCTGAAGGAGGATTCTGCTGCTAGGGGGCAATATACAGTAAGCAAAAACACACTAAAGCGTTTTCTCTCAGTATTTATCAAAGTTTTTTTTTTTTTTTTTAAAAAAGATCCCAAATCCAAAAAATATCCAACATATTGCATACACTAGCATTTCTTCTGCAGAAAGAGCATAGTATAAACAAAATATATAACCTATATTTATGTGGGTGGTTGGGGTTTTTTTTACATATATATATATACATGTGTGTGCATGACTTCCTTAATATGCTTCCTCCCTATGACAGCAGGGTCATTACCAGTTCTGGGACCTGCGCACACCACTTTTACTTGTTAATTCATATGAAACAAATGTCTTCAGTTTAAGGAATCTAAACCCCATACACTAGTATTTCAGAAGCTTTTTGTGAAGAACTGGTGTTATGGCTCCTTTAAAACTGGTGCTATGGCTCCTTTATGACTCGCTTGCGGAACTTATCCTGCGTGATTCTTAATTTTTTGTTCTGAATTCTATCACAATTTTTATAAGGCAAAAAGATAAGAACATGGACATTTAAAAGTCTTAAATCACATGGTCTTGTAACTCTCCTGCTTTTTCCTTGTTGAGAACAACTGGAACAGCTAATTCAGATGCCTTTATGACTTTTTTGTTCTAGCCACTTTCTTAAACACGCTCCCTAAAAAAGAAAACAAGGCGAGATAAGAGAAGCCAGCTTCAGCAAAGTTACTGGTTTCAGGTTGAAAAGTGAAATAGTTCTTCACTTGTTTATATATACTCATGCTGACTTGATGATGCTCGTTTCAGAACTAGCACAGGATGTTTCTGTAAAAACTGTGGTGTGTGAATGCAATTTTCCATTTATTTTAATGAAAAAAATATTTTTTGCCTGAGAATATTCAGTGGTTATATGTGATTATGACTATAATATTAATAAGCTAGTTGATCGAGTCTGATGGTAGTAATGGAGAAAATACACCCATTTCTAGAGCAGATTTTCAGTTCTGGTTCACCTGGTCACCAAAGTCCAGTGAAGAAGCACTGTCTAAATGAGTAAAGGTTACAGCACAATGTGCCAAATATCTGTGGTGGAAAATTTATTGTTAATTAATTAGCGTTAATTTTTGCAAGAAGAGTTTGAGGACTTTTACAGCTGCAACTGAAGTTTGAACAAAGGAGCAGATGTTTGCAAGTTTGAGGGGTTTTTTATTAATTTAATCTTATTTCCCATATTGTTCAGTGAGAGATTCATTGGAGATGCAGGGGGAGAAGTAACTGTCGCAGACACAAGACATGCACAGACCCTCCTTACTGTTGTAATGCACTTGTCTCTTCTGATCTTTTCATTCACCGGTTTCTGTCCTCGTGCTGTCATCTCTGTGATTTATATAAGTTTATCTACTTTGGATGAATACAGTGCTTGCTTATTTTGTACTGGAAACGGCACAGAGCTCATTGTACCTGACGCATCTTACAGAGAAATCATTTCAGAATGGCTAAGATATCTCTAACGTTACTGCAAGGTCATTGTCGCAACTCCGTGCTCTGAATTCTGGCTGGTCGCTCAGTGTAATCCACAACATCCCAAGATCTCTGGGAAAACTCCCACAGAGAGCAGAAAGGTATCATAGAATCATAGAATACCAGGTTGGAAGGGACCTTGAGGATCATCTGGTCCAACCTTTCTAGCACAGTCTAGATGAGGTGGTCCAGCACCATGTCCAGCTGAGTCTTAAACGTGTTCAGCGTAGCGGAGTCAACCCCTTCCCTGGGGAGATTATTCCAATGATTGACTGTTCTCATTGTGAAAAATTTACCTCTTGTGTCCAATCGGAATCTCCCTGGGAGTAACTTGTACCCGTTACCCCTTGTCCTCACCATGGGACTCCTTGTAAAAAGTGAGTCTCCATCTTCTTTGTAGCTCCCCTTTAAGTACTGGTACATGGTGATGAGATCACCTCTAAGCCTCCTTTTCTCAAGGCTGAACAACCCCAGCTCTCTCAGCCTATCCTCGTACGGCAGGCTTCCCAGTCCCTTGATCACCTTGGTGGCCCTTCTCTGGACCCCCTCCAGCCTGGCCACATCTTTTTTGTATAACGGGGGCCAGAACTGTACCCAGTATTCCAGGTGTGGCCTGACAAGCACCGAGTAGAGTGGGATAATGACTTCTTTATCTCTGCTGGTGATGCCCTTTTTGATGCAATCCAGCATCCTATTGGCCGCCTTGGCCGCAGCAGTGCACTGTTCACTCATGTTGAGCTTCCTGTCCACCAGGACCCCCAGCTCCCTTTCCTTGGAGCTGCTCTCTAGCCAGGTGGATCCCAGTCTGAGCTGCACTCGTGGATTATGTTTTCCCAGGTGCAAGACCTTACACTTGTCTTTGTTAAACTTCATAAGGTTCTTGTTACTCTTCCAGCCTATCCAGATCTTCCTGCAGGGTGGCTTTCCCTTCCAGAGTGTCTACTTCCCCACTCAATTTGGTGTCATCAGCAAACTTCATCAGGCTACACTTGATCCTGTTGTCCAGATCACTTATGCAGATATTGAAGAGCGTTGGGCCCAATATCGATCCCTGGGGGACCCCACTTGTGACAGGTTGCCAGTTTGAATAAGAGCCATTTACCACCACCCTTTGGATGCGGCCTGTCAGCCAATTCCTCACCCACCACACAGACCACTTGTCCAGGCCATAACGCATCAGTTTCTCCAGGAGGAGGCTGTGGGGAACTGTATCAAAGGCCTTGGAGAAGTCCAAGTAGACAACAGTGACTGCTCGCCCCATGTCAACCAAGCAGGTCACTTTATCATAGAAGGCCACCAGATTTGTCAGGCACGATTTGCGTTTTGTGAAGCCGTGTTGGCTTTTCCCAATTCATTTGACTTGTGATGGCCCCCAGGAGGATCCATTCCATGACTTTCCCGGGGATTGAAGTAAGACTGATGGGCCTGTAATTACCCGGATCCTCCCTTGAGCCCTTCTTGTAGATAGGGGTAACATTTGCCTTCTTCGAGTCCTCTGGGACATCCCCCGATCTCCACGACTTCTCAAAGATTATATATAGAGAGTGGCCCCGCAATGATATCAGCCAGCTCCCTCAACACCCTCAGGTGGATGGCGTCAGGGCCCATCGATTCGTAGGGGTCAAGCTCCTGTAATAATTCACATACTAACTCCTTCATCACTTGATGGTGGGTCTGTGTTTGGATCCTCCTGGATTTGTGTTCCCAACGCCTGGGATCCAACAGGGTTGGTAAAGACAGAGGTGAAGAAGGTGTTGAGAACCTCTGCCTTTTCAGCATTGTTGGTGACTGATTCACCTCTACTGTTTAACAGTGGGCCTATGTTTTCCTTCCGTTTCTGCTTACAACTTACATACCCGAAGAACCCTTTCTTGTTATTTTTGATGTCTCTGGCCAGTTCCAATTCAAGTTGAGCTTTTGCCTTTCTAACTGCATCTCTGCACACTCTGGCAATGCCCTTGTAGTTCTCAGTGGACAATCTTCCACTTCTCCATCTCTGGTATGCCTCTCTTTTGGTTTTAAGCAGGCCCAGGCGCTCGTGGTTGAGCCAAGGGGGCCTCTTGCTCTGCTTACTTCCTTTTCTTTTATAGGGGATAAACTGGTTTTGTGCTTCCAAGAGAGCATTCTTGAAGAACTCCCAGCACTCACTGGCTCCTTTATCCTCCATGGAAGCTTCCCACAGAATCCCTCCCAACTGAGCTCTGAGCGAGCTGAAGTTTGCTCTTCTAAAATCTAGAACCCTTGTCTTGGTGCTAACCTTCAGCATGCTCAGCTGGATCCCGAACTCCACAATATTGTGATCACTGCAGCCAAGGTTGTTACTGACCGAGATATTACAAAGCAGGTTTTCTTGGTTTGTGAATAGCAGGTCCAGCAGTGCCTCCTTCCTGGTTGACACATCTAACATTTGTAAGAGGAAACAGTCCTCTACGCATTCCAGAAACTTGATGGATGACATGCGAGCTGCTGTATTGTTCTTCCAGCAAATGTCTGGGTAGTTGAAGTCACCCATGAGCACCAGGTTCTGTTGACCAGAAGCTTGCCTTAGTGTCCCAAATATCGCTTCATCGGCTTTATCGTCATGGTTTGGGGGTCGGTAGCAGACGCCCACTGTAAGGTCCTGCTTGGAGACGACCCGTCTGATTTTGACCCAGAGGCATTCAACAGAGCACTCACAATCACTGTAGTTGACTTCAATACATTTGAGGTGTTCCTTAATATAGCGTGTGACTCCTCCACCTCTTTTTCCCTGCCTGTCTTTGCGAAACAGCCTGTAGCCATCCATCGTGATTCCCCAGTCATGTGAGTTGTCCCACCATGTCTCAGTTACTCCTATGATATCATAACCTTCTGACTGGGCACAGAGCTCCAGTTCCTCCTGTTTGTTTCCCAGGCTGTGTGCATTTGTATACATACACTTGAGGTGGTTGCTCCTCTGGTACACATCTTGGGAGACAGCTAAGGAACACCCGCCGCCGCTCTGGTTGGCCTGACTTACTCCCCAGTTGGATGTGGTGGCATGAGCATTTCTGTTTTGGACCCCACCCCCCGAGTCCTTCAGTTTAAAGCCCACCTCACCAGGTTAGCCAGCCTGTTGCTGAGGATTCCCTTGCCCCTTCTAGACAGGTGAATTCCATCCCTCCCTAGCATGTTATAGCCATCGAAGAACACCTCATTGTCGTAAAAGCCAAAACCCTCGCGATGGCACCAGCCACGTAGCCAGGAGTTGATATGCATTATGTGCCTATTTCTAGCTACCCCCTTCCCTTGAACTGGCAAAATGGAGGAAAAGATAACCTGGGCACCAATATTTTTCACTTGCTCCCCAAGGGCTTGAAAGTCTTCCTTGATTTTACCCAGGTTTCGGCTTTCAGTGTCGTTCATGCCTACATGAAATAGTAACAACGGATAATAATCTGTTTTCCTGATGAGTTGTGGCGCCCTCTCAGCCACGTCTCAAACCTTAGCTCCTGGAAGGCAGCATACCTCTCGTGACTCTCTGTCAGGTCGGCAGATGGGTGCCTCAGTACCCTTCAACAGAGAGTCACCCACTACCAGTACTCGTCGTTTCTTTTTACGGTGTCCACTGTGTGTTGCTGGTACAGTTTCCCCTTGCAGGGGACTTTGCAAGCCTTGCTCATGGGTGTCTTCAGCTGTTATGGCTTCATATCTGGTTTTGGTTTTGATGGTAGAGGGTGCAGGATGATGTGGAGTCCTGCTTTTGTGAGTCACCAGGGTCCAAGGTAGCTTGAGAGCTGCTGCAAATGTCTGTTTCTGTCTTCTTTTTCTTGCTCTCCCACATTACTTTACTCCTAACAAAAAAGGGACAGCTGTTAGGATATGCGTATGCTCATGTACCCTTATGGAGCTGTTCCTAAACACAAGTGCTGCCAAAAAGCCTGGTCTTTTATACCAGCTCTGGAAAATACAGGGTTATTAACAGCAAATATGGGAATTACCTGGCAGCGCCTGTGGTAAGGAAGGTAGAAGTTCTACACACATCAGATGTTCACCGAATACTTTCTCAAACCTGGTTCACGGATGGGATTGAAATTGGTATCAAATGCTTTTCAGCATTCTGTGCTCTTACAGAATGTGGATGTTTTGAGACAGGCAAGGAATGCTTTGAAGCATATCATTATATATTGTATATTTGGCAGGGTGTTCTGTGATTCATAGCAAATATTGGGAAATGACAAAGTAATACATAATAAAGTGTAAAAGAAGCATTGGGTGGGTCTGAGTCTATGTTCCAGGAATATTAAGAACTTCTGCTGTCTCGAAATCCGTGGGTTTCTGAACTTCATCAGCTGTGGATATGGAGGAGAAAGGGCTGATAGGTTATATGGCTGTGTTGAAATCCGTTGAGCACTTCTTCAAGTCTTTGTTGTCGTGTTTTCTGGTCAGTAAATAGAAGAGAGTGGGTTAGTCAATGTTAGAAGGAAGCAAAGCTAGCAATTTTCACAATGCTCTCCTCTTTCAGCTCCCAACAAAGAGATTAAGATGTGACTCTAGCTGAATTAGGACGTTAATGTGCTTTGTGCTTTTCATATGACATCTACTATCTTGCCATAAAGAATTCTGAACATGAATTTATTTTGAGATTAAATTATTGTCCTTGTTTAATATGATTAATGCAAAATAGAGATTCAAGTTTTTAAGTCTTTAAGGTACTCTGTGCCATATAAAAAGATGTTTTGTGTACCGCAACAGAATGCTTTGACCTCTGCCAAATCAGCACAAGTTATAATCTCTGTGCATTTGTAATTACCAAAGTGGTTTGGATGGCTCTACTTAGTATTAAATCCTGACATCACCTTTAAGTATAGAAATCAAACTTCTTGTAATTAAGATTGTATCAATAAAGTTCTCACATTTCACGTCTTTTCCGGTAGTCATAATAAACCCAAATTGTATGATTCATTGCCTACCTTAAGTATTTGTTCTTTCCGATATTGCCAGGCTACTGATGTGTAAACAGAAAGGTAAATATATGCTTGCGGATGGGTGATTGTTTGGGCTTGCACAATAGTACTGAATCATTTGAGCAGGTCTCCTTGCTCTGTACTGTGGCCTTAACAAATGCTGCTCAGAAGTGCAGCTCCAGAGCACAGGGAGCTCGTTTGGACTCAATGAAGCTTGCGATTTTCTGCTCTAAACGTACTCCATCCTAATTGTAATTTCTAAACTAACGCTTTTCAGTTCACAGGTCCATTATGAGATATACAAAATATACAGATTCATAGTCAGTAAAAGGTGCTTCTCTTCTAATGTCCTCTGTAATCTGCTGAAGTAATGAGGTTTTATTTAGTACATGTGTGAAAGGAGGAAAAAGGAGAGAGGGCTTTTACAGCACTTAAGCTATTCCTTCTAGAAAGTTGTTTCAGGCATTCTTCCAAATAAAAATACAGGTTGTTATGCGTACAAAGTTCCAAAAGTTGTTGTATTATTATATGAGTATTTTACAGCTATAGATTAAAAACCTTGAGTACATAGGATTCTGCAGCTGATCGCGTTTGTATCAATTCCCATGTGTTCAGGGAGTGTGTGTGTGTATGCATGTGTATGATGGAAAAAGAGAGCATACGTGTGTAGAGAATTGTTACAAACAAGCTAGTCGCTCCCATGAGACAGCTGCTTTTTTGGCTGCATGTCTGTATTACCCCATAAAAAGCTTCTTTAACTATACAAATTGTTATTCAAGTGATTTACTGAGTTTGAGGATGCGGCCCCACATTGCAAGTGTGGCATCTTTTCTGAGATAATTATTTGAGAATTTTAAAGAAAAGCCAAGAACAGCAGCACAGATCTGCAGAGATGTGGGCGTTACATGCTGTGCCCATGAAATACGTAAGCGTAGTTGCTGCCCAGATTTTATGCAAAGGTGATGGTGTTAATGAGCCCTGCAGTACCTAGGAAAGCAGGCAGCTTGTAGAGTCTTGCTTGGGGCAGCACGTTTCCCAGGTACAGGAAATGAAATGCAGATCCACAAACTCATGGTGTTTGTGAGTTATAGGGAAGCCTGACTACTAATTCCAGAGAAGTGTGACTTTCATACTAATAATGTTTATCTTACTCTGATAAGCTCAAGAAATGTTCCAAGGCTTTGGCCACACCTTCCTCCTCTGCTGCTGCAGGCTGTTGTCCATGCTAATTCCTGCATGTTGCCATGAAGAACCTGGATCGCAGGTTCATGCAGTGCCCTCCCAACACTGAAGTTGGGTCGAGTTGCTCGGGGCCATGTGAGGTCAAGCTCTGACCATCTCCAGGGATGGATGGAGATTTGTAGCTTCACTGGGCCCCTTCCCCATCATGTGATCATCCTTGTTGTTAAAGAATTAAGATTTTTTTTTTTTTAATGTCTGGTCATAATTTCCTTTGTTGCAACTTGTGTCTGTAGCCTCCCACCCTTTTGCTGTGTACCTATGAGAAGAATCTGACTCTGCCATGTCTGTACCTACTCAGTAGGTAGTTGAAGGCAGGAATGGGACCCCATCGTTTGCCTTCTCTTCTTTGGGCTGTATAAGCGCGGATCTCTCAGCCTCTCCTTGTGCACTCGAGCCCCCTGACCATCTTGATGGTCCTCCACTAGACTTCCTCAAGTTTGTCAATGTCCTTCTTGTGCTAGGGAGCCAAAACTGGGCACAGCACTCTAGCTGTGGTCTGGCAAGTGTCAAATAAAGGAGAAAATCGCTTCCCTAGACCTGCTGTCTTTCCTTTCTTACTAATGGAGTCCAGCATGCAGCTATCCTTCACCACTCAAGATGATCACTCACTTTGAACCTGTCCACCAGGACCCTCAGGTTCTTTTCTGCAGAGCTAGTTTCTCTCCGGTCCATGCCCAGTTTGTGCTTGTGCTTGAGACTAGTCTGTCCAAGTGCAGGACTTCATATTTGACTTTGTTGAGTTACATGAGGCTGCTCTCAGCCCATTTTTCCAGCCTGTTGAGACCCCTTGAAATGACAGCCTTACCCTCCAGCTTATCAACCATGCTTCTCAATTTCACGTCACCTGCAAACTTGTTGGGGAATGAGATTTTCTCTGTCTCTTCCTTCCACATCATCCCTGAAGTTCAACCAAATCCAGATGGGTAGTTTGGTGAAGAGGAGTAACATGCTCTTAGGCTAAGACATAGCTAATTAAAATGCAATATCTGTCTTCACCTCATCATAAGCTTAGTGGCAGCTCTAGGTAGGAGGGAAGTATTTTTCCTAACGGGCTAATTCTGTACAATTTCTGCTGCTATCTGCCCCAGAGACAGAGTGTTGAACTAGTTGCAGCAACAGATTGTTGTAATATAGCTGCTATTTGCTATTAGAATGTGCTCCTCTGCATGTTTTTGTTGTTTGTTTTTTCGGGAGCATTAATTTAGTATCCATTCAAGGCTAAATTCTAAAATTCTTGCTTTATCTTCACTCTTTAGACAAGCAAATACTCCTCCTGTGTGGTTTAAAAAAAGGGCATAATGCTGCAGTATTTTACTTCAATGTCAAAATGAATCAAATCTTGGAAAACTTTGCCTTCTATTGCTTGCGTAAATGCACATATGCAAACACTAGTTTGCATTTTATCAGTAATATAGTTGTTCAGTTTGTAGTGAAATTTTTACATTAAATCCTTTAGCCCCTCTATATACTTAAATAATAAGTGGAAACAGTACGGATGTCTCTCAGGCTGAGAGGATGAAAACCTCAGCTTTTCAAGACTACTTAAATAAGAATGGTCCAGTAACTGAGATGCAGTACATAGGTACTTGAGGGGAAACCCACTACTTAAGTTTTTCAGCATGAACAAGTGCTTGTTGAAGGAGAAAATGCCTACTGAAAAGGGGAAAGCACCGCGCCATCTATTGTCACCAGCTAATTCTCAGACTATTTTTCTTTTTTTGTCCCCCCTTTTTTCCTTCTCTTGCCAAGAAGCATAGTCATTCTATGAGACCATACAGTAAACACCTCCTGAGACAGCAGTGCAGAAAAGAAGTTAACTGAGCACTCTTCTGGAGGAGGAGGAGACCTAGGTAGGGCTGAAGAGAGCTGTGGGAAAGCTGAGAAGGGAGGCACAGAGGAGGGTGGGAGCCCTGCAAAGGGCTCATTGGCAGAAGAAGGCAGGAACATGATATGTTTCAGCTTGGGTGGCTCTGGGAGGAGCAAGTGTTGGGATTAAAGCGTCTTGGTGAAATGTTCCTTTTCTTTTCAGACACAGACAGTGAGTTTCATGGGGTGGATTTTCTGCCAGAAGATCTCAACGAGGCTCCAGAGGAGACAAGAATGAGAGTGAACAAGAAATACTCCTGTCTACCTGCTGAGGAGAAGGGGATCCACATTATCAACATCCGAGCTATTGAGGATATAGGATACGACCAGCATGAGAGTACCGTGAGTAAAGGACTTGCCAGATGTGCCATAACTGGCATACTGTGCTTTACCCCTTGGCTTATTTCTCATTATTTCCATTCCCAGGATGCTCTGAAATCCTCTCCCTCCCTTTCTCAGAGGTGCTGTGGAGGATTGCCACCAGCCACAGTACATGCTAATGTACTGGGGTTTGTTCTTTGATGTGAAGAAGGGAAGCAAGGGATCCTTGTTTAACCTGTAGCATAAAAAGGCGTTGGCTATTCTCAGAGTAATCAATCCGTCAATAAAGCTGTGGCAACCTTCAAATCTCTTTGCCCGTATAGAGTAAACCAGAAAGAAACGTCTGAAATTTCATGCGAAAGCTATTGTTAACATAGGTAACGTTAAACTAATATTCTGTGGCACACAATAGAGGTTAGATTTCCAGTGTCATTAATTGTGCCTTGGTTAAATTCTTTAACGCCAATTTTAAAGAAAGTTAGTAATATGAATACCCAACAGGATTAGGAGTTGGTTATGTCATAAACACATAAAAAGGAGTTTATTCAGGTGAAGGAATTGAGGTGGAGTGGGCTATATAACAGAGCTCGCTGGGGAAAGAGGTACCTGAAAAAGCAATACTTGATTCATTGTGCTTGTGCTTAATTAGGATGGAGCGTGGAGGAATAATTCTGTTAGAGTGTAAACATCCCTCCTGCTGTGGTAAAACTGAAATGTCTTTTCTGTGTCTCATTTGCAACCAAAGGGACATGAGCCTTACCTGGTCTAAGTCAACGCAGCTCGCTCTCTATTTCAGCATAGCAGCACTGTGAGAAAGGATCTGGCCTACAAGTACCTTTCAGCATTAATACCACATCCTTAGAAGAATCTAACCATTTCTTTCTTTAAAACAGGACCAACAGGCTTCTTTGAGTCTTTTGGCTGCATCCTTTTTGCCGTAGGATCTAGTTACTCTCATATATTAATAAATTTAGTATCCCCAGTGCAGCACCCTTCTCCTAAATTATCTGTGAGTCAGCTTTTCGACAGCAAAGTTCAAAGAAATGGGAAGAAGCTCTCATTGGCTTTCTGCAGTGTGACCTGTCCCCTTCCCGGTGGCAGTGGCTCAAAGAAACAGAGAAACTAGGGATTTTCAGTGCCACTTTCCTCCGCCCAAGGCGTGCTCCAGGAGAAGAGGGGCTGTGGCCAGCATGTACTGATCTCCCCAAGCTCCCCAAGCAGTTAGGAGCATCTGGCACACTCACTGCTGTCATCTTCAAGAGCCATCTTCAGTCCTGCCTGTTTCCTTTATTTATTAGTCTCCAGAACAGACCAACTAATCGCTGTCCCTCATGAAGTCAGTCCAAGGGTAGGAAGTGGTTGGGGTCTGAGTCTTTTGCCTGTTTTATCTCCCTGCACTTATCTGAACATCTGTCGGTTTAGCCCAGTTTTTCAGAAATTGATGTTTAATTAATTAACAAGATCAACACATCTTTAAAAATTAAATACAATTAGTTATCTTAAAAGAAATCCCAGTGTTCCTGTATCTTGTTTACAACAACTATTTACTTTGAAGAGGCATTATAGCCTGAAAATCCAGTTAGTTACTATTTCTTAATATTTTGTTTCTATACAAATTTGCATAACTGAGTTTCCTGCCACAAGCAGACTGTCAGCTTGCTTTAAAAAAATGTTCTGAATTCACAGGTGCATGCCATTAATCATGAAGGAATCAGAAAATAATAGTTATTAATGGTCTTCTATATTGTAGTTAGGCTTAAGAACTACATAGGAATATCTAGATAGGGCACAAACATGAGCAGCCTGTGCCCTGAAGAATACGTTATTGCCATGGCTAAATAAGACAGACGTGGAGCAGGGGAAAGAGGGAATAGGACGAAGAGTGAATTCCATGGTGGCAGCAAATGCTATGTTGTTTTATGATATTTTTATGTATTCGGAACAAAGGGTTTAGGTTAAATGGAAAAGAGAGATGGGATCCTGAAGGAAAAGGAGAGGGAAACAGATAGCAAAGGCAGCTGTGGAGCAAAGCTGCGAGGGACTGAGATGGGGGCCTGCAGCCAAGCTGGCCCAGGGCAGACACGGGCAAGTCAGGCTTTGGAAAGCAGTGAAGTTCAGGCATCCCCCCTCGGCGGGCGGCTGCTCCACGCGCTGCCTGCCATCTCGGCCTTCTTGCTGTGTGTTATTGCTATGCGCTCACCTGATGACACTTTTTGAATTACTTCTTCGGTGCTCTTCCTCCTCCCTCCAAACCCAGGAAGATGGGGTTTGCTGCCTGAATTTGCTGTCTGAGTAAAAATCTCCCTGAGGCAAAAAGGGAAGAACAGACTGTCCTTAAAGACGTTGATTTATAGTTACGGTAGCTGAGACCTGCCCTCCCCAAAGCAATGTTCAGAGGAGTGTGCAAATTTGTGTAACATTGGCAGGGTTTTGATGAAGTTTTGGCTGTACTGGCTGTGATATACTGTCCAGTAAGCTCAGAGGTTGCTCTTTTCATCTGGGGTTTGAAAATTGGACTGTCTTAGAAACAACTGTTTGCAAATAACTTACGTTCACGGTTTTATGTATGAAACAAGCAGAAGGTATACACATCCCAAACGCGTTTTGACCGATATAATTTGCAATTGATGGCCAATTACTATCATTTGGAGCACAAGTCCTTTTCCCTCTGTGGAGGCTTAACATTCTTCTGTAAAATTAAAAGCCAGAAAATGTCCCTGGTCCCTGAAAAGCCACTCCTGTGATGAGTATTTTTTGTAAAAACAAATGCAAGTTACTAGTGAATTTTCATTTTTTTTTTTTTAGATGGTCTGTGCATCTCCAAGGGTAGAATTGTGATTTATGCGTGAGAAGTGCTATTGAAAGTAGAAATGAATAATTGTTAGTACTTTTGTATGTTTCTACGGTTGCCCCATGCAGTTTTCAGATAAATGCTTGGAAATGGAATTGTGTTTTAAGACTTACATTTCTTGCATCTTGCAACACTTAACACAGCATTAATTCAAGATGGGAATAAAGCCTTTGCCACCATCAGATTGCAAAGCAACACAAGTTTTATAAGTGGGGAAAAAAAGCGATGAACTCAGTAAGCAATGAGCCCACTTCCCTGGCTACGGTCCATCTGCGTTTTTGGCCGCGCTTCATGACCAGCTGGCTCCCTTCAGTCTGTATCTGAGATGATCTCTTTCTCAGATGATACAAACTTGCAACGATAGATAAGAGAAGTGAGAAATGTTTGCATATGATATTAATCTATTTGTCAGAATTGAAACGCAGATGTCTTGGGTGGAAAAGGACAGATGATCTTAGTGGTGATTAACCCCCAAAGGAGAAAACCAAATCCACCAAGTAGCTGATTTATGAACCAGTGTGGTGGTAATTAGATTAAATCCCAGTCATTTTATCTATTTCTTTCTGGCCAATAAAATCCCAGCTGGCTACCAGTAAAATTGCAGGTGTTAACTTGCAAAATTGTTTTGAGTAAGTAGCATGTGGGGGCTCTTTCCATATGCATGCTGTTTGAAGATGGGTCATTGCGTGCTCCAGGCAAGGAGTCCTTGATACAAGGATATAGTCTGTCTGGTGTCCGTCTTAGTGTGTGTACTCATTATTATTCTCCTCTCTCCTTCTCTCCACAACCCCATTCCCTGCTTCCAGTTATTAAATTCCCTATCCAAAAATCCAGATGCTGACTGCAAATACGGACTCTACTTCAGAGATGGCAAGAGAAAAGTAGACTACATCCTAGTTTATCATTACAAGAAGTCCTCAGCAGGGAGGACACTCACCAGGAGAGTTCATCACAATGATTCAAGTGCCCGAAGCGCCAAGCAGGACCAGCCTCTTCCCGGGAAGGGAGTGCAGCTGGAAATGCGGGAAAGCGAACCTCACGTGGATTACCATGAAGACGACAAGAGGTTTCGCAGGGAGGAGTATGAAGGGAACCTTGTGGAGGCTGGTCTGGAACTGGAACGCGATGAGGATGTAAGGAGCCATTTCAAATGGTTAAAGATAAGGAGAGTAACTGGTGGTCAAATCCTGGGAGATGCTGAGCCGTTCCTGTGAACCTGGCTCTGATCAAGGTTACACAAGCTCAACTCTTCCAGAATTTGATTTCAGTTCTGGCAGCGGCGTCCTCGCCCACCGACTTAATTTCCTTCCCAGGAATGGGCCGTGGTGTTATTAATGCCCCAATGAGGTGAAGTTTCTTACTTTTCTTGGCCAGGACTCGTGGCACATCCACTATTGCAACACAGCTTGTTGATGTGTTGCCCTATCTAGAAGTGAAGCTTAAATTGCTCTGAACGCTAATCCCAGTTTGGTGGGTTTACAATATGCTGTGGTTTGGATCCACTGGTAATTCTAGTTCTGATGCAAAATACCTGATACAGACAGGGACATTTTTATACCTCAGTATAGACTTCAAGAGAATTAAATTTGTTCAGGAGGTTCTGGTACATGCTCTAGCTCGAGCGCGTGGGTCTGTATTACAGTTTGCTCTTTCCATTCTTAGACATGAACAGTACAGCTTGTAACGCCTTTCACCTGTACCCTGAAAACACTGTATTCTATTAAAAGACCATTAGACTATATAAAAAATGATGTGTGTGAAGTACTGCCAGCGTGTGATTAGTAGAAACAGGCACAGCCGTATTAATTTCAAAGAAAGCTATTACAATTAACTGATCCAACCAATATGCCTGAAACTCCTGTGAGAGAGGGTAAACATTTCTACTGGTTTTATTTACAGGATCTAAAAGTTGAGATTAAATATCTAGACCTGTGATCAGAGTGTTAAAAAAAAATCTGCCACCTGTTATTCACAAATTACAGGCATGTACATAATGATATATATATATATATAAAAATAAAATATATTTTTTGCATGGTATAATGCAAAAAAAACCTTTCACTTCTCTGTCCCCCAGATGAAAACAAGACTTGCTTTCTGTCAAACCTGCAAGTTGTTGTAGTGAACTGGAAGCTTGCCTGTGCCAAGTCATAGATATTTAAATCCTTTGCAAGATGGGAGGTCCCCACCTATGACATGTAATATGATTTCAAATGATGCAGAAGGGCTCAGGGTTCAAGCCAGGACACCGTAAAAGAGAGAGAACCCTGTCCTTTCGGTACAAGATATCAAACCAGATCAGGAATGTATAGAGATGAAAGCAAGCTGCAGGGATTTACATCAGCTTCCATCTCCAGCACATTAGTGTAGGGGGAAAAACCTGCAATCACTTGGGCTTGAAAAGCATGCCACAAAGTTGCGTTGGAGGCTTTACTAATTGCAAAAGAGCAAAGGTTTCTTAAACAGATGATGTTTGCTAAGTCACTTAAACTCTCTTCAATAAAGTAAATTCAAAGGGGGTTTGGAAGCCATGCCTTATGGGAAGGCTGGCAGTTATTTATGTCCTCCGAGTAACCGATTTCTAGAAAGCCAGTGTGGAATATAGCTGCGCGAAAGCTAGTTATTATAATAACTGCCTGAGTTGACACAGCAGCAAGATTAGAAAGATTCATTAAAGTTTCTTTCTGTTCTGTTTGCTGAATGCCTGCTAGTTTGATATCATTTGTCCCATGGCTTTGAAATGATTACTCCCATGGAGTAAATAGGGGTGTATGTGGGAGTGCCAGAAGCAAACCCCCATGTCCAGCCATCTAGAACAGAGCTCAGAGAACTAGGGGGATGCAAGCATAATGCTAATATTACCATTAACATTTATCCTTTTTTTTCCCTTTTGTTTTGTTGAATTCTTCCTAGCTGTTTTCCTAATTAAAATGTGTAGTGTTTTAATGTAGATATTCACATCTGTATCTGAGGCTGCTTCTTTCTTACTGCAGTTCTGGTCCTCTGAAATACTGAGCAGCTCTTAGGAGGCAGCAGGGGCTCTCTCAGCTCCATTAATTACAACGCACTCACAAAATCATACGATTTGGCTGGATGCCTATGCTTCAAATTTAACTGGCTTAGTCTGTGTTTGTGTCCATAGTTATTAGCTTTTATTTCCCAAACAATTTTTATCTGTTTAACCTTGTGGTAATTGTTCTGGAAGACAATAGCATTTTTGAGTCACATTTTATAGCAGCTCAGCACAGAGAGGTGTCGGTGATTGTCCTGTTGTTAGAAACTAGCTGTCTCAAATGAGATTTAGTGTGTTGGCGGTAATAGACTGTTCCTTAAATATGTATGAAACACAAGGGGAAAAATACTTAATTTGCTCTCATCAGTAACCTTTTCTCTTGGTTTTTCTTAAGACTAAAATCCATGGAGTTGGATTTGTAAAAATACACGCACCGTGGAATGTATTGTGTCGAGAGGCAGAATTTCTCAAGCTTAAGATGCCCACAAAAAAGGTGAGTCCTGATTTTCTCTTTTCCTCTGGAAGGCATAGTTCAAACACATGCTCATCTCTGAGCACCTTACAAATGTAGACTTTTCTTCCCACAAGCATTTTTAAAATAGTTAACTAATTTGTACAGAAAAACGAGAGGCACAAACTTGCTTGCTTGGGACAGCAGAAAGAATAACTGGAAGGAGGAATGGAAATCAAGAATTCCCAGCCGCTACCGCTATGTGTACATGATGCGAGTGATTTCATACAGTGCCTCATCCTCTCAGCGTGTTTTAAAAGAAGAGGTTGCAATTGATGATGAAATCTATGTGTGCATTTTGGAGGTTTTTCTCACCCGAAATGCTAGACAGCTAAAAATGAACGTAAGAGGAACAATTTGCGTGCAGTAGTCTCGCTGGGTTTAGTGACTCTTCGTGTACATCGTTAGTCATATTTGCAGGAGTTGGGACTACTCTACCACAAAATAAATTACCTTTCAGAATATTTGAAATATCATTAAAGAAGTGACAGTATATTTTCATCAATTCTAAATCATCTGTGATAGATAGCTACCTGTTCAGTGAGCATAGCTTAGAGATGGATTAATATTTAAACACATACTAAGTGCATGTCCCAGACTGCAGAGGGAAGTCTATAATGGAGCCAGAGACAGTCTCAAAGCCCAGCGTCATTTATTACAACGCTAAACCCACACTTTTGGTTTGGATTTCATATTAATCCCCATTATTGCCTCACTTACCACCCATTTTAATCAGAAGCACAATTAGATAAAAAAAGTGTGTTGTGATCCTGTGGTTAAAGCTGCATTGCCACAAAAGAAAAGTTAGGGTGGGCATTTTGTGAGGCTTTTTCTTGTGTGAAAGAGGCCACCTAAGCCTGCAGGCATTGCCCGGGAGAAGCGATGTGCCTGAGAACACCCTCAGACCCCTAAAGCCTTATTTGCAGCCGAGCATCTTCTTGCAGTGGGAGCTCTGCCCTGGATCGGCACATCGTTTTTGTGGCTCAGAGAGGGAAGCTCTTGTGTGACCTGGTAACACAACTGCTGCATTTAGTGCTACAGAACAGCAATAGACAATTCAAGATATTTTGGTTCCTTTACATGGAAGAGGGGAAACTCCTGAAACCTGCACAATATTCCCAGGAAAGTCCCCTGGGAGAGGAGACCACTGCTGTTGTTTTGCACAGGGGCTCTATGGCTCCTTCGTTTCTTTGTGCCATTGCACCAAGAAAATCGTAAATGCCAGAGGAGCGGGTGTCTCAGGGGCCAGTGCTGGGTATTTCTCCACTGAGCACCCCAGCCTGATTATCAAACATCTGATAATTTGATTTGGAATCAAACACGGGCCGTGCTTTGGCTCAGAGGAAAAGCAATAGGCTTCCTCTGCTTGCCTTGGTTTGACTTTCCCATCCATCTATGTGTTTCTGAGTGTTTTCAAGAAGGTAAGCTATACTCCTCAATAGTTTATTCTGATGTATTTACTTAATCGATGGTTTATTCCTTACAGTTCACTCTCTCTTATGGATAACCAAAAAGCAATAAACTTTTACTGTTTCTTTGCCCACTCAGATGTATCAGATCAATCAGACCCATGGTCTTCTGAAAAAGATTAATTCTGTAATTCAAAAAATAACAGAGCCCATCCAGCCAAAAGTAGCAGAACACAAGCCTCAGACGGTGAAGCGCCTCTCCTACCCCTTCTCCAGAGAGAAACAGCACCTGTAAGTGAAAGCTTTCTGTAAATGTCCATGTCAACAGCTTCCAGCCTTCCTGATAGCAGCTAAGGCACCAAAAGGTGAAAGGGAAAATAAACGCCAACTCTTTCTTAGTGATTACTGTAAAGAATATTTCCATTTTGCAGTAAATTTACTTTTTTTTTTTTTTTTTTGACTCACTGTTGAGGAATGAAGCTTTGTAGAGCCCCTCTGTGAAATCTCTGGGCTGCTGTTGTGGTATATAATACGTATCTATGTAACTATACACATCAACTGTTAGACTGCCAAACAAGATTTATAATGTGGTTTACAATAGTCTTTTTTCCATGTAAAATAAAATGCTCAGTAAAATTCATAGCCAGAGATGTGGGTTGATAAATTTCAAAATAATTTCATTCATCTGGTGTGGGCAGCTCACACATGTACTGCCAACCGGGGCTTGACTTTGGAAATGCTATGAAGCATTCCGTGATAGCTTTGCCATTGATTTCAGATCAGTAAGAATAGCTGTAAACGTGGGTGTAGGAAAAAATCATAAGGTGGGGCCCAGCCAAAGTTTCGACTGCCCTGGATCGCTTTGCTGCTGCTCTTCCTTGGCCGGCATCCCAGAGGAGAAGCTTTGAAGGCTGTGTTTCTGCCTGTGCCAGCTGGAACAAATAACAGTCCTAGGGCAGGATTTCTTCACTGGACATACAGGGGTTTTCGTTTTTAATCAAGGGATGCAGAACACTGATGGAGCTGTGTGTGTTAGTTGGGCCAGTCAATGTATGTGACATGTTCTTGGACTTGCAGGAAATGTATTTATGTATTTATTTGCATGTAGGATGTTCCTACAGCAATGAGCCTCGTGGCTCAGAGAAAGCCCCAAAGATGCTCCTTGCCTTAGGCGTGGATGTGCCTTACGCTGTTTGCAGTGGTGGCTTTTTTCAGTGAGACTGCCTGTGTCTTTGCTGAATAAGGGAGGCCAGAGTGGCCTCACAGAGCTTAAGGTACAGACAAAATGTAAAGATTATTAGGAGAAATTCAAGGCCAGCAGTGGTTGGGAATTCAACTTAAATGAGCATCAACAGTCTCTTTTGTGCAGAAAAACCTATAAATATATAAAACCAGTGAAACGTATAAGCAGCCTCTTTAAAATATGAGAGTTGGGATGGACTTTCTCTTTACCGAGGTTTCTACAAGCTATTCTTTAATGTTAGCTATGAGGGATCCCCAGGAGAAATGAAAATATTGAAGGGGTCAACAAGAGCAGGAAATTACTGGCTTTTTTTTTAACCTAATGGGCTTCCTTCTAATCTTTTAACAGATTTGATTTGTCTGACAGAGATTCCTTCTTTGACAGCAAAACAAGAAGCACTATAGTAAGTACTGTATATAAATAATTTATGCTGGATAGTGCCTTAGTCACGGTGTTAATGGCCCCTTTGCCAGCTTTAGTACAAGGCCTGTTGCAAGTCTGCCTTTCTTAACCAAACGCCAGGGATCGCCTGTGACATCAGTTATTGAAATTATAAATAAAGCATTTCCAGCTTTATCTTCTGTAATGAATAGTCTTTGATGCTAACAGGTTGCTGCCTTTTGGAAAATAATTTGGATCTTCTTTCTAGTTCACAGTTAATCTGGGTCGTAGTTTCTTAGTAGATATACCACCAGAAAGGAATACATTTAGATTCTACCGCTGGTTCTGCCACCAGCTACCTGCACCCCTGTGACTCGTTTACCTCTTTGTAACTACACATTGCTCTTATTATAAAATGCTGGGAAATCCCCCAAGACAAATTCCACTCAAACAGCCAGGTATTTACAGGGAATATTATTTATAGTTTTTGGGGGCAATTCTCTAGAATGGTGTTAAAAGTGTTGAGGTTTATGATTTTTATTTAACATTATTTAACATTATTTATGATTTTTATTTAACATTGAAGTTTAGATGAAGCAAGTGCAACAAGGACAGAAAATTGCATCTTGTTCTGATTGTTTATGCATCCGGTCACCTCTGTTACGCTAGCAGGTGTGATGTACACGTACGCAGCACTGGGACTGGGCTGAGCCATTACTGCCTTCGTGTTGGAGGGTCTCTCTGCTCCTTCAGTGCTAGCATGGGACTTTTCCTCTCGGAATTAAACTTCTGCAGCTCCCTTACAGAAATGAAGCCTAATACAGGAATTACTATATCACAAACTACATTTGAGTGCTTCCTTGTGACTTACAGAACAGAAAATAGAGTGGGGGAGAAGGTGTAGCCTCCTTTATAGCCACTGAAGGGGGAATTGAAAGGACAGCTCATGTGACATCCAGGGCAGCTGGAGGGGACCATGCCAGGCAGCACTTGCTCCAACACTTTTCAAAGTATAACGTGGACTCTTTGCCCCATTCCACTGCTGCTAATCGGTGCGTTGGAATGCAACTGTGAGCATGCTTTTATCTTATATTTAACATTAGCCTTTTGGATGCTAAGTGGTTTCAAAAAGAGCTTATATCACAATTATAGCTGTCTTTTATTGCTACGGTGATAAGGGGTGTTAGATATCTAACTTCCCTTTCCTGCTTTGAAATTCCAGTGTGTGGACCCCATGATGTAGTTCCCCGGTAGCTTGAAGGGCACTGATTTGATGTGAGCGCAGGTTATCAGGGCTAGGGTTTGAGTTTGACCAGGGGAGGCAGATGCAGCAGCACAGAAATGGAAAAGGCAAACACTGAATTGGTTTATTTGCGATAAAACGTTTCATTTGAGATTGGAAAAAAGCATAGCTTTTGTTTGTAGACTTTCTTTTATGGATATATAGTAAAAAAGCTTGTAAATACAAGAAACTTAAGTTAAAGTTCATGACAACAAGCTGTCTGAGAAGTGTAGCGAGACAAAATGGCACCATAGGACAAGAGGGTGAGCAAGCCTAACTGAAAAATGGACTGAAACAAGAGGAGCTCATAGCAGAGGCTGGGAGGAAGAGGAGGGATGGGATTTTTTTTAAACCACTCAAGGAACACTGGGCGTATAACAATAATGCTGGTAGTATGTTGCTTTGTTTGAAATCCCGGTAAATCACCTGGTAATAAAAGATATATTGAATGTGTCCCAGCATCATTTTATCCTGCATGCATTTCTCTTTGTATTCTTGTTTCTTAAAGTTCTGTCCTGCCTCTTTCATATGTATTTTTAAACCACAGTGCAAATATTGACCCTTCCGCCTACTGCACAATGAACAGGAATCTAGTCACTCCCTGTGAATCTTTGATTAATAGAAACTAAGCCAAAGACCTTTTGCTTATTTAAAAAAAAAACCAACAAACAACCCACATTGTATAACTGGAAATCTCTCTGTGGCAGCCCTTTAACTCACTGGCGTTAGAAGACAACACAGGCAGATGAGCTGCGGGGCTTGCCTCCCATGCCCTTGCTCACTCCTCTCCGTGAATTGAGCAAGCGGCAGCCGAGTTAGCACACGGATTAGCGAGCATCCCCAGGGAACCAGTCCACAGCTCCCCAGCCAGGCAGGCAGTGGGCAGCAGGTGCTTCTGCCCGTGGTTTTCCTCTGCTGCCCGCTCCCCTGCCAGCCTTGCCCAAGAGCGTTGCCGCACTGGAGCATCACGGGGCAAAAGCTTGACCGCTCGGGCAGCCTGCTGAGATGTGCAAAGGTTATTTGACAATAAACGCAATAAATCGTAAAATAAATACATCTGTTTTGCCACTGAGGTCACGCAAGCTCAGAAATTTTAAGGTCAGCCTGTGTTAGTCCAGTTTCTGATAAATGGCTGCGTGCTGCGTACACGTTATGAGGCTGAAGCTCTGCTGAAGTCCGCGGGGTGAAGCCAGCTTGCACCATGGGAGGCGAGGGAGGAGCTGGCCCAGCACACCACCTACGCTGGGTAGAAGAGGGCTTCTGATCTTTGATCGATGTCTAACATGAGCAAAAATAGCATTTCTGTTGTGCGAGTGGTTAAATGTAGCCCTGTTGCCCCGATCAATTATCTTGATAGCTGGCTATTTAGTTAAGCCTTTCTCTCTTGTACAGATAACTCGGCATGGAAATCTTTAAGCCCTGCTCTCCTGAATACCAGGCCTTTTATTAAAGAATGATGACTTCATCGACATCTTGGTTTTGCCAATATTTGAGCTGTACACAAAAAAGATTGTGCTTTTCCCTGTCGGTATCTTAAGTAACCCTTTCCTTTCTTTTATTTTACTTCTGTAGGTTTATGAAATATTGAAAAGAACAACATGTACCAAAGCAAAATATAGCATGGGTAAGGAACTTTATTTAGCTTTAAGATCGATATCGTTTTCAGGTATTGAAAATAATTGCAAGTAGTAACTGGCTGTGGAGTTTAGGTTTTTCCCCTGCTCTCTAATTTGATGTATGTGGATATAATTGTTTTATTTGGAAATCTAATTTAATTAATGTAACTGTTTGGAATTTTTTCAAATGTGAATTTATAGGTTCAACTCTAAATTAAATGGTAAGTGAGCATATGCCCCTGCAGATGTTAGTTAGGTCCTTTGCAGCAGGACCGGATGTGATACAAACCAGTGAATAATACGTGTTCTGTGCTGGTTCAGTTTTACGCTCGCTGAAGTGGATGAGGGTATCACCATGAATTCCAATAACTGCAGTGAAAGTCTATGGATTGGCCCATTCCTTTTAAGTAGTAACCTCACATTTTTATCCTGGGGTGGCTTTTCAATGACTTGAGTGAAATGGTCTTAACTAATGACTGCCTGAAACACTGTCCTAACTGGAACTGAGATTAACCCCGTGGAATGGCCAAGGACTAAGGCACGCACGGAAAGCTGGCCCATCTCTTAGCCCTCAAAACAGTTGTTGCAAGTCAGCGGGTGCGAAGTTCGTACTGCCACGGCCAGTAGTTTTAGGATTTCAGCCTTAGGGCTTGTGCTCGAAGAACTAAATTCATAATACAGGTAAACATGAATTGCAAATCAGGTCACCTTAAAGGTTTGTTGGCAGCTTTTCTTGTTCAGCTGTTACATACTTTATTTTATATGTATAGTGATATATAGGTATATACTTGACTGCGGGACCAAAATTAACAAATAGTTAATGGCAAACCAAATTATATAAAGCTGAATTCTCTTATATCCAAGCTTCTTAACAGACAACCAACAGGAACAAATTAGTACGAGAAAAGTGCATGAACATGGGAGAAAATGTTTGATAACTGTTGGAATCTGTTATAGCATTTATTTGCCTACAAGCAGTTAAATAAAACAAAGGGAACTTGAATTACAGGTAGTTCTGTTCAATATTGACCCATCAGCTGTTTAGAAATACATCAAATAATAGAAGAATAAGTATGCCAGAAATTATTGCCATGCTTTGACTTTTCTGTTAAAGTAACACCATACAATGTACAATTGTTGAGTCCTTATATACACTAAATTTTGGTGTTCAGCCAGTATTAACAGAAGTACTGTTTCCCTGTAGCATGGGAAATCAAATTAATCTGTGACTTTCAGGACCCTTTTCGAGTCTGGTGCTGGATCATTTTTGTTGGAAATTACTTATTTGCACTCTTGAAAGGGGAAGGTCATACAGCTCAGTTTGAATTCTTGCCTTGGAGTTGGTTACTCACTTGATTTTTTTTTTTCTTTCTTTTTTATTTTTTGGTCCAGAAATGGGAAGCACATTAGAGATTAGTTGAATAGCACAGAGGCTAAAGGGAAGTGAAGTGTTAGGATTCTTGGATCGTTCTTCTACCTGAGACTGGCAAGGTCACACAGTATACCTAATAAAAATGTCATTAGGCCAGCCTGTCCATGGGTATACACAGCATAACTCAATCGGGTCCTTTGTGTTCCAGCGCTGGAATGCTGGGTTACAACCCAGCAAAGGTTGCAAACAGATTTGAGCAAACACAGATAATGCTGAACATTTCTGCCCAGCAGGAAAAAGGCGGCCGCCCAGTGAACACTGCAGTCTTTGTTATTTATTCTGCACATTTGTGAAAATGTGAATCTGTCTTCATTGTTAAATGCTGATATGTAGAAGGGTACTACGTAGCTCTTTGGTCGGTCGCACAGCCCTAGAAAAATAATTTATCTGCTCACTAGTTGTTTCTGCCAGAAGCATGGAAACGTTTGCAGACAATTCATAGTACTGTACAATCTTAAACAGGACTTTGAAAATTACTGATACTGCAGGATACTGAGCACTCCTGGAGCAGCTCCTCCAGCAGGTGATTAGTATCTCAAAAATGTTAATGAAGTTGAAAAATTCTCAAGAACAATCAAAAATGTCTCGCTGAACCTACAGTGAGCTGTTTCCTGGTTCAGAGTTGCTGTTCCTTCAAATCCAGCCCCACACTCTTTTCTTAGCAATGAACTTGATGGCTGACATGGAGCACACTGTAGCACATAATTTTTCTTTTCTTATTCTAAGTCCTTTTAAATTCTCCACCATGCCAGTGGCCAGATTTTTTTTTTATTATTATTATTAGCATTAGTCAGCTTAGCCTTGCACAAAGACAAGTACTTGACTTAGCTCTGATTCAGCACCCAAGACTGGTTCATTGAATCCCCAAATGTACCTTCACGGATTACACGACACCTTCAGACGCGGGTAATACTCCATAATTGGAAGTAGCTATATTAATGCCAGCAGCTGCAGCAAGAACATTGGAGAAGTAATGTGCTAAAGCCCTCAAAGGTTCAGGTCCAGCCGAGTGACCTTTGGGAACGGTGCAGCGAGCTGCAGTGTCGAAGAGCCCCTCACTGTTGTGCTTCTCCAGACTTACACGTTAACGGCTCCCCCCACCCATACGCTGGCCCCAAGTTAAGGGGTGATACCCCACCTGGGAAGGCAGGACTCCTCAAAGTCCCCTATGCCGCATACATTATATAGATGAAGCATTAATTGCTTTCAGCCTCATGCATGTCACTAATAAACGGATGTGTAAACAGGGAAAGGAGAGGGAAGAAAGAAGGACACTACCCTTTTAAATAAAAGACGAAAATGTGGTAAATACGGTAAGTATTCCGCCAAGGTCTTCGCAAAGGCTTTCCCTACAATTTCTCTAATCAATCTGAAATCTAAATTCAAAACTTTGTGTGGATGATGCGTGCGTATGCGTGTTCCCGTATGCCATCAATTCCAGCCATATTCTTCTTGTGATCGAGCCTTCTGCTACACACTTTCAAATCTGCAGGCTTGCCCTTAAATCAGACTTGACTTTTCAGAAAATGTGATTTATTTTAATGACTAATTTCAAGTCATTGGCTTCTAATTCTTGATTCTCAAATATATATGACTTCCTCTTGCTCTCTGCAGTTTCCCATTTCATAAAATGAGTCATGTTTAATAACCTATGTGATTAAAAATGAAACTACGTGGAAAGGAATGAGATGGCAGAAAAATCATTATCTGACCAAATGACTGTTATTTTGAGGGAAATCTCCGGGAAGGATGATAAAGTGAGACTGTGTAACCTCGAAATTGTAAATAACTATTATGTCTTTATTTTTCAAGGGATCACCAGTCTGCTTGCCAATGGAGTTTACAGTGCTGCATATCCTTTGCATGATGTAAGTGATCTTGGAATATATTTTACATGTCTACTATCTGACACCAAGAAATCCTTCATGTGTTACGTATTAATGGCATCATCCCAAACACGAGTGTTCGGATCCTGACTTCCTCCTCACTTGTATCACGATTGCAGTAACTTCGGCAGGTTGTTTCCATCACTCTGCTCACTTTTAATGAATTCCCCACCTCTGTTCTACCTTTGGTGATCATGAGTGACATTTGAACGTAACATTAGAAGAGTTGTTTCGGTGGCTTAGCAAACGAAATGCTTGTGTTACTTTCTGACCTCCTGCTCCCGAGGTCCCTGGCATCGGTGCTAGGAAACATGTTTATTCCTGGGGCACCAAGCGGGTAGGTCCTCATCCACATCCCCCTGGCATCACCCTTGCAAGTACGGAGATGTCAGTGGCTGTGTGTCCGAGAGATTGATTGCCACTAGAGGAAAAACCATAAGCAAGAATTTGAAGTGACGTATTTTATGGGACTGGATGTGACTGCAGACCTTCTTACTGATGAAATCTGCTTTTGAGCAGTTCAGTAAGATGTCAAGAGTGTGTTTGAGTATAATGTTCATTGAGAGGATTAGAGAGAGGCAGGGAATTTGGTGGCACTCCTACCCGAGCTGGGGATCCCTGTCCTGCCAGAGGTGGACAGCAGTCGGATGCTGATGACATTTTTACTGAGAGGTTCAGGGTACGACTAGAACTGACACACACGCTCTCTTAGCTAGACCCTAACAGAAAGGCTTGACAGATGTCAAGGGGACGTGGCAGTCGTGCTGCTCACGATGTGCTGGCTGTGTGAGCATACAAGGGCTGTCGAGCCTGGTGCCGGTTTTCCAGCGTGGGATGTGAAGATGAAGTGTGCCTTCCTAGTTTTCTGCTCCCCTCACTCACACTGGTTTTACTTGGGACTGCCAGTGCTTTATCTCAGTGTAACTGAGACCAGAACAGCCTCTTTATCTGCCTGATACTTATCATAAATGTCAGGCACTCTTAAACTACAACCATATTGCTTAGAAATCCAGAAAGGTTAAATAAACTTCTCTGCATGTACTTGTCTCACATCTTTAGACAGCAACTGATAGTCTTGTATATAAGTTATTTATTGTCTTAGTTTACTCCTTTATCGTATTTAAAAATAGCTCCAAATTAAAACCTCAAATCTAATCAGCCCTGAGTGTTTGGAGAGTCTGGATAGGGATCAGCTCTCTCAGCCGGTCTCTTCTCTTTCAAGTGGACTGAGCTGAACCCCAAATACCGTGGCAATACCGCATCCTTTCCCTTGACATTTTTAGGCCACCTTTATCACTTATTCATTCCTTTTTCCCCAATGACCGACATTATTACTCTTTCTTAATGTGCCTGACGACAGAAGACAAAGTGTGCTATGACAAATGAACTCCTAAAATACAGCATTATTTTACAGATTGCTTTTTCTGTTTTTGATGCATTAAGTGAGTGGGATACATGGGTATGCGAGATGCATAGCAGCTCTGGGCGCGACTCACTGAATGACGCAGATTTTCTTTTTTTAAAGGGTGACTATGAAGGTGAAAACGTTGAACCTAATGACAGAAAAGTAAGTTGATATAAAGGGGGTTTAATATATTTGCAAGAGTCCCAGCCTGAAGAGTCACCTGTTGGAATCTGGATGTTTGCCAAGATTTCACAGAAAATACCGCAAAAAGGCACTAAATGCCAAGCAGTGGAAGTACAGAAGTACTTTCCAGTGTTTAAATTTGCCCGAACATGGAATGCGGTATGGATATGTATAAATTACCAAGCTCGATAACGATGCATTTCTTGCCGTGTTGATAAGAGTATTAACAGCATTTATGTGTAACTTCTCCTAAAGTTCAGAATATGTAATTTCAGGCCAGCTCTGATGAGAATATGCTCAGTCATATTCTGGTAGCCATATCTGACATAAATCCTGCTTCGCTCCACGGCAAGCTCCGGTCTCAGCACTGCAGCCTCTGCTGAATTAACGTGCTGCTGATCTGGAGTGTGAGGACCAGAACTGGGGGGGAGGAGGGAGGCAGTTGAAAACATAAGGATAAAAGTTATTGGGAAAGATAAAGATCGGATATTTATCAGAAATGAGACATTCTCAGCAAAGCTTTACTGTGCGCTGTTCAGCCAGAAACTGCCCTGTGGATGTATACTGATGGATCGCATCGCTTTTCACATAAGTCTGTGGTTTAAATTGTGTTTTTCTTGTCTGTACACTGCAAGACGTTTGCTCACTGTAGTAAAACTAGTAGGAATTACTCTAAGGAAATACTTTTCATAAGAAAAAGCAAATTTTTCACCCTTTGCAGAAATGTTGATTTCTTAAATTCAGAGTGCAATTACTTCATACTCCCGATCACACTGCTCTAAAGAAGACAGGCTTTTTTCTGTGTATCAGGCAAAAACTGAAGTAGCGAGGTCACGACCAGTTCTCTCAGGAGTTGCTACTAAATTTGGGTGCTGTATATGTTGGGCTTTCAGACTCGAAACTTTGTCCTTCCGGTTTGTTCCATGGTCACGTCTCCAAAGAAATGCTGTGGACATTCAGGTTGTAGGAAAAGCAGATCTAAAGCCCTTCAGGTTGGTTGTATAAAAATAGGTACCCAAAATTAAAGGTCTGCTGGGCCTTAAGGTGCAAATGGCTCATCAAAAGAAAGCGACTGTTATTTCCCCCCCTCCATTGATTTGTGTTAAAAATACCACATACCTGTCATTTCATTATTAAGCAACACATTGCTCAACCAAAAATAGGCTGAAAGTCCATGTTTTCTCAAAGCGTCTGGATTATCATCTTTATTACTAACTTTTCAAACCTCACAAATTCACTCATTTCACAAGTTCACTGTGTGTTTGGAAGTGTTTACCTTGGCTTTTGACTTCCAGTTCCCTCAAATAATCTTTTGGTGTGTTTTGGCATGTCTCTTCTGGTTTCTTGAAGCTTGCTTTAATCTAATCCAGTGCTAGGCCAGGCTTGTGCCTTTTTTAACAACAAAATTAAAGATTTGAGGCATAGAAATGAAGTAAATATTTAGGGCTAGTGCGCTGATCTCCTCTAATCATGTCTTTGAAGCTGTGCTTTGATAAATGTCAGGATAAATGAGATAATTCATTTGTACTTTAGGCACAAAGTTGGTTTGAAGTGTTGTACAAAACTGAAACATGGCACTGATGCAAAATCTCCATAGCTTAGTATTTTCCTGATTTGCCTGACCAGCTTAGATCACAGAAAAGGAATCTAATTTCCAGCACAAACTTAGCTTGCAAAAATGAAGTAAATAATAAAAGGAAGGGTCTTAGCTAGTGCACATGGATGTTGAGGTGTCCCAAATCATTAATTTTTTCCCAGACATAGGGAGCTGGCCTTAAACTTCTGGAAGATGTGGTTGAAAGAAACCTATAGCAGAATAAAAATAAGATTTGCAAGAATGTTGCTGTTTAATAAAGGCCTGCCTTTAGGTTTCAATTTCTGCTCTTACTATTGTAAGGAAACTAATAAAGACTAATGATTTTGGGTTGCGGAGGGGAAAACCCACAGCCCACTTATATTTTTGATGTTGTATTTCTGTAAAAGTAAAGAATTTGTATGTTTTGAATGACTCGAACCATTTGCATGAGAAGTACAGCAGTTCAGCTTGGAAAGTTTGCGTTAATGATTTGGCAGGAGAATTGCACCACTGCTCTAGAAACGCTGTTCGCTGTGTGACTTCTCTGCGATAAAACATGAGAAGCAGGAATGGGTACGGGCAGCAGCGGGACTGCCAGCCTGCCCTTCCTTGCTTTGCTGCAGTTTGCTGGAGAAATGTAGGAGGCTGACATGTCAAGTTTCTCATGATAAAATAGTCTACAGATTTAAGCAATAACATCCTGTTTGGTCTGTTCTTCTATGAACAAGATTAATAATGTTGCCCTCCCTGTAATGATAACTGGTTTAGATCTTGGCTCCCCGTCGCAGTTTCTTCCACAGCTGAGCTGGTTGTGCAGCCCTCACCCACCGATGGAAGCTTGTGTAACCGAGCTCTGAAATTTTCTGCCTTTTTTTTTTTCTTTTTACCTAATATTCGATGAAAAGAAATACCTTGGCAGTAATCAGTTCATGCTCTTACATTTGAGAGAGCAGTAGAAGAGGAAAAAGGAAAAAGATGATCTTGTTGGCAGGTGAATTAATGAAATCAGAAGTGACCATCACAGCATCTCCTTGAAATATCGGTAGTCGGTCCAGGAACATCCTGCTCCCCAGTTCATGTCACTGGGTTGAAGCAGGGAGAGAAGCAGTGAAGGGAGACCTGACTTCACAAGGAGATGTAAAGCTTCTCTTCCCCCTGGCCCACAGAGGAGGTGGTGGCTGGGTGGCCAGTGAGCACACTTCGTCTTCTCCAGTAGTTTTTGTACGCACACTGATTTTTTGTTCACTCTTAGATGAACTGAATTAAGAGGAAAAATCAGATCTGAGAAGCATTATTTATATATTTTACAAAGTAAAGGATAAGCTGAAGGTCTCAGAGGAACCTATTTTTGTGAGGGATTCAATTTTATAAATCACTAATGAGGATCATTGTTTTCCTTGGCCCGTATCCTAACCAAAAGGATGAGTGGAAATCATCATGTTCTTTTAGTTTAAAGCTGAAAAACTCGTAAATGCAGCCTATGAGGCATCTCTGCACAGCACCTCTTGATGGATGCTGAATATTGTAGTTTGTGTAGTGAAACAAACCAGTTTATTCTAGTTTTTTTTCTGTCTTCTAACTCAAAGCACATTCATCTTTCACATCCATTCTGCTCAATATGTCCTATGGATCATAAAATCAGGACTACTCTCCCTGTCCCTGCTATAGTTATCCATCAGTCCAGTTGCTGAAGAGCCTTTTAACGTACTAGAATTCATCACTGTATTATAGCATGTCAAATCATCAAATTTGTTTTTAATACTTAATGCAGACTGTGTGTATTGGCAGATTATGGGTTGAAACCACAACGTGGTGAGACCAGATCCACAGCCTGAGCTCTGCAGTTTGTTGGGACCAAAGGAGAAAACGCTCGTGTACACGGTGCTTTAGCTTTTGCCTTGCCTTTGTGTTTTACAGCTCCTGTGTGAGGAGTGGGCGAGCTATGGAGTCTTTTATAAATATCAACCAATTGACCTGGTGAGGTGAGAGTTCAGCCCTTAACGTCGTGTTTCCGTGGGCAGCGCTGAAGCGGTGCGCAGCGATGCTCGTGCGGGTGTCCCTGCGGGGATACTGGCCTCAGTGCCACCCCAGGGGACTCCGGAGAATGGAAAGTTCACTGGGGGAAAAGGAGTTCTCTGTGGGTTTAGAAACACGCTGATGTATCCCACCCAGTGTGAAAGCTTGCAGGGGACATATTTTTAATGAATTTTTTTTTGCTTATGGTGAGAGCTGAGACTGTTTGAAGAAAATGAGGTGCTTTTTTAAGAGGATTCGCTCACAGAAGATCCAAACATATCAATTTCCACAGCAGAAACACAGGGGAAAAAATTACTAGTTGGACTGACTTGCTTTCATGGTGCCTGTATCTCTGGATTAACTCCAAGCATCATGAGAAAGAGAGTCCTATGAGAAGACAAAAATTCCCACAGGTCATCAGATCTTACTTTCGCCATGCTTAATCCAGCTGCAATTCATAATTTTAGCCATGTTATATTTTAAGAAATAGGAAACATTTCTCTCTCTCATTTCTTTTTTTTAAATGTATTTCAGAAAATACTTTGGAGAGAAGATTGGACTATATTTTGCCTGGCTGGGAGTTTATACACAAATGCTTATTCCAGCTTCAATTGTAGGGATTATCGTTTTCCTATATGGCTGTGCAACTGTGGATGAGAATATACCAAGGTAAAATAAATAAATAAATAGATTCTGTTTTTGGAGGCCACTAGAAACTCAAAGTAAAACATTACATTTCTCTGTAAGTGTTTTGTCAGTAATATCTAGGGCGAGCACAGCTGAAACTCTGCCTCCCAGTTTCTAGGGCTTGCCCTGTGCCACCCGCAGCCCGACACCCCAGTCCGTCTTTGCTGGCCGTGGTGTCCCCCGGTCTGTCTGCCAACTGGCGCTTGCCGGAGTACAGTGTGCTCCCATCTCTGTCCCTCCTCACGCCCCACACGCTTCGTCTTTTGGAAGCTGTGCTTAAAATGAAGCCACCTCCAGACGGACGGGGGAGCTTGCAGTCCCACCGATTTCTGCTTCCCGTAAGCGATGGAGCGCTACCAAGGGCTGAGAGTGGGCAGCAGAACTGCAGCACGTTTTTAAATCGTTAGCATTTATTGTTAATATTACTTGTGGAGTTTGCATTGAAGTACTAAAAATAATTCTTGGCCAGTTGCTCAGGTGTTTTGTTTTTTTTTTTCCTAACTCAGATCATTATGTTAAAAGAAACGAACAAAATACTGCTAATGATAGGGTTTACTGCTTCCCATCATAAAATGCTGAGGAAGGCATTGTGTGACATAAAGATGAATCAAGAATATACATGCCTAAAATAAGCAATTATGGTCAGATTAACAAAATCTTGATATCCTACTATTTTTAATTTTTTTAATAAGTTTTGTATTATAATATTTTTAAAGCCCTATGATTTTGCATTATTTATTCTGCATGCATCATCAGCTGAAGATGAAAATTACATAGTTTGTACAACGGGCATGAGCACTGAGTAACAAAGCAGATAATGGATATCGAAAAATAGATATATTTTTTTTTGTTCATTAAGATTGCTTTGTACTGCTTCCAACAGTAGAAGAAAGTCAAAGGGAGGGTCACTCTTGCTGTTTCACAGATGGAGTGCAGAGAAGATAAATTGGTTAAACTCCAGTCTCTTGATACTCAGCACTTCCCTTGTACCTTATCTATTGCTGTAGTTTGTATTTCAAAACAAGAATGATTTTTAATTATTTTTTTTTTTAAACAGTAAGATCCTACAGTAAAAAGCACAGAGCCTTATGCCTTTCATACTGCTATCTCTTATCCCCTGAAATAGAAGCAGGGCTGGGGATGGAGGGAGACAGCAGCCTCGCGTGAGGATCTCAGCCCGTACAATGGTGTAGGTTACGGACAGAGCTGCTCGCTGGGGCAAGAGCTGGGAAGCACTGCGAGGGCAGTATCTGATGGTCCTACAGACCAGAAACAGATGCTGCGCAGAGGAGAAAAGATCATCAGAGCATGGAAGACGGAGCCATACTCACCATATCATACAGCTTTTTCCATATCTTGTTGCTTCGTTGCAGTATGGAAATGTGTGACCAGAGAAACAACATCACCATGTGTCCCTTATGTGATAGAACATGCAGCTACTGGAAGATGAGCTCCGCTTGTGCGACTGCTCGCGCAAGTCATCTGTTTGATAACCCTGCAACTGTCTTCTTCTCAGTCTTCATGGCTCTCTGGGGTAAGAAGATATATGCCTTCATGTTAAGTTTTTAATTATTTAGAATACAACAGGAAGAAACAGAAGAGATAAAGCAGTATATTTATACTCAGGCAGTTAATTATATAAAGAACTTCTCTTTTTTTCTTTCTTTTTTTTTCTTGCCCATGAAACTGTCACCCCCAAATTTATATTCTGGACTGAAGGCTGAAATTCAAAAAGTTGCTCAAGATGAATATCAAATGAAATTCTTAAGCATCTGTCATAAAACTGCTGTGTGGTATGTCAAAATTTCATTAACGGGATTGCACAGCTTGCCAAAAAAAAAAAAATCTATTTACAGAGCCAGCTTCCACTTTAGAACATTACAGAAGAAATGTATTAATGTATTCTGGGGTCGTGGGGAGGGCTCCGCAGGGAAGTCTAATGGCCGTTAGCGTCTCAGGACAAACCAAGATTGATTCTTGAGTGTGCTCAGAGATGCAATTAAGTTTATCAGCAGGCAAACCTCATGCATGTAGACCATGAGGCGGGAACGGTGGCGTTATAAGTATTTTTTCTGATGCTGACTGCCCTTGTACTTTGAGCACATCACTTAATCTTTCTTGGCACATCTGTAGAACTTGCTTAATAATATTAACCCACCCATGAAACCTTTGTGAGTGTCCTCAGGAATGGTTATCAAGGGCTTTTCTCCTCCCTGCTGGAGGAGGGATGGCGACCTCCTTGCTCAGGCACCCCAGCACCCGAGGAGCCTCCCGTTGTCCTCGCTGCGGGCCAAGAGGGCCTGTTAAGATAACTGGGGCCTCATGGGCTCCAAAAGCCATGTTTGTAACTGGGAGCCCTATACAGAGAGGCTACAGAGAACAGGGAAATGTGCGTTATTCCCCCAGCTGTGAAGTCTGATAGCCACATACTCCCCCTGTCAGTGGGAGCAGCACAAGATGATGTTTGCCCCTCCTGTACACCTTGTTTTGAGTTAGCAAATAACCTGTTTTGGATTATGTTTAATGCCAAAAAACATAGCCCAGGTTTTTATTTGTGCTAACGTAGGGAACCGTTCTTACATTAACATTCACCTCAACTGATTTTAGTACAATTCAACGTAATTCAGTGTAGAGCGGTGTCTTTTTGACCAAGGTCTCCATTTGAGATAATGATGTCTTAGATGCAATGCTAAGAGCTCATTGTCAAGTACTGCAAGGAAAAGGACAAGGACGGTCCCGCAGAGGGATTTGGGAACAGCGGGGAGTCGGGAGCGCTGCAGGTTCGGAGGGAAAGCTGGGAAGTGGGGGGAGGCTGAACTCCACCAGCTTCGTAGCAGGGAGGAGGGATCACTGCCTTACAGATCGTCTGGCCATGTAGCATATAGGGAGAAATGTGATACGCCCCAAAGCAGGATGCAGCGTCAGAGACTTTAAATAGGCTGATTCTCTCACGTGGAGGGTCAAGTATCGGTTTCGTTCTCCCTCATTTACCATTATTGTGAACCCCACGTGGATCGCGGCACATAACGCTCTGTTGTCCAAAAAGTAAAGCTGTTTGCCTCCCTTTCCTCAGCAAACAACGGTGGGTCCCTCCATCCATTTTTTTTACATTCTTGGGCAAAGGAAGGCAGATTGGCAGAAGCCGGTTTCTGTGCTCTGTACAAAATCAGGCTTGATATCTGAGATAGTTTTGGAGCGGGATGTGAAATTCCTCAAGTTCTTCGGCGTCAACATCAAATTTTACTGTGGTACAATAGCATATAAAATAAATGTTGTTTCAAAAAGGTCATTTTGAATTGGGAAAATCAGAACTTTTTCCACATAGTTTTGAATTTGCGTTATTGCAAATTTCATTTCTAAAGGATTTGTCAAAATGATTTTTTTAAAAAATGAAACGAGCACCTTATTTTTTAAGGAAATAGTATCAACAAAACTTGGCTGTCTCTAAACGTAGGCACACCTGGAGTCTCCAGTGCCATTTGTGAGCACCTCTGCACGTAATGAGACGTTTTATTAGGTTCATGTGCAGTTGAAGAGTTGAGGCAGACCCAAGTAACCTGCTCAGGTGACCCAGGACATCTTTAGCATAGCGAGAAAATTAGCCCAAGTTCAGAGGTGTTATTGTGAGCAACCATTTGGCCAGGCTTTCTTTGTATGGTGGTGGTATTGTAACACACCGAAGAACTCCACTTACGCAAGCGTAAAACAGCTATAGCACCGAACTGAGCTCCGGTCAGAAGTTCAGCATTAAACATGGACCATGGCCCAGTGCTGTTTGGTATTAAATGCCATTAAAAATGTCAGAGAATCCAGATAAGAGCATCTGGACGGTAACCTTTGGGAATTTTTAAGTTCCATTTATGCTTATGGGCCCAGATGAAATATGAAACTGCAGGTACGCTTGGCAAAGCAGCGGTGCATCACTGCCTGGCACGTTCGCCGAGGACTTTTGAAATGAGCTGGCTGTGTTTCAGACGCAGTCTTTTCATTTCGCATTGTCGTAAGTTAGTGCCATGGAAGGATTTCTAGTAGCACTGAGAAACGACATCTCATTCACTTTCCATATTTGTCGCTGTACATGGAAGGTGCAGACCCCAGCGCGAGAACTGCTGGCGGTGGGGAGAGGGGAGGCAATTCCAGGACCATGACACAGACCCTCTTAAGATACAGCTGTGGCCATCCCGATTTACAGGAAGCCTATGGCTTGTAAAGGGGCTCCGTTGTAAGTTTTGCACGTGAGAGTTTTGCTTGGAAGGCGAATGAATGTCATGACCGTAGCCTGGTTCCAGTCAGGGTGTCCTTTCCTCTCTGTTCAACTTTCTTACCCTCTCCCCGCCTCCGTTTTTTCTGAATCCGAATGTTTCTGAGCACATCTGTTAATACTCACTGCGGGAAACTCCCCTGGGAACACCATTTCTTGGTAGACTTGCCTCTTTCATAACCACTTATTTATTATACAGCACTGGTGTATTCCCAGCATCTAAATATGTCCTCTGAGAACTCGCTCGGTCTCAGAGGCAGATAGACTGATATAGACCGGGATCATTCGCGGGGACTCAAGAATTGCTTTAACGAGGTTTCTTTTCTGTAAGTCTTCTCCATCAAAAAGAAAACGGCAGTTTTTAATGATAAAAGCCCTTAAAGGCTTCCTCTTTAACAGCCTGCCCACCTGCAGCTTTCACACTGGCATGAGTATTCGGGTTTGGCTGTGATGATTAGAGCTAACCATACTATTATGACCACTAGATGGATGTAATTGTAACAATATAAAAATGCTTTATCTTGATATCTTTGAGGAAATAACTACCATCAGTACAAGGCTAGTTAAATCATTCATATTCTGTATAGATAAAACACAGGTTTGTCTGGACTTATGGATGGATTTATATGCAGATGAAGACCAACAATGTCATTAGTCACACATACAAATATTTAAATAAGTTTGGGTGTCTGACTTTCTTACACCCCTTAAAAAATTGTAGGCATCTTTCTACATGAAGCTGTGGATGTAATAAATGCCCTTTCTTTTCGCTTGCCTAGATAAAAAGGTTGGCTCCTAGCACTGTTAATCAGCATTTCCCAGATAGACACTACTGTTGAGTAAAAGAGTAACAAAAATGAAGTTAACCTGGCCCGGTATATGATGCGATACTGCACCTGCTGAGACCTTGGAGGCGAGAGCCCGCAGACGTACAGCAGGCGAAGCGGAGCATGGGCAGCACGCCTCCTAAGACAAATCCCAGAGGCTGATGTGATTTTTTTGGTAAAATGTCAAAATAATTGTTAAACTGTTGTTTCAGCTGCCACCTTTATGGAACACTGGAAGAGAAAACAGATGCGTCTCAACTACAGGTGGGACCTGACTGGGTTTGAAGAGGAGGAGGTTTGTCCCTTCAGTTCTGACTCTTTGACTTCTACCGTGGCATTGCCGATAGCTCCTTGCCCAGAGCCCATAGACGTTGCCTCCCGGGGAACTGCTCTTGGGGCCGTTCCGTCATTTAGAAGAAAGGAAAATCCTATGCATGAACTATTTGAGGTTTTTATAGCAAGGGTATGACTAGTACGTCTTGTTGCCATAGAAATGTAATTGTATAGCCACAAAATCTAGTTTTTTTTGAAGTGTGTAGTCGGGTCACACCTAGCAGCGTAGACATGGAACATACAGCTCAGACCTTACTCCTGGGCTGATGTCAGGGTGCTAACAACTAAGGACCTCATTCATCTCACGCTGCTGTAAATCAGAAATGAATGTATTGAAGTTGATAAAGTTACAGCACTGTAAAAAAGCACTGAAAAATTCCTATTAACTTTAACGATGCAGGATCAAGCCCTGACTTGGAAAATACCTAAGAAAATATTGCCAGACATGTGGGCTTGGGGCATTGGGAGGGACACAGTATGGAGGTGTTGGTTTTTCTTACATTTGCTAAAATAAAAAATGATATCCCTAGACAGGTTAACACTAAATGTGCTAAATAGCATGAAAGGGAAAAGGGCCGCATCTGTATGAAAAAAGGTCTTAAAAATCAATTAAGTTTTAGGAGAAAAGGAAAGAAAATCCTCAGCCAGCTGAGAAGCTGTATCCCACCTTTTTGTTTTTAATTTTGTCACTTGACAAAAAAGGAGACACCTTCCTAGACTATAACACAGTCCCAGCCCCGGCAGCCTTGCCCTGGCCTGTACTGCAGTTCGGAGGCGGCGGAGGCGTGCGGGTCCCTTCCATTTTCCCATCATATGTGACGAGCCCTGCTGCGAAAACCCCGCTGCGGGATCTGAGCTAGGACCCGCGGGTTGTACAGGCGTTTGCCGCTCTGTTTGCTGGCCGGCTGGCTTTTTTTTTTTCACTGTTGTTATTATTAAAAGAAGTATGTCCGCCCTTGTCGTATCTCTAGATGTTCTAAATAGATACACAACAAATATTGCTCACATGAAACAACAACCTCACCGGCCCTGGGTTTAATACTATGCAGCTTGATGAGCCTGGCACAGTTATTGTTCCCCTCACCCCCATAATCTTTCTGCTTGAATTATCTCCTCTTAATATTTTCGTCTCCTCCATAATATATTTAGGTGCACTATGGCAGCAGCGTCTATGCCGTGGGCTTTGCTAGATCATACCTGTTTTACTGGGAGAGAATATAGGGATTTATTTCCTGGATACTATACTGCTCGTTTATTTTTGGTAACTTGTTGTTAGCATACATGAAAGTAGAAAGGATTAACTGTATCTTTCTGATGTCTGTCCCCTTCACGTCTGAGTTCAGAGCTCTACACAGCTAAAGCAGCTGTTAATAAAGTATATTTTATTCTTTGTTTTGTATAGTCAACTCTAGATAGATGGGTTTAGCAAAGAATTTAAGCCCCTCCTATTTCTGATTTGGGTGAAATATAAGTTAGTATCATGTTAAAGAGTCGGGGTTTCAAGTGACATACTGAAACGCAAAGTGTCTCACCTTCTGGTGTTTTTAGGGACACCTAGTTCATACAATACTTGCAGTAATGTTAATAAATGCTGTCGAACATGAGTAGACTGATTTTCTCTGGTAGTGTCTAGCCATCCACTGTACCTATGTTTGTTTCATGTAATTTAAAAAATATAAATCCAATATGATCTGCAACAGTTCAGTAATCAAATTTTTGTTTTTGTTTTTGTTTTTTTTCTTGTTTTTCGTGTTTTTTTCTGGTTTCCTGAAGGAGGCAGTCAAGGTTTGGAAAATTTTTTTTTTTTAATTGCTCCTTCCTTTTTTATTACATGTCTACTGATGAATGTCATCTTTTGATCTCCACCTCTTCTTTTTTGAGCATCAGATTTTCTTTAGATCTCCCACTGATTGCTTTGCCTTTACACCCTCCCCCTCTCCACTTGTTCAGACTTTTTTCAACTCCGTTCTGTTTCCCATCCAATACATAATTGTAAATTCTGAATCTTTTGTGAATGCGTAATTATCGTGAATTCTGAATCCGTGAATCTTTCTGAATCTTTTGGCTGTCTCTTACTTTTAAGTGTTTCCTACGCCCTCTCCTTCAACGTACACGGGTAATCGGTGGATGCTGTCCAAGACAGGATTAGGGGAAGACCCCAAATGACAATTTTATGGGATCCCAAAGCCAAGTATTTTGCACACTGACAGCAGATAACTGTTTCCCTCGTGAGCAGAGGATCGCTGAAATGACAGTTAATGACATGCAAACTCTAATTTGTATCAAAAAGATAGGTAATTAAAATCACCACGCTGTTGGCAGGCTGTGCTGTATACTCTTATGTATTAAATTTAATCTACACAGCATTGCATGTGGCTGGCTGATAGTGAGTGCAGATCATTCTGCAGTTGCTGCTGTAGAACTGTGAATGATACAGGATTTAACATTTTTTTTTAATTACAGTCGACTATCAAATGACATACATGACATACCAAGTGAATTAGAATTCAGTTAGAAAACTTGGAAATGATCAGGAAATCGACCTGCAAACAGTTCATACGTAGCTGATACAGAAAATAAATAATTTTGCTTTTTATTAAATATGACTTATTTCACAGGATCATCCGAGAGCAGAATATGAAGCTAAAGTTTTAGAAAAGTCACTGAGAAAAGAACACAAACATAAAGAGGTATGGTAAAAAACCTCATTTGTTTCACTTATAAAAGATTTTGAAAAAGAAGGTTGTTATAGCAGGCACTGGCCCAAGACTAAGAAATAGGTAAAAAATAGAGTCACTACACAGTGTTTAAATTCCAGATGTCTTTGGTCCTAGCATGCGTGGGATACTCTGTGTATGCCAACGCACAAGACCTGATTAAGTCTAGAAATGTCTTTAATAATCAGATACGGGAGTGTGGTTTAGGGAAGCTAATTGAGCCCGCCTGAAGGGGCGCTCCCATTAGGCTAACAAATCAAGTTTGAGAAAACTGTAACAAACCATCTTACTCTGTGCTAGTATGAGTACCTCAAGCCTCTCAGGAGAGGTTCTCTGTCTTGCTAGACTTTTTTTTGTAAATAAAAATATTATTGGAGGACTAATGAAGAGTACTAACACCAATTTCCTTGCCATATTCCAGCTTTGATAATAACTTTTCTGCCTTTTAAAAACGTAACTTCCATTTTATTTCACTGAACAAGGTAGCGCTCACTTCTGCTTTTCACTTGCTCTTTACATCACCGTGAAAAAGGTGCTGGCAGTCATCCCCGGGAGCGTGCATCTCGCCCACAGGCGGTGCAGTCCCTATCAGCAGCTTCCCTGCCCTTTCGCCAAAGGCTGTAATCCCTTCCCTATTACTGTCTGTCAGCAGCAGACCAGTTTGAAAAAGCTCCTTTTCTCCCCCGCATACTGGTTTCCACCCTACCAGAGGTTATTCCCCCTTAACTGCAAGAATTCAGCCGTTTGTATGACTCTGTTTTTAAGCAGAGAAGTAAATGCTCCAGCATAAACAAAAATCTCTCGGCAGAAATTCCTCTTTTGTATCTGTTGCCAGTGGCACAGTAGCGTCAACCATGCCCTAAATTAGAATTTTATGAAAACCCTATGAAAATACAACTGCAATAACCACGTTAACATTAAATACGCTTTAAGAGACAGCATACGTAGACTGGACTGGCGTTAAACTGAATGTGTCTGATTGTGTCATTGCTTATACTCGAGTACCATTGGGCCCCTCTTAAAAGATGCTACAAAGCTGACGGTGGTGTGTTCCCGTTAATCTATAGGATGCAGTGCGTAAGCGGTTCAGCGTCACGTGCAATACCTTACTCGCAGCACTGCTTTAAAATCCCTTGCAGAAGAAAAAGAATTTGGGTCGCTGCCCTCTTATTGGCTGGATAAACAATGTTGGAATACAGATTTTGTTGTATTCTGCTAAAAACCTGCGACTCGCTGTACTTTGGGGTATATTAGGAATTCAGATCTTAAATGCGGAAGACTGTAGGGTAATTGGACAATTAATGAATGGTGGCCTCCAAATATTGGAGTATGAAAGCTGAGCAATTAAGAGAGGATTTTTTTTTTAACCAGGCTATTTATAACTTTTTGGGCTGTGCTCGATTTGGATGTTACTAATTTGGGAAACGTGAGAAAAGGAGTTTTTTCTGAAAGACTCAGTAATTATCTTTCATTGGGATCTAGAGTGTTAAAGTTCAAATTCAACAGTTGTAAGACAACTTGGAAATCTTCTTAAAGAAAAAAATATCTAAAGCTAAACCAGAAGTTGCTCATGTTTTTCAAGAAAAGTCCAGTTAAAAAAAATATGTTTTTTAAAGGAAAAACTTTTTGGACATTCTTTGTACATCATCATAAAGGAAAAAGAAGGGCACAATCCTCAATTAAAAAGGGCATATCCTTTGCAGGATTGCTTGATCTCCCCCAGGATTTGGGGCAAGAGTTTGTCTTTTGTTGGTGTTACGCTTGATTAACCTAAAGCTGAAACACAAAGCCTTAAGCAAACTAATAGAGCATTCACTTGGGGCTAAACCGCTATGTACACTGAGTCAGTAGAGAGCATATAGACTAATTTAGCAGTGCTTTGTAATGCTATATTGCCCGATCCTTTTTTTGTTTCCTTTGACTGCCATCAGAAGCATCGGTATTTTCCAGAAGAGACAGCGAACAAATGGAGACAAAGAGTTAAGACAGTCATGGCTGGGGTGAAATTGGTTCTTTTTATTCAAACTTATGAAGAAACTCAAATTATGAGTAATTATGGAAGACACAAATCAATTTGTTTTTGACTGTTGAACCTTTGTTTAATATTCACATTCAGTTCTGGGTTTCTTCCCCCTCCTCCCCTTGTTTCTTCCGCACTCTTGGGGACACTGTTTCTATGCGTTGGGAATGGCACTGCATGGCTAATCTTAGATTTACCATCCTGGACTGACGTTGTTTTGCAGTGGAGCATGGGCCACGTGTTGAAAGAGTTGCTTGCACTTCCTTGAGACAATATGCATGTAATAAAAATAGAATTTGAGTAATATTTTTATGTTCATTATAACGTGTGCGTCATCTTCTGTAATGTTCCTTTTGTTGTTTATTTTCTGGTGTTTAGAAACAATTCCCGGCATCAAAGTTTATGAAGGACTCTCGATGAGCAATACTGTGCTAAATGAAATTTTCATAGCCAAATTCAGGCAGTGGTTGGTTCGATTTAGGGTATTCTATAAAGAGTTATTATACGTGCGCACCTTAACTCCTATTGGCGTGGTCCATTGAATACCACGTGGGTAGTCAGTTAAAAATCACTCATGTTGAAGGAATTTCAAGTCTTGTCTCACACCAAAACAAGATCTTCTCTGTCAACTGTGCGTTCATCTTGGAGTTACTCAGTAGCGTACTTAATCTGTATTTCAGTGGAACCAGTTGTGCAACTGCAAAGCTGCAAATATTAACTGGGGAGGGAGAGGGGAAGAAGGAGAATTTTTCTAGGGAAAGCAAAAGAAAATATTTAACAGTAGGAGAGATCTTACTTCATGGTTTATGACAGCCTATTTGCACGTTTCCTTCAAAAGTATACAGAAAAATCTGGTTATTTATACCCGCAGTGCAGGCGCTTGACCAGTTTGAACCTAGATACGGAGTAAACAATTTGCCTGTGTGGAATTGTAACTGTAAACACTGTGTCTTTGCATCTTCTAACTGGTTGTGTATTTGCTAGCCTTTTTTTTTTCCCCCTTCTCTATTTTTGTCACATGTGCAAAATCACACGCTCCGTCTTTATTAAATGTACCCTTTTTTCCCCCAAAATTTTAGACAGATAAAGAAAAGCTGACATGGAAGGATCGTTTTCCAGCCTATTTAACCAATTTTGTTGGCATTATCTTCATGGTAAGCATCACCCGGCAAAACCTGAAATTTATGTTACTGAGTTGTTCTATGGAACAGAAGCAATGGAAATGTTAGTGAAACTGTGACAGACTTTATCAGATTGATGTGGTTCGCAATGGCTTTTCCCCAGTGAAAAAATTCAAACGTTTTATTGTTTTATAATCTAAAAATCTTTCCAAGAGCTCAAATTTCTACTTTACCATCTCTTTCCAGTAAAGAAATAAGAATACCTAAATAGGGTAGGGGAAAATGAGGGTACGGAAATGGAAATTACCACCACCATTGGTGGGGTGAAACTTAAAAAGTAGAGCGAGTCCTCTCAGAAAGTAGTCAGGAAGCAGAGAACGGCCTCATTTTTATACCAAACTTTTTTGAAAGAAATGATGTGGCCAATTGCAATCTTGATTGCAAGGATTTTTAATAAATCAGTCAAATTTGGGGTTATACCATATAACAGGAGAATTGCAAACAGAGCACTTAATTCAAGAAAAAGGTAAAATAATGATGAGAACAGCCTTTTCCCATCTGCTGATAAAGCATCAGCATTTAAAACAAATTTTGAAGGAAATAATAATAATTCAAGACATGAAATGGATTGGCAGATGAATAAAAAAGCTTAAGCCCTTTCCAAAGCTAGAATATACCAGACTAACTCAGTTCATTTCTTTTTTTAGGATAGGGATTCTGTTCTGGGGTTGGGTTTTTTTTTTAAATATTTGTGTTTTCAGAGAATGAAATGCCATAAATCTAATCTTCTCAGCTGAAGAATCAGTACCTTGTAAGAATCACGTTTGAAAATCGTTCCTCTATTTAAGCAATGAAAAATTGAGTAAGATTTTGTGCACCTTTATGTTGCCAGGAAGTGCGTTGATTTAATCAGATTTAATTTCAGTTTGGGATTATGACAGCATAGCGAGCCTGAGTAGGGTTTTTGAAGGCTTGTGTGCAGACTTAAGCTGAAATACTCCTCTGGTTTTCTTTTATAACAAAGCAAATACCACATATATATGCTGCTGCTGTTAGGGCTGAAAGGAAGCCCACTAATATTTTTAATATAAGCAAGTAGTTTACATTTAGGTGTCTTTAAAAAAAAGCCTTTTGCATGTGATTGTGGCATCATTATATCATTTTTTTTTTCATGTGGTGATCACATTACTAGCAAAAGAGGATCTTTTCCCACGGTTCATCAAAGTAATTGGGAGCCTTAATGCAGAACTGGGTGGGCTTGGGATGTGGCCCAGAGATCCCATTTTTAAGGTCATTGCTAAATCCCAAGCAAAGTATAGTTAAATCTTTCATAAGAGGCTGTGCTATTCTTGCTTGCAGGTTGGGCTGACGTTCGCTATAGTGTTTGGAGTCATCATATACAGGATCTCGACTGCAGCGGCGCTGGCAATCAGTTCCACTCCCTCGGGCCGGTCAAGCGTCAGGGTCACGGTCACTGCCACCGCAGTCATTATCAATTTGGTTGTCATCATCATCCTGGATGAAGTATACGGCTGCATCGCAAGGTGGCTAACTCAGATTGGTAGGTTTAAATCTCCAGCTGACATTTGCTAGAGCGATTTTAAATGAGAGGCCCCAAATGACTGGCGTTCGTGATTAACTTCAAACTGGTGAGCAAACCCAGGAAATTCAACTGTGCGGCTAAAGGTCTAACCAGCTACTTAAAAAGATCACAGTGCACATGGATTCAGCTTTATTTTTAAAGTTTTCTTTCAGCAGTGGTAGTACTAATCACTAATCCAGTTATGGGCGATGGGGATACGGGATACAGGAGAAATTCCAAAACCTAATATTGAACTTCACTCTTCTATATGCAATTACTATTTTCATTTTCTGCCATTTTTATTTGGCATAAGACATGTCAAGAAATACAAAATTGTGAGTGCAAAAAAACTAGAAAAACATTTTTTTAATCATTTCCAAAAAGCATCAGTGACAAAAGGTCCAGAAATCTTTCCAGATAAGTTCTTGACCATCTGCAAATGATTGTATGGAGGTCAGCCAGATGTGGAATGAAATTGGAATTACTGTTGTAACACACCTGAATGGTGGGATCCTCAGCACATTGACCACTGACCTCAGTGAGGCCATACTGCTTTAATATATACACACACATATATTTCTATAAATATATACCTCTTTGTTTAAAAGATGGGTGATGTTTTCCAAAGTCCACATTTATAAGATCTTGAAATGTTGCAGGTAGGATAATTCCTTAACATTTCTTATCCATGTCACATTGGTTCCAGAGGTGCCAAAAACTGACAAGAATTTCGAAGAGCGGCTGATTTTTAAGGCTTTCCTCCTGAAATTTGTCAATGCCTACACACCCATTTTCTACGTCGCTTTCTTCAAAGGCCGGTGAGTAACGCAAGAGGTCTTCAGGGCTTCAGCTGGTTGCTTATGAGGCAGCTGTAGTTGAGCTAAGACCATAGTTGGACAATAAAGTAAATCTGGTTTAAAAACTCCTCAGTATTGACCCAAAACCTCTGCAGCCTCATGGGATAAAGCAGGGACCTGGTACTTTGCTGTTTCAAATTTGTTAAAGATAACTTTGTATGTTCAGATAAAATCCCCCATCTATTTACCGTTGTCCATTTACCACTCATAACTTTATATCATAGCAAGCGTCATCTCTTTTCTTGCAACCAGCACGAAAGCACAGGGCTAAAATAAATACTCCATGTGGCACATTCTGGCTAACGAAGCGAGGATTACCTTCGAGGATTTCTGCCAAGGTGTGCCTATAATATTGTAGGACACAAGATTTGCAGTTTTACTGAGTTGTTTACTCAGTAAATGGGACTTAATCTTTAAAACAAAACCAAAGATAATTATTCACTTTTTCAGGACTAAACATTAGGTGGCCCCACTCAAGGGCATAGAGTTTGACATAAATGACTTTAGGAATCAAATATAAAAAGTATAAAATACATATGAAGTTTACAATTCTAACCATTGTGCCCTAGATTTGTTGGACGTCCAGGAGACTACGTCTACATTTTCCATTCTTTCCGAATGGAAGAGGTAAATTGTATTTTCACCCTGCCTGTGATCACGTTGGGTGGGAGCACCACCTTCCCCTGCCACAGGGATGCAGCAGATGTTCTGACTGACGTTTCCTCTGTCCGCCCTAGTGCGCTCCAGGCGGTTGCCTAATGGAGTTGTGTATCCAGCTCAGTATTATCATGTTGGGCAAGCAGCTGATTCAGAACAATTTATTTGAGATTGGCATCCCGTAAGTAGCGACTTTTGTTTGTCTGTTTGTTTTTAAACACGTATTATTTACCATGCATGCAATACACTGCGTATCCACTGCCCCTTGACGTGAACATGGTTCGTAGGCTACCTGCAAGATTTTTGCAGTAAGCCTTTGGCTGCTGTATTGCACATAACCTGCATCCTCGCTGCAGCTGCAGCCAGCAATGCAGATGTCATTGAAAAGTGTTAGGCAATCTATTGCTCTCCTACAGGCTAGCAAGAGGTGTAATACTGAACATGTGATTCAGTTATAACCGTGTTTCAGTACCTGCATATGCTGATCCCTGATACTTTTAGCGTATTGTGGCTCTTGCACAGTTTTTATGAAAATAGGTATGGAGCTTATTGTGTCTGTTAATGTAAAATAACTGAAAAATGGGCACTGTGACCCGAATGGCATGCTAACTGAATCATTTTCATTTCCCCCAGAAAAATGAAGAAATTTATACGATACATGAAATTAAAGCGTCGGCGTTCTTTAGACCATGAAGAGCACATGAAAAAAAAGCAGCGTTATGAAGTGGACTATAACCTGGAGCCTTTCGCCGGACTCACCCCTGAGTATATGGAAATGAGTGAGTGAGGTGGAAAGAAGGCATTTTAAACCATAATTATTCTGACTAATTGGGATGGAGAGCTGTGGGTTTTGAACTGTAGATTTGGTGGACAGTGGATATGAGGCATAACGTAATTATTAAAGTGTAGAGTCTCAGACTGTGGCATGCTTCAGCCAGCCTCTGGCTGCTTCAGGGATGAATTGTGCTCTCTGCTGTTCGTGAGCCCTTACTTTAGCTCTACATTTTAGATATTTTCTTTCAAGCCATGTGACATGTCACTGTCAGGTTTCAAATGCAAATGATGAAATGGCATATACTTGAGATTGTGAGGCATATTTTGTCATCAGTTGCACCCTACATTGGAAATAAGTTACTTAATTCAGATTTGACAATTTCCACTGTGTATTCTTACACCGGATTGTTTCTGTTTTCTGAAATCTGGACTAAATCTTCTGAGAGACATACGTGCCTGTAGACCAGGTTGTACTTGACAGATCACATATAATTTTTTTTCAAGTAATGTATTATGTTGAGTGAGTGATATGGAAATTAAGCACTGGATATCAGCTCTATATTGCTGTGGCTGTACAATTACATTTCTTTTCCTACTTTCAATCTTGGAAAGGCTGAGAACGGTTCAACATAATGCTGTCTGCTACAGTATCAGACATTCCTGAAGGATCTGTCTTAAAAGAGCAACTTTATTTGGTATTTTAAGGAATGACTAGGCAAAAATAGTGGTAAAGGATAATGAAGTATACGAATACCCAAAATTGGCATGCCCAGTAAATGCAAAGGCAAATTAGAATATCTGATGACCTTGATGTTGAGAGTAGTAGAAACAGATCGAAATTTAATGGTACAAACTACGAGGTCATGCTGTTGGTTCCTAAAAATAAGGAAAGATGCAGTTAGTGAGATCATCAGAGGAAGAGAAAGATGGGGCTCTAACTGTACCAGGATGGGTATGACATCGATATGATGTCCTCATCAAACAAAAGCAAATACAGTCCCAGGTTGTAGGGAGCAAGTTATTCCCAGTAAAGGCAGAGAATCGGGTGTGTCCTTTTCGAAGCCCATAAGTTTCTATTCTTTGGAAGAGAAAGCTTCCAGTGGGATTAGTGAGGGCTCAAATCCTGCCGGGTGGAGCATGGCAAGTTTATGTAGAGCCAAGACGGTCGCTGCCATAATCCCACTCCTTCAGGTCGCTCCTGTGCCAGCCTCGCCCAGGGCAAAATTGTTTTAGGAGCTTCCCCATCCTTCTGGTCACTTTGCCTTGCCTCGGCGGCCCCGGCTTTTGCAAGAGGGGCAACGGGCCCTCCAATGCCCAAATGGAGCAGCGGTCAGGCAAACCACACCTGATGCAGAAAATGTGGTTTAGTCTCCCAGCAAGTGTCATCTTGTTAGAATTTGGGGGGACGGCACTGACGAGATGATGCATGCATTCGATGAATACTGACCACAGGCATTGAAATGGTTGCTTTTTCTTTTCAGTTATTCAGTTTGGATTTGTAACTTTGTTTGTTGCATCCTTCCCGCTGGCGCCTTTGTTTGCTTTGTTGAACAACATCATTGAAATCCGTCTAGATGCAAAAAAATTTGTTACTGAGCTGAGAAGACCGGTAGCAGTCAGAGCAAAGGATATAGGTAAGTGCACATTGCTATTGTTATCCCCATTTGTTTATTCCTGCATTGATGGCAGGATATTATTATGCTGAGTTAGTTTCATTAACAGGAAGATATTTATAGGAAAATTCAAAACATTAGACTGTGGCTTAACTGTGAACTGTCATAACTTATCAAGGCTTTACTTTTAAAATAGAAAGACCAGAGCTTTAAATTCAGATTAATATTTTATTAAGTAAACAATATCACTTTTCAAATCAAAGTGATCAATACAATAGTGAAATATCTTGTATGGTTCTGCACATCAACAGTTCTTCCTGGCAATGCAGTTTTCTTGCAGAAGCAAAAATTTCTGCATTTAATAACTCTGGACTGGGTTGGAGAAATACACTTGGGAATGAGAGGAGACTCAAAAGTCTGTGGGTAAATGTATCCCTTCATCCCTACTCAGCATGAATGTCAGAAGGGGGAAGCTTGAAAGTTGCAGGGAATCTAGCTGGAACTGGGCTCTGCGGTTGTACGGTGGCAACAGCCCAGACCTCCCCTTACTGCGGGGGGCTAACAGCTATGGGTATACATAATGAGGAAGCTATTTCTCCCAAATGTTGGTTACTTACGAGTGAAAAGGTCATTAAAATAATTGTTCATATTACAGAGCCAGTCAGCAAGAGCAGAGAAGTTTATGATCTGTTACCAAACTCAGTGTTCATTCTGGTACTGTGCAAGCAGAGTTTTTCCTTGGGCTCATCCTTATGCCCTAGGATCATCCCAGAGTTGAAGAACACATTGCATTTTGTCATGTCATGGCCTTTACCACGACGCTGCTTTTGGGGTGTTTTGTGGCTGGCTCATTTGATGCTGCGGGCTACGGTTGCTGGTAGAGATGTTGGAGAGGCGTTGTTGGTTTTTTTTGGTTGTGGTGGGTTTGTTGAGGGGTTTTTTTTTGGTTTTTGAGAGGGTGTTAATTGCAATTTATTGCAATTCAATCCCACTCTCGTGGGTGAAAGAACCCCACTTCTTTCAGAGTCATCCCGAAGTCAGAGACTGTGAGATGGCCACAGACAAACCAGACAAGACTTTAGGGCAGGCGTCAGCAGGCTCAGGAAAGGGAGAAGGTCCCCTGCTAAAGGCAGTGGGTAGCCACTGGCAGCAAACAGAAGTCTATCTGTGCTTCCACTGATACTGCAGTATCTTTTCCTGAAGTTCAGTTCTGTACTCTGTCCAGGCTGGCTTGTGTACACCGTGCCAGAAGACCAAAGCTATATGAAGTATGAGTTAGTTATCAAGCAAAGGATTCGGCCAGGCTGGAGGAGTCTTCCAGGGATGTCACCCTGGGTAAAGCCTCCTACATCTTCCTTCCTCTTCAGACCCAGAATAGGAGAGTGGCTCATCAGGGCTGTAACCATGCAGATCTGGTAGCAGCCCTGGATTTTTCCATCAAGATTGAATCTTGCAGTTTGAGTACTTTAACTAAGGAGAAATTCTCAAGCTGTCACTAATGACCAGGAGGCTGTTAGAGCAGCCAGGCACGAGGGTGCACGACCACGTACGCTAAACCAGCACTTTATGTAGACTTCAGAGAAGCCCTTCCATGAGGAATGGGATCTGGAGATGGGGAAGGGGCAGAGCTGTGGGACTTCATGGATCATCCTCAGACTAAATCCACAGGGGTCGAACCTGAGTCACTATGGGGTTGGTTGATGTTACATCTTGTATGCACAGAGCCCATGCTGAGGAAACCCGTATCTATATGGTTTCCAGATGCAAGTGGAAAAATCCCATCAAGTGGCTCCACTGGAGCTTTGCTTTCTCAAAACTGAGGTAGGATCAATAGTGATGAGAAGGTGCAGAAACAGATTCAGATCCTTAAAACTGGTAGACCAGTACATTCTGCACCATGTGTGGAGGTTCCAGCTCCCTATCTGTAGCTTTCTTATTCTCCTCAAGCATTTGAGAAGTTTGAATGAAATTTCATTATCTTTTCTTTTCTACCTATATCCGGCATTCCTCTGTCTCACACTTGCCTTCTTCTTCCTCAAAGAAGCTTTTAGCTTAAAACCTCAAAAAAAAAAAGGTGCCTAAACATAGCTTTGGAAGACAGAGTTGGGCTCCCTTTGCTTACAGGTCATTAAATTAATCTCTTATAATTTGTTCTTTTTTTTATTTAAAATATAACTCTAGTTCAGCACAGTCATAAGTGCTCCTAACACTGTTCACTAAAAATGTAATTTATCTAATTTTAATGACTGGAACAGCATTTACATGTTTGTCTCCTTCCTTAGGAATCTGGTATAATATCCTCAGAGGTATTGGAAAGCTTGCTGTCATCATAAATGTAAGTAATTCGGCATGAATAAAATTTTAATTCAATAGGCTGGCTTTTCCATTCTGCTCCATTAGTTTTATTTCAGCATAAATCCCTTAAATTCAGGTGAAAGTATATGGATTAGAAATTTTCTGAAATATTAGAGAATTGGATGCAGTGTTTATTTTAAAGTTGTGATAGTAGTCGCAATAATATAAAACAGTAAGAAGTCGTTGCAGCTTTTTTCCAGAATGTTTTCATAAAACAGTTTTGTCCTTCAAACAAGACCACAGCTGCTTGCTTTTGCTTTTTTGAAATACTATCACTAAGATGATGTATTTTTTAATTTCAGTGCTAAAAGCTATTTAGGGTCTGGTAGGCAACTGGGTGTGAATTAGTTCAGTTCATCAGAGCGCAGTGTCCCTCCACTGAAAATCTGGCCTCGAACTGCATTGCTCTCACTCAAGATAGCTCTGAAAATCCATGAAAATATTTTTGTTTACTTCAACAGTGAATATCCCAGCCCTTAGAAAATTCTAGCACACCGTAATGTATTCATTTATGTACTTATCTAACATTCTATATGAATAGACATCCACAATGATCATCTTCATTGCACCCCACCTGGGGAAAGATGAAAAGAAAAAAGCTGAATGACAAGCTGAAAACGTGTTTGCAATGCAGCAAAACAGGGGCCGTGTAGGGCTGACGGCCATGTGTCCCCGGGCCTTCTCAGGTTTTTTGCCATTATCCAGACTGGAAATCCTTTCGTTTTGCCCACAGGTGTCTGTTGTGCTATGGCCAAACCATTCGTTTGGTTACTTGGTATGCTGCCTTAATTTGTCTTTACCATTTCTCCTCTTTTCCTCTGGAAATAATTTCTCTATTTTTTTCTCTTTTCTTCCGTGTAGTCTTTCTTTGTCATTATCCAGTGTTATTTTTCACTCTTTGATCTGTGTACTACCCCTCTCTATCATAAAATAAGTAAAACATTTTGTACCGTGTTTGTTCCACATGTACATGAGATTTACGCCAGTGAGAACGTTTCATAATAATGATAAATGAGAAAGGCTAAAGTTATGAAGAACTCAGCTGAATTGGCTGTCTTGCATTTTCTGTATGACGTTTTTAGAAAACCTTTTTAAATAACCAAATAAAATGCAATTTTTGTGACCATAAAAATAAAACTGGGCTCAGCCTGCTCAGCCTTTTATCTTGATGGAGTTAAAAAACCACATACAGTTAATGGCCTTTTGCAATGCAATGAGAATTTAAAGAGTCAATTCACCGTCAGTTGTTTGCAGAACAGAAAAGTACTTGGAAATCCATCAATTGGACCTTATACAATGCATCAGGGACAAGCTGTGACGGGGGGACGGGGAAAGAGCGCCGTGTTTTGCTTTCCTCTGGTGCTGGGGGGTACGGCCGCTTCATTCTCTGGGGAGTTCAGGTTGTTATCCACGTAGAAATCTCAGTTGGCATGGGACTACTCCATCTAATATTCTGCAACTCGGAAGAGTAAGCAGTGAATACTACCTCGTTGCAGCAGTGAATACTCCCATTTTTAGGGCCCCGTGGGCTGCAGTGTCCCCCCTTGTTTTCTGAAGCAGTCCCTGAGTTGCCTGAGTTGTTTGGGCAAGACGTGCTCGAGTATATTATTAACTTAACCACTGCCTGAATATTGCGCTCACTCTTTACTCTTATGGCTTAGGCATTTGTGATCTCATTCACATCCGACTTCATTCCACGCCTCGTGTACCTGTATATGTACAGTGAGAATGGCACCATGCATGGCTTCGTGAACCATACACTATCCTCTTTTAATGTCAGCGATTTTCAAGCAGGAACAGCTCCAAACGACCCCATGGATCTTGGCTACGAGGTTCAGATATGCAGGTACTCTCTTGAATGATAACTAATTTTAAGTATTTTCAGAGCTGACTAAGAATGGGACAAGTTTTTACATTCCTGGGGCAGGTCCCTTGTATTTTCAATACCTTTTTAGCACCTTGGTAGCCTTTTATATCAGATGGATCCATTGCCTTGAACATCTTGGCTTACATATTAAGCAACCACAAAACCTGAATGTGAAGTACTGCTTATTTTGGGAAATAGAGATTAGCGTTGTTAAATTCAGTGTTTGTCCGTGCAAAGATTTTTATTATTATGATGTGTTCCCTTTTTCAGGAAAGGAGATAAACAATGATAAACAACACAATGATGCTTTAAGGGAACAAAATGATGTTACTCTGATGTCATATTGTTGTATCCCATGCTATTGATATACAGACCATGACTGCATGGTACACCTCTCTCTTTTTGTCCAGTTTCTGTAGCAATTCCTGGTGAGAGTAATACCATCCTTATCTGCACTGGAACTTAAGACCTACTTAAAGTGTCAGCGTACAGGAAATCTGCCTGTAACAATTTCTACATGTTCTTTTCATTTTTAAAGGATAATTATTATTGCATATTTCAGCTTATGAAGCCATCTAGGTCCGTGCTGAAATGCATGGGTTGCCTAGGCTTCCTTAGATATCCATCATCTTCAAAAAACACGTTTTAATGCTTAGAATTGGGGACCAAAGCCCAATACAACAGTGAAAGCACTCAGACCAGCAAAACTGAAAGGGGGACAATGGGGGTAAGAATAAGAAGAGGAGAACAAGGAGACATTCCAGGGGAGGAAAAAAAAGAAAGATTACTTTGGTATACATATACTAAAAAATTACACAAACTGACCAGGAAAAAAAAAACCACCTTTATAATCATATTATTTTAAAATTTATATTCTTTATGATTTTGAATAGTGCAAGTTAATCTGCGGAAATGACTGCTAAACAGGAAAATCACTCTGAGATGAAAGAAAAAACCAACCAGAATTGCATATGCATTAGCTTTGCTTGCTTTTACCTTCTCCTGCTTTCCTTCTGGTGATCTTTGGGCCCAGGATAAATGAGGTTGGCAAACATGTTTTTAGCACAGAACTTACAGAACGGAAGAGTTAAGTGTCATGGCCCAATACAAAAATGCCAGGCTTATTTGCTTTTGAGCCACAGCCTCTTTCTGGTTCCCATCTCATCATTTCTTCCATATTCCAGAGATTTTTAAATCATTTGAAAATATGGAACCCTAATTCTTTCAAAATATTGACAGGATGCTGTGGTTTTAAATTTAATGTATTTTTCTTGGTCGTATTTCTAACAAGTTATTGTTGATTAGCTCATAGGTTTTCTGTAAGCCATACCTAAGGCGGAATTCTCACCTCTCTATACGGCAAAATTTAGCTGTGATCTTCTGCTAATCATGAACAAGGAGAACACCACACAGCATAACGCACTCTATGGATCTGAGATCAGTATTTTTGTCTTTTAAATTAGTCTGAAAAATATATAGGTGAGGTTTTTTTTACCAATCTTAAAAGAAAATAAATTATCTGAGCTGTGTAGTTTACTCCATCTTTATGCAGAATTGATATTATTTGTACTAATCGGGGGTATTAAGATTGAAGACCTTTAATTTTGAGTAAAACTTGAAGGCTGTGGGAGGCTTTCAGCTGTGTCTTGTTTCTGAGAGGTTAATACAGCGTCATGCTGTAATAGTGAACTTGCTTTTAGATGGTTCGATTTGCTGTTCGACTGTTGGGTATTAATTCCTCACGGTGCTAAAATTTCTGAATGACATCAGTGATTTACTGTGTCTTATTTTGCAGATACAAAGATTACCGAGAACCCCCCTGGTCCGAAAACAAGTATGACATTTCAAAGGATTTCTGGGCTGTCCTAGCAGCAAGATTAGCGTTTGTGATAGTTTTCCAGGTAGGTTATACTACAGGCACTTTTTATATAAGAAAGGAAGAGAGTTACTGTATTTCTTCAGCTACATAAGGCAAGCCACCTTTGGAAATAAGTTATTAGGCCAATAAAATACCTTCTTCCTCAGCTGTTTCATGGAAAAGCAAAGAAATTTGCCCATCCTCATTCACCCTCTTCCTCCCACCCACCCAGGACCAGGTACATCCCCAGTGGAAAAATTCATTCCCAGGGATTCCCTGAACTGGTTTGAGGCAGAAGCAACTTAACGACCTTAGTGAGCAGCAAAGCACAAGGCTGATACTAATTAGGCCCCACCAATTTCTCCAGCAGGACATCAACAAATTCACTGAGGCAGCATAAATTTCATCCAAACTCCTTTCTGGACCTAGCCGAGAAATGAAATTTCCAAAATTTCCCAGTTAGAGTTTATCTCACATCTGAACAAGAAAGCAAAATCTTGTAATTTTTCACTAAATGATATTATTCGATCCCAACAGTTATGCTGGTTATTGTGACACAAGTGTTTTAAGTCTGCCTTACCTAAACAACTTGTTTCAAAACTTTTATTCTTTTTTTTTTTTTGAACAAAATATGTATCTTCTTGTGAAAGACCTCCCTTTCATTGAATCAAGGTTTTTAAATCAGAAATATTTCATTGGAAAGTACTTTACCAACTTTCATCATTTTACCTCTAGCTGCTTGCTTCTGCCATTCTGATGTAAAACTCGTAAGCCATTTATCAGTGACAGTATTTCCTTTGGATTTCTAAATGGCCGTGACAGTATTTGTGCATAAATCATAGAGATCTGTGCCTGCCATTTTTCTCTACTTCTAGCATGAACAAGAAGTTGAGGGAAGTTTGGCTCAGTATCAGACTTGCGACATGCGCTCGAGCCTGACTCAAATATTGTCCTTCCTTCATTCTTCCTTCCTAAGCACACCAAAAATGGCCCCTTCCCCTACAGTCATCCTTTCATTTGACCTTGCTGACATTTTCTCACAATTTCATTTTCAGAACTTGGTCATGTTTATGAGTGACTTTGTTGACTGGATTATCCCAGACATTCCCAAGGACATTAGTCAGCAGATTCATAAAGAGAAAGTTCTCATGGTGGAGGTCTTCATGAGAGAAGAGCAGGGGAAGCTGCAAATGCTAGAAACCTGGAAAGACAAGGACAAGAGAAAAGGTGAAAACTGTAACAATCACAGCCCCAGACTCTCCAGGAGCCACAGTGGGAGCTTGTCCTCCTGCCATTCGTATCCTCTTGACGTATAGAAGAGGAGGGAGTTGAGTATGTCGGGGCATTCCACTGATACACAAGCCATCGCGTAAAGGGCAGGACTCGATTAACGGACAACCTGGTGCATGTTGAAGGATGTGCTGCCATTTTGCTCCCATCTTTGTGAGAAATGCTCTTCTTGCAAACATGGAGGACCACGTTCTATTTCTGATAACGTTGTTGTTTTTTCTTTTGCACAAGCAGTAATGCAGGGAATTTTTATATTTCATCGATAGATAACACTATTGACGTTGGTGTGCATTAATAAATGCAGGTACTTAGGACGTCTTGATAGAGATATTCTCTGAGAATTTGACCTTAGCCTATTAATTAACTAACTAAATGAAGGTAAATTTTAAGTAATAATAATACTACTAATTTAAAATATTTTTGGAACCCCAGGCTTGAAGGTCCTTGGGTAACTAGATAACCTATACGCAAAATCAGCTTTAGAGTGTGCCCTGGTATTCTTTTTGGCAGGAGAGAAACCACGTAAAGCCTACCAGACCGACTTGCTTTCCAAGACAGGGTTTAGCTCTGCTGGCAGACATCTGTGTTTCAACCTACAGGTCTGAAACAAGCGGAGCTCCCGCTGAGCTTTAGAGTCAGACGGGTGCGTGGGGCACTTGTGGCAATCTGCTGTGTACCCGAGACCTTCACCGGGGCACTGCTCTCTTCAGAAACATCAGAAAAGTGAATCTGGAAAAGTTCTTTTTTACCAATGAGCGACTGATGTGGATGAAGCTACCTCAGTGCCCCAGGCTGCATCTGCTGTGTTTGAGCAGTCCCCCAGCGGCTCCTCGCTCACGGCCAGGCAGCAGCAGCACAATTTCGGAGATCCTCCCAGCAGGTCGATGATCATGGAGCATTTTGTTAAATGCCCTGAATTAACGAGCACATGTAGAGCTCCAGGGACTCACACTGCCCTGCCTAGTACTCGGTCACTATTGTTGCTGAGGAAATTCCCTTTTTCCCATTGTTTTAGCACATCCCTTCCGTAGCCAGGTTTTTCTCTGTAGCCCTCTATCCTCTGCAGGAGAAAGGAGTCTGCACCCGTTTTTCACAGCCAGTTGCTCCCGCAGACTTTCTGCTGTTGAATGGCATTTCCCAGAGGCTGTGCCGGAGGAGTAAATCCAAAACATGTCCCACTTACTGTCTTCAATGGAAGTTTTGCCTGCACCGGGGCTACAGGACCAGACCTTCAGTTAGTTACAGGACTTTGCTTTTGTCTTAAAATACTCTATCTTTTGTACAAGGAGCTTCCTAAAAGTATAAGTCTAAAATCCCTACTTACGAAGCCTAGCTAAATCCCATCAGTACGACTCCTTTTAAGCATAGTACATTTTAGTTTTGCTTTGTCAAACGATAAACTGCACTTCCAAATAATATTGGTGCAATTAACCTCATTTCTTTTATTGCTTTGTCTTGTCCATGGCACTTGCATTACGAGTATAAAACCGAAAAATAAAATAAAAATGAAAGATTTCTTTAAAGTCTAACTACTGTATGGTTTGTTACAAAACCAAACGTCAAAAGACTGTTTTCAAGAAAAGTTAGTTATTTCTTTTTTCCTTTTCTTTTTTCTTTGCCAAACTAATTTAAAGATTAATGCTAGAACTTAAAAATATGCCATATTTTGCTTTTGATGTATTTATTTGTTTTAAAGTATGTGATAAACTCGATATTTTTCTGTAGTCTGTCCGAAGAAGGTACCAGAAAAGAAATTATGTGGAAGAAAGAAAATGGTATTAACCAAATATTCTTGAAGCTTATTTAAAATATTGATCCAACCAAAGATTTTTATTAATAAAGGGCTTATATTTTGTTAACTCTTGTTTCTGTTGTATTTTGACTTGCAGGAATGTCACTATTTTTAAAATTTGCAACTTATGATAGCTTACTGCTGTAGGGCCAATCCTGCCTGATCTATTCACACAGCAAGCGTTACGCCTGGTGGTAAGCGTTTACCAGCTCAGGCCCACTGACCGCAATAGGACTGTGAGTGGGAATAGATCAAGCAGAATTCCGTCCGTACATCTTGGTGAAAAAGTGCTCTTCCTCTCATTCCGTGGTGGCCCAAAAGATCCAGAAGCAAGCCAAACATGAACTACCTATTCTGAAGAGAAACCTTAGGGAACTTCCTCAAAGGGAATTTCATCTGTAAATACATCTCTGAAAGTATTCCCAACTTAATACTGACATTCCTGTAAATGGTAGAGCTATATCCGAAACACATACTTATCAGAATTTTTCATTATTTGCTGAAATCATGAAATAGTAACAGTTGCTTATACTTTATTCTTTTGTACAGTAAGTTGTTTGAAATGGAATTTTGTATATAAAAAACTGTATTACTACTTAGATAACTATAAAACTCTTTCATGGAATCATTTTTTAAGAAAAGCAAATATATACTAAATCTGTTTTAGTTTGTTTTTTTTTTCTTTGAACACTTATTTGAAATAAACTTAAATATGCAAGAGTTTCTCCTGTGGGACAGGTTCTGTTCCCAATCCTCCTGCTCTGAGTGTGCCGCTGTGAGTACTGTTAGATTTGAGAAATACAGTAATTGGCCTGAAACTGGGTCTGCGCTGCCCGTTCCAGTGCTCCTTGTGTACTCAGACAGCAGGGGCCCGAACTGAGATTTGTTTGCAGGTATTGACTACTTCATTGATAGACATCTTCCTAACAACGTAGATGGTGGGTCTTGTGTTGTAGCTGCTTTAGATACCCCCTTGGAGATTAAATGGATCCCACCTAAGATGCATCTGTCTCCATGAGCACAAAGGGAGATTTGGCTTCTAGCACAGACGTAGACGGCTGCAGCATAGACACTGAATATTAAGTGATGGATCTTAGCCTGGGAGCTTTAATTTTCTTCTAATTTCAGTCTTAGGCATTTAGCAGAACATAACATTTAAGAGCTTTCATTAAGACGTTTGAAATGGGCTCATAACAAGAAAGAATGCTGTTTGGTTTGTTCATTTAAATTGAAAAATGTATTCATTATAAGAAAAAAAATGAAATGGTAAAGCTAAAGGAATGAAACTCAGGGATTCCTTCAGCTGTGTCTTGCAGAATGCCGTTCTGAAGGGAAGTAGCCGAGGCAGCAGAAGGGCCACACTGTGTCTGTCACGCTTTATTGCCTTGGGGGACCTGTGCAAGCAAAGCTGGGCTCTGAACCTGACTCGCCGGTTCCAATCTTTTCTCCTTCTCCCATTTAACTGTTCTGTGAGAGGGCAAAGCGTGAGGCTTCATACCAGTTCTCCCTTTCTAGCCAGACAATATTAATGCTCTAACTAATGAAATTCAGTTAGAAGGTGGGAATTCTGTTCCGAGATAATGGATATGAAAATCAGAAGCAGGTAAATCACTGCCTAGTTGGTAACTGGTTTGGTTTTGTCAGTTCTTAAAAACAAACTAGTAGATACAAGCTCATTAGATATAAGATAATGCCTTCCAGAAAGAGATTTGCACTGCACTTGTGGTTCTTCTTATGAAAGTTTTTTCGTATTTGTGATGCAAGTAGAAACAAATTCTGGTTTTGCCAATAGCAAATCTGAGGGAGGGTTACGCTAATAAGGATTCACTGGAAGAGGGGAAAAAAAAGAAAGTTAATACAGAGAAGCAGGGATCTGGAAGTGACCAAGAAATAACTGAAAATACCTCGATGTGACTCACAGCTACCATATGGGTGCGGTTTGACGAAAGAGAGCAATGTCAGTATTCGTACAAATACAGCTGAAGTCTGTATTGATTTGACAGTATCTCCACAATGTGCATGTTCTTGGCACGCTTCTGCCACAAAATCATAAGTACAAAACCCCATTTCCCAGCCCCGCTTTGATCAAGAGAAAAAAAAAAAGCCTAACCCCACTGTATCAATGTATTAAACAGGAAAATCATTATACGGGTTTACGTAGCCCAAGAGCAAATGCAGACAATAGGAGCAGAGCTTACAGCTGGAGGGGCTGTGCGGACCAGTTTTGAACCATTGCTAAAACACGCCGTTTGCTTTTTGCTGCCCAAAGTCTGTGGCAACGACACACCTTCAGCTGGTGCCTCTGAGGAGGAAACCGTACCCACCCGACTGGTGACAGCACCAGTCTGAATCTTCTGGCTTTCCATGTCATTGTGTTTCTAAGATACTGTCTTACAAATATTTTGCCGTCTTAAATAGCTTAAGGGTGAATAAGCCTCAAGTCAAGGCACAGACACATTTCTATTTTTAGACCCTCAGTGCTCTCTGGTCCTGAGCTGTTAATGATCTTTTTGGCTGTTGTGATTTCCAATAAGCAATAATAAAACAATTTACTTTTCATCTTGTTACCTCAGGAGTCTGAACTTTCCTGAAGTTTCATAGATCACTTGAGTCCATTTCTATTTTCCTATGAAGTTTTCAGAGTAAACAACTCTTTTTCCTTTTGCCCCTGAAGAAATCGTGCCTTAAAATTTATATGGATTCCATTCAAACTCTGGTTCAATTCTTTTCACATTTGCGTACTATTTATTCCATGACCAAACACAATATGCCATTTTTAGTACAGCAGAGAAAAACCAAAGTTCTTTTTTTAACCTCCCTCTTTTTTTAGCCCAACAGGCCTTTCTGAAGAAGAAACTATTAATGGGGCTTCTCTTTAATTTTAAGCTCTTTCCTTAATTTTTAATACCGTGCATGCCGCTTGATTCGAGGCCATCTGAAGCCAAAGAAAATATTTCCTTTGACTCCCTTTGACTGCAGCGCACTTTGCATGAGACTAAGCATTGCTTATTGAATGACTGGTTCCACTTACAATAAAAATTCGTGACACTTACTCTATGGTAGTTTTAGAACCCGGTGTCAGCTAAAGCCAAAAGATATCGATGCAGAAGAGTTGTGCAAGCAGTAGAGTTCTGCACGCCGTTGTGTTAAGTTTCCACAAGGTAAAGGGCTCATAAAATCAAAGGCATGACACAGTCCTGTGAACTTAGTTACACAAGTTTGAAGGTTTTGAGGTCATAGCTTTCATCTTGCTTTAGTACCACCTGCATGAGAAAATTCATGCCAAAATGGGAAATGTATCCATCACAATGCTCATGAGAAAAAGAATCGAACCACAAAATACTTAGCAGAGTGCTTGTGCTGAACAAACTTAAAAGCGTAACAAAGTCTGTTTTTCAGAGCACGAGTTAAATGCAGGTAGTTAAGCAATCGTTCTTAGAGCAGAAGAAAAGGTTATTCCCTATTTTTATTTCTAAAGGAAAAAAGAGTGGCCATCTTCTCTAGTTGAAATATAAGAGACGGAGCCTAGGGAAAAGGTGCAAATAGGGAAGGGAGGAAGAAAAGGCTTTTGATGTTCTCAAGTCCAAGTTAGCTGGCAGATGAGCCACAGAAGTTGTTTTTCTGGAAAGAGAATCGCTTCTTAAGGCGAGGCCATCTTGTAGGTAGGTTATCAGGTCGCCTTTGCCAATGTTTTTGTAGCGATGTGCTATCTCATCCTGCCAAGCGGTGCAATACTGTTGATCTCGTGTTCAGATGAAAGCTGGAAGGCTTTGGTCCTTTGGAAGGAAATGGATGAAAACGGCGTAAGAAACGGAAGACCCCTCCAGCATCAGTGAGGCCTTGGTGACTACGCCCTCTCCACTGATGTACTGAATTGCAAATAACACCATGATCCTCAGCAACCAAAAATAAACAGTTCTTCTAGGAACACGATTATTCTTAACGTTGATCAGAACCATTTATACACTCACACAGCTTCCAACATTGCAGTCGGGGCCCGGTTGGTACGAGCCCTTTGGGTCTGTAGTAGGTAAGTCTCTCAAGCCGCAAAGGCGATGTGCAGGTAAGTGGCTGATCTGCCCATGCTGCCTGCCTTGAACTGATGGCCGCGTTGCGTCATCGTGGCACGGTGCTCACAAGCATGGAATTCCCATCTGTCCTGGTAGGAGCGTGTCATTAACTGCGCAGCTCACATTTCTTAATGTATTAATCTTCAAAATACATCTGTAGGGAAAGAAGGTAGGTAATTACAAGTAATTAACCATCCAGTGGGAAAGTAATAAATCTTAGCAGGCTAGACTGCTCCAGGTCTGCTGCACGACCTCTCGGGTCTGCAAGAGATGGTGTGCGTCACGACACGGCTCTGCAATCTGGTGGGTTCTGGGCCACACTCCTGGAGTTGTTTAGGTATCTTACTCTGCTCAGGCACTGGTGGGAGTGGGAGGGAGTTGGGAGCAGGGAAGGAACAGGGAAAGTCCTGAGAGTAAATTAATGTAAAATTAAATTTCAGCTACATCTTCTTCCTGGCTTCAAAGAGCAAAAGTAAAACCAGGAGTCAGTTCTGAAATTCTACTGAACCTCTCCACTTTTGTCTTTCTGAATTTTACTTCCGAAACCAAATTTCTCCGCATCTTTATGATGCTTGTCTTTTAGCTCTGACCAAAGAGAGCTGCAGAGCTAAGCTGGTAATCATCTCTGGGTCTTCTTGTGGTAAGAAATGACAGTGAGCCACCTCCAGGTTCAGGTACTTGGCAAAGATATAACACAGGCTACTTCTGCTTTAAAATGCCTCACTCCAAAATTGGTGAATAACAGCACAGCCATATGTTTATATGTATATTTGAGAGATAAGAGAGGGTGAGCTTGGGTCTGATCTCCTGTTGCAAGTCATTTAATTTCAGTTCTATCTCTGAATAAGAGCTTCTCATGAAAAAAGAAAATGCAGTATATGAATTTTTTGAGGGTAGGCAGACAAAGCTGTGGTGCGTGTAACTTCCTTACTTCTTCTAAAGTGTACAGACTGTAAGGAAAATATATAAATGCTATACATTGTATTATATTAATCCAGTCTTCTCTCAGTCATTCACGCTCCTTCATAGACTTTTCATCTTCAGGAACAAATGCAACAAGTTTCCAGTATGTTTGTGTATGAAAATGAACTCCAAATTGTAGCTTAAGACTAACTTGTATCTGGCTCTGACTACAACGCTGCGGACTAGCTCAAATTAAAGTGTTTCTTTGGAGAGCAGAAAAGAACACTCCCCCCCGCAAGAATCGAGGGAGGGGGATGACGAAACCAGATTTGCTTATTGTATCTAAGTCCCTATGAGTAACTAACCCAGTCATATCCTGTGTCACTTAATGGTGGCATAAAACTATTCATGTTTTAAAAGGAAATGAGCGCTCGGGATAATCACTGTACTGTGTTCGAGCAGACAAGGCACTCCCTCTCTAATCGCATTTGAAAAAAACCTTACACCTTCCAACTTCAATGATGGTGAGATAATGACTCAGATGGAAAATACTATACTGGCACATTCCTGAAGGGAAGAACCAAAATGCACTGATCTTTCCTCTAATGGGTAATTCTTCTGCCAGTCACAAATACCTAAGGTAATACTTGTTTTTAGGAAATGTGTCCCTCCACCTCTTGGTGTCTCATTACCTCCCATCACTGTAGTGAGCTCACAACACCTGAGTTTAACTCAGAAATCAAGCAAGTGTGGCCAGGCGCATTCATATATATTTATCAAAGTGAAATTTTAGTAACTCTGGGAGACATTTAGAGGCCAAGATGTCTTCTGGTCTGTGACGAAGCCGTTCTGCGGGCTGGATGCAGAGGCACGGCTGGGAAAAAGGTCACATTTTTCACACCACTTCCGTGACCACGACAAGGTCCAAAGCAGAATCCGTTAATGCAGAAGAGATTAGAGCTGGAATATTCACAGACAAAAAAAAAAAATCCCTGCCGCTACTTTTTCAACTGCAATGCTGTGTAGCAGGCAATTGAGTGCTGCTGTACTCAGTAAGGAAAGGGGAAAAAAACCTTCCTTAGGTGGGAGGATGAGGTCCCATGGTACAGGTCTATTTGCGTGCTTGTAAGAAATACTTCCAAGTGGTGCAAACTAGCGCAAAATTGATCTATTTTCTGCAAAATAATTAATTTTAAGTTATCCTAACCTTTTTTATAGTTGCTCAGAATATTGTATTTTCCAATGCAAAGATGGAGACTGAAGAAAAACCCCTCCATTTATTTTCTATCCAAGAAAATAAATCCTAATGTGGTAAGTATTTACCTTTTCATGTTTTTATTGGGCTTGGGAACCGGCAATACAGCAGCTCAGGAAAATAAAGAACAAATTTATATACTCTTCGGAAATGAATTAGTATTAGTTTTCAAGCCTGGCAATCAGAACCACTGGATTATTTCCCTGGATGAATAGCAACTTCCAGTTCATATCTTAACTTTGGTTACTTCATTCTCAACCAGTCACCGAGCCCAGCACTGAGCAACGGGGCACGGTCCCCAGTGCGGGTTTGAGAGTCAATGGGTCGGAGCGAGTGTTGGACTCACAAATGACTTAAGTACAGCGGCTCTTCGCCACCCTAAGGGCGGTACTTTGCCTTCAGACCCACACCGGTACCTCTGCGCCGCACTGCGGAAGACAGGCGTGTGGACGGGCCTCGGCATAAGTTAACATGAGATTTGGCACTTCTGTATCATATTCTGCCGTAGGTTTATCTTCAGGAGGAAACTGCTCAGAATAGCTGCCTCACATGGCGATTCTGAGGTAACCCTCGGAGAGCGGACACTTCCGATGCTCTACAGGTCAGCTTAGTCCAGTTCCAGCAGGGCCTGAATCGAACAGAAATAGAAAGGGCCCAAAAAGATATCTAATGATCATTCACTACTATTTAGGGAGGTTTTTTATTTCCTCCCTGGCTTATTTCACAATGACATTCCTGTGCAGACAACCCTCGTTTTCTGTTTTCTCTGTTCTTCTGTTTTTCCAAGTGCAAAATTGATGTTGCAGAGCTTAAGTAATAAATATGGTCTAGAGGAACGAAATGTGCTGGTTTAATATATACCCATAGCTTTACTGACATGTGAAATGTTTGTCCGAATGATTTCATACTCACATGGTATGATGAAAATTCACTACAAAAATAGGTAAAAAGTCAAGTCAGAGGTTTTTAGCTGGAGAAAATAAACACAAGTCTACAATTTACCCTTCCCCTAAAGTTAAACTAACTTCTTCTGCCAACAATAACACAACAGAACTATATCAACAGAATTATATCAACACTTCTTCTGTTTCAATATTAAGTTCAAGCATCTGTTAACAACTTATTGCTTGTTGTTGTTGTTACTTGGCCAGATCTTTTATCTGTATACAACCTATTCGTGCCGGAGTTCATTTTCTTTTCAACACTTATTTGCTTTTCCCACACTCCGCTTCTAATTTTTTCTCTCCTTCAACCCACAATAATCTGACATTTTTTATAGGCCCTTTTGTCACGGACAGTTTTCTCCTAGGATCCTAAGTCTCTTCACAAACAGTTTCTTTACTAGAGCACTTCTTTCTACGCTAGATGTTATAGCAACAGAGGTAATATCTGACAAAAGAAACATGGACAGATCAATTAATTTACAAAAGAAAATGCAGAAACTGTCATTTCTTTGCTGAAAATGTGCATTTTAGGATTTTGCAAACAATGGATGAGAAGCATTGGATAAGTATATTAAGAAATTTTATCGAAATCAGTTTATTCACTGTGGGAGTAAAAAAGCAAGCAAGCAAACAAACAAAAAACCTGTTACTGCCCAACTTAACCAATAGGGAGGGGGTTGCATTTTTTTAATACTGCTCTTATCTTGAAGACAACAAAGAGAAACTGAGATGCTCCTAATTCCCTTCAGAGAGAACGGCAGTTATAATAAGTGTACAATTGACGGGACCTCAAAAAAGAAACAATTTCTCCGCACTGAGACAGGATTAGATATGTCTAGCCCATGCCAAGAAGGTTGTCCACCCTGTGTCTCAGAACCATCAGGGATGAGAATTTTAAATTCGCCCTGGGTTATTTGCTATTGAATTGTCTGATAACTTAGAAAAGATATCAAAGCTGCTTCGTTTAAAACCACTGTGGTGCCTAAATACTCCAGTTTTTATGGACTTAGGCAACTAGAAACTGCATCCCATCATGCTTCTCATTCCTCGGTCAAAAAGGCAAGAGTACCCCACTCCGTAGCTGCAGGACTTTTGGAAGCACCATGCAGTCCACCTGGAGGGTGTGCATCAGCATATAGGTTTCTCTCATCACGACAGAATGCTTTGAATTTTGACGCCACCTCCACTGTACGGATATTCCCCTTTTTGCTTCCACTTGCTAAAAAAAAGAAACAAATACGCCTTTGGCAATTCTACCTCCCCCTTGACAATCAGCCCAGCCAACCTAATAAGTACCATTACACAGCTTGTAAAGAAACAGCAGTAGACCAGCAACCTCTCCTTGACTTGATTCCAGTTTCTGCCTCTGTAGACACCTATTGACTATCCCTTCATCCTGCATATTATTTAAAGCAACTACACCATCAAGTCTGTCAAGATATAGTCCTGATCCATTGAGTCTCTCACATCTCTGCTCTGTAAAACCTGACAGGAGTTCCTACAGAAGCACATCCTTTGCACCTTACAAGCCCGGGAGCAGAGCTTTACCCTCATACAACACGACTGAGCTAACAGCAGTGATTTAAGCTTTAAACATACCAAAGGTAAGCACAATAGGTACGAAGCAGCAGGTATGTAGCTCAGAACAAAAGCAAAGAAGAAAAATAAATGTATTAACGCTGGAAACTCTCCTGGTGCATGCAGCCCTCGCTGTGGGCCTCAGAAGGGAGAGCGATTTCTTTGAATATCTGCATTACTATCTCTGATTTGAGCATGCCATGTACTGTGCTGAAGTAGCTCTGTTGCAACCAGCATCTGAAATAGCTAGATTAAAACTGGTTCTGGTGTGTCAACAGCATGCTGCAAGCACATCCCCTGTTAGAGAAGAGGGGCTGGCTGAAAAGAGAAGGCAAGCTATTAATATTTACAGAAAGGTATTTGTCATATCAAGAATAAGTTGTTTGACAGTAATACAGTCATCAAAGGTAGATTCAGCAACTCGTACACTTATTAACGAGCACTAATAGCAAATCAGATTACATCAGAGGGATTGCAGCGCCTGCAGAAACTGTCAGACATTTCCGCAGCCCCACAGCAGATCGGAGTACGATGCGAGAGCAAAGAAGCAGGGCCAGCCAGAAGTCTAGCTTGCCTCGGTTGGAAAACACAAAGCATCTTCCGAAGTTTCCATGCAAAATCTTCTCAGTCGCCCGTGGTTCAGTACAGCCGCATACATTTTACCAAAACGTTTACTATTCAGGGCACGTGGCTTAATACACCGCTTTTTAAAGCTGCTGTTTAATAAGTCATGAACCCTCCCAAGCAACCTTTCAGCCGCCCCACGTTTATTCACGCGACGTGACGGTGCGCAGGCCCCGCGAAGGGCAGCCACGCGCTTCACCGTTGCGTGTCCGTGGTCTCTAAGCGGGTGTTTGTTGCCCGAATGTCCTGATGTAATGTAATCTGAAGGCTCGGCAGAAAACAATTTTTTATTTGCTCTCTTTGCCCTGCTCCTCCAGCCAAGACCATGAAGTCAAAAAGCTCAGTTTGAAACACTCCCAGGCTTCGAGCTCCCTCTGCAGTATTTTGCAAGGAATCGTCTTGCCTCAAGAAACCTCTGAATTATTTGGTTAGGAACTGGATCATTCACAGCGCTTAAATTTCTGGGAAACGTCCACTGAAATCCGAGCTGGCCTAATAAATCATTTCTATTAAGTTTTATTCTGATGTGGAGCGGTTATGATCTGTTGACCTTGGCAAATACTTTCTTTGCTAAAGCCCCGTGAACTGCTTTCAAAGGAAATAACTGGAGGAAAGCAAGTTGCTTGGGTATTTTCATCTGTGAATGTGTCAAAGTTAGAGTTAATGGGTCAGATTCAGACATAATAAAAGGGACTACTAAATCACTATGCCAGGCATTAGGAGTGAGTTTAAAAGCATTTAAGCGATGATTTATTTTATTAATTAAATGATGATTTGTATCTTTTAGACTCCCTTGGAATTACACTGATGCATGGAATGGCTTTCACACCTCCTCGTACATCAGTGCTGAATCTGGCTGCTAAGTTCCTGTGAACCTATTAAAATCTCAGTTGATGTTGCTTTCAATTGCATGTCAAGGGATAGAGAATAAAGGTATAAATTTCACTGATTTAGACTTCCTTCACGTAGACTCGTCTCCGAATTCGGCCAGCTGCCATCACCAGGCACAAGCTATGCACCATGTGATTTAGTTCCTCTTGTTTTGTAGAGTCATCTTCCTTGGCAAAATTAAAATGAGATTTTATTTAAATGGATTTTATACTTCTTATATCGTTACTAGGATTTACATCTGCTTTCTAAATTAATCCACACACTGCAAATGTATTTCTCCTTGGCATCACACTGTCCTTTTTATTAATGTTCTCTCCTTCAGTACAAAGTATATTCAGGGCTGCAGAAAGAAAATACACCTCTCAACGCAGGCACATCTCATCCCAGCTCAAATTCTTTGTACCAGTTCCTCTCACTATTTACTTTACCGTGAAACCCTGCCACAGGTTAATTCCCTCCAATTTGCAGCATTTAGGGACTACACAAAAATAACTCTTTTAAACAGGTTTTTATATTTCAGCTGAGAGATTGGGAGTGATATGCACGTTAACTGCTTTTTAAGGTTGGCATGACTAGATGACCTGTCACCTTTCCTGGATGAGGAACGTAAGGGAGGAAAAAAAAAAAGAGGCTGATGGAAGTCCCCAATTTATTGTGAATTTTGGAATTATCTGGTTAAAAATCAAAGAAAATATTGCTAATGCTATAGCGAAGGAAATGATTTTAAGGGAATGCTAACTTGGAGGAGATGAGGTTGCCCAGTGTTCATATGACCTGGGAGGATTATATGGGAAACAAATCTTGTATTCAATATGAAATGCATATTTTCTTCTATCATTGTGCCCACCGCTGCGGATGCACAGATGGGCTTCATGCGTGTAGCCAGTTCCATATATTGGCTTTCTTCATCACGTGTAAGACCAGCTCCGTGTAACAGACTGGAACGGGATGCTGAAAATCCGGTGGTTTTATCTAAGGAGGGCTTGCGCCTGTGGGAGTTCTAGAAATGTTTTGGGAGTAGGAGTTGTTCCTCACGTTGGAATGTGAGACTGGAGAAGGAGATGCGGAAAATGGCAACGCTTAAGCTCACGTATCTGAGGTGGCAATCTCTTTATGACAAGGACCATAGGTCTATTTGTGTGTTGCAACAACAATAAATTAAAGGCTGTACTGGAAACAATTTAGCAATGGGGTAGCTTGGGGAATCAACATGCCAGCGTTCACAGAAGGAACAAGGAAACCTGAACTACCTACACCTGCTCTGAAGAAAAACCATCACGGTTTTTCTGAACTTTGGGGACCTACAAAACCATGGGATGAACTTGAACTTTCCCATTTAAGAAGAGTTTACAACCTTTCACCTTGGATAAAAATTGCCTTTAAAATAAAAGGACTTAACATTTGCCCTATTTCTTGCCTTTTAAAGGTCAGGAGTTATTTTATGTCACAATTAATCTTTGTGAGGAAGAAAGGCCAGGCTGCAAGCCCTGTGTTTCCAGTGAAAAGTGGGGGGCTCCAGGGGCGGCTGAGGCCACACAGGGAGGGCAGAGGCTTTTTCCCGGGCAGCTGCCAGGGAGGGACATGACAGGAATCCTGTCTCTGTGGGAGCAGGGCTCTGATGCACCCTTTCTTGCTCTTCATCAAGCCAGTCCTTTCATCCTTGTACTGCTCTCCTCTTCCCCTTTCGCAAAAAAAAAAACCCAGAAAGTAACCCTTGTAGGTACATGCGCTCACAAGAAGGCAATAATTCTGTATTAAACGGGGAACCCATAGTTCCCCCACCTTAGGGCTCGGCCACGGCTGAGGCGCCGGGCCCCGGCCCTGCTCCTCCTGCAGCAGGAGACCGGCCGTGCCGAGCTCGGCTCCCACACACGTTTTGTATTCGACATCACAACACAAGCCCGTTCGCCTCCGAGGGTTTTTTTGAGCACTGCGCGGTTCCTAAACCCAGTCTAACGGGCAGGGAGGGCAGGGGCCGGCCGTGACACGGCTGCCTGCGCGGCCGCCATCTTAGAGCGGGCGGGGGGGGAACAACCCGCCGCCGCCGTCACGTGACTTCTGGGCAGGGCTGCCGCCAGCGCTCCGCCATCGCGGCGGCGCCGGGGCCGGGGCCGGGGCCGGGGCCGGGTCGGGTCGGGTCTCCCCGCGCCCTCTGGCCTCCCGAAAACTCACTCTGTGAAAACAAGAACGCAAATCCGCCCCCGGAGGGCGGGGACGGGACTCCGCCAGCCTTTCCGCACGGCCTGTCTCTCGCCCCGGGCCTGGTGGTGGTTGCGGTGTAGGCCTCGGCACCATGGATCCGTTTTTGGCTCTGCTGCACTCTTTCTCCTCGAGTTTGTCGGACGGAGAGCTTTCTTCCCTGAAGTTTCTCTGCCGGGGGCAAATTGGGAAAAGGAAACTCGAGTCTGTCCAAAGTGGTGGGGAGCTCTTCAATATCCTTCTCGAGCAGCACCTGATTGCAAGAGACAAGGTATCGTTTCTTGAAGACTTGCTTAAGAGCATTAAAAGAGAAGATTTGGTCTCACAGCTAAAGCAGTTCGTAGAGGAAGGAGAAGCTAATGCTCCTGATGATCAACTAGATGTGCATGAAAAACGTAGGTGGATTATTTTTCTAATTTCCTCCCCCCTCTCCCCCCCAAAGCAACCCCAGTACATCTGTACGCATTCTCTAGCTGTGGGTACGCTTAGAGCAAACAGCACAGCTGCCCTCAGCTGCCTGCTGTACCTGAGCCCATTGCTAAGGGTGTTTCTGCTACTAACTGCTGCACGGGACTGTGCTGTACCCTGGAAACATACTGTGAGGGCAGCATATGCTGCAGATGGCTTTCCGGAGTGGAAATTTCTTCCCTTTTTTTATCAAATGGTCACTTGGAAATCCTGCTATGTACTTGGGATTCCGAGTATATCCAGCAGCTTTTCAGACACATTATGACCTTCAGTATGTGTGATGCAGCACAAGTGGTAGCATTTTGCTAAAAGAAAAAAAAAAATTAAAAATTGTCTCGTATTTCTTAGTAAATCCATCATTAACTTGATATATTTCTGCTATTTCAGGTCTGCAGGAGGCAGCTTTTGAAGTCATATGTGAAAACGTCGGGAGAGACTGGAAAATGCTGATGCGAAAACTTGGCATTTCTGAAGTGAAAATGGACAGAATAGTGACAGCCAATCCATATAATTTGCGGGAACAGTTGGTTCAGTCACTTCGAGAGTGGCAGAAAGGGAAGGGGAAAGATGCAAAGGTGACTGACTTAATAAAAGCTCTTCGGGGCTGTAATTTGAATTTGGTGGCAGACATAGTTGAACAGAAGCTCTGGCTGCTGAACACTGGAACCAGGTGAAATCAATATAAAAACACTTCCACATCCCACAGATATGAATGAAAAAAGTAAAAGTGCCTTTTACTCTTCTGAACCAAAATCAATATGATTGGTTCTGTTGCTTATTTTGCCAGTAATATGTGTGCCTTTATAGGCTGATTTGTGGTCAGATGAAGATGAACATAAAACCAAATTCCTTTGAGGCAATGCTTTGTAGTTTGATGCTTCCTCTAAGAGATTTTTAACTTTTAGAAGACCTAAACTCTATTCTGTAGAAATTCTCACACCTTTGTTCTACCACCCACCTGAAAACAAGATTTGCTTTACTGCAGGTACTTTTCAGATATATCTTCTCTGAAAATACATCCATGGGACACTTCTGAGGCAACTGTAATTTAAAGTTTCACGGGGAGGTTGGATTTTTTTTTTGTGGCCTATTATAACAGTAGCGTGAAAGGAGGAAGGAGTAGGCCTCTTAGCTGTGTACTGGGTTTTCTTTTTGAGTAGCATAACATAGTATCTGCCATAATTTGTCAAATACATTTGCTCTCCGTAAAAGGATACTAAGACAACTGTAACCTCAGGCCCTGAGGCTGCAGTGCAAGAGGGCTAGTAAGTATTTGGTGGGTTTTTCTTGGCAGAAAATGTGCCTGGGTTGAAAATGAACTAGTTGAAATCAAACCTCTATATCAAGTGCCTTCATCATCCTAAAGGAATTGTTCTCCTGAAACTATCAAAGAAATTGTGTGGGTCTCACAGCTGTTGACAGCAGCCTCTTTTTACTCCCATGAATGTTTTAAGATTCTTTACTAGGAATCCTTTCATAACCTATATCACAGAGTCTGGTCATGTCTGCTGGCAGGTGCAGCTCACCTCATAAGTAAGCTGCAGGTATCTGTGCTCTTGGTGACAGAAGTGTGTACTGTAACAAAAACCTAGAAAACAAATTGGTTTCTTTTTAGTGGAGGGGTGTGAAAGCCTACTGAGAGCAAAGACATAGTACTGACTTTCCTCTAGTGATACGAGGTGAAGATCAGCTGTCTTTCGCCACAGTTTGTTCTCTTCAAAGGCCGCTCCAGATCCAATAGCTCTTCCAAGTCCTTTGCAATTTGTTAGTTCATTCCCGTTCCTTTACATTTTTTGAAAGTGGTTGTAAACAACTCGCAGAGGAAAGAGGATTTATGAACGAGACCAGATTGAGTTTTCAGCTTTAATTTGAAACAGACTTCAAAAAAGTGGCCTTCACGCCTAACCTAAGGCTGGAAAAATTGCACAAGCTTCAAGACATGCAGGGCTGTAGAGGCCTCTCGGGACTATCCCCTATGTGAGTGGGAAATGTTCTCTGAAATCATTATTGCTTGATGAGTAGGATTGTTGGTTACTGCAAACATCCTTCTAACTACGTAAAGAGATACTTGAAGAGGAGAGGCTTCTTTTTTGCTACTGTACCTGCATGACTTTTAGCTGCTTTCAAGTCCTTTTTACATGGTGGCATTGCTGTGAAGGCCGGGTGTCAGCATATAATATACCACTACTCTACATAAATGTTGTGACATTGACAATTTCCAAGTTTTTGTTGCAGTTGGTGCTTCTAGTTTCGATGATGACATTTGAATACTCGACTGTCGTTAATGGAAACGGCTGTAATGTGAATTTACCTTTTCATTAAGGTTTTTCCTTAAATGATTCTCACAAGTATTTTTCTAATTGTAGTATATTAAATATCAGTGATTGTATGCAAGCGAAGGAGCAATGGGTAATACAGAAGTTCCCACTTGTCTGCCTTTTGGGCAGGTACAGTTCTCTCAGTACCTGCTCCAACAGTTGTCAGAATCGATTGTCAGTGTCAGACTTCCAGTAGCAGATACAATGCTGCACTTCAGCTAAATGACTAGCTCAAAATGTTCTTGTTTCATAGATACGGTCTTCGTTCTACGGTATTTAAAGAAAATGATTGCTTCAGACTTTTTTCCTTCATGCCTCTAAGCAATCGTTGTGAGCAGAGTGGAGTAGAAGTGAAGTTAGCAAGATGAGTTATGTTTGTGGTGAAACAGCTCTGCAACAGTTCCAAGTTCAATCTGTCCAGTAACATGTTTTTCATATCCACTTGTTTTAAGTCTTCAGGTTCACAGAAAACACATTTATCTGGAATATGAAAAGAAGTATACTGGCTGCTGCATATAACCAGGATATTTTAAGAATCAGTAGGAATACAAATTGTTAGTTGTAGCCAAGTGCTTATCAGCTGCAAGCAATATTCTGCCTCAGAAGATAAAAACCTCTTGTTTCTTTAAGATTTGTACATAGTGGATGTTTTACTGCATATGAAAGCAATGACCTAGACTGCATCAATCTGTGCAGTACCTCAGGGCCAATTAAAAACTGGTTTTATTACAAATTAAAAAATTGATTATGTGAGAACAAAATGAAATGAAGCAAAGGGAACAAAAACTTTTTATTGGGCAGAGGGGTAAGGGAAAAGGGTGCAATTTGTAAGGAAATGTGTTGTCATCCAGTTAGCAATCTTTTCTTCTCAAATTAAGTCTTTTGGACTCAAATATACCTATTTTTATAATTTGAATTAAGGTTTTATATTGTATAATTTTGTTCACATTTCATTAAAAAGTACTTCCTTAAAACCAAAAGAAATTGAGCTTTTTTTATGTTATGGGATCGCTGTCTATGATGAGATCTCTAATTGGGAGAAGATAAATGTTAAGGACACTTTTAAAGCAAGGAGTGGTGCTAAACAGGTGTTATGTTACCAGTGTCCTTCTTGGAACATTTAAAAAGCAAAAAGCTTTGTCACTGAATTTCTCAGAAGTGCTGGAAAGGCTATAGTTTTCCTAGCAGGAGTAGCATTTGAATGCTGTCACTCAGGGAAGTGCAAGGAAAAAAGCATTCTCTGCCAGCCCGCAGGAGCCTAAAATTGAGTCGCAGTGCAGCGTATACATGGGAGATGAATGACTGCCTGTGAGTAAGTCCCTTACAATTGTTTTCCTTATTTTTCCTCTGGTAGTCGTGCTGCGGTAAGGATGTTGTATTTGTTTTATAATTAAATAAAAACATAGCTTATTCTAAACCTGTTCAGGCTTTTAGGTGGTGTGTTCAGAAGTTAAATTGATAGAGGCTTCAGTGTTCTGTGAAGCGTACACTGGCACTGAAGTGTTAGTGCGCACTTAAAGCTTTGAATGCATAAGACGAGTAACTGAATTACCCATTTTGTCAAATACTCTGTGATACCCTGCAAGAGTATCTGCCTGTGAGGAATTACTAAAACCTTTTCCTTCTGGTCTCTTGAGAGTCTTGTTTCCTTACAGCCTTGAGAAAACAGCACATCAAAACATGTTGAGAGTAAAAAGTGTCACCTCAGGAGAATTCTCATTTTGGAGGATTGTGTTCCCATGTCGCTTCACAGTCCCTTTCAGTACTTGCTTGCCATTTCCTGTGATTTTTGAAGATATCAATTATATATCGCATATTAAGGTTTTTTCTTTAATTGGATTATTTTCATTACTGAGTTAAAAGAGATTTTCTAGACTGTTAATTAAAAATTCCTTTTATACGAATTGGTTGTCATGAATATTTCCAGAGCAATGCTTTGTTTTCCTTTTTCTCCATTCTCTAAACACAGGCAGCTGCATTTCCTCCAGCCTTTGTTTCAGCCCTAAAATAATTGCCTACTTTCTGAAATCTAATTGCTTCATTTAATTGTCTAACGCAAAAAGCTTAGTAACACGTGGTGTATCTCCGAGCTCTCTCTGGCACTCAGCATGTTCTTAATTCAGGCTTTTTGGCAGAGTATTTTTCAATTTAACTTTATTTCTAATCACTGTTTCTTTCACGATTATCAAAAGGCAGTTTGTGTTACTCTTCCCATTCCCTGCATCCATCACCTATGTCCTTAAAATGTGTTCCAGCAAATATTTTTCTAAGTTGTTTTCCCTCTTTGATTTATTACTTCTTTTCCCTGCCAGTGTTTTTATTGCAAAGATGCACTGGTAGAATTACAGAAACTAGTTCACTGTTTCAACTGTATACCATAAAAATAGAAATTGTGGGGGTGAGATGCGGGGCAGGGGAAGGAGTTTGCAGTAAAGGTTCAAGAACTTTTGAAGAATCTATCTTTGTCTTCATAAAAATTTTTGTAGCTGAGGATTACTTAACATGATGAGGGTGTGTTCCAACGAGTTCTGGGAATTGTAAGTTTAGAGAAGAGGAAGCACAGCTTTACTCAGCTGCCGCGAAAGCGCAGGTCAGCGCAGGCTTCTGCGTGGGAATCTGCATGGAATAAACTTACAGGCACTCGTAATGATTCAATAGGCATAAGTTTCATGCACGGAGCTATTTCTGCTACTGTTTCATTCTTGAGAGCATTACAGATTGATTTCTTAAAACAGACTAAAAATAAAACAGCACAGGTTTGTTCTTGTAAAATTTTATATATTATATGTTATTAAAATATGTTAAGTTACTAACACTGGTTGAGCTTAAATTCAGCGATTCCTGTGATTTGATCCGTATTGGAAGTTGAAAACTTTTTCCAAACATGTTTTTCCAAATATGCTATGTGTACAGTTGTTCTTGCGTTGATGGTAACGTAGCTTTCCTTTCTTTCAGCTTGGGGGTTAGTTTGTCAAAGAAAAGGGTAATGCTGTGTTTCTGGCAGGACACAGTACTTACGACAGCTTTCAAAGTAACCAGCTATTGTCGCCAAGTTAAGGTTTTTGTATGTGTTCTCTAAGACTCTGAAGAGATTGGTATATAAAAAATCACATCTATAAAAGCGGTTTTGAGGATTACATCTCCCATACAATGCAGTAAGTACCTTTGCTAAGGAAAGCAGCTTAATGTCAACTTTGTATGTCTAATGTTTCAAAAAGTTGTCAAACTGGCATTTTTATTTACTTCACACTGTTCAAGCCTTCAGACCAGGCTCTTGTGCTGTGTGGAGTTACACAGAGATAAAATTGCACCGTTGTCATCAGAGATGTAAAAAGCATCCAACTGGGATTTTCTATGGTCGGCATTTCATTTACAGGTGAGCCTGGTTTTATAGGACTTTTACGTAAAGCAATAATCTTGCAATTAAAAATGTTCACAATTTTTATAATGTTTTTTTTCTTTTCTACTTCTTAATTCTATTATTCCTATTGATCCCAGCAGGACTATTATTAACTTCAGAAAATATTTTGCATTATTTAATAAGTGAGCACTTCTTATTGTGGTCTAACTTTTAAAAGGGTTTTAACAGCTGTTCTGCAAGCATACACGCTACCTGTGGCAAAGATTTGTCCAGAGGGATGTATGAAGACTGTGTTTCTGTACAAAAGTTAAGCTATTTTTGTATGCAAACCTGGTACCAGATTTTATGTACAGTGAGCACATAAACCATGAGAAAGGTTTGATATAAAAATTAAGCTACAAAACTTTTCTTGTCATTAATGTCTTGAGGTTTTGAGTATTTAAAGGCTTTTCACTTTTGAGTTCTACTCAAAATTCGCTCATCTTTTTCCTATTCTTTTCCAGAATTTGTAACTTTTGTTTTAAAAAAACCCCATTGTTTTAAGGAATAGGTTTCACATCTGTTAAATAAAAGAAAAACTAAATATGTGAACAATCGAGCTAAATGCTTATCTTTTTTTCCCAAGCAGTGGTCTCCCTGAGAGGTGCTTCCTGTCGCTTCTAGGCACATTGCCAAATTTTGAAAAAAAGTTGCAGAAAAAACGGGAATTAAAAGGGTGCAGCACCTGGCAGGTCTGGGCCCATGGTTTCTGGGATCCACATCCAATTTTTTTTTTTTTTAATGTTATGCTCAATGTGAGCACAATTTAGTCACAGCTTCCCGGCTGTGAAGTCCCTAATGTGGGGAGCCCTGGGTAGCCTGAATTACCCCCAAAGCCATTATTCCCATGGCAACCGCTGTGCAGGGCAGTACACGGGGTGTGCGGCTGCAGCACGCTACCTTCGGGCTATCCCAGCGGCTGAGTAATGTTTGGAAGCTGTTACTAATTGTGAGATTTGCTGCAGTCTCCAGTCGGTGACCGTGTCAAAAATGCAAGCTCCGAGTGCAGGAACGTAAAATGAAATTTCTTGACTGAATTCTCTCCTTTTGGTTCCGCTGCCCCATTGGGTGCAGGGCTAGAAATTAAGACATTTACTGTCAATGTTTTTCTAAGCACCAGTTTAGCACATGGTGCTTCCATTTCTGTATCCAGCTTGAACGGTAAAATTCAAACTTGTGTGCCTAACTGCATGTTTGTGCATGAAGTAGCTAATATATATGCAGATGAATTAAAACTCATTAGAGCTAAAACCAACAAAGTGTACATTTCTAGCTAACGGCTACTCGCAGCTCTGTTATATACCACCTAAATAAGTGATTCACTGTGCACCTGCTCATGCAATTTTCTGTAAAGCGTACAAAAAAATAGTGCTTTGATGCTAAAGGACTTCATATCTCCATACAGTACATGTGATCCTTTAAATCAAAATGTCACATTCCACATCTGGTCTGTGAATTTTAGGGGATATTAAATGTTAGGGTATATCTTAGATGACTGTATTTATAAGGCCCTTCGGTCCGTGCAGTATTTTTTCCTTTCATTTCCTGGAACTTCATCGTTACCGGCACTCCAGCTCTGACTCACTTTGAACCTTTATTTCTGAGACTTAATGAGACTGAATGAGTGAATAAGAATTTAAACCCCTTAGTTTCATGATACAGATTAACATAATAAAACAGTAGCATGAGTAAGTATCTTAATGTGCGCAAGAGGCATGCACAAACCATGGACATTGATTGCAAGAGTAACTCTGTGGATGGGACCTTCATTTTCCATCCTGCATTCAGTACACGAATAAAGTGCTGGGGAAGGAAGGTGTCCAAGGCGCTTCGGTGCTCAGCCAAGATCCCAAACAGTCCTTGAGCTCCTCAGCATACATAACCGATGCTTGTGCTCCCTACAGCCTCTGTGGGTAACGAAAAGCAGCTGGAGCATGGCATAGGATACTCTGATGATGATTTCTCCCTAGGAATATCTCTTCCTTTCTACTCATGTTGCTTAAAGTGGGAAGGGACATGGGCATCCTTGTTAGAGTGAGAAATCTTCAGCCCTAGACATTCCTGAATCTCCAGTAATCATTTCTACCGGATACACTACTGAGTAGCATGAAAGGACTGGATAATTTTGCAGCCTGAAAGCCAAAGCCAGATTTCACCTGTCTTTACTCCTGTGAATTAAGGTTTGCAGAAGTGGCTAGATCAACAGCCCTGAAGTAGATAACATCGCAAAAACAGCTGGAGCACTTAACCAATTTTAGTATCAATCAACACCTTTGAAAATCCTGAGTTTGCTTTTGCACATAATGTAATGCCATTGTTTGTGCATTTCCTAGGTTAGCGTTCTTACTGTTTTGTAGAGTATTATTCTTAGGGATGCTTGCATTTAGGTTGAACTGAATTTTTTAAGGGTGACTGTTTTAATAATCGGTGACTCAAATAGGATTGTGCCATGTCTTCTGCCAGAAGAGACCTCACCAGCAAAGGCTGATGGCTGCTGCTCAGGTCTGAGTTTTGGGGAGCTCAATTTGTTTTGTGAGGTCTGAGAAGCTTCCACAGGCTAATTCAGAGGAATTAGAGAAAGAATTATGGAGAAATTAGACCACAGTTTCTTTTATTGAAGCAGAACCTGAAGTGCCCCATAGGCTTGTCCCGTTTTCTCCTTTAAAAAATTGCTTTCATCCCATATCTCCCTCCTGCAAACTCATACCCCCACACATCATTAAATGTTGAATAATGGTAAGACACAAGCCTGAGGGAGGACAAACGCTCGTTTTCTTGGTGGTTTGAAAAGGGCTTTGACATTTCTTGAATCATCCCTCGTTATTCAGACAGCCTGTTCCAGTGGTTTTTAATGTATTCAAATAGGAGACGACAACCTCAGCTAGGGAAAAATGGGCATTGATGGAATTGCCACGGCACCTGTAAGCAGGTCAGGGGATATCCTGGTTTTGAAACGTTATCACGTCAAATGTTACAGCAGCAGTGGCTGCTTCCTCTTTTTCCATGCAAAGAGGAGCAATGGGGAGCTGCTGGCTGAAGAGTGCTGCCAGCTTCTTTCAGTCACGTATTTTGGTACTACAAAGGTGGCATTATTAAAGGCAGACGAAACAGCCTGTAATCATGCAACCAAACTGAGCCCTAGGAGCTGAAAAACCCTTCCTTTAACACTCGTAAACCTTGCTAAGAACTAACTGGTGTATGCAGGCTTTTCTGCAGCGTTTTAGCTGCAAACTGCGACAGGTAAGAGATGCTATCTCTACGAGCACTTAAAATTGGGACTCAAGAACCTTCCCCATTGTGGCTACTGGACATCCTAACCTTGCTGCAGAATGTGTGATAAAACAACCCAATTCAGCAGAACATCACTGGATTTGGTACCTAAAACTTTAAATTGTCACTGCAGATTTTGGCTGGCATAAAACTTGATGGTTCTGTTTACAGCAAAAATCTGGTACTGCAGAACTCATTGTCATTGCATCACTTCTACTGAATATTCCCCTTATTAGACGAATATCCATGGACATGTAGCAGGTAAATGCTGAGTACTTACGTAAGGAACATTACCGTTTGTACACTGCTTAAAGATACATGAGAATCAAACTTGTGCCATGTTACTTTGGTGTGTGTATAGCATGTGTATGCATATGCATACATACACACACCCTTAAGTAAAGTTATTTGATATAATCTGGAAAACAAGACTTTCCTGACAGGGCTATTTCTCAATACTGCTTCTCAAACCTATGTCTATCGCTTATAAGCTGTATACTGTCTTTGTAAAGAAATATATCCCTGTGACAACCCCCAGGAGCAGCCCTAGTTTTGCTAGAAACAACTGTGTTGTATTTCTGGGCCAACACTAAATATTACATACAAATTCAGGGCCACCAGCTGCATTTTCAAGATCAGGCAGAGCAAAAGTGATTTTAAGGCACTGTTTTAATCTCACAGATTTAAACGTAAGTGTTGGCTGAATTCCTAGTATACGTTAGAGCAGTCATCGGTTACTGTAATTTTCAGCATTTTTCTTCAATCTAATATTTTGGGTCAATACAAAATCTGTGATGCTGCATTAACGCTCTGTTTTCTTCCATGTTACTTCTGTTCTTGCAGGCAGCAGCTGTAGACACCAAAGAAATGATTTAACAGGCGCAGTGCAGTCTAGAAACGATATACCTGACGAAAGTGAATGGAAGAATCCTTCCTTCTCATTCTGCATACAGTTTCATGGTGCCCCTAAATGATTACGGCAGAAGATAGGCGAGTCCCTGCCATTTCAGTCTTTGGCTTCACAGGTAAAAACTACAAAGAACGAGTTGGCGCCAAGTTCCTCGATGGCTTTTGTGGCAAGGGCAACAGTTCACTAGACCGAAACTGGCAAATTAATCTCACCTTGGCTAGACTTAATATTTCGCATTTGTACATGAAGAAATGTTAATGATTCCTGGAAGTTTTAGGCATCAGCATTTAAAATGGTTTAAGGGACAAAGGGAAGTTATAAGTTTATTTGGATTTGCGAGAGGATCTGACCTGTGTTTGGAGTACTGACTGATTGATTGATTGTAACACGAAAGGAAAAAGTGACCAATATTCCTCTAGCTCTGTGTTCAAAAGCTTAAGTGTATTGTGGCAGCTTAATTTACAGGCCTAAGCTAGAACCTGTTCGTGAGTCAATATTTATGTTGACTCTTTTAAATGTGAATTACAATGCAAACAGATGGTATGGTCAAAGGGTCTTTAATATGATCTCTGTTCAGGAGAACAAGGAATCTAGCTTTGAAATAAATCATTTGCCCTGCTTGTTATGGCACAGATGAACAATGCCAGGTCTGCTGTTTTTTCTATTATGAGTTATTCCCCTTTATATCTTACGCATGGCTTTCAGCAATTTCCTAAATGTTTTTTTAATTTATTCTCACTTTGTTTAAGGATTAACTGATTGATGTGGCTTAGGGACAAGACAGCGACAAGACTTGTTCAGCTTTTGTCCACCTTCCTAGAAATAATGATTTCTTAACCAAGAGCAGGGAGAAGACTACCTTTCATACCTTTTCCTCTTGTATTTTTCTCTTGCAAGCTACACGCCATGTAATTTTACTTTCATCAGCTAGATTGTAAATGGCTTTTTATTTAATAACTGCCAGCATTAATTAGTTGTAATTTGATAAAAGCTATGTAAATACCTCCATGCAAAGGAACAAGGCATTCGGGCAAACAGAAAAAGGCAAACAGAAAACTCGAGTGACTAAGAGTATTATCTGGCACAACATAGGGACAAATCTTTTGTTGGTAGCTAAGATGAGTCAAAAGACTCCACATGAAGACCTTGGTGGCAGCTGAGGACACGCTGGATCAAACCTCAGGTGAAGGCAGTAAACACACTCCTGTAAGAAGCTTGAACTCAGAGGAGTGACCCACAGGGATCAGTCAAGCAGCACAACCTGCTTTATATAAAGTCTGCCTCCAGTTAGAGCAGGCAATATGAACTGTGGTGTTCGTGCTCATAAATGCCTGTACGAGGATGTGCGTGGAAAGAGTCCATTTTCACTGTTATCCCTGCTGTCGCCGCTGCTGTCTCCGCAGGATGCCGCTCTGCCGTGAGTTTCTGTACACACCAGTGTGGGTACCGCTGCACACACCAAGCCAGGCCTCATCGGGGACTTGGCACTTGTGTCTTTGGGACAGACAGCAAGCCATGTTATGCCAATATCAAACAGGAGGTTAATATAATTAATTATGGCAGCATTAGCTTCAGTTTCCAATGTTAAGTGCTGCTCGGTAGTAGCTATCTGAAGCTGCGTATGTCTTGCTCTGTTCTTAACAACCAGTATCTCTTTTCTAGAAGGGGATGCAGAAATTGGCCACTTCAGTTGAGCTTCAGTTGTATAATTGAGAAATTGCTATTGAAGTCAGGAGAATTAGGTATTCTCTCTGGAAGACGTAAGTATTGTACATGACAATTAATAACATGGATGGAGAATATTTTACTAAAGTACACAGCCTTTAGAGCTGAGAGGAGAATTACTGGTATTTAGACTCTCTACTGTGCATACTGATTGCACTGGATCCCCTAAACTTCTAATTCCAAGGGCTGCAGTGATTGCTGCATACAATTTCATGCAGGCAATGTGCATGTAATGAAAGGAATGTTATCACTTGAAATCTAGTCAGTTAAAGATTAAAAATAGGCTTAAGTGCTATATGAGATCTCTTTATTTTTTAAATGCTTTTATCTACTTTACTACAGTATGAAGGACTAATAACAGAGGATCCTGAGTACATAGAAATCATGGTCCGGTTTGCTTAGTGCCTACTCCAAAGCCACTTGAAATAGTAGGAGCCTTTGCATAGCAGACAAAGTGAAAAGAAACTATTTTTTGCCTTCAAACGCTGATTTACAGGAACAGAAGTGTTACTTCACATGCAAATCCTTTTTACTCTAGTCAGACTATTTATAAAGCTCATTGCATATATTGCTAAAATAATACAATCTTTTATTATTTTGTTTTCTCTTAACAGGTCTCAAAACATTCTAAAAGCTGAAGCCTCGATTTTGAAATGATCCACATAGAAACCAGCTCCCATTCTCTCTTGGGGTCTTGCGAAACAAACAGGTGAAAGGCTAAATGTCTGTAAAGCTCACTCTGGCATCAGTGCATGCATATACAAGGTGGTTTGGAATAAAAAGAACATCATTCTTTTTTCTTGGTAATTGATTTTTTACATATCCTGGGAGATTGCCATGGCTCTGAAGCTCTAGGCTCCAGTCTTGCAAATACAGTAATTTAATCCCAGACTAGTTAAAATTAACAAGACAGGCAAACCTTGGACTGCTAAATCCAAAGCAATGAAGCTGATAACAGCACTGCTTATTTCTATGGACATTCACATTCATTTTACTTGCTTGCCTACAAACAAGCTGTGCCGTTTCTCGCACGTATCCAGCATCCCAGCCCAGATTCATCTCATGCTGGTTTAGACATCTCACGGCGGCTCCCACGGCAGGAGTCCGGCTGCCCTAGGCTCCCTCTGTAGTCAATGAGAAGAGACAAGCATCTTGAGCGGGTGATTCATGGACCACACCAAAGATCTGAATCACACCCATGGAGTGGCTCTCTTGCTCCACTGATTACAGGGACAACTGAGGGTAAATGGGTTCATGATGTAGGTGGTCAGCCAGGTGGAATGTATCCAGACCTGTTCTAGTTAGTCAGGAGCTGCATTATCACAGCTGGTTCTGAATTCTGGACTCCAGAGAGTTTCTTCTTCCAATATTATTCACAACTATGTTACGTGAATCTGGCCTTTCCTAAAAGTATTCTTTAAAAAAAAAAAAAGAGTAGCTAAATAATGTGCAACCCAATTGCCCTGAAATTATAACTGAATGCACTTTTAGGTAGATATCTTTCATAATAGTTCCAAACAATTTGAAGATGTGCTGCAATCAGTACATTCACTTAGTGTAGACTGCGTGTGCATCAGATATTAGGGGTACACTTCACTCCAGATTGAAAGAAATGATACTTTGCTTTAGAAATTCTTTCTAGCTCAAGGGGATTTCTGCCACTGTAAGGCCATACAAAAAAGACAACAGCTGCAATAATTCTGAACTGCAAATTGCACAACTGAAGCTGAAACTAAGCTGAAAAGCTTTTCAAGGTCAGCGGTTTTGGACTTGAGTGGGCATATGCAGTTTTGGTTGCAGGAACAGCAGCGAAATTTGGGAAATACTTACGGTCTTGACATAGGTATGATTCCCATTAAAATAAATAGTGTAAGTTCATCTGGTCTCCTAAGAGTTTTCTGCATGCCTCCAGTTTCCTGTGTGCTTTGTCGAGTGTTTTGTGGAGACTTTTCTTCCTATCAGTAATCCTCCTATGCAGTAACTCCAACTCAAAACCCTCTGAAATTTCAGAGCAGCCAATTCTGATTTGATTTATACCTGTCTAAATCTGACATAGATGCATATAGACCTATATTACATAAATAAAATGTCGATGTAAAGAAGAACTGTGTCAAGGCATGGTTTCTAGACGTCATGGCTTCTGTTGCCAAAGGGCTGACACATTTACTAGTGCACTTATCTTTATACACGGGCATAACCATTAATTACCTCTGTCCTCTTCTCTATAGGCCACCTTCCAGCCACCTTCCCCTCTCGTTCCTTCTCCCTCAGGCAAAGAGTCTCTTCTGTCTAGCAACCTCTGGAGACATTTGTTACCATAACAGAATAGTTCAGGTCACATCTATCTACTGACAAAAGAATAATCAGCGCTGTTGGCAAAAATCCTGTTCTTTCATCTATTCATTTCAGTAGGAAATGCCTGAAATCTGTTCAGAATGCGTTTTGCTGATAAGTCATTAAGTCATCTATAAAGCACAAAGAGTAAATAAGGTACCGTGGGCTCAACTCAGAAGGAAAAAAAAATGTGTAGGCGATCTTGGACTATTTTCAGCGGAGGTTTTGTGCTGGCGTAGGGTGGCTTTGAGGCTCACAAAGGGAATTTCAGTACAAATGAAGGTGAAGCGCTCTGTGGGCAGGATGCAACCCTGCGCCGCTGTGAAGCGAACGGAGGAGCGCTTTGCTCCTTCGCTTTCTGGTGAGAAGCTCTCCCTCGCAGCGAGCGGGTGGCAGCAGGTGTTTGTCCTCAAAACCACGCTGCCGGCAGGGAAGGCAGCTCGGCACGGCCGGACCCCGACACCTCGCCGTGCAAAACTCCCTAGCAGGAAGAGGTTGCTGTTTTGCTGAGCTTGGATAAACATTAGGATCTAATTTACCATGTGACAGGAAAGGAAAGCTTTTTTCCCCCCCCCTCCTCCCTGTTTTTAACAGCTTTTATTTGAATTTCATCATGTGGTTTTGAGGTGCAAAGAGATATTTGACCTGGGTCTCTGAACTGATTACTTTGCTGTCAGCTGATTTAGAGTGTGGCTCTTTCTGGACATGTCTACAAGCGTTAGATCTCACTAAATGACATGGACAGGGAGCCAGACCTCTTGCTGAACTTATAAAAGAGATATCATACTCATTTAGTTAAAAAGCCCTGAGCTGCTAGTGCTCTTGATGTTGTATGGTGTATCTTGGGTTACATGCCCAGGAGGAAGAAAAAAAGAAACCGTTTTCCTTGTACTACAAAGTAAATAGGAATGCTGAGAAATATTTGGGTATTTTGCAGTAAATACCTGGGAGTTCTTCTGACCTTATTATTTCATGTGTATTATGTGCAACACAGAGGATTATGCAAAGATCTGATTATTCAGTCGTGTTTGTGGCATTTGAAACCCTGACTGTACACTGATCCACTCTGGGCTATGGTGGACTGCACACAGGGACAGCAATGGCTTCAAAATCAGGCCTTTCAGATATTTTTGAGGCACCTCAGAAATTCTGCTGTATCCACAGTCTGGGCTTTGAGTGCAGCATTCACAAAGCGAGGTGCTTAATGAAGGTATTTGCAGTATGGCATGTGGGAGGTATATTCCTTAACTAGGATATTCTGGATTCAAGTTCCCTCCTGGCCTAAGCCATCCTTTTGGGCATGAATAAACACCTAGCTCTTTATACATGAGGAGCCAGTGCCTCCCTTTCATATAGCAGACATTTGTATGCCATGGGAACTCTATTCCCACCCGAGGCTGAAACCCATTTCTCAAGAAAGTGCCTAACCACTGACATTTCCATCTCTCCTCTGAAACTTGTGTATAGAGTGATATGTGATTTAAGGTGACAAAGATAAAGGTGACAACTCCTTGAGGCTGAGGAGGGTCTACAGCTAAAGCCTCTTAGATGGGAAGTCCAACCACAGATAAGAGGAGCTGGGAAAGCTGAATGCGAGAGTGTCTGTGCCTTGTTAACAAACTGGTTGAAGTGAAGATTAATACATAGAGTTCATTCATATTTATTCTCAGTTTCAGAATTGTGTGGTAGGTTCTTTGCTTTCACAATGAAGTGTGATTATAGTTGGTAGTTGGTACAACTACTATTTTTGGTTTTAACCATTTAAAGATAAAACAAAACTTAGTTTCAAAAGAAAAAACAAGCATGTTCCAAGTCATCCCAAACCGAGAGAAAATGTAATGACATCTTGAGGATCTGGGTGAATACCGAGGTTCACTTATGAATTCGTTCTACATAACTTGGGTCTGATATCAGTTAACCTGACTGGATGTATTGCAGTGTCCAGTTTGATAGAGATTATAAATTCTGTGCCTGTTACGGTGTTTAACCTTTTGCCCTCACATTCACAAAGTCTCCATTTGACTCATATGTTAAACGAAAATCAAATCAGGCCAGATTTCTACTAACGTTATTACTTTTCATTTTTTATGTGTGATGAGTTGAAGTGAAAATGTGTTTGTTCATGCAGCTGTAAATTCCACTTTATTTTTCAGCCTTGTTTTGGTTTTGCTTGAACATGTTATTTTGAAGATGCTGCCCTGACAGCTGCTTAGACTGAAGTCCTCTTCATCCACAGAAGTGGTACAGCAAAAGTAATCAAGATAAAAGGGGAGGACTTTGCCTTTCCTGGCATGCACTGTCCACCTGAATTCCGACATGGAAGGACTTCCCGGACTTGCAACATCGATTAGGCAGAGCCAGGTCAAACAGTTTCAACCCATTTGAACTCTGACTCCCAAAGGATGAGGACAAAATAATGAGCACTGTCCTATCGCTAAAGGTATCTCATGACTCCATCGCCCTCACCACCACAGCTGACGCATCTGAGAAATATATTTACAGGGAACAAAAATTGAGACCGCAGTTTAGGAAGGGGCAAGGCACAACCTATAAGGTCTGCAGTGAAGACTTCGTGCTCGGCAGTGACCCTGCCACAGGGAAAACCTCAGCATTGGGAACCAATTGCCTACGCTGGCTCTCAGATTCAAATCTCTGCTGCTATGCTGGAACTGTTCTTTGCTTGTCAACTAATGGCAACAAGATATTTCCCTTAAATTCTTGAAAATATTTTGAAATGTGTAGGTTTTGTAATTTTTCAATTTCTTTTCGAAAAGTAGTTATGGTCCCAATCCTACAAATTGTTCCCTTCTGAATTCTGAATAAAATTCTGAATTCTGAAATAAATTTCTGAATTCATTGATGCAACTGCAGTGTGGAGACTTTGGCTGGGATGAAATTCCAGGCTCTTTGTTGTCAGTGGAAAAAATGTTGCTTTTCTGGTAATAAAGCAGCCTAAGAAATACCTGATAGTAATCAGTTGATGGTAGCTTATTTTAGCATACTTTAATTCTTATGCCTGCACATTTCATTTAAAATTTCATCATGCAATAGTCCAGGCAGTATAGTTCAGCTGCAGGTCTCCATTTGGAGAATGATAGAAAAATGAGCATTTCTTAATATATCTTTACCAGTTTGTCTGTAAAATACGGTTTTCCTCCTCTCAGAATTAACATGTAATGCTCTTCTTTGCTTCAAAAATATTTTTTGTGCAAGTGTAAGCATGAAAGGTAGAAACTGTATAGTTTCTATAGAAACTGCTCTATAGAGCAGATCAGTGGATGTAATGTCTGAAACGGCTGTTCTGCCAGTACAGGTGGAAAGACTATTTTGCCTGCAGGGCATTATTTGAAGAGCTGGTGCCTAGGCTATTATTCATAAATGAGTTCACAATGAAATCAGTAATTTTCAATATTGAGGGCTTTCTGCTAAAAATTAAGCAGGCTGTCACTCTGATACTAGACTTGCAGTATAAGTGACAACAAAATGAAGATAGCAGGGGGGAAACTTTAATCTTGAAAAAAGTTACTGTAATTTTTTTAAAAATAATAAGAGGAATTTCTTTGATTTTTTAAAACACTTCAGTTTTTAAAGTCTCACTTTATTAGACTGGTATCAGTTTGACTTATTTATATTCTTATATTACCCTCCTGAATATTGCATTATAGAGGAAGGAAAGAATTATCTGAAACGCTAGTCTGAGAGGTAAGGAAATACCATCTCTGCTCTTCTGCCAATACATTTTCACCCTATGCATTTGTGACCACGCTTAGAAAACTGGGTTTATTTTTCACTTGCATATGAAGAATGTAAGTATTTTTACTAGTGGTTTGCTTAATTTTTCAACAAGCAGGTCAAGCTGGCAGAGTATTTTTGTTTTCTTTAAAGAATCAGACAAAATCAGCACCTGTGCTGCGTAAGGAATACAGTCATCGATGAATTGCATGCGAGTTATAGGAGACAATTTTGTTGATGTGGGTAAAGAGAGAGTTTGGGGCAATGAAATAGAAGCCTTTATCTGTAGAAATGTGCTTAGAAATGAAGAGCTGATTATGTTCAAGGTAATCTTCAGGACCTAGTTTTAAGCATTAAGTAACTACTTTCATTTGATGCCCAGAAATACGTTGCTATGCTTCATAAGCATGGCCCAGATTTTGCTGATAGTTCTACATTAGTGTGAATTCTGTGAAAGAAACCCTCTGTGTGGGTTAAACCTTCAGTAGCAGGTTGAAGGAGAGGGCCAAGTGAATGATGCCTTCCTTCCTCCCCTCCCATGATAATTTTAAGTAGCTCATGTTAAAATCGAAGCTTATAAGTTTCTAAATATATCAATATAAATATATCAAAGCTTATAAATAACAGCATTGAGCTATACTGAAACTACTTGACAGCACAGGTTAATTCATAACATTGGGAGGTTTCCTCAGGAAGAGGACAATTGATTTTGGAATTTTTTTTGCTACTCTTTCTATATTGAAAAGTCAGATCTCAGTATTTATTCAGTTACACTTCAATGGTGTATTACTCAGCGTTAAACCTGTGCTACCCAGTGTTTGGCAGAACTCGTGATTTGAACGTGCCTCATAATATTTGGCTTTTTCCTTGAAGTTCCACCTCCCAGAGTCATGTGATTATATCAGAAACTTCAGGAGGAAAAAAAAAAATCTAGACCTCATGGCTATAGAGGAAAAGCTTAAAAATGTGGTCTGAATTCACCCTAAAGGCTCAAATGCCAAAGGGAAAGAGCACAATGTAGTAAATTTGAAGATTTTCGTATTTGGGGGAAGAGTGACTCATTAATGATCCTTTCTATCCAGTGCTAGGTGTCGATATGTTGTGTTTACAAATTAAGTGTCATGTAATCCAGTCACAAAACTGCACAGCCTTCAGTGCAGGGACTGCTGCTTTTTTGGCATGACGTGCCTCTCTCTGCGTAACTGGCCCAGGATGCTTTTCAGAGCTTTCCACTATAGAAGCAAGAGTGGGGTCCAAAATGCAAATGCCTTATTATAGAATCATAGAATCATAGAATTGTTAAGGTTGGAAAAGACCCTTAAGATCATCAGGTCCAACCGTTAACCTACCACTGCCAAGTCCGCCACTAAACCATGTCCTCAAGCACCGCATCTACCCGTCTTTTAAATACCTCCAGGGATGGGGACTCAACCCCTGCCCTGGGCAGCCTGTGCCAGGGCCTGACCACTCTTTCAGTGAAGAAGTTTTTCCTAATATCCAACCTAACCTTTCCCTGGCGCAGCTTGAGGCCATTTCCTCTCGTTCTATCACTTGTTACTGGGGTGAAGAGACCAACCCCCACCTCACTACAACCTCCTTTCAGGCAGTTGTAGAGAGCAATAAGGTCTCCCCTCAACCTCCTCTTCTCCAGGCTAAACAACCCCAGCTCCCTCAGCCACTCCTTGTAAGACTTGTGCTCTAGACCCTTCACCAACCTCATTGCCCTTCTCTGGACACGCTCCAGCACCTCGATGTCCTTCTTGTAGTGAGGGGCCCAAAACTGGACACAGTATTCGAGGTGTGGCTCGTAGCGACACAAAAAGAAGAGAGAAAAGAGATATTTCTAAGCTTTGCCTACAAACTCCAACCTTACTCAGGTGCATGGAAAAAATTTTAGAAACATGATCATCCAGGAACAGAGTAAAAGCTGTATAAAAGCAAGTGGAAAACATTTATATGCTGTTTTGGAAACAGCTTACACAGGAAAAAAAAAGTTCTTTTGTCAGCGTAGCCAAAGCCTGTTTCCTGAGGGGAATGAGCTGCACCGGCAAAGCCACCCCTCGCTGGAGCTGTGCTGGGGACATGGTGCCACCGTGTCCTCACAGGGCGAGGTGGGAGAAGCCTTCGTCGCCCACGCCGAGCCTTCGGGCAGCACACAGACCTCCTCTGCATGATGGTGGAAGACGGCTCATTACACCGCTTCAACTGTTGTTCTCTGCGGCCCGCAGACCCACACAGGCGTTGGCTCCTCCAGCTGCTTTACGCACCACAGAGCTGCTAGTTACACCATTAAATCGGTTAAAACCATCACCTCGCAGCTCTGCTGGCTGTAAAGCTTGAACACATGGCTTACCACCCCTAAATATTTTGTAATGTACGCTGCAAGGGTGCAGGAGGAGGGCACTGGTGGTGGGCTGAGGCCAGGGGAGCAGGTCAAGGACGAGAGGGCAGGCTGAGGTGATGGAAGAGGGCTGAGGCGATGGAAGAGGGCTGAGGTGATGGGAGCGGGCTGAGGTGATGGGAGCGGGCTGAGGCGATGGAAGAGGGCTGAGGCGATGGAAGAGGGCTGAGGTGATGGGAGCGGGCTGAGGTGATGGAAGAGGGCTGAGGCGATGGAAGAGAGCTGAGGCGATGGGAGTGGGCCGAGGCGATGGGAGCGGGCCGGGGTGATGGGAGCGGGCCGGGGTGATGGGAGCGAGCAGGGGCGATGGGAGAGAACTGAGGCGATGGGAGAGAACTGAGGCGATGGGAGCGGGCTGGGGCAATGGGAGCGGGCCGAGGCGATGGGAGTGGGCCGGGGCAATGGGAGCGGGCCGAGGTGATGGGAGCGAGCAGGGGCGATGGGAGCGGGCCGGGGCGATGGGAGAGACCTGAGGCGATGGGAGAGACCTGAGGTGATGGGAGCGAGCAGGGGCGATGAGAGCGGGCCGAGGTGATGGGAGAGAACTGAGGCGATGGGAGCAAGCAGGGGTGATGGGAGCAGGCCAAGGCGATGGGAGCGGGACGAGGGATCGGGGCAGGGCCCAGCTCCTGCTCAGCGGGCGATGCCCGCAGCAAGCAGCACGCTGTCGGCAGGAGCGGGCAGACCCGCCTGGCAGGGCCGTGCCGCGACACGCAGGCCCCGGGAAGGACTGCGATTGCGGGGTGACTCTGGCACAGGCAGCGGTGATGACTCCGGTCCTGCCCTGTTGCTCAGCCCTCAGCGAGCACGCCTCCTACCCCGGGGCTCTGCTCCAGAGACGTGGCAGCCCTCCTTTCGGGCGGGCACCCGTGGGCGGCGGGAGTATCGCTTGTCGGGGAAGGGAAAGGGCGCTCCCCCAGGCCGGGGGAGCGGGTCTCGAACCCGGGGCCCGGGGCGGCGGGGAAGGAGGGCAGGGGCGCCCGAGCCTCCCCGCGCGGTGCATTCTGGGCCCCGCACTGATTTATGCGGGAGCCGCAGAGGGCGCCGGGAGAAGCGGGAGGCGGCGGCGCTCGGTGCTGGCGCGGCGGGCGGGCGGCGGGTCGGGGGCCGGCGGCGGCGATCGGGGCTGTCCGAGCGCACGGGGCCTTTGCCGCCCCCTGAGGCCGCGGCGGCACCGCCGGGCCCAGGCCGCCGCGGGACGCAGCGACACCTACCCGGCCTCAGCCGGCCCCTCGCCGGCCACCACGGACGTGGAGGCGGCGGCGGCGGCGGGCGGAGCCGGGCCCGGCCCGGAGGGACGCGAGTCCTCCCGCCGCGGGGGAGCCTGCCCCGCCGCTCGGTAGGGGCCGGAGGGAGGGCTCGCTCGGCCCTCGCGGCGCCGGGGCCTCCGCGGCCGGGTCGCTCCTCGGGGGCTGCGCGGAGCCCGAGCCGGCTGTGCGCGGGCTGCCGCCGCCGCGGGGCCGCGCTCCCGGCGCCGCTGGGGCCTGCGGCGGGGAGGGAGGCCCGGCCCGGCGCTCCCCGTGAGGGGCGGGGGGGAGCCGAGAAGCCCCGTCTCCTCGGCCAGCAGCTTTGTTTGTCGGGCCCTGCCGCGGAAGAGGAGCGGCGAGAGCCGGGCAGCGAGCTACCGGTGCCCCCGTCTCTCTTCGGGGCCTTCTTCCCCCGCCTGTGCTTCCCGGGAGCTGCCTCCATTCCCGGCGGGTTGCTTTCACCCCTCTCGGCTGGATACCTCGGTTCCGGAGCATCGTCGGTGGGACCGGCCGGAGCGAGAGCGGGTGGAGGACTAACGCAAGGGAAACAACAGGTCTCCCTTCGGCTCGCCTTCCAAAGCGATACCAGCGCCTTGCTCTTGGGATTATAAATGTGTGAACTAAGACCCAGGAAACTGGAAGGAGAGCCTCCCGTTGGAATTAACAGAAGAGGAAAGAAGGGAGGCTTTTCCAAATCCTGTACGAGAAAGCTCATGCTGTTTTCCCATGCTGTCCATACTCTCTTTAATAATGCGATTGTGACCTGAGTGGAATTTATGAGCGATGAACTATTGAAGGTTGTTGCACCACTGCATCAGACTACATTTTTTTGTTTTTCCTCAGCACATGATTCCCCCATCCCAGCTGTTGCAGGACCTCTGGGCTGGTAATAGAGGGATGGGAAGCTGAGACAGTTTATTTTCATATTCTTCTTTTCTGGGGACTTGGCTAGTTAGCTGAAGCTGCTGCTGCTTTTTACTGGATCTGCTCTTCTCTCGGCAGGTTTATTTGTTTTCATGTGCACGGAGTGTTTCAATTAAATGGACATTGGACTAGAGCTGAATGGATGCTTTGCAGTCTGAAAGGTTTTCTTGCGTAACAAAAAACTACTAAAAACAGAGAAGAAGTGGTACTGCAGGAAACCTGGGGCCTGTTTTCCAAGCCTTTTTATTTTATTGAGCAAGGTAAATAATGTAGTGGTGTTGAAAATACAGAGTTTATGGTAATCATGCATGAAAATGTTATAAAGCACTTCAGGCTGTTCCAGGTCTTTCAAGGGATTGAGAGATTGCACTGTAAGGGTCAGAATAGATTTAATTGTTCTTTAAAATGTTTAGATATGAGTGTGAAATTTAAGGCTGAGAACAAACTTTGTGGTACCTGAGACGTTGAAAAGACCATTTTTTCTGATTTGCCTTAGGTTCTTGTAGGTTTGTGATGTTGAGAGAGGCTGTCTGAGGAACTTTAGAAGTCGTAGTGGTTCACTGAGAGTGGGCAGTAATTATATTAGTGTTTTTTCTCCATGGTTCTTAAAAAACTTGATGCCTTAGCCTCTCGTAAGGATCTGTTAGGGTCTCTTAAAATTTAACAGTAGTACAGTATTTACATTTGCATTGTTAATTGTATTCATGCTCTGCCTTGAACTATTTTTGCTTACCTTCACTTTTGTTATCCACAGTGACAGCTGCTACCACTTCATAATGAATTTTTTGCCTTTTATCTTCCTTTACCTGTGTATCTCCTGAATTGGACTATTTGGATTTACCACTAATTTACATGCATCATTTTTACCATAGACTTTCTACAGCCAGCATAAGCTCAAAGTACTCTTTTAGATACTATCTTTGTATGTTTCAGGCGTTGGAAGAAGCAGATAATGATTCTCAAAATATGCAGTGTAATCAGTTACTGGTTTAAGTGTATAATTTTTGGTGGCATGCTGCGTGCTTATCTTTGTTTTTTTAAAGATCTCAACAGCAGTTTACTCTTAAAAAAATATAAATCCATTAAAATGAGATCACAGTTTGAAACGTAGCTGTAAAAATCTGGTTTTGCAAGAAGCCAGAAGATTGTCATTATGAAGTGATGCCTTGATTAAATTGATTGTATACCTTTTCTCCTGCAGTCTTAATGAAATAGTGGCAAACGCTAAGGTGTTGGCAGCCTTTGCTGATGCTATCGTTGGGAAAGCTAAGTTGGTATTATGGGTAGTGTCCAAAGTTCCTTTGCTTATCCTGTTTAGATTTGTTTGACTTAAATTTATGGTCTTTGTTTTGTCTTATTTTGTTTCAAGATGATGTGTGAGGTGATGCCAACCATCAGTGAGGCAGAGATTCCCTCTGGGGGAAATGGCGGCCATGGTTCAGGTTCCCCGTTACAGTCAGATGCTGATTCCCATTTTGAGCAATTAATGGTATCCATGTTGGAAGAAAGGGATCGCCTTCTGGAAACACTCAGAGAAACTCAGGAGACGCTAGCATTGACCCAGGGCAAGCTACATGAAGTTGGTCATGAGAGAGATTCCTTGCAGAGACAGCTGAATACTGCACTTCCACAGGTATGGACGTTTTGAAAGGAAGGTATCTTTTGATAATTTTTGTATTATTTGTGTTTTTTTGTTGGCTTCTTGTATATTTAATTTACTGAAGAGTTAGGTTATATTAGGGGAAGATCAATCTAGCTTAGTACTTTCCTGAAGGATCTGTTGGTGCTTGCTCACTTTGAGAAAGATATAAAAGCAAGGCAAGCGGGGAACATCAGCCCTTTCCCTCCAGTATGCTTTCCCAGTTTCTGGCATTTCTTTGGCTTAGCTTGAGCGTGAAGTCTCATCTACGTGCTTTTGTTTAATAGAACTTGATGGACTTTCTTCTATCACTAGTGTTTTTTTTCAATGTTGTTTCTAACTGCCCGATTCATTCACATGCTTAAGAATTGCATGCAAGCCATTCTGGGAAAGAAAGCAGGTCATTCTGATACCATTATGGACTTGGATTTAAAAACTTGAAAAGTTCAAGAATGCTACCTTGTGAATACATGCTGAGTTGTCATGGCAGCGTAGAAGTCTGACTGTGTTGTTTAACTCATGTAGTTCCTTTTGGAGGGTTTGGGTTTGGGGTTTCGTTTTTTTTTTTTTGGTCTTGCTAGGAGTTGCTAATTATTGACTTTGGGAGGATGCAGTGTACCAACATACAGCCTGTAGTGCTAAATGTGTTAACGCAGGGTGGTAGCGTGTAGTTAGGAAGGGTGATTGGTGTCTACAGAACTTCTCGGGTTTTATCCATTCTAGTTAAAAAGAATACAAGTGAACTTTGAACACTTTGAAAAGCATTTGATTGTAGGCAAAGCAGAGGCTGCTTTCAGGTGTCAGTTAACTGTTGATAGCCTTACGCTTTCTAGCATGGTTGATGGTTGTCCCAAGTATGTCATGGTGATGTTATACTTGCATACATTATTTCAAGAATACTTATTATTTTTACAAATGTTTACATATCCTTAAATATTGTATTTACTGTTTATACACTTTAAAACAGTAGTTTTAAACAGTTCTGTTTTCACTGCTCTCATTATAATGTAATCACTGTATGACTCTTGGTATGGTAATCGGTACTGGCAGTTACTCAGGGTTAGAAACTAAAAAGTAATACATGTTAATCTAGTTGTGTTACAGTGGTATGATGGAAATCAGAAAGGAGAAGTTTCCAACCTTTGCTGCTCCTTGTGTTAAATCATGTGCTGCAGGCAAAAATGATTCTTTGTTTTTTTTGTTGTAATAATTGTGGCTTCTCTTTAGCCGCTATTTCAGGTCTGCTACATTAATGGATGCCATTAACCAATTGTATGATCTGTAAACTGTTATACTTGAATTTGTGGCTGAGTAGAATCATCCAAGCTCTAAACTGCCCTGTTCCTTTTTTCCCTTTCCAGTTCTCAGCTTTCCTTCCTAAATCTAGTAAGCTACTTACATGTAAACATTTATAAAAGATTAATGCAGTTAAAAAAACAATTCTCATTTTCAAGAATGTCATAATTGCATGGTTTCATGTGAAATCTGTAGGAAGGCAAGTCTCATAGTTCAGCTGAGAGAGAAATTTTATTGCAATTTTATATAAATATACAGCAGTGTATGGATTTTGGTAGGCTGCTGTTGAAAAGTACTGTTGTCGTGGTGTGAAAACTATGCCACTTTTGTCCTCAGTGGTGCTTAGGCTCAATGATTGTGGAAGGTGATAATTGATGATGGTTTCAAAAGTAAAAAATATTTTATTATTCTTGCTACAATCAGAAATAACTTCTGTATTTGACAAGTTTTTGTTGTTGTTATGGTAAAGAGTCAGAGTTACTTCATAGGTGTAAATTTCTGATGAGGTAAAAATTTTTTTTTTTTAATTCTAAATAAGCATTCACTAGGAAAACTTTGTGGTGACTGTAATATTTGAAACTATTCAAACTTTTTAGTTAATTATTTCAAGCTGAGCATTCTTTTGAACTGCTGTCTCAAATGATCCGTTCTTTAGCTGTGGATTTCAAGGAGGGGTAGAAGCAGGATAACTTGAAATTTACTGACAACTGTACAGTTTTTTCAGGAAAGAAGGGATTTAGTAGTGTACATTTTTTTTTTAAAGTTTTTTTTATCATGGTAGCTGTTTTCAATTTAGTAGGAAGAGATGTGAAGATCAATTTAACTAGCTGTACAAATACTAGTATAATTGCATGAATTACTAAATCACTATGTAACCAATGTACTATTTCTCCCTGAGGCTTGGCATATAGCTTGTAACATGTCTTTGTAGTTGATTTTGGAGTACTTTATCTTAAGGAGTATTGAATTGAGTTGTTTGTATATGCACTTTTCCTGTTTTATATATTTAGCTGAATCAGCCAGTTAGACCGTTCTGATGACTGATGGAAACTCCATGTATAAAAGAAGGAATGCCAGACTGATTGCTTCTGTACTAAAACTACTCTGATTTTAGTATGAAGACACTCAATTTCTAATGGCATCCGTGTACTTAATTCCTTACATTCACTGAGTTTCTGTGTGTAGGGAAGAGGCTCATACTGGTGTGTATGTAGTTACAAAATATTAAATCAGTGCTTGTGTGTTCGCACATCTCGTAGATTATAAAAGTAAATGCAATTTGTTCTGCAGCAATGATGCACATTCTCTGAAGTGTCAGGGAAGTAGACTTCTCTAGTATACCTGTAGTGTGGTGGTCAGCCAGTAATTTAAAGGCACCAGTTCTAGCTCACATAAACCTGAAACAGCTATTTAGGGTAAGACGACTTTTGTTGTGGATGTCTAATTCACAGAGAGGAGAGCATTCTAATCCTATATAGATGTGCTTTATCTGTTACGTTTATCCAGAGTAAAACCGACAAGTTTTTCTTGTATGGACAGCTGGAAATGAAATACATCAACATTGCCTTGATAAAATAACTGGATTCTTGGCAATGCTTTTTGTTTTCTGGGAGTTACCTTCTATTACAGATTACCCTAGTCAAACTGTACTCTGACCTTGGAAGATGAACTTGATGACATCAAATTGCTGTGCAAGAACTTAAAATTAGTTTTATTCTTCCTAGAATTTTTCACAGAAAAAAGGAAAATGAACTTTTTACTTTGAGAACTTAAGAGAACTTTTAATGTAAACACATTCAGTTATGATTTAATTATGGTCTTAGTGGATTTAATTATGCCCTATATGTGCCTTCTAGAGTGTATTCTACACAACTCAAAGTTTGTGTGCTTAAATTTGTCAGTTAATCTGTGAAACATACAGGATGCTACTGCATTTAAAAGTTAAATTTTGAACCTAAGGTCGATGAGGTCCAAGTGACGACCAGTTCTTGCTATTAAGGTTCAATTTGCTGGTAGAACTTCATGTAGAAGTGTCTGTAAATGACAACAACATGCTTGTTTTGGGTGGAGAAGACTAGAGTTTAATTTACAGAGACTCTGGTACCTAGCACAAATAAAAGCAAAGTTGATGAATTCGCAGCTCTTATCAGGATGGCAATTTTAATATGTATGTTAAGAATTTTATAAGCCAATGTACAAATACTATGCCTATGTAGTACAGCAGTGCTCTTATTAAGATCCGTCTTAATCTTGGACTTCTAATCTTTTGGTCTTAAATTTATCATACTTTATTTTCATTTCTATGCAAGCTAAGTAAATTAAAAGTTAAAAGTTTTTTCTGTATTTGTGATGGTCCTGTTCAGAATTTCTGTATTCAGCAAAGTATATTTAGGGGCAGATGAGAACTTTCTGTCAGAGGCTGTGTGTGTCTGTGTGTAAATAAGAGCATTTTACTGTAATGTAGAGTTAAATGCGGGGAAAAAAAAAAACCCTGCCTATAATTTTGGTTTGGCTTTGGCTTGACTCGGTTGCCCATTGTATCTTAAAGTGAGTCCCCAGCAGGCCATCTTTAGTTGCATTCTATCTATAGTAAATATTTCATCACTACTGCACACTTCAGTTAAAAATCATGTGTGTCTGTTTATATTCGCATTGTATTAAATTCAGGTATGTTTCTATAGAATGATCTTCCTTAGACAATCTCAGAAATAATGTTCGATGTCTCGCATGTGAGAAATATCTGAACGCTTGGTCTGAAGAGTGCCCTGGTATTGTTTTATAATTATGAACTTAAGGATTTAGTCACCATTTTAATAATGGTGTTATTTGGATTTCCTCCAGACAAGTTTTAAATAAAACAGGATGTCATAGATGTAGAAATGAGGTTTTGTATTGTACATAACATGAAGAACGCAGTTGCAGAAAGTACATTAAGCAAAGGGCTTGCCAAACTTTGCAACAGCTGAAGTTTCCTTAGCATTTTAAGTGCAACTCCATTTACAGTATTCAGAACCGTTCAGCCTTGAGGTGACATAGCTTATACTTCTTACTCCAGCAGGATGTGGTACTGACTTCTAAATAAAAGCCATTAGTCTCAACAGCGAGCCTGTGTGTCCAGAAATGACAGGGATCCAAAAGGATTTCAGATGTGCAAATGTGTGTCAGAGCAAACATATCCTCCACTTCTCTCATCCTGTTCTGACAGCAAAAAGGGCTCTTTCTGTTGCTTTTTCAGATAACTATAATTTTAGTCTTGTCTGTGTTGAGTTGCTAAATCTTACTTGCCTCTTACTGTTAGTAAATTACTGGATAGATCGGTCTTTATCTAACTAGTTTAAGTCAGATGGAGAAAGGAGTTAATGTTTAGAATTCTTCAGCGACTATATCAATAAACCTCAACTTCCCTAACATTTCTTTCTTTGCAAGGCACAGAAGCAGCCAACTTTTGTCCAAAACCTTCAGAATATGAAGTTATCTGAAAGTATGCTCTATGATTGGGCAAAAAGAGGATTAGCTACACTTCAGCAGTATAGTGGAGTGTATTGAGGACCAGGTCTGTAGCGTTTGTTCTGACTTCTTTGTTTCTCATTTAAATATGTTTGGGTGAGTTTGTTTATTGAAACATCCCGCCCCTGCCCAGCAGACATCTGCTTGCCTATTGTTAGCAACTTTCTGTTTATACTGTGCTTTTAATTTAGGTTATCTTGATTTATAAATAGACCTTTTAGGTAGATTAGATTGAGAATTAAAGTTTTCTTGTATTTCAAGGTGAACTTTAGTGCTGTTATGATGTCCCATCAATCCCTTTAATAAAAAGATTTTATGAAGTCTAAAACTATTGGGTTTATTTTCCTTAGTTTATTTGTAGGAAGAATGTTTTGGTGACTACCCAGAGATGCTTTTTGTTTGTTTTTAATAGTGATTTGTGGATGTAGCCCTGAAAGATGAGCTAGTGATTATTTTTTCCTACTCTTCTGTTACTATGTACAAATGTCTGATAATGGGTTTATTAGTGTTTGGTGTGCTGTAGTCGAACGTGCAGTCTAACAAGCAGGCTGTATATAAGCTTGGGTGAAAAGAGCTGTAATCAAGCTGTTTTAAAAATACATAGTATATTTAGAACCAGGGGAACTTCACATATATGCTGACTTGCCTGTAGTCTCTTGTACAACAGGTAGTGTTTATTTTGGTATTCTGAGAATTCTTCATCTGCAAGCCCTTCTATTTTTTCTCTGCTCTTTTTAAAAGTATAACTAAAAACAACTTCAAAGATGTTGGTTAGCAAGACTTAAAGATTCAGTGTGGCTACATAGTTCCAATTTCCATCTAGATGTTAAAAAAAAAAGGGCAAAAAACTCTTGGATTTTTTTTTTTAAGATCAATATGAATTAAAAATACATCCCCTGCCCCCCCCCTTCTTAGTGTTTTAACATCCACTGGCTTGTGACTTTGGTTTCTCCTTTCTGGTATTTATTTAGGAGAGATGGATGTTGATTTTACTTGCTATAGGATTTGATCTTAGAGTTAAGACTATACATTTCTTTGTGTTTTGATACATGTAGATGCCTTATAGTTAACAATGTCACAGGAGAACTTGAATCTTTAGAAAGAACATTTTAGCTGTCTATCAGTAATTTTGTTTTTTGCACTTCATAAGTCGGCACTGCATCCCAGTACACAATATACTTCACGCTTTAACTTAATTTTGCTTTTTTAACTTTTCTGCTTTAGAGGAATATAAGTCCGTAAGGCTGACTGGTATCTGTTGACATATTAGAAAATACTTACCAGAAGCTCTTGCACATATGGATCTCAAGCTACAAATACTGAGAAGGGATAAATATGCATTGTGTGCATCAGGTAATCTGGGTGTTCATAACTTTCCAAGTGTATTTTGTTGTAAGGCTGCCTGTAGATTCTCCAAGTGTAAATGGGGAAATGTGTGGCAATTCTTGCCAGGAAAAATGTTTTCACATTCTCCAGGCTGAAAGAATTATTATTTTGCTGTCGAGTGGAGTGAGTTTTTTATTCAACTTGATTTTTTCAAAGGAGTGCATGGAAATACTGTTTCTGCATTTTGTAAACTCCGGATAATTGCGTAGCGAGCTGAATACGTATCTGTAGGTCGCTTGAGGAGATTACTCTCCTAGTTCATGTATTCCAAATTGGAGGAGTACTGTGATTACAATACTTGTTAAAGTTAATGCTCAGTTTGATTCTGATGTGTTGTTTTCCTTTAGATTCTCTGTAAATTGATGTGATTAGTTGGTTAACTTGGTTTTTGCCCATGACCTTTACATATTTCAGACTTTACCTTGGGTTTCATAGAAGCTCCACTGAAAATCAGCTCCTTTTCTTCTGATGGGCATGACAAGGCTCTGTGGCCTGTTCCTACAGTGGCTAGAGCTGTAACGTTTTTAAGAAGAGAAGCTTTGTTGCTTAATCTTCTCTTCTGCTGTTCCACAGTGGCTAGCCTTGAACTTTGCTCATGTTTGTGTTCGTGTCTACTCAGGATATGGTTTTTGAGGATGGTAGTGAAAATCTTAACGGGAATATAATTTTGGTTGCATTTAAAATATACTATGACTTTTAATGGGTACATATGAATAAGAACAATTAACATATGTTTTTCCTGTAGTTCATCTCTCTTATGGTTATGTTTTCAGAAATATAAATGTTTAGAAATAGTATTTTGTTTTACAACTTCTATGAAGTGTTCCAAGATTCCTTAATGAAAAAGTCTTTACCAGTATTTGGCATAATCAGATATCTTCAGGACAGATCTTAAACAAGGACCATCACTTGTTCAAAGGGCCATGTGGAAAAAAGCTTGAAAAATTCGATATGCACATCCTTCTAGTTTTGTTGAGGAGAAAAAAAACTTCCACTTGGAAAATAAGCAAGTGTTTTCTGTTTGTTGTGATAGGAAAATGAGCAGCCTTTGTGGTTTTTCCCCCCCTTTTTCTTTTTTTTTTTTTTTCTTTCCCCTCTGTAGAACAGTAGTCTCTATTTGGATATGCTCTGAGCCATGCTGTGTTGTGCCTTACTCCTGTTGCTAGAACATGGTAGAGTTTGGTATTTAAGTCTGTTTCACATCTAATTGTCTAGAGATATTCTGAAGCACAGTGCTTGCTTTTTTTAATCCTTCCTCCCATATAAGTATGTATCGAATTTGGTTCTGTTCAGTTTAATTTATGTGTAGGGAAACATTGGTTTTAAATGCATATTTACCTTTTTTAAAGAATTGCAGGGTAGAATATCTGGTAAAAATGAGTAAAGACTGTAGACCCCGGGTTAATGAACTCTTTACTGTCAAAAGAAGTGTTTCATTTTCCCCCACCTCAAATTTACAGAACAGCATACGGTATAGGGGTATAATTATATAAGCTTAGGTAGCTGAATAATTTACATAGTTAAAAAAACCAAAACAGCACAAAGTCACCTTAAGATATGCAGTTTAAACAAAGAATTTTTGTGTTGACCTATACAAAGTTTAGGCTGATTCGATGTATAGTTGAAAGATCTAACTATGGATGTTCATATAAAGAAACTACCTTGCAGTTGGTTGAAGTTTATTGATCATTGTCTTCTCAACAGTGACAGTTTCCTGTAATGAGAAATGGTGTTTATTTTGAATTACTTGAAAAGGAATTTTGGCTGTCCAAATCCTTGGTGTAAAAGATAAAACTTTCTTTAATGTGGAGAGGGCTTGCTGAATAAAGAGGATCATAAATTTTGTTATTTTGACGGTACTGGATCCATGGTTATCTCAGTGAATAGTAACCAGTTTTATTAAGCTGGTTTAGTGCTGTTTCTGAATTTTCAAGCACAATCATGAAACAAGCCACTGAAAAGGGAGAGGGAGATCTGAAAGTGGAATTGCTTGTTTGTTTTATTGTGTGCTTCACACAGAATGCTTGATAAGAAAGTTTTCTCACTGTGTAAATCAAAATTGTTTTGAAAAAGAAAATTGGGGGAAAAGGGAATTCTGCTGTACACATCTGAAAGGATCTCTGTCTTGAAAAATGGCAGGGTTTAAATTGTGGATTTGTGGGTTTAGTTGTGGATTCTCAAATGTCTTATGTGAGCCTATCATAAAAATAACTTAGCAATATATACTTTTGCCCATAAGATGTCATAGGCAAAACTCTCCTTTTCTTTGCACTCCTATCCATAAATGGGGAATCTGCTATCTGAAATGGTGTTCTGTAACATGGTGGGGTTCATGGGTCTCCGTTAACCTTGTTGAATGAGTAAGACTGCCCCTAAATTCTGTTACTAGCTGTGCTTTTCACTGTAGTTTGTGCTTGAGTAAGACTTGTGGATTTACTGTTCCCAGTGGGAAGCTGAACTCTATGTAATTTTATATTCTTTTAAGGTTCTGTTGTGTATTGTATTTAAAGTCCTGACTGACATCTCACACTTGAATCTCTTGTTTCTACTAGGATTTAAGAGATGGGCTACCTTTTGTGTCTTAATTTGGAAACCCAGAAGTAAAAGAAACTTTTGACCCAAATCAAAGGTCATTTAAAAATTTAAATGGGATTTTGTTGTTCAGAGTTACCTGTAGTACTAGAAGGTCTTTGGACAATCTAATTATGGGTATAAAGGATGACTCTGCACCTGAGAGACCCAGGTTGGAACAGCAGAGCACGTATGGAGAGCGGTCTTGGATAGATGGGTGAATCTGGTTGGGGTTTTTACATGTTTATGCGTGTCTTAGGTAAACTTCTAACTTCAGAATATCTCTTCTAAGCTCTCTGTATTTGCTGTATTACATTTGGGTGAATGACTAAAAGTTTGGTTTAGATAATTTCAGGGATGCCTCAGGATACCACTGAATTTTTTTTTTTAAGTTCCCGAGTAATATATTTTTCATGCAGTATTATCACCTCTCTGTAGTTCATGGGAAAAAGGCTTGGAAGGTCATAACATTCTTCTAGCTTTGTGTTGAAGAACACGAGGCAGGTGCATCTAGTAATTCATTTCTTTTAGAACATGCAGCTTGAGTTTTCAGAATGTCTTTTGAGGGTGTGGTTCAACAACATTATCTTCCAAAAGCTGAGCCTTTGTTTTAAGAAATCTGGAATTACTTGACTTCATGTAAAGTGGAAAATGAAAAAGCTTTTTTAGGCTTTTAGCTTTCACTGCTTGTCCATGGAAGCTTGTCCTTTTCCCCGCCTGTAATTTTAGTTATGCTGATACTTACCTTGGTGTAACTCTGATCCCTTGTTGGAACTGTAGTCTTTAGAGACTGCGTAACACTCTTCTGTATTTTGTGCAATGGTTATAAAAGATTAAGTCCTGGGAGGTAGTAGAGGAGACATGGGCCAAGCATGTCTTTTCTCTCAACCGAGTAGGAGGCTGCAGGGTTTCCTGGCTGCATCATCTTTCCCTTTTGTAGCCCAGTGTGGAATAGGAGCTGCTTCTTCTCCTCAGACCGGTTTCCTCACCGATCCATCTTTTACTTCAGCATATGTTACTGGTTACAGCATATTAACAGACTGTCCTTGTCTCATCTCTTTTTTTTTTTTCATTCCCCGCCTTTTAGCATTATTCGTATCCCTGTTTTTGTTCCGTGATGTAACAAGCTTTTTGGGTTCAGGTAGTTAGGAAGTTTGGAGCTGTTGATTATGGATATCTTTTGTGGCAGACAAAAAAATTACGTTGAACATTAGAAAAAGCTTAAAAAAAACCCCATAAAATAACACTTTGACACTTAATCTGTGTTGCTGAGTTAAGCTTTTCTGTGTTTAAATACCAGACTTGTCTGTTGTAAGACCTGAGATGCTACTCTTTTTGCATGGGTGTTAGAGTTGACTTTATTTGTAAAAATCAAGCAACTTTGCCATGGAATGGTCCAGTTGCATTTAGTCCAAATATTGCAGATTTAGATATATTTAGCTTCAGTTAGCCCGGTAAATTCACTTAGCATGTAAACTGGGGTGACAGAGTACAAAGAGAAAAACAAAATGTAAAGAGCCTGTAAGTTGAATTTCCTGCTGAAGGCATGTATCTGTCCTCATTGAGTATTACTTGCTTAAACAAGTTTGAAATTATAAGACTGAACTGTTCATCACTTGGCAAAAAAAATAAATATATATATAATAGGAGAGCACTGACGGGGGAAGTACATGTTGATGCTTGTTTAATGAGGATGGCTTGGCCAGCCTTATTAAGATATTCCCAAGCACTCCCTCTTAACATAGTGTGAAAAACGTACTTTACAACTACTGGCCACAGAAGTAAACCTGGCAACTAGAGGCCAAGATGAATAATTAGAATAGGGCAGGGCAGTGCCTCAGCTGCTGCTTACAGTTTTTGCAAGCAGAAGTATCTTGTCACTGAAATAATCATGCATGAAGGATCTTGTCCTGGGTCTATTTCTAAAAAATAGTGAAGTATTAGTCATGTGAGGATGAATTTTTTAAACATGCTAGAATGCAGTATTTAGGATTAAATAATTTTTAATTCATAAAAGTCATAGGAATTTAATATTAAATGTCAGCTGAGCCAGAATTGTGCTATTTCTTGTGAGTGCAGTAAGTTTGGAGTTGATATACAGAAAAACACATTTTTTTTTTTCTTGCCCAAGGAAACTGACAGTTCAGTGTTGTTTACAACTTAAAAGATCTTGCTGTAGCTTTTGTAGTAGCTGCTTAGCCTCCATAATGGGGGGTCCTAGGAAAAATACTGAACTTGTTAAATTTTCTCAGCATATCTGGCAGGTTTTTTTATGGTTTGGTATTTTTGAGGAACATTGTATGCCGTGGGATCCTGTATGGGATCCCAGGAAATCTTGACCAACTTTATGTGGATAGGAAGAATGTCAATGAAATCTCTATAGTGTCATATTAAAGATGGAGCCTGGTTTTGTCCCATATCTTGTCAAACTGGTAATGCAAGATTCTTCCTCTTTAATTAAGTACAACTGTATTCTCCTTTTGCCATAGTGGGTATGGGTGTGGGTAGGTTTCTTCACTGACATATACTCCAAAAATGGAGATGCCTAAAGCCATAACTAAGAAGTTGTGCTGCTACTTACTGTATTAGTTACTAATCAAAATAGACTAGGCTGGGGCGCAGGAATGTGGTAATTTATATTGTGAAACCCTTAGAATTCACTGATTGAGTGTAACTGAGAGGCATTTGTTTTTCTAACACCCCCCAAGTGTTGTAAACTTATTTCTGTGTTAAGGTAAACTGTTCTTCTGGAATATTGGTACTTGGACTGGTACAGTATTGGAAAGGATTACGCTGTTACTGACCAGTCTCAACAGTCACAGTTCTGCACAAAGTAGCCAGACACATCCCAAGTTGAAAAGCCTGTTTTTCAATGATGACTAAACTTTTCCTGATACATATTTTAGCTGATCTTGTACATTTTTCCAAGCTGAACAAGCTTGGTATGGTTTTGAATACTTTTGTGCCATATCTGCCCTTTCAGGGGACGTATTTGCCTACATCCAAGAGCAGCTAAGGTGGAACTCTGCATAACCATGACAATGAGAAAAATTCTAGCCATGCGATGGAAGAAGGTTTTCTGCCACCATTGCTTGCTGCTAGGCAGCTGTTACCTTACAGCTGTTGTAATCGTTCTACTTTTGGACTTCTTTACTCAGAAGATTCACAATGTTGCCTGAGTAGGGACAACATTTTAAAAGTATTTTACAAAGACAAGAGAAGAAAATAGTGTTTCTACTTAGTGTTCAGTCTGTTAATTTCTTGTTAATCCTCTGTGCATGCTGTTAAGTTGCAGGGTTCACAGAATCATAGAATGGTTTGGGTTGGAAGGGACCTTTAGAGGCCATCTAGTCCAACCCCCCTGCAATGAGCAGGGACATCTTCAGCTAGATCAGGTTGCTCAGAGCCCCGTCCAACCTGACCTTGAATGTTTCTAGAGATGGGGCATCTACCACCTCTCTGGGCAACTTGTTCCAGTGTTTTACCACCCTCATTGTAAAAATGTCTTCCTTATATCTAGTCTGAATCTCCCCTCTTTTAGTTTAAAACCGTTACCCCTTGTCCTATCACAACAGGCCCTGCTAAAAAGTTTGTCCCCATCTTTCTTATAAGCCCCCTTTAAGTACTGAAAAGCTGCAATAAGATCTCCCCAGAGCCTTCTCTTCTCCGGGCTGAACAACCCCAACTTCCTCAGCCTTTCCTCATAGGAGAGGTGCTCCATCCCTCTGGTCATTTTTGTGGCCCTCCTCTGGACCCACTCCAACAGGTCCATGTCCTTCCTGTGCTGAGGACCCCAGAGCTGGATGCAGGGCTCCAGGTGGGTCTCACCAGAGCAGAGTAGAGGGGCAGAATCACCTCCCTCGACCTGCTGGCCACGCTTCCTTTGATGCAGCCCAGGATACGGTTGGCCTTCTGGGCTGCGAGAGCACATTGTCGGCTCATGTCCAGCTTTTCATCTATCAGTATCCCCAAGTCCTTCTCTGCAGGGCTGCTCTCGATCCCTTCATCCCCCAGCCTGTATTGATGCCAGGGCTTGCCCCGACCCAGGTGCAGGTCCCTGCACTTGGCCTTGTTGAACCTCATGAGGTTCACATGGGCCCGCTTCTCGAGCTTGTCCAGGTCCCTCTGGATGGCATCCCATCCCTCAGGCGTGTCAACTGCACCACTCAGCTTGGTGTTGTCTGCAAACTTGCTGAGGGTGCACTCGATCCCACTGTCTGTGTCATTGATGAAGATATTAAACAGTACTGGTCCCAGTATGGACCCCACTTGTCATGGATCTCCATCTGGACATTGAGCCGTTGACCACTACCCTCTGGATGCGACCATCCAACCAATTCCTCATCCACAGAACAGTTGACCCGTCAAATCCATATCTCTCCAATTTAGAGAGATGGATATTGTGGGGGACCGTGTCAAAGGCCTTACAGCAGTCCAGACAGACGACATCCATAGCTCTTCCCTTGTCCACTGATGTAGTCACTCCATCACAGAAGGCCACTAGGTTGGTCAGGCAGGACCTGCCCTTGGTGAAGCCATGTTGGCTGTCTGGAATCACCTCCCTGTCCTCCATGTCCCTTAGCATAGCTTCTAGGAGGATCTGTTCCATGACCCAGGCACAGAGGTGAGGCTGACAGGTCGGTCGTTCCCAGGGTCCTCCTTTCTACCCTTTTTAAAAATGAGTGCAATGTTTCCCTTTTTCCAGTCCCCAGGGGCCTCACCTGACTGCCATGGCTTTTCGAATATCATGGAGGGTGGCTTGGCAACTACATCAGCCAATTCCCTCATGACTCTGGGATGTATCTTGTCAGGTCCCATAGACTTATGTATGTTCAGGTTCCTCAGGTGGTCATGAACCTGATCTTCTCTTATAGGGGGAGGGACTTTGCTCCCCCAGTCCCTGTCTTGCCATCCATCCAGTGGAGAGGTGTGGGAAGAGAGGTTGCCAATGAAGACTGAGGCAAAGAAGTTGTTGAATACCTCAGCCTTCTCGTCCGTTGTTACCAGTTTGCCAGTCTTGCTCATTGGGGAGTACGCTTTCTTTGACCTTCCTTTTCTGGCTGACCTACCTGTAGAAACCCTTCTTATTATTCTTTGCATCCCTTGCCAAATTCAGCTCCAGCTGTGCCTTGGCCTTCCTGACCCCATCCCTACACAACTGTGCGGCATGCCTATACTCTTCCTAGGATACCTGTCCCTGCTTCCACTGCCTGGGCATTTCCTTCTTGCCCTTTAGTTGGACCAGCAGGTTTCGACTCATCCATGCTGGTCTCTTGCCTTCCGTTCCTGATTTCTTACACCTTGGTTTGCCCCCCCAGTTGTTTTTTTCAGAGAAAGTCTTTGGGAAAAAGTAAGTAGTTTGGTATAGTTGTTCACTGGTTTGATATGTAATCTTTGATACACATCTATAGCTTTAAAAGTAGTTTAAAAGTCTATGTTAAAAAGGCTATGGTGAAAATGGGTAGTGTCCACCCTGGGTTAACTGAAAATATACCCTGTGTGTTCTACCATACTTTGAACGAGCCTCAGATGCTGGCAATGATTTGTTACGGTTGATGAAAAGATTAACAAACTACCTGGAGAAATTATGGATTCTTAATCTTTCAATGATCGCAAGGCTAGTTGCCCTGGGAAGATTCTTGGCAAACTGCAAGCTGTTAGAAAGAAGAGTAAGTGGATGAACTTTCCTGACTTACTTAAACAACTTCATGTTCTCTTTCCTTAATTTCACAGACCTACAAAGAGGTTGCAGGATGCAGCTGTGGCTTAGTATTGACTTCCAGCGTATTACCAACTAACAGTCTTTTAGATATCATTTGTTGCATATATGACTATTTTATTCATTGTGTTGTGTGTAGGTCTAATTAATGGTGGAGCTTGGAAGATGCTCAGAGATCAGCATGTGTACCTTGCAGTGCAAAGTACGGTATATAATCAGTGATTGTTGGCTCTCCAGTGATGCACAAGGACGCACTTTTGCATGAGGCTATGGCCCTAGTCTTGTATACATAACTGTTGTATGTTATGTTGTAGTATGCTTGTATACAGCACTGTTTTGCTGGGTTTAGAGAAAATTAAATGCAAGAGTATAGGCGGTAATGATTTTGCTAGTCTGGGTGGTTTATACAGGCTGTAGTTAATGATTTGAGTGTAGGTGGCTCTGGTTCGCCTGTCTCCGACCTATGCTTTGCTCTGTAGCATGTATAAAGTTCGAGCATTGATTAATGTGGTGCAGGGAGGACCTGTGATGCTTCAAGGAGTGAGAGGCTGAATCCAGCCATGTTTGGGTTCTGGTATTTTACCCCCCACACCCCAAATAGGAAATGTCTATCAGAAATGTGTTAGATCAGGGAAGGGGACATGCAGGAGGGAGAATGTGGAATTGATGTGTTTCTACTTCCCTTTTCCTGTTACTTCTGCATTCCTCTTGCAAAGCTGCCAAATACCACCCTTCATTTATGTTTTCTTGCCCGTCAACATGCAGCGCTTCCTGCAAGCTCCTAGCAATGAAGCCTGGATTTAGTGCTTTGTAGTTCAGGCTCAGTGAACACTGCATATAAATTTAAGCAACTCACTCAGGATGGTAATTGGAAACCTATTTATTACCATGGAGACGTGGTTTTACTGTAAGCTTTTCCATTTTGCTATTGGGCATATGTTTGGTACCTACTGGCTGTGAGTTAAGAGTTCTTTTGCTCGTTACTTGTCAAACGCGAGGCAGTTGATTGTACTTTCAGCTCCAAAGTGGACTGGAAAGAGCGAGTTTCATTCCAGAGCAATAACGTTATGCAACTGTAAACAGTTTAAAACTTAATTGCCTGTTTAGGATTGAGCAGTGTTAATGGCAAAGCCTAGATAGGTCAGTCCAAGAAGTAGGCTTGAAGAATACCGTACTAAAAAAGAGAGCCAGAATGATATAAAGTTACTCAGGTTTAGTATTAGTCACTGACTGGCAGCTGGCAGCAATATTCACTTAAGTGTTTTCATGCAGTGTTACAGTTTTTGCTAGAGAAAAAAAAAAGGTATGTTTTTTGAGTTAAGGAAAATATAAACTTCTGAGAGTTGGCTGAAGGTGCTATTAAACATCTTAAAATATCTCAATGCCGCTAGTTGGAATGTGAGAATTTTTTTAATAGTAAAGAAATCTGCACCTGTGTTTTGGTAGTTTTGAATTATAAAACATATTATACATAAGGAGAAACAGGAAAGGAGGTTGATGCTTTAATTATATTATAAGCCACAGTGTATTCTCACTCCGGCGGGTAGTTAGCTCTAGTTGGAAAAACAGCTACTTCAAGCATGAAAAACCTCTCAATGCTCTGAAACGCAAGAGTTTGACATAACCATATTTTAATATTACTTTAAGTATTTTCTTACATTCTCTTTTAAGTTGTTGGGGTTTTTGAGAACAAAAGATAAACTTAATTCATAGAACTGATTCTCTTAATGCTTGAAATAAGTTTTATGTTTCCAGGTTGGAAAATCCAGGCTGCTTGATGCTTAGTGGAAATTAATTTCACTAGGTGAAAAACAAAATATTTTTTTTACATGCTCTAGACTGATTTTTCCCTTTCCCATTAGCACATGCCAGAGATATGGAAAGGTTGAGAGCAATCTGATTTATTACGTGGAACAGGCAAAGCACAATTTGTGTTGGTTGTTGTTTCTTCTGGATTTGTTGTTAAAGTGTGTGTAACTGTTTTCTTGGCAGGCTGGATTTAATGATTAAAACATGTCAATTCTTTTCAGTTTTAACTCTAAAGATCCTTTAACTATTTTATAATTCTGTTAGCTTAAAACAAACAAAAAAACCCAAACCAAAACAAAAAAAAACCCCAAACTGGTATGAATTAATAGGTACAAAAATTTGCTTGCTAGGAGCTGCCAGAGATACTGGGGATATTGGTCACTGTGTGCTACCTGAAAACTGTTAGGCTTAAAATGAAGTGGCTATGAAATACCCTGTTCAGCTTAGATATTTAGATTTTCTTTGATTGTTTTGTTTAAGACTGTATATTTGTCATTTTCATGCATGCATTATTTGGAATAATTGTGGTTTATATGTAGTGTAAATAACATGATGGAAACTTACCTCAGATTCCATTGGTTTCTCATCCCCGATGGCCTGCACTTTCCCCGGTTGTTCTTCTCATGCTCTCTTCAGCCTCTCAGATTTTTGAGTGGGTTGTTTGATATGCAGGCTACAGAACAGAATGTTAACAGTAAAACAAAATATTACTTGGAGATGAAACAGATAAATCCTCTCACATATTTCTGGTAAGAGATGCTCCTAAAGATGCAACAGTTGCATCTTCATCCTTGTATTGCCAGAAGATACTACTTTCATAGTGTTTAGTAATATTTTCTTTGAATTTAAAATATGTTTCTTCTTCTCTTTTCATCCTTTAAATAAGCTTTCTCATCATGTTGTTGCCTGTAATCCATGATTCCTTATGCACTCAAGAGTGGTGTTGCATTTTATTGTGGAATAATTTTTTTTGCTTGAGCAAATTCCAGGCAAACTTAGAGTTCTTTTGTCTGTAAAGCATCCCTAATACACAGCTTATGTTAATAGACTTTCAGGGATTACTTCTGTTTCTTTCAAGTTTTTCCCTAAGTTAAATACTGTCTTTCCTGTCACATAGCATTTATTGGTTTGTAATGTACTATCTGTGGAACCTATAAATTACGCTTGTAATAAACATGAAGAGAACTGTTCCCTGACAGCTGTAATATTCCTGGACCGAGATTTTGCGAGTAACCAAGTGGCTGTCAGCTCAGACATCAAAAATGTACGGGCTTGACAGCTGGACACTAGTTGATCCAACTTTTGGAAGGATGTTTATGTTGTGGCCTGTAAAATACTAAAGGTTGAAGGTCAGTTCTGAAGGTCGATATAGAAGAAACGCTATTGTTTTAAAAAATCATGGAGTTTTGTGGACAAAAAAAAAAACCAACAGAAAATGTATTACTGAACAACAACAAACTTATTTTCTCTTAATTTAGCTTTTTCTTAAGAGTATTTCTGGCAGCAAGAGTGTCATATTTGGAACATTCAGTTGGTTCAGAAAGTTACTTTCTTCAGTAAACATTTCAATTTAGTTTAGAGTACAAGTGTTTGTCAGTATGTTCTAATGAATATTTACCTAGTATATTCAGCAATCTCCGACTGATTCTCGTAAGTGCTCTAAAGTGCTTATTCTGAGTCCCATTCTTGTCAGTCCTCAGAGCTGGGTATTTATTATTTTGATGGCAACCAGAAGCAGAGCAGAACTTTGTTCTGATGTTCTCAATCTTCTCCTTAATTACAGAAAAGTAATAGAGCTTTGTGGATAAGTAGAAAAGGTTCTCAGGATTTTTCTTTTTCCTTTAATTCTTTCTGTATATTCACCTAATGTCAAAGAAGAAATTATGAGACAACTCAAACTTTTTTGAGATGATAAAGTTGTGAGTAGTTTCTCTCCTTTTGAACTGCTTGAGGAAATCACAAATTGCCTACTGTTGAAGGTAAGTATTAAAACTAGAAAGGACATGTCTTTTGGCAGTGTCAACTGAAACTAAAGACATTCAAGTGTTTTTTATTAGGCAGCTTAAGGGACTCAAAGCAACTATATTTTGTCAAAGCAAACAGCAATGGAGGTATTACGCAATGCCAGAAATACGTGTCAGTCTGTTTATGCAGCGGCAGTATAAATTCCTGTGTGCATTGTTCTTTTTTGGGTCATCTGGTGTGATGGTTCGTGTCATAATTATGATATATTTGTGCTACAATTTATATTTACATGGAAGTATGCAATGGAATAGAACTGTATGTACTATAATCACTTGAAGAACGAATAGACTTCCTTTCAAATATACAGCTGTTTTTCAGAAGATGAAGCTCATATATGTCTTAGATAAGAAAAAAGTATATTAATGCTATAC